>CM038219.1:4874478-6307420 GCA_021442155.1 Cymbidium sinense
AGGTGGTACAAAGTAAAAATAAAGTAAAGTAAGTGGGGTAAGGGATTTGATGCCCTTATCCACATATACAAGAGTTCTACTAGTATAAGAAGAAGAAGTAGTTGAAGTAGAGGAAGTTGCTGATGTGGTAGCTACAAGACTGGAGGCTGGACTCGATCCGTGGTTGCTATCCGAGGCTGACACATGTTGTTGTTGTTGCTGCTGCTGCTAAGCTCCACCTTTCCCTGAGTTGGCACTGGAAACTTGCAAACTTTCCTTGATGTTGGAGGTTTGAGCTAACTCAGACACCTAGAAGGAAAGTTTCTTGATCTTTTGAATGATCTTTTTAGAGGTTTTAGATAAAGATATATCCCAACCTTCTTTAGTTTTAGAAGGATCACAAGTACCCCCAAGGATTACCCTAATGGAACTGGATGGTTGTTCCACAAGGTATTCCTTTATGATAACTACAGCACCGGTCTTGAAGCTATGTTCAAGCCAGTTCTTAAATGTGAAGAAATCCTCCAAAACATGACCTAACATACAGTGGTAGGGAAAAAGTTAGGATCATTGCTTTTGCCCACTTCCTCTAGTCTCCTAGGCTCGGGTAGATGAAAATCAGGCTTCTTTAAGAGATACTTAAAGATCTTTCTGATTACCTCCCTCTTAATTGAATAAGATTTGTTAAGCTTATCTAAAAGAGTAGGTGGACCATAACTACCTGGTGGCAGGTATGTGTGCCGCTGCTGCTGATGGTATGCATGAGGATGCGATGGTGTTGGCCATGGAGGCTGCTGTGGATGCCGGTAGGGCTGCCTCGGTGGTGGTAGAGGAGGTGGAAGCGAAGGTGGTAGAGGAGGCTGCTGTGGAGGCCTGTTGGTCTCTCGAATTGATCTCTAGCTGGTTACTTCCACTAATCTACCACTGTCACTATTCTCAGCTTCTTCTCATAGACCTTCCGTGGCTTTGCTTTGGGCAACTGGTCTTGAAAAGGAAATTGTTTGGCCTCTCCTTATAGACTAGCTGCCTTGTTGATTAGCTTCTCAAATGTTTTGATAGTGAATCCTTAAGCATGAACATGATCGTGCCATGGATATTCTTTAGAAGAAACTCAATGGCATGCTGCTTAGACAGTTGTAGCTCACATTTTATACTCAGGTTACGCCATCTGAGAATATAGTCAACAAGGGACTTACTTGGGTGTTGTTGCGCTACAACAAGATTGCCAACAGTAACCCTTTACTGAGCTCCAGCAAACCTCTTAATAAAGAGTTTCTCCAATTCAACAAATGTCTTCACTGAATCGTTGAAAAGTTCAGCATGCCAATCGAAAGCTATCCCTGTTAGGCTACTGATGAAGAGGCAGAATATCAAAGAATCGCTATCACCGGCATTGCAATAACTGGCCCTGAAGTGTGCGATATGCTGCCTTAGGTTTTCACTGCCATCAAAACTCTTAAAGGAAGGTGGCACAAAACCCTTGGGATATTAGATTGCATCAAATTCCTTTTGGTAGGGTCTACCCTTTGGAACTAATGATCCTCCCCGGGCTTGAGCCAATGCTTCCTTCACCTGCTGCTCAACCATCGATCTGATGTCTTTCTCCAGTATGGAGGTACTTTCCACTACCTTCCTATACATGCTAGTGCTACTTTGCTCAACGGGAGGTAAGGTCTTAGTTGGGTCCAAGACATGCACTAACTCTAGCTGACTAATCCCAGATGAACACGGGGCTTGTTTCAAGAATAGAGACTTAATGTCCTCAAGCTACCTCGCCATCTTGTCTATTTGTTCATCTTTCTACTTTAACTAATATCGAAGGTGTTGGGCTGATTGGGGTATGTCTTCCTGCTCAACCTCATCAACTTCCATAGCCTGCTGCTCTCTGAGGAGGGATCCCATGATATCTACCATGCAAACCCCAGCTGAGTCTCCCAATAAATCATCTTCATTGGGATCAAAGCTGATCTTCTCCTCATCAGACCAGTCATACCCTAGATTTTCTTTCTTTTCTATAAGCTAATGTGCCACTATGTCCTCAAGAGAATGATCAATTTGAACGGGCACAAATAATTTTGGCTGATCGGTGTGATCACTGTCATGTACTGAGAGGCACCAACCTCCCCTACTGCTGGAGAATCAATCCTATGAGAATTATACTCACTAGAAGATACACACTCCTGACTATCACTGACTCTGAAATGGCTGACACTCCTAGGAGGTTCTACTATCATCGATGCAACTGGGCTATCATTTGCTCCCTCTGTAATAGCTACCACCATCTCTGTGCCCTACTGAATTGGTGGTGTTGGTGAAGGGATGACCACTATGCTTCGGGGTCATCATTCCCTCCGCACCATAATTGGGGAAGAAGGTCGACCAGGAAAGCTCGGCCCCACCACAATAGGCAGTGTAGATGGAATAGGATCCCTCGGCCATAGCTAGATAACCAATGAGCTATGCTTCTCCCCGGATGTGGCCTTCATGGCCTTCGGTGGAACTGGAGATGTTGCAACGTGAATGGGTGATGGCAGATGGGGGATAGAGCAGTGTGGTGGAGACACCACCGACTCTCTCAGGATAGGGACCCTCTTCTTATGATGGGTCATTCCTGTAAGCAAAATAATGTATGTGTGATCGACGCGGGTAGCACACTGATCAAAGAAATCAATGAGTTTGGAGGCCGCTAACTGCCGACCAAACCTCCACCTCTCTCTACTAGTGATCTGTACTAAAGTATGGGCCTCTCTGGCCCTCTCCTGTCATAGATGTTTCTCCATGCTAGGGGGGATGATAAATCTTAAATTGAATTGAGCTCTGGACTCAGAATGTTCATAAGCTCTATCAACCCGACGTAGAACTGATCAGAGGCTGGCATACGTCCTCTTGATCTGGCTAACTAAGGGTTGGTATTGAACCGTTGGCAGAGGTAAAGTACGGATCCTCCTAACATCCTCTCTGTCAGACCTAGAGAGAGGATGAAACGGGTTCAACCACAAAGAAGTTGATGAGTGGGTACCTCCACACTGACCATATCCATCTCCCTAGCAATACGTGTATAATACCACTTAATCATGTGGTTTTTATTCCTCCTCTGAGTCTTGGTAGGGTGAGTGGAGTAAGAACTAGACTCAACCTCAAAGGCTTGGGAGGAAATCATTGGGATCAAAGGAGCCTTACCCCAGGGGTTCCAATGCTAGCTACTGCAGATGGGAAACCATGGGGCACAAGTGCAGTCAGGCAGGGAACTGATGGAACTATCACTGCTTACCTCTTTAGTGAGGGGATGTCAGAATTCAATGCAAATCGATCTGAATGATCGGCTTCTGCTCGGCCACTACAGTCCTACTAACAGTTGTGAGGGGAGTGCCTCATAGGTGATCCTCACCCCCTCAAAACCTCTGCCAAAATGGATGAGATGGGTGTGATCAGCTCAGGGGAGATTTGCCTGATCCAAGGCCAAGTCCATGCCATCGGGGAAAGTAAACATGTACTTCTTTGAAACTGCCATTTATAGTCAATTGAAAATTAAAGAACTAAACTGTAGCTATAACTGAGACTGATGCTGAGAATCTACAATATTGGAAACAAGCTCGGATCAGATTTATGTTTTGCTGATTTCTAAATTTGAATTTAAAATTTAAACCCACATCCAACATCTTAGAAGTGTTAAGTGGGATTCAAATGGATTTATAGATTTGATTGGAAAGAGGAATTTTTGAATATAAATCCAACTTCAACAAATTTGGGTATGTTGAAAAATGGATTTAAATATTTTTATAAAGATGCTTCCATAGGTTCATGTTTGAAATTAAATTTTAATTTGAGGACCCTTTCCTTTAACAAATTTGGGTATGTTAAAGTAAGCGTCAATTGGTTTTATTTTTGATTTGGTATTTTGGAATTCACTCACTTAGAGAATTTAGGTATGCTAAGTGAGGTGTTTGAAAATAATTGTTCCTCTTTCTTTAGTTGTTTTATCTTGTGAATTATTGTTGATTTTGAAAATTGTTATCCCTACTTAGTAAATTTAGGTATGCTAAGTGAAGAACTCAAGTGTGTTTTGTTTTTGATTTTTTTTTTTTGAAAATAGGATTCTTAGAAAATTTGAGTATACTAAGGAAAATTCTAGAGTGTTTCATTTGTTTTGGAATTTTTGATTTTTGTAAAAGTAGGATCCTTAGAAAATTTGGGTATGCTAAGGAAATTCTAATGTGTTTTTCTTTAATTTTGATTTGTTTTTTGAAAACTAGGATCCTTAGAAAATTTAAGTATGCTAAGGGAATCCTAATGTGTTTCCTTTTTTTTGGTTTTCATTTGTTTTTTGATTGAAAGTGGAGACTTCACTTTAGCAAATATGGTATGCTAAAAATGAAGTTCCACTTAATTTTGTGAAATGGAAATTTCACTTAGCAAATTTGTGTATGCTAAATGAAATTCCAAAAGATGTGTTTAAAATTTTTGTGTTTTGGTTTTATTTTGAAAATAGAAGCTTCACTTTAGCAAATTTGGTATGCTAAAGAGTGAAGTTCCAAAAGTTCTTTTAGAAGTTTTCTGAAGTGGAAATTTCATTTAGCAAATTTGAGTATGCTAAATGAAATTCCAAGGTGTTTCAAATTTTTGTTTTGGATTTTGAAAAGGGGAGACTTCATTTTAGTAAATGGGGTATGCTAAATTGAAGTTCCAAATATGTTTTGAAAATTTTTGTGGAATGAATATTTTTCTTCGCAAATTTGAGTATGCTAAATGAAATTTCCAAAAGTGTGTTTCAATTTTTTTTTTTTTGAAAAAGAGAGACTTCATTTTAGCAAATGGGATATGCTAGAATGAAGTTTCAAATGTATTTTGAAATTTTTTTTCTTGTTGATTTTTTGAAAAGGGAGATTTCCATTTAACAAATTTGGGTATGTAAGATGAAAATAAATTATATTTTATTTTCCAAAGATGTATATTTTGTGTGTGATTTTTGCTTTTTGAAAGAGGAAATCCCAACTTAATCATATGTGGAATATGTTAAGTGAGGATTTCAAAGTGATACCATTTTATTTGGAAATGAAGTTTTCATTCAATAAACTTGGGTTTATTGAAAGGAGATATTCATATGTATTTTCTATTTTTTAAAAAATCTAGTTTTGTTTGAAAATAAAACTTCCATTCAATAAGTATGGGTATATTGAATGGAAAGGTTCATGTGTGCTTTTTGAAAATTTTTTATTTTATTTTATTTGAAAATGAGACATCCACCCAATAACTGTGGATATACTGAATGGAGAGGTTTCATATGTGCTTTTTGAAAATATAAAAATCCTATCCTAACACATGTGGAATGTATTAGGTGGAAGTTCAAGATAGTGATTTTGCTTAAAGAGGTAGTATCCATTCAACACATTTGGATTATTGAATGGAAAGGCCCTATTAACCTCATTTTTAGGATGAGCTCCCAACACCTCCATCTTAGACATAAGATTCCTCTTAGACACTAAGATATCCTTAGTCTTAAGACACATCTAGTGATTTGGTGGACACTCAACCTAACCCTAGAAGATTTAGAAGAGTTAGCCATAAGAATAAGTCATGCCTTAGGGGTGTTAGGAAAATTTCCTACCCTTAGCTTGAACCATTCCTCACTTTCCTTCCTTCAAGTCAAACTCTAAATCAATTCTATTTTATTTTCTCCAAACTCAAAGCAAATCCATTATTAAAATCTATGATTGAAACCCATGAATGAAATTCCTAAGTCCAAATTTGTTCTAAGTCCTTAATGCTCTCTTAAGGACTTAACCAAAATCATGATAAAAACTAATTCAAATCTTTGAGATTTTCTCATAATTCAATTATATTCTCATTTATATTCTCATATATAAATGAAATATAAATTCAAACCAACAAAACTAAACTCAAAATTCTAAATCAATTCATGAAATTTTCCTAAGTCCCTTTAATTTTTCATTAATGGACTTAGCCTAAATCATCATCAAATCAATTCAAACTCATAGGGTTTTCTCAAAACTCATTTATGTTCTCATTTATATTCACATATATAAATGAAATATAAATATAAATCAATCAAATCAAACACCCAAATTAAATTCCCAATTTGAAATTTTCCTAAGTCCCTTTAATTTTCCATTAATGGACTTAGCCTAAATCATCATCAAAACATTTCAAATTCATGGGATTTTCTCATAATTCATTTATATCCTCATTTATATTCATATATATAAATAAAATATAAATTTAAATCAATCAAATCAATTCAAAAATTCAAACACCAAACTCCATGAAATTTTCACTTCAAATCATTGAAATTTTCTCATGATCCATTTATATTTTCATTTATATTCACATATATAAATGAAATATAAATTGAAACAATCAAAATCATTCCAAATATCAAACTCAAATCCACTCAAAATTTAATCTAAGCCTTTCAAGTTAAAATCTTGAACTTAGCCAAATCAATTCTAAATCAAGCCAAACTCCTGATTTTCTCTCATGATTCAATCAACCCTACAATCATGAGCCAATATATAAATCCAAAATTCAATCAAACAATAAAAACCTAGTTCAAAAATCAAACCCTAAACCTTTTCGTATTCTTCCTTTGAATATAAATTGTCAAATGAATCAAAACCCATTTGACTTCAAACCACTTGTAAATGAATTTATATTTCAATGATAAGTCCATATACAAGATCACTCAAGCTCAAATCAAGCTTTGACCAAGTCATTTGAGCCACTTAGGCTCACTTGACCCAAAGTGACCTAAAGTACCCTTATGAGCTAAATTCTAATCCTAACTAAATTGGATTGAACCAAACTCACATATCCTTCTCATCATGATCAATAATCATCATGGGATGATCAATCAATCAAATTGGGTCAAACCAAGTCAAACCTAAGGGTTGACCAAGTCAACACTTAATCCAAAATGAAACCTAGCATAGCTAAATTCCACCATAGGCCAAATTGATTGAAACCATTGATCTAAGTTCACTCATGACCTATGTTTGAACTTGACCAAGCCAACATTTGACCCTAACCTAGCCCAATTGGCCACTTGACCCAAGTTGACCCATTTTGACCTAAAAAGTCAAAATGTGTCAAAACTTGATCTAAGCAAAATTGATCCAAACCAATGGGTCAAGTTCATTCCAAATCACTTGTTGAACTTGACCAAAGCCTCACCACCAACTAGACTTAACTAGCCCAATTGATTTAGACCCAACATGACCTAAAGGGTCATGTTGCCAAATTTGAACTTAACCAAAATTGATTGGAAACAAAGATACTAATCCACCCATATGACTAACCTAACCTAAACCTACCCTTGACCTCTCAAATAGGTCAAATGGGTCAAATAGGTCAACCTGATCCATTTGACCTAAATGAAGTCATATGAGCCAAATCCAAAACTATACAAAATTGAATCAAACCAACAAAACATTTCAAATGACCATATGAACTTGACCCAACCCTTTGACCAATTTGACAATTTGGTCAACTTGACTAAGTTGACCCATTTTGACCTAAATGGGTCAACATGAGCCAAACCTTATCAAATGAATTTCAAATCTCATGAAACTTGGCCAAACCTAGTTTCTCTACATACCCAACATTTCCAAAGTGAAAAAAAAAATAGCAAAATGAAAATTCTACCTCTAAGTGATAGAATAAATTTTGGCTTAATCCATGGGTAATTTGGTCATACCCTCTTCACATTCACTTGAGGCTTTCCTAATAGCTCAAGGGAACCTAGTGAAGAGTGGTGCACCCAACCTAATGGGTTTGAGTTAGCCCAATTGGTCCTTAGACCAAACTCAACCCCATGGGTCAAAACTCCAAATTCAAAACCCATCTCCCACTCAAATTAAGGCACATGGGAGGTTGGAAATCCACTCTTTGGCTCAAACTGACCATGTGCACACTCCTAACAGCTCAAACAACCCACTGCCTAAGCTCCATTGATAAAAAATGGCAAGTGGATGGACGACCATCCGATCTTTCAAGGGGAGATATACTCCCCTAATTCATTTCTAGCTTCCCTCAATTGAAGCTAAAGAACCGAGAAAGCCTTAGAGAGTATTCCCAAGCTTCTTAGAGAGGATTTCAAACTCCATTTCAATTTTCTAGTTTGAAAATAAGGGAGGTCTAACTTCCTCTTCACTCAATTTCAATTATATTGCTTTTGCTCCATCGAGAGGGAAGTCGAGTGCACCCAAGCTCTCTTGAAGTTCCAAAGGCAACCTACTTGATCAAAGCCTCTAGCTAAGGAGGAGGTGGTCCATACCAATCTTCTCAACCTCAAGTGCTCAAAACTTCAAGAAGGCTTGCCTCAACTGACAAGCTTCTAAAGGATTCAAGTGCTGAATCACCTGAGTATGGGATTTTCTGATGATTAAACTCAATGTGGTGTGGAGCTTTCTGAAAGAAATTTTAGTCTCATGGAGTTTTGGCCGTTAGATGTGCCACTCTTTGGCTATAGATGGTGTGGGTTGAATTTGGTTTGAATCCAAGCTCAATCGAGCTCAGATCTTCCCCTTGATCATGGACGGTCTCTATTGATCAAGGGGGAACAACTTGGGAGATACCAACCATCCATCTGCACATATTGGATGGACGGCCGAGATAACTCCCCACATTTAGAAATCCCTTACCCATTTTAAAACCAGGGGAGATCGCCGATTTTGATCGATGGCAAAAGATCAAACCGCATCCACGCCACCGTTTGGAGATTTGACATTAAGTGAATCCTCACGCGTGTGTAAAGCGCTGACCGCCACCACGCAGCGTTGGGTGAGCTAGGATTAGTTAAAATGTATTAATTAATCCTAATTAATCTAGGGATCATCTAAAATTCATTACTATCTCTATAAAATTCAAAAAATATGAAATAAAATCCTATGCAATGATAATTCAACCTAAAATATTTTAAAATTAATTTCAATGGGTTTTGAGTTATAATTTTGTTTGATTTTGGGTTTTATTAGAAACTTCCTTTTGATAATTTCCTTTTAGTTAAGCCTCTGATTAATCCCAAACTTATTGGGTATGATTTAGGGGATTACTCCAACCTCTCCTAATTTTCTTGGGATTTATGGAAGGCTTTATTAGAAGAATTGCATATGGATTCCTTAATTACTCTTCTTATGTAATTAAGCATAATTAAGGTGTAATTAGTGATTTCAACCCATGATTAGGGCTGATTAAGGTTAGATCCAACAAATAGAAGGTTTATGGAATAATTTTGGGGCATTTCCCCTAAGCTATTCCCTAAACCCCCTTTTTCTTTCCTTAATCCTCTCTTAATTAAGGGTTAATTCATTAATTATCCCTTAATTAATTTCTAAAAAAAAGTTCGAACTTAATTAATCTACTTTGGGTAGATGCTTAGGTGTTTAATAGCCTAAGTTCAATTAATGAAATCAAAACCCAATTCATAAGTATGAAAGGATGTTTTACTTAAGCTAAACCCCTTAGCTTAATTAACTTTAATGAGCCAAATTGCATTAGGCCTATTTCTTATTAGGTGCATTAAAAAAATTTAAATTCCTTGTGAGTTTTATGTCATCTCATTGGCTCATAATTATTTGGTTAATTATTCTAAGGTGGTGTAAGGGTTAATTACTTAATTCATACCTTAACTAATTAATGAAAAAATGGATCTAATTATCTAAAAATTAAACAAAAATATCAAAAACATGTGGGAATGGGTTAGGAATAGCAAACTCATCTCACCTTTTTAAAATTAATTCAAACTTTAAACTAAACAAAAATCACATTGAATCCACTTTATTTTAAACTTTCTTATTCTATAAGAATGTCTTTAGGATTTAAGTGAAGTCAACTTGTTTACATAATTTCATTGCTTTAAATCTTTCTCCAACATGTTAAATTTGCATTTCATGTGATTTTATGAATTCATATTTTTTAAATTCAAATTTAAAAATGAAATTGTTTACTTTATGTCAAATTTGCATATGTTGTCTAAAGTAGAAATATGAATGGCTATTATCACTACTAAATCCAAATTATTTTCAAAACATATAAATCAAACACCTAATCTGAAAGTATGCTACTTATATTTTAATTATGAGTTTGCATGTGAAAGATTATAAAGGTATGCTTAGCATAGGTTTCCCCTCTCTTTTATGTTAGCATAGTTTTGAATAGGGATTTGGTAAGATGTATGGTTCATTTGAAAAGAACCTAACACTTACCCAATTCCATATCCTATTCATCCCTATGCTATCACCTAAGAGGAGCTACCTATACTTGTATACATAAATTGCATAAACAAAATGAATCCATTAACATAACTTTTGTATTTTTCTTTTCCATTTCATTTCTTTTATACACAGGTTTGTATTTAAGGAAAGTGGTATATTAGTCTGGACAACCCCGAGATTGCGAGACTTTAAGTAGCCCCGAGTAGGTTTTATACCTTACACCTATGGTTAACAATGGCATTGTACTCACTTATTCCTTTCTTACTTTCATGTGCGTATGTGAAAATTTGGATAAAGAAACCCCTTTCTACTTAAGAAAAATCATGCATATTCAACTTCTAAATTTCCTTAAATGGATTACTTAGCATGCATCCTAAAGTGTGTTAAATACTCTTATTTTTATGTATAGATATGCTCAGGGTCCATCCATATGCATGTTATATATGTTGGGAAAGAAATGAAGTAATGTGTGTTATGTAAATTTTGATTCATTTTATTTAATCTTAAAATGCCTTTCTTTTTTATTAGGTTTATTTAGAGTTTATCTAAACTTAGGAGTAATTAAAATATTTAATAAAAGCATTCACCTAAATATAACTAAATTGTGAATCTACTTTAGAAATTACTTAGGTTAGGGAAGGAAAGAGAAGTTCTCTTCTCTTTCCCTCTCTTCATAACTTAGTAATTAATTATAGGATCCACTTAAACTAAATCAAAACATGAAATAAAATCAACTCAAAATAATTAAAAAACTTGAATGAAACCTTCCTCTAAGTTGAACATGTTTTTCACACTTAGAAAATTTGAACCTAAAGCCATGTATGCTCGTAGAATGAATAGTAGGACATTCTTAGTCTAACTATTCTTTTCTGCAGGGGATAGTGCTTAAGGGGCGCTATCATAAATAAAAATATAAATGCTTTTGCTTAGGGGAAAGTCACCTCCTCCCCTAAAGCCATGAGCTTTATACCCCTTTGCATAATCCAATAGGCTAGGTGGACTTAGTCGACCATGTGTGGGGTGATAAGTCCAATATACATGCTTGGGATTTGTGTGGTTTGTTTAAGCTAACCTTTGTTTTGCAGGTGTTAGTTAGATTTACACTTTTCCTTTTCATGTAAATTTGTGCAATTAGAATTTTGGAATGATTGTTATATAGATTAGGATGAACATTGGTCATAAGATTCTATCTTATGTACCATGTGAAGCCTTGGAGCATCTACCTTCCAACCATCCAAAAGAAGGAACCAAAAGAGAAAGAAGAAAAGAAGAATGAAGAATGAAGCTTGAAGACCCCATAACAATGAATGTCTTTTCTTAATTTAATTCATTTATAATATGGATTGTATAATGGTAGAGCTCGGCTACTCACATTTGATATTTTCGAGTTTGTGCGGTGGTGCCTGACCAAAATGGCCGTTTATTCTTTTTGTGATTAGCTTTATAAATTGATCGGTGATTTGTTTAGCTTTTGCATTAAGTGGCATACTTTTCCTAGTTTCTTCCTTGGTTTATGTATGGCCTGGATGTGGATTAGGATCTTTAGGGAAAAATAAATCTTTACCCAACTTAATAACTCAAAATAAAAAATTAAATAACTCATAACCTCACCTAAAGCTTAGGTTTAACATCAAGATATAAGAATTAGCAACCCCTTAGCTAGATGAGAATTTCTTTTGTAATATCATGCACAAATGCATCTTATTTCACTCTTCAATGGAGGGCTTCCACCTTTGCCAAAGAAACTTGGCTTTACCTTTGAGAGCCATGGTGGAAACTCACCTCCTCCCTTCTCGCTGATTTTGGCCAATAACTTTATTTCTCATGCATTAGTCATATGAATCTTATTAGCTTGAGTCAAAATAATTGTCCAAAATGAAAATAAAAAATGAAATTTGAATTGCATTAGATTTAGGTCATTTGAAGCATGTCCATTTACATAATCTAGTCTCTTTAAGGAGTGTGTTTAAGGACTTAATCTCTATCTAAATAAATAATTGCCTAGTTATCTTGGATAAGCATAAAGACTTGCCTACATGTAATTAAAATCGTAGGAGGAGTTAGTTGGCAGCCACCTCCAAGTGGTTGTAAGTCCAAGCTATCGGGTGGTTTGTCCTCTCTTATGAAGGCAAACCAAATACCCATTTTTCACCTTAGATTTAGGTTGTGCTTTTGGCCCTCGCCAAAGCTCCCTAGATTTAGGTTCTGAGATTGCTTATCCCCTTTGTGGGCCATAAGCTTAATTCCTCACTTCTTAGGCATTTTCATAATCTCTTGTTAAGGAATCATAAGTCATAAATTTATAATGAAAAATGCAACTCAAATAAACTAAATCAATTTCAAAAAGTAAAGCCCAACTATAGGATAGTTTAAGATGCTCGCTAGGTTTCTTAGTATCTTGGGCATCTCCTACTTATCTTCCACTTTGGCTTTGATGATAACTCCCTCTTTTGATCAATTTCATTTGATCTTTCAAAAATAAACCAATCGATCGATAGTCCTTCCTATCAAAATCTTCAAAGATAATGAATCATTTACTTAATCGAGTGTTTGCTAAGGAATCTCATTCTTAGATGTAATTAACTATGTCTTACCTCAGGGGAACTTATCAAACTCGATTTAAAATAAACTCTGCTTTACTTTTCCATATAAAATAGGGGAAGAATCTCTAGTACATATGCAGACCCATCATCCTTAGGAGTCCTTACTGAGATGATTAGGTCCATTAAAGGGTAGTGACTTCTATCATTCGAGATGGTACACTATTCCTTGATAACGTACTCGATCACTTGAATAAGTACATTTGTGGATCTATGTGGCATCCTAAAAAGATGAGTTTCTATATGCTTGCCTCTTTCATTTCTCCCCACAAATTTGAAAGGTGACTCCCATATTAAAAAAAATTTCAACTAGATAGATTTTTCTAGCGATTCCGTTGGGGATAGTTTCTCTCTCCATCTTTGGTAAATGACCATTTTATTTGAGTATCGATAGTGGGCTTGTACTTTGGTATGAATCCAAGACTATCCTTCTTTCCATTGGCACTTAACTCATTTCATTCTTGAGTTGAGTTAGCCAACATCTTTATGTTTTAGGACCTGCATTCCTTGTTGGTCTTAAAACCCTCGTTGGGTTCTCCAATGCATAAAATAAAAAGATCTAATTAAAAAAGAAAACATTTTTAAGACTTCCTCCTTATCATTTTCATGATAAGGAAAAGGTTCATTCTAAAATAATAAATTTTCCATAAAAGATTTTGCTTTTCAAAAAGCACCTTTTCAAAAAGGCACTTAAGAAAAATATTTTCCATTAAATTCTGCCACCCTCATTTAACAATTCTATAATTGTTACATGTAGGGGATTTTAAAAAATAAAATTAATAGTATTTTCCAAAAGTACAAATGAATATCTTCTTTCAATTCACTTTGATGAAGATTTCATTACCAAAATAAAATGAACAATCTTCTTTTAAAAAAAAAATCATAATCATAATTTTTTTTTAAAAAGCACACATGAATCTTTCTATTCAATACACTCACACTTATTGAATGGAAGATTCATACAAAATTAAACTTTTCAAAAAACACATATGAATATCTTCATTTAATATACTCAACTTTATTAAATAAAGATTTCATTCCCAACTAAAAATAAATATTATTTAAGAAATCCCACTTGATCATATCTCACATATGTTTTAAGTTGGAGTTCCTCCCTTTCAAAAAGCAACAATCACACACAAAAATTATACATTTCAAAAAGAAAAAGATTAATTGCCATTCTACATACTTAAATTTGTTGGATGGAAGTCCTCTTTTCAAAATATTAAAACTTTAACAATCATATTTCAAAATTTTTCAAAACACATTTTTGGAACTTCAATTAGCACATTCAAATTTGCTAAGTGAAGTTTCCAAATCTAAAATTAAAAATCAACAATCATATTTTATTTTTTTTAAAAAAAAATAAAACACATTTGGAACTTCATTTAACATACCCAAATTTGTTAAGTGAAGTCTCCAAGTCCAAAATTCAAAATTCTAAACACCATTTCGAATTTCATTTAACATACCAAAATTTGTTAAATGATGTTTCCAAATCCAAAATTCAAAAAATTTTAAAACACATTTGGAACTTCATTTAACATACTCAAATTTGTTAAGTGAAGTGTCCAAATCCAAAATTTTAAAATTTTCAAAGCACATTTGGAACTTCACTTAACATACTCAAATTTGCTAAGAAAAGTCTCCAAATAAAAATAAAAAAATCAATCAAACTTTTTTCAAACAACTTTTTGGAACTTTATTTAATATACCCAAATTTGTTGATTGTAGTCTCCAAATTCAAAATCCAAAATTTTTCTAAACACATTTTTGGAACTTCATTTAACATTCCCAAATTTGTTAACTGAAGTCTCCAAATTCAAAATCAAAAATTTTTCTAAGCACATTTTTTTGGAAGTTCATTTCACATACTCAAATTTGCTAAGAAAAGTCTCCAAATAAAAAAAAAAAAAATCAATCAAACATTTTTTTCAAACAACTTTTTGGAACTTCATTTAACATAACCAAATTTGTTAAGTAAAGTCTCCAAATTCAAAATCCAAAAAATTTTTTAAACACATTTTTCGAACTTCATTTAGCATACTCAAATTTGCTAAGTAAAGTTTCCATATTCCAAAATCAAAATTTTCAAAATTACTTTTTGGAACTTCACTTAACATACCCAAATTTGTTAAGTGAAATCTCCAAATCCAAAATCCAAAAAATTTCAATACATATTTTGGAACTTCATTTAGCATACTTAAATTTGCTAAGTGAAGTTTCCAAATCCAAAATAAAAAATTCAACAATCATATTTCGAAATTATTTTTTAAAAAAACTTTTTTTGGAATTTCATTAACATACCCAAATTTGTTAAATGAAGTCTCCTAATCCAAAATAAAAAATTTTCAAACACCTTTGGAACTCCCTTCCTTAGCATACCAAATCTGCTAAGGAGAAGTTTCCATTTTCAAAACCAAAACAAATCAAAAATTTTGAACACACCATTTGGAATTTCATTTAGCATACTCAAATTTGCTAAGTGAAATTTCCATTTCACAAAATTAAGTGGGACTTCACCCTTAGCATACCAAATTTGTTAAAGTTAAATCTCCACTTTCAACCAAATCAAAACAAAAATAAAACACTTATGATTTCCTTAACATACCTAAATTTGCTAAGGATCCTATTTTCAAAAATCAAACAAAACACACTTGGGTTCTTCACTTAGCATACCTAAATTTACTAAGTAAGTAAAATTCCAAAACAATCAAACAAAAACAAAATCAATTGACCCTTACATTAACATACTCAAATTTGTTAAAGGAAAGGGTCCTCAAATCAAAAATTCAAATTCAAACAAAACATGAACCTATGGAAGCATCCTTATCAAAAAAATTTGAATCCATATTTCAACATACCTAAATTTGTTGAAGTTGGATTCATATTCAAATTCCTCTTTCAATCAATATTCTCAAATTCATTTGAACCCCACTTAACACTTCCAAGTTGTTGGATATAGGTTCAAATTTTTAAATTCAAAAATTTATAAAGATAGAAATCTGATACAAGCTCATTTCGGATTCTTACAACAAGATAGTAGCGCTCAGTTTCAGCCACTTGAATTTTAAAATGGTATTCTCGGTTGTCATTATCTTCCTCCATGGCATGGATCTGGCTTTAGATTAAGCCAACTTCCCCCGTCTGGACCATACCCACCTGATTCACTTTTGCCAGGGATTTGAGGGAGCCAAGATTACTTGAAAGGGCACTCTCACTATAGATTAAGACCAAAGTGTACCGGATTGATTAACTTACCCTCTAATTTTGATGTCTCCTCACTGAAGAGGAAAGATGTAGCAATACCAGCTACCACAAGAAGCTGCAGTTCTGATTGCAATTCACATATAGTTGCTCATGTTGGGAGAGCTAGTACTACCATATTTCTAAGGGTAAGGCTCTGTCTCGTGAGCTTTCCTCCCTACATTTGAGTATTGGTCTAGCTCACACTCCTCCCATCCTACCCACACATAGGAATAAGAATCATGATCAAGCATACCACTAGATCGCTGTGGGAGCTAGAGGCGACTGCTCACCATTGAGGAGTTTCCCGTTGTCACTTCACCATTGGTTATAGAAAACTAGTTCTATCCTCTCTCTCTCTCTGGATCAAATAGAGAGGATGACAGATGGATTAGTTCATCACCTCCTCTAGTGATGCATTTCCAGCTAGCAATTTCCATGAGTAGGAGGTCGTACACCGGCCTCCGATCTGTCTTATGTTAGGTAGGCGAAGCATATGGATGCTCAGAGTCCAGGACATAGTTTGATCTTCATTATGTTATCCCCCATAGTGTGGGGAAGAAGATTCGCTAGAAAAGGGCTCGTGAGGCCCCTACAGCCCACATTACTAGCAGGGAGAGACGTAGGTTCAGCCATTAGTCGGCAGCGTCTGCTCTGATTGATTTTCCATCTCAGTGTGCTACCCGTGCTGACCATACTAATAGTATCTTTTTCACTAGGACTAGCCACCATAAGAGGGCAGTTCCTGTGCATAGAGAGTCGGTGGTGTCTCCACCCCACCACTTTATCTCTCGCCTGTCATCGCTAGTACAGGTTACAACATCTCCCATTCCATTTAAAGCCATGATGGTTGAATATGAGGAAAAGTGCACCTCGTTGGTAATTTGGCTATAGCCGAGAGATCCTACCCCTTCTACACCACCCATTATGGTAGGGTCGAGCTCTCCTACTCGACCTTCTGTCCTAGTGGTTGTGCAAAAGGAGTGGAGATGGTAGAAGCATCGTGGTCATCCCTTCACCAACTCTGCCCATAATGTAGGATATGGAGATGATGACAATGATTTTAGATATTCCAGATGACAATCCAACTGTACCAGTGGTAGTTGAACATCCTAGGATTTCTACCCTTCTCACTTAGGCCGTGAGTGTCATTCATCCAAAGGAGTACACCACAGATTGACTCTAGTGACAGAGGTCCGTGCCTCTGCACAATAGTGATCACACTAGTTAGCCTAAACTATTTATACCTACTTAGATGGACCATTCTTTAGATGAGATAGTTGCACATTATTTCATGAAGAAGAAGTAAATCTTGGGGTATGATTGGTCGGATAAAGAGAAAGTCAACTTTGATCCCAATGAAGATGACTTATTGGGGAACTCAGCTGGAGTCTGCATGGTTGATATTAGAGGATCTCTTCTTAGGGAACAACAAGCCATGGAAGGTGATGAGGTTGATCATGAGGACACCACAGAATCAGTCCAACACCTCTGACATCAGTTGAGGCAGAACGATGAGCATATTAATAGAATGGCACATCAATTACAAGACTTGTTAGCAGTAGTGTCAGTGCATCAGAAACAAGCCCCTTTAGTTCATCCTACTACAGTCGACATCAGTCAACCTGAGTTAGTGCATGTATTGGACTCAGCCAAGACTCTACCTCCCATTGAGCAAGGTAGCACTAGTCTGTATAAGAAAGTAATGGAAAGTATCTCCATATAAGAAAAGATATAAAATCCATGGTTGAGCAGCAGGTGAAGGAAGCTTTGGCTCAAGCCCGGGGAGGATCATCGGTTCCAAAAGGTAGACCCTACCTAGAGGAATTCAATGTTATCTAATATCTCATGGGTTTTGTGACTCCTTCCTTCAAAAGATTCAATGGCAGTGGAATCCCAAGGTAGCACATAGCTCACTTCAGGGACAATTGTTGCAACGCAGGAGGTAGGGACGCTCTACTCTTTCACATTTTTATTAGTAGTGTAGCTTTAGGCTAAACCGCCAGCTTTAGTAGTAGATATTTTCTCGAAGTTAGTGCAACTCTTCATCAAGAGATTTACTAGAGCTCAAAAAAGGGTTACTGTAGGTGATCTCGTTGTAGCACAACAACACCTAGGTGAGTCCCTTGTTGATTATATTCTCCGATAGCATAACCTGAGTATGAAGTGTGAACCGTAGTTGTTTGAACAGCATACCATTGAGATTCTCTTGAAGAATATCTATGGCTCAATCACCATCATGCTTAAGGGCTTCACTATCAAGACATTTGAGAAGCTAATCAACAAGGTGGCTAGTCTACAAGGAGAGGCCAAACAGTTGCCTTTTCAAGATCAGTTGCCTAAGCAGAAGTTGCATAAGGTCTATGAGAAGAAGCCTGGAGCATTAGCAATGGTTGACAAGGGGAAGCAACTAGCTAGAGATCAGTCTGAGAGACCATGATCTCAGCAGCCTCCACCTCCTTTCCACCACTGAGGTAACCCTACCGGCCTCCACCGCAACCTCCACGGCTAGCACAGCCACCACCTCAGCCATACCAGTAGTAGTAGAGGCATGCATACCCGCCGCTAAGTAGCTATGTTCCACCTACTCTTTTAGATAAGTTAAACAAACCTTATTTTTTTAAGAGGGAGGTAATCAAGAAAATCTTTAAGAATCTCTTAAAGAAACCTGATTTTTAGCTACCCGAGCCTAGGAGACCGGAGGAAGTAGGTAAAAGTCATGATCCAAAATTTTGCCCTTACCACCGTATGCTAGGCCATGTTTTGGAGGATTGCTTCACATTCAAGGACCGGCTTGAACACAATTTCAAGACTGGTGCTATAGTTATCCCAAAGGAATACCTTACGGAACAACCTTCTAGTTCCATCAGGGTAATCCTTGGGGGATACATGTGATCCTACCAAAACCAAAAAAAGTTGGGATATCTCCTTATCTCGTACCTCTAAGAAGATAGTCCAGAAGATCAAGAAGCTTTCCTTGTGTGTCAGTCACTCAAACCTCCAACACCAAGAAAGGTTTGTTAGTAGTGCCAAAAGGAAAGTGGGAGGAACAGCAAAGAAGACATGTGTCACTGATCTTTAACACACCACCGTTTGGTCTAGCCTCCACCTCGCAAACTTCTACATCGGTGACTTCTTCCTTTTCAGCTAGCTCTTCTATTTCTTCTACTAATAGAACTCTTATATCACTGGATAAGGGCATCAAATCCCTTACTCCACTAACTCTACTTGACTTCTATTTTGTACCTCCAAATAATTCTAAGAAATTGAAGAATAAAACTAGTTTGAATTATATTTGTGTCACTTCTAATGGGTTGTCTTCTTCTATTCCTAACTATAACTCTTCAAGTCAAAATAACTATAACAATTTTGATCTCTCTCTTTTTGAATCAGATTTGGACTTTCTAACTCTGAACACTATGGGTTCACCTCTTGAGATAGACTTAGAATCATCCAATTTTGAGAGTCCCATAGGAGAAGCTATAGGTGAGACTAAAGTGCAGGTAGAACCTTCCACCACCTTACCTAAAGAGATCACCGAAGTCAACCTCCGTAGTAGCAAGGTTCTACCTCCTAGGGCAGCACCTCAAGATAGAGGGAAACAAGTCATTGGTACTAAAGATTGAGAAGCCCTTCCATAGGATGCTCCACCCTTAGATAATCTTGTGGAAGACCAATCGAAGGTGGACTAAAACATCCTTTCTCATCTAAAGGAGTTTGCCATCTAAGAAAAGAATATATGATGCCCTCGTCTTATCTAAAGAGATCAGAGAATCACTAATCAAGGCTCTCCTTAATCCTGAAATATGCTTAGCTCAGCTGACCGCTATAGGTGGGGAAGCACATTATGCAAAAGAAGCCCAAGGGATCACCTTCACAAATGAAGACCTTCTTCTGGGGGACTTAGAGTACAATCATCCCCTCTACATCACTGTCAACATGTACTGGTTCATACTAGCCAAGGTTCTCGTGGACGCAGGTGCATCAGTGAACATTATGAGTCTAAAGACCCTTGCCTATTTAAAGATCGACATCTCCGCACTCTGAGGAGATTGGATGATGTTGAGAGGATTCAATGATCAAGGTGAGTGAGCTTTAGGTTCTATAGTGTTACCTCTAAAGATCGATGACTAGAAGACTAAAGCCAAGTTCTACATCAATGATTCGAATACTTCATTCACTGCTTTACTTGGTAGGCCTTGGATACATCAGAATAAGATCGTTTCATCCTCCCTTCATCAGTGCATCATGTTTAGAAAAGTTAGAATTGAATATCGTGTCAACGGAGATGAAAAGCCATTTTTAGTTAGAGAGGTTGAGATTTATGAAGATGTGACCTACTATCTTCCTCAACACACCCTTTCTCATGAACTTGGGTGCAATTCAAATGCAAAAGCAAAAGAAAAAGAAAATCAAGAAAAAGAAAAGATAAAAGAAAAAACGAAAGAAAAATGGAAACCCAAGTTCATAAGAAAGGGGAAATGATAAAGAAATAGATTCGCATATCACATTCCACCCACAGTTTATTCTATCATATGGACATATGGGTAGGATGGCTCAGCCTCCATTAGGCAGAGGTAGAGGCAGAAACAAAGGCAGTTCTACCCCTAGTTGGCCTTCAGCCAACAGAGGTCGTGTTACAGTTCATAGGAGTACCCCTATTATTCACATAAACTTGGAATCCAGCTCAGAGGATGAGTCTAATGTGATTAGTATACTGGCCTGCTTGAAAAAAGGGGCCCTTTAGGGGCTTGAATTCCTAATCCATAAGCAAATATTTTGTTTGTTTGTTTTGTTTGTTTGTTTATCGTGGACCTTGTTAGTTTGCATGGGATCAAACTAAGAAGGATCTCATATCAACTTAGACCTATCTCAAATTTACTGAACCAATGGAGAATCTACGCATCCACTGAACAAATGCTCCAACCACAAGGGTGGCTACTAGGAAAGAGGAACTGTCCAATCCAAGAGTAACTCGGGTTATGTCTAAATGGGGTCGCAAAGGATGTGATCCAAATAGAGTTCTCGTAGGGGATGGGGCCGCTAAGGGCTTAATCCAAAACCCTAGAGAAGATGACATAGCAAGTCATATATATCAAATAGGTATTTGGTGGCTAACTCAAGGAGAAAGCATGGGGAGTCACATCTGCCAAGAGTGGTGTATCCATCGGGTGAGTCATGGTCAGCATAGCAAATATCAACCAACCTAAGGTGTCCGTCAGTTTACAATAATTAGTCTAGGAAGAAAGCTTGAGGACTCACATCCTCCTATAGTGAAACTGATTGCTAGGATAGTCTGTCTTCAGCTCGACAGGTGTTATCCGACCTAGGGCGACTACTGAGTGAATTCTACTGGGGAACTTATATCAACTCAAATGTAGTCAAGAGAAAAGAAGCTTCTAGGGGACTTATCCTAAACCTCAAATATACTCAACCTAGTTAGATCATGATGATCAGTTCAAGAAGAAAGTATGGGGACTCACATCTTCTTAAACAAAATCAACACGAGGTAGCTTACTGGCTGGGCAGTGAAGTCTACCATAATAAAAAAAACACTCATTAGTTTGCAATGGTCATGTTAGGAAGAAAGCACGGGGACTCACATCTTCCAAATAAGTGCCACTGGGATGACATACTAGCGAGGTAGCATGTAGACCTGACCTAGAGCAGCTAATGAGTGAGTGCCACAGGGGGCTTGCTCCCACATCAAAATAGCTCGAGATAAAAGATTTGAGTTTGTTATTGTGTTTATGTTAAAAGGAAATAGGACACCTCTAGGGGACTCTTACACCTACCCTAAACACGCTAGGAGATTTTGACGAAATGGTGTCATGGATGGCAAACATGATTCCCATAAAGAAAAGATGTCGCTTGGGTTCTCTTACACCTAACTTAGTTATGCTAATTGAAATAGGATGCCTCTCGAGTTCTCTTACACCTATTATAATAGTGCCGAGAGATTGTGTTTGTGTTATGAAAGAGGGATAGGATGCTATTGGGGGACTCTTAAACCTACCCTAACCATGTCACGGCAGATTCGTAAGAAAGCAAATAATGCTTCGAAAGAAGAGAAGATTTTGATGAAATAGAATCAGATTTTGTTGATTGATAGAATTATTATCAAACACGATTTATTTCATGGGTAATATTTCTTTAGATAGAGCTCATTAATTAGAAGCATCGGGTGTTCCCTTTTATAATCAATGAGCTGATAAGATCCTCCTTGGTAGGCCTTCTCTATGACATTGGGGCCTTCCCAAGTGGGTTCAAACTTTCCTCCCATTTTTTGATAGGCAAGAATTGGTCTTCTTAGGACTAACACAAGTTCTTCTACTCATAAAGACCTAGGGTGAACCAGCTTGTTATGAGCTTGAATCATTTTGGCCTTGTACAACTCAAGGTTATGGCATGCATGTAGGCGACCCTCCTCCAAACCTTCATGCTCTTCTAACTGCAACTTTGCATTCTGATATGTAGTGATCTTGCTACCCAATGCTATCCTTAGTGACTAGTGTTGAACTTCTAAAGGTAGAATAGCTTCAAACCCATACACTAAGGAAATCGGGGCATACTGAGTTGGAGTTCGGTATGTGGAGCGGTAGGCCCACAAGACTTCAACTAACTGCTCATTCCACTATCGCTTATTATCATCAAGAGTCTTCTTTAGTATTTGGATGAGAGTTTTGTTGAATTCTTCCGCTAAACCATTTTCTATGGGATAGTATATGATAGAGTATCTCCAATTAATACCATGTCTTCTGGTGAAGCTGTTGATCTTGATGCTTTTGAATGCAGTACCATTATCGGATATAATTCATCGAGGCACCCCAAACCTATATATGATATAGTTCTTAAAAAACTAAAGCACATGCTGAGCTGTCACCTCTTTGAGTGGGATTGTCTCCGCCCACTTGAAAAAGTAGTCGATGACAACTAAGATGAATTGATGCCCTTTAGAAGAAGGAGGATCTTTCAGACCCATAATGTCGATACCCTAACACTTAAATGGCCACGAGGCCAATGAAGGGTGTACAATGTTGGGTGGTTGGTGGAGGACCATGTCGTGTACTTGATACTAATGGCATCTCCTAGCTACATCCATGCAGTCTATAATCATTGAAGGCCAGTAATATCCTAGTCTCTTGATCTTTATCTTCATCTTTGGAGTAGATTGATGCGCTCTGCATAAACCTGAATGTACCTTAGTTACAATGCCACGGGCTTCATATTTGTCTAAATAATGTAACAACATCTGGTCAAAGGATTGACGGTACATGGTATCATAAACAAGAGCATAGGAGAAAGCTCTCTGTTTCACCTGATGGGCTTGTGACTTTTCTTGAGTTAGTTTGCCAGTGTTCAAATAGTCTATGAATGGTTGCCTCTAATCGATCTCCTTGTCCATTTTGGCAACGACAACCTCCCCTTCAAGAGAAAGTCTCTCAATGAGTTCAGCATCTAGAAGGAATAAAATTTGTCTATTTTGGATCCTTGTTGAAATGGACTCATCTTTCGGATATGCTAATTCTTTGGCAAGTTTGGCCAAAGTATCTTCTACTGTGTTCTCTGCTCGGGAAACCTTGTAGAAGGTGACTTCAGGAATTTGGGCCAACAATTTCATGATATACTTGTGATAATGATGAAGCTTGGGTTTGAGAACCTTGTAGGACCCGACAATCTGATTGATGACCAATTAAAAATCTCCAAAGATGTTGATGCTCTTGACACTAATAGTGATGGCTAACTCCAGACCGATAATCAAAGCCTCATACTCAGCTTCATTGTTGGTGCAGGGGTTGGAAAATTAGTATGAGAATCTCATCACTTCGTGGTCTGAAGTTAGGAGAACTATTCCTACCCCTGCCATTCCTGGAAGAATAGATCATGGTGCTTCCCCTTTACAAAAAGAAGCTGCACCATCAAAATACATCTCCCATCAATGGTTGTCAACCTCCTCTAAGTTCATGATTTGTTCATCAGGGAGATTGTCACTAAATGGAGAATCAGCAGGAAGTGGGTGTGCTGCTAAAAAATCCACTAGTGCTTGTCCTTTTACCACACGGAGGGTTACAAATGTGATATCAAAATGCGAGAAGATCATGGACCATCATGCCAAACGTTCAGATAGTGTTTGTCGTGTCATGAGATACTATAGTGGATTGGTTTTGGAGATCAAGTTCACCTTATGAGAAAGCATGTAGTGTCATAGCTTTTAAGAGGCAAAGATCAAAGCTAGGCAATATTTCTTAATAGGTGGATAGTTTGCTTCAGTAGGAATAAGATGACGGCTGAGGTAGTAGAGAGCGTTCTTCTTTCCTTCGTCGTTGGCTTGGGCCAACAGAGCACCGAGAGAGTCATCTAATGCAGCAATGTAGAGGATGAGTGGCCTACCCGGGATAGGGGCTACAAGAACTAGGGGCTTCACCAAATACTGCTTGATATCTTTAAAGACATACTAGCACTTGTCATCCCACTTGAACTTGGCATCCTTTTTGATAAGTGCTAAGAATGGCTTACATCTCCTCAATATGTTGGAAATAAAGCATTTTAGATATGCCAGTCATCCTTGGAAGGATCTAAGTTGAGTTAAATTCTTAGGAGGTGGCATTTCTAAGATAGTCTTGATCTTTTTTGGATCTATTTCTATTGCCTGGTTTAGAATAATAAACCCAAGGAATTTCCCTGAAGCTACTCTGAATGCACACATTAGGGGATTTATTTTGAGGTTATATTGTCTTAACCATTCAAAAACTACTCTCAAGTCAAAAATATGGTCTTCCTTTTCTCTGCTTTTGACCACTAGATCATCAACATAGCACTCAACCTGATGATGGATGAGTTCATTGAAGATCTGATTCATGGCCCGTTGGTATGTAGCATCAGCATTTTGAAGCCCGAAAAGCATGACCCTATAACAGAAGATTTCGATCGAGGTTCAAAAAGTAGTGTTTGTTTCATCTTCAGGAGACATCTTGATTTGGATGTAGCCAGATGACCCATCCATGAAAGAGAAAACTACATGAGATGAGGTAATATCCACCATTAATTCTGGAATAGGAAGAGGAAACTCATCCATAGGAGATGCCTTGTTAAAGTCCCAAAAATCGATGCATATGTGAATTTGGTCATTCTTCTTCTTGACGGCTAACGGGTTGGATATTTTTCTTTCGATGAAAGATCGGGATTTCTTGACTTCAGAAATGACCTGTTGTTCGATTTCTAATCACATGCGTCTAGGAGCTTGCTTGATATTGGTAGTGTTAGGATCTATTGCTAGCTTGTGGACTACTACGTCAGGACATAATCTGGGCATCTCTTCATAACTTGATGTGAAGCAGTCTTTAAACTCAGTCAATAGCCTAATTAAGTCATTAGTTTCTTCTTCATTCAGTAACAAACTGATGTACATCGGGCATGGATTTTCTTCCATTCCGATGTTGATTTCTTTAATCTTGTCAATTGTTGAATGGATCTCCTATTCAAATTTTGGCGGTGCATCTTTGATTTGGAGATCATTTGGATCATATGAGATTTCTAAACACACATTCTCATAAGGGTTGGTGTTGTTTGAATAGAACCTATCAGATGCCAAATGATTGGTAAAAACTTAGTAGTAGTCATCATCGACTGGACCCACTGTACTGAATCCTAGTCCTGCTCTGGATTGTGCTTCCGTGCCTGTATTATTCCAAAGCTTTTCAAAGTACTCTGACCTGTGCCTGGACCATGTGTAAGGAACTAAACTTTTTTGTATAAGATTATGAACACAAGGCGAGTAAAAATCAAATGGTAGTTCAATTAATCCATTAAATGTATCCTTTTTAAGTTCTACATCAACTTCAGGACTTGAGGATGATGTTCCCAAAAAGAATCTCTTTGGCTTCATATCACCAAAAGACTTAGGGGCTTCCTTAACTACTAAACCTTCAACTTTTTGAGATGAAAATGAGAATAGAGCTAAGGTTCCCAGCTGCTGCCTGATAGTTTCACATAAACCTGATTCGATTACTTTGCTTTGTTTAGAGGCCCGGTCTTCATCATCGTCTAGATCGAGAGTCACCTCCAATGGAACCTGCTGAGAGGGGTTGGCTGGTATACTAATCACATTAGACTTGTCCTTCATGTTGGATTCCAAGTTTATTTGAATAGTAAGGGTACTCCTATGAACTGGAACATGACCTCTGTTGGCTGATGGCCAACTAGGGTGTCTTTCACCTCTGGAACTGCCTCTATTTATGCCTCTGCCTCTGCTTGGTGGAGGTTGAGTCACCCTACCCACATGTCCATATGATGGAATAAACTGTGGGTGGAATGTGATATGCGGATCTATTTCTTCCTTAATTTCCCTTTCTTGTTTACTTGGATTTTTATTTTTATTTTCTTTTTCCTTTTCTTTTTCTTCATTTTCTTTTTCTTTTAATTTTTAGTTTTGTCCAAGTTCACGAAAGGGTGTTTTGAGGAAGATAGTCATCCTCATAAATCTCAACCTCTAACTCCTGAAATGACTTTTCATCTCCATTGACATGGTATTCAATCCCCATCCTTTGAAGCATGGAGGGAGGATGGAATTATCTTATTTTGATGTATCTAAGGCATACCGAGCAAAGCAATGAACAAAGTATTTGAGTGAATGATGTAAAATTTGGCTTCAGTCTTCCAGTCACCTATCTCTAAAGGTAACACCATTGAGCCTAAATCTCGCTCACCTTGTTCATTAAATTCTCTCAACATCATCTGATCTCCTCGGAGTGTGGAGATGTCGATCCTCAAATAGGCAAGGGTCTTCAAACTCATAATGTTCACTGATGCACCTGGATCGATGAGAACTCTGGCAAGTCATATGTCCATGTGATGTAGAGGTTGTGCTCCAAGTCCCTAGAAGAAGGTCTTCATCTGAAAGTGATCCCCGGATTCTTTTTGTAATGTGCCTCCTCACCTAGCGTGTTTGAGCATATTTCAGATCAAGGAGAGCCTTGATTAGTGATTCCCTCATCTCTTTGGATAAGACAAGGGCATCGTATATGCTTAGCTTAAATGGAAACATTCTTAGATGAGAAAAGACATTGTAATCCACCTTGGTTTGATCCTCCACAAGCATATCCAAGGGTGGAGCTTCCTATAGAGGGGCTTCTCGATCCTCTGTACCAATGACTTATTTTCCTCTATCTTGAGGTGTTGCCCTAGGAGGTAGAACCTTGCCCACTACGGAGGTTGACTTTGGTGATCTCTTGTGGCGGGATGGTTCTGCACATGAGCTCATAGCTTCTCCTATGGGACCCTCAATCAAATGATTCCAAGTCTATCTTAAGAGGTGAACAGCATTGAGTAGAAGTCCAACTCTTAATCAAAAGAGAAAGATCATAATTGTTATAGTTGACTTTAAGGGTTATTGTTAAGAATAGAAGTACACAACCCATCAAGAGTGACACAAATGTAATTCAAGCTAGCTTTATTCTTCAATTTCTTGGATTTGATAGGTGGTACAAAGTAGAAATCAAGTAAAGTAAGTGGGGTAAGGGATTTGATGCCCTTATCCATTAATACAAGAGTTCTACTAGTAGAAGAAGAAGAACTAGTTCAAGTAGAGGAAGTCACCGTTGTGGTAGCTACAATAGTTGACTAAAGGCTAGACTAGATCGGTGGTTGCACTACTGGGCTATTTTGGGCTGACACATGTTGTTGCTGCTGCTGAGCTCCATCTTTCCCCCAGTTGGCACTGGAAACTTGCAAACCTTCTTTGATGTTGGAGGTTTGAGCTGAGTCAGGCACCTGGAAGGAAAGTTTATTAATCTTCTGAATGATCGTTTTAGACGCTTTGGATAAAAATATATCCCAATCTTCTTTGGTTTTAAAAGGATCACAAGTATCCCCAAGGATTACCCTAATGGAACTGGATGGTTATTCCATAAGGTATTCATTCGGGATAACTACAACATTGGTCTTGAAGCTATGTTCAAGCTAGTTCTTAAATGTGAAGCAACCCTCTAAAATATGACCTAGCATACGGTGGTAGGGGCAAAAAGTTAGGATCATGGCTTTTACCCGCTTCCTCTAGTCTCCTAGGCTCGGGTAGCTAAAAATCAAGCTTCTTTAAAAGATTCTTAAAGATCTTCCTGATTACCTCCCTCTTAGTTGAATAAGGTTTGTTAAGCTTATCTAAAAAAGTAGGTGGACAAATCACTGCTAGCTCAAATTAAGAAGAGAATTCTACGCTATGCTTTTGTCAATAATATTTTATATCGTAGATCCTTTGAACAAATGTGGCTATAATGCCTAGATGTAGATGAAGTTAGCAAAGTAATGGTTGAAGTTCATGAAGGACTTTGTGGTGCACATCAGTCAGGTCCCAAGATGGTAGTAAAGATCAAAAGGATGGGCTATTATTGGCCATCTATGGTAAGAGACTGTATTAATCATGCTAAGAAGTGTCATGAGTGTCAAGTACATGGGAATCACATTCATCAACCTTCGAATCCATTACAACCAACAGTAGCATCTTGGCCATTCAAATGCTAGGGTACAGATGAAATTTGACCAATTGACCCACCGTCATCAACTGATCACCACTTCATCCTAGCAGCGATTGACTATTTCTTTAAGTGGGCTGAGGCTACCCCATTTAAAGAAGTTACTGCTGACCGAGTGATCAACTTCTTCACACATAATATGGTTTATAGATTTGGAGTATCACGCCGAATAATTTTTGATAATGGCACAGCTTTCAAAAGTGCAAATATTTACAAATTCATCAATCGACATAAAATTGGTTGGATATACTCTTCAATATACAATCCAAAATAAAATGGTTTGGTGGAAGCCTTCAACAAGATATTAGTCAAGCTGCTCAAGAAGATCCTTACTAAAAATAAAAGAGAATGTCATATCAAACTGATAGAGGCATTATGGGCGTATAGAACCACCTACAAGACGCCGACTAAAGCTACTACTTATTCATTGGTATTTAGAACTGAAGTAGTTCTTTCGCTCAAAGTTGAGTTGCCTTCCCTTCGAGTAGTCATCCAATACAATCTAATTGAAGATTAAAAGGCTCATCTGAGGATGGAGGAACTCATCGCACTTGATGAAGTTAAAATGCAAGCTCAGCAAAATATGGAGGTTTATCGAGCAAAGATGTCCAGCACTTTTGACCATAGACATTCTAAAAGGAGAATTGGTCTTTGAAGACCAATATCCTCAATCAAAAATTTGGTGGAAAATTTGAGCCTAACTGAGAAGGCCCTTTTGCCATCAAAAATGTATACCAGGGAGGGGCATACCAACTCATCGACCTAAAGGGAGAAAGACTAATGGCACTAATTAAAGGTTGATAGTTGAAAAAGTACCATACTCGATGACCACATTATTGAGGTACAATAGAAATCATTCTGCAAGATAGGGGGTATTTTTTTAGTATATCTATTTAGGTCGACATCGTGCTTCATGCCAATATCCCTAAATAAACATACTCCAGATGAAGAACTTTTTCGTGAAAATTCCCCTATTACATAGGGCCCACTTTTAGATTTTTATATATAGATGAAATCAATGTTGTATGTTAAAATCCCCTTTAGAGTATATCAATTCAAATATTAATGTATTTGTGTATTGTCATCTTGAAAATTCTCCTAAATATATGTTAGAATTCTCTCTGTAAGATAAGGGGCATTTTTTTTTACTTTATGTTAAAATTATTTGAGTTGACGTCATGCTATAAGACGAGATCCTAAAATATATTCTTATTGAGGTTGACATCGAGCTTTACACCGAAATCCCTAAATATATCCATAATTGGTACTGTTAAGTTGCAGAGTCTTGCAAGAATAAAAAGAATCTATTTCTATGCATGAAAATATAACCCTAAAAATCAAGAAATTTATCTCCCAGATTCATCAAATGTTGGAGATCAAG
The DNA here is from genome assembly GCA_021442155.1 of Cymbidium sinense. Classification (NCBI taxonomy): domain Eukaryota; kingdom Viridiplantae; phylum Streptophyta; class Magnoliopsida; order Asparagales; family Orchidaceae; genus Cymbidium; species Cymbidium sinense. The sequence continues at coordinate 4,904,441 of CM038219.1, forward strand.
TCAAAAGAACTCCCAATTTTGGAAGCTTTAATCAATTAAGTTAGAAAAACATCAACTTTTACATCCTGAAGTCTAGGACATTGATGGGTCTAAAGGTTAACCTCAACAAGTCCATAAATGGCCGAGTTGTTGACGCTCTCCTCACTCAACAAACCGTAAGAAAAGGTTGAATGAAAGATCCCCCGTTCATTAGTCTAATGACAAAACTACCAACCCATCACAGCTTAATTCGAAGACTCGAGTAGGTTCTAAAGGTCAAACTCAACAAGCCCATAAATGGCCAAGTTGTTGATGCTCTCCTCACTCAACAAAGAAGAAAATGAAAGAGCGCTTCGGTCTAATGATGATAGATGTTCAATCTCAAACTAGATCCAACTTAGTGATTAGAAGTAACCAGGATTCAATATATCTTTATATTTGATCGATAGATCAAGACAATGAGAAACTCTCAATTTCAATCAATCAATCTATATTACTGCGGTGATATCTCAATTTATTCTCAAATGATTTGATCAAGAGCATAGATCAAAGCCAATCTCCTTGTCAAGTCAACAAAGAAAAGCATAGGATGGAAGCAATTCCATAGTTCATACGATGGTTAAAGGAATTTCGTGATTATTCAGTTTATTAATGCACTCGTTGCTAGACAAATAACTCAACATTGACCCTATATAAGCTAGGAGGCTAAGTCATCTGTATGCACCCTTCAATGAATCCGTCAAAGCAACAAGCACAGGATTCATGGTGTAAATACACTTCTTGACAAGTCAATATAGACAAATCAGGTCATTCCTTCATCAAGTCTGTCAAGCTTAAAGCTAGGACAAAAAGAATTTCATATCCGACCAAGCATTGATAAACCAATTCTCCAGCAGAATCCTTCATCAAAATAAATAAACTAATTCCTCCATCAAACCCAACCAAGCACGGAGCTAGGGTGGGAGGAAACTCAAATCTGTAATGACATAAAAGAAATAAATCTTCAGCAAAGCCATTGAAGTAGAGAGTAGATGGTGTAAGAACTCTTATCTATCCAACAAGTTGATTCTGACAAATCGGTCATTCCCGTCATTTAGTATGTCCTAAATAAGATATCATACTAATGACAAATCCTATCAAAGCTTCATAAGCTATTGCGATCGAAGCTAAAATAATCCAATTCCATAGCCAGCACACAAATTAAACCCAAAGCACAAAGCATACAAATCAAGCCCGGAGCACAAATCAAAGCTGATTTTCTCATCAAATCCCCAAAAGCAAAAAAGTACAAAAGTAATAGAGGAATGCTGATATTCACTAATACAACAAGATGATACATGACTGATAAAAAAAGTACATCATATGAGCCTAGACTATATCTTCTGAAGCTATGCTAAATTAGCTGCTAAAGATGGCTGCTCACTCTTAATCAATTGTAAAGCATCAGTAGCTCTGATCAAAGCAGCCTCAACATCTACCATCACCCGTTGGCGTGGCGACAACGCGCTCACCTTTCTATGACTGAGCTCTTCTATTCACCCCTCTCGATCACGTCTGTCTAACTTAGAAGAAGCATCTATCGAACTCTAACGATCATGTCATAGATCCTTAGCACTCTCCTCAAACTCATCATAGGTGGGTCTCCCAACAAAGCGACTCAAGCTCTATCAGTAAAGTGCTAGAGCGGACAATACTGAGCGATCTCATCCGGTGGATTAAGAACTCTATGTCTCTACAAAGAGTCACCAGATACCTGAGAGCCTGCTTCTCCAAGCCAATATGAGCTAAAAGGTCCAAAGGGTGTTCGCATAAGATGCGAAGCTGTCCAGTGACTCTGGTGAGTCCAAAGTAAGCCGAGAAACCACATCCCTCAAAAACACTAAGCCGCAATACCGCATGCCCTTGTCACGTGGATTTGGCCTATAAGGATGACGATGGTAGATTTCAAACTCATATTTTACATCAGACACTGCAAGGAACAAATAAAAATAATCAACATAAAGTAGAGTAGTAAATCTAAAGAAGTGCAGCTAAAGAATAAAGAAAGGGAGAAAGTACCTGAACATGATGAATCCAATTGAAATGGTGTATCGTAAGAGATATAATCCTCGAGAACCCTCACTATCTGATAAGATACAGGGCTATGTGCTGGCTCAATAAAGGCCTCACTAAGCATGAGGTCCCCCACCTCAGAAGTCTCCCCAAGGAAATGGGCAGAGTCAGGCTCAGTAGAGAAAGGTGGCTGGACAGAAGGGATAATAAAATCAAAAGTGTTAGTATCAAAGGTCGACACGCACGATAGCCCAACTCCGGAGTCTGCAATAACATCTCCAATCTTGCCTGACACCTGTGGCACTTCATCAGAGGTCATAAACTATTGTGGGGGAGGACTCGTGGAACAATCAACCGAAGCCCGCACAGGCTCCATAGGTTAACTACACCTACGTCTATGAGTCAGTGAAGAAATATCAGTGTAGCTAGAAGTAGAATCTCTAGCTCTATTCTTCCACGAGAAGTGGTTTCCTCAGCCCTAACCTACTCGCCAACTGGTGCATCTGTCAAAAAATTAAATTAGAGTATCATACACACTAAGCATATTTTGATAAAAAAAGGAGGGGAGAGAGGACAAAAGTATTGAAAGAGAGGAGAATAGTGATTATACATCTAGCGCTATAATCTCCTGCTAATGGTAACCGATGATGGGTCCTCTAATATCGAGGAACACCCAAAGACCTTATCCTGTGTTCATATCTCCTGGAACCACCCTCTAGAAAAGAGCCAAAAGATAGTCGTACCCAGGTGCGGTAGGCATAGCTAACCCCCGTGCGACCCTGTGGAGGGGCTATCCGAAAATGAGCACCAATACCAAGCCTTAGTAAATGTAGCCAAATGGCTAAAGAAGCAAAGTAACGTGTCTCAAGGGGAATCATTCTGATCCTCCTGAAATACACTATACCAGGGATGAATGGCCTACCATCATGAGCAGTCGACTGAAAGAAACTAAACTATCATGCAACTCGGTTAGGCTGATAGCCCTCTATAACACCTAACTGACTAAACTGATAACATAACCATCCTGGATGTATACTGAAAAGGTACTCAGCTACTCTCAATATCTGACGGCCATGAAGCAAGGAATATCTACCATTCTCATCAAGACTATCAACAAGATCAATCCCTATTGAGTCAAAGGGTAAGCCAAGTATATTCGGCTGGTGAACCAACAAAAATTGATCTCTGACCAAATGTGGAGCAAAGAAGAGCATGTGAATCCTCTCCATCTCCAAAGTAGATGATGTTCGATATAACTGTAAGACTGTAGGATATCCTCGCTCTAAAAAGAATGATGGATACTCAAAATAAGCAAAGACACCATGTATGTAGAGATGAACCCAAGCATATAAGTAATGCCAAGGTAGAATCACATCTCGCAGCTCTAGGAAACCTGCCATAGAAATCACCCCCAATATCCTATAAAGCCTGGCTAATACTATTGGGGCAAGAGAAACTCACTCACCTTGAGAGATCCTATTGGCTGCTAATAAAGTGCCTGGGCGAACTAAGCTCTCTGTAATGGGGAGCACAAAAAATGCAGAGTCATGTCACTATAAAACTAGCTAAGAATAGATCCTCGCTCAATCCCTATAGTGCTGGAGAAGTCGCTCCTGCTAATAAAATAGGCTCTGCAGTCTCCTCGGATAAGCAACTACCTTCAAACACACCCAATTGAAAAGGGTCATGCAGTGCTACAGTCTCCTCAGATAGAGCATAATCCTACAAGAAGCTCTGAATCCATGTATTCACGTGTCGACTCATGTGGTATAGAGCATGACACCACAAGGTCTCGGTGATAGTCTTCCAGAAGATCAATATAAATAGAAGGCATAGCTAGCCTACCTCATTGATCAAAATCATCTAAAGGATGCCTACAAATAACTCCCCATCGGGTGGAACGCACTCCTCATAGCGATAACCAAATACGGGAAGACCTGACATAGCCTGTAAGTCCAAAAGAGTGACTGTCAACTCCTCTGGGCAAATCCAGTAAGTGTTACTACTAGGATCCCAAAACTCGACTACTCCACGAGCCCAAGAAGAAGGTATATCCCAAAAGTCAAATAAAGATACATATATTGCCTCATAAATGACGGCTATCTGTAAAGTATCTTTGTGAGCCTGTAGAATATACCTAGCCCATGTGACATATCCATGGGGAAGAGTAGGAATCCTGCCAATAGAGGAATCCCAAAATAGGTCTAGTGAGCCCGGTTGTAGCTGACGGTGGCTCAGGAGTCTAGATGGTCTTGTCAATCTTTGTGGATCTTGTAAGACATCACTCCCTAACGGGCTACTATATAAAAGGATTGTAGTCCACTTTTAACTTAAGGTCTGCAGGATCCTCAAAAGGAAAGGAATCTGAAGTACAATCAGGAAGTAAAGAAGAGTGTGCGAAGAAGCCCAGGTAAAAATCACATCCTCGTAGCATTTCAGTGTGCTGCTCAATCCTATCTTTGATATCAACATCTCCGCGATGATCATGTCCATCAATCTCCGACCAGATAGCCTCCTCGCTAGGATCATCAGATGAAAGATCATCAGGTCTCCTCCAGCTGAACATTCTTCGGCCAAGTGATAAGAGAAACATTACATAAAATTTAAATAACAGTGTAATAAAGCATGTCCACCAGTTTTCAAGACACAATAACAAGAAGTGGAACAAAAAAGAGAAGAAAGACGAGGAGGAGGAGAAAGAAGAAAACCAAAAAGTCAACCAATTTTCAATAAACGTGACTCGCTCTATGCACAAATCGCATTTGTTGGGAAGCATTTATTAACATTCACATATATGTCATAAGTCATGTTAAGGCCACAAGTCAAATTCGACAAACTTCATAGATGACAATACGCAAACTAAGGCTCAAAATGCAATGGGCGTCATTGAAAATGGTCGAAATGATCTCCGATTGATGAACGGACTTCACCGTCGTGTTCAGAATATCGAAATTGATCAAAATATAAATATTGCATATTCTAAAAAGCGACCGATAAAGCGATCGAGCTAACAATGTGTCGACACGTATATTAGAGTCAGGAAGCTACGACGATATCCGAATGACCTCAGTTCATGAAATTGATCATGTCGTTAGCTTCAAAACATTGAAAACTATCAAATTATATTGTTTACGCTCAATTCGGATGAGTCTGGGAAAATATCGAATGATTTGAAGTGATGACATGTAAATCGAGGCTGAAAAGCACTTGATGTCACCAAAATCAACCCAAATGACCTCTGATTGATGAGTGGACTTTGCCATCACGTACAGAACATTGAAACTGGTCAGAATATAAATATTGCACAACTTGATGATCAACCGATCAAGCGATCGAGTTGTCAACGCGTCTGCACATATATCGAGGTCAGGAGGCACTGATGTAGACTAAATGATCTTCGTTTGCAAAATTTATTGTGCCGTTAGCTTTGAAATATTGGAATCTATTGAATAAGACTATTCGCACTCAATTCGGATAAGTTTGCATGAATGTAGAGCGGTCGAAAGCGGTGATGCGCATTTTGAGCTGAAATGGATTCAATTTAACGTCGACTTGAACCAAACGGGCTCCGATCGTGAAACAGACTACGTCGTTGCGTTCAGAACAATAGAATAACCTTACATTGATATATATATATATATTAACTATGTGATTTTATCGGTGTAAAGTTCACATTAAAGTCAATTAATTAACCTAAAAATTAAATTAAAAAAATCTAAAACCTAATGAAATGAACCCGATTGTATCCTCGCACCCCTCCCCTGATCAGCCCCACTTCATGCCTTGAGGAAGGAAAGAACCAAGGCTTCCTCCATGCACGGGATCAAATCGTTCCCTCCTCTTCCTCCAACCGTTCCCACGCAAAGGATTTCTTTCTCCTTCTCCAAACCGACGGCAAGAACTCCTCCCTCTCCCTCATTTTTCGATTTTCCCCTTTTCTTGCCCTAATCCAAATCAAGAGAGTTTTTCCTTCCTCCTCCAGAAACAAAAAAGAGAGGGTAAGGCTTGGGATCTTCTTCTTATTCTTCCTTTTCCTTCTTTCCTTTCTTTTCTTCCATTTTTTTCCCAATCCAAAAATGACTCCTATTTTTCTTTATTCTTTTTCTTTTTCTTTTATGTTTTTCCTTTTCTCTTCTTCAAACCGCAAAGATCTTCTCTTCCTTCCCTCATTCTTCTTGGTCGATGATCTCTTCCCAATTCCCTCACTTTCCCAAAATCGAAAATCCCAATTTTCCAAATCCAAAAATTCCCTCATTTTTCCTAATCCGAATTTCAAATTCTGCTTTGCCAAAATATGAAAATTTGCAAACCGGGTAGAACACCGATCGGGTTCTTCTTTCAGTTTCATGTACTCATATTATCCTTCCAATCTTTGCTTCGCCACAAACCGGGGAAGAAAACCGTTAAGAGGCGGGTTCTTCTTTCGGTTTCTAGCGTCGCCCTCCTTGCATCACCCTTCCAATCTCCGCTTTGTCGTAATCGGGAGAAGCAACACCGTTAAGAGGCAAGTTCTTCTTTCAATTTTTGGCATCGCATTCCTTGCATTACCTCTTCAAATTTTCCTCATCGCAGCCAGAGAAGCAACACCATCAAGAGGCAGATTCTTCTCTTGGTTTTTGACATATCCAACCCCATCTCTTTGCCGATCTTTGCAGCGCATAAAAAATAAGTCAGAATATGTGGGATATATGATTGTGGATATACATGCTTGTGTTTCTTTGTAAGTTTGAAGGCCTCGTCGTGCTCATGAGGGGCGTGAAATGAAAATTAATTATAGTGTCAAGAACACCTCTTATGCTCATGAGGTGTGAGTAAGCCAACATCCATTAGATGTCGCTCCTCCCCATGCCAAATTTTGTCAAAATCTCATGAAAAAATGAAAATGAAAAGAAATAAGAACTTCACACAATGAAACCTAAAATTAAAATTCAAATTAAAAAACTCCAAACAAAAAGGAAGGAAAATAATATGCGACAAACATAACAAAAAAATAAAACAAAAAGGGGCGGGATGAAAAACACTTACAAGATTTATTCAAATAGAGTTGAAAGCCCGCTAAAGTCTCTAACTGCTCCCTTTCAAATGTTCTAACTCCAACCCTTCTGGAATAGAATAGGAGACTCCCTCTTGACCTTATTTATAGAAATTAGAAGAGGTAGTGATTGATTTGCTTTCAAAAGAAAAGGAGGGGGAAAACAAATGTAGGAGAGTACAAATAAAAAAGAGGTGAAAAATGAATGTAGGAAAGTTTGAATAAAAAGTGGGGGAAAAAGAGAATTACTTTGAGGGGTAAATCTTCTTTTAAAATAACAAACTAAATTATCCTTTGAACACAGAAAGCAGAAATGTCAATCAGTAACTCTTTGTACAAGCAGACAGAAGGCGATACTAAATCAAAATCTATAAAATCACAGGGCTTCCTTTAATCAAAAATTGAGGGATTTTATTCTAATTATGAATTTTAAAATCAGAAAACTCACTAATTAAGTGAAATTATCTAAAACTATAAATACTTGTATGTGCTCGGATATAGAGATTTAAAGTACAAATTTTAATGTCTGAAAAGGCTGCACGGGCTAATTAAAATTAGATAAAAATACAAAATGAATCTCATAATTCAGAAATAAATTACCTAAATTACTAATCACCCACATGGGCCCCGACACTACGTTGAGTGCTTAAATTCAAGTGTCTGATGATGCTGCGTGTGTTGCTTCCTAGTTTAGTCTTAAGATTGGGTCCGGGTTAACAAAACCTAAAAACCTATAATAAGAGTTTCAAATCAGTGAAATATCTGAGAAACTGATTCTGTGAGGTGATAGTAGATCTAATCCTCTGTTAGCAGCTAAACAGAGTTGATATGATCTAAAGCTTTTAAACATATTCAAATTAATCAATTATTCAAACCAAATTAACTCAAACTAAAAATAATATAAAAAACTATTTAAATGAAATTATATCATTAAAAGCATAAATCAAAATTCAATCTCAATCTATCCACCGTCCACAACTGTTTATCGGGGGTGACAAATTAAGAAAACTCTAGCTCACAAAAGAGTCAATGTCAAATCAAGTGTTCTACTATGTTCACTCTCAATCAATCTCACGCCAGTAAGGGCATTGATGTCTCGATTGTGTGTCTTGGGGCTCCATAGATGAAGATTATGACGAGTCCTCGATGGGTGGCTTGGCGCTCCATTATATATTATGATCGTCCGTAGCGGTATGCTCCCCAATGGCTGCCGCCCTTGAATTGTGAATCATAGGATGTACTTGATAGGGCAAACAACCCTCTGTCATAAGATAGACTTAAGCGCCTCTGCAGACAAATACCATCCAGTCTACAAGGATTTCTTGGGCGACATGTGTTTGATAAGGATCATTCTGTCAAGTTGGGTCGACTACCTCCTCTGACTAAGTAGACTAGGGACCACGACGGCCCAGGATGACGGAACCATGGGATCTAGATCGGGAACGTTATAATTCCCCCAACCATCCGATTTAAGCTGAAATGATGAATTTCATAATCTAAATTCTAAAATTTCATATGCTTCTATTATACCTGCGCATTAAACGATCTAACGACTAGCCTTAATCGAAAGTTCTCTATCATTCACTAAGAGGGGTAATTAACTATAGGGGCTTACGCCTATAAGAAACATGGAACCAGATCGAAAGTCCTCACTAAATGAAGACGAAATCTCTGGGTAGTGTCTTATCTACTATTTCAACTGCCTTCTGAAAATTACACTAACACTTTCAATCAAATCATACTCTCTTCAATTCAATATTTGTCGAGAGGTCGGTGGTGAATTTTCGGAGCCCACATGTCTATATATATTATATATTATATATTATCGTGCAGTTAATATTATATCAATGTAAAATAATACAAAATATTTTATAGCTAATACATATCAGCGGTGTATTGACGGGCTGCTAAATGATGTTATGTTGTTAGGTTCCAGATTTATAGCTACATCTAGACTCCACATGTAATAAATAATCTCTCTAACTTAAATCAAACTATTCCTAAGATTTATTTAAATCAAGGAAAATTTATATACATAGCACACAATTCTTATGCATTTATATATCTAACACCTAAAAATTGATATTTATAAATATTGCACATTTTCTATGCTTCAAAAAGTGAATTTCATTTCAAAAAATTAAGAAATGTGCTATTTTTATTATAATAATAAAGATTTAGGTGATAAATATGTAAATATTTATGTTTGGATGATTGATATGTAAATATATAAGAATTATATGCTATGTATGTAAATGCTCCAATTAAGTTTGAATCTAAAATTTGATTAAAAGTGAAGGAGATATATTAAGTGCTTTAATTATTAAAATTTAATAATTATGATTAAATTTATTTAATAATTCAAAAATAAAAAAATTTAAATATGAATTATGCAACGAAGGATCTGTCAAACTATCATAATTTAGAAAAATTACATGCATAAAATCACGTATGTAAAATTAATCATTTATTTTCATGACATTTGTTTGCATTTTTCAAATTGAGAGATAATTACGTGTTGAGTTAGGATATAGCTCTACATTTGTATTTCAATAATATAGTATAATTTGTCATCTAATTATTACATAACTGTTATCTATTAGCTATAAAATATTATATATTATTATATATTAATATAATATTTAATTAATACATAATAATTAATATAATATTTTGTTATTAAAATCTGAATATAAAAATGATATTAAGATTCTAATCATAATAATTTTTCTTACAAATTATGTAACATTCTACATATATTTGTAACTTCGACGCTTTGGCTTCTTATGAGAGAAAACGTCGGTTAAAACAGTCTTCGATATCAGCATCGCACTCAGCAGCGACATAACCTACGCTCCAAAGATTTATTTATTTATTTATTATTATTTTTTTTAAAAAAAGCTGACCAAAACTGCAAATATTATAAAAAAAAACTGCAAAAAAATTGAAAAAATGTTTTTTTTTTTTTTTTTTTGGAGATAATTTATAGAAAGAACAAAGCACCTCAGCCTTGCCGACGCTTACTTCCTTTTCCACAAGTTCAGAAATGGCAAAGTCTACTCCTTTTAAGGCGGAAATGGCAGATAAGGGAGAAATGTGAAGGCTGTCAGAAACAATAAACCTTCTTGAGTCTTCCACATAACCTCCACCGGAATCACTGCCTCCATTTTTTAACTTGGGGTTTTGCTCTATGGAGTCCTGCTTTATTAATCTGCGCTGGCATCGTACTTTAGAAACCATAATGCAGTTTATGTATTTCGCCGGAAACGTTCTCTTTCTTGATGTCATTTCATCCAATTCAGCATTTGGTTTCTGCATCCATAGTAGGAAGCAAGCTCTGGAGAAACCGCCATGTTCTTGCATTTTTCTGACTTGAAGCGTTCTAAACTCTCCGCTGAGGAATACAAATTGCTGATGCAGCTCTTCAGGTGCATGTCGCCATCGAGTAGTCTGAGCACAGATCCTAAAGGAAATGTGAGAAAACTCAGCAACTGACTCAGATGCATGTCGCCATTGAAGTATAAATATAGGTTTTGATGTTATAATAAGTTTGAGTTCATGTCGTTGACATACATTGTCTTTATAATATGCGTCAATATTATTAGCAAAAATTGGTAACGAAGTCGGCGGGTGTCGACATTAGTGTCAATGATATAAATCAGTTTTATAAACTATGTTGTGCATTAGTATTGTGGCGACAACATACAATGAAGCCTTCAATTGTTAGCAGCATGTACTAGCCTTCTAAACAATTACTTGCATCAACAATTGGTGATGAAATATGTCGACAGCATGCATTTGACTTTTAAGCAAAAGTATGCATTGATGTTGTAGGCGATGAAAGGTGATAAAGTTAGCAGAACATCGGTGTACATTAGCCTTGTAAGCAATAATGTGTATTAACATTGGAAGTCATAGTAAATGACAAAGTTAGAGGTCATTAACTTGTTGCATCATTCTTGTTGGCAATGACATGCATAAGTTTTACAAGAGATGACATACATAAATCTTATAAGGTGATCAGCGAGCATAAATGTAATTGGCTGACAATGGTTAAGAGACTATAGTTGGTTAATCGATGGGCAAAGCTTTAGTATTCTTTAGATCTCTAAGTTCTTTCAATTTTTATATCCTTTGCATATAAAGTATAAAGATCCATTTATAATTTCTAGAGATAACATTTTGGTGATTTTTGATAAAATCCTTTAATACTCTTGCAAACAACCTATGCTGATTCTTTTAATTATAGATAATTATTTAGGCATTTAATTCCATTAATGGTGTTGAAATTAAGTGATTTGGATTCATTGAATTTCTCTCATCAAATGTTCATTTTGATTATACAAATATAAGAATTGAAGATCCATTAAATCCCTTAAATTGTGTTACAAAATTTTCAACTATCATTTACGTATTTGACTTGAGTCCCTTTAGACTTGAATCAAAATATTTGAAGTTATTTGGATTATCTCATCAAAATATTCATTTTTTTATCATAAATCAGTTGAAATTAGAACTCAAATGATCTATATCTAGTTCCAAACGTTTGCAATTCAATTATTATATTAAGAATTATGACCAAATGAATTTTTTGTGACACATCAGAAGTATACATGCCTAGTAAGTGAACTTCAACCTTCATTTGAAACTAAGGAAAGAAATAAAAAATAACACTTAAAAAAATCAAAATGTTGATTAATTTAATATATATATATATATATACATACTTTTTCTATCTCAAGCATGTTAAATTAGTCACCCAAAATTTTGTAAGTACTACTTGTCTTAATAAGAAAGTATAAGCACACGTATTGATGGTCTCTATAATTGGAAAAATTTTATTATAGTCTTTAGATTGTAATCTGTATACTCTTATTTTATTGACCCATTATGAGTGTTTCTTTATAAGTGGTATTGTCGAAATATATAAATACCTTCTTATTTTGTAAGAGGAACTCAACCTCTTTTTTATAAAGTATCTTGTAAGTTGATGCTCTCCACCTGTAATTCTTTATCTTTGTATATTAAATTATTTTTCACTACTTGTGATTTTTTCCCTGTTAAATTTTCCTAATAAATCTATGTGTTATTTATTATTATTATTATTTGTCTACTTTGTTCTCCATTGTTCTCATTTCATAACAACAAAATTGTGGACTCGAAAAATTTGCCACCAACCTCTCGATAATTATTGAATGAATTGAAGAGAGTATGATTTTGAATGTGTCGGTGTAATTTTCAAAAGGCAGATGGAATAGTAGATAAGACACTACCCAAAGATTTCACCCTCATTTTGTGAGGACTTTAGATCTGGTTCCAGATTTTCTATAGGCGCAAGCCCTTATAGTTAATTACTCCTCTCAATGAGTGAGAGAGAACTTTTGATTTAGGCTAGTCGTTAGATCGCTTAATGCGTATGTATAGTAGCAGCATATGGAGTTTCAGAATTTAGATTATGAAATTCATCATTTCAGCTTAAACTGTATGGTTGGGGGAATGATGACGTGCCCGATCTAGATCCCATGGTTCCGTCATCCTGGGTAGTTGCGATCCCTAGTATACTTAGTCAAAGGAGGTAGTCGACCCAACCTAATAGAAGGATCCTTATAAGCAACACATGAGTTACGTCGTCCAAGAAATCCTTGTAGACCTAGGATGGTGTTTGTCTAAGGAGACATGCTTAAGTCTATCTTAGCTGATAGAGGGATATTTTCCCTATCAAGTACACCCTGTGATTCACAACTCAAAGGGCAGAGCCATTGGGGAGAATACGGGCTACGGTCGTGATCATAATATAATGGAGCTGGATGGCCAAACCACCCGATCAGAGGACTCTGATCATAACTACTTCATCTATTGAGTTTCTTGGCCAAGAACGCGGTAGAGCACGACCCCTCTGGTGTGAGATTGATTGAGAGTGAATATATCAGAACACTTAATTTGATATTGGCTCCTTTATGAGCTAGAGTTTTCTTAATTTGTCACCACCGACAAACAATTATGGAAGGTGGATGGATTGAGTTTGATTTAAGTTTTTAATGATAGAGTTTCATTTCAGAGCTTTAGATCCTGTCAACTCTGTTTAGCTGCTAACAGAGGATTAGATGGCGTCACACAGAATCGAGTTTTAGATATTTCCGATTTGAAACTCTTATTATAAGTTTTTAAAGTTTTGTTAACACAGACCAGTCTAAGATTAAGCAGGAAGCAACATCCTCCTGACACTTGAATTTAAGAATTCAGCATAGTGTTGGGGCCCATGCGGGTTTATTTAAGAATTTATGTAGTGTTTATTTCTGAATTATGAGATTGATATGAGATTGACACTTAATTTGATTTAAAAAATTGATTAATTTGAATATGTTTAAGAGTTTTAGATCCTATCAACTCTATTTAGCTGCTAACAGAGGTTAGATCAACTGTCACCTTACATAATCAGTTTCTCAAATATTTTACTGATTTCAAACTCTTATTATAGGTTTTTAAGTTTTGTTAACACGGACCCAAATCATAAGACTAAAGCGAAGCACATCTTAGACATGAATTTGATTGAAAGTATTATGAGGCCCATGTAGGTTTATTTAAGAATTTATGTAGTTTTTATTTCTGAATTATGAGATTGATTTCAGATTTTTATTTAATTTCAATTTTAGCCTACGCAGCCTTTTTAGACATTGAAATTTGCACTTGAAATCTCTATGTCTGAGCACATGCATGTGTTTATAGCTTAGCTAATTTTTCGAGCACATGTATGTGTTTATAGCTTAACTAATTTTATCTAATTAATGAGATCATTGATTTTGAAAATCATAATTAGAATAAAATTATTTAATTTTTTATTGAAGGAAGCCTTATGATTTTTGTAGATTTTGATTTAGTATCACCTTACGTCTGCTTATACAAAGAGTTACAGATCCGATGGCGAAAAATGCATTTTGATTTAGATTCCAAAAGACAGTTTAATTTGTTATTTTAAAAAAGATTTATCTCTCACAGTAGCTTTCATTTTTCCCCTCTTTTTTATTTTACTTTTGTGTTTGTTGTATGTTATTTTTCCCTCCCCCTTTTGTTGTTTGGAGTTTTTAATTTAAATTTTAGCTTTAGGTTTCATTGCTTGACATTCTTAAATTGATTATTTTATTTTTCATTTTTTTAAAGTAAAAAAATATTTGATGCAATTTTGGCAGCCTCCCGGCATCATCCCCGCATAGGGGGCTACATCGGGAGTGTTTTGGCCTACTCGTCACGATGAGCATGATGGTTGGTGTTTTGAAATACCTCGGCCGGTTTTCATCTCATCACGCCCTGATGAGCATAACGAGGCCTTCAATCACCTGCATAAAAGTAAATATATATGCAAATACTCTAAATTTTGACAGCATTTCGGCATAGGGGGTGTCACATTTGATAGTTTTGGAGGCCTTCCTGTCACGCCCTGATGAGCATGACGGTTGATGTTTTGCAACACCCCGGCTAATTTTTATCTCATCACACCCTAATGAGCAAGACGAGGCCTTCTAACCTGAAGGAAGACAAATGCAATATATATTCATCCCCCCCCCCCCTTCCCCTCTTTTTTTTCTAAGTCTAGAATTTAGACAAATTTTCGATAACATTTCATCTAGGGGGAGTGGCATCTAATGGGTGTTTACTTATTTGGTATGCCCTCTTGAGCATAGCGAGTGGTGTCTTCTACACCTTTTCATCTTGTTTGCTCTTGAGACGATGAGGCCTTCAAATGAAAGAAATACAAACATACATATATATATATATATATATATATATATATATATATATATATATATATATATATATATATATATATATATATATATATATATATATATATATATATATATATATATATATATATATATATATATATATTCACATTCACATCCCACATGTTGACTTATTTTTTTTATGCAATGCTGAAGGGAACAAGGTTGGGTATGCCAAAAACCAAGAGAAGACCCCACCTCTTGACGGTGTTGCTTCTATGGCTGCGGAGAGGTGAATTTTAAAGAGGTAATGCGAGGAATAGGATGCTAAAAATTGAAAGAAGAACCCACCTCTTGACGGTGTTCTTCCCCGGTTGCGACAAAGCGAAGATTGGAAGGATAATTCAGGGACTACGAAGCCGGAAACTAAAAGAAGAACTCGCCTCTTGATGATGTTCTTCCTCAGCTACGATAAAAGAAAGAATCAGACGGGTTGTAGGCTGCGGGAAAAAGACTGGGGCTGGCTCGTGTGAAGGAGATCCGCTGGGTCGAAAGAAAGTGCATGAAGCTCGTCTGGAAACTGAGGGAAGGAGGAGTCTGTGGAAGCGGAGCTCCTGTGAGGCTGCATGTGAGCAAGATCGTCAGACATTTGGATGATCGCGATGGCAAGAGGAAGCAGCTCATCTGCACAGGATCATCTGGTCTGGGTAGCGGAGTGTTTGGGATCGTCTGAGCTACAGAGTGAAGGAAATCAATGGAGTTAATTGAACAGAGAGGAGTCAAAAGAGGGAATTACCTGTACAAAGGGAGGTCGGAGCATGGGAATCAAAAAGAGGGAGTCATCCGGTTGGAGAAAAGAACAACTAAGAAGGCAGCAACCCCTCGTCCCTTACGATTGGAGAAGTTGGAGCCGAGAGAAAGAGTGGGAGTAGTTTTTTTTTTTTGGTTAAGGGAAACACGAATAAAGGGAACTTTTAATGATTTTTTTTTTCAAATATTTAATTAATCTTAATTATGAATTTTACACCAATAAAATCACATAGTCAATATATATATAAAATTAAGGTTATTCCACTGTTCTGAACACAACGGCGCAGTCCATTTCATGATCGGAGGCCATTCGGTTCAAGTCGACGTCAAATTGAGTCAATTTTAACTCAAAATGCGCATCGCCACTTTCGATTGCTCAACATTCATGCAGCCTTGTATAAATTAAGTGCGAATAGTCTTACTTGATAGATTTCGACGTTTCGAAGCTAATGACGCAATCAATTTCACAAATGGAGGTCATTTGGCTTACGTCGGTGCCTCCTGATCTCGATATGCAAGCAAGTGCATTGATGACTTCTTGCTTGATCGGTTGATCATCAAGTTGTACAATATTTATATTCTGACTAGTTTCAACATTCTGAATGAAATGACAAGGTATGTTCATCAATTGAAGGTCATTTGAGTTAGTTTTGGGGATGTCCTGTGTATTTCAGCCTCAATTTACGCATTATCATTTCAAAACATTCGATATTTGCATAGACTCATCCAAATTAAGTGTGGACAGTCTTATTTGTAGTTTTTGATGTTTTAAAGCTAACGACGTGATCAATTTCATGAACAGAGATCGTTCATACATCATCACAGCTTCTCAACTCCGATATGGATGTTGACATATTGATATCTCAATCGTTCGATCGTGTATTTATTAGATTGTACAATATTTATATTTTGATAAATTTCAATGTTCTGAACATGACGGTGAAGTCTGTTCTCCGATCAGAGGTCATTTCGACCATTTTCGGTGATGTCCAGTGCATTTTGAGCCTCGATTTGCGCATTATCACCTCTGAAGTCTGCCGAAGTTTATTTGTAGGCCTGACTTAACGTATGCCACATATGTGGAGGTCAACAAATTCCCTCCAATAAATGTGATTCACATAAGGAGTGAGTCACGTTTGTTGAAAATTAGTTAATCCTTTGGGCTGGCCATAGAACTTGGATCACTTTAGCTTCGATTGTAATAGCTTACGAAGCTTTTGATAGGATTTGTCATTAGTATGTTGCCTTATTCAGTATATGCTAAATGACAGGATTGACTTATTTGTCAGAATCGACTTATCGAATAGATAAGAGTTCTAACACCACCTACTCTTTGCTTCAATGGCTTTGCTGAAGATCTCTTTCTTTTATGTCATTGCAGATTTGAGTTTCCTCCAACCCTAGCTTCGTGATTGGTTGGGTTTGATGGAGAAATTGGTCTGCTTATTTTGATGAAGAACTCTGCTAGGGAATCAATTTATCCATGCTTGGTCGGATTTGAAATTCCTTCTGTCCTAGCTTTGAGCTTGACAGACTTGATGATGGACTGACCTAATTTATTCATATTGACTTGTCAGGAAGTGTATGCACTCTATGAACCCTATGCTTGCTGCTTTGATGGATTCATTGGAGGTACACATATGATATACGGCTTATATAGGGTCAATGTTGAGTTATTAGTCTAAGCACGTGCTTTAAATAACCATGAAATTCCTTTAGTTCAGCCATCGACTTTATTTGAACTATGGAATTGCTTCCTCGATCCTGTGCTTTCTGCTTTGACAAACTCATTTAGTAGATTAGCTTTGATCTGTGCTTAGAGCTTGATCAGATCATTTGAGAATAAATTGAGATATCACCATGCAGGTAATATATAGATTGATTTGAGGTAGCCTTGAATTGAGCATTTCTTCAGCTTTCCTTAATCTATCGATCAAATAGAGAGATCTCTTGGATCCTAATTGCTTGTAATCACTAACCTGGATCTAGTTTGAGATTGAACAATTATCATCATTAGACTGACAAGCAAAAGCTCTTTCACTACGTCCTTTTCTTATGGCTTGTTGAGTGAGGAGAGCGTCAGCAACTCGATCATATTTGAGCTTATTGAGTTTGACCTTTATAACCTACTCGATTCTTCGACTTGAGCTGTAGTGGGTTGGTGGTTTTATCATCAGACTGATGAATGGGAGCTCTTTCACTGCAGCCTTTTCTTGCGGCTTATTGAGTGAGGAGAGCGTCAGCAACTCGGCCATTTGTGAGCTTGTTGAGTCTGACCTTTAGAACCCATCCGTGTCTTAGAGTTCAGGACATAGAGGTTGATGTTTCTCTGACTCAGTTGATTGAAGCTTTCGAAATCGGGAGTTCTTCTAATTTGATCTCCAGAATTTTGACAAATCTAAGAGATAAATTTCTCGACATTTAGGGCTGTCTTTTTATACATAGAAATATATTCTTTTTATTCCTGCAAGAACATTCAACTTAACAATGATAATTATATATATATTCAGAGATTTCAGCGTAACGCTTGATGTCAACTTGAATCAGCATATATTTGAGGATCTCGTCTTATAACATGATATCAACTAAAATAAACTTAACATAAACTAAAACAAATGCCCCCTGTCTTGCAGGGGGAATTCTAAAGTATATTTAGGAGAATTTTTAAGATGAAAATACACAAATACATCAATATTTGAATTGATGTATTCTAAAGGGGATTTTAACATACAACATTGATTTCATCAATATATAAAAATCTAAAAATGCCCCCTATGTAACAGGGGAATTTTCACGAAAAAGTTATTTATCTTGAGTGTGTTTATTTAGGGATCTCGGCATGAAGCACGATATCGACCTAAATAGATATATTAAAAAAATGCCCCCTGTCTTGCAGGGGGATTTCTATTGTACCTCAAGAATGTGATCATCAAGTATAGTACTTTTTTAAGTATCGACCATTAATTAGCAGCATTGGTCATTCACCCTTTAGGTCGATGAGTTGGTATGCCCCTCCTTGGTATACTTTTTCAATGATAAAAGGGCCTTCCCAGTTAAGCTCAAATTTTTACCAAATTTTTGATTGGGGGTAATTAGTCTTCTCAACACCATGACCAATTCTCCTTTCTGAAATGTTTGAGGCTGCACCGTATGGTCAAAAGCCTTAGACATCTTTGCTCAGTAGACTTCTAAATTTTATTGAACTTAGAGCCTAACTTTGTCAAGCACATCATGCTCTTCCATCCGTAGACGGGCATTCTCATCATGAGTGAGATTGTGTTGAATGACTACTTAGAGTGAAAGTAATTCAACTTCAAGTGGAAAGACTACTTCAGCTCCAAATACTTTAGCATAAGGAGTGAATTTTGTGGGAGTACAGTCTAGATGTCACGTTGTTATCTTTTTGTAAGAAAATTTCACTTCAAGATTTTGGCCTCCAAATTTGGTCACCTATTTGCTGGGACCTTTCGACGATAGATTCTTGGATCTATGTTCCAAGTGTCACGCCTTGATGCTCACTGTGCGGGACTTGAATTAGTAAACATCTTGTCGAGGTTGTAGGAGGAGGTCTCTTTAGAGGAGCAACTCTAGCCTCCCTAAGGACTGGACCTTCGCATTTTCTTTTTATCAGTCCTTTCTCCTCAGTAACTTTGAGGACCTGATGCACTCTTGCATATATAGTTTCAAGTTTCCTCACTGGAGAAGTTGAAACCTAACGTTGTTAGGTTTAGAAGGACTGTTTGATTTAACCAGTAGAGCTATCCCTTTTTACCCATCTTAGGCTGTCAAACCTGTTATGGATTGGAACACTCGCTTCTGGTTCTACAGCTAGTTGTATAATTTTTTGCTTGAATAATGGTTGTTGAGCATGCAGTTTAGCATTTCTCTTTTTCTGCAGTCTCTCAGGTAGCTTACTTTTAGATGAAGAAGCTCCTGCATCGTAACTTCTTCTCGAGGATTTGGCCTTCATATTTATTTTTCTTTCTCTGGACCTTTTCGAAGCAGTTCGAACACGATTCTTGTCAATGCTCTAGGAATTACTTAGAACAGTCTTGAGCTTTTACTACCACTGATTGTAGCTTTTGTAGTGAAGCATTTTTGGTTTCTTTATTAATTGATACTTGATACATGTTCTTCATAAGACATTTTTCTTTAACAATCTTTAGAATTCTATGTGCTCGACTAGATAGAGCTTCATCTTATTTCTTTAGAAAGGTTGAAGCTGACTACTATTAAGCCCAAAAACATCACTTAACATCACCAATATTATTTCTTTATAAAGGTTGAAGCTGACTGTTATTAAGCCCAAAAAACACCGCTTAACATCACCAATAGGGCTATTCCTTTTCACCCATCTCAAAAATTTTAAATTTATTATGGGGTAGAAATACTCGCTTCTAGTTGTAAAGTTGGTTGTATGACTTGTGATTCAGATAACAACTACTGAGCTCATAATTTAGTGTTTCTTCTTCTTTTCCTTTTACTCAATTTTCCTCGAGAAGATGAGATTTCAGTATCATACCTTTCTAGTGCGAAAGGTTCAACTAGTAGAGTTATCGCATTCACATGTATGACTGAAAATTTCTGCCCAATGAAGGTTCTCTTCATGACTGGTGCCTCAAAATAAATCAATCTTTTAAGTACAAAGGCTCTCTTTTGAGAAACCTCAGTAGTAGTAGTGGTCATTCCAACTTGTCGTCCTCCATTGCATAGCTTGGTGTGTATAATATGCAGATGCTTAGATGGAGGATTATTTGCAATGGTGATGGCTGGGAAGTCTACATTATCAAATTAAATAGTAGTTCCACTACCCCCAGTATTGATTACAGTGTTAGCCAGGCGGATATTGGCTCCGCGACCTGGCTGATGATAAACAGTATTTTGAAGATCCATCCATATACAGAATAAATAGATTAGTCATAAGAATATGATTAATTTAAATTTAATTTCATTGATGATTGATTTAAAATATCAATTTTATCAAGCTCCACCGCTACTATAGCTTAAATTCAACTAGCCAAAGATAGAAAGAGAATCTTGTCCCTAGTGGAGTCGCCAGAAATCTATGGGCTTCAAAAATTTGACAGCGACCTCTCGACAATTATTGAATGAATTGAAGAGAGTATGATTTTGAATGTGTGAGTGTAATTTTCAGAAGGCATATGGAATAGTAGATAAGACATTACTCGGAGATTTCTCCCTCATTGTGTGAGGACTTTAGATCTGGTTTTAGATTTCCTATAGGCGTAAGCTCTTATAGTTAATTACCCCTCTCAGTGAGTGAGAGAGAACTTTCGATTAAGGCTAGTTGTTAGATCGTTTAATGTGTAGGTATATTAGAAGCATATGGAGTTTTAGAATTTAGATTATGAAATTCAACATTTCAGCTTAAATCGGATGGTTGGGGGAATGATGACATGCCCGATCTAGATCTCATGGTTTACGTCATCCATCCCGGTCCAGTCTACTTAGTCGAGGAGGTAGTCATTAACGACGGAAGGATCCTAGAACACATGGGTACGTCATCCAAGAAATCATTGTAGACCTGGGGTGGTGTTTATCTAAGGAGACAGGCTTAAGTCTACCTTAGTTGACAGAGGGCTATTTGCCCTATCAAGTACACCTTATGATTCACAACTCAAAGGGCAAAGCCATTGGGGTGCATACGGACTACGGTCATGATCATAATATAATAGAGTCAGACTGGCCAAAATACTCAATCAGAAGACTCTGGTCATAACTGCTTCATCTGTGGAGCCTACTGGTCAAGCCACGCAGTCAGAGGACATGGGCCACATCCTTATTAGCATGAGATTGATTGAGAGTAAACATAGTAGAATACTTGATTTGATATTGGCTCTTTTGTGAGCTAGAGTTTTCTTAATTTGTCACCCCCGATAAATATTTACGGAAGGTGGATGGATTGAGTTTGATTTAAGTTTTTATTGAAAGAATTTCATTTAAGAGCTTTAGATCCTGTCAACTCTGTTTAGCTACTAACAGAGGATTAGATGAAATGTCACATGACAGAATCAATTTTTTAAATATTTTATTAATTTGAAACTCTTATTATAGGTTTTTTAGGTTTTATTAACCCGGACCCAGTCCTAAGACTAAACTTAAAAGCAACCCGTGCATCATCCTCAGACACTTGAATTTAAGAATTCAGCATAGCGTTGGGGCCCATGCGAGTTTATTTAAAAATTTATGTAGTATTTATTTCTAAATTATGAGATTGAAATGACATTGCCACTTAATTTGATTTGAAAAATTGATTAATTTGAATATGTTTAAGAGTTTTAGATCCTATCAACTCTGTTTAGCTGTTAATAGAGGATTAGATCTACTATCACCTGATAGAATCAGATTCTCAAATATTTTACTCATTTGAAACTCTTATTATATGTTTTTAGGTTTTGTTAACCCGGACCCAGTCCTAAGACTAAACTGAGAAGTAACCCGCGCAGCATCCTCAAACACATGAATTTCAGCATTCAACATAGTGTCGGGGCCTATGCAGGTTTATTTAAGAATTTATGTAGTTTTTATTTCTAATTTATGAGATTGATTTCAGATTTTCCTTTAATTTAAATTTTAGCCTATGCAATCTTTTTAGACATTAAAATTTGTACCTGAATTCTCTATGTCTGAGCACATGCATGTGTTTATAGCTTAGCTAATTTTATTTAATTAATGAGATCATTGATTTTGAAAATCATAATTAGATTAAAATTATTTAATTTTTTATTGAAGGAAGCCCTATGATTTTTATAGAGTTTGATTTCGTATCGCCTTCTGTCTACATGTACAAAGAGTTGCAGATCCGGTGGTGAAGAAGATGTTTTGATTTAGATTCCAAAAGACAGTTTAGTTTGTTATTTATAAAAAAAAAAGATTTATCCCTCAGAGTAGCTTTCATTTTCCCCCTCTTTTTTGTTTTACTTTTATGTTGGTTGTATGTTATTTTCCCTCCCCCTTTTGTTGTTTGGAGTTTTCAATTTGAATTTTAGCTTTAGGTTTCATTGCTTGACTTTCTTAAATTGATTCTTTTATTTTTCATTTTTTTAAGTCAAATAATATTTGACACAATTTTGGAAGCCTCCCGACGTCATCCCACATGGGAGGGTGGTGTTTTGGCTACTGTCCATACGATGAGCATGGTTGGTATTTTGAAACACCTTGGCCAATTTTCATCTCATCATGCCCTGATGAGCATAATGAGGCCTTCAATCACCTGCATAAAAGCAAATATATATGCAAATCGTCCAAATTTTGACAGCATTTCGGTATAGGGGGTGCCACATCTGATGATTTTGGAGGCCTTCCTGTTACGCCCTGATGAGTATGACAGTTGGTGTTCTGCAACACCTCAGACGATTTTCATCTCGGCACACCTTGATGAGCAAGATGAGGCCTTCAAACCTGAAAGAAGACAAATGCAATATATATTCATCCCCCCTTCCCCTCTTTTTTTTTCAAAGCATAGAATTTAAACAAATTTTCAACAGCATTTCCTCTATGGGCAGCGACATCTAACGGGTGTTGGCTTACTCGGTATACCCTCTTGAGCATAGCGAGCGGTGTTCTACGACACCACAACCAGTTTTTCATCTCGTCGCACCCTCTTGAGCATGATGAGGCCTTCATTCCTGCAAAGAAACACAAGCATGTATATATATATCTACATTCACAGATCCCACATGTTCTGACTCATTTTTTTGATCTTGCAGATGGTCGGTAGGGAACAAAGTTGGGTATGCCAAAAACCAAGAGAAGAACCCACCTCTTGATGGTGTTGCTTCTCTAGTTGCGGCGAGGAAAACTTTAAAGAGGTAATGCGAGGAATAAGACACCAAAAATCGATAGAAGAACTGGCCTCTTGACGGAGTTCTTCCCCGATTGCGACAAAGCGAAGATTGGAAGGATAATGCGGAGAGTGTGATGTCAGAAACTGAAAGAAGAACTCGCCTCTTGATAGTTTTCTTCCCCGACTACGGCAAAAGAAAGAATCAGGGCGGGTTGTCGGAAAAGGCTCAAAGAGCTTGTATGAAGGAGCGATCAGACTTGCAATCTGAAAAGAAATCTGTGAGCGGGCTCAGCGTGGTATGGAGAATGTGCATAAGCGAGCTCATGCGTGAAAGTAATGGCTCAGAGCGGAGCGACTCGTCTGTGTGGGATCGTCTGCTATGAGCGGTGGAAGCGAACTCGTCTGGCTAGGATCGTGTGGGTTGCGGAGCGAAGGTGCTGGAAGGAAGTGTAGCAGAGCTTGTTGGAATGCAGAGAGGCAGAGTCAGAAGAGGGAATTACCTGTGCAGAGGGAGGTCAGAGCATGGGAATCAAAAAGAGGGAGTCGTCCGGTTGGAGAAAAGAACAACTAAGAAGGCAGCGACCCCTCGTCCCTTGCGGTTGGAGAAGTTGAAGCCGAGAGAAAGAGTGGGAGTGGTTTTTTTTTCGGTTAAGGGAAACACGAATAAAAGAGGGAGGGAACGGTTAAGACCTTTTAAGCTTAGATAGGCTTAATTGATTTTTTTTAAATATTTAATTAATCTTAATTATGAATTTTACGTCGACAAATTCACATAGTCAATATATATATATATATATATATATATATATATATATATATATATATATATATATATATATATATATATATATATATATATATATATATATATATATATATATATATATATATATATATATTAAGATTATTTTGTTATTCAATGCAAAGCGGTTTCTTTTTGATCGAAGGCCATTTGGTTCAAGTCGGCGTCAAATTGAATCAATTTCAACTCAAAATGCTCGTCGTCGCTTTCAATCGCTCGATATTCATACAAAATTATCTGAATTAAGTGCGAACAGTCTTACTTGATAGATTTTGATGTTTTGAATTTAATGATGCAATCAATTTCATGAACGGAGATCAATTAGCTTACGTCGATGCCTCATGACCTCGATATGCGTGTCGATGATTTGATTGTTTGATCAATTGATCATCAAGTTGTACAATATTTATATTCTAACTAGTTTTGATTTTCTGAATACAATGACAAGATCTGTTCATTGATCAGAGGTCATTTGAGTTGGTTTTGGCGACGTCCTGTGTATTTCAGTCTCAATTTGTGCATTGTCATTCCAAATCATTCAACATTTGCACAGACTCATCCGAATTAAGCATGGATAGTCTTATTTGATAATGTTTGATGTTTTGAAGCTAACAGCATGATCAATTTTATGAACAGATGTCATTCGGACATCATAGTAGCTTCCCAACTCTGAAATGCATGTCGACGCATTGATAACTCAATCACTCGATCGTGTGTTCGTTAGATTGTGCAATATTTATATTTTGATAAATTTCAACATTTTGAATGTAACGACAAAGTCCATTCACCGATTGAAGATCATTTCGACCATTTTCGGTGACTTCCAATGCATTTTGAGCCCTAATTTGCGCACTGTCACCTCCGAAGTCTATCGAATTCTATTTGTAGGCCTGACTTGACGTATGATACATATGTGGAGGTCAACAATAGTTTTGATAAATTATAAATTGTGCTGCAAAACTTATTTGACATTTAGATAAGTAGAAAGAAAAATAAGCACAGAAAAAAAAAAGTTTAAACAATCATCATGTTATTGCGTGTAGGATGATTCGGGTTGGTAGAGTAGGAGAATTTGATATCTTAGCTTTGCATAAAAGTTCCGCACACATAGCAAAAAAGATTAAGAGACATCATAATTTTTACGTGAAAAATCTAAAAAGAGAAAAACCACGGGGCCTAGCCCACTTAGAAAAAATTTCACTAATGATAGCTTACAACAATAAGTTTTGTGACAAGCTTCGCTAGATTAGCGGTGAAGGCCTTGCTTGAGGTGATAGTTTGATGATCAGATGAAAACTACGTATTGTATGATGGCGGTAGCGTGCGGTGGTGGCCGTGGTGGAGTCGGTGGTAATGCATGGTGGCCCGACCGGACTGATCGATCCGGCATGATGACCGTGATGGTGGCCCAAACAGCGGTGGATGCGAGCGTGTCGATGGTGGTCGATGGAGGTGACGGTGCGATGGATGGTGATTAATGGGTGGCCGATGGTGATGGTCGGTGGCGGCAATGACCGATAGTGGTGGCTGATAGCGGCGACCAGCGATGGTCGGCGATGATCTGGCGATAGTCGGCCAATGGCCCAATTATGCTTTGAGATTTTTTGAGTCTTAGAGGTCTCTCCTCTCTTCAGCTTGGATCGCCCTCATGTAAAGAATAAGGGGCTATTTACAGATTAAGGGAGTGGCATTTCTATAAATACATGCAAAATCCAAACCACTGCATTGAACGGCTCAAAATGATTTCTTTGATCATCTGATGTATTTTAAGTATTTGAATACTCAAATGAAGTCAAAATTATGAGATCTTAGATTTGTTAGATCCAGCTCGTCAAGACACTCAATTTGACTATAAATACTCCATATTTATGAGCTATTTAGGGATCCGACTGATATCCTAAAATTTTTAATGATATTTTAAGTACTTGATCTGGGTAAGTCTCGACTCAGAATCAGATTACTTTCGATATCAAGATTCGTGCTTCAATTAGTAATGTTTTCAGTGACATATTAGTTGTCTCCCTATTTTCATTTCTATCATTCAAAAATATATATCAAATAATTAAAAATAACAACTTCTTCAATGTTTAATAAATTTGTGGGTTCATTAACCTTTGCATCAGTTATAATTTGAGAGAATAGATCTTCATGGGTGCACAAAACTATGATCATGGAAGTGGGCACAAGAGACCAGCCACACAGGTGCGTGAGGCCACAAATATGTAGGCAAGCAGAACGGTAGACACGCGAGGTCGTGGCCAACTTAGTCCATGCGTGCATATGCGAACATGCAAGGACATTGACGTGCATGGTTGTGGCCATGCCATTGCGGGAGGCCGCAAGCATGCAAGGCTCTTGGGATAAGGGCGTGAAGGGTTGCGGGTGCCCAGGTCCGCAGCAGGTTGCGAGCCAAGGGCCGCATGAATGGTCATAAGCAGAGCCATGCGTGGGCTCAGAGGGTTCATGAGGTCAGGTGGCATCTGTAGAGGCATGAACCGTAGGCATCGTGACACTTGATGGCGAAATGATAGAAATTCTTAATTTTTTTTTATTTTTTTTATATTTTCTCTGGTTTTTTCTTATTTTCTTCCTTTTTCACTTTTATAAAAACAAGGATATATTTGTGTGCAAAAATTTCAAAATCTATTTAAATATTTCCATATTTATTCTCTTTTTGCCTCTATTGTGGATCTATAAAAACCCCCTCTTAGGGTCAAGTAAGAAGACACAGTTTTCTCCCATATGCTCTAATATTTTTCTGCATTAGATGAGAAATTATCCAACAGAAGTTCAAAGGCTAAGGGTAATAAAAAAATTTCTTTTGTCAGCAAGGTTTTGACTTTCTTCTAAAAAGAAGGTTATTTGCTTTGTTGATTAAGACCCGTAGTTCATATGGTGAGGTTCCAGTTTTTCTTCAAGAGAGGCGTCAATTGTCCTCATCGGACTAACTGAGTTTGGAGGCGATCAAAGCCCATAGTTCATACGACGAGGCTCCAATTTTCCATCGAGAGAGGCATCAATTGTTCTCGTCAGACCGACCGGGTTTGGAGGCTTGGGTTTTCCCTCGAGAGAGGCATCAATTGTCCTCGTCAGATCGATCGGGTTTGGAGGTGATCAAGGCTAGCATTTTCTTCTTTTTCTTGTAGGAAATTGATTTTCTTGAAACTCCGATGGATGGCTCGGCAGTTGACAACTATCAAGGTGGCGGGGAAGCATCTATTAAGAACCATTTCTCAAAAAACTCAGAAAATCTAACAGGTAATTTTGGATTATCATTAGAGAGAAATATCTTCTTTTGTGAACTCATATGTATACGTATATTTTTTGTCAGATCGTAGGTGAAAGATTATATCCAAAACTATCCGTAAAAAGTAAAGTCAAGAAAGGATGTGCCCAAGTATTGAGGTAAGTGAGTTACTTTACACATTTCTCAGATCTCTATCTCTCTCTCCTCTTTTTTATTACATATTTATTATGCATTTTCATAGGATGATGGCCAAAAGAAAACTAATAGCATGACAGCTACAAATGATATATCATCCACTATCACAGCTGATAGTTTAATGGTGCTCTGTAGAAAATTTTATTTCCCAAATGAGTTGGTGGCTCTTTTTGCCAAAAAGTTTGATCGAGCACATTTTCTTCCACAAGGATACATTACTATTTCTGAGATGATTCTTCATGCGGGAATGTGATTCCCTTGGGCTCCCGAATTGATTGAGGTTTTTAAAATATGTGGTGTAGCTTTATCATAATTTTTATTTTGAGCTCTAGTGATCATTATTAGTTTAACCATCTTCTTTAGAGAGTGTGGTATGACTTTGAACATCAAGTACTTATGCAGGATGTGTAGGTTCACATGTGATACTCATGGACATGTTTCATATAAAAATTAGATAGATTTTTAAGCATGGGATCCATCTAGAAGTTGGTTTAATGGATTCTTTTTTGTGAAAAATGAGTGGGGTATCCTTGAGAGATGAGGAAGATTGAACGACCTTCTAGATGCATTACTGATTGAAGATAATGAAATCCTAACAACTCTCAATGTTCCTGATGTAGGAAGCTTACAGCATGAGTTACGTCACATTGACAAGTTTATAATGCAAGATAGATTGTTCAAGGTTGGCCTTTCTATTCAGGCAGGAAGATCTCATGCTCTTCCTCTAAAGAGATCAAGTAAAGGTAATGAAAGTTCTCCTCATATTCATAGATTTCTTTCAAGAATCCCGTTACAAAGTCATAGTGACAACAATGCTTCTTCTCTAAGGAAAAAGAAGATATGTGCTAGAGTAATTATGTCAACTACTTATGGAGGTTGCGAAGAAGAAGTTCTCCCCTAGTTGGCATTTGAGAGTTTGGCTATCTCAACTCATAATAGGGGGATTCATCTCTCGAAGTCGCATATTCCTAAATAAGTGTTAAAGCACGTATGCACTGGACATCAACGAGTAGAAAAATTAATATGTTATCTTCTCTTTCTCTTTCTTTTTTTTCTCTTCTTTTTTTAAGTCTAATATTTATGATTTTTTTATTGTAGCTAACCCAAACATTAGGGCTTATGGCTCATTTAGGTGTCACTCTAGATGAGTGGAATACTTAATCTGTGAAGATAAAATACTTGCAAAGCCAGTATGAGTGAAAAATGAGTGCTAAGGCCAAAGATGTGATAGCTCTGGAGGACCAACTAACTGGGTATAGAACTGAGTTGGCAAATATGTCAACTTCTCTTTCTCTCCAATGTCAGGAGGTGGAGAGTACTCGTGATGAGCTGATTGAGGTGATGGCAGAGACTCGCCAGAAAGAGAAAAGACTCAAGGAATTTACAGCAGAGAAGAAGGCTCTTGAACTCAAGAAGAAAGCATTACAATATCATCTTTTTGAGAGGGAGCTTATTTTGTCAGAAGCGGAGGCAAATTTCATATCCTTGAAGGCAGTGGAAGACTTTAAAAGCTCCCTAGCTTATCGTGATGCTATCGAGGATTATATCCAAGAAGCTCATAATCATATTCTTGATGTTGAAGTGAAGGACTTGGAGCGCCAATATTTGGAGGAAGGCTTTATCCGAGGGTTCCTAAAAGGAATTCGCATAGTACATTGCAAAATGGGGCGAATGCGTCTCTGACCAAGTATCACGAAGACTCTTCAATTCGAGATGAAGGGGTTGAAAGTGAGTTTAAGGGAGCATCTTCTAGCGGTGAGGAGGATGTTGATATAATTTAGTATCATATGAGGTTGCATTTCTTTCCCTTTTATCTTTTATTTCTCATGTATCCAAAATTTTAATTCTTTCTTATATCATCATATTGAAGTTGTCAATGATATTAGTAAACTAAAAATTTTGAGTGATTTGCTCTCTCTTTTTTTTGACCTATCCAAGGTGATTGGTCGAAATATTATTCAATGACACTATCATGTATGGAAGAGGCCGTGGGAAGTCCACCAAGGAATATTTTACCTATCCTAGGTATTAGTCAAAAGATTATTTAATGTCTTACCTATATGGAAGAGGTCATGGGATGTCCACCAAAGGTTTTTTACCTATCTTAGGTATTATTCAAAGTGTTACTTGACTTCTTACCTATATGAAAGAGGTCTGATCAAATCCCCTTAGGATTGATCATTCCCCGACTGAGACACAACATGAGTTGTGCATTTCTCAAGTGGGAGGATTAAATGAAGAAGAATATTTATGTGCAACAAGCTTGAAAAAAATAACCATAAAATCATTACTTTGATAAGGTCGGTGATATAATATTGTCATAAGATAACTTAACGAGGGGAATGAGAGTTAATAAAAGACATGGGGTGAAGAGGAAATGAAAAATGAGATAAAATAAAGGCTATAATATTTATGCAGTAAGAATCACTAATAAAACTTTTGGAGATTCTCTGTGTTCCAAGTTGGAGGCAATGTTTTTCCCTCTAGATTCTTAAGCTTAAATGTTCTTGGCTTGACCATAGCTGTAATCACATAAGGGTCATCCCAAAGAGGTGAGAGCTTATTACGTTGAGGGTCTTTGCCAGTATCTACAAGACTTCATAGGACCAAGTCACCTACAGAGGTGGGATGAGGTTTCACTCTTCAATTGAAGTGATGAGCTACTCTTTGGTGATAGGAAACAGTTCGAAGTAGGGCCATATCATGAGTTTTGAGGAGTAAGTTTAAGTTTTGTCGAAGTTTTTCTTCATTCTTATTATGATTGAATGATTGAACTCTTGGACTTGGAATTCTAATATCTACTAGAATAATAGTCCCTATGCCGAAACATAAATTATATGGTGTCTCACAAGTCATAATTCTCGAAGTAGTGTGGTAGGCCCAAAGAACACTAGAGAGCTCCTCAACCCATTGCCCCCCCAACCTTCTCGAGGCATGTTTTTAACCCTTTGAGTATAGTCCTGTTGGTAGCTTCAGTCTGTCCATTAGTTTGAGGATGGGCTACAACCGTATGCAACAGTTGAATATGAAAATCTTTACAAAAAGATGTAAAGACTTTTTCAATAAATTGGGTCCCATTATAGGTGATGATCTTTGCAGGGAGACCAAATCGGCATATTATACTCTTCCAAACAAATTGTTTAGCCTTTGCCTCATTGATTTTAGCTAGTGGTTCATCATCCACCCATTTAGTGAAATAGTCAACAGTTAAAATGATAAGCTTTCATTGCCTTGACGCTACTGGAAAAGGTCCCATGATATCAATTCCTCATTGAGCAAAAGGCCATAGACTTTGAAAGGATGAGAGCTATGTATGTGTTGTATGAGAGAGGTTAGAGTGCAACTAATAACTCACACATTTTTTTGTGAAATCTAAGGCATCTTGCCTCATCGTAGGCCAATATAACTTTGTCTCATGATTTTAAGGGATAGCGCACTTCCTCCTAGGTGTTCTCCAAATATTTCAGAGTGAACCTCTCTTAATGCATAATCGGCCTCTGATGGTCAGAGGCATTTAAGGCATGACCCAAAAAAAACTCATTTGTGTGGTTCACCTCCGATAATAATAAAGTTTGTTGCTTATCTTCTTTCAAAGATAAATTGTAGCAATTAGGTCTTGTTGACCTCACTTTTGGAGTGAGTTTTCAACTCCCTCATTATAGATCTAGGACTCTTATAGACAGTAAGAGTCTCTTAGTCTTAAGACACCTATAGTGGTTAGGTTAACATTTAACCTAAGCCTAGAGACTTAGAAGGATTAGCCATGGGAATAAGTCATGCCTGAGAGACCTAGGAAAACATGCCTACCCTATACCTCAAACCTAATCCATGCTTCCTTCCTCAAACCAAACCTCAAATTCAAATCTAAATCATAAATCAATTCAAAATCAAATGATTGAAACTCATGATCAAATTCAAATTTAAATTCCAAAACACATCCTGAGGCCTTTGATTTTGTCTTATGGACTTAGCCTTAACCAAATTCGAATCAACCCCAATTCAATTGATTTTCTCAAATATCAATTCAATCTAAAATCAAATTCCAACCCAAATTCTAACCCCGAGTGCTTGAAACCGAAAACCAAGTTCAAATTCCAAAGTCCTCTTAAGCCATACGAGCCGCCTTCATATGCTTAGCCAAAAACCCTCTTTAAACCATATCAAACTTGATTGATTTCTTTATAAATCAATCATTCATTCATTTATATTCACAAATATAAATGAAATCCAAATTCAAATGAGCGAAATAAAATTAAACTAAATCAATTCCCTACTTAAGCCATTTTGCCTTACATCCTTAAGATTAGTCAAATTTGCTTTCAAATCATTCCAAATTCAAGTGATTTTCTCATGAATCATTTATATCTTCATTTATATTCATGAATATAAAAGAAATATAAATCCAAATAGTGAAAACCAAACCCAAATCAAATCAAATTTTCAATTTTAGCCTTTTTAGTCATTTCCTTGAACTTAACCAAATGATATCCAAATCAACTCAAAACCCCTGGATTTTTTCATGATTCAATCATTTAGCCAAATATAAATACAAACTACAATTATCAAACCAAACCCAAGTCAACTCAAGTCAAGCCCATGTTGACCCCTTTTGACTTGAAATTATTATATGAACCAAAATCCATTTCACACCAAACCAATTATAATTAGATTTATATTTTCATCCTAAATTCATGCATAAACCAAACTAAACTTGAATCAAGCCATGATCAAGTCATTTGACCCACTTAGGTCCACTTGACCCAAAGTGACCTAAAGAATCCATTTTGAACCAAGTTCTAATCTAACCCAAATTGGATTGAACCAAAGCCATCCAAACCTTATATCATGATCAACAATCACTCTAGGATGATCAATCATCTCAATTGGGTCAAACCAAGCCAACTTGGTCCTTTGACTAAGGAAACCCTTAGCCCAAATGAAATCCAAAAAAGCTAAAACCCACCATATACCAAATTGATTAAAGCCAACTCATAACTAATGATTGAACATGATCAAACCCTCAATTGAGCCAAACCAAGTCCAATTGGCCATTTGACCCAAGTGGACCCAAATTGGCCTAAATAACCAAAATGGGTCAAATCATGATTTAACCCAAATTGATTACAACCAATGGCTCAAGTTCACTCCAAATTGATTATTGAACTTGACCAAATCCATGACTTAGCTCAACTTGACCCAACCTAGCCCAAATTGACCTAAAAGGTCAATTGGCCAAAATTTAAATTAAACTCAAATTAAACCAAACCACAACCTACAATTAATTTCAATCAACCAATTGAGCATGGACCAACACCTAAACCAACCCAATTTTGTCAAATTGGTCAAATTGGTCAACTTGACCCATTTGACTAATTTGAATATGTGGTGTATTTTATTTTCAATTTGGAAATTAAAATATTGTTGAGACACCACATAGATCCGCAGATGTACTTATTAGGGTGATCAGGTGTGACATTAAGGAATGATATACTATCTCGAGAGATAGAATTCATCATCCTACAATGGACCTAATCACATAATAAGGACTCCTAAGGACAATGGGTCTTTGAATGTACCAGAGATCTTTCCCCTACTTTACATGGAAAAGTAAAATAGAATTTATTTAAATCGGGTTCGTTAAGTTCCCTATGGAGGTAAACCCCCATAGTTAATTACATCCCAAGGAATGAGATTCCTTAAGAATACTCTCAATTAAGGTAAATGATCGTTATCTTCAAAGATTTCAAGGATAGGACTATCAACAAATTGGTTAATTTTAAAAAATCAAGTGGGATTGATCAAAAGGAGGGAGTTATTATCGAAACCAAAGGGAGATGAGTAGGAGATGCTCATGATACTAAGAAACCTAGTGAGCATCCCAAACTATCCTATGGTTGGGCTTTATATTTTTGAAATTTGAGGAGAGTTAATTATTTGAGTTGAATTTTTATTAGAAATCTAGGGCTTATAAGTCCACAACACAAGATCGTGGAAATACCTAAGAGGTGAGAATTTATGCATGTAGCCCACAAAGAAAAACACCAATCTTAGATCCTAAATCTAGGGAGCTTTGGCGAGGGCCAAGGCACAACCTAAATCTAAGGCAAAAATAGGAATATGGTTTACCTCCACAAGAGAGGATAAACCACCTAACAGTTGGACTTACAACCACTTGGGGGTGGACACCAACTAACTCCTCATACGATTTTAAATACATGTAGGCAAGTCTTATGATTTGCAAGATGGCTAAGTTGTTGTTTATTTAGAAAGGAGACTAAGTCCTTAAACACGCTCCCTAACAGACTAGATCATGAATGGCATGAATAAATGACTTAATCTAATATAAATTTTGTTAAGTTTTATTTTCATTTTTTTGAACATTTTTATTTGACACGGGCTATAGGATTTCATATGTCTAATACATGAGAAATTAGTTATAGGCCAAAATTAGAAAGAAGGAGGTGTGTTTCCACCATGGCTCTCAAAGGCTAAGCCATTTTCTCTGGCAAAAGTGAAGCCCTCCATAAGTAAGAGTGAAGCAATATGATTTATGCATGATGTGAGACATATAACATCCAGCTAAGGGGTTGCTAAATCATTTATTATCTTTATTTATGTCCTAGGCTTTAGGTGAGGCTATGAGTTATTTAGTTTAATTATGAGTTGATTAATTGGATAGAAAATTTAGTTTTCCCTAAAAGTTTAATCGCATCCAGGCCATTCAACAACCATCAAGTAATTAAGAAACTAGAAAAATCATGACATCCTAATTACGTAGCCATAAACAAAATATCAATCAATTTATAAAATTAGTGCAAGAGAATAAGAGGCCGATGTGGTCGGGTTCCACCGCACAACCCGAAAGAAATGTGGGTAGCCGAGCTCTACCCTTATACAACCTGAATTATAAATTAATAATTATAATAAAAAATGAATTCAAGTTATGGGGGTCTTCATTCTTCATTTCTTCATTTCTTTCATTTCATCATTTCATCATTTTGATTTTTCTCTATCTCTTTCTTTCTTTTGATTTGACTTGGGATGTAGTTTTCTCCAAGTCTTCACATGGTACATAAGACATGGTCTTATAACCAATATTCATCATAATTTCTCCCATAACATTCATTCCAAATATTAATTGCAAAATTTACATTAAAATGGGAAAGATAAATCTAACTAAACCTGCAAAAAAAAATTAACTAAACATACCACACAACCCAAGTAGTTATATGAATAATTTGGACTTAGCACCCCACACATGGGTAACCAAGTCCACCTGTCTTAATTTGGGTTATGATTAGGGGTATAAGTAACCTCCACAGCAAAAGCATTTATATTTTTATTACAGCACCCCTTAAGCATAACCCCTTGTAGAAGACATGATTAGGCTAAGATCGGCCTAACATCCATACTAGGCACATACAACCTAACATCCAGTCTAAAAAATATTACATCACAAGATAAAATCAGGCATCAAACCATGTACCACCCTAACATAGAGCTAAAAATGGTGACTTAGCCTAATATGTGTACCATTTAAGGCTTGTGTGACATGTCTTAGCTAGGTTTTAAGGTTGAAATTTTCTAAGTGTGAAGGATTCAATTTAGAGGGTGATTTTATTTTAAGTGATTTAGTTGATTTGTCAATTTTAGTATGTGATTTGATTTGGTTTGAATGAACCTACACTTAGTTACTAAATATTATGAAGAGAAGAAAAGAGAAGAGAACTTCTCTTTCATCCCTACCTTAAAACATTTCTAAGGTAGATTGATTGATAAATTTCCTTTAGTGAATGTTTTATTATGTGTTTTAATTAACCCTATGTTTAGATTTTCTCTAAATAGCTCTATTCAATAAGAAATGCGTCTTAGGATTATTTAAGGTTGATTCCTACCACATAACACACACCTATTTATTTCCTTCCACCATGTATTCCATGCATATGAATGATCCTAAGAATATCTATGCATGCAATACAAATTTTAGCACACTTTGATGATGATGAATGCCAAGATATATGATTTGAAAATTTGGATGTTCCATTGATGCATATTTTATTATGTAGAAAAGGGGGATTTCTCATCCATTAACAAAATGCACATCCACATGTATAAAAGACATAAGCGAGTATGATGCCATTATTTTCTACACCAGGGGCGTAAGGTACAAGACATACTTAGGGCTACTTAAAGCCTCGCTGCCCCGAGATGTCCAGACTAATATACCACTTTTCTTAAATACATGTAGATGTACAAAAAGGATCAAATGGATGGAGAATCATGCAAAAGATTTTTGTGTTTGATTTGGTTGTATAATTTATATGTGTAATATGAGGATCCTTCTTAAGTCATAACAGAGGAGTACATAGGAAAAGATTTAAGCAATGTTATGTTCTTTTCAAATGAACTATACACTTTGTAAATCATATGCAAGTCCATGTTAAGAGAAGAAAAGAAAACAACACAAAATACATCTTATGATATAATCACATGCAAGCTTATAAGTACTTATAAGTAGCATCACTTCATTCATAATCTTTGAAGTATAGGTTTTAAAAATAATTTTTAGTTTAATAGTGATAATAGTCACTCATATTCTTAACTTTAGCCAAAACATGCAATTTTACATAAAAGGAAATATTTTATTTAATTGATTTTTCAAAAGATATGAATGCATGATTTCATATGGAAAACAATATTTAGCATTCTTGGAAAGAAACAAAGGGATGTAAGCACATGGCTTCATTCACCCTAATTACTTCCTAATGATAACCATATAAAATAGGATTATTTAAAATGAATCAAGATTCTTTAAAGAGATTTTATTTTTGGATTTGATTTGACTTAGGAAATGTGAGAAAGGTTTGCTGGTCCCAACCCATTTTCCCCCCATTTATGAATTGGTTTAGTTTAATTTTAGAATAATTAGGTTAATTTTATGTTTTGTTTAGGTTAAGGTGTGAATTAAATCCATTAATTACCCCTAACCTACACAACTTTAATATAATTAAACAAGTAATTATGAGCCAACATATGATATGCAACCACATGGAATTTAAATCAACAATGCACCTAAGAAATAAATAGGCCTAATGTAATTGGCTCACAATTATTGATTAATTAAGTTAAAGGATTTAATTAAGTACTTTTATAATCAACCTACATATGTAGTTTGATTATAATTTCTTTTGAAATCCTCTTAGGCTATTGAACACCTAAGAATCTACCCAAGAATTAAATGATTAAGTTCTGGAGTGAGTTAATGTTGAGTTTGATTAATTGAATTAATTAATGAGGTGATTAAGCCATTAATCAATTTGCAAAATAATTAAGTATTTATCCAAATGAAATAAACTTAGGGGAAAATATTGGAAAAGAAATCCTAATCTCACTCCCTATGTTCATTCACTGTTTCATGATTATTAAGAAGCTTAATTAGTAAATTTATCACTATTTAATAGGTTAATTAATCATTTAATTAATTAAAAAAATGATTAGGGATGAAATAAGCAATTCCCCTAATAAATCCAACAATAAATTCCAAGAAATTCATGGGAGGTAGAGGTCATCCCACTATTCAACCTTAGGAAGTTTGAAATTAATTACTGAAGTAATTAAGAAGTAATTAGCCTAATTATATTTCCAATAAAACCTAAATTGAGTTAAAATGACTACTCAAAATTAATTAATTTTAATTTTTTTAGTATTTTTCTCTGAATTATCTTTAAAATGAGAGTTAGTATTTTTTAGATTTTTCTATAATTAGTTATGAATTTTGGAAGTTTCAGCATTAAAATCAGATTTATTAGGCTTAATTAACCCCCCCTAATCCCATCGGGGCACTTGGCGGCTGATGCGGCGCGCTTTCCACACGGCGTGATGGGATAGGTTATTTAAGTTGTCACATCTGTCTACTGAGTCAGCTGGCAGCGGACATTCTCTATAGGTTGTCTGATCTAAGATCGGACGATCGAGATTAATCTCACAATTTAGGCTTAAATCATAGGGGATATAACGTGATCTAATCACAGTCATTTGTTCCAATCACGGAGAACGTACATCGTGTGATCCTTCTCCTTCACGAACGATGAGAGACGAACACCATTCATCTCTCACCGTTCAATTCAAGCTCACCTGAGCTCAAATTGGGATCAAAATGATCTCACACCTTCGAAAGGAGGGGGATGCACATCCAACGATCAAGATCCAATGGGGTGACACTTTTCTTCAAAAAGGATCAAGTAAAATTTCCTAAGGCTACAATTTCAAGCAATTACCTCGCCGAAGGCTATCACCGGCACTTCTAACGGAGGAGGTAGCTTTGTCTAGTAGAAATAAATCCCTATTGAAGGTACTGGATCTTTATTTGAAGTGAATGGCTCGGTTGACCAAGCTCCCCTTCAATGGCGATCAGCCTTGATCAGGGTGATGCTTCCCATGGATTGGATACTTGGGAAATAACTTGGTTGAGCTCGACGAGGTCCACTGATAGTGTGTGCAAGATTAATTTAGTTTTGGTGAAGAATTAAGTGAGTTGGGATTTGAATTAACCTCCCCTATTTCAGCTTTGAGCAAAATCTTGAAGGAGAAATGGGGGAGCTCGAGAATGGCTTGCAAAGGCTTGGAGAAGCTTCGTTTCAACCTCCTTGGCTCTGTCGAAATTAATGCTTATGGTTTGAGTGGGAATGAGGGGGAGTATATCCCCCCCTCCCTCCTTGGATCAGACGGTGAAGAGTAGTTTTGCCATTTTTGATCAATGGGTGAGATTGGTTAATCAGTTTGGGTTGCCAACCATTCCATGTGAGTCATTTTAGGTAGTGGAGGGAAGGAGAGTGGATGGCCATGTGCTAGGTGAGTGCATTTGGTGATCCAAGTGCTCAATTTCCATTGGAGGGGTCGGTTTGGCTTTGGCTTGAGTCATGGCCGACCCAAGCTCATTGGGTGATGTTCATCACCTTTCTTGGTGCCCATGTGGACCACTATCCTTGAGAAATAAATGACCAAATTCTAAGTGAATTTGGTCATAAGATACCCTTTGACCTAAGCATAAAATGGTCATTTGGCCTTGATTTTGATTTGAAAAGATTTGAAATGATTCAAAAATGGGTTGGGACAAATTTCAAGTGATTTGGAGATCATTTGATTTGAATTGGTTCAATTTGACTTATTTAGGTCAAGTTGGGTCAAATTGGGCTAAGTTGACCAATTGGTGAAATTGGGTCAAACTATGGGTTAGGTCAAGTTCAAATGATCATTTGGAGCCTATGGGTATCATTGGTTTGGTTCAATTTGGTTTAGATTTGGTTTTGGTTCATTAGTTCATTTAGGTCAAAGGGTCAAGTTGACCAATTTGACCCAATTGGGTTAGGTCATGGGTTGGTTTAGGCTTGGTTGATCATTTGAAATATATTGTAAGCTTTGGTTTCAATCAATTTTGATTTGGTTTGATTTCAAGTTGATTTAACCTTTTAGGTCAAGTTGGGTTCATGGTCAATTGGGCTAGGTTGGGTTTAGTTAGTCAATTGAAGCTTTGGTC
Organism: Cymbidium sinense; assembly: GCA_021442155.1. Taxonomy (NCBI): domain Eukaryota; kingdom Viridiplantae; phylum Streptophyta; class Magnoliopsida; order Asparagales; family Orchidaceae; genus Cymbidium; species Cymbidium sinense. The sequence goes on from CM038219.1 coordinate 4,943,622, forward strand.
AAGTTCAACAAGTGATTTAGAATGAATTTGACCCATTGGTTGCAATCAATTTGACTTAGATCAAGATTTGACCTATTTTGACTTTTTAAGTCAATTTGGGTCAACTTAGGTCAAGTGGCCAATTAGGCTTGGTTTGGCTCAATTGATGGCTTGGTCAAGTTCAATCATTGATTATGGATTGGTTTAGATCAATTGTTTCAATCAATTTGGCATATAGTGAATTTTGGAATGTTTAGGTTTCATTTGGGCTAAGTATTGACTTAGTCAAAGGCTAGGTTTGACCCAATTTGAGTGATTGATCATCCTAGGATGATTGTTGATAATAATGCGAGGCTTAGATGGGCTTAGTTCAATCTAATTTGGGTTGGATTAGAACTTGGCTCAAAAAAGTTGCTTTAGGTCACCTTGACTCAAGTGAGCCTAAATGGGTCAATTGGCTTGATGAAGGCTTGATTTAGGTTTGGTTGAACTCACATATGGACATATGATGAAAATATAAATCCAATTGTAAGTGATTTAGAGTCAAATGGGTTTTGGTTCATTTAACAATTTCGAGTCAAAAGGATTAATGTGTGTTTGACTTGGGTTAGTATGATTTTGGTTTGATGATTATAGTTTATGTTTATATTTTGGCATGTGATTGAAGAAATGATTGTTTGAAGAGAGAGTCCAAGGTTTTGGATTGATTTGAGGATGGTTTGGCTAGGTTCAAAGATTTGACTTGAAAGAGTATAAGTTGGATTTAAGTTAGAATTGGATTTGAGTTTTGAATTTAGTTTTGGTTTCAATCATTTTGATTTGGAATTGATTTATGATTTGGATTTTGGAACTGATTTATGATTTGGATTTTGGAATTGATTTATTTGGATTTTGGAATTTATTTATGATTTGAGAAAATAAATTGCTGATGTACTTCGTTCAGTTACGTATTGCTGTTTGAAGGAGGAAGCAAGTTGGGTTTTTTAAACTATAAGGTAGGCAAGTCCTAATACCCAGGCATAACCTATTCACATGGCTAAATCTTCTAAGTCTCTAGGGTTAGGTTATGTGTTCACCTAATCACTAGAAGTGTCTTAAAACTAAGGAACTTTTAGTGTCTAGAGAAGTCCTATGTCTAATATGGAGAAGTTGAGAGCTCACTCCAAAAGTGAGGTCAATAGAATCCAAATGAGCCAAACTAATACAAATCAATTGAACCAAAACACTCTAAATTATCATGTGAACTTGACCCAACCCATGGTTTGACCCAATTTGACCAATTGGTCAACTTGACCCAACCAAACCCATTTAACCTAAATAGCTCAAATCAAGCCAAATCATTTGAAATTAGGGCTAACCCACTTTTGACCCATTTCAAATCTTCCCAAATCAAATCCATTACCAAATGACCAAGATATTCTTGGGCTAAGGGCATCACATGAGGCAAATCACTTGGGGGAAAGGTAATTTCTCTTTCTTGGCCACTTGGCACCCATCCATTGGTCCACTTAAGCAGCAAGGACACTGGTTAACCTAACCCAAGGGTGATTGGGTCAGTCATGACTCATGGGGAGGTGAAATCACCTCCTCATTTCTATTGGAACACTTGGAAAGCCATAGGACACCCACTGCTCCCATGGCAGCCACTCTCACATCCTCCTCCACTGAAAGGAAGCCAGCTAACATGATTCTCTGCTCAAATCGAGCTCCCCTTAATAGCCATTTAATCAAAGAGGCCAAATAAGGCTATCTATCTTATCCAAAAAATGGGGGAGTATACCCCCTCATTTTCACTCAAACCAATACACACACACTTGATTCAACCTTAGCAGCCAAGAATACACATCCCAGAGCAATTTCCAAGGCTTCTCGAGCTCCCCAACTTCTCCTCTCTCAGTTTTACAAAAAACCAAAATAGGGGTGCCTCAATCTGATTATCATTTGCTCAAACCTCCACCAAAGTGCAATTAACTTTACACACACCATCCTTGGAGCCAAACAAGCGAGAACGAATCATCCTCCAAGCTTCCCGACGACCGGAGGGTGGATTTGGATTGAAGCTGACCACTTCCATCCCGCACTTTGGTCTTTCGAGCAATCCACCTCAAATCAAGCTCATACCACTCAATAAGGCTTCATTTCTACCAAATGAAGCTTCCTCAATTGGTGGAACTGTCAGTCATAAGCTCCAGTGAGGTATGCCATTGAAACTGATCCTTAAGCTTAAAATATGTTGGTCTTTTGTGAAGGAAAGTTCCATGTCATGAGATTTCCACCACCGGATGTGTTTGTCTCCTCCTCTTGATGGTGTGGGATCAATTTGATCTCCATTCGAGCTCAGGTGAGCGTGAATTAAGCGACGAACGATGAACAGCCTCCATCTCTTGCCACTCAGGAGGAGACAGATCACGGATCGTCCATTCCATGTGATCAGAGTGGATGGTCCTGATCAAATCACACATATAATCCTTTGATTTTCTTTCAAAACTACATATCTAATCATGGTCATCTGATCTTAGATCGGATGATCCACAGGAAAGTGTGTCTGTCGTAATCTGAGTCAGCATCCTAATTTGATAACTTAAATAATCAATCCTATTGTGCCATGCAAAAAGCCCACCATGTCAGCAGCCACGTGGGGCTAATGGGATAGGGCTTTAATTAGGTTAATTAATCTATTTTTAAGGCTGAAACTTTCAAAATTCATAACAAATTGTAAAAAAAATCTTTAAAATATAAATTAGGCTTGTTTTAAAGGTATTTCAAAGAGGAATCCATTAAAATTATTATTAAATAATTTTGAATAGTAATTTATGCTTAATTTAATATTAATTAATAATTTAATTAGCCCAATTACTCTCTGATTATTTACCTAATCAATCTCAAACTTTTCAGAGATGTTTAGGGGGAAGACCTCTACCTCCCCTATTTTTCTTCGAATTTAATAGATAGTTAATTAGGAAAATTAAGAGATTAAGCTTTAATTACTCTCCTACCTTAATTAATGATAATTAAGCAAATGAATAGTTGATTAATTAATTAATTAAGCTTATTACCCTCTATTGATAGTGTAAAGTCTCAAGGAAGTGGTTTAGGTTTATTTCTTATGGCCATTTCATTAAGCCTCTTCATTTGTTTCAAATTAGTTGAAGCTTAAGTAATTAATTAGCCACTTAATTAATCAATTGAAACAAAAAGGAATCTAATTATTTTAGAGCCTAATTGATTGTTTGAAGTGACTTAGGGATTGAGATCGAGGCCTACTCTTTGATCTCTTTCCCTAAGTTAATTTCATCATCCTAATTAAAACATAATTAAAAGATTTAATTAACTAATTAAAAACTTAATTAAATTAATTCAAAATCCAAATCATTCTTAACTTTGATTAATCAACTTTGGGTAGTTCTTTAGATGTTTAATAGTCTAAAAGAATTTAATGAAATTATGATTGGCTTACATGTGTGAGAAAATCATAAAAGTAATTAATCAAATCCCTTAAGCTTAATTAATTATTAATTATGAGCCAATTGCATTAGGCCCATTTCATTCCTTAGGAGCATTGTTGATTTACTTTCCATATGGTTGCATATCATGTTGGCACATCATTAATTAGTTAGTTAACTTAAGGTGATATAGGTAAGGGTTTAATTAATTAATTTAATTCATACCTCAACATAATTAAGCCATAAAATAAATTTAATTATTTTTCATTAAATCAAATTAACTCACACATGGGGAATGAGTTTAGGGTTAGCAAACCTCTTTCACATCTCTTAAATCAAATCAAACATGAAATGACTTTAAGAAGCTTTGGTTTATTTTAACTAAGCTTATTTAATTTGATTGTCCTTAGAAATTAGTTGGATTGAATGAGATTATATGCTTGTATTTCTTTATTTCTTTCTAATCATATTAAAGTGTTGTATGTCACTTAATTCATGCATTCAATTCTTCTAAAATAAATTGAAAATAAATGATTTCCTTTATGTCAATTTGCATTTGTTGACTTAATTAAAAATATGTGTGATTATTATCACTTTTAGTTCTCAAATATATTTTTAAAAGTTTTTTAATGAATAAGAATATGTGTTATGACTTTAGTTATATATACATAGGAAGTGCATGTGAATATAAGCTTATTGTATGAAGTGAAGTTCCTTGTTTCATTCATATGTTAATTTGCATGAGTATGAATGTTAATGGGTATATTAATCTGGACATCCCGGGGACGCATGGCTTTAAGTAGCCCTAAGGAGGTCTCTACCTCACTCCCCTTGTGCGAAACAATGACAACATACCTGTTTGAATTTATTCTTATGCATTTTGACATTAAAATTTAGATAGAGCTTTAATTCATTTACACAAATAAATCAATTAAATTGAATATAACCTTTTTGTATGGTTTTCATTTCTATAATTACTTACACATTCATATATATATATATATATATATATATATATATATATATATATATATATATATATATATATATATATATAGTATTATATTAGTCACGGACATCCCAGGATGCGACTTAAAGTAACCTTAAGGAGGTCTTTACCTCACTCCCCTAATGTGAAACATGGCGTCGTACATACTTAGAACTTTTATATATATGTGTGTGTGGTGTAAATAGTGAATAAAAATCATAATTTAATTAAATTGAATTCCACTTTTGCATGGTTTCTCCATTCTTACAGTTGTTTGCACATTCATGTGTATATGAGAATAATTGGTATATTAGTCTGGACATCCCGAGGATGCACGGCTTTAAGTAGCCCTAAGCAGGTCTCTACCTCACTCCCCTGGTGCAAAACAATGGCATCGTACCTACTTAAAACTTTTATACATTTGTCTATACATTTCACTAATGAATGAAAACCCCATTTCTATTAAAAATAAACATGCATTCATATTTTTTTCAAGTGGTGGAATTGCTTGGTCATGTGACTTAAAGCTCTTTGCTTATGTTTTTTTATAAGAATTTAGATAGAGCTTTAAATTGATATGATAGAATAATTCAACCATATGAAACATCAATTCCAAATTCATTTGCTTACATTCATCATTCAAGTATGCTAAGATATAAATTGCATGTATAAGTATGTTTAGGACTTAACCATATGCATGCAATATATGATGGAAAGAAATAAACAAACATATGCCATGTGATGGTAGTTCATTTTAATTAATCTTGAGATGCCTTTCTTATTGAATAAGTTTATTTAAAGTGAACCTAAACCTAGTATTAATTAAAATATATAATAAGCCATTCACTAAAGAGAATTGTTTAATTAATTAGCTTTAGAAATGACTTAAGGTAGGGATAAAAGAGAGTGAACCTCTATTTCTTTCTCTCTATAACACTTAGTTGTTTGGTATTGGTCAAATGAGACAAAATAAAATATTAAGTAAAATTTACAAATCAATTAAACCACTTAAAGTGAAACCACCCTTTAAATTGAATCTTTCTACACGTAGAAAATCTTAACTCTAAAGCCTAGTTAGGACATACCACATAAGCCTTAATAGACATGCATTAGATTAAGTCACCACTTCTAGCATGGTTTAATGTATGTTTTATTTTGTGATGTATTATTTTAGATTGTATGTTAGGATGTATGTCTCATAGACTAGATGTTAGGCTGTTATTAGCCTAATCATGTTTTCTATAGGGGATTCTGGAAAAGGGGCCACAAAAAAATAAATATAAATGGTCTCTTCAGAGGTTGCTTAAGCTCTTAAGCATAATCCAAGCTAGGATAGGTGGGCTTGGTTATCCATGTGTAGGGTGCTAAGTCCAAATTATAAATATAATTACTTTGGTGGAATGTATGTTTAGCTAACCTCTATTTTGTTGGGGTAGTTAGATTTACTCTTTACATTTAAATGTACTTTCATAATTAGAAATTAAGATTACTGTTATGGGGGATTAGGATGAGCAGTAGCTAGAAGGCTTTGTCTTGGGAGGCCCTATGATGCCTTTGAAGCAAGAACATCAAAATAAAGTCAAAGGAGAAAAGAAGTAAAGAATGAAGAATGAAGAATGAAGACCCCAATAACATTTATCATTTGTAATTATAATTATTCTTTTGCAATCCGAGTTGTATAAAGGTAAAGCTCGGCTACCCATTTTTCTTTTCGGGTTGTACAGTGGCACCCGATCGCACCGGCCTTTTATTCTTTTGCGGTAGTTATAAAAATATTTGATTTTATGTTTAGCTTGTGCATTAGAAATGTCATGCCTCTTCATAGTTTCTTTATGATTGGTGTTTGTTGTATGGCCTGAATGCGATTAGGCTCTTAGGGTTAAATTTTTTACCCAACTATAACTCATAATTAAATTTCTAAATAACTCATAATCTCACATAAAGCCTAGAACATAATCAAGATAAATAAAAGATTTTGCAACCCCTTAGCTAAATGGTTGAATGCTTCACAACATGCATATCATATTATTTCGCTCTTGAAAATAGGGGATTCCTATCCTTAACGATAGGGGGATGCTTGACCTTTGAGGGTATCCCTTGTGGTGAAAAACATCTCTTATTATTGATTTAGCCAATAATCTAATTTCATCATGCATATAGACATACAAAAGCCCAAAGCCTTTATCAAAATGAAGTGTCAAATATAAATAAAATTTGAAAAGATTTGCATTAGACTAAGTCATTACTCATACCACTCATGCTCTAGTCTCTTTAGGGAGTGGGTTTAAGAACTTTAGTCTCTTTCTAAATGATAACAACCTAACCATCTTGCAAAACATATGACTTAACCACATGGTTTTAAAGCGTATGAGGAGTTAGCTGGCTGCCCCTCTAGACGATTATAAGTCCAGCAGTAGGGTGGTTTATCCTCTCTTGTGAAAGTAAACCATTGTGGTTAAATTTTATAGATAAGATTTCTAAGACAATGAATACTTCCATCTTCAATCTATGTGGGATAAAATGAAGATAGAATTATACTTTTTTATGCATTTTTGACACCACGTAGATCCGTAGATGTTCTTATTGAGGGTGATCAGGTACGATATTGAGGAAAGGTGTACTATCTCAAAAGATAGAAGTCACCACCCTACAATGGACATAATCACCTCAACAAGGACTCCTAAGGATAATGAGTTTGCATATGTACCAGAGATTCTTCCCCTACTTTACATGAAAAAGTAAAGTAGAGTTTATTTTAAATCAGATTCGTTAAGTTCCCTACAAGGGCAAGCCCCCATAGTTAATTACATCCTAGGGAAGGGGATTCCCTAGGAATACTCTTGATTAAGTAAATGATCGTTGTCTCCAAAGATTTCAATTGGTAGAACTATCAATTGATTAATTGATTTTGGGAGATCAAATGAGATTGATTAAAGAGAGAGAGAGTTATTATCGAATCCAAAAGAAGATAAGTAGGAGATGCTCACAATGCTAGGTAACCTAGCGAGCATCTCAAACTATCCTATGGTTGGGCTTTATATTTTTGAAATTGAATTATTTATTTGAGTTAAATTTTTATTAGAAGTTTAGGGCTTATAATTCTACAATACAAGATTATGAAAATGCCTAAGAGGTGAGGATTTATGCTTATGGCCCATAGAAGGGAGAAACAACCTCAGAACCTAAATCTAGGGAGCTTTGGAGAAGGCCAAAAGCACGACCTAAATCTAAGGTGAAAATGGATATTTGGTTTGCCTCCACAAGAGAGAACAAACCATCTGACTGTTTGGGCTTACAACCACCTAGGGGTGGCTGCCAACCAGCTCCTCCTATGATTTTAAATTCATATAGGCAAGTCATATGCTTTATGCAAGATAGCAAGGTTGTTATTTATTTTAGAAAGAGACTAAGTCCTCAAACTCACTCTTTAAGAGACTAGATCATATAAGGGCATGAAAAAAGACCTAGATCAAATGCGAAACATATTACATTTTATTTTTATTTTTGGACAATCAGTTGACTCAGGCTTATAGGATTCGTATGCTTAATGCATGAGAAGTAATATTATGGGCCAAAATCATCGAGAAGGCAGGAAGTGTGTTTCCACCATGGCTCTCAAAGGTTAAGCCAAGTTTCTCTGGCAAGGGTAAAATCCCTCCAATCAAGAGTGTAATAATATGCTTTTATGCATGATGTTATAAAAGAAATACTCATCCAACTACTGGGTTGCTAATTCTTTTATCTTTATTTGAACTTAGGCTTTAAATGAGGTTATGAATTATTTATTTTTAATTTTGAGTTGATTAATTTGGTAGAAGATTTATTTTTCTTTAAGAGCTTAATCATCATCCAGGCCACACATCAAGCAAGGAAGAAACTAGAAAAACATACCATCTTAATGCACAAGCTAAATAAAACATCAAACATTTTATAAAGCTAGTGCAAAAGAATAAAAGGTCATTTGAAGTCGGGCACCACTACACAAACCTGAAAGACAAACTAGGTAGCCGAGCTCAACCCTTATACAGTCTAGATTACAAATGAATTAATTTACAATCAAGTAAGGAAATTTATGTTATGGGGGTCTTCATTTCTTCTTTCCTTCTTTCTTCTTTCTTCTTTCTTCTTTTGGTTCCTTCTTTTGGATGGTTGGAAGGTGGTTGCTCCAAAGGCTTCACATGGTACATAAGATGTAATCTTCTGACCAATGCTCATCCAAATCTCCCATAGCATTCATTCCAAAATTACATGAAAAGGGAATGGAAATCTAACTAACACCTGCAAAATAGAGATTAGCTAAATAAACCATATAAATCCCAAGCATGTATATCGAACTTAGCACCCCACACATGGGTGATCAAGTCCACCTAGCCTATTTGGATTATGCTTAGGGGTATGAGAACCTGCACATCAAAAGCATTTATATTTTTATTATAATGCCCCTTAAGCACAATCCCCTGCATAAAATAATGGTTAGACTAAATCATCCTACTATTCATTCTACACACATTCACCCTAACATCCAAACTATAAGCAATACATCATAAAACAAAAGCAAACATCAAGCCATGCACCGCCCTAACCTAAAGCTAGAAGTGGTGACTTAACCTAATGTGTGTGCTTTAAAAGGTTTGTGTGGTATGCTTAGATATGGCTTTAAGGCTTAAATTTTCTAAGTATGAAGTTGTTCAACTTAGATGGGTGGTTTCATTTAAGTTGGTTAGTTGATTTGGGTTGATTTTATTTTTGTATTTTGGTTTGATTTAAGTGAATCCTACAATTAATTACTAAGTTTTAAAGAGAGAGAAAAGAGAAGAGAACTTCTCTTTCCTTCCCTACCTTAAGTAATTTCTAAGGTGGATTCATATTTGATTTTGTTTAGTGAATGTTTTCTTATGTGTTTTAATTAATCCTAAGTTTACTTTTTTCTTAAACAAACATATTCAAAAAGAAAGGCATTCTAAGATTAAATAAAGTGAATTAATATCACAAAATACACATCACTTCATTTCTTTCCCAACATGAATAACATGCATATGAATGCATCCTAAGCATATCTATACATGGAAGATGGAAATGTTTAGCACACTTTATGATGAATTCTAAGAAATGTTACTTCAAAAAATTAGAGTATTTTATGATGCATGATTTTCATTAAGCAGAAAAGAGGGGTTTCTTTTATCCATTATTCACATGCACATCTATATGTATAAAAGGCATAAATGAGTATGACGCCATTGTTAGCACGAGGGGTGTAAGGTAAAAGACCTACTTAGGGCTACTTAAAGCCTCGCAATCCCAGGGTTGTCCAGACTAATATACCACTTTCCTAAAATACAAACACATGTACAAAAGAACTGAATGGTAAAAAGAAAGGTGCAAAATATTTGTATTTTTTTATTTGTTTTGTTTATGCAATTTATATGTACAAGTGTGGATATCCTTCTTAGGTAATAGCATAGGAATGGATAGGAATGGGGTTAGGAAAGTGTTATGTTCTTTCCAAATGAACTATACACTTTGCCAAATCCTATTCAAAACTATGCTAAAACGAAAGAGAAGGAAAGCTACACTATGCACATCTTCATATTTATATCCACATGCAAGATCATAAATAATTATAAGTAGCACACTTTCAATTTTATATATTTGATTTATAGATTTTTGAAAATAGTTTTGAATTTAATAGTGATAATAGCCATTCATATTTTTACTTTAGCCAAAACATGCAATTTGACATAAAGAAAATATTTCATTTTTATTTTGATTTTTGAAAAGTATGAATGCATGAAATTCATATGACATACACATTTAGAATGTTAGGAAAGAACTAAAGTGACGAAAGCATGTAAATAGATTCACCCTAATTAATTCCTAAAGATAATCTTATGAAATAAGAAAGCTTAAAGCAAATCAAGTTGTTCTTTTTTTTTAAGAAGGTTTGATTTTATTTTGAAATTGATTTAATTTGAGAAATATGAGGTGAGTTTGCTGCTCCTAACCCATTCCCACATATGTTTGTTGATTTAGTTTGTTGTTAGGATTATTAGATCAATTTTATGCTTTGGTTAGGTTAAGGTATGAATTAAGTATGTTAATTATCTCTACCTATACCACCTTAGCATACTTAATCAAATAATTATGAGCCAATGAGATGACATAAAACCACACAAGGAATTTAAATCAGCAATGCACCTATGAAAAAAGAGGGTCTAATGCAATTGGCTCATGATTAATGATTAATTAAACTAAGGGGTTTAACTTAACTAATTTCATAACCCCCCACACACATGTGAGTTGAATTTTGATTTCCTTAATTATACTTAGGCTCTTGAACACCTAAGCATCTACCAAAGATAGATTAATTGAGTTCTGGAAAGTTTTAGAGTTTTATGAAATTAATTAAGGGGGTAATTAGTGAATTAACTCTTAATTAAGGTTGGATTAAGAAAGAAAAGGGGGTTTAAGGAATATCTTAAGAAAAGTATCCCAAAATTAATCCCTAAACCTCATATTCACTTAATAAAAGCTTAATTGACTCAATCAAAGGGTTAAACCACTAATTATACCCTTAATTAAGCTTAAATATATTAAGAGAGTGATTAAAGAATGAACTAGCAATTCCTCTAATTAAACCACCAATAATCCCAAGAAAATTTGGGGAGGCAGAAGTCATCCCACTAATCATACAAAAGAAATTTAGGATTAATCGGTGGAGTAATTAGAGGGTAATTAAAAAAATAACATTCCCTATAAAACCCAAATCCATAGAAAAGCACTACTCAAAATCCATTGAAATTATTTTTAAAATATTCTATGTTCAATTATCTATCCAATGCAATTTATTTCATATTTTTTGATTTTCTTAGGCTTAGATATGAATTTAGGAAGTTTACATGATTAATTAGGGATTTAATAGCCTATTTAAATGTTTAATCCCGTCGGCGCCACATGGACTGCCAACGCGACATGCGCTTTCCACATGGCACAATAGGATTTGTTATTAAAGTTGTCACATCATAGCACCGCATCAGCGGTGGTGCTATACGCTTTCTCCTCACCCGTCTGATCAAAGATCAGACGGCTGAGGTTAAAGTTGCGATTCTAATGGAAGAAATGTGGGATCCTACGCATCTTAATCACAGCTGTCCATCCAAAATGTGCGGATGGACGACCTATGATCCTTCCCTATATTTCCCTGCAGGAGGGGACATCCATCCATCTTCTAGGGGATGATCCAAGCTCGATTGATCTCGGATTGATCCCGAGACTTACCCACACCATCTAAGCATAAAGATAAACAAATCCAACAGCTAGATTTTCATGGCATTAAACTTCACTTCACAAAGGACCAAACTATATTGAAACTATGCTCGATTTAATGGCTAACCCTACCGGAGGTGATCACCGGTGCTCGATTCTCTTGGAGAAGCTTCGTCTAGTGGAGACGAAGCTTTGTTGAAGTTTGGAGGTGTCAAAATTGGGTAGATCCATCTAGAGGACAACTCCGCCTTGACTTGAGCTTGGTCTTGATCAAGAGGACTCCTCCCTTGCCTTAGGAACTTGTGTGAAAGCTTGGGTAAGTTCGATCGAGCTCCCTCATGAGTCTTGTAAGAGGAATTGGGTTGATTTGAAGTGTGGAGTAAGTTTGAATTTCAATGGAGCTCCTCTATTTTTAGTTTTAGTAAATCCAAAAATTAAGAAGTTGATTTCACTCTAAGATGCTTGGGATCACTTAGCAAAGGCTCCTCTGGCTTCCTATTACTCAATTGAATTGGGGACTCATGAAATGAATTCAAATTAGGGGGAGTATATATCCCCCTTGAGCAATCGGACGGTCGAACTTCTCACTTCTATTTTGATCCAATTGACCACCTTGAGTGGGTTTGTTAGGACATTTAAGTTGTCCTTGCAATCGGTTTGGCCAGAGGAGTGGAGTAGTGGAGCTTGCATGTGCTTAAATCTAGTGGAGGAGGAAGTCCATGTGCTTAATTTCATGCAAGTGATTGATTTTAGCCTTAAGCTAGGTTGGGCTGACCCAAACCCATTGCATTGGGTGCAGCACACTCCTTAGTGTCACTTGATCCACTGAGAGGGTGCCAAGTGGTTATGGAAAGGATTTGACCAAATTCAAAGTGGATTTGGCTAAAATTTACCCTTTGACCTAAGCGTGAAAAGGTCATTTGGCTTGGATTTCAATTTGAATATGGTTGGAATGTTTGGAAAATGGGTTAGGTCAAGTTTCATTGAATTTGGAGTTGGTTTGATATGATTTGGCTCATGTTGACCCATTTACGTCAAAATGGGTCAATTTGGGTCAAGTTGACCAATTGGTCTAATTGGGTCAAACCAAGGGTTAGGTCAAGTTCATATGACCATTTCAAATGTTTTGGTGATTTTATTTTGATTCAATTTGGTTTATATTTGGTTTTGGTTCAATTGAGTTCATTTAGGTCAAATGGGTCAAGTTGACCAACCTATTTGGGTTAGGTCATGGGTTGGTTCATGTTTGGTTGTTCATATGAAATGGATTGATATCCTTGTTTCCAATCAATTTGTTTTATGTTTGAGTTTGGCTCAATATGACCCTTTAGGTCAAGTTGGGTTCATGGTCAAATGGCCTAGGTTAGGTCCAATTGAGGCTTTGATATAGTTCAACAATCTTTTTGGAATGAACTTGAACCATTGGTTTCAATCAATTTGGCTTAGATCAAGTTTTGACACATTTTGATCTTCTAGGTCAAGTTGGGTCAATTTGGGTCAAGTGCACAATTGGGCTAGGTTAGGCTCAAATGTTGACTTGGTCAAGTTCAAACATTGATCATGAATGAACTTAGATCATTGGATTCAATCAATTTGGCCTATTGTGGATTTTGGCTATGTTGGGTTTCATTTTGGTTAAGTGTTGACTTGGTCAAACCTTAGGTTTAACTTGGTTTGATCCAATTTGAGTGATTCATCATCTCATGATGAGAGGCTTAGGTGGACTTAGTTCAATCCAATTTGGTTATGATTAAAATTTGGCTCATAAGGATACTTTAGGTCACTTTGGGTCAAGTGAGCCTAAGTATGTCAAATGGCTTGGTCAAAGCTTGATTTTAGATTGATTGAACTCACATATGGACTTATGATTGAAATATAAATCCATTTGCAAGTGGTTTGAAGTCAAATGAGTTTTGATTCATTTGACAATTTTAAGTTCAAAAGGGTGAACATAAGTTTGACTTAGGTTTGATTTTTGAATTAAGTTTTGATTTGGTGACTGAAGTTTATGCTTATATTTGGATTCATGATTGAAGGATTGATTGAATCGTGAAGAAAAATCAAGGGTTTGGCTTGATTTGAAATTGATTTGGCTAAGTTGAAGATTTTGACTTGAAGGGCTTAGGTTGGATTTTGATTGAATTTGAGTTTGATTTTTGGAGTTGGTTTTAGTTGTTTGAATTTATATTTCATTTATATATGTGAATATAAATGAGAATATAAATGGGTTATGAGAAAATTTTGAGGATTTGAAGTGATTTGAACTTGATTTAGGCTAAGTCCTTAAGAGAGAATTACATGCTTTCTCATAAGGTGAACTTGATCTCTAGAGTCAATCCGCTGCAATATCTCATGACACGGCCAACCTTATTCGGACGGTTGGCACGTTGGTCCATGATTTTATCTCAATTTGACCTAATATTCGTACCCCTCTGTGCCATAAAAGGACAAGAACTTACGGATTTCTTAGCAGCGCATCTACTCCCTGCTGATTCTTCGCTTAATGATGATCTCCCGGATGAACAAATCATGAACATAGAGGGTACTAGTGCTGACTGTTGGGAGATATACTTTGATGGTGCAGCTTCCTCTCAAAGAAGAGAAGAACCATAATTTACTATCCCAGGGAAGGCAGAGGTAGGAATAGTTATCCTAACTCTGAACTGCAATGTGATGAGATTCTCATATCATCTTTCCAATCCATGCACCAATAACAAAGCTAAATATGAGGCTCTGGTTATCAATCTGGAGTCAGTCTTTACACTATGCATCTAGAGTATCAACATCTTTAGGGACTCTCAGTTAGTCATCAACCAAATCGCTGGGTCGTACAAGATTCTAAAGCCTAAGCTCCATGATTACCATAAGTATACCATAAAATTATTGGCCCAAATCCCAGAGGTTACCATCTAGATGATTCCTCGAGGAGAGAATGTAGTAGCATATGCATTAGCCAAGCTTGCCAAAGAGTTGGAATGTCCGGAAGATGAGTCTATTCCAATAAGGGTCCAAAATAGACAAGTCTTATCCCTTATTGATGCTAAACTCATCGAAAGATTCTTTCTTGAAGGGGAGGTTGCCATTGCCAAAATGGACAAGGAGTCAGATTGGAGGCAACCATTCATGAATTATTTAAATATAGGAAAACTACATCAAGAGAAATCACTAGCACATTAAGTGAAGCAGAAAGCCCTTTCCTATGCCCTTGTAGGCGACACCTTGTACCGGCAGTCCTTCGATTATATGTGGTTAGGTTGTCTGGACAAACATGGAGCCCATAGGATCATGACTGAGGTACACTCAGATTTCAGTGAAGTGCATCAATCTGGTTCGAAGATGAAATACAAAATCAAGAGACTAGGATACTACTGGCCTACAATGATTACTGACTGCATGGATGTAGCTAAGCGTTGCTATCAGTGTCAAGTACACAGTGTGGTTCTACACCAAACACCCAACATTCTCCATCTGATATTAGCTTCATAACCATTGGAGTGTTGGGGCACTAACATTATGGGTCTGATCGATCCTCTTTCTTCTAAAGGTCTTCGATTCATCCTAGCAGCTACTGACTACTTTTCCAAGTGGGCAAAGGCAATCCCCTTAGAGAGGTTACAGCTCAACATGTGCTCCAGTTTTTTAGGGGTCATATCGTATATAGGTTCTGGGTGCCTCGATGAATTATATCTGATAATGGTACTGCATTCAAGAGCACTAAAATTAGCAGCTTGGCCTAGAGACATAGCATAGATTGGAGATACTCTACCATCTACTATAGAATGGAAAATGGGTTAGCGGAAGCCTTCAATAAAACTCTCATTCAAAAACTTAAGAAGACACTAGATGACATCAAATGATGATGGCATGAACAGTTGGTTGAAGCCTTATGGGTGTACCGCACCACCTATAGAACTCCAACGCAGTCCACCCTTTTCCCCCTAGTGTATGGATCCAAAGTCGTCCTACCATTAGAGGTCCAACTCCCATCACTAGGGATAGTTGTGGGTAATAAGATCACAATAGAACAGAATGACAAGTTGTGATTGGAAGAGCTCAAAGGTTTAGAGGAGAGATGCCTACGGGCATGCCAGAACCTCAAGTTCTACATAGCCAAGATAATTCAAGCTCATAACGAGTTGGTCCATCCTAGCGCTTTTCAAGTAGGAGAGCTTATTTTAGTTCTAAGGAGACCAATTGTTGCCCGTCGAAAGATGGGAGGAGAGTTTGAACCCATTTGGAAAGGCCTTTATGCCATAGAGAAGCCCTACCAAGGAGGATCTTATCAACTCATAAATTGTAAGGGAGAGGGCCTGATGCTTCCAATCAATGGGCTCTACTTAAAGAAATATTATCCATAAATCTTATTTGAAGATAATTATCAATAAAACTTCTTTTCTTATCAAATTCCATCTCTTCTATGTTAGAAATATCTTTTGCTTGAGAATCTGCCATGATGTGTTTAGGGTAGGTATAAGAGAACCCAAGAGGCATACAATCCCTCCACAACACAAATAAAAACTACAAACGATCCTCCAGTGCTATTAGAATAGGTGTAAGAGAACCCAAGAGGCATCCTATTTTGACTAGTACAACTAAGTTAGGTGTAAGAGAACCCAAGCAACATCCTTTCTTGGTGGAGTCACAATAACTTCTACAATGCTATTTCATCCATTATTCTACGTGTTTAGGGTAAGTGTAAGAGAACCCAAGCAGCATCTTATTCTTTCTTTCACAACACAAACAAACACATATCTTTTATCTTGGGCTATTTTGATGTGGGAGCAAGCCCCTTATGGCACTCACTCATTAGCTGCTCTAAGTCAGGCTGACATGCTACCTTGCTAATGTGTCACCCCAATGTTCATTTGTCTGGCAGATGTGAGTCCCTGCACTTTCTACCTAACTTGACCATTGTAAACTGACAAGCACATTATTAGTTTGGTATGCCTCACTGCGCAACCAATAAGCTACCTCATGTTGACTTTGTTTAAGAGGATGTAAGCTTACATGCTTTCTTCTTGAACTAGCCATTATGCACTGACTAGGTCGAGTATATTTGAGATTTAGGATAAGTCCCCAGTGGCTCCTTTCCTCCTGACAACTTCAAGCCTGGGTTTGGTCCCTACGCAGGACCCCTCACTTAGTAGTCACCCTAGGTCAGATGGCCCCAGTCAAGCCAAAGATAGACTATCTCGATGATCAGTTCCACTTTAGAGAGATGTAAGCCTACACGCCTTCTTTCTAGACTGATTTTCACAAACTGATGGGCACCTTAGGTTGGTTGGTTATCGCCATGCTGACGGAGACCCACCCGGTGGATACACCACTCTTGGCAAATGTGAGTCCCCGTGCTTTCTCCTTGAGTTGGCCACTGAATACCTACAAGCTCTCTTTTAAAGGTTTTAGATCACATCCTTAGCGACCCCATTTTGACACTATCCCGATTATTTTTGAATTGGACAGTCCCCCTTTCCTAGTAACCACCCTTATGGTTGGAGAATTTGTTCAGCGGATGAGCAGATTCTCCCCGATAGTGCGAGAAAGGATGAGGCGATATGAGCTTCTTCTCGTGTGGTCCCTCAAATAGGTCCATGCAAATATAAAATGAACAAAATATATCTTAAACATGGATTAGAATTCAAGCCCCAGTGGACCCTTTCCCAAGCAGGCATCCTATCTTTAGGGCAGTGTCAGCAAAACTCCCTATAGGAATTGCCTGACTACTTTGAGTTGAGATAAGTCCCCGGGTCAGCACTCTCTCAGTAGCCCTTAGGTCAGGTTCAACTTGTTGTGCCACCAACGGGTTACCCCGGCGGGCATCTTTGCATTGAAAGAAATAAGTCTATTACGCATTCTTTCTAGAACGATCGTTGCAAACTGACGGGTAACACTTGGTCGGGCCCAATTTGATGCACAAGTGACCGATCACCCCAATGGTTCCTTGTTAGGAAGATGTGAGTCCCCATGCTTTCTTCCTAACTTGTTAAAAGGCACCCCTAGGTTTGTTAGTTCTCGCCAACGGCTATAGACTATTACATTGTGATTTGTAAACCTAAAAGTGTCTAGGCTGATATTAGCTCCTTCTTAGAGATCTATTACACCAATGCAAAGGTCCACCTTGTACCCCAGTCGCCTCTAGTGGAGTCTATAGTGGCATTTGCTCAAAAAGTCACCCTAAGTCGGGATTGATTTGTTGCGCCATCGACAGATCACCCCAACGGATGATCCCTACTTTAGAAGATGTAAGTCTGCTACGCTTTCTTCCTAGTACAGTCGTTGCACACTGAAAGGCAACCCTTAGGCTAGATAGTCCTACCTTGTGGCTGGTAGACTACCCCTTTGGATTTGTAAATATGAGACAGGTCAAGGCCAACATAGCCCCTTCTCAATAAGTCCATCGCACACCAATAGGGTCCACAACATAACACACCAAATTAAATTAAATCAATATAAATTAAATTAAATCAATATAAATTAAATTAATCATCGGGACTACTCTTGAGTTGAGGTAAGACCCCCAGCGACGCTCACTCAGTAGTCTCCTTAGGTAGGGTTCGATCTGTTGCGCCATCGACAGATCACCCCAACGGCTGATCCCTACTTTGGAAGATGTAAGTCTGCTACACTTTCTTCCTAATACAGCCGTTGCACAATGAAAGGCAACCCTTAGGCTGGATAGTCCTACCTTGTGGCTAGTAGACTACCCCTTTGGACTTGTAAATTTAAGACAAGTCAAGGCAGACATAGTTCTTCTCAGTGGGTCCATCGCATGCCAACAGGGTCCATAGCATAACACACTAAATTAAATTAAATCAATTCAAATCAAATCAATATAAATCAAATTAATTATCAGTACTACTCTTGAGTTGAGGTAGGACTCCCAGCGGGGCTCACTCAGTAGTCGCCTGACGTAGGGTTTGATTTGTTGCGCCATCGATAGATCACCCCAACTGCTGATCCCTACTTGGGAAGATTTAAGCTTGTTATGCCTTCTTCCTAGTACAGTCATTGCACACCAAAAGGCAACCCCTTAGGTTGGATAGTCCTACCTTATGGCAGGTAGACTACCCCTTTGGACTTATAAATCTAAGGTAGGACAAGGTCCCCGTGGCTCTTTCTTAGTGTAGTCCATCGCACACCAACAGGATCCATAATAAAATAAATTCAAAACTAACCTCCCCAGTGGAGTCAAATTAAACATATCAAATAAACAAAACTTCTCCCTAGCGAGGCGCAAATCAAATTAGCCTCCCTTGTGGAACTTAGATTTAAATCAATTAAATCTAACTGAGAGTGCATCCCCAGTGGATATTCCCTCGGTCTAAAACCCCTCTCTTTAGTGGATCCATAACAAATTGAGCCAACCTCCCTAGTGGAGTCTAATCAAATAAATCACAAAAATCTAATCGAATTCTTATCCCCAGCAGATAGCCTGAACCTACTTCCCTAGTGGAAGGTTCACATACCCAATCCCCAGCGAATTCCAACTCATGTCCCTAGCATATATACCTCCAAAATAAGTTAAAATTAATTCAATCTTGATTCCCATTGGATTTTAGATTCTTATTTCCAACAGATACACACCCAAACTAATCATGTTCACAACCAAACTCAAATTCTTATCCCCAGCGGATAGCTTGAACCTATTTCCCAAGTACAAGGTTCATGTACTCAATCCCCAGCGGATTCCTTCTAGTCCTCTTATGCCCCTGACATAAAGAGAGTTGCATTGCACTAAGCTCATGATTCTATCTACCTTTCAGATCTAGGTATAGATCACTTCGGTTATTTATTACAATCTTCTGGATGATGTTGATCATTTCGGTCAACACCAATACGTGTGGTGTGTCTTGTCAGTTACACCACGCCTAATTGGGGTCCTTTTGTTGACCTCACTTTTGGAGTGAGCTCTCAACCCCATCCTTTTAGACTTAGAATCTTTCTAACATTTTCCTTAGTCATAAGACACATCTAGTGATTAGTGAACACTTAAGCCTAGAGACTTAGAAGTGTTAATCATAAGATTAGGCTATGCCTTAGGGCTTAAAGAAATTACCTATCCTATAGCCTAAACCCAATCTAGATATACTTTCTCAAATCAAACCCAGATTCAAATCTCAAACCAAATCTCAAATTGAAATTCAAATTCTAAATCTAATTTTAAATTTGACTCCAAATGATTGAAACCCAAAATCAAATTCAAATCCTAAGATCCTTCCTAAGCTATATGAACCACATTCATAAGCTTAGCCAAAACTCCCTTTAAATCAAATAAAACTCAATTGATATTATTAAAAATCAATTATTCCTTCATTTATATTCATAAATATAAATGAAATCCAAATTCAAATGACCAAAATTATATTGAACATCAAATTCAAACTCAATCTAAGCCCTTTAAGCCAATTCTTTGGACTTAGCCAAATTCTATCCAAATCAAGCCAAAACCAAAATATTTTCTCTCGAATCAATCATTCATTCAATCATTTATCCAAATATAAATAAAACCTACAATCATTAAACCAAATTCAAGTCAACCCAAGTTAAGCCTAACTTAGCCATTTTGACTTAAAACTTTCAATTGAGCCAAAACCTATTGGACTCCAAATTGATTGTAGTTGAATCTATATTTCAATCCAAAGCTCATATATATGTTCAACTAAACTCAAATCAAACCAAAAATAAACCAATTGACCCACTTAGGTCCACTTAACCCAAAGAGACCTAAAAGACCCATTTGAGCCAACTTATAATCCAACCCAAATTGGATTGAACCAAGCTCACTAAAACCTTCCACCATGATTGTTGATCACCCCAAGATGATCAATTGTAATCAATTGGGTCAAACCAAGTCAACTTAGCCATTTGACCAAGTCAACCCTTAGCCTAAATGAACCAAAACTAGCCAAAACTCATCGTACACCAAATTGATTGAAACCAATTATTTGAATCAACTCAAAGTCAATATTTAAATATGACTTGACCACAAATTGAGCCAAACCAAGCCCAATTGGTCATTCGATCTAAGTTGACCCAAATTGGCCTAAAGGACCAAATTGGGTCAAATCATGATCTAACCAAAATTGATTGCAACCAATGGCTCAAGTTCATTCCAATTTGATTATTGAGCTTGACCAAAGCCATAATTGAGTCTAATTTGACCAATTGGTCAACTTGACCCAACCTAGCCCAAATTGACCTAATGGGTCAAATTAACCAAAATTCAAATTAAATCCAAATTGATTCAAACCAAAGATTACATTCATCCTTAATAAGCCAATTGAACATGAATCAACCCATAACCCAAGCCAATTTGGCCAATTTTGGTCAAATTGGTCAACTTGACCCATTTGACCCATTTGATTCCAAATGAGCCAAAATCAATTCTAAGCCAAATAAAATCAAATTAATCATATCAAAACTCATCAAATTATCATTTGAACCTAACCTAAGCATTGGTTTGACACAATTTGACCAATTGGTCAACCTATCTCGATATGACCTAATATGACCCATATGACCAAAATTGAGCCAAATCCCTTGAAACCAAGCCATTACCCATTGGAGGCTGATCAAACCTGACCCAAACCCATTTAGGATCAACCCAAAATCAACCCAAACCAATTAAATCCCCCATGGATCCTCCCCCGCATAGGATTCCACCCAACCTCCTTTAATTCCCCCCATCACATGCATTTAACTCCACCTCAATATTTGCATTCAATGGAGCTGATCATGTAGCAGCAAGAGAAGACTTTGGAACAAAAATCCAAAGTTCTCAATCAATTCATCAACCATCCCAGCAAGATGACAACACTTTGGAGCCAAAAAAATTCAAAGAAAGAATGTATTTTTGGCCACTATTAAAGGAGGGGAAAATGAGGCTTCATGCCTCTTCCTCCCATCACTATTCAGCCCCCAAGAGCTCCCCAAAATAAAAAGGAACTCATCCCCCACCTCTTTGAGCCATTTTTGAGCTAAAAAATACAAATAGAATATTTTTCGACAAGGCGACAATGTACATTAGAGAAGATGACATTCTAAAGCTTTCTCTTGCACCTAGGAGCTTGCTCGGATCTTCACCGCTGCCGAAAACCATCCTCGGTGAGATAAATTTTGCCAAACTTTAGCCGGCCATAGGATTTCTCATTTTTTGTGTTAATTTTCTTGAGATTTTAGGAATTTCTCTTAGATAAACCTCACATTTTTTTTTTAGTTTATTTGATCTCAATACGAAGTAGAATTTTTTTGGAGAAAATTGATGTGAAAATGAGCTCAATCGGACCTCATTTCGCCTTTTTTAGCATTTTTCTCGTCAATTTTGCCTATCGGTGAGCAACAGCCATCTGATCCTACATTTAATGGATCAAATGGCTCAGTTCACGTCCAACCCCGCATCCTTCCGACTCTTGGAAGACACGATCCGCTCCTTGATCCCGCAGATCGGATCTAGATCGTCCGATCTACGATCGGACGGTCCGGATTGAATCGCCCATCATTTTCCCAAATCTTGTGTTTTCCCGCTCACATGGCGCCCAACAACGCCAGTGCATGGTATGCCACGCTAACGCGTGCCACCCAATCACTTGGCACAGCGCCACACGGCTACCGGCGGGTTAAGTGGGAAAATTACCTATTTTCTGATTTAAAAAATTATTTAAGTGTCCTGAAACTTTGAAAATTCATAAAAAAAATAAAATACTTAGCAAAAAATTATAAATAAGGGCTCGTTGGATTCATCTTTCGAGAGGAATCCAAAGAACCAAAAATTTCTAAATTCCACTAAATTGTTCGAGCTTAATTTAAGTTTTAGTGAAAATAAAGTTCATTAATTACTCTAAAAATATAAGTCAGATTGAATTGAAATTTTGAGGAATTGAAAATATAGTTAAAACACACATACATAAAAATATAAAGTAAAAAAGGACTTATGGATTGGAAGAAATTAAATTTTTAAGTTCAGATTATCCATTTTAATAAAATAAATCAAATAAAAATCCAAAAATTTACAAAAATTTTCAACCTGGCTTAAATCACATCAGTTGACATTTAGGACTCTTAAGAGAATAATGTGATTTTTTTGAATCCTAATGAACCTTAAACAAACACTTAAGATTAAAAATTAATCAATTAAGGAATTAATTAAATTGGCTTAATTACTCTTTGTTGATGACATTCTTCTTGTTGATAAGACTAGAGATGGAGTCCAAGAGAAACTTGAATTATGGAGGTCAACATTAGAGTATAAAGGTTTTCGTTTAAGTAGATCTAAAACTGAATATATGGAGTGTAATTTTAGTTGTAGAAGTTCTAATGGTTGTGTTGTGACATTAGGTGAACAAGTCATTAATAAGAGTGAGCGATTCAAATATTTAGGCTCTATTGTTCAAAATGATGGTGAAATAGATGGAGATGTTATTAGTAGAATTTAAGTTGGATGGTTGAAGTGGAGGAATGCATCTGGCCTATTGTGTGATAGAAAAGTTTCATATAAACTTAAGGAAAAATTTTATAAGATGCTGGTAAGACCTGCAATGACTTATGGTGCAGAATGTTGGCCAATAAAAGAGAAGCATAGTCTAAGTTAAGTTCTTAGATGAGGATGCTCGTGTAGATGAGTGGCTTTACTCTTAGAGATAAAATGCAAAAAATGAGTATGTTCGAGAAAAGTCGGAGTAGCTCCGTATTAAGATTAGAGAGAAGCCTTAGATGGTTTGGCCACATAAAGCGCCGGTCATCATGACCCAGTTAAGAGAGTAGATGCATTAGATTTGCCTTATGTTAAGAAAGGTAGAGAAAAAAAAGACTTGGTTAAGATGTATAAAAATGACCTTAGTATACTTGAATTAAATGAGAATTTGACACATAATAGGACACAATGGAGACGAAGGATTCATGTAGCCGACCCCACTTAGTGGGATAAAGGCTTGTTGTTGTTGTTGTTGTTGTTGTTGTTGTTGTAAGAAATTAATTAAAACATAATCTAAAAATAATTTAAATACCAAATCAAAATCAGAAATGATGTAATACCTAAATGATTGGTAATCAAACCTTAAGTCAGAAAAGTATCATGTATCCCTCAAATGAAAGTGAATTTAAACATAATTGAACCTAATTGATTAAATGATTATATTTTTTTAAATTAAACTCATAATTAAATAAATCAATGAAACTTTAATGTAAAATCAAACTAATCTTGTTAAACCAACATCAAGTATTGAATCTTAATTATATAAAACTACTTAACAAATTAAAACAAATTAAATATTAATTAATCATTAAATAAACTAAAAATCAAATTGATTAATAAACCAATTCAACATAATCATTTGATATTAACCAAATTAAACCAAATAAAGTTAAAGTAAACTTAATTAACATATGATTAAATCACATCCATTTGGAATAAGATAATTAATTAGCCATTAATACATAAACCTAACAACTAAATTAAACTTGAATGAAATCTAATGAACATAATAAATGAAGAAAATCAAACCTAACTATGATTATGAATAATCAGGTTTAATTGAAATAAAAATAAATAATTAAATCACTTAATCTAATCAAATGATAATAATAATAATAATCCTTTAATCAAATCAAACTTAAATAAAATACTTAACTAAATTAAATCACTCACATGCGGAGAATTAAGTCATTAATTAAACAAATCTTTAATTAATCTGATAATTCAAAATTCAATTATTCTTAATCAAACTTAATTAATTAAACATCTAATTAATATAAACTTAATGAATTAATTCATCATCTTAATGAACTGAATTAATTTAAATAAATCACATTAAAATTAATTCTTAAATCAAACTCAAATTAAATCTTTAATTACTCCACTAATTAATTTAATCACACATCATAAAATAAACCAATTAAGTTAATTAAAGTACTCACATTAAATTTAAGCTTAAGCAAACATAAATTTGAACTTAATTAAAATGCAATTAAACATCAATCAAATCCTAAATTAAACAAAAATCATTAAGTCATTAATTACATCATTAATCTTAATTAAATAAAACTGAATTAAAAATTAAATAAATCTTTATTTAATTTAATAATTAACTTAAACACACTTTTTAATTAAACTAATTACCCTTAAGTTAATCCAACTGAATAAAGCCTAATTAATGTAAACTTAATGAATTAATCCATCATCTTAATGAACCAAATTAACTTTATAAATTAAATTCAAATCAAACACTTGATTAATCTACTAATTAATTTGACCACACATCTTAAATAAGTTAATTAAGTCAATCAAATTAATCATATTAAACTTAAACTTAATAAAACATAAATGCAATTAAATTCTAATCAAAACCTAAATTATTAAGTCATTAATTACATCATTAATCTAAACAAAAATGAAATCAAATTGAAAATTAAACAAATCTTTACAATTAACATAAACACACTTCTTAATTAAACTAATAATCACATTGAACCTAAGCAAATCCATAGACTAATAAAGTTAATAAAATAAAATCAAATCAAATTAAATCAAATAAAGAAAGACCCTCATCAATTTAATACATAATCAAATCAAATCTCATTCAACCTACTTAAATAAGATAACCTAATTAACTATCCAATGTATGAAATCAAAATACAAACCAAACTCTGATAAACATGACAAATGGATGAGATTAAAAATAAAATACTAATTATAAAGAATTAAACTCAATTAAAAATCAAATTAAAATCTCAATTAATCTAATCCAATCAAACTACAAATAAATGAATCGTGATAAACATAAAAGTAAATCACATAACCATAATCAAAGAAAAGAATTAAATATTAATTTAAAAGGATATTGAATTATCAAGATTTAATTAAACCAAAACATCTAACCTAAAATTAATCAATTAAAACACATGGATTTAAACAAATTTAAAGTTCATTAGAAATTAAGGATATTAAATTATCAAGATTTAATTAAACTAAAACATCCAATCTTAAATTAATCAATCAAAAACACATGGATTTAAACAAACTGAAACTTCATTAGATATTAAAGATATTGAATTATCAAGATGTAATTAAACCAAAACATCTAATCCAAAACCAATCGATCAAATACTTAAACAAACTCAAATTCTAAATCAAATCAAATGAATTACACAAATTCAAATGGGCTAATTAAGATACTTGAGAACCTTAGTTAGATTCTTTAGGAGTTAGGATGTAGAATAGGGTGAGTTCTGTCTACAAATAGAATTCATTCTACTCTTCATTCTTGAAAACCTAAACATCATTTTAACCAAATAAAAGTGAAATAAAAATGAAAAATAAATCATTAAATCATTTAAATCAAGATCACCCAAAGGTAAAATTTAAATAAATTCAAACTCCAAATTGAAACTTAAACTAAAGAAGCCTAGTAAAGTCTTTCCACACAAGTCTTAAGCACACATATTAGAATACTAAGTCACCACTTGTAGTGCTAAGTTGGGGCATTATATGTATGATGTTGTTTTTTGTTTTGTGATGTAATATTTTAGATTGGATGTTAGGGAGTATGCCTCATAGACTGGATGGTAGGCCATGATTAGCCTAATCATATTTTTCTCCAAGGGGTTGTGCTTAAGGAGCCACTGTAATAAAAATATAAATGCATTTATTGTGCAGGTTGCTTAGCCCTTAAGCATAACTCAGGTTATGACAGGTGGGCTTGGTTACCCATGTGTGGGGTGCTAAGTCCAAATAATTCATATAACTGCTTGGGTTGTATGGTGTGTTTAGCTAATATTTGTTTTATATGTGTAGCTAGATTTACTTTTCTTATTTTTAATATAATTTTGCATCAAGAATTAGGATTAGTGTTATGGGGGATTTGGATGAGCAGTGGCCAAAAAGCTTAGTCCCTGGGGTGCCCTGTGATTCCTTTGGAGCAAATCAAATCAAAAGGAAGAGAAGGAAGGAATAAAGAAAATAAGACTCCCATAGCATGTATTATTTTTATAATCCGGGTTGTAAAAGGGTGGAGCTCGGCTACCCATCTTTTTTTTTCTTTTCGGGATGTGTGGCAGAACCCGACCACAATGGTCTTTCATTCTTTTATGGTAGTCTATAAAATTGTTTGATGTTGTGTTTAGATTGAGCACTAGAATTGCATGCTTTTCCTAGTTTCTTCATGTTTGATGTTTGAATGTGTGGCCTGGATGTGGTAGGCTCTTATGATGAAATTAATTTTTCTACCCCAATTAATAACTCGCAATTAAAATTTAAAATAACTCATAACCTCACCATAAAGCCTATGAATTAAACCAAGATAATAAATTTTTTAGCAACCCCTTAGTTGGATGAATGTATGTATAACATCATGCAAGTCATATTCTTTCACTCTTGTTAAGAGGGGGCTTCCATTTGTGCTAGAGAATAAAGGCTTAACCTGTGAGAGTCTTTGATGGAAGAACACCCATTTCTTTCTTGATTTGGCCTATAATCAAGTTCTCATGCATTTATACATACAAAATCCCATAGCCTATGTCAAAACAAAGAGTCCAAAAGAATCAGATAAATTTGATAAAATTTGCATTAGACTAAGTCATGAATTCATACCACTCATTCTCTAGTCTCTTAGGGAGTGAGTTTAAGGACTTAGTATCCTTTCTAAATAAACAACAGCCTAGCCATCTTGCAAAGCATAAGACTTGCCTACATGGATTAAAAGTGTAGGAGGAGTTAGCTGGCTACCACTCCAGGCGGTAATAAGTCAAAAAGTCAGGTGGTTTATTCTCTCTTGTAGAGGTACACCATATACCTATTGTTGCCTTAGATTTAGGTCATGCTTTGGCCCTCGACAAAGCTCCCTATATTTAGAATCTCAGGTTGATGTTTTCTTTTGTAGACTACATGTATAAATCCTCACCTCTTAGGCATTTCCATAATTTTATGTTGTGGAATTATAAGCCACAATCTAATAAAATGTCAACTAAAATAATTAACTCTCTTCAATTTCAAAAATATAAAGCCCAATTATAGGGTAGATTAGAATGCTCACTAAGCTTCCTAGTATCATGAGCATTTCCTACTTTCTCTCTTTGGATTCCAAAACTAAGTCTTCTCCTTGATCTATCTCATTTGATTTTCTAAAATAGTCAATCCTTTGATAGTCTTAACCTTGAAATCTTTGGTGTCTACCTTAATCGAGAGTATTCTTAAGGAATTCCCATTCCTTATGATGTAATTAACTATGAGAGCTTGCCTCCATAGGGAAATTACTGAACTCGGCTTAAAATAAATTATACTTTATTTTCCATGTAAAGTAGGGAAAAGATCTCTGGTATATTCGAAGACCCGTCATGCCTTAAGAGTCCTTATTAGGTGATTAGGTCCATTATAAGGTGGTGATTTCTATCTTTCGAGATTGTACATCATTTCTTAATGTCATACTCGATCACTTCAATAAGTACCCCCTAAGATCTGTGTGGTGTCCCACATCCCAAAAATAAATACCACATATTAGAGGGTTTTAATTTCTTTTGAGGGTGCAATCACTAGGGAATGCAAGTTTGAATTGGGTTTAATTGACTCCACTGGGGAAGTCGAGATGATTGATGTCTCACTGGGGAAAAATTGATTGATTTTTTATTTAAGTTTTGGATTTCATGATGGACTCTATCAGTTTATGATGGATCACACTGAGAAGGGGCTATGTCAGCCTTGGTCTATCTCAGATTTACCAATCCAAAGGGGTAGTCCACCGGCCACAAGGTAGAACTATCTAACCTAAAGGGTTGCCTTTTGGTGTACAACGGTCATGCTAGGGAGAAAGTGTAGTAGACTTACATCTCCAAAAGCAAGGGAAAACTGCTGGGGTGATCTTTTGGATGCAACAAATCGGGCCCAACCTAGGGAGACTACTAAATGAATGTCACTGGGGGACTTATATTAGTTCAGGAGTAGTCATGATAATGTCATTTGATTGAATGTCGCTGGGGGACTTATATTATTAGTTCAGGAGTAGTCATGATAATGTCATTTGATTGAATTGTATTTGTTTTAAATTTGTTTTTTAATTTTTATTATTTTAATTTATGGATCCATCGGTTTGATGGATCCACTAAGAAGCTAATATCGCTAGACTATCTTAGATTTACAAATTCAAAGGTAGTCTATCGGCCATGAGATAGAACTAACTAATGGAAGAGGTGCCTTTTGGTTTGCAATGGTCAAGTTAGGAAGAAAACACTGGGTCTCACATCTTCCTAAATAAGGAACCACTAGGATGATCGATCGCTTGCACAATAAATCAGACCCGACCTAAGGCTGCCCATTAGTTTGCAACAGTCGTGCTAGAAAGAATGCATAACAGACTTATAGCTTTCAAAGAAAAGATGACCATCGAGGTGACTCGTTGGTGGCATAGCAAGTTGAACCCGACCTAAGAATTACTACTGAGAGAGTGCCGACCCGAGGACTTATCTCAACTTGAAGTAGTCAAGAAATTCCTATAGGGAGTTTTGCTAACACTGCCCTAAAGATAAGATGCTTGCTTGGGAAAGGGGCCGCTAGGGGATTGAATTCCTAATCCATAAGCAAAGATATATTTTGTTTGTTTGTTGTTTGCGTGGACCTTATTGGTTTGTCAGGGATTGCGCTAAGAAGGAGCTTATATTAGCCTAGTCCTATCTCAAACTTACTGGACCAAGGGAGAATCTGCGCATCCGCTAAACAAATTCTCTAACCATAGGGGTGGCTACTATAATAGGGGGACTGTCCAATCCAAGAGAAACTAGGGTAGTGTCTAAATGGGGTCGCCAAGGATGTGATCTAGATAGAGTGCCCACAGGTGAGGTGCCACTAGGAGCATTATCCAAAACCCTATAAAAAAGCCTATAGGTATTCGGTGGCCAACTCAAGGAGAAAGTGTGTGGACTCACATCTTCCAAGAGTGTTCTATCCACCGGGTAGGTTGCCATCAGCATGATGATAACCAACCAACCTAAGGTCCCTGTCAGTTTATGAGAATCAGTCTAGAAAGAAGGCGTGTAGACTTACATCTTTCCAAAGCGAGATCAGGATAGTCTATCTTGGCTCAATAGCGACATGGGACTACTAGCGAGGAGTCCTGTAATGCTAAAGCTTGAAGTAGTCAGGGGGAAAGAAGCCACTGGGGAACTTATCCTAAACCTCAAATATACTTGACCTAGTCTATGCATGATGGCTAGTCCAAGAAGAAAGCGTGTAAGCTTACATCCCCTTAAATAAAGTCAACATAGGGTAGTTTACCAGATACATAGTAAGGCCTACGAAATTGACAAGGTGCTCATTGATTTACAATGGTCAAGTCAGG
Source organism: Cymbidium sinense (assembly GCA_021442155.1). NCBI lineage: Eukaryota > Viridiplantae > Streptophyta > Magnoliopsida > Asparagales > Orchidaceae > Cymbidium > Cymbidium sinense. The sequence goes on from CM038219.1 coordinate 4,973,615, forward strand.
AAGAAAGTAGGGGGACTCACATCCTCCAAACAAGTAACCACTGGGGTGATACACTAACAAGGTAGCATATCGGATTGACCTAGAGCAGCTAATGAGTGAGTGCCACGAGGGCTTGCTCCCACATCAAAATAGTCAAGACAAAAGATATGTGTTTGTTTGTGTTGTGAAAGAAGAAATAGGATGTCACTTGGGTTCTCTCAAAACAGAATGGATGAAATGGTAGAAATTGTGACTCCACCAAGAAAGGATGCCACTTGGGTTCTCTTACACCTAACTTAGTTGTACTTAATTGAAATAGGATACCTCTTGGATTCTCTTACACCTATCCTAATAGCACTAGAGGATCGTTTATAGTTTATGTTTGTGTTGTGGAGGGATAGGATGTCACTTGGATTCTTACACCTACCCTAAACACGTCGCAGCGGATTCGTAAGTGAAAGATACTTCTAACACATAAGAGGTGGAATTTGATATGAAAATAAGTTTTATTGATGATTATTTTTAAACAAGATTTATGGGTAATTTTTTTTTAGGTGGAGCCCATTAATTAGAAGCATCGGGTGCTTTCCTTTATAATTTATAAGTTGATAAGATCCTCCTTGGTAGGGCTTTTCTATGGCAAAAGGGTCTTCCCAAGTTGGTTCAAACTTACCTCTCATCTTTCGACGGACAACAATTTATCTCCTTAGAACTAAAACAAGCTCATCTACTTGAAAAACTCTAAGACGGACCAACTAGTTATGAGCTTGATTCATTTTGGATCTATATAACTTGAGGTGTTGGCATTCCCTGAGGCATCTCTCCTCCAAACTTTCGAGTTCTTCTAACCACAGCTTGGCATTCTGCTCTGTAGTAATCTAGCTACCCACAGCTATCCTTAGTGATGCGAGTTAGACTTCTCATGGTAGAATAGCTTCAGACCCATATTCTAAGGAGAATGGGATAGATTGAGTTGTCTAGTATGTGTGGTGTGTAGGCCACAAGCTTCAACTAGCTTGCTCATGCCACTATCTTATTATTGAGTGACTTCTTCAATATTTGGATGAGAGTTTTGTTGAATGCTTACGCTAGAAAATTTTCCCCGGGTAGATGGTAAAATATCTCAAATGTGTCTCAGGCAAAGCTATTGATCTTGGTGCTCTTGAATGGTACCATTATCGAATATAATTCATCGAGACACCCAAACCTATATATGATATGGTTCCTGAAAAACTGGAGCACATGCTGAGTTGTGACCTCTCTAAGTGGGATTGCCTCTGCCCACTTGGAAAAGTAGTCGGTGGCAGCTAGAATGAACTGGTGACCCTTGGAAAAAAGAGGATCGATTGGACTAACTATGTCGGTACCCCCCAACACTCAAATGGCCATGAGGCCAATGTAGGATGTAGAATGTTGGGTAGTTGATGTAGGACCACACCATGCGACATTGGCATCTCTAGCTATCCATGCAATCATCATCGCCGAGTAGTATCCTAGTCTTTTGAACTTGGCTTTCATCTCCGGACCGGACTGGTGAGCTCCACATAAACCTAAATGTACCTCGGTCATGATCTTACGGGGTTCGTGTTTGGATAAACAGCATAACCACATATGATCGAAAGATCGCTGATACAAGGTGCCGCCCATGAGAGCATAGGAGAGAGCTCTCTATTTCACCTGATGGGCTAATGACTTCTCATAAGATAGTTTTCCTGTGTTTAGGTAATCCATGAATGGTTGCCTCCAATCTGACTCATCGTCTTTTTTTGCAATGATAACCTCCCCTTCAAGAGAGAGTCTCTCAATGAGTTCAGCATTAATAAGAGATAAGACTTGCCTATTTTAGACCCTTATTAGAATGGACTCACCTTCTAGGAATGCCAAATCCATGGTGAGCTTGACTAATGCATCTGCTATAGCATTATCTCCACTAGGAATCTTGTAGATAGTGACCTCTAGGATCTAAGCCAACAACTCCATGGTGTTCTTATGGTAATGATATAGTTTGGGCTTTATAACTTTGTAGGACACATCAATTTGGTTGATGATGAGCTGAGAATCCCCAAAGATGTTGATGCTTTGGATGGATAGTGTAATGACTAACTCCAGATCGGCAATCATATCCTCATATTTGGCTTCATTGTTGGAGCATGGATTGGACAAATGATATGGGAATCTCATCACATCACAGTCTAGAGTTAGGAAGACTATTCTTACCCTTGCCTTCCCTAGAAGAGTAGATCATGATTCTTCTCCTTTTTAAGAGGAAGCAACACCATCAAAATACATCTCCCAATGGTGAATGCTAGTGTCCCCTAGTTTTATGATTTGTTCATCAGGGAGGTCATCACTGAGTGGAGAATCAGAAGGAAGTGTAAGTGCTGTTAAGAAATACGCTAGCGCCTGACTTTTCATAGCACGGAGGGGTAAGAATGTGATGTCAAACTGTGCCAAAATCATGGACCATCGCACCAACCGTCCAGATAACATTGGTCATGTCATGAGATATTATAGTGAATTGATTCTAGAGATCAAATTCACCTTATGAGAAAAAATGTAATGTCATAGCTTTTGGGTTGCAAAGATTAAAGCTAGGTAGTGCTTCTTAATAGGTGGATAGTTTGCCTCAGTAGGAATTAGATGATGACTGAGATAGTAGAGAGCATTTTCTTTCCCTTCATCATTGGTTTGAGCCAACAGAGTGCTAAGGGAGTCGTCTACTGCAACAGTGTGGAGGATTAATGGCTTGCCTAGGATAGGAGCTATTAGAACTGAAGGTGTCATCAGGTTGTGCTTGATGTCTTCAAAAGCATCTTGTCATCCCACTTAAACTTAGTGTCCTTTTTGATAAGTGCTAAGAATGGCAGGCATCTTTTTGATAGGTTGGATATGAAGCATCTTAGATACACCAACTGCCCTTAAAATGATCATAGTTGAGTTAGACTTTTAGTTAGTGGCATTTTTAAGATAGCCTTGATCTTCTTTGGGTTTATCTCTATTCCCCAGTGTCAAACAACAAACCAAAAGAATTTTCCTGAAGCTACTCCGAATGCACACTTCAGGAGATTCATTTTAGGTTAAATTGTCTTAACCATTTAAAAACTACTCTCAAGTTGAAGAGATGGTCTTCCTTTTCTTTACTTTTGACTACTATATCATCAACATAGCATTTAACTTGATGATGAATGATTTCATTAAAAATTTGAGTCATGGCCCGCTGGTATGTAGCACTAGCATTTTTAAAGCCAAAAGGCATGACCTTATAATAATAGATTCTGATCGAGGTTCGAAAAGCAGTATCTTTTTTCATCCTGGGGGGCCATCTTGATTTGGTTGTAGCCAGATGACCCATCTATAAAGGAGAATATTGCATGAGATGAGGTAATGTCCACCATCAATTCTGGTATAGGAATTGGAAATTTGTCTTTAGGACATGCCTTGTTCAGATCTCTAAAATTGATGCATATGGGAATTTGGACAGTCTTTTCTTAACTGGGATGACACTGGCTAACCAGGTAGGGTATTTTTCTTCTTTGATAAAACTAGCATCGATCAACTTCTTAGTTTCAGAAGTGACCTGTTGTTCAATTTCTAATCGCATGTATTGAGGAGCCTGCTTGATAGGGTTAGCATTAGGTTCTATTGCTAGTTTGTGGACTGCTATCTCAGGAGATAAGCCAGACATTTCTTCATAACTCCATGCAAAGCAGTCCTTAAACTTAGCTAATATGCTAACTAAGTTATTGGCTTCTTCTTCATTCAACAAGAACGATATGCGTCGGGTGGATCTTCTTTTGTTCCCAAGTTGATTTCTTTGAGTTCATCAATGGTTGATTTGATTTCTTCTTCAAACTCTGGTGGTGCATCTTTAACTTCAGGCTCATTTGGGTCATCTAAAGTTTCTAAACATGCCTCCTCATAAGAGTTAACATGATTCGAGAAGAACCTATCAGATCCCAAATGAGTGGTGATGACTAGGCAATGGTTGTCATCATCGATGGGACCCATGTTAAATCCTAGTCCTGATCTTGATTGAGAGTTTCTTCTTTGGTTATCTCATAATTTTTCAAAGTAGCTCGACCTATGTTTAGACCAAGTATATGGGATTAATCTCTTCTTTGTTAAGTTAATAACACAAGGCAAATACCAATCAAAAGGTAGTTGTATTAAATCTTTATATGAATCATCCTCAAGTTCTACATCAGCTTCTTGACTTGAGGATGATGCTCCCAACAAAACCTCTTGGCGACATGTGGATGACTTGGGGGCCTCCTTAACTACCAAACTTTTAACTTTCTGGGAAGAAAGTGAGGTCAGAGCTAAAGTTCTCAACTGTTGTCTAACTGTTCTACATAATGATGATTTGGATACATTCATCCTTTTCTTGGAGGCATGGTCTTCATCATTATCTAGATCGTATGTCACCTATAAAGGGACCCACTGAGAGGGGTTGGTTGGTGTGCTAACCACATGAGACTCATCTTCTGAACTAGACTCTAAGTCTATATGGATAGCTGGGGTAATCTTGTAAGCTAGAACATAGCTCCTACCGGCTGGCCACCAACAAGGAGGTCTTCCACCTCTAGAACTGCCTCTGTACTTGCCTCTTTCTCTACTTGGTGGGGGTTGAGTCATCCTACCCATGTGTTCATACGGAGGACTAAACTGTGGGTAGAATCTAACATCTAGCTTATCATTTACTCAATGTTTGATTCTCACTCACTTGTGCTTTCTTTTTCTTTTCTTTTTTTCCTTTTCTTTTTATTTTTCAATTTTATTTTCATTTGTTTCTTTTCTTTTGATTTTGAACTTTCACCAAGTTCACAAGAATAGACTTTTTGATTTGGAGGAAGATAGTAGGTTGCATCTTCATAAATTTTGACCTCTCTAACTAAGAATGGCTTCAAGTCTCCTTTGACATAATACTCGATTACACCTCTTCTGAATTTGATGTACTGATGTAAAGAGGATGGAACCATGTTGTTTCCATGTATCCAAGGCCTACCGAGCAAAGCAGTGAAGGATATATCTGAATCAAATATGTAGAACTTGGCTTATGTCTTTCAGTCATCTATCTCTAGTGGTAACACTATGGAGCCTAAAGCCATCTCGCCTTGTTCATTGAATCCTCTCAACATCATCTAATCTCCTCAGAGTGTAGAGATGTCGATCCTCAAGTAAGCAAGGGTTTTTAGACTCATAATATTTCACTGATCAACTAACACTCAGATCAATCGCCCATGCTTGTGATGTAGAGGGGACGATTGTGCTCCATTGTCCCCAAAAGAAGGTCTTCATTGATGAATGTAACTCCATGGGCTTCTTTTGAAAAACATGGCTCCTCTCCAATAGTGGTCAACTGAGCTAAACATATTTCTAGATTAAGAAGGGCATTGATTAATGACTCCCTCATCTCTTTGGATAAGATAAGGGAATCATATAAGCTTAGTTTAGCTGGCAACTTTCTTAGATGAGTGAGGACATTGTAGTCAACTATTGGTTGGTCCTCCACAAGCATATACATAAGTGGAACATCCTATGGAGGGGCTTCTTAATCGCTAGAACCAATGACTTGTTTACTCTTATCCTGAGGTGCTACCCTAGGAGGTAGAACTTTACCACTATGAAGGTTGACTTCAGTGACTTCATGGGATAGTTTAGTGGAAAGTTCTACTTGCTCATCAGGTTCACCTACAGCTTCTCCTATATGATCATCAGAGTCAGATGGCCCTAAATCAATCTCAATGGGTGAATCCAGGTGATTTAGGAATAAGTAATCCATTTCAAAATCAGAAAGGAGTGGATAACAATTATTATAATTATTAGTACTTGAAGAGCTTTCTATAGGAATGAAATCATCAAGATCATCAAAAGTATAGAGAATGTAAGTGGAATCAGTCTTTTTCTTCATTGATTTCTTAGTTTTGTATGAAGGTACAAAGTAGAAATCAAGTAAAGTAAGTAGAGTGAGAGATTTGGCACCCCCCCCCCCCTCCGCTGATACAATACGACTGCTAGAAGAAGAGCTGGCTAAAGGAACTGAAGCTACAACTATGGGAGGAGTGCTGGACTCGGTCGGTGGCTGAGCTAATATGCCATCCCGGGCAAAGTAGAAGCATTTATTATTATTGTTGGGCTTCTACTTCCCTCAATTTATCCTTAGAAACTTTCAAACTTTCCTTAGAGTCAGAGATTTGAGCTACTTCAGGCACCTATAAGGGTAACTTTTTGATCTTAAAAATGATTTTCTTGGAGGTTCGAGATAGGGAGATATCACAACCTTCCTATATCTTGAGGAGATCGCTTGTATCCCCAAGGATTACTCTAACAAAACTAGAGGGTTGTTATAGTAGGTATTCCTTAGGGATGCCAATGACACCCGACTTGTAGCTATGCTCAAGCCAATCCTTAAAGGTAAAGTAATCTTCCAAGACATGTCCTAGCATGCAGTGGTAGGGGAAATAGTTTGGATCATGACTCTTGCCCACATCCTCCGGCCTCCTAGGCTCTTGTAACTAAAAATTAGGCTTCTTTAAGAGGTTCTTAAAGATTTTTCTAACTACCACCCTCTTGAATGAATAAGGTTTATTCAATTTGTTGGCAAGAGTAAGTAAGTGATAGTTACTTGGTGGTGTATAGGAATATTACTGTTGATGTTGTGGATGGGGATACTGCTGAGCAGGCAGTGGTGGAGGCCACTATGGCAACTGTGGTGGCTAATATAATGGTCGAGGTGGTGGCAAAGTAGGTGGTAGAGGAGGTTGCTGAGCTCGAGGTCTATCTGACTGAACCTTGGCTAGCTGCTTCCCCTTATTAATAATTATGACTACACCTGGCTTTTTTTCAAATGCCTTCTGCAGTCTGGGCTTAGCTAATTGATCTTGAAAAGATAACTGTTTGACCTCTCATTATAGACTAGCCACCTTATTGATTAGTTTCTCAAATGTCTTAATGGTGAACCCTTTAAGCATGAAGGCGACCTGGCCATGAATTTTCTTGAGTAAAATTTCAATGGTATGTTGTTCAGTTAGTTGTGATTCACATTTCATACTTAAATTGTTCCATCTAAGAATGTAATCAATAAGAGACTCATCAAGGTGTTGTTGAGCTACAACGACATCACCCACAGTTATCCTTTGCTGAGCTCCAACAAATCTCTTAATAAAGAGTTGCTCCAACTCAACAAATATATTCACTGAACCATTGAATAGTTCAGCATACCAATCAAATGCAATGCCTGTCAAGCTACTAACGAAGAGGCAAAATAAGAGTGCATCATTGCCACTGGCATTACAACATCCGGCCCTGAAATATGCTTTGTGTTTCTGGGGGTTCCCACTGCCATCAAAAATTTTGAAGGATAGAGGCACAAAGCCCTTAGAGTATTAGACACCATCAAATTTCTCTGAGTAGGGTCTACCCTTTGGAACACATGAGCCACCTTGGGCTTACGCCAATGCATCCCTCACATGTTTCTCCACCATGTGTTTAATGTATTTTCATGCATGGAGGTGCTATCCACTAACTTTCTATACAAGCTACCACTATCTTCCTCTATAGGAATGCATCTAGGATGATCTAAATTATGTGTCAACTCTGCTCTGTTGGCTACTATAGAAGAAGGTTGTGAAACTGGAGTTGAATTCTGCAATACTGACACCACTTCCATCAGCTATTCAATCTTCTTCCCCATTTGGTCAATATGATCATCCCTCTACCTAAGCTGGTGGAGGAGGTGCTGAGTTGAATGGATGGTGTCATCCTCTTCAACTACAATACCTTTCTAACTATGTTGATCTCTCTAAAGGGAACTCCTAGTATCGACCATGTGAACTTTGACTGAATCCTCAAGAAGATCATCCTCATTTAGATCAAAGCTGACCTTTCCCTCCTTACAATCTGACCAGTCACTTCCTATAAGTTCTCTCTTCTCTGCAAAGTATTGTGCTAAGATATCATCTAGGGAGAGGTCTAACTGTGATGGTACAAATACATGTAATGATAGGGGTTGTGCTCACGTGAGATGCACCTAACACCGGCTCACTGGGAGGGCTCATGCTGTGGAAGTGATATGCTCAGACTACTCATGGGTGGAGTAGTGTCCCCTAGGGAGATCCAACGCCATGGGGACTACAAAACCTGCCCCTTCCCCTCAACAACCGCTACTATCACCGGCCATGATAAGGCCGGTGGTGGCACCATGACATGTGGAGGTCGCCACTTCTTCACCAAGACCAAGTAGAGGTCAGTGAACTCATCCTCACCCCGGAGTGATGAAGTGGGATCCTTTAGCCATAGCCAGATCACTAAGGGGGCTTTCTTCTCAACAAATGGTGTACTATATGCCTTCATAGAACATGGGTGGGACTGAATTGATGAGAGAGTGGATCGGTGTGGTGTAGAGACAAAGACCTACCCTTATCGGGGATTTCCCCTTATGACTGATGGTACTCATCAACATTATGCTATCGGTCCTATCGGCCCTATCGCCTGTGGTCCGATGACCATAAAATCAACTAACGAGGTCGCCACTACCTGAAAAACTCACCCCCCCCGCCCCTAATTGAGCTACTACTCAGGTCTCTGATGTTATGTCACTATGAATGTGCCTAGTAACACTCTTATGGATGATCGACCTGAAGTCAAATAATGTGCCAGACTCTGAATGTTTGTGTGCTCTACCTACCTGGCATAATACTATCCACATACTAGTATAGGACTTCCTCTTATACCTAGCTGAAACCTCATGGTATGTAGGAAGTGGAGGCAATGCAGATGTCTTCTGATAGTCTTCCTCTCTGTCTGATGCTGAAAGGGGGTGGAACTAATTGCTGGTTAGAAATGGAGAAACCTCATGGGGGGAACCTTCCTCTATAATGTGGGATGTGGCATCTATCTCTCGAGTGGCACGCTCTTGGTGCCCCTTGATCTTGTGGCTCTTGTTGCATCACTGTGTGCGGGGCTACGTGCAGCTGAGTAAGGTAGTGTAAGAGCTAGATCCTACCTCGAAGGTAGGGGAGGCTATCCCCAAAGTTAGGATAGCCTTCCCCTTAGAGGGGACCAACGAGGAGGTGCTAGCATGCACTCGAGCAGCTATGGGAGCAACTGGCTGGGTAGGAACTAGACTGACTGGTGAAACCTTGACATGTCTTCCTCTTCAAGGAAGGATACTCAAAGGTCGGCGTTGATGTGGATGACTGCCGCCACCACCTCATCCCGGCTAATAGTGGTGAGGGTCGCCTCCTTACAGGTAATGTGGACTCCCTCAAATTCTCGGCCAAAGAATACTAGATGGGTAGAGTCAGTCTGAGAGAGGCTCACTTGATCCAAAGCCAAATCCATCCCAAACAAAAAAGTGAAAACAAACTTCTAAGAGGCCATGTGTCTCGACTGTAAATACTGAACTGACTGATCTGAGCTGTATGTCTGCATATGTTGAAATGTAACTTGTATCAGATTTCAGCCTTGATATTTGCTCCAAGAAAGTAACAAAAATTTGGAGTTTTGAACCCACACTCAACAGTTCAATTATGTTAAGTGGGGTTCAATGGAGAGATTTGGATGTTTTGGAGGAGAGTCTTTTTTTCATTTGATTTTTGATTTTAGAACCCATACTCAACCAATTTAGGTAGGTTGGGTGGAGTTCAAAAATTTGAGGAGAGATTTCTTTTTTTTTTTTGAGTTTATTGCATTTTATGTTTCTTGTTTGAAAATATGGATAGTTTGAAAGAACCACTACTTAGCAAATTTGGGTATGCTAGGAAGAGGTTGTGATTAGGTGTTTGAAATATTTTTGCTTATGAAGATTTGATTGTGTGATATTTTGATTTGAAAAATGGGGCTTCTTTCTTAACAAATTTAAAATGTATGTTTTTTTTAAAAATGATTCCCTCACTTAAAAAATTGAATATGTTAAGCAAAAGTCAAATTTTATGTTTTGGAAATGAAACCCCCACTTAACAAATTGAATATGTTAAGTGAAGGTCAAATTTATATGTTTTTAAAAATGAGACCCCCACTTAACAAATTGAAATTGTTAAGTGAAAGTCAAATTTATATTTTGAAAATGAGATCCCCACTTAACAAATTGAAATTGTCAAGTGAAAGTCAAATTTATGTTTTGAAAAAAAGATCCTCACTTAACAAATTGATCTTGTTAAGTGAAGGTCAAATTCATGATTTGAAAATAAGATCCTAAGTTAACAATTTGAAATTGTTAAGTGAAGGTCAAATTCATGTTTTTAAAATGAGACCCTCACTAAAAATTTGAAATTGTTAAGTGAAGGTCAAATTCATGTTTTGAAAATGAGACCCGCACTTAACAAATTGAAATTGTTAACTGAAAGTCAAATTCATATTTTGATTTAAAAAGAGATTCTCACTTCAACAAGTTTGGATATGTTAGGTGGGAATCAAACATGGCATGAATTTCTCTTGAAAAGAGGGGAGCTTCAATTTCAACATATGTTGAATATGTCGAATGAAGTTTTGATTTATTTGAAAAATGGATTCCTCATTCAATAATTTTGAGTGTGCTAAATGGGCATGGTTATTTTTCAAAAATGTTCTTTTGAAAAGAACCTCCATGTAACAATTATAGAGATCATTAAATGGAGGGGTTTTGATTTTGCGAGTTTCTTGAAAGGTGCTTTTGGAAAGTGTCTTTTTGTGAAAGAAATTATTTTCTTTAAATTTTATGATGAACCTTGCCTCACCAAGTTAGTGGTGAGGGGGTTCTAAGTTTTTATTATTTCCCCTTTCATTGATAAATTATGTTCTCACCTATTGGGGAACCCAATAAGGGTTTCAAGACCTACACGGAGTGAGGTCCTTAAACTTAAAAGATGTTGGCTAACTTTGCTTAAGAATGAAATAAGCTAAGTGCCAATGGAAGGAAAGATTCTCAGGCTCACATGGAATGCAAGTCCACTATAGATGCTTGGAGACAACAATCATCTACTAGAGATGGAGAGAGGAACCATCCCTAGCAGAGTCACCAGAAAAATCTATGGTACTTATTTTTGGATTGGGTTTATTTTATGTGTATATGTGAGGGGACACCAAGTAGATTAGAGGATGTACTTATTAGGGTGATCGAGTATTACATTAAGGAATAGTGTACTATCTCGAGAGATAGAAGTCACTACCCTATAATGGGCCTAATCACCTAATTAGGACCCCTAAGGCATAATGGGTGTTCGAATATACCAGAGATTTTTTCTTTACTTTACATGAAAAGTAAAGCAGGGTTAATTTAAATTAGGTTCATTAAGTTCCCAATGGAAGTAAGCCTCCATAATTAATTACATCTTGAGGGAAATGAATCCCTTAATAATACTCTCGATTAAAGTAGGTGGTTGTTGTCTCCAAAGAATTCAAAGATAGGACTATCAAAAAATTGGTTATATTTTAGAAAATCAAGTGGGAGAAATCAAAAGGGGAGAGTTATTATCGAAGCCAAACGAGATGAGCAGGGAATGCTCATGATACTAGGAAGCCTAGTGAGCACTCAAATCTATCCTATGGTCGGGCTTTATACATTTGAATTTTAAGAAGATTTATTTGTTTGAGTTAAATTTTTATTAGAAATCTAGGACTTATAATTCTACAATACAAGATTGTGAAAATATCTAATAGGTGAGGATTTATACTTGTAGCCCGCAAAGGGAAACAACAACTTCAGATCCTAAATTTATGGATCTTTGGTGAGGGCCAAAGCACAACCTAAATCTAAGGCGAAAGTGGGTATATGGTTTACCACCATAAGAGAGGGTAAGCCACTCGACTGCTGGACTTATTACCGCCTGGAGTGGTAGCCAGCTAACTCCTCATATTCATTAAATCCATGTAGGCAAGTCATATGATTCGCAAGATGGTTAAGTTGTTATTTACTTAGAAGAGAAACTAAGTCCTTAAACCCACTCCCTAAGAGACTAGATCATGAAAGGCATGAATAATGACTTAAATCTAATGCAAATTTTGTCAAGTTTTATTTGATTTTTGGACTTTTATTTTGACAAAGGCTATAGGAATTTGTATGCCTAAATGCATGAGAAATTGATTATCGGCAAAATCAAAAGAGAAAGAGCCATCAAAGGCTCTTACAGGTTAAGCCTTTATTCTCTGGAATAGATAGAATCCCTCTCTTAACAAGAGTGGAGGAATATGACATGCATGATATTCAACATACAATAATCCAGCTAAGGGATTGCTAAATATTTTATTATCTCGATTTAATGCCTAGGCTTTTTTATGTGAGATTATGAATTATTTTAAAGCTTTAGTTATGAGTTGTTAGTTGGGTAGAAAATTTATTTTTCAACCTAGGAGCTTAATCGCATCCAGGCCACACAGCAATTACCAATCATAAAGAAACTATGAAAAGACATGTTGTTTCTAATGCACAAGCTAAACAAAACATCAAAAAATTTTATAAAGCTATCACAAAAGAATAAGAGGTCTGTGCGGTCGGGTACCGTCGTACAAACTAAAAAGAAATGTGGGTAGGCGAGCTCTACCCTTATACATCCTAATATCATGAAAGAATAATTGCAATTATAGAATGATAAGTGTCATGGAGCTTCATTCTTCATCCTCTATTCTTCACTCTTCATCTTTCATTTCATCATTTTGCTTTGCTCCATTTCTTTCTTTCTCTTGGTTTGATTGGGATGTTATTTGCTCCAAAAGCATCACATGGTGTACAAGACTTAGTCTTATAACCAATGTTCATCATAATCCCCCATAATACTTATCCTAATCCTAATGCAAAAATTACATTAAAATAGAAGGAAAGTAAATCTAGCTACACCAATAAAACAAGTGTTAGCTAAACAGACCATATCCCAAGCAGTTATATAAATAATTTGGACTTAGCACCCCACACATGGGTAACCAAGCCCATCTATTCTAACTTGGGCTATGTTTAAGGGCCAAGCAACCTGCATAGTAAAAAACATTTATATTTTTATTACAATGACCCCTTAAGCACAACCCCCTGCATAAAACATGATTAGGCTAATGTCGGCCTAACATCCAAACTATACATACACCCTAACATCCAGTCTAAAATAATACATCACAAAACCAAACATTCATCAAATCATGCACCACCCTAACATAAAGCTAGAAATGGCGACTTAGTCTAATGTGCATGTGTTAAAGCTTGTGTGGTATGTCCTAACTATAGTTTAGAGTTATGATTTACTAAGTGTGAGGGATTTAATTTATAAAGGGTTGACTTCTCTTTAAATGGTTTTGTTTATTTGAAGATTTTACTTAGTATTTTCTTTTATTTTATATAGCCTACACTTAACAACTAAGTGTTATAAACAGAAGAAAGAGAGAAGACCTCTCTTTCATCCCCACCTTAAGTCATTTCTAAGGTAAGTTAATTAAAGAATTTCCTTTAATGAATGGTTTATTATATGTTTTAATTAATCCTAAGTTTAAGTTCACTATAAGTAACCCTGTTCAATAATAAAGGCACCTTAGGATTAATTAAAATGGATTACTATGATATAACACACATTCATTCACTTCTTTCCATCATGTATAGCATGCATATGAATAATCTCAAGCATACCTATACATGCAATGTAAATCTTAGCATACTTTGATGATGAATGCAAAGAGATGTATTTTGAATTTAAATATTTCATTTGTTGATTGAATTATGAATGCATGTCTTTATTATGTAGAAAAGAGTGATTTTGCATCCATTAGTTAAACACACATCGACATGTATAAAAATTTTAAGTGAGTACGATGCCATTATTTTCTACCCCAAGGGCATAAGGTACAAGGCCTACTTAAGGCTACTTAAAGCCTCGCAGCCCTAGGATGTCTAGAATAATATACCACTTTTCTTAGATACATGTAAATATATGAGTAACTATAAGGATAGAAAAATCCATGCAAAATGTTGTTCTTGATTTATTTGATTTATGATTCTTTATTCATTAGCCACATCATACATGCATATATATAAGAGTTTTAAGTGAGTATAGTGTCATTGTTTTCTACACCAAGGGCATAAGGTACAAGACCTACTTAAGGCTACTTAAAGCCTCGCAGTGCTGGGATGTCCAGACTAATATACCACTTTCTCAAATACATATGAATGTACAAAAAGAATCATGTGAATAGGGAATCTTGCAAGAAATTATGTTTGATTTAATTGGATAATTTACATTATGTGATATGAAATTCTTCTTAAGTCTTAACATGGAGATGCATAGGAATAGATTTAGGCAAGTATTGTGTTCTTTTCAAATGAACTATACACTTGCAAATCCTATGTGAATCCATGTTAAGATAGGAAAAAAGAACTTCATATTACACATCTTATGTTAATATCACATGCAAGATTATAGGTATTTGTAATTAACATTACTCCATTTATAATAATTGACTTATAGGTTTTGAAAATAGCTTTCAATTTAATAATGATAATAGCCACACAAATTTAATTTAAGTCAACACATGCAATTTCATATAAAAGAAATTATTTCATTTAATTAATTTTGAAAGAAATGAATGCATGATTTCATATGGAAAATAATATTTAGCATGATAGGAAAGAAATAAAAGAATGTAAGCACATGATTTCATTCACCCCAATTAATTCCTATAGACAATCATATTAAATAAGGGTATTTAAAACAAACCAAAATTCTTTAAAGACATTTTTTAACTTTGAATTTGATTTGATTTAAAAAATATGCAAGATGTTTGCTAATCATAGCCCAATTCCCCATGTGTGAATTAATTTGGTTTCATGAAGAATATTTAAGTTGATTTCATATTTTAATTAGGTTAAGGCATGAATTAAATGAATTAATTAACCCTTACCTATATCACCTTAACTTAATTAACTAATTAATAATAAGCTAAAATGTTATGCAACCACATGAAAAATAAATTTGCAATGCTCATAAGAAATGAAAGAGGCTTAATGCAATTGGCTTATGATTAATAATTAATTAAGCTTAAGGGATCTCACTTCATTACTTTTATGATTTTCTCACACATGTGAGCCAACCATAATTTCATTATCTCTCACCTTGGATTACTGAATACCCAAGGAGCTAACCAAGATAAATTAAGGGTTGCATAAATGTCGATGAATTGATTTTTTTTTAATTTTATTTTCATTAAGCCTTTAATTAACTAATTAAACATTTTGGTTATGTTTTAATTTGAATGATTAAATTGACTTAGGGAAAGGATCAAGAGCAAGGCCCCAATCCTGATACCTAAATCATTTTTTAACATTCAATTAGATTCTGATTTCTTTATTTTAAAGATTAATCACCTAATTAATCAATTAATTATTCCATTATCCATTAATTAATTTGATTTTTAAAGATAAAGAAGACTTAGGAAATGAATTAGGAAATGTATTCCCAATCACATTCCCTAAGTTATCTTACTATTCAAGAGAGGTAATTATGCTTAAATGATTAATCAAGTTATTGTTCATTCAATCATTATAATTAATTGGATTACGATAGTGATTAGGGCTTAATCAAGTGGTTTCCCTAATTAAACACTTAATAAAATCCTAGAAAATAGGGGAGGCAGAGGTCAACCCCTAAGCATCCACAAAAAATTTGAGATTAACTGAGTGCTTAATTAAGCAGTAATTAAGTTAATTGAATTTCTGATAAAATCTTAATTAAGCTAAAATCACTATTCAAACTCTATTAATTATAATTTTTCTAGATACTACTCTGAAATATCATCAAAATGAACCTAAGTTTATATATTTTTTTTTTGGATTTTTTTTGAAATTAGTTATGATTTTAGGAAGTTTAAGGATTAAAAACTGATTAATTAGCCCTAATTAAAGCCTTAATCCTACTCACGCGTTAATGGCAATGCGTGCGCTCATGTGGCACAATGGGATTGGCTATTTAAGTAGTCACATCCGCACGGTGACTCAACCAGCGACGAAAGCACTTTCTCTGTGGACTGTCTGATCTAAGATTGGATGGCCATGATTCTATCCAAAGTTTAGGAAGGGAATCGAGGGCTCTACCATGAGATTTGATCAGAGCCATTCATCCCAATCACGCGGGATGGATGGTTCGTGATCTATCCTATTTGTGAGGGATGAAAGACAAATGATGTCCATCTTCCCTTGCTCGATCTGAGCTCATCTGAACTTGGATTATCTCCAAATTCTTTCCACACCTTCGGGGAAGGGAGACGTACACATCCAACGATCCATTTTCCATGAAATTTGAATTTTCTTCACAAAGGACCAACCCACTTTTCCATACAAGGCTCGGTTAGAGAAATTACCTCACTAAAGCCAATGTTTGATGGTGCAATGCTAGAGGTAGCTTCGCCTAGCTTTGCCTGGTCCCCATCAAGTCTGGGAGGTATGCCAGAAATGGGAGGAATGATGGGAGGCTGCCATGGACCCAATGTGCAAGGATGCAAAGGTCATGATCGAATGGGTGCTCAATTTGGGTTAGAGGTGAGTCAACTCACCTGCCAAAGGTCCTTGGCTGACCTAAGGTGAGTTAGGTTAGCTAGGTGGGTTGGGAAAAGGTTCCATGGAGTGCTAATGAGCTACCATGTGGATGGGGTAGTTGACTTTGGCATGGATCCAATGGTTTTAAGGTTTAAATCCTATGGTTTGATGGTCAATCCCCTTGGTGGGGCCCACTTGGATTTTGGGCTGATTTGGGAATGAATGGGGACATGTTTGGGTCAGGTTTGACTAAGTCCTAGGGTCGCATAAGTTGGTTTGGAGTGGTTTGGCTTCATTTGGTCAAAATGGGTTCATTTAGGCTAGGTTGGGTCAAGTTGAGCATTTTGGTCAACTTGGGCTTAATCATGGCTTTGGTCAAGGTTCATATGATGATTTGGGATGTTTTGGTTCAATTAATTTGGATTTGTTTTGCCTAGATTTAGGTTTGACTCATTTGGATTCAAAAGGGTCAAGTTGACCAATTTGACCAATTTGACCAAATTAGGTTAAGTTAGGTGTTGAGTCAAGTTTAATCGATTGATTGAAAATGATTATAAGCTTTGGTTTGGTTTAATTTAGAATTAAATTGAATTTTGTTCAATTTGACTTTTTAGGTCAATTTGGGCTAGGTTATGTCAAGTTAACCAATTGGTCAACTTGGGCTCAATCATGGCTTTGGTCAAGTTCAATAAGTGATTTGGAATGAACTTCAGCCATTAGTTGCAATCAATTTGGATTAAATCATGATTTTACCTATTTTAACTTTTTAGGCCAATTTGGATCAACTTGGGTCAAGTGGCCAATTAGCTTGGTTTGGCTCAATTGATGGTTTGGTCATGTTCAATCATTGATTATGAATGAGTTTGGATCAATGGTTTTAATCAATTTGGTATATGATGGATTTTTTCTAGTTTGGATATCATTTGGGTTAAATATTGACTTGGTCAAAGGCTAGGTTTGACTTGGTTTGTCCCAATTCAAGGTGATTGATCACCCCATGATGATTTTTTATCATGATTGAGGTTTAGATAGGTTTAGTTCAATCTAAATTTTGTTGGATTAGAACTTAGCTCAGAAAGGGTCTCTTAGGTCAATTTAGGTCAAGTAAGTCTAAATGAGTCAATTGGCTTGATCAAGGTTTAATTCAAGTTTAGTTGAATTCACATATGAGCTTAGGATTGAAATATAAATCCAATTGCAATTGGTTTGGAGCCAAATGGGTTTGGTTCATATGACAATTTCAAGTCAAAAGGGTTAACTTGGGCTTGATTTGGGTTGTCTTGGATTTGGTTTGATAATGGTGGTTTATATTTATATTTGGATCAATGATTGAAGGAATGATTGAATCATGTAGAAATCCATGAGTTTTGAGTTGATTTATGTGTCATTTAGCCAAGTTCGAAAGTTTGGATAATAGGGCTAAAATTGGAATTTTGGTTTGATTTGAGTTTGGTTTTGGTCATTTTAATTTATATTTCATTGATATTTGTGAATATGAATGAAGATATAAATGGGCTATGAGAAAATCACTTGAGTTTGGAGTGATTTGGATGCAAAATTGATTAAGCTTATGGAGGTGGGTCCATATGGCATAAGAAGGGTCTTGATTTGGTTTGATTTGTTTTTGGTTATTGGAGGGTTAGATTCATTTATATTTATGAATATGAATGAAGGAATGGTTGATTTATAAATAAATCAATCATGTTCGGGTTGATTTGGATCAAGATTTGATTAGGTTTATGGAGGTGGGTCCATATGGCTTAAGAAGGGTCCTTATTTGGTTTGATTTGTTTTTATTTTATTTGAATAATTCAAATTTACATTTCATTTATATTTGTGATTCTAAATGAAGAAATGATTGATTTATAAAGAAATCAACCAAGCTTGATTTGGTTTGAAGGAGTTTTGGCTAAGCACATGGAGGTGGTTCATATGGTTTAGGGATTGATTTTAGAATTTTAGCTTGATCATGGGTTTCAATCACTTGGAGTTTAAAATTGATTCATGATTTTGAATTTGATTTGATAAAACTAATTGGATTGGGGCTGATTTGTATTTGGTTAAGGCCAAGTCCATAAGATAATATCAAAGGGATTAGGAAGGGATTTGGAGTTTGAATTTAGTGATGAATTTCAATCATTGGATAGTTGGATTTGATTTTGGAATTTAAATTTGAATTTGAGGTTTGGTTTGAAAGAAAGAAGCAAGGATTGGGTTTGGGCTATAGGGTAGGCAAGTCTTCCTAAATCCCTAAGGTACATCCTATTCCTATGGTTAACTCTTCTAAGTTTTTAGGGTTAGGTTAAGTGTTCACCTAATTACTATAAGTATCTTAAGACTAAAATTGTTAGTGTCTATAAGAGTCCTAGACCTATGATGTGGAAGTTGAGAGCTCACTCCAAAAGTGATCAATAGGGACCAACGAGGAGGTGCTAGTACCCACCTGAGCGGCTGTGGGAACTGAACTGACTGGTGAAACCTCAACTGCCTTTCTCTTCAAGGAAGGATACTTATTATTTGAAGGCAGGTCAATGCAAATGACTGGCTTCTGCCCAACCACCTCTTCCCAGCTGATAGTGGTGGAAGTTTTCCCCTCACAAGAGATGCTGGCTCCCTCAAATCCTTGGCCAATGAAAACCAAGTGGGTGGAGTCTATCTGAGGGAGGATGGCCCGATCCAAGGCCAAATCCATCCCGAATGGAAAGGTGAAGATGAACTTTAGAGAGGCCATATGTACTAACTGTAAAAATTGTACTGACTGGTCCACACTGTATTTCTGCATGTGTTAAACTATAACTTGAATCAGATCTCTACTTTAGCACTTGTCCCAAGAAAGTAAAAGAGATTTGAAGTCCTGAACCCACACTCAACAATTCAAATATGTTAAGTGGGGTTCAGTGGAGATATTTTGATATGATGAGGAGATTCTTTGCCATTTGATTTTGATTTAGAACACATACTCAACCAATTTAGGTAAGTTGGGTGGTGTTCAAATATTAGAAGATGTTTGTATTGTTATCTTGTTTGAAAATATTTGATGTTGAAAAACTTTACTTAGCAAATTCAGGTATGCTAAGGAAAGGTTGTGATTGTATGTTTAGGCATTTGTAAAAAATATTTGGCTATGATGATAGATTATGTGTGTGATATATGTTGATATGATTTTAAAATGAGGCTTCTTACTTAACAAATTTGGTATGTTAAGTAAAGGCCAAATGTGATTGATATATATGTATTTGTATGATTTGAAAGTGAAGCTCTTACCTAACAAATTTGGTATGTTAAGTAAGAACCAAATGTGATTTGATTTGTGTTTGAGAATGGGACTCTCACTTAACAAATTTGGTATGTTAAGTGAAAGCCAAATGCATGTCTTAAAGAAGAGACCCTCTCCTAACAAATTTGGTATGTTAAGTGAAGGTCAAATTTTTGTTTCAAAAATGAGACCCTCACTTAAAAAATTGTTATTTTAAGTGGAGGTCAAATTTACATTTTGAAAATGAGACTCCCACTTAACAAATTTGGTATGTTAAGTGAAAGTCAATTTTATGTTTTGAAAATGAGACCATCACTTAACAAATTTGGTATGTTAAGTGGAGGTCAAATTTATGTTTTGAAAATGAGACCCTCACTAAACAAATTTGGTATGTTAAGTCGAGGTCAAATTTATATTTTGAAGATGAGACCCTCACTTAACAAATTTGATATGTAAAGTGAAAGTCAAATTTATGTTTTGAAAATGAGACTCCAACTTAACAAATTTGGTATGTTAAGTGGAGGTCAAATTTATATTTTGAAGATGAGACCCTCACTTAACAAATTTGGTATGTTAAGTGAAAGTCAAATTTATTTTTTGAAAATGAGACTCCCACATAACAAATTTGGTATGTTAAGTAAAAGTCAAATTTATGTTTTGAAAATGAGACCCTCGCTTAATAAATTTGAGTATGTTAAGTGAAAGCCAAATTTATGTTTTGGAAATGAGACTCTCACTTAAAAAATTGGGTATGTTAAGTGAAAGCTAAATGTATGTTTTGAAAATGAGACTCTCACTTAAAAAATTTGGTATGTTAAGTGAAATCCAAATGCATGTTTTGGAAATGAGACTCTCGCTTAACAAATGGAGTATGTTAAGTGAAAGCCAAATTTGTATGTTAAAGATGAGACTCTCACTTAAAAAATAGAGTATGTTAAGTGAAAGCCAAATTTGCTCGTGATTGACTACCGGTGGAGTGTTACCTCTAAGGGGATATATTGCCATGGGAACTGCGAAACAGTCACCCTCCCCTCTTCTACTGTTGTTACTGCCAACTGTGGTGGAGGTGGTGGAATGACTATGGTGCTCTTGGGTCGCCATTCCTTCTTCACCATAGTTGAAGTGCAGGGTCGAAAGGAGAGCTCTTCCTCACCTCAACGGGTGGAGTAGATGGAATGGGACCTTGAGGTCATAGCCGGATCACCAACAGAGCTTTCTTCTCCCCCCGATGTTGTCTTCTATGCCTTGTGCACAGGGTGATGGAACATGTATTGGTGAAGGCAGACAATGAGCGGTGCGGTGTGGTGGAGACACCAGTTGTTGCTTAGCAGGAGCTCTCCTCCTACGACTGACTGCGCATGTGAGTACTATGCTGTCGGTATAAGAAATCCACAAGAGCAGAGGCTGCCAACTGCAGGGCATACCTCATTCTCTCTCTACTATCTGCCTGCACTACCACTCAGGCCTCTGTGTATCTGATCCCTGATGCTCCTAGGGATCAAATACATTAAGTTGAATAATGCACCAAACTCTGAGCGTCCGTGGGCTCTGCCAATCTGGAGAATAACTAAACATAATCCAGCATAGGGCCTTCTCCTCTCCCTAGCTGGTACCACATAATAACTAGTGGTGGAGGTGATGCTACAATCCTCTAATAATCCTCCTCTCCATCTGAGCCTGTGAGGGGATATAACTTATTATCACTAAGTAAGGGGGAGACCTCCCAAGGTTAACCCTCCTCTGCAACATGGGATGCTACCTCTACAGCTACTCGCTCGTGATGCCGCTTAACCTTTCAGCTCTTATTACAGTGCTGAGTGCTAGTGAGTTGAGCGGGGCGGGAGCTAGAACCTACCTCAAAGGTAGGGAGACTATCTCAGAGGCCAAGATAGCCTTCCCATTTGAGGGGATTGTGTTATTTATTTTTGATTACATGTGTATGTGTGTGTATATGGGAGGGACATCACAGAGATCAGAGGATGTACTTATTGAGGTGATCGGGTATGACATTAATGAATAGTACATTATCTCGAAAGATAGAAATCACTACCCTACGATTGACCTAATCACCTAATAAGGACTCCTAAGGCATGATGGGTCTTCGAATGTACCAGAGATTTTTTTTCCTACTTTACACGGATGAATAAAGTTAAACTGGGTCATAAACTTTCCTATGGGGCCAAGCCCCCATAGTTAATTACATCCTAAGGAAGGTGAATTCCTTATGAATACTCTCGATTAAAGTAGACAATTATTGTCTCCAAAGAATCCAAAGATAGGACTATCAATAAATTGGCTATATTTGGAAGATCATATGGGATAGATTGAATGAAAGACTTATTATCAAAGCCAAAAGGAGATTGGTAGGGGATGCTCATGATACTAGGAAGTTGTGGTGAAAATTTTCTATATGGTCTCCTTCATCTGTGAGTGAAAATCAAGAATATAAAAATTCATCTTTTTGGGATGCCACGCAGATCCGTAAATATCCTTATTCAGGTGATCGGGTACATCATCAAGGAATAGTGCACTATCTTGGGCACTACTTTTTAATGGACTTAATCACCTCAATAAAGACTCCTAAGGACAATGGGTCTACATATATACCAAAGATTCTTCCCCTAGTTTACATGAAAAAGAAAAGAAGGGTTTATTTTAAATCGGGTTCATTAAGTTCCCTACAGGGGCAAGCCTCCATAGTTAATTATATCTTAAGGGATGGGATCTCTTAGGAATACTCTCAACTAAGATAAATGATCATTATCTTCAAATATTTCAATAGAAAAGCACTATCAATCGATTAGTTCATTTTTGAAGATCAAATAGGATTGATCAAAGAGAGGGAGTTATTATCGAAGCCAAAAGAAAGATAAGTAGGAGATGCCCACAATGCTAGAAAACTTAGCGAGCATCTCAAACTATCCTATGGTTGGGCTTTACATTTTTGAAATTGATTTAATTTGTTTGAGTTGCATTGTTCATTTAGACTTATGATTCCATAACACAAGATTAAGAAAATGCCTAAGAGGTGAGGATTTAAGCTTATGGCCCACAAAGGGGAGAAGCAACCTTAGAACCTAAATCTAGAGAGCTTTAGCGAGAGCCGAAAGCACAAGTTAAATCTAAGGCAAAAATGGGTATTTGGTTTGCCTCCACAAGAGAGGATAAACCACCAGATTGCTTGGACTTACAACCGCCTGAGAGTGGCCGCCAACTAACTCCTCCTACAATAAATTCATGTAGGCAAGTCTTATGCTTATGCAAGATAGCTAGGCTGCTATTTATTTAGAAAGAGTCTAAGTCCTTAAACTCACTCCCTAAAGAGACTAGATCACATAAGGACATAATTCAAATGACCTAAATCTAATATAATTCAAATTTCATTTTATTTTCATTTTGGAAAAATTATTTTGACTCAGGCTAATAGGATTCATATGGCTAATGCATGAGAAATAAAGTTATTAGCCAAATCAGCAAGAAGGGAGGAGCTATGTTTCCACCATGGCTCTCAAAGGTCAAGCCAAGTTTTTTCGGCATAGTGAAAGCCCTCCAATCAAGAGTGAAACAAGATGCATTTGTGCATGATGTTATAAAACAAGTACTCATCCAGCTAAGGGGTTGTTAATTCTTTTATCTTAATTTTAAACCTAAACTTTAGGTAAGGTTATGAATTCTTTATTTTTAGTTTTGAGTTTGGCTCATATGACTTCATTTAGGTCAAATGGGTCAAGTTGACCAATTTGACCCATTTGACCTATTTGAGCTAGGTCATGAATAGGTTTAGGTTTGGTTAGTCATATGAAGTAGATTGGTATCTTTGTTTCCAATCAATTTTGGTTAAGTTTGAATTTGGCACAACATGACCCCTTTAGGTAAAATTTGGTTCAAGGTCAATTGGGCTAGGTTAGGTCTAGTTGGCGAATTGAGTCTTTGGTCAAGTTCAACAAGTGATTTGGAATGAACTTAACCCATTGGTTTCAATCAATTTAGCTTAGATCAAGTTTTAACACATTTTAACTTTTAAGGTCAAGTTGGGTCAACTTGGGTCAAGTGGCCAATTGGGCTAGGTTAGGGTCAAATTTTGACTTGATCAAGTTCAAACATAGTTCATGAATGAACTTAGATCAATGGTTTCAATCAATTTGGCCTATGGTAGATTTTGGCTAGTTTAGGTTTTATTTTGGCTAAGTGTTGACTTGGTCAACCCTTAGGTTTAACTTGGTTTGACCCAATTTGATTGATTGATCATCCCATGATGATTTTTTATCATGATGAGACATAAGTGAGTTTGATTCAATCCAATTTGGTTAGGATTAGAATTTGGCTCATAAGGGTACTTTAGGTCACTTTGGGTCAAGTGAGCCTAAGTGGGTCAAATAGCTTGGTCAAAGCTTGATTTGAGTTTGATTAAACTTTTATATGGAATTATTATTGAAATATAAATCCATTTACAAGTAGTTTGCAGTCAAATGGGTTTTGATTCATTTGATAATTTCATATTTAGAGGAAGAACATGAATGGATTTGGGGTTTAATTTTTGAATTGGATTTTAGTTTGGTGATTGAAGTTTGTATTTATATATGAATTTATGATTGTAAGGTTGATTGAATCATTAAGGAAAATCAAGATTTTGGCTTGATTTGAAGTTGATTTGACTAAGTTCAAGATTTTGACATGAAAGGCTTAGGTTGGATTTTGAACGAATTTAAGTTTGATTTTTAGAATTGGTTTTGATTGTTTGAATTTAAATTTCATTTATATATGTGAATATAATTGATAATATAAATAGTTTATTTGAAATTTTGATGAATTTGAAGTGATTTGATCATGATCTAGGCTAGGTCCTTAAATAGAAATTTAAAGGACATAGGAAAATTTTGGAGTTTGGAGCTTGAATTTGTGATTTGGTTTGATTGACTTATATTTATATTTCATTTATATATGTGAATGTAAATGAGAATATAAATGAGTTATGAGAAAATCCCATGAATTTGAATTGATTTGATCATGACTTAGGCTAAGTCCTTAAGAAGGAAATTAAGGACAGAAGAAGGATTTTAAATTTGGAATTTCATTTTTTTTTAATTTGATTTTATTGATTTGTATTTATATTTCATTTATATATGTGAATATAATTGAGAATAAAAATGAGTTATGAGAAAATCCCATAAATTTGAATTGATTTGATCATGATTTAGGCTACGTCCATGAAGGAAAACTTAAAGGACTTAGGAAAAATTTATGACTTGATTTTTGAATTTTGAATTTAGTTTTGTTGGTTTGAATTTATATTTCATTTATATATGTGAATATAAATGAGAATATGAATGGCTCATGAGAAAATCTCAAGGGTTTGATTTGGTTGATCATGATTTAGGCTAAGTCCTTAAAAGAAGATTAAGGACTTAGGAAAGATTTGGACTTAGGAATTCCATTCATGGATTTCAATCATGTGGAGTTTATTTGAATTTGGAGAAAATCAAATAAAATTGATTTGGAGTTTGAGAAAATAAATTAGGATTGATTTGGAATTTTGACTTGAAGGAAGGAAGGTGAAGAGTGGTTCAAGCTAAGGGTAGGCAAATTTTCCTAACACCCCTAAGGCATGACCTATGGCTAACTCTTCTAAGTCTCTAGGGCTAGGTTGAGTGTCCACCTAATCACTAGATGTGTCTTAAGACTAAGGAACTCTTAAAGTATAAGAGAAGTCTATGTCTAAGATGGAGGGTTGAGAGCTCATCTAAAAATGAGGTCAACAAGGCCCAATAGGTGTGGTGTGGCCGACAAGCAGCGTATTGGTGTTGACAGAAATGATCAACAACACTGAAAGATCACAAGCACTAATAGAAACAATCTACTCCTAACCCAAGGTGTAGAAGGAATCTAGAGCTTAGTGCAATGTGGCTCTACTTATGTCCAAGACATAAGAGAGGGGGAGGAATCCACTAAGGGATAGAGTATGAACCTTCCCCTAGGGAAGCAAATTCAAGTCATCCACAAAGGAATGAGAGGTTTGATTTGATTTATCTCACTAAGGAGAAATTTCTACTAGGGAAGAGGGTTAAATTTATTTTAATTTTTTGTTTGTTATTTAAGCTCCACTAGGGATATAGAAATGAACTCTCCACTAGAGAGGCAAGTCCAAGTCATCCACAAGGGAGGGAGTTTTGATATCCTCTGAAGGATTAAAATTCTAGATCCGCTGGGGGACTAGAAAGATTTCCATCTCACTGAGGAGAAGCAAAAGATTTTATTTAGATTGATTGATTTGTTTCATTTTTTTGTTTCGTTAGATTTGTTTGTTGAATCTATTTCAGATATTGGATTTTGAGATGAGCACTATTGGTTTGTGATGGATAGAGTAGGAAAGGCTTGACCTAACTTAGATTTACCAATCAAAGGGTAGTCTACTAAACACATAATAGTACTAAGACCAAAGGATTCCTTTCGATATAGTAGATGTACTAGGAAGTGTGGTTACATCCTCAAAGTTGGGACATTCTTTGGGGGTAATTGGCAAAATAGAACCAACCTAAGGATGACTATTGAGTGCCACTAGGGGACTTAAATCAACTCAAAGATAGTCAAAGTAATTTCATTTAGATTTATTTTAATCATGATGGATTCGTCATTTTGATGGCAGAGTAGGGCCATGGAGGTCTAGACCTATCTCAAATTTACCAATCCAAAGGGAGTAGTTGACCAACCACAAGGTAGGACTATCCAACCAAAGGGATGCCTTTTGGTTTGCAATGATTAAGTTAGGATGAAAGTGTGGGGACTCACATTTTTCAAAATAAGAAACCACTAGGGTGATTGGCTATTTTGAGCAACAAATTGAACCCGACCTAGGGCTGACTATTGAGTGAATGTCACTGGGGAACTTAAATCAACTCAAAGATAATCAAAGATTAATTTCATTTTTAGATTTATTTTGATGGATTCCATTAGTTTGTGATGGATCAAACTGAGAAGGAGTTGATATTATCCTAAACCTATCTCATATTTACTAAACCAAAGGGAGTAGCTTCCCGGCTGATGGGAGAACTATCCAACCAAAGGAGTGACTTTTAGTTTGCAATGATCAATTTAATAGAAGAAAGCTAGGGGACTCACATCTTCCACTACAAAAGACCACTGGGTGATTGGTTGCTTTAGCCAACAAATCAAACCCGACCTAAGGTTGCCCGTCGATTTGCGACAATCATGCTAGAAAGAATGCATCATAGTCTTACATCTTTCAAAGCGGAATGACTGTCGGGGTAACCTGCTTGAAACAAAATAGATTGAACCTGACCTAAGGGTGACTATGAAGTTAGTGTCGACTTGGGGACTTATCTCAACTCAGGCAGTTAGGAAATTCCTATAGGGAGTTCTGCTGACACTGCCCTAAAGATAGGATGCCAGATTGGGAAAAAGGGCACATTGGGGGCTTGAATTCCTAATCATCAAATGAATTAATTTATTTATTTTATTTAGTTTATTTTATCATGGACCCTATTAGTTTGTGAAGGATCAAACTGAGAAGGAGCTTATAACCACTAGATTCTGAGAAAACCTGTGCAATCAAAAGTAACCAATGAGGTAGTCAATAGGTGAGATTCATAGATAGATGACATGGCTAGTCATATATCCAATAGGTATTTGGTGGCCAACTCAAGAGAAAACAGGACTCATACCAAGAGTTTTATATCCACTGGGTGAGTCTTGTCGCAGAACATCAACCAACCTAAGGTGCTATGGGTTTGCAATTAGCCTAGGAAGAAAGCTCGGGGACTCACATCCTTCTATAGAAGAACTGATTGATGGGATAGTCTGTCTTCGGGTCAACAAGTGCCATCTGACCTAGGGCGACTACTGAGAGAATACCACTAGGGGACTTATGTCAACTCAAGCATAGTCAAGAGGAAAGGAGCCTCTGGGGAACTCATCTTAAACCTCAAACATACTCAACCTAGTTAGTGCATGATGGCTAGTTCAAGAAGAAAGTAGGGGACTCACATCTTCTTAAGCAAAGTCAACATGAGGTAGCTTACTAGCTAGGCAGTAAAGTCTACCATACTAACAAGGTGCTCATTGGTTTGCAATGATCAATTTAGGAAGAAAGTGTGGAGACTCACATCCTCCAAATAAATGACCATTGGGGTGACATACTAGCAAGGTAGCATGTAGACCCGACCTAGAGCAACTAATGAGTGAGTGCCACAGGGGCTTGCTCCCACATCAAAATAGCTCAAGATAAAAGATTTGTGTTTGTTTTGTGCATGTGTTAAAAGGAATAGGATGTCTCTGGGGGACTCTTACTTTAAACACACTGGGGATTTGATGAAATGATGGTGCCATGGATGGCAAAAGGATTCCACTAAGAAAGGATGTCACTTGGGTTCTCTCACCTAACTTAGTTATGCTAATCAAAATAGGATGCCTCTTGGGTTCTCTTACTATTAATAGCATCGAGATTATGTTTGTGTTGTGAAAAAGTGATAGGATGCCACTGGGGAACTCTTACACTTATCCTAAACACGTCATGGCGGATTCGCAAGATAAGCAAACAATGCTTTGAAAAAAGAGAAGATTTGATGAATGGAATCAAATTTTGGTTCTTTTTATTAATAATGATTTTCAAACATGATTTATTTTATGGGTAATATTTCTTTAAATAGAGCCCATTAAATAGAAGCATCGGATGTTCCCCTTTACAATCAATAAGCTGATAAGATCCTCCCTAGTAGGCCTTCTCTATGACAAAGGGGCCTTCCTAAGTGGGTTCAAACTTTCCTCCCATCTTTCGATGGGCAACAATTGGTCTCTTTAGGACTAACTTATTGTGAGCTTGAATCCTTTTGACCTTGTACAACTCAAGATTATGGCACACCCACAGGCGACTTTCCTCTAAACCTTCGAGCTCTTCTAATCACAACTTTGCATTCTACTCTATAGTGATCTTGCTACCCAATGCTATCCTTAGTGATGGGAGTTGAACTTCTAAAAGTAGAACGGCTTTGAACCCATACACTAAGGAAAATGGGGTAGACTTAGTTGGATTTTGGTATGTGGTGCGGTAGGCCCACAAAGCTTTGACCAACTGCTCATATCACTATCATTTGTTATCATCAAGAGTCTTCTTTAGTATCTGGATGAGAGTTTTGTTGAATTCTTCTGCTAAACCATTTGCTCTGGGGTAGTAGATGGTGGAGTATCTCCAATCTATATCGTGTCTTCTGGCAAAGCTATTGATCTCCGTGCTTTTGAATGCAGTACCATTATCAGATATAATTCATCGAGGCTCCCCAAACCTATATACGATACAGTTCCTGACAAACTAAAGAACATGCTGAGCTATGACCTCTATGAGTGGGATGGATTTCGCCCACTTAGAAAAATAGTCGGTGGAAGCTAAGATGAATCGATGCCCCTTAGAAGAAGGAGGATCGATTGGACCCACAATATCGATACCCCAACACTCAAATGGCCATGAGGCCAAGGTAGGGTGTAGAATGTTGGGTGGTTGGTGGAGGACCACACCATGTACCTAGCACTGATGGCATCTCCTAGCTACATCCATGCAATTTATAATTGAAGGCTAGTATCCTAGTCTTGATCTTCATCATCTTTATCTTGATGTGCTCAGACTAATGTACCTGATTATAATGCCATGGGCTTTGTGTTTATAATACAACATCCCACATTTGGTCAAAGGACTGGCGGTATAGGGTGCCATCAACAAAAGCATAGGAGAGAGCTCTCTATTTCACCTGATGGGCTTATGACTTTTCTTGAGGTAGTTTGTCGGTGTTCAAATAATCTATGAACGGTTGCCTTTAATCCAGCTCCTTGTCCATTTTGGCAAAGGCAACCTCCCCTTCAAGAGAAAGTCTCTCGATGAGTTCAACATCAATAAGGGATAGGACTTGTCTATTTTGGACCCTTATTGAAATGGACTCATCTTCCGGACATGCCAACTCTTTGGCAAGTTTGGTCAAAACATATGCTACTGTGTTCTTTACTCAAGGAACCTTATAGAAGGTGACTTTGAGAATCTGGGCCAATAGGCATACTCACAGTAATGATGAAGCTTAGGTTTGAGAGCCTTGTAGGACCCGGCAATCTGGTTGATAACCAACTGAGAATTCCCAAAGATATTGATGCTCTTGACACTGATAGTGATGGCTAACTATAGACCGGTAATCAAAGCCTCATACTTGGCTTCATTATTTGTGCAGGGGTTGGAAAGATAGTATGAGAATCTCATCACATCGCAGTTTAGAGTTAGAAGAACTATTCCTACCCCTTCTTTTCCTAGGAGAATAGATCGCGGTGCTTCCCCTTTATGAAAAGAAGTTGCACCATCAAAATACATCTCCCATCGGTGGTTGCCGGCCTCCCCTAAGTTCATGATTTGTTCATCAGGGAGATCATCACTAAGCGGAGAATCAACAGGAAGTGGGTGTGTTGCTAAGAAATTTGCTAGTGCCTGTCCTTTTATCACACGGAGGGATACAAATGAAATATCAAACTATGAGAGAATCATAGACCAGCAAGCCAAACGTCTAGATAGCATTGGCATTGTCATGAGGTACTGTAGTGGATTTATTCTGCATATCAAGTTCACCTTATGAGAAAGCATATAATGTCATAGTTTTTCGGAAGCAAAGATCAAAGCTAGGCAATATTTCTCAATAGGTGGATAATTTGCTTGGAATCGAGATGGGCGAGGTAGTAGAGAGCTCTCCTTCCCTTCATCATTGGCTTGGGCCAACCAAGAGAGTCATCAATGCAGGTGTGTAAGATGAGTGGCCTTCCGAGATAGGCTACTAGAACTGGCGGCTTCACCAAAATCTTGCTTGATATCTTGAAAATCACACTTATCATCCCACTTGAACTTGGCATCCTTTTTAACAAGTGCCGAGGATGGCTTGCATCTCTTCGATAGGTTGGAGATAAAGCATCTTAGATATGCCAGCCATCCTTGGAAGGATTTGAGTTGAGTTAAACTCTTAGGAGGTGGCATTTCTAAGATAGTTTTGATCTTTTTTAGATCTATTTCTATTCCCCGATGTTGAACAACAAACCCAAGAAATTTTCTTGATGCTACTCCGAATGCACACGTTAGGAGATTTATTTTGAGGTTATATTATCTTAACTGTTCGAAAACTACTCTCAAGTCAAAGATGTGGTCTTTCTTTTCTCTACTTTTGACTACTACATCATCATGTAGCACTGAACCTGATGATGGATGAGTTCATTGAAGATCTGAGTCATGGCCCATTGGTATGTAGCACTAGCTTTTTTATGGTCGAAAGGCATGACCCTATAATAGAATATTCTGATCGGGGTTTGAAAAGTAGTGTTTCTTTCATCTTCAGAAGACATCTTGATTTGGTTATAGCCAGATGACCCATCCATGAAAGAGAAAACTGCATGAGATGAGGAGATGTCCACCATTAATTC
This sequence comes from Cymbidium sinense, assembly GCA_021442155.1. Lineage (NCBI taxonomy): Eukaryota > Viridiplantae > Streptophyta > Magnoliopsida > Asparagales > Orchidaceae > Cymbidium > Cymbidium sinense. The sequence goes on from CM038219.1 coordinate 5,004,784, forward strand.
TAGTATAGGAAGAGGAAACTCATCCTAGGATATGCCTTGTTTAAATCCCTGAAATCAACATATATGCGAATTTGGCCATTCTTCTACTTAACTCGGACGACACTAGCTAACCAGGTAGGATATTTTTTTTCCCTGATGAAACCAGCATCAACTAATTTCTTGACTTCAGAAATGACATGTTGTTCAATTTGTAATCCCATGCATCTATGAGCTTGCTTAATAGGGGTAGCATTAGGATCTATTGCTAGCTTATGGACTGCTATGTCAGGAGATAATCTGGGCATTTCTTTATAACTCCATGCAAAGCAGTCTTTAAACTCAGTTAATAGTCTAAGTCATTGGTTTCTTCTTCATTCAGCAATGAACTGATGTACACCAGGCATGGATTTTCTTCTATCCCAAGGTTGATTTCTTTAAGCTTGTCAATTGTTGAATGAATCTCCTCTTCAAACTCAGGAGATGCCGCTTTAATTTGGAGATCATCTGAATCATCTGAGATTTCTAAACACACATTCTCATAAGAGTTGGGGTTGTGTGAAAAGAACCTATCATACTCCAAATGATTGGTAACAACTAAGCGATGTCATTGTCATCGGACCCACTGTATATCTAGTCCGCTCTTGATTGTGCTTCCACTGTATTATTTCCATAGCTTTTCAAAGTACTTTCATGCTTGGACCATGTATGAGGAACTAAACCTTTTACGTATAAGATTATGAACATAAGGCGAATAAAAGTCAAATGGTAATTCCATTAATTCTTTAAATGTATCCTCCTCAAGTTCTACATCAACTTCAAGACTTGAGGATGATGATCCAAAAAAGAATCTCTTCTATTTTATGTCACTGGAAGACTTAGGGACTTCCTTAACTACCAAATCTTCAACTTTCTAAGATGTAAGTAAGGTTAGAGTTAAGGTTCCCAACTGCTACCTAATAGTTTCACATAAACTTGATTTGAATATTTTTTTTGTCTATAGGCGTGGTCTTCGTCTCTATCTGGATAGAAAGTCACCTCCAATGGAACCCGATGAGAGGGGTTGATTGGTATACTAATTATATTAGACTCATCCTTCGAGCTGAATTCCAAGTCTATGTGAATAGTAGTGGAACTCCTATGAATTGGAACATGACCTCTGTTGGCTAATGGCCAACTAGGGGGTCTTCCACCTCTAGAACTGCCTTTGTTTCTACCTATGCCTCTATCTGGTGGAGGTTGAGCCATCCTACTCACATGTCCATATGATGGAATAAACTATGGGTGGAATGTGATATGTGGATCTATTTCTTCCTCAATTCCCCTTTCTTGTTCACTTGGACTTTCATTTTTCTTTTCTTTTTCTTTTAGCTTTTCTTTTTCTTCATTTTCTTTTTCTTTTTCTTTTGAGTTTGAATTTTTTCCAAGTTAACAAGAAAGGGTGTTTTGAGGAAGATAGTAGGTCACATCCTCATAAATCTTAATCCCTCTAACTAAAAATAGCTTTTCATCTCTGTTGACACGGTATTCAATCCCATCTTTTCTGAACTTGATACATTGATGGAGGGAGGATGGAATGATCTTGTTCTAATGTATCCAAGGCCTACAAGAAAAGCAGTGAATGAAGTATTCAAATCAATGATGTAAAACTTGGCCTCTTCTAGTCACCTATCTCCATAGGAAACACTATAGAACCTAAAGCCCACTCACCTTGTTCATTGAATACTCTCAACATCATCTGATCTCCTCAGAGTGTGGAGATGATGATCCTCAAATAAGAAAGGGTCTTTAGACTCATAATATTCTTCGATGCACCTAAATCCATGAGAACTCTAGCAAGTCTGGACCTGTCCATGTCAACTGTGATGTAGAGGGGATGGTTGTGCTCTAAGTCCCCTAGAAGAAGGTCTTCATGTGTGAAGGTGATACCTTGAGCATCTTTTATATAATGTGCTTCCTCACCTATAGCGATCAACTGAGCTAAGCATAATTCATGATTAAGGAGAGCCTTGATTAATGATTCTCTCATCTCTTTGGATAAGACAAGGGCATCCTATATGCTTAGCTTTGATGGAAACTTTCTTAGATGAGAAAGGACATTATAGTCCACCTTGGGCTAGTCCTCCACAAGCATATCCAAGGGTGAAGCATCCTGTGGAGGGGCTTTTCGATCTTCTGTACCAATGACTTATTTCCCTCTATCTTGATGTACTGACCTAGGAGGTAGAACCTTACCATTATGGAGGTTGACTTCGATGATCTCTTTTGGCAGGGTAATGAAAGGTTCTATTTGCATATCAGGCTCACCTACAACTTCTCCTATGGGACCCTCAGAATCAAATGATTCAATGTCTATCTCAAGAGGCGAACCCGTAGTATTCAGAGTTGGAAAGTCCAACTCCGAATCAGAAAGAGGAAGATCGGAATTATTATAATTATTTTAACTTCAAGAGTTATCATTAGGAATAGAAGAAGATAACCCATCAAAAGTGACACAGATGTAATTCAAAATAGCTTTATTCTTCAATTTCTTGGAATTGTTTCGAGGTATAAAGTGGAAATAAAGTAAAGTGAGTGGGGTAAGGGATTTGATGCCCTTATCCTCTGATACAATAGTTATACTAGTAGAAGAAGTGCAACTAGCTGAAGTGGAAGAAGTCACCGGTGTGGAAGTGGCAACTGTAGGCTGGAGGCTGGACTAGGTCGATGGATGCGCTAATGGGCTATCTTGGGTCGACACATGTTGTTGCTGCTGCTGCTGCTGAGCTCCCCCTTTCCTTGAGTTGGCACTGGCAACTTTCAAACCTTCCTTGATGTTGGAGGTTTGAGCTGACTCAGGCACCTACAAAAAAAGCTTCTTGATCATCTCAATTATCTTCTTAAAGGTTTTGGATAAAGACATATCCCAACCTTCTTTAGTTTTGGAAGGATCACATGTTTCCCCAAGGATTACCCTAATGGAACTAGATGGTTGTTCCACAAGGTATTCCTTTGGGATAACTACAGCACCGATCTTGAAGTTGTGTTCAAGCCAGTCCTTGAATGAGGAGCAACCCTCCAAAACATAGCCTAGCATACGATGATAGGAGCAAAAGTTTGGATCATGACTTTTGCCTACTTTCTCCAGTCTCCTAGGCTCGGGTAGCTAAAAATCAAGCTTCTTTAAGAGATTCTTAAAGATCTTCCTGATTACCTCCCACTTAAATGAATAAGACTTATTAAGCTTATCTAAAGAGTAGGTGGACCATAGCTACCTAGTGGCGGGTATGAGTGTCGATGTTGCTAGTGGTATGGCTAAGGAGGCGATGGTGCTGGTCACGGAGGCTACTATGGAGGTCGGTAGGGCTACCTCGGTGGAGGCTACTAAGATTTTGATCTATCGGACTGATCTCTAGCTGTCTGCTTCCCCTTATCTATTGTTGTCACTACTCTTAGTTTCTTCTCATAGACCTTTTATGGCTTTGCTTTAGGCAAATGATCTTGAAAAGGTAACTGTTTGGCCTCTCCTTGTAGAGTAGCCGCCTTGTTGATTAGCTTCTCAAATGTCTTGATAGTGAAGCCCTTAAGCATGAAGGCAACCGGGCCATGGATATTCTTCAAAATAATCTCAATGGAATGTTGCTCGGATAATTGGGGCTCACACTTCATACTCAGGTTATGCCATCGAAAAAAATAAGCAACAAGGGACTCACCAGTCTTTGTGCTACACGAGATCACCTGATAATATTTGTTGAGCTCCAGGAAACCTCTTTATAAAGAGTTTCTCTAACTCAGCAAATGTCTTTATTGAACCATTGGACAGTTCAGCATACCAATCAAAAGCAATCCCTGCTAGGCTACTAACAAAGAGGCAGAAAAGCAAAGCATCGCTACCATCGGTGTTGCAACAACTGGCCCTGAAATGTGCTATGTGCTACCTTGGGTTTCCACTTCCATCAAAGCTTTTGAAGGAAGGTGGCACGAAACCCTTGGGATATTGGATTGTATCGAATTCCTCCGGGTAGGGTCTACCCTTTGGAACTAATGATCCTCCCCGATCTTGAGCCAATGCTTCCTGCACTTGCTGCTCAACCATGGATCAGATGTTCTTTTATTGTATAGAGGTACTTTTCACTACCTTCTTATACATGCCAGTGCTACCTTGCTCAATGGGAGGTAAAGTCTTGGCTAGGTCCAAGACATGCACTAACTTAGGCTGACTGTTGACAGTTGTGGTAGGATAAATTGTTGGGGCTTGTTTATGGAGTACTGAAACTGCAGCAAACATGTCCTCTAACTACCGTGCCATATTATCTATCTACTCATCTTTTTATTTCAACTGATATCGAAGGTGTTAGGCTGATTGGGCGGTGTCTTCCTGATCAACCTCATCACCTTCCATGGCTTTCTCCCGAGAAGAGATCCTCGGTATCCACCATGCACTCAGTCTCCCAACAAGTCATCTTCATTGGGATCGGCGACTTTCTCCTCATCGATCATACCAAATTTCCTTCTTTTCATGAAATAATGAGTCTATCTCATCTAAGAATGATCAATCAGTAGGTACAAATGTCTTGGTGACCGTATGATCACTCATGTATTGAGAGGCGGACCTCACCCTTGAGGAGTCAATCCTACGAGGACTGTACTCACTAGATGAGAGACACTCCTGAGTAACTAGCTATGAGTGATATTCCTAGGAGGTTTCACCATCCTTGGTGCAGCTGGGCTATCATCTGCCATCTCTGAAATAATTGCTACCATCTCCATATCTTGTTGTACTTGCAGAGTTGGTGAAGGGACGACCACTGTGCTTTGGGGTCCCCACTCCTTCCATACCACCACTAGGGTAAAAGGTCGAGCAGGAGAGCTTAGCCTCTCCACAGTAAGTGGTGTAGATGGGGTAGGATCCCTCTCCATAGTCGGATCACCAACGGGGTGCGCTTCTCCCCGAATATGGCCTTCATGGCCTTTGATGGAAGTGATCGTGGTAATGGTGATGGCGAGGAGTGCGGTGTGGTGGAGACACCACCGACTCTCTATGCATAAAAGTTGTCCTCCTGTGATGACTAGTCCCAGTAAGTAAGATGATGTCAGTATGGTCAGCGCAGGTAGCATACCGAGCAGGAAAATCAACAAGTGTGGAAGTTGCCGAATGGCGACTGAACCTCTGCCTCTCCCATTTGGTAATGTGAGCAAATGTATTGGCCTCTCTGGCCCTCTCCTGACGAATATGTTTTCCAACACTATGGGGGATAATGGATCTCAGATCAAATTGAGCTCCGGACTTTGAACGTCCGTAAACTCTGCCTACCTGACGCAAGACTGATCGGAGGTAGGCAAACAACCTCCTGCTCCTAGTAACTGCTGGCTGATATTGTACCATTAGTGGAGGTGATGTGAGAATCCTCCTAACATCCTCTATATCTGACCCAGAAAGAGGATGGAGCTGGTTTGATGTAACCAGTGGTGAAGTAAAAACAAGAAACTCCTCAGGGCGCAGCTACCTCCATCTCCAAATCTAGTGTGATAGCTTGATCATGCTTTTTTTCCTTCATTGCATTTTGGTAGGATGGGAGGCGTGAGAGACCCATACTCAAAGTGGAGGCAATCCCACGAGATTAGAGCCTTACCCTTAGAGTGCAGATGAGAGGTCTAGCCCTCAGGCGGCATGAGAAACAGGCATGGCGGGGATGGGACTAGTACTATCACTTCACAAGCTAGTGGGGCGCCACTACTTTCCTCTTTAATGAGGAGATGTTAATCGGTAGATCAATCGGATGACCCGCTTACCGATCACCTGGTTCTTGTTGTCATGAGGGGAGTGCCCTCACATGTAATTCTCGCTCCTTCAAATCCCCTACTGAAATGGATAAGGTGTATATGATCCAATCGGGGGAAGTTGGCTTGGTCCAAAGCCAAATCCATGCCAAGAAGGAAACTAAAAATAAATTTTTGCGATCCTATCATCTTAGATCAACTACAAAGATTGAGAAACTGAACTGTTGTTGTACTATAACTGATGATGAGAATCTGTAATAGAAAATGAGCTTAGATTATATTTCTGTCTTTGTTTGATTTTTGAATTTGAATTGAAAATTTGAACTGACATCCAACATCTTGGAAGTGTTAAGTGTTCAATTGGATTTGAGAAGATTTAGAAATTTGATTGAAGGAGGAATTTTGAATATAAATCCAACTTCAATAAATTTGGGTATGTTGAAAAGTGGATTCAAATATTTTGAGAAGGATGCTTTCATAGGTTCATGTTTGTTTGAATTTAGATTTTGGATTTGAGGTCCCTTTCCTTTAACAAATTTGGGTATGTTAAAATAAGGGTCAATTGATTTTATTTTTGATTGATGATTTTAGACTTTTATTCACTTAGCAAATTTGAGTATGCTAAATGAAGTGTTTGAAAATAATTATTTCTTTTTGATGAATTGTTGTTTAATTTTGAAATTTGGAATTCTCACTTAGCAAATTTAGATATGTTAAGTGAAGAACCCAAGTGTGTTTTGTTTTATTTTTGAAAATATAATTCTTAGCAAATTTGGGTATGCTAAGAAAATCTTAAGTATTTCATTTATTTTGGATATTTGATTTTTGAAAGAGTAGGATCCTTAGCAAATTTAGGTATGCTAAGGAAATCCTAATGTGTTTCATCTTTGTTTTGATTTGATTGAAAGTGGAGACTTTACTTTGGAAAATATGGTATGCTAAGGATGAATTCCCACTTAATTTTGTGAAATGGAAATTTTACTTAGCAAATTTGAGTATGCTAAATGAACTTCCAAAAGATGTGTTCAAAATTTTGATTTAGTTTAGTTTTGAAAATGAAAACTTATCTTTAGAAAATTTGATATGCTAAAGAACGAAGTTCCAAAAGTGCTTGAAGATTTTTGGTTTTGACTTTGGAAACTACACTTAACAAATTTGAGTATGCTAAATGAAATTCCAAATGTGTTTAACAATTTTTTGATTTTGAATTTGGATACTTCACTTAACAAATTTGAGTATGTTAAATGAGGTTCCAAATGTGTTTGAAAATTTTTTATTTTGGAATTTGGAGACTTCACTTAGCAAATTTGAGTATGCTAAATGAAGTTCCAAAATGTGTTTGGTGACTTCACTTAGCAAATTTGAGTATGCTAAATGAAGTGTTTGAAAATAATTGTTTCTTTTTTATGAATTGTTGTTTAATTTTGAAATTTGGAATTCCCACTTAGCAAATTTAGATATGCTAAGTGAAGAACCCAAGTGTGTTTTGTTTTATTTTTGAAAATATAATTCTTAGCAAATTTAGGTATGCTAAGAAAATCCTAAGTATTTCATTTATTTTGGATATTTGATTTTTGAAACAGTAGGATCCTTAGCAAATTTAGGTATGCTAAGGAAATCCTAACGTGTTTCATCTTTGTTTTGATTTGATTGAAAGTGGAGACTTTACTTTGGAAAATATGGTATGCTAAAGATGAATTCCCACTTAATTTTGTGAAATGGAAATTTTACTTAGCAAATTTGAGTATGCTAAATGAACATCCAAAAGATGTGTTCAAAATTTTGATTTAGTTTGGTTTTGAAAATGAAAACTTCTCTTTAGCAAATTTAATATACTAAAGAATGAAGTTCCAAAAGTGCTTGAAGATTTTTGGTTTTGACTTTGGAAACTACACTTAACAAATTTGAGTATGCTAAATGAAATTCCAAATGTCTTTAACAATTTTTGATTTTGAATTTGGATACTTCACTTAACAAATTTGAGTATGCTAAATGAGGTTCCAAATGTGTTTGAAAATTTTTTATTTTGGAATTTGGAGACTTCACTTAGCAAATTTGAGTATGCTAAAAAAGTTCCAAAATGTGTTTGGAAATTTTTGATTTTGGATTTGGAGACTTCACTTAGCAAATTTGAGTATGCTAAATGAAGTTCCAAAATATTTTTGGAAGACATTTTGATTTTAGATTTGGAGACTTCACTTAGCAAATTTGAGTATGTTAAATGAAATTCCAAATGTCTTTAACAATTTCTTAATTTAAATTTGGAGGCTTCACTTAACAAATTTGAGTATGCAAAATGAAGTTCCAAATGTGTTTGAAAAATTTTTGGTTTTGACTTTGGAGACTTCACTTAGCAAATTTGAGTATGCTAAATAAAGTTCCAAATAGTTGTTTGAAAATTTTTGATTTTGGAATTTTGAGACTTCACTTAGAAAATTTGAGTATGCTAAATGAAGTTCCAAATGTGTTTCAAAAACAAATTTTGGCTTTGACTTTGGAGAGTTCACTTAGCAAATTTGAGTATGCTAAATGAAGTTCCAAAGATGTGTTTCAAAATTGTTGTTTTGAATTTGGATACTTCACTTTGCAAATTTGAGTATGCTAAATGAAGTTCCAAATAGTTGTTTGAAAATTTTTGATTTTGGATTTGGAGACCTTACTTAACAAATTTGAGTATGCTAAATGAAGTTCCAAATGTGTTTGAAAATTTTGGTTTAAATTTGGAGACTTCACTTAGCAATTTTAAGTATGCTAATTGAAGTTCCAAATGTGTTTTGAATTGTGAAAATATGATTGTTAAGTTTTGATTTTTGAAAAGGAGACTTTCATTCAACAAATTTGGGTATGTAGGACTGGAGATCAATCTTATTTTTGAAATGTAAATTTTTTTTGTTTTGTGTGATTATTGCTTTTTGAAAGAGGGAATTCCAACTTAATCATATGTAAGATATGTTTAAGTGGGATTTCCAAATGATGTTATTTTTATTTAGGAATGAAATCTTCATTCAATAAATTTGGGTATATTAGATGAAGGTGTTCATACGTGCTTTTGAAAAAATTTAATTTCATTTCAAAATGAAACTTCCATTAAATATGTGTGAGTGTATTGAATGAAAAGGTTCATGTGTGCTTTTTGAAAACTTTATTTTTGATTTTTATTTTGATTTTTGGAAAGATGATTGTTCATTTTATTTTGAAAATGAAATCTTCATCAAAATGAATTGAAGGAAGATGTTCATTTGTGCTTTTCAAAAATTTAATTTTATTTGGAAATGAAACTTTCATTCAATAAGTGTGAGTGTATTGAATGGAAAGGTTCATGTGTGCTTTTTTGAAAACATTATTTTTGATTTTGATTTTCATTTTTGTAAAGAAGATTGTTCATTTTATTTTGAAAATGAAATCTTCATCAAAATGAATTGAAGGAAGATGTTAATTTGTGCTTTTGGAAAATTTTATTAGTTTTATTTTTGAAAATTTCTACATCTAACAATTATGAGAATTGTTAAATGAGGGTGATACAATTTTGTGGAAAATATTTTTTATGTGCATTTTTCTTCAAAGAGTGCTTTTTGGAAAGCAAGTTTTTTTATGAAAAAATTATTTTGTATTTATTATTTTAGAATTAACCTTTCCTTATCATAAAAATGATAAGGAGGAAGTCTTTAAGTGTTTTCTTTTTATTTAGATCTTTTTATTTTTACCCATTGGAGAAAGGTTTTAAGACCAACATGGAGTGAGGTCCTAAAACCTAAAGATGTTGGCTAACTCAACTTAAGAATGAAATAAGCTAAGTATCAACAGAAAGAAAGATAGTCTTAGATTCATACCAAAGTACAAACTCACTATCGATACTCAAATACAATGATCATTTACCAAAGATGGAGAGAGGAACCATCCCCAGCGGAGTCGCCAGAAAAATCTGTGGTGAAAAATTTCTATATGGTCGCCTTCATATGTGGGTGAAAAGTAAGAATATAGAAATTTGTCTTTTTGGGACACCACATAGATCCGCAGATGTGCTTATTCAGATGATCGGGTACATCATCAATGAATAGTATACTATCTCGGGAGATAGAAGTCACTACCCTTTAATGTACCTAATCACCTCAATAAGGACTCCTAAGAATAATGGGTCTACATATATACCAGAGATTCTTCCCCTAATTTACATGGAAAAGTTTAGTAGGGTTTATTTCAAATTGGGTTCATTAAGTTTCCTACAGGGGCAAGCCCTTATAGTTAATTACATCCTAAGGTACGGGATCACTTAGGAATATTCTCGATTAAGATAAATAATCGTTGTCTTCAAAGATTTCAATAAGAAAGGACTATCAATAGATTGGTTCATTTTTGAAGATCAAATGGGATTGATCAAAGAGAGGGAGTTATTATCAAAGTCAAAAAAATATAAGTAGGAGATGCCCACGATGTTAGGAAAACTCTCAAACTATCATATGGTTGGGCTATATATTTTGAAATTGATTTAATTTGTTTGAGTTGCATTGTTCATTAGAAATTTAGGACTTATGATTCCATAACACAAGATTAAGAAAATATCTAAGAGGTGAGAATTTAAGCTTATGGCCCACAAAGGGGAGAAGCAATCTCAGAACCTAAATCTAGGGAGCTTTAGCAAGAGCTGAAAGAACAACCTAAACCTAAGGCAAAAATGGGTATTTGGTTTGCCTCCATAAGAAAGAACAAACCACCTGACTGCTTAGACTTACAATCGCCTGGGGGTGGCCACCAAGTAACTCGTCCTATAATTTTAAATTCATGTAGACAAGTCTTATGCTTATGCAAGATAGCTAGGCTGTTATTTATTTAGAAAGAGACTAGGTCCTTAAACTCACTCCCTAAAGAGACTAGATCATGTAAGAACATGCTTAAAATGACCTAAATCTATTGCAATTCAAATTTCATTTTATTTTCATTTTTAGATAATTATTTTGACTCAGGTTAATAGGATTCATATGCATAATGTATGAGAAATAAAGTTATTGGCCAAAATCTATGAGAAGAGAGGAGATGTGTTTCTACCATGGCTCTCAAAGGTCAAGACAAGTTTCTCTAGCAAAGGTGGAAACCCTCCAATCAAGAGTGAAACAAGATGCATTTATGCATGATGTTATAAAATAAGTACTCATCCAGCTAAGCGGTTGTTAATTCTTTTATCTTGATTTTAAACCTAAGCTTTATGTGAGGATATGAATTATTTATTTTTAGTTTTGATTTGGTTCATATGACTTCATTTAGTTCAAATGGGTCAAGTTGACCAATTTGACCCATTTGACCTATTTGAGCTAGGTCATGGGTAGGTTTAGGTTTGATTAGTCATATGAAGTAGATTGGTATCTTTGTTTCCAATCAATTTTGGTTAAGTTTGAATTTGGCTCAACATGACCCCTTTAAGTCAAATTGGGTTAAAGGTCAATTGGACTAGGTTAGGTCTAGTTGGCCAATTGAGGCTTTGGTCAAGTTCAACAAGTGATTTAGAATGAACTTGATCCATTGGTTTCAATCAATTTAGCTTAGATCAAGTTTTGACACATTTTCACTTTTAAGGTCAAGTTGGGTCAACTTGGGTCAAGTGGCCAATTGGGCTAGGTTAGGTTCAAATTTTGACTTGGTCAAGTTCAAACATAGTTCATCAATGAACTTAGATCAATGGTTTCAATCAATTTGGCCTATGGTGGATTTTGGCTAGTTTAGATTTTATTTTGGCTAAGTGTTGACTTGGTCAACCCTTAGGTTTGACTTTATTTGACCAAATTTGATTGATTGATCATCCCATGATGACTTTTGATCATGATGAGAGGCATAAGTGAGTTTGATTCAATCCAATTTGGTTAGGATTAGAATTTGGCTCATAAGGGTACTTTAGGTCACTTTGGGTCAAGTGAGCCTAAGTGGGTCAAATAGCTTGGTCAAAGCTTGATTTGAGTTTGATTAAACTTTTATATGGAGTTATTATTGAAATATCAATCCATTTGCAAGTAGTTTGCAGTCAAATGGGTTTTGATTCATTTGATATTTTCATATTTAGAGGAAGAACATGAATGGATTTTGGGTTTAATTTTTGAATTGGATTTTGGTTTGGTGATTGAAGTTTGTATTTATATATGAATTCATGATTGTAAGGTTGATTGAATCATGAAGGAAAATCAAGAGTTTGGCTTGATTTGAAGTTGATTTGACTAAGTTCAAGATTTTGACATGAAAGGCTTAGGTTAGATTTTGAACGAATTTAAGTTTGATTTTTAGAATTGGTTTTGATTGTTTGAATTTAAATTTCATTTATATATGTGAATATAAATGATAATATAAATGGTTTATTTGAAATTTTGATGAATTTGAAGTGATTTGATCATGATCTAGGCTAGGTCCTTAAAAAGAAATTTAAAGGACATAGGAAAATTTTGGAGTTTGGAGCTTGAATTTGTGATTTGGTTTGATTGACTTATATTTATATTTCATTTATATATGTGAATGTAAATGAGAATATAAATGAGTTATGAGAAAATCTCATGAATTTGAATTGATTTGATCATGACTTAGGCTAAGTCCTTAAGAAGAAAATTAAGGACAGAAGAAGGATTTTAAATTTGGAATTTCATTTTTTTTAAATTTGATTTTATTGATTTGTATTTATATTTCATTTATATATGTGAATATAAATGAGAATAAAAATGAGTTATGAGAAAATCCCATGAATTTGAATTGATTTGATCATGATTTTGGCTAAGTCCATGAAGGAAAACTTAAAGGACTTAGGAAAAATTTATGAATTGATTTTTGAATTTTTAATTTAGTTTTGTTGGTTTGAATTTATATTTTATTTATATATGTAAATATAAATGAGAATATGAATGGGTCATAAGAAAATCTTAAGGGTTTAATTTGGTTTGATCATGATTTAGGCTAAGTCCTTAAAAGAAGATTATGGACTTATGAAATATTTGGACTTAGGAATTTCATTCATGGATTTCAATCATGGATTTCAATCATGTGGAGTTTATTTAAATTTGGAGAAAATCAAATAAGATTGATTTAGAGTTTGAGAAAATAAATTAGTATTGATTTGAAATTTGACATGAAGGAAGGAAGGAGAGGAGTGGTTGAAGCTAACGGTAGGCAAATTTTCCTAGCACCCCTAAGGCATGTCCTAATCTTATGGCTAACCCTTCTAAATCTCTAGGGCTAGGTTGAGTGTCCACCTAATCACTAGATGTGTCTTAAGACTAATGATCTCTTATTGTCTAAGATAAGTCTTATGTCTAAGATGGAGGGGTTGAGATCTCATCCTAAAAATAAGGTCAACATAAGCCTAGTGAGCATCCCAAACTATCTTATGGTTGGGCTTTATATATTTAAATTTGAGGAGAATTATATATTTCAGTTAAAGTTTTATTAGAAATCTAAGACTTATGATCCCATAATACAAGATTATGGAATTACCAAAGAGGTGAGGATTTATGCTTGTGGCCCCAAAGGGAAATAGGAACCTCGGATCTTAAATCTAGGGAACTTTAGCGAGGGCCAAAGCATGACCTAAATCTAAGGCGAAAGTGGGTATATTATTCACCTCCACAAGAGAGAGTAAATCACCCAACTGCTGGACTTATAACTGCCTAGAATGGTAGTCAGCTAATTCCTCCTATATTTTAAAACCATGTAGGCAAGTCTTATGATTTTGCAAGATGGCTAGGTTGTTATTATTTAGAAAAATAAACTAAGGTCCTTAAACCCACTCCCTAATAGACTAGAGCATGAGTGATGTGAATAATGACTTAGTCTAATGCAAATATTATCAAATTTTATTTAATTTTTGACACTTTATTTTGACAGAGGCTATAGGATTTTTATATTCCTAAATGCATGGTGAAGTTGATTATGTGCTAAATCAAAAGAGAAAAAGATGTTTTTCCACCATAGGCTCTTAAAGGTTAAGCCCATTTTCTATCTGGCAAAGATGGAAACCCTCTCTTAGCAAGAGTGAAATAAAATGATATGCGTGATGTTAAGCATACAACATCTAGCTAAGGGATTGCTAAATATTTTATTATCTTGATTTAATGCCTAGGCTTTATATGAGGTTCTGAGTTATTTTAAAAGTTTAGTTATGAGTTATTAATTAGGTAGAAAATTTATTTTAATCCTAAGAGTCTAAATGAATCTAGGTCATACAACAATCACCAATCATAAATAAACTATGAAGAGACATGCTTTTTCTAATGCACAAGCTAAACAAATCATCAAATAATTTTTAAAGCTAACGCAAAAGAATAAGTGGTCGGTGCGATCGAGTATTGTCGTACAACCAGAAAAAGAAATAGGTAGACGATCTCTACCCTTATACAACCCGATATAATGAAAGAATAATTACACTTCAATTACAATAAATGAATAAGAGCTATGGGGGATCTTCAAATCTTTAAAGCTCCTTCTTTCCTTCATTTCATTCTTTCATTGGGTTGCGCAAGCTCCATAGGATCACATGGTACATAAGACTCGGTCTTGTAACCAATGTTTATCCTAAACCCCCCATAGCACTAATTCTAATTCCTAATGCAAAATTACATTAAAAATAGGAAAAAGGTAAAACTAACTACACCTACAAAATAAGTGTTAGCTAAAGAAGCCATACAACATAAGCAGTTATCTGAATAATTTGGACTTAACACCCTGTGCATGTGTAACCAAGTCCACCTATCCTAATGTAGATTATGCTTAGGGGTTAAGCAACTTACACAGCAAAAAATTTATATTTATTTTAAGCACCCCTTAGGCATAATCTCATACAGAAAACATGATTAGGCTAATCATGACCTAACATCCAGTATACGAGGTACACACCCTCACATCCTATCTACAATAATACATCATAAAATAAGCATACATCAAACCATACACCACCCTAACATAAAGCTAGAAGTGGTGACTTAATCTAATGTGTGTGTTAAGGTTTGTGTGGTATGTCCTAGCTGGGCTTTAGAGTTATGGTTTTCTAAGTATGAAAAGATATTCAATTATCATGGGTGATTTTACTTTAAATGGTTTAATTTATTTGCAAATTTTACTTAATATTTTCTTTTATTTCATTTGACCTACACAAAATAACTAAATGTTATAAATAGAAAGAAAGAGAGGATCACTCTCTTTTAACCCTACCTTAAGTCACATTTAAAGCAAATTAATTAATCAATTCCTTTTAGTGAATGGCTTATTACATGTTTTAATTAGTCCTAAGTTTAGATTCATTTTAAATAAACTCATTCAATAAGAAAGGCATCTTAAGCTTAGTTGGGTTGAATTACTATCACATAACATATGTTTATTTATTTCTTTCCATGATGTATATCAGGCATATGATTAAATCCTAAGCATAGCTATACATACAATTTGTATCTTAACACACTTAAATGATGAATGTATGTAAATATACTTATAATTATTATTTTATTTGATTGAATGATTTTGTCACATTAATTTAAAGCTCTATCTAAATTCTTATGCAAGAGCATAAGGAAAGAGCCTTAAATCACATGACTAATCAAATCAACCAATTAAGAAAAGTATGAATGCATATCTTTTTAATAGAAAAAGGGGGTTTTCATTCATTAGCTAAGTACACATCCACATGTATAAAAGTTTTAAGCAAGTATGTCACCATTGTTCTGCACCAAGGGAATGAGGTAGGAACCTCCTTGGGGCTACTTAAAACCATGCATCCCTAGAATGTCCAGACTAACATACCGTTATCCTTAGATACATGAGGATGTATAAACAACTACAAGAGTAGAAAGCCATGCAAAAATTCTATTTTTATTTGATTTATTTATTTTGTGTAAATGAATTAAAGCTCTATCTAGATTTTAGTGTTGAAATGCATAAAAATTAAATCAAGTAGGTACGTCACTTTATTTTGCACCAAGGGAATGAGGTAGGAACCTCCTTAGGGCTACTTAAAGCCATGCATCCTTGGGATGTCCAGACTAATATACTGCTAACATTCTTACTTATGCAAATCAGCACATGAATGTAAGGAAGAGGCTCTATTTCATACATTTATATTCACTTGCAATTTCTATGTATGTATATAACTAAATTATATATATATATATATATATATATATATATATATATATATATATATATATATATATATATATATATATATATATATATATATATATATATATATATATATATATATATATTATGTATGTATATTCAATCATTAGTAAACTTTTGAAAATATATTTGAGATTTAATAATGAAACTAGCCACATATATTTTTAATTTAAATCAACACATGCAATTTGACATAAAAGAAATTATTTTACTTAATTAATTTTAAAAGAGATAGATGCACGAATCATATGACATACAATATTTAGCATGATCGGAAAGAAATAAAATAACACAAGCATGTGATTTCATTCAAATCAACTAAGTCCTAAGGACAATCATACTAAATAAGATTATTTAAAACAAACTAAAGCTCTTTTAATGTCATTTCATTTTCATATTTGATTTGATTTAAGGAAAGTGAAAGAGGTTTGCTAATCCTAATTCCATTCCCCATGTGTGAGTTAATTTGGTTTAATGAAGAATAATTCGTTTGATTTTATGTCTTAATTAGGTCAGGGTAGGAATTAAGTTAATTAAGTAACCCTTACATATATCACCTTAGTTAATTAACTAATTAACAATAAGCCAATATGATATGCAACCATATGAAAAGTAAATTAGCAATGCTCCTAAGAAATAAAAGGGGCCTAATGCAATTGGCTCATGATTAATAGTTAATTAAGCTTAAGGGGGGTCTCACTTAATTACTTTTATGATTTTCCCACACATGTGAGCTAACCATAATTTCATTAGCTCTCTCTTTAGGTTATTGAACACCCAAAGAGCTACCCAAGATTGATTAAAGGTGATTAGATGTGAAGTGGATTTTACATTGAATTAAGCTCATTAATCCATTTGGTTAAGCAATAAGCATGTTCACGTAATGAAATTAACTTAAGGAAAGAGATCAAGAAAGAGGCCTTAATCTCAATCCCTAAGTCCCATATTTGATCACTTAGGCTTTGATTTTATATTGAGGATTAATTAATTAAATAAGCAATTAATTACCTCATTAATCATTAATTAATTTGATTCCAAACAGTAAAGAGAAACATAAGGAATGAATTAGGAAAAGTATCCCAATCACACTCCCTAAGCTCCTTTACTATTCAACAGAGGTAATTAGGCTTAAATAATTAATTAAGTCACTATTTATTCACTAATTAAATTAAGAGAGTGATTAATGTTTAATCAATTAATTTTCCTAATTAAGCAACCAATAAAATCCCAGAAAAATAGGGGAGGTAGAGGTCATCCCCCTAAACATACAAGTAAGTTTAAGAATTAAGAATAAATTAAGCTAATTAAATATTAATTAAGCCAAAATCACTAATCAAAATCAACTAATAATAATTTTCAAGATTTTACTCTAAAATATCTTTAAAATGAGCCAAAGTTTATATTTTTTGAATTTTCTAGGATTAGTTATAACTTTTAGAAGTTTAAGGCTTAAAAATAGATTATTTAAGCTTAATTAAAGCCTTAATCCCGTCGGACCACGTGGCGGCTGACGTGGCGTGCTTTCCACATGGCGCGACGGGATTGGCTATTTAAGTTTTCACATTCACCTAATCGGGATTATGGCGACGCTAACTGTGGATGATCTAAGATCGACGGCCATGATCGTTTATGAAGGAAATCAGGGGATCTTACGCAGGATCTAATCAGAGTTATTCATTCTAATTATGCAGAATGGATGGCTCATGAACCACCCCATTCACGAGCGATGAAAGATGGATGACATCCATATTTCCATGTATGATTCGAGCTCACATGAGCTCAGATTGCCTCCAAATTCATCTCACACCTTCGGGGAGGGGAGGCGCACACATCCAACGGCTAAAAACACATGACATTCTAATTTGCTTCACAAAAGACCAAACAATTTTCCATACAAGGCTCAATTTTATAAAACTACCTCACTAGAGCTAATGTCCAGCAATGAATCGATGGAGGTAGCTTCTCCTAGTTGAGGCAAGGTCCTGTTGAGAAGATTTGAGCTTGATTTAAAGTAAGTTACTCCTGAGGCCAAACTCCTCCTATTTGGCAATCGATCTTGGTCGAACTCCTATCTCCAATGCTCGAAAAGGCTTGGGGATGATTCAGTTGGCTTCGACGAAGTAATAGGATGGTGTGGGTGCAAGGAATTTGGGTTTGATCATGTGGAGGGGAAGTATTGATTGGGAAGGTGGTATCCTATTTCAGCTTTGCTCAGAGAAGAGGAATGCCAATTGAGGGAGCTCGGGGAAGACTTGAGAGTGCTCAATGGGATTTCAAAATGGGCTTAGGAAGTCTCACAAAGCAATTAGTGATGTTTGTCGCTTGAATTGAGGGGGTATACCCCTTAATTGCACACGATGGATGGACGGGATTGATCCCTAAAAATTCACTGACTGGTTTTGTCGAGCATCGAAGGGGTCGCCGTCAGCTCCATGTGGCTCACCATGAGTAAAGGAAGTGGTGGCAGGAATTTCATGGTAAGATATGGGTTGAGGGCGTGGGATTGATCCTTTCTTTACATCCATTAGGTTCAGCCATGAGAGGGAGTGACTTGGCTTGCATCTCTTGGTCCATGGCAAGTGCTAAGATGGGTTAGGTTAGGCTAGGATGTCTTAGGAATGCCTTATTAGGAAGTTTGATGGTTGTCATGGGGAGGCAAAGTGGACTTTTCCATTTAAGGTAAGAATCCAATGTAAAGAGAGGGTTTCCATTGGTTAATCCCCTTGGAATGGGTCCACATGGACTTGGGCTGGTTTGCAGATGACCTAAAGTGGTTTTGGGTGGTTTGGCTTAATATGGTCAAAATGGTTTCATTTGGGTAAGGTTGGGTTGGGTTAACTAATTGGTCAAATTGGGTCAAACCAAGACTTGGTTTAGGTTCATATGGTGATTTGGGATATTTTGGCTCAATTGGTTTTGGTTAATTTGGCCTAGATTTGAATTTGACTCATTTGGATTCAAAAGGGTCAAATGGGTCAAGTTGATTAATTTGACCAAATTGGGTTGGGTTAGGGGTTGAGTCAAGTTCAATTGGTTGATTGAAAATTATTGTAGGCTTTGGTCTAGTTTAATTTGGGATAAATTTGAATTTTAGCTAATTTGACCCTTTAGGTCAATTTGGGCTAGGTTGGGTCAAGTTGATCAATTGGTCAAATTGGGCTCAATCATGGCTTTAGTCAACTTCAACAAGTGATTTGGAATGAACTTGAGCCATTGGTTGCAATCAATTTGGATTAAATCATAATTTGACTCATTTTGACTTTTTAGGCCAATTTGGGTCAACTTAGGTCAAATGGCCAATTGGACTTGGTTTGGTTCAATTGATGGTTTGGTCAAGTTCAATCATTGATCATGAGCAGGTTTGAGTTAATAGTTTCAATCAATTTAATACATGGTGGATTTTAGCTAGTTTGGGTTTCATTTGGGTTAAGTGTTGGCATGGTCAAAGGACCAAGTTGACTTGGTTTGACCTAATTCAAGGTAGTTGATCACCCTAGGATGATTGTTTATCACGATATAGGGTTTGGATGGGCTTAGTTCAATCCAATTTGGGTTGAATTAGAACATGGCTCAAAAAGTTCTTTTATGTCAGTTTGGGTCAACTGGACCTAAATGGGTCAATTGGCTTGATCATGGGTTGATTCAAGTTTAATAGAACTCAAATATAGACTTAGGATGGAAATATAAACCTAATTGCAAGTGGTTTGGAGTCAAATGAATTTTGGTTCATATGACAATTTCAAGTCCAAAAGGGGTCAACATGGGCTTGGCTTGGGTTGACTTGGGTTTGGTTTTATAATTATGGTTTGTTTTATATTTGGAACAATGATTGAAAGAGTGATTGAATCATGAAGAAATCAATGGGAGATGATTCGGATATCATTTAGTCAAGTTCAAGAAACTGGCTAAAAGGGCTAAAGTTAGGAATTTGATTTGATTTGGGTTTGGCTTTGGCCATTTGGATTTATATGTCATTTATATTTGTGAATATAAATGAAGATATAAATGATTCATGAAAAAATCACTTAATTTTGGAGTGATTTCGAAGCAAATTTGACCAGATTGATGGATGTAGGTCAAATGGGATCAAGTAAGGAATTGATTTGGTTTGATTTAGTTTAATTTGATTTGAATGGTTTGAATTTAGATTTCATTTTTATTTGTGAATATAAATGAAGGAATGATTGATTTGTAAAGAAATCAACCAAATTTGATTTGGTTTGAAAGAGGTTTTGGCTAAGCATATGAAGGTGGTTCACATGGCTTAAGAAATATATTTTGGAGTTTGAATTTAATCATGGGTTTCAATCATTTAGAGTTGGATTTGATTTGGAATTTTTGGTTTGGAATTGATTTGTGATTGAATTTAATATTTGAGAAAATCATTTTAATTGGGGTTGATTTGGATTTGATTAAGGCTAAGTCCATAAGATAAAATCAAAGGGCTTAGGAAAGGATTTGGAATTTGAATTCAATCATGGGTTTCAATCATTTGATTTGGGATGGGATTTATGATTTTGGATTTGAATTTGAGGTTTGATTTGGAAGAAGGAAGCAAGGATTAGGTTTAAAGCTATAGGGTAGGCAAATCTTCCTAAATCCTTAAGGCATAAACTATTCCTATGGCTAACTCTTCTAAGTCTTTAGGCTTAGATTAAGTGTTCACCTAATCAATAAAAGTGTCTTAAAACTGAGGAACTCTTAGTATCTATAAGAGTCTTAGATCTATGATGGGAGAGTTGAGAGCTCACTCCCAAAAGTGAGGTGAACAGGGACCAACGAGGAGGTGTCAGGCCTCGTCGGGGCAACAGGATGAGCAACTGATAGAACAAACAGGGGAACCACTAACACTGCTAGTGCTACCACTAGAACTGATCATGTTGAAGCTACTGCTCTCACTGTGGGGACCTCTACTATCTTCTTCTTTAGTGGAGGGAACTCAGAGTCAGAAGGAATGTCAAGGCGAATAAGTGGTTTGTCCCGCCACCTCCTCCCTATTGATAATTTTGAGGCCTGTCCCCTCACAAGTAACTCACACAGCCTCGAATCTGTAACCAAACTGAATCAAATGCACAGTGGGTGAGGTGAGCTTAGCTTGATCCAGGGCCAAGTCAACACTGGACGGTAAGAAGAACACAAACTTGATAAGAGCCATATGTATTGAACTGAGCTGACCAGAAACTGACTGGGCTAAAACTCTGCATTTATTGAAAACATAACTGAATCAGTCCCTCGCCTTGGTATTCACCTTCAAAAATAATTTCTAGAATTGATTTGGAAATTTGAACCCACACTCAACAAATTTAGTTATGTTAAGTGGGGCACATTGGAGAGATTTCAATATGTGAGGAGAGTCTTTGCCATATAATTTTGATTTAGAACCCATACCCAACCAATTTAAGTAGGTTGGGTAGGGCTCAAACATTTGGAGAGACCTTTGAAGATATTTGTGATGTTATCTTGTTTGAAAACTTTGATTCTAAAAAACTTTACTTAGAAAATTTAGGTATGCTAAGGAAAGTTTGTAATTGTATTTTTAAAAATTTTGTGGAAATCTTTTCTTGTGGTGATTGATTATGTGTGTGATATATATTGATTTGATTTAAAAGTGAGGCCTCTTACTTAACAAATTTGGTATATTAAGTAGAGGCCAAATGTGTTTGATATGTGTTTGCTTAATTTGAAAATGATACTCTTACTTAACAAATTTGGTATGTTAAGTAAGAACCAAATGTGATTTAATTTGTGTTTGAAAATGGGACTCTCACTTAACAAATTTGGTATGTTAAGTGGAAGTCAATTGTGATATGATCTTTGAAAATGGGATTCTTACTTAACAAATTTGGTATGTTATGTAGGAATCAAATGTGATATGATTTTTGAAAAAAAAGGAATATATTTAACAAATTTGGGTATGTTAAATAGAGTTCAATGACATGTCTTGATTTCATGTGTGATTTCTTGCTTTTGAAAAGAGAGAAACTTCAACTCTAGCATATGTGAAGTATGTTAAGTGAAGTTTCAATTTTATGCTATGATTTTATTTGAAAATAGAATCTTCATTCAACAAATTTGACCATGTTGAATGGAGATAGTCATTTTCAAAAGTGTGCTTTTGAAAAAGAGAGAAACTCCAACTTTAGCATATGTGAAATGTGTTAAGTGCAGTTTTAATTTTAAGCTATGATTTTATTTAAAAATATAATCTTTATTCAACAAATTTGGGTATGTTGAACAAAGGTGGTCATTTCCAAAAGTGTGCTTTTGAAAAAGAGGAAAACTCCAACTATAGCATATGTGAAATATGTTAAGTGGAGTTTCAATTTTATGCTATGATTTTATTTGGAAAATATAATCTTTATTCAACAAATTTGGTTATGTTGAATGAAGGTGGTCATTTCCAAAAGTGTGCTTTTGAAAAAGAGGGAAACTCCAACTTTAGCATATGTGAAATATGTTAAGTGGAGTTTCAATTTTATACTATGATTTTATTTGAAAATAGAATCTTCATTCAACAAATTTAAGTATGTTGAATGAAGGTGGTCATTTCTAAAAGTGTGCTTTTGAAAAAGAGGGAAACTCCAACTTTAGCATATGTGACATATGTTAAGTGGAGTTTCAATTTTATGTTATGATTTTATTTGAAAGTAGAATCTTCATTCAATAAATTTGAGTATGTTGAATGGAGATAACTATTTTCAAAAGGATTCTTTTGAAAAATGATTTTGATCTTGATTTTGAAAAGTACCTCCATGTAACAATCATGGGGATTGTTAGATGAGGTTTGGTTATATGAGTTTTGTACTTTTTGAAAATTTTGTGTAAGATCTTTTGTTATGTGAATTTTGAAAGAGTGCTTTTGGAAAGTGACATTTTACAAAATAGCATATTTACTTAAATATTGAAATGAACCTTGCCTCACCACGCTAGTGGTAAGGAGGTTCTAAATTTTTGTCATCTCCTTTTATTAGTTAATTTTATTTTTCACCCATTGGAAAACCCAATAGGGGTTCTAAGACCTACAAAGAGTGAGGTCCTAAAACCTAGAGAATGTTGGCTAGCTTTGCTTAAGAATGAAATAATCTAAGTGCCAACAGAAAGACTAATTATCAAAGCTAAAAGGAGATGAGTAGGGAATGCTCATGATACTAGGAAGACTAGTGAGCATTCCAAACTATCATGTGGTTGGACTTTATATATTTAAAATTGAGGGGATTTATGTATTTAAGTTGAAATTTTATTAGAAAATTAGGACATATGATTCCACACCACAAGATTGTGGAAATGCCTAAAAGGTGAGGATTTATGCTTGTAACCCGAAGGGAAATAGCAACCTCAGATCCCAAATCTATGGAGCTTTAGCTTGGGCCAAAGCACAACCTAAATCTAAGCGAAGATGGTAATATTATTTACCTCCACAAGAGAGGGTTAAACCACCCAACTGCTAGACTTCTAACCGCCTGGAGTGGCAGCCAGCTAACTCCTCATACATTTTAAAACCATGTAGTCAAGTCATATGTTTTGCAAGATGGTTAGGTTGTTATAATTTAGAAAGAAAACTAAAGTCCTTGAACCCACTTTCTAAGAGACTAGAGCATAAGTGGTATAAATAATGACTTAGTCTAATACAAATTTTATCAAATTTTATTTGATTTTGGACTTCTTATTTTAATATAGGCAATAGGATTGTATATGCCTAAATGCATGATAAAATAGGGTTATTGGCTAAATCAGAGAGAAAGAGGTGTTTTCCACCACAAGGGAGACCTTCAAAGGTCAAGTCTTCCCCTATCGTGCAAGGATGGAAACCCTCTCTTAGCAAGAGTGAAATAATATGATATGCATGATGTTAAGTATACAACATTCAGCTAAGGGGTTGCTAAATCTTTTGATTATCTTGATTTAATACCTAGACTTTAAATGAGGTTACAAGTTATTTAGAAAAATTAGATTATCAGTTGTGATTGGGGTAAATGATTAATTTTTTCCTAAGAGCTTAAGTAGATTCAGGTCATACATTAAACCATCATACATGAAGAAACTAGAAAAATACATGCTATTTCTATTGCACAATATAAACAAATCATCAAATAATTTATAAAACTAATGTGAAAGAATAGTAGGCCGGTGCGATCGGGTACCATCATACAACCCGAAAAGAAAAATGGGTAGTTGAGATCTACCCTTATATAACCTGATATATAAAAGAATAATTACAAATTATAAATGATAAGTGTTATGGGGGAGTCTTCAAGTCTTCATGGCTTCTCCATTTCTTCATTTTATTTACTTCATTTAATTTGGTAGGCTTCTAGGCATCACATGACACCCTAGGATTAAACCTTCTGGCCAATGTTCATTTGTAACCCCCATAACACTTAACCAAATTCCTAATGCATAATTATAACAAAGATAGGAAAAGAAAATCTAACTACACCTGCAAAAAAGTGTTAGTTAAACACACCGTACAACCCAAGTAGTTATATGTATAATTTGGACTTAGCACCCTGCACATGGATAACCAAGTCTAACTATCCTAATGTATATCATGCTTAAGGGTTAAGCAACCTGCAAAAGAGAACATTTATATTTATTTTAAGCACCCCTTAAGCACAACCTTCTGCAAAAAATATGATTAGGCTAATCACGGTCTAATATCTAATCTACAAAGCATACACCCTAACATCCAGTTTAAAATAATACATCGCAAAATAAACATACATAAAACCATGCACCGCCCTAATATAAAGTTAGAAGTGGTGACCTAATCTACTACATGTGTATTAAGGTGTGTGGTATGTTCTAACTAGGCTTTAGAGTTACCATTCCTTAAGTATGAAGGACATTTAATTATAAAGGGTGGTTTCACTTTAAGTGGTTTAATTGAGTTGTAAATTTTTGTTTGATGTTTTCGTTTGTTTCATTTGACCTACACAAAACAACTAAGTGTCATAAAGAGAAAGAAAGAAAGGATCACTCTCTTTTATCCCTACCTTAAGTCACATCTAAAGCAAATTAATTAATCAATTCTCTTTAGTGAATGGCTTATTATATATTTTAATTAATCCTAAGTTTAGGTTCACTTTAAATAAACTCATTCAATAAGAAAGGCATCTTAAGATTAATTGAAATGAATTACTATCACATAACACATGTTTGTTCATTTCTTTCCATTATATATATGGCATGCATATGATTATTAAGTCCTAAACATACTTATATATGCAATTTGTATCTTAACACGCTTAAATGATGAATGTAAGCAAATGTACTTGGAATTGATGTTTCATTTAGTTGAATCATTTTTATCATATTAATTTAAAGCTCTATCTAAATTCTTATACAAAAGCATAAGAAAATAACTCTAAATCACATGACTAATCAACCCAACCACTTGAACAAAAATATGAATGCATGTCTTTTTAATAGAAAATTAGGATTTTCATTCATTAGCTAAATACACATTCAAATGTATAAAAGTTTTAAGCAAGTATGGCACCAGAGTTCTAAACCAGGGGAGTGAGGTAGGAACCTCCTTGAGTCTACTTAAAACCGTGCATCCCCAGAATATCCAGACTAATGTACCCGTTATTCTTAAATACATATGGATGTATAACCAACTATAAGAATATAAAACCATGCAAAAATAGAATTTAATTGAATTTATTTATTTGTGTAAATGAATTAAAACTCTATCTAAATTCTAATGTTTAAGATGCATAAGATTGAAATCAAATTAGTACGTCACCATTATTTTGCACGAGGGGAGTGAGGTAGGAACCTCATTGGGGCTACTTAAAGTCATGTGTCCCCGGAATGTCCACACTAGTATACCCATTAACATTCAAACTTATGCAAATAAACACATGAATGTAAGAAAGAGACTTCACTTCATACACTAAGCTTATATTCACATGCATCTCCTATGTATGTGTAACTAAAGTCACAATATACATATTATTCTTCATTAATAAGTTTTTGAAAATACATTTGAGATTTAATAATAATAATAGCCACACATATTTCTATTTAAGTCAACACATGCAAATTGACATAAATGAAATTATTTTTATTTAATTAATTTGAAAGAAATGAATGCATGAATACAAGTGGCATACAATATTTTAACATGATTGGAAATAAATAAAGAAACACAAGCATGCAATTTATTCAATCCAACTAAGTCCTGAGGACAATCATATTAATCAAACTCATTTAAAATAAATCAAAGTTTTGTAAAACCATTTTTGATCTTTATGTTTGATTTAATTTAAGAAATGTGAAAGAGGTTTGCTAATCCTAGTCTTATTCCCCATATGTGTGACTTAATTTGATTTAATTGAAAGTAATTAAATTAATTTTAAGGCTTAATTACGTTGAGGTATGGATTAAATCAATTAATCAAACCCTTACCTATATCACCTTAAGCTAATTAACTAAATAATGATGAGCCAATATGAGATGCAACCACATGAAAAGTAAATTAGTAATGATCCTACAAAATGATAGGAGTCTAATGCAATTGGCTCATAATTAATAGTTAATTAAGCTTAAGGGACTCACTTAATTACTTTTATGATTTTCTCGCACATGTGAGCTAACCATAATTTCATTAGCTCTTTCTTTAGGTTATTGAACACCCAAAGAGCTACCCAAGAGTTAATTAAGGAAGGTAGGTTTAATGAAGTTAATTAAGTTCATTAATTTACTAATTAAATTTTAATTATTCATAATCAACAATATGAAATGGACTTAGGAGAAGGGATAAAGAAAGAAGCCTAAGTCTCAATCCCTAAATCTTTCTAATTAGTTAATTAAATTTCAGATATTTTTGGGTTTTGATTGATTTAATTAATTAATTAATGAATGAGTCTTAATTAATTAACTTTAAAGAGGGAATGAAGAATACTTAAGGAAAAGATTGGAAGAGGGGTACCAACCCATTTCCCTAAGTTTCTCCACTATTAACAGAGGCTAATGAACTCAATTGATGGATCAATTCACTGTTCATTTGATTAATTATCACTAATTAAGATAAGAAGGTAATTAAATCTTAATCAATCAATTTTCTTAATTAGCTATCCAATAAATTTTAAGAAAAATTGGGAAGGCAAAGGTCTTCCCCCTAAACATCTCTGAAAAAGTTTTAAATTAATTGGATAATTAATTAGAGAGTAATTAAGCTAATTAAATTTTTAGTTAAATCTTAATTAAGTAGAAATTACTATTCAAAATTAGTTAATAATAATTTTAATGAATTCCCCTCTGAAATATCTTCATAACGAGTCCCCATTTATATTTTTTGGATTTTTCTAGAATTAGTTATGATTTTAGGAAGTTTCAGGCTTAAAAATTAATTAAAACATCCATAATTAACCCTTAATCCCGTCAGCGCCATGTGGCTGCTGATGCGGCGGATGCACTTTCTCATGGACCGTCTGATCTAAGATTGGATGGCCACAATTAGATCCCACAATTAAGGAGGAAACATATGTGGATCTAACATGATCAGATCAAGACCGTCCATTCTGATCATGCAGAATGAATAGCTCGTGATCTGTCTCCTCAATAATGGCAAAAGACGGATATCATCCATCTTTCTCCATTTGATCCGAGCTCACCAAAGCTCGAATTGGGATCAAATTGATCCCACACCAATAGGAAAAGAAGGCAAGCATATCCAATGGTCAAAAATGCATGGCATACAAACTTCCTTCAAAAAGGACCAACCACTTTTTCCTAAACTGATTGTTTTGAGGAATTACCTTATCGGAGCTCATATATGGTGGTGGGATCGACTGAAGTAGCTTTTTTTGGTAGAAATGAAGCCCTATTGAAAAGCTTGGACCTCAATTTGAAGTGAGCCACTCAGACGACCAATCCACACATGTAGGAGCTTCGACTTCGATCGAACTTGGATCTCTGGTAGGTTGGAAGATAGTAAATGACTTGGTATTTCTTGATGAAGTGTGGTGATGGTGTGTGCAAGGTTGATTGAGATTTGGTTGAGTAGATAGGAAATGGAACTTCATATTGGCCTCCCTAGTTTTGACTGCGCATGAGAGAAAAAAATTTGAGCTCTGGAGGCTTTGGAACGCTCTAGAAAACTCTCTGGGATTTCAAAATCACTCAAGGGGCTCTCCTAGTACGAGTTGTGACAATTATCGCTTGAATTGAGGGAGTATACCCCGAAATCGAGTGTGATGGATGGACGGGATCCATCCCTGGAATTCCACTAATTCATCATCGTCGAGGCATCATATGGGTCTCCATCAGCTCCACGTGGCTTACCAGGAGTGGAGAAAGCTATGACAGGGAGTTCAAGGCAAGATATGGGAGGATTAAGTTGGGTTGGTCCTTTGGGTGCTCGGGTATGAAGGGAGGTGACTTGGTTCACCTCCCTTTGGTCCATGGTCGATCCTAATGGTTCTAGGGTGGGCTAGGGAGGCTAGGCATATCCTATTTGGCAATGGGATGGTTGTCATGGTGATGGGAGAGTGGACCTTGCCTCTTATGATAAGAATCTAATGCAAATGAGCTTGTCTAATGGTTAATTCTCTTGGGTTGGGACCCACTAGATTTGAACTGGTTTGGGCTGGGTTTAGCCAGGTCCTAGGGTCCCATGGGTTAGTTTGGGGTGTTTTCCTTCATATGGTCAAATGGGTTCATTTGGGTTCAAGTTGGGTTGGGTTGACCAATTGGTCAAATTGGGTCAAACCAAGGCTTTGGTTATGTTCAAATGATGTTTTGAAGAGTTTTGGCTTAGGTGGTTGATTAATTTGGCTTAAGTTTAATTTTGGCTCATTTGGATTCAAATAGAATGAGCTAAGTTGACCAATTTGACTAAATTGGGTTGGGTTAAGTGTTGGTTCATGTTCAGTTGGTTAATTGAAAATGATTATAGGCTTTGGTTTGGTTTGATTTATGTTTAATTTGGATTTTGGCCAATTTGACCTTTTAGGTCAATTTGGACTAGGTTGGGTCAAGTTGACCAATTAGTCAAATTGGGCTTAATCATGTCCTTGGTCAAGTTCAATAGATGATTTGGAATGAACTTGAGCCAATGGTTGTAATCAATTTGGATCAAATCATGATTTGACCCATTTTATCTTTTTAAGCCAATTTGGGTCAACTTAGGTCAAGTGGCCAATTAGACTTGGTTTGGCTCAATTGACGATTTGGTCATGTTCAATCATTGATTATGAATTAGTTTGAATCAATGATTTTGATCAATTTGGTATATGGTAGGTTTTGGCTAGTTTAGGTTTCATTTGGGCTAAATGTTGACTTGGTTTGACCCAATTCATGGTAGTTGATCACCCTAGGATGATTGTTGATCATGATATAAGGTTTGGATGGGCTTAATTCAATCCAATTGGGGTTGGATTAGAACTTGGCTCAAAAAGGATCCTTAGGTCACATTGGGCCAAGTGGACCTAAATGGGTCAATTGGTTTGATTTTGGCTTGATTCAAGTTTAGTTGAACTCACATATGAGCCGAAGATTGAAATATAAATCCAATTGCATTTGATTCGGATTCAAATAGATTTTGGTTCATATGACAATTTCAAGTCAAAAGGGGTCAACATGGGCTTGACTTAAGTTGACTTGGATTTGGTTTGATAATTGTAATTTATGTTTATATTTGGGTTAGTGATTAAAGGAAAGATTATATCTTGAAGAAAACCATGGGTTTTGAATTGATTTGGATATCATTTGGCTAAGTTCTAGGAAATGGCTAAAAGGGCTAAAGTTAGAAATTTGATTTGATTTGGATTTGGTTTTGGCCATTTGGATATATATTTCATTTATATTTGTGAATATAAATGAAGATATAAATGATTCATGAGAAAATCACTTGAGTTTGGAGTGATTTGGAAGCAAATTTGACCAAGCTTAAGGATGTAGGTCAAAAGGGCTTAAGTCAAAAAATTAATTAATCAAATCTCGTAAGCTTAATTAATTATTAATTATGAGCCAGTTGCATTAGGTCCCTTTCATTCCTTAGAAGCATTGCTGATTTACTTTCTATATAGTTGCATATCATGTTGGCTAATCATTAATTAGTTAGTTAACTTAAGGTGATATAGGTAAGGGTTTAATTAATTGATTTAATTCATACCTCAACCTAATTAAGCCATAAAATCAATTTAATCATTTTTCATTAAATCAAATTAACTCACACATGAGGAATGAGTTTAGGGTTAGCAAACCTCTTTCACATCTCTTAAATCAAATCAAAAATGAAATAACTTTAAGAAACTTTGGTTCATTTTAACTAAGCTTATTTAATTTGATTGTCCTTAGGAATTAGTTGGATTGAATGATATTATATGCTTGTGTTTCTTTATTTCTTTCTAATCATATTAAATTGTTGTATGTCACTTGATTCATGCATTCATTTCTTCAAAAATTAATTGAAAATAAATGATTTCCTTCATGTAAATTTGTATGTGTTGACTTAATTAAAAATATGTGTGGCTATTATCACTATTAAATCTCAAATATATCTTCAAAAGCTTCTTAATGAATAAGAATATGTGTTATGACTTTAGTTATATATACATAGGAAGTGCATGTGAATATAAGAGAGTGAACCTCTCTTTCTTTCTCTCTATAATACTTAGTTATTTGGTGTAGGTCAAATGAGACAAAAGAAAATATTAAGTAAAATTTATAAATCAATTAAACCACTTAAACTGATACCACCATTTAAATTGAATCTTCTAAAGCCTAGTTAGGCCATACTACACAAGCCTTAATACACACACATTAGATTAAGACTCACTTATGTTATGGTTGATTTGTATGTTTTATTTTATGATGTAATATTTTAGATTGGATGTTAAGATGTATGTCTCGTAGACTGTATGTTAGGACGTTATTAGCCTAATCATATTTTCTATAGGAGATTATGCTAAAAGGGCTACTAAAAAATAAATATAAATGCTCTCTTTGCGGGTTGGTTAAGCCCCTAAGCATAATCCAAGTTAGGATAGGTGGGCTTGGTTACCCATGTGCAGGGTGCTAAGTCCAAATTATAAATACAATTGATTGGGTGGAATGTATGTTTAGCTAACTTCTATTTTGCAGGTATAGTTAGATTTACCCTTTCCATTTAAATTTAATTTCATAATTATGAATTAGGATTAGTGTTATGGGGGATTAGGATGAGCATTGTTAGAAGGCTTTGTCTTGGGAGGCCCTATGATGCCTTTGAAACAAGCACATCCAAATCAAATCAAAGAAGGAAAAAAGTAAAGAATGAAGAATGAAGAATGAAGACCCCCATAACATTTATCATTTGTAATTATAATTATTATTTGTAATCTGGGTTGTATAAGGGTAGAGCTCGGCTATCCTTTTTTTTTGGGTTGTACAGCAGCACTAGACTGCACTAGCCTTTTATTCTTTTATGGTAGTTATAAAAATATTTGATGTTATGTTTAGCTTGTGCATTAGAAATGGAATGCCTTTTTATAATTTCTTTATTATTGGTGTTTGTTGTATGGTCTGGATGCGATTAGGCTCTCAGGGAAAAATAAATTTTCTACCAAACTACAACTCATAATTAAATTTCTAAATAACGCATAACCTCACATAAAGCCTAGGACATAATCAAGATAATTAAAAGTTTTAGCAACCCCTTAGCTGATTGGTTGAATGCTTCACAACATGCATATCATAGTATTTCGCTCTTGAAAATAGGGGATTTCCATCCTTGCATGATAGGGGAATGCTTGACCTTTGAGGGCATCTCTTGTGATGAAAAACACATATTCTTGTTGATTTAGCCAATAATCTAATTTCATCATGCATATAGATATAAACAATCCCAAAGCTTTTGTCAAAATGAAGTGTCAAATACAAATAAATTTTGAAAAGATTTTCATTAGACTAAGTCATTACTCATACCACTCATACTCTAGTCTTTTTAGGGAGTAGATTTAAGGATTTTAGTCTATTTATAAATGATAACAACCTAACTATCTTGCAAAATATATGACTTGATCACATGGTTTTAAAGCATAAAAGGAGTTAGCTAGCTACGACTCTAAGCTGTTGTAAGTCCAGCAGTCGAGTGGTTTATCCTCTCTTATGAAAGTAAATCATGTACCCATTTTTTCCTTAGATTTTGGACGTGCTTTGGCCCTCGCTAAAGCTCCCTAGATTTAGGATCTAAGGTCGTTATTTTTCCTTGAGCTATAAGCATAAATTCTCATCTCTTATGCGTTTCCACAATCTTGTGTTGTGGGATTATAAGTCATAGATTTCTAATAAAATGTCAACTTTAATAAAATCAATCCTCTCAATTTCAAATATATAAAGCCCAATTATAGGATATATTGGAATGCTCACTAGGCTTCCTAGTATCATGAGCATTCTCTACTCATCTCTTTTGGATCCCAAAAATAAGTATCTTCTTTTGACCTATCCTATTTAATTTTCCAAATATAATAAATCCTTTGATAATCTAGCCTTGAAATCTTTGGAGACCATAATTGTCTACTTTAATCGAGAGTATTCTTAAGGGATTTCATTCCTTATGATGTAATTAACTATGGGGGCTTACCTCCATAGGGAACTTAATGAACCCAGCTTAAAATAGATCTTGCTTTACTCTTTCATGTAAAGTAAGCAAAAAATCTATGGTACATTTGAAGACCCATCATTAGGAGTCCTTATTAGGTGATTAGGTCCATTATATGGTGTTGATTTCTATCTTTCGAAATAGTGCACCATTCCTTAATGTCGTGCCCGATCACTTCAATAAGTACACCCTCAGATCTGTGTGGTGTCTCCTATCTCCAAAAATAAATACTATAGGTCTTCAGGAAGGGTCCCTTCTTATAGAAAGGATAGGACGAGGTCTATCCACGAAGGTTCATTCATCTCATTAATTTCTTGTGTTATCCATAACCCTTAGATACTAGGAAAATATATTTCCTCAACGCACCTCCTCTTAAATAGATCTTTAATGATTGAGGTAATGAGCTTAGTGAGAGCATCAGCTCAAGTGTTCTTCTATTGAAGTGATCTTACCAAGCTGAGGTATTGTGCTATCTCGGGATTATGAGCATTAAATTATGCCTCAACCAGGGAGGCGATAAGCTGAGAGTCGATGTAGATCATTCAGTTTTGAGCTTCACAATGAAAGACAAGTCTTAATCCTGCGATGAGAGCCTCATATTCAGCCACATTATTAGTTGTAGGGAATTTTAAGCGAAGTCTATATTCTAAGGTGTCTTACTATGAGGAAATAAGTAAGATTCCTACTCCGGTGCCAACATTTCCTGAAGCTCCATCAACATAAAGGGTCCATTGAGGAGATGATAGGGGTGTAGTAGATAGCTCATTTGGTGTAAGGACAGTGCACTCAACTATAAAGTCTACGACTACTTAAGACTTTATGTCTGGCCAGGGTAAAAAATGAATATCAAACTCTCACAATTCTACGGACCACTTGATTAACCTTCTAGATGCCTCCAATTTCTGTAGAATGGCCCTTAGTGATAAATGGGTATAAACACCGATGGTGTGAGCTTGAAAATATGGACGAAATTTTTGCACTAAGAAAATTAAAGCCAAAGACATTTTATTTGCTAGGGGATAACAGCTTTCTATATCAAAGATAATTTTGATAACATAGTAGATTGGTCGTTCTATCGCATTTTCCTCTCACACTAAAACTGAGCTTTTTGTATGGGAGGAGACTTTGAGATATAAGTATAACATCTCTCCTTGGATAGGTTTGGATAGTAAGGGTGGAGATGCTAAATATTCTATTAGTTGCTCAAAAGCAGCTTCACACTCATCAGTCCACTAAAAATTATTATTTTTAGCTTCCTTTAATGTCTTAAAGAATGGCAAGTATTTATCTCCAGAATGAGCTAAGAAGTAAGATAAGACAGCAATTCGTCTATTCAAGCATTGAACTTCCTTGATATTTTTTGGAGGAGCCATATCTTTGAGCGCTCTAATTTTATCTGGATTAGCTTAAATCTCGTGATGGGTGACTATGAACCCAAGAAATTTTCTTGACGTAACCCCAAAGGCACAGTTAGTTGGATTGAGTCGCATGTTATAACGTCGAAGGAGATTAAAGCATATTTCTAAGTTAGAAATATATTATGATTCTTCCAAGATTTTTACTAACATGTCATCCATATATACCTCTATTGTGTGGCCTAAGAGGCCTTTAAAAACCTTATTCATGAGGCGTTGATAAGTAGCACCAACATTCTTTAACCCGAACGGCATAACTTGGTAATAATATAAACATTTATCTGTTTGAAAAGATGTGGCTCCTTCATCCGTTGGATCCATTTTTATTTGGTTGTAACCTGAGTAAGCATATAAGAAACTGAGCATTTTATGCCTAAACGTAGCATCAACCAATTGATCAATTCGGGGGAGGGAAAAACTATCTTTTGGGCAAGCTTTATTGAGATTAGTGTAATCAATATACATTCTCCAATTTCTATTTATTTTCTTAATCATGATAACATTTGCTAACCATGTAGGGTAATGCACTTCTCGTGTGAATCTTGCTTCTAAGAGCTTGTTAATTTCTTGTTTAAAAGCTTGGAGGCGATCAAGTGCAAAACTCCGCTTCTTTTGGATGACCAGTTTGAATATTGGATCAATCTTGAGAGAGTGCATGATTACATTAGGGTCGACCATAGGCATATTTGTCAGACTCTAAGCAAAGATGTATTGATTCTTGCGCAAGAAGTCTATATATTTTACCCTATATTCGTTTGAGAGTAGCAATCCAACTTACACTGTTCGTAAAGGTTGGTGATCTGATAATGAAACAAGGAGCATGTCTTTTATAGGCAAAGCCCACTGAGGTACTTCTTCATCTCGAAAATTAAAATTTTTTATACTAAAGGTCATCGAAGGGCGTGGTTGAGCTTGTCTGAGATAACATGATTGTGATATTTGTTGATTTCCACATACCACTCCAACCCCAACGGGGGTTAAAAATTTCATCTTAAGATGAGGTACCAAAGTAACAGCACCGAAGATTAATTGGAGGGACCTTCCGAAGACAGTGTTGTATGTTAAATCTAACTTAAACACTATGAATTAAATTGAATGAGTCACTTATCGAGAAAATTCTCCAAGAATAATAGGAAGGGTGATTTTCCCCTACACTCACACAGGGCGATTATCAAACCCATATAATAGTCCTGCAGCGGGTTGAAGCTTTTCCCTAATCAGGCCTATGCTAAGAAATAAAATATTAACAGAACTTCCGTTATCAATCAATATTCTCTTTACTTTATAATATGGGTTATCGATCCCCGCACCGATGACAAGTGGATCTTAATGTGGAACTTGGACTCCTAAGTCTGAGTCATTAAAAGTGATGGAATGATCAATACGAGATTTCTTTAACTCTGGCTCTTCAGAGGTGGTGATGAAGACTTGATTAGATAGTAGCGGTCCTCCTGCAATTGCTTCAATTTCTCCAACTATTTGGCGACTATTTTATTATTTTTGTGATGATTATCCCTATTGCCCCTCAGTTGGAGTTATGTTTGCTTGAGTTGACTGATTCTGCACAAATCAACATAGATATTCTTGTCGAATGAGCCTCTCGATCTCTTATTTGAGTTGTTTACATGCCTCTGTAGTATGTCCACGATTTCGATGGAAGTGATAATATTGTTCCTGATTTCTTGAATTTGGTTTCAGTGAATATGACCATTTAATGGTCTCGTCATCTTGAATGGCCATCAAGACCTTAACACTAGATTTGTTGAGTGGTGTGTATTCTTTTTTCTGGTAATTGTTCACGTCATCAGTGTGGGGGTCGTGGAGGGAGATCACGACTGTCGTGTTGCTTATTTTGATGAGATTGTTGATCAGTGTTTCCTGGGGCACTCTTACATTTTCTTGTAGAATGTTCAAATTATTTTCGATGGGCATTAATAGCCTCATCGACAAAAATTTACACTTACACACGATGAACCAAGGCAGCATATGAGCAGACTATATCACACATTAGTCACGAGTAAAAAGGCCCGGGACAGAGCCCTAAAAAAATGCATCGTAGTAATTCAGGATCCACCCTTGGTATTTGGCGAGCTTCTAAGGAGAACCTTTGAAAGTACTCATTAAGTGATTCACCTTTATTTTGATGAATGCCTGAGAGATTAGAGGAATCTTTAATGATCCTCCGGTTCGCAATAAACTATTCTATAAAAAATCATGGCAAGTTCGATAAAGGTATGGATAGATCCCCTTGGGAAGGGAGTAGAACCAAGTGTGAGCCTGACCCTTGAGGGTGACTAGAAATACCTGACAAAGCAGTGTGTCAGGAGCTCGTTGGATGTGCATGATGGTTTTATAATGGTCGATGTGTTCATATGGTTCGGTTAGGAGTCAATGCTTGGAAGCTTGAAACCTATAGGAATATAATGTTGAAAAATTGCTTCAGCCAAAGGTGAAGACTCCTGATAGTCACGGTGAGAGGGAAGATGATTTTTATCTTTAAGGTGAAATTTTTCTCGCATAAAGCATTATAATTTGCGAGTATAACATGACGGTGGAATCAATAGGATAAGAACTTGCCAAGCCAGCGGGTTAGCAATCGGTTGAGCCGCAAGTGATGGATGAGTAGAATTAGAAATGTCAAGGAGGTCAGCATCACGGTCTAGAAGCAGAGGAACTTCAGCCTAATGGTGAGAAGGCTCTATATCAGCATTTTGACCCCCTTAGATAATGATCGATCTTGGGGGAGATGAGTTTGTCGCAGTAGTGGCTGTCATGGTTCTTGTAAAAGTTGAATTATCACATTTTGAGACTTCCATTCGACGAACACGATCTTCTAGAGAGGTTCCTATTACACCTTCACGGAGAGGGTCACGCCTATCAGGGGGGAAGTGAGATAAAATCTTGGCATCATTGATTTAAGGATTGGTTTCGGGAGTGATGGGAGTTGGAGCGGGAGGCTCAGTTGTTGCGAGTATTGCGTCTGTTGGCCATAATACAGGTCCTCATAAAGATTGCGATTGTGAGATTAATTTCCCATAGATGGCACCAAACTATTGTGTGAAGGAAGATTCGGGTCGATAGAGTAAGAGAATTTGATGTCTTAACGATGCATAAAAGTTCCACACACATAACAAAAAAATTTGAGAAACCTCAGGATTTTCACATGGAAAACACAAAAAAGAAAAAATCATGGGGCCTAGTCCACTTAAAAATAATTTCACTATATCAGCTTCTGTTACAATTATTATCATTTCTCCAAAGTTGGATAATAGAATAAGTTTTGTCACAAGCCAATTAAGCGTGAATGCCTTGCTTGATGTGGTAGTCTAATGATCTGACAAAACTGTAAAGATGGTTGACTATCGTGGTGGCGGCAGGACCGGCGGTGGCGCCAAGGCGGCTACAGCCGCCTGATCGGCGGTGATCCGTGATCCGGTGATGATCGGTGGTGGTGGCTAACAGCAGTGGCCGGATGTGGTCGGCGGCGATGGTCTGCGACAGTGACAGGCGGTGGTGGTCGGCGGTGTGGCGCAACCGGCTGGTCGATGATGATCCGGTGATGATCGATCGACCTCGACATGCTTGAGATTCTTCAGTCATGTAGCTCTCTATTTAGTTTGGGTCTCACTCATGTGAAGAATGATGGGCTATTTATATATTAGGGAAGTCGCATTTCTATAAATACAGGCAAAATTCAAACCACTCCATTGGATGACTCAAAATGATTCATTCGATCATTTGATGTATTTTAAGTATTTGAATGCTCAAATGAAATCAGAATTATGAAA
This sequence comes from Cymbidium sinense, assembly GCA_021442155.1. NCBI lineage: Eukaryota > Viridiplantae > Streptophyta > Magnoliopsida > Asparagales > Orchidaceae > Cymbidium > Cymbidium sinense. The sequence continues at coordinate 5,042,451 of CM038219.1, forward strand.
TCTTAGGCTTGTTAAATCCAGCTCGTCAAGACGCTCAATTTGACTATAAACACTCTATATTTATGAGCTATTTAGGAATCCGACTGATATCTTAAATTTTTCAATGATTTTTTAAGTGTCGGATCTGTATTAGTCTCAACTCAGAATCAGATTACTTTTAATATCAAGATTCGTGCTTAAACTAGTAGAGTTTTCAGTGATATATCACTTGTAAAGAAAGAAATGATTTATTTCCTCACAATCTTTGAAGGACGAGAAGTTTTTCTTTGAAATAGAAGATTAAAGATCTTGATATCTCCGTGAAAAAAAATGATCTTCCGGTGATAACTTTCTTTCAAATAACCGATAGATTTTAACCAAGAAGCACAATAAAAATATTGAGTATTTTTATGCTCCTATGAAAGATTAACTTGAGGAATTCGGAGTCTAAGGTTGTTTGATGCAGATTTTGCTGATTGAATGGTAGCTGGATTATTGTACTGAGAAGGCTTCAGAAATGAGAGTAGATTCACCTATTTATGTAGTTTGCCTTAGTTTATTGATTAAAAGTTTAGGAGTCTAATCTAAAGGCCCCTACTTTTTAATCGATGGCTACATATTTGAAGCCTGAAGAGATAAAACTTGATTTTGGACTAATTTGTAATCAAACTCTAGCTTTAGTCTATTCTACTAAAGCTTGAACTTTGTTCGAATTACGTTCAAAACTTATTTCGAATAAACTCAAGCTTGATTCTGATACGATGTATCAAGAATGGATATCTTTTTATTAGATACCAATACTCCATGTCAGGGAAGAAGGAGAAACAGACTTATCTTTTACATTCATTTATAACCAACCACATATTAGTCGAATGATTTTAACTGGTGCGGTGCAGATCCCATATTTTTTTTTTCTTATATTTTTCATAAAATAATTATTCTATCACTTGTAACTATTTGTTTATTTATATGTGAGCTTGATCTACATACAAAATTAAGACTTTGAACTATCTTATGCTACACTCTTTAAAATTCTAACGTACAATAATTATTAATATGTAAATGATATTTAATACTTTAATAATGATGCTAAAAATTTAGGTAAATGTATTGGAGATAGTCTACATATTTTTTTGCAAGTATCACATAATCAATAATAATTATAAATAAATAAAATGCCTAATAACAGAAATTATGATACAAATAGACTCACATCTCAGTTTTACCATGTTTTTGTTGCATATGTCAAAGTTTCTTCTCTAGGAATTATATACACAAGATAATATATTGGGATAAGAAATGCAAGGAAGATAAAATCATTAAAACCTTACTATATAATACTTTAAATTACATAAAAAGTGTTATAAATAAATAAATATAAAAATTTAAGAATTTTTTTATAATAAATAACTTAAACTGATAAGATAGTATTCTCATAATAAATAATAAATTTAAATAATTCAAAGATTAGATAGTTAACATGAGACATCACTAAGATAATAGATAAAATAATAAATGATTATTTTTATTATCTGATATAGTACTGGAAATTCCACTAATCGAAGAACGAATCTTGATGTCGAAAGCAATCTGATCCTAAGTCAAAATTAATTCAGATCAAGCACTTAAAATATCATTGGAAACTTTGAGATATCAGTTGAATCCCTAAATAGTTCCTAAACATGGAGTGCTTATGATCAAATCGAGCATCTTGATGAGCCGGATCTAACAATCCCAAGATTTCTTGATTCTAACTTCATTTGAGCATTTAAATATTTAAAATACATTAGATGATCAAGGGAATCGTTTCGAGCCATCCGATGGAGTGGTTATGATTTTGCACGTATTTACAGAAACGTCATTCCTCTAATCTATTAATAACCCCTCATTCTTTACATGAGGGCAGCCCAAGCTAAAGAGAAGAGAGAACTCTAAGGCTTGAAGATCCTCCAAGCATAATCATGCCACCATTCGACGGTCGCCGACCACCGCCCTCGCCACCGCCGGGCCACCGTCGACTCCGCCACCGCTATCACCACCGCCGCCACCACCATCAATCATCGTCGTCATCAACCACCGTCACGAGTCATCACCACCAACCATCGCGTTTGCCACCGCAGCTGACCACGGGTCGGTCACCTCTGGCCGACGATTGGTCGCTGGCTGCCATTATCGCTACCGCTTGCCGCTACCACCATCGATCATCATCGCTATCGATTACCGTCGGTCACCGCTGACTATCGCCGCCATCGTGACATCTCTCCGATCATCTCCACCACCGTTATCGCTCGCCGCCACGCATCGTTTCACCATATCACCAACTGCCACCAACAATTATTACAACCTAATCACTGATGCATAGTTATTATTACCTGATACTGGGATTCCCATTGTCAGGCTTTCTCATATATAATTCTATAATCTCATTATCACGAAAATTTTGTACTCCAAAAAAGATACATAGCAGAAGATTTTTACTGGGCTAGGCCCCGTGGTTTTTTCCCCCACCTCAATGGTTTTTTCATAGAAAAATCCTGGAGTTTATTATTCACTCTTCAAATGCTTGTGTGTGTGTTAGATTTCACAATAAGGCTAAGGCGTAAACTTTTATTCTACCGCAACTAATTTTCTAACACGCAACAGTTTGGCACCGTATATGGGAATCAAACCCCACAATCGCAATCTTTGTGAACACCTATATTATGGATAACAGGCGCAATACTCGCAACAACGGAGCCTCCCGCTCTAACTCCCGTCACTCTCGAAACCAATCCTTGAACCAAGGACGCCAAGCTTCTACCTCACTTCCCCCTGATAGGCATGACTCTATCGGTGAAGGTGTAATTGGAATCTCTCTAGAAGATCATGTGCGCCGAATGGAAGAGTCTCAAACTGAGATAATCTGACTTCTATGAGAAACACGACAGCCACTACTGTGGCAAACACATCTCCCCCAAGACTGATCGTTAGTTATGGGATGTCAAAATGCTAATACGAAGCCTTCTCGCCATCTAGCTGAAGTTCCTCCACTTCCAGACCGTGATGATGACCTCCTTGACACCGCTAGTTCTATTCATCCATCACTTGTAGCTCAACCGACTGCTAATCCACCAATTATTGTCGGTATCTTGGCACGTTCTCATTCTGTTGATTCCACCCATCATGTTGTGGTCTCCAAAAATTCGCCACTGACCTCTTCGATGAAGAGAGTATTTAAAGTGTCGGTGTAATTTTCAGACGGCAGATAGAATAGTAGATAAGACACTACCCAGAGATTTCGCCCTCATTTTGTGTGGACTTTAGATCTGGTTCCAGGTTTCTTATAGGCGCAAGCACCTATAGTTAATTACCCCCCTCAATGCTGAGAGAGAACTTTCGATTAAGGCTAGTCATTAGGTCGCTTAGTGCATAACGTATAATAGAAGCATGTGAAGTTTTGGAATTTATATTTTATGAAATTCATTATATTTAACTTAAAGCAGATGGTTGGGGAATGATGACGTGCCCGATCTAGATCCCATGGTCATTATCCCCATCATGACCCTAGTCTACTTAGAGGAGATAGTAATTCGACCAATCGGGATCCTTATCAACAACACATAGGTTACGTCGTCCAAGAGATCCTTATAGACTTGGGGTGGTATTTGTTTAAGGAGATAAGCTTAAGTCTACCTTAACTAATAGAGGCATTTTTTTCCCTATCAAGTATACCCTATGGTTCACAACTCAAAGGGCAGAGCTATTGGGGAGCATACGGGCTACAGTCATGACCGTAATATAATGGTTCCATTTGGTGGCAACCACCTGATTAGAGGACTTTAGTCATAACTGCATCATGTGGAGCCTACTGGCCAAGCCACGCAGTCAGAGGACACGGGCCACATCCTTGATGACTTGAGATTGTCTGAGAGTAAATATAGTTGTGTACTTGATTTGACTTTGGCTCATTTGTGAGCTAGGATTTTCTTAATTTGTCACCTACGACAAATAATTGCGGAAGGTGAGTTAAATTTTTAACTTTAAGTTTTTAATAAATTAAATTTCATTTTGACATTTATAACTTAGTGATTTACACGATTTCATGTTTGTATTGATATTTAGATTTGATTAATTTGATTTGAGCCTGCAAGCATATTTTGATGGTAATTATATCCTCCGGTTGAAATCTTCATTCAACACAGCCACCATCGAGGTGGTTAATTTATTGAATCAAATATATTTCAGAACTTTAGATCCCATCAACTCTGTTTAGCTCCTAACAGAAGATCAGATATACTGTCACATGATAGAATTAGCTTCTCAGATATTTTACTAAGTTGAAATTCTTATAATAGATTTTTAGGTTTTGTTAACCCGTACCCAGTACTAAGACTAAACCGGTTGCAACCCGCGCAGCATCCTCAGACACTAGAATTTAAACATTCGGTATAATGTCGGGGCCCATGCGGGTATTTAAATCATTTAATTTATTATTTTAGGTCTTGTCGACTCTATCAATTTCATAATAGAGGATCAGACCTAGATTTATATTTTGAGAATTTTTGGATTTGAGGATATTGAATATAAATATCTTAGATATTTTTAACAATAATGATTACCTCTCCAGTTGATATATTCGATCAACCAAGTTATCATTGGGGAGTTAGGAGATAATCGTTATGCTGTCAAATGACAGAATTAGTTTCTTAGAGATTTTCTTAGGCAGAGAAAGCTATAACAACATCATTAAGTTATATTAACCCGGACCCAGTCCATAGACCCAACCGAAAATCAACCGCACAGCATCCTCAGACACTAAGTTTAAGCATTCAGCATAGTGTTGGGGCCCATGCGGGTGTCTAAATCATTTAATTTATTATTTCAGATCTTGTTGACTCTATTAATTTAATAATAGAGGATCAGACTTAGATTTATATTTTGAGGATTTTGAATTTGAGAATATTGGATATAAATATTTTAGATATTTTTAATAATAATGATTACCCCTCTAGTTGATATTTTCGATCAACTAAGTTATCATTGAGGAGTTAGGAGATATGCTATATCGCCAAATGACGTAGCTTCTCAGAGATTTTCTCAGGCGGAGAAAGCTATAACAACATCAATAGGTTTTGTTAACTACCCGTCCAGTAATTCAACCAGAATCAACCCGCATCCTCTACACTAAATTTAAGCATTCAGCATAGTATCGGAGCTCATGCTGGTGTATTTAGAATACTTGCACACTTTTGAGGTATTAAATTTGAGTTTAACCATAGTTTATAATGTGTGCAAGAGTTCAATTGAAGTCTTAATTAACGCCTTCTGTTCGCTTGTACGATGTGTTGTCAATCTGGTGGCATAGAAGATGTTATAGATTGATCTAATATATTATTAGATTTTTCAGATTAATATTTAATTGATTTCAATTTAGCCTGCGCATCCTTTTCAGATATTAAAATTTGCACTTTAAATCTCTATGTTTGAGCACATGCATGTGTATCTAAGAATGCCTTAATTAACCTCTTTTGTTCACTTGTACAAAGTGTTGTGAATTCGGTGGCGTAGAAGATGTTATAGATTGATCTAATATTTTATTAGTTTTTTCAGATTAATATTTAATTGATTCCAATTTAACCTACACAGTTTTTTCTGACATTAAAATTTGCACTTTAAATTTTTATGTCTGAGCACATGCAGGTGTATCTAAGAATGCCTTAATTAAAGCCTTTTGTTTGCTTGTATGATGTGTTATGAATTCAGTGGCATAGAAGATGTTATAAATTGATCTAATATTTTATTAAATTTTTCATATTAATATTTAATTGATTTCAATTTAGCCTATGCAGCCTTTTCAGACATTAAAATTTGCACTTTAAATCTTTATGTCCGAGCACATGCAAGTGTATCTAAGAATGCCTTAATTAATGCCTTCTGTTGGCTTGTACAAAGTGTTGCGAATCCGGTGGCGTAAGGCGTTTCAGTTCTTATTCAATTATTTATATTAATATTCATTTGTTTGCATTTAGTTCACAGCTCATTTGGTTCCTTAAGTTTCAATTAAACTTAGCTCGTGATCGCTGAGAAGCTCGTTGGCTCATCACAAGTCTCACTCAAATTCTTTTTGCTTTGAACGATTTTAATGTGGTATATAGCTCAACCCCATTGTTCAATATGAATTGTAACTTAACTTGAATGTTCAATAAAGAATATGTTTTATGCTCATTGACAAGCTTTTCAAGCCTTATTAGTTCAATATGTTCAATGTTTATTCTTCCTCGTAGGCGATCCATCAAGCCCTCTTGTGAATCACCTATCGAATCTAACTTGAGCTTTATTTTCATGTGGAAGATGAATTTCAAGCATAGTATCCTTTATATATATTTGTATAAGTTCTGAGTCTTGCTTACATTTGAATCTCGTTCTTATAATTATTTGGATACAATACAACCCAAATATTCATTGAATTTATCATTTGAGAGGTGTAGAATCTCTTGCAAGACTTGTTTTACATTTCTTTTTGTCCAATGCCAAGCTCTTAAATCCACGATAAGCTTCATTTAAACTCATAATGAACTATTGAGTTGTATTACAAATATCATTTAAATTTACTTGTTATAGCTTGATTTTTCTTATATTAATATTTTAGAAGTCTTATATTCAACTTTAGTTTTGAATTGATATTCAATTTAAGTCCAAAAATTTGACTAAATTTACCCGATCATCCCCGCATAGGGTCGATCGGCAATTTGACCTTCTACTCGAGCATAACTGTGTCTTGCACTACGGTCGTGATCTTCTAACCTGTCAGCTCTACTGAGCATAATAGGGTCTTCAAACGCCTGTAATTTCAACTCAAATTTTAATTTTGAGTTTATAGTTCATTTTGTGTTAAATTAATTAAGTTTTCTGTCAATCAAAATTTTGGCAATCTCGCGGCGTCTTCCCCGTATAGGGGGCTGCATCGGGGAGTTATTCGACCTTCCCGTTAGCTCTACTGAGCATAACGGTCAGTGTCTTGCGACACTATGGTCGTGGTCTTCTAACCTGCCAGCTCTACTGAGCATAACAGGGTCTTCAAACACCTGCATAAAAAGAACATATATATAGGTTTATTTTTAATTTATCATTTTCAAAATAAGTTTGATTTAAGCTCGTCAACACTTTTATTTGTTCTTGTTTAAGTCTTCTGTCAGTCTAAATTTCGGCAGCCTCTCGGCGTCTTCTCCGCGTAGGGGGCTGCATCAGGAGTCTAGTTGACCTTCTCGTCAGCTCTACTGAGCATAACGGTCAGTGTCTTGTGACACTACGACCGTGGTCTTCTACCCATTAGCTCTACTGTGCATAATAAGGTCTTCAAACACTTTTATTTGTTCTTGTTTAAGTTTCCCATCGGTCAAAATTCTCCCTCGGCGTTGTCCCCGATAAGGGGTCAGATCTATTCGACCTTCTCGTCATCCAAAGCATAACGGTCGTTGCTGCGACATTACTTGCTGATCTTCTACTCTTACCGAGCATAACGGGTCTTCAAATGCATGAAAAGAGCATATATGTAGGTTTATTCTTTAATTTATCATTCTCAAATAAGTTCAATTTAAGCTCATCAACACTTTTATTTGATTTTATTTAAGTCTCCCATCCTAAAAAAATTCCCAGTCCCCATGATCGTCTATTCGACCTTCCGCCGCATCGAAGATAATCTGCCGGTCTTGACACAGGGTGTGATCTTCTAGCATTTCCGAGCATAACGGGGTCTTCAAACTCGTCAGCTCTACTATGCATAATGAGTCTTCGTACACCTGCAATTTCAATTCATATTTTAATTTTGAGCTTCAAGTTCATTTTGTATTAAATTAATTAAGTCCTTTATCAGTTTGAATTTTAGCAGCCTCCCAACGTCTTCCCCCACATAGAGTCAGAGTCTACCTTCGACTCTATGATAACGATCTTTTCATGAACTACTGTGCCTTTCTACCCGTTAGATCTACTGAGCATAACAGGGTCTTCAAATACCTGCGAAAAAATTAGTTGACTTATGCATATTTCTAAATTGAAGCAAAGTTTTGCTAATGCAAGCAATATTCCCTGGAGACGTCTTGGTTGGATTGGACTCTTTTCCAAGTAGTTGCGAAGCTTCTAGACTATGTTTATGACAATTGCTTGTAGTTGCAATTACTCTTTATCTGTAATTATATCTAGAAGTGCACGCGCGAGAGTCATCTCCAACCTGACCTGAATCGAACGATAAGGAAACTCTTCCATGTCAGAAATAGGAAACCTGATTTTATGCATGTAATTTTTTTAAACCAAGACAGTTTGACAGATCCTTCGTTGCATAATTCATATTTAAATTTTATTATTTTTAAATTATTAAATAAATTTAATCATAATTATTAAAAGCTTTCATTCTGTTCTTCTAGAACATAGTAGAAAGGCTTAGTTGCATTCGCAAGTTACCTTTCATAATTATTAAAAGAAATGAAAGATTAATATCATAATATTCATTTTTTAAATCAAAGCCTATGAATCATATCGGATTAATATAGAAGAAAAGAATCTTATGAAAAGAGGGTTTGAAAGGGTAGTTAGCAAACATATTATTATCATTCAAACTACCCTTCTGATCCCAAGGGTTAGCATTCAAACTATCTTTTTAAATTCTCTTTGGATACAAGATGACTGTCAACTATCCTTCCAAACTCTTTTTTCATGAGATTCTTTTTCGTACGTTGACTGAAAGTTGAAATTTTGTGCGGTTGAAAAAGAAATTCTGAAAATTAATTGTAATGACTATCATTTCAGATTTTTGTTTACTTTGATTTTTCTAATCTTTACAAACAGCAAGCAATGACAGTGCAAGAAAGTCTGAAAGAGGGAATCAAGCAACAGCTTGTCCGTTCCCGTCGACAACTCTACTCCTCGCCCGACTGCGTTTCTTTCCCCTGTGCCGGCGCAGAATCGGCTTAGGCTGGACTTTGATGTCGCCGGACTTCCAGTACTTCTCCTTCTCCGACTCCACGACGTCGCAATCCGGTAAAGGAATGGGATATCTCAGCACGTCGTAACAGCAGGTGTAAGTCATGTATTTCTGGCGGAACAAAAGCATGGCCTCACGCTTCTCCTGCGTAAGGGAGGAGTAGTCGGCGGCGGCGGTGTCGGTCTCAAAGTCACGGCACTGTTGGGAAGCTGGAAGCTGTTGAATGGGGTCGAGGCGGCAGCCGTGGAGGACGAGGTCCGTGAATTCGCTGATGAAAGGCTCGTATTTGTAATCCACCTTATATTTTCCGCCGGAAGTCGCCCAGGTGGAGCCGTCCCATATGGTGGCGTACAGTGACATGGGCTTTGCCGGGTAGTCGCCGCCCATGGCGTCGCTCCTCACCACTTCTCTGATTGGAGTCTCGTCGATGTAGAATCTGGGCATGAATGAGGAAGTTCCAGTGTGTTACAAGAAAATTATGAACAAGGATAGATGAGAAGAAAGGACCGGCCCTTACATGATTTTTTTTCCGGTCCAAAGAATAGAGTAACGGTGGGCTTCCGCGGTGGGATCAAAGGGGAGCTGATAACGCTCCTCACGCCCGCGACTCGTGCTCCCGTTGCCGTACACATTGGTTTGAATCCGCCATTCTTTCCCCTTTATATTGCCGAGAAATTCAAAGTCCAACTCGTCGTGATTTTTCTCGAATATATCACCGTTCGACATCTGCAACATTAAAAAAAAAACAATCCGATAAAAATTTCTGATTATTTATTCGGCCAATTCTTCCATTATTTTATTTCTCGCTGATTTAATTTTATTTATTTTTTTGTTAATTCGTAATTTGGTGAGTTTGTTGAACTAACGCAGCTACGCCATGTGCGTTTTTGTGTGGCTATGGTTCAACAGCCTAGACTTCAATCAGATTATCACAGCATAAAATTTTTTTCTTTGTTGTATTAATTATCTCAAATAGATAAATTTTAATCAAGTTTTTTTAGGATATATATATATATATATATATATATATATGATATGTTTAAAATAGTTATAACTTTTTAAAAAGGAGAGTGTAAAACTCCTATGAAGAAAATGATATTTTAAAAAATTATTATATATTATAAAAAAATTTCTTTTTAAAAAAATTAAACAGCGATAGTTATCATATTCTAATAATTCTTTTTATCAAAATAATTTATTTATCACAAAATTTTTTAAAAAATAATTAAATAAAAACTTTCTGAAAAAATAAAATAATCAAAAAATTATCCTAAATACACTTATAATTTACATTAGGACTTTGAGCATGGCCATAGTTTAAATGAAAATAATACCCTTGAATAAAACTATTGATATTTTATAATTATGGATAGGCTCGGGATGCATTCGAAATAATTTTATTTTTCAGAAAATAATTAGATATTAATAATTTTTTAACTATTTTTAAAAAATATTATGATGAAAAGTTGAATTTTAGAATCAGATTTTTGTTTGAATTTTATTTTTTAAAAATATTTTTAATACTCATAATAATTTTTTAAAAAACTTTTTTTCTACAGTATTTTATAATTAATTTAATAAAAAAAATATATAGCTGCTACAAAAGAATCGTCAGCCTCGTCACTCGTCAGCCCGCAAAACGTTAGGTACTTGTAATTCGCTGGCCGGCTAAGGGAAATAATTAAAAAAATAAAAAATAAAAGGAAAAAATAGGCCGATTTTATTTTTCTTATTAATAAAAACAAAATATAACGAAACAAGTAATCTGCCGGAAAATAACATAAACCGTTCAAGTAACGGAACGGAGCAATAAACGGCAAAAAAAAATGGAGGGAACCACTCACGTAGAACGCCACGACGACGCCGGCCGTGTATTCCGACGGCAATTTGATCGACGCGCTGAAGAATCCATGGTAATAAATATCTGACGAGATGAACCCCGATCCTGCGATAGATAATAAACGGACCAGGAACCGCCGTTAACTGGCGATGAATAACGAAAAACTGATAAAACGAAGGGCGATCGTCAAGTCGCCGGCGGCGGTATCACTTACCCGAATATTTGTTGAGGAGAAGCTTGACGGTTCGGCCACCGGCGGACTGAACGATGTTTCTGTCGCCAAACAAAGGCGTGTATCCATCGTCGAAGGTGATCGCCGGCACGTCAAAAGCCGCCGTGACGACCGCCGCCGTGGAGATGATCAACGCCGTCACGATCGCCGCCGTCATCATCGCTTGAAAAACTAATTCACCCTTCGCTCAGCCCCTTCGTTTCTCGCCACCTGAATATGAAGTGGGGGATGAAGAGAGCATAGGTGGAACGTCGTCGATGGGCAGCGAATAAAATAAATAAAAGGTGAAAAGGAATTGTCGCGTCGGAAGAGAAGGCAGATGCCGTGCCGACCTGGGCAACGATCGAACTTTTCCCTGGTCTTCGAAGAATTTACAGAATGGCACATGATCGTTAAAGGATCCAGATTTGTTGTGGAAGATACGAAAGGGGTAGGTGCCGAATAAAAGGATTTGAGTAAGGGTAAGATTGTTATTTCACAGGGAAATAGTTGGAACCGCTGGCCTTATTAATTAATTAAGCTTAATTGTGTGAGAGAGAGAGGAGATTAGACTGCGATTAAGAAAAGTAATTTGGTGGCATCGCTTGTCCTTTTGAGTTAATCGCCACTCCATATGGCAGCTTAACAAATATGAGCATTACGTCGACCGCTATTTTTAATGAATAATTAGATAATGACCTCTTAAAAAATATTTAATTTTTTTTTATGAGTCACAAAGCATTATTTTTTAGGAGTCAAGAAAGCAAATTATTCACCTAATAATTGGAGTTTGTGGACCATAAAATTGATTATATTATTCATCATGATAAAGTTATTTAAACAAATTCTCAATTTAAAAATCAAAAAAATAATTTTTGATTTTTATGAGCACTTCGTAAAAACTGCTTGAGTGACTAAACAATCTATAAATTTTACATATTTAATGATAAACTGACTTCATCTTTATAATCATCTCTCTAATGAAACACATGTTCACGATCGTGATGCTTTCTTATAATCGTCTAATGAAAACTCAAGATAATTGAAGCTCTCAATCATCTTATTTTCTTGAAGTTCATTGTATATAGTAAGTACCCCCATGCTAATGCGATTGAGTTGAGCTTAATGTTCTTCTTAGCCATGGAAGTTTAGGGTTAAAGTCACTAAGAAAATGAGAACTATTAGGTTCCATGAGACCATCAAAGCCATTTAACAGTAACCACTGATCATTTATCGCAAGTAAGAGATAAAAAAAAATTTTGAAAGTTTTGTGGCAATTGACAGTGACGATCCGCTAGTTGATTGGTATGGCTACTTTACTCTAAGCCACAGCTCTAATAAAGCTGAAGATATGAAATATAGATCTTGTGTCTCTAAGACACACGATGCATATGTGGATGGATAATGGGTGCAAACTTTTAAAAATAATATAAATTATTTTAATGTTTAGGGTTTAGAAAATATAAGTTATTTTCACTTTTTAATTAAAAAAATGCAAATTATATTTAAGTTTTTATAGAAAAAATGTAAATTATATTTGCGTTTTGAAAACAAAACTCTTATATAAATTTTAAGAAAGTATGGTCCTTTTACTTAATTTTACAAATGGGGACGGGTTTATAAAAAAAATTTCTTCTTCTGCTAACGACTCTATGAGCTGTTGATGGCTACAACGCATCTTCCTAAAGGGCTTGGATTAGTTCAGCATCCAATCAAAGAAAGCTACAGCAAGGAACGCTAAGCTTTCAATTAAAGAATACTAATGGTACCCACAGCCTTAGCTTGACAAATTCCCCTTCATGGCCACTGCATTAACAGATGAAGAAGAAAGATGCCGCTGCTTAAGCGGAGATTACCACGTCAGTCACACGCATACGTGGTGACTGCTACCAAAAAAAAAAAGAATACTAATGAGTATTTGAATTTTTATTTTTTTATATATGAAAATAATAGATTTCAGCCTCAAAATATTAAGCTTTTAAATATTAAAATTTCAAAAATAAATTAGGGTTTCTATCTACACATCACCACACCTCATTAGTGTAAACGAGCTTGAAATCTTGGTACTTGTTCACTGGTTAAAATTTTTGTTCATTATCGACTGAAGTTCGAGGGGCTCGTAATTGCTGTTCGAATCGTGAATTTGTGTGTTAACAACTGGTTCTCGAATTAGCTCATTAAGGATTTTTATTTATTTATTAATATTTTAAAACTATTAAATTTAATAAAAAGATTAATACAAAAATACAAATTTATAGTTATTTGTTTATAAATTATGGAGTGTGAGGACTAACAATAAAAATAATCTTTTCAAAATAAATTTTATTACAAACAAAATTACATAAAGCAAAATTATAATTGAATATCAAAATATGATCTAATAACATATTTTGTTATTAACAAAAATTACATTACTACAAATTTGATTTACTACATTTGAATATGATTGAGTACAAAAAAAAATTAAAAATTATAAATAAATAAACAAATGAGTATATTGATACAATCCAATCACTTATACAAAAGAAATTGAAACTTTAACATCTTTCAAACTCAAATAATCTTAATAATCTTGGCTTGATTATTCACTCAAGTCATCAAAAAGATCTTTGTTATTTTATACTTGAATATTTGTATACTATATATAAACAAAACTAAACAAAAGTTATATTATATAATTATTGAATGGGCTTTGAAATTTTATATCATATAATCAATGATGTCACATGACTCATGCTTAAATTCTTAAAACACAAATAAAAATATAATGAAGAAATAAAATGAAAGTCGCAATCAAAAAAATAATCAAACACCCAACTAAATAAGATAGAATATTTTATCAAGCGTTACATCTCATATTAAAGAGATTTAACATCATGCTCTTAAACACCACAACTCAAGCAATTCAAAGATAAAACCAAGAATAATTTTGATAAACTGAAAATATAATAAGAAATAAAATGAAAATTGCACCAAAAGTAATTGAAAAGTAATTTAAACAAGATATATAAGAAATTTTATTTTGTTTAAGATCAGATCTCATATTAAAAAAGATTTAACATCACAAACTTTAAACACCACAACTCTAAGCAATTTAAAGATAAACCAAAATATCGATAAACTAACAAAAAAAATAAAAACAAAGAAATTAAATGAAAGAATAACCTTCATGTAGCCAAATCCAATAATCCAAAGAATAAAGAAGAGAGAATCTTTATAATAAGTTTTTTTTAGGATACATGTATCATGGAGAATTTGATTTATTTCTAATGAAACATTAACTGCCAATTTATATAATCAAATTTGATATGTATATATATATGTGGGGTTTTCTCCCCTCAATGGCTAAGAACATGAGAAAATAGCAAGAATTGATTTCAAAATACAAAAGATAGCCAAATAATATTAAGAAATGAGCTCAAAACTAATTTAATTATAAAATAGCTCAACTAATTAATGATGATTCATAATTGACCGCTTAAATTCTTCAAACACCGAAATGATAAACCCAACTTTTTGACTAATTTGCATCTGGGTTTTTTGTACTAAAAAGATTTAACATCACAAATATCAATGAGGCCATCATAGCTTGACTTCATGGCTGTTATCAAATTATTAAAAATCTCATGAATCCAAAATATAGCTTAGGAAGAAGAATTATATGATTTTCTCCTTTTTTTTTTTCCTAAAGAGGTATTTATAATTGTGGGGGAATAAAAGAGTTATAGATTTTTTTTATAAAAAAAATTAGAATACTTAGGATTTTTAGTCTATGTCATTAACGACAAAACTTAGGCCATTACTTATCATCAACAGTAACAACAGTGCTCGTAAACACTAACAACAAGTTCATCGCTTGCCATCAACTCTAATGCCAAAACCCACATGTCGATAAAGTCATCTGTGATTATCTATCTACCATCATTGATAACATTCCTTATCATCACAAATAATATCAACATCCGTCGAGACAAAAAAAAAAATTTTTTCCCCAACCATCAACATTAATGTCGATGCCCACAAATGTGGACAAGGTTATATATGTTATCGCCAATGGCATCAACATTTGTTGTCGCTAATAATGTCGATACTCACAAATGCCAAGAGGTCTTTGTTTGTAATTGACACTAATGTCGACACCCATCTAACAAATAAGATCATCACTAAAAATATCTAATACGTACATCTATCGTCGATAACAACATTAATGCCAATCGTCAATAACTAAGTTGTTGCACACTAATTACACTACAACTACTAACATCTACAAGTAAATCACTTGTCATTAACATAAAACGTTAACACTCAACTATATCAGTAAGGTCGTCATCTATTATCTTCAATAAAACCATTGCTTGCTATTGTCAATACTATCGATGCAACT
Organism: Cymbidium sinense; assembly: GCA_021442155.1. NCBI lineage: Eukaryota > Viridiplantae > Streptophyta > Magnoliopsida > Asparagales > Orchidaceae > Cymbidium > Cymbidium sinense. The sequence continues at coordinate 5,057,821 of CM038219.1, forward strand.
CCTTGCCAATAAGTTTGACACATGTCATCGCCACTAATGACAATGCTTAACAACACTAAATAAGATTGTTGCCTATCAAGAACACTACAATGACGCTCATTGATGTTAATAAGATTGTCACTTGTTTTCAACGCCGAACATCTAAATCAACATATAGACTCAAAATTCACACTAATGTCAACATTCACATTCAATACTGAGGTTGATAAATGACATTCATATAAATTTTGATGATCATCATCTTTATTAAATTTGATGTTTATCATTTTTCTAACCCTAAGATTACTTGATATTAACACTAATGCTGACACCCCTCTTCATTCAAATTGACATCCATTTTTTATTACTGATTTTCTTTTCTATAAAGAGAATGATTGAGTAAAATATTAATAATTACTTAATGATATTTTGAATGCCACAAAACCTCTCTTACTTGTCTCATAAAATCATATATATATATATATATATATATATATATATATATATATATATATATATATGCATGTTATTTGTATAAACTCTAGATAATAATTTTTTCTATACTATGCTATTATTTCAAACTACAAAATTTTAAGAATAATATATTTTTATTTTTTAAAATAAAAAATTAAAAAAAAACCTTTATATACACAATCATCTTATTCTTTTATATTTACAAATTAACCATTTTTTTAAATCTTAATCTTTTTTAACTTAATTTTAAAATATTAAAATTTATAATAAAAGTTTTAACTCATATTTTTTATTTTTAATAATAGAGAATATATGAGTTAAAATATATATATATATATATATATATATATATATATATATATATATATATATATATATATATTAGATGATTATTTTGTAAATATTTAAAATAAAAAATGTATTTGGTGAATACTTTTGCAATTAGGGTCCCAACTGCCAACTGTCAAGTCTCCCCCAACAAACATTGTCCATCCCAATGGACTATACAGCGCGGAGTGCTTGTAGTTAAATTTGAATGTACGGTGTTGAAAAAAATGGCGTCTAGGGCTCCCTCTCTGTTGTCGTGAGTGTTTCTCCTCCTCCCCCTTTTTTCTTCTCTCTACGCTGCTCCTCCCTCTCGCTGAGGTTGCCCTCCTTCCTCAGATGGCTCCTCCAAAGGTCGGAGGCCGCTTGGTTTCTCACATTGCTTCTGACTATGGATCTCGCCCATCGCTTTTCGCATCTTGCCTCCACTGGTCTGGGAATAGTTCCTCCATCCCATATGCCCAAGCTTGAATCTGGCTCAAAAGAAAACAAAATTCTCTTCGTGCCCACGCAGAAGATGAGATTGATGGACGATTGGGATCCTTGAGAGCCTTTCACCCTCTTGCCGCTATCAATGAGGAAATGGGGCCAAACCTAACACTTGAGGGGATTTTTCCTATTCACATGTAAGGAAGATTATGACTTAGTCCGAACGACGGCCCCGCTTTCTAAAGGAAGACCCTTCATCTTTAGGGAGTGGACATGGGATTTTCAGAGAAAAGAGAATTTTCAGATATCCCTTGTGGGTAAAATTTCCAAACCTCCCTCTTTGTTCTGGAATGAAGAGGGGCTCTCAAAAGTGGCAAAATCCTGGTGCCTTTAGCCGATAACCCATCAGCCTCAAGGCTCACTGTGTGTCCGTGTATCTCCCTCCTCTAAACTCCCAGATTCTATTCCTTTAAATCTAAATGGTTTACGGATTGAACAAGAAGATGGATCGGAAGCCAGCGGTCTAATCGGTAACATTCTCCATGAACCCCGTTCCCTTGAACCTACTGTAAGTGACCAGCTCTGACGTTCTGAAATACTCAAAGAATACTCAACCAAAAATCCCTCCTCTCAAATCATTCCCTCAGGCCCACCTAACCCGCAACATCCTCCACTTACCTCCCACCAATCTTCTATATCTGAAGCTTCTGGGAGTCAACCCCCTCATAACCCCAACTCCCTTAATGATCTCAACCAACTCCCCACTCAATCCTTATCCAACCAAGACCCGGATGAACCCGAACCTCAAACCTTTGATGAGGCTGAAACTCAACCTATCCCAACCCCATCATACTCCATTACAACCAGATGCCTGTTCAAAAAATCCTCAAACTCAACAAGATTCTATTCCTAAAACACGGGAAGGAATCAAGACACCGAGATCTCCAAATCTAACTCCTTTGCTCTCTTAGGCCAAAAGCCTAAGAAAAAGGCAAAATCATTAATTCCCTATTTATGTCTTTTCCCAAGTTTGGATCTTTGGAATGTGAGAGGCCTTCAAGAATCGGATCGTGCCCTCAATTATTAGGGAAAATCAACTTGATATGATCTGCCTCCTTGAAACAAAATAAACATTGAAGGTTCAAATAATTCCCTTCTCCTAAAGAAGATGACTTTATTTCCAAAATCGTCACAATTTGAGGATAGCTCGGGTGGTAGGATATGGCTTAAATGGAATCCCTTTTCACCCTCTATTCATACAAATGCACAATTTATTCATGGGGTGATCTCTACCCTGTCCGAGGTATTATATTACATGGATTTATGCCCACAATGAGGCTAGATAGAAGGGAACTCTTCCTCACCCAACTTTCCTTAACTATGAATGACCCTTGGCTTGTGATTGGGGATTTCAACCAGTATCCTTTATTCAAATGAAAAGTCGGGTAAACCCCTGCTCCTCCAAATCGACTTACTGATTTTAAAGGTTGTGTTAGTGAATCTGGTTTCCTGGATCTTCCCAGTACAGGTCTTTTCTTCACATGGTCTAATCTTAGAACTGATAACCATATTAAAACCAGAATTGATAGAGCTATGTGCAATACTCGGCTAGATGCATTCCCCCTTTCTTATAAAGTTCTTCCCCTCTTACCTCGGACCACTCCTTGATAGTCTCTTCATTAAACCACTTGTCGAGAATGGATTTATTTTCTAAATCATTGGGTTCTCAATTGCCGACACGGTGTTTAAAGCTTGGCAAGCTTATGTCTATGGGGACCCCATAATTGTCTTCTTTAAAAAAGCTTAAAAGGGTCAAGGAAGCTCTCAAAACTCACAAGATAGAGCCCATCTCTTTGCATCACCAACTTAAAACTCTTCAAGGAGAGCAGAACATCACTTACATCTACTTGAGAGAGACCCATCAAACCTATTTGCTGAATTTAGAAGAAATTAATGCTAGATATGGGGATATTGCTAAAAAAGAGAGCTTATGGCTAAGCAAAGAGCCAAAATCTCTTGGCTTACTCAAGCAGATGATGACCTTAAATTTCTTGTTCAATCAAGGAATGCTAATCTTATATTAAGGAAATTCGTAGATGGAAGACTTATCACAAACAATACAGACATAGCCAAGGAAATCAAATACTACAGCCTCCTCCTAAACAAAACGCCTGAGGAGGTACAATCTTTTCCATTTATTCCTACAGTAATCTTGTCTCAACTATTCAAGTGAAGAGTTAAGCGCTTATCAGACACCAGAGATTTTGGCTGCCTTAAGAAGCATAAATGAGGACAAAACCCCGGGACCGGATGGATTTACTTCAAAATTTTTTATTTCAGCATGGGATATCATAGGGGATCAATTCATGCTTGCCCGCTCACCATTTCTTTAAAACCAAACGGCTCCCTAAAGCCTTCAAGCACACACCTTAATTCCCAAAATCAAACATGCTTCCTGCTTGAATGACTATAGACCTATATCTCTCAGTAACACCTTTACAAAGTACTTGCAAAGGTCTTAGCAAATAGGCTTGCTTATTCTTCCTACTATTATCCATCCACTCAATCCTTCATTAAAAACAGACATATAATATTTCGCTCAAGAACTCGTCTGAATTCATCAAAAGAAGCTCTCCCAAGTTATTTTGAAAAAATTGATCCGTTTTAAAGCATTTGATAGTGTTAATAGATCTATGGTTAAACAAAGACTTACTCAAAAAAGGCTTCCAAAATTTTGTGGAATGGATCTGCTTGCATTGAAATTCCATTTTCTATTGTTCAAATAAATTGAAGGATACTTTACTTTCATTAAACGGATTGACAAGGTCGCCTTGTCTCCCTTCCTCTTTACTATCATTATGGATGTGTTCTCTTGTTTACTTGAGGAAAAGGAGAAATCAAATCTATTCAAGCCTATTACCACTGCAGTAAGCTATCATCTCTCTCTTATTTGTGATATATTAGTGACAGGGTGGGATCATCAAACTATTTCTTCTCTAAAAGAGGTGTTGAGTTCTTTATCTGAATCGGTTTAGAGGTGAATCGGCAAAAAATCGCCTCCTATGTTTTTCAAAAATGGGAAACTTTGCGCTCATATATTAGATATTGAACCGGGAGACTTTCCACTTAAATATCTGGGCATTCCACTTGTTGCTGGACAAATTAAATCATCTCATTGTACTCCTCTACTTGATAAACTCTATAGATAATGGATGGAAATCTAAATGGCTTTCTTATGGGGAAGATTTCGCTAATCCGATCTTCCATTAATGCCTACTTAACCTATTGGCTTAGAGCTATGACTATTCCTAAATGTATCCTCAAAAGATTAAATCCCAAAGAAACTTCTTCTACCATGGAGAGGTTTCGGGTAAAATGCTCCCAATCTCTTGGAACAAAACTACATTACCTAGAGATAAAGGAGGCACTGGACTATGTTCTATTAACACTCTAAATTCCATATGCAAGATAAAAATTCTGTGGAAAGTCCTTAATCACACATCCTCATTTTCAATTGGTAAAGAAAAATATGGCTGTTTGGCAAAAAATCAACTGTCTTCTCCTCTTTGGAGAGACTTACAAAACTATGCCTTCTTAATTAAAGAGAATCTTCAATACGTTGGTGATGGATCTCTTTTTCTTTATTCTTTGATCCATGGTGCAATGGAAAATCTCTCTTGGAAATTTGTGGTCTACTCTCTATTCAATCTATATTCCACTCTAAATGCCATACTAAAACTTGGATGTTGGGAGCTTCCTTCTTCTTTCTTAAATCGATTCCCTTCTTGCTCTCAACTAATTACTCAACCCGATGACTCAATATATTGGAAAGGACGAGTGATTAAAGTGAAATGTATCTCAATCTCCCTCTTTAGCCAATATCCCTCTTGGAAAACTTCAAGGAAATTTGGTTCAAAGGATATGCTATAAACTATGCATTATTTTGTTGGATGGCACTAATGGGTGGGCTCAAAACTTCGATATTTTTGTGAGAGGTATCGGTCTCACGTAAACCGCCTCCTATGCCTCACCAAAAAGGAATCCCATAATCATCTTTTTTTGGTCGCTCATTCTCCCACAAAGATTATTAGGAACCCCGCTACCTAATGGTAGCTTCTTCCTTCTTCTACCTCCAAACCGTTATCTGATCCTCCCTCCTTGACCATTCAAAGAATAAAGAGGCTTTTCCTTCTAATTAGGTGTACACCATTTGGGGTGAACGGAACAAACGACTATTTACACAAGTATATCCTACTCAAGCTATCTCTATAAATATTAGGTTCCGGGTGGCCGCAAAACTTAGTAGATGGACTCTAAAGGATAAATGGCCTGTGCCGGTGATTAACTCTATAAGGAGTTGGCTTGAATGTGGGAAAAAAGGTTTGCAAGACTATTGTTTTTTTGTTTTTTTGGATTGCCTTGATGGTCTGTTTGCCACTCTTTCTAATTACTTGGCTCTAATTTTTGGATTGGAGATTACTCCTTTTGAGATGGTTGGTTAGATTTATGCCAAGTTGTTTTGTGGATGTTTTTTGTCTCAAGCTGCCAGACGGTTTTGTCTCCCTTGCACTATAATTCTCTTAAATTTGGACTTTGATGAGATTTCTACACCATTATGCTTTGAAAAGGCTGCTTGGTTTGAGCTTAGTTAAAACCAAAATAAACGCAACTTTGGAAAGGAGATGCTTTGGATTTATTTTTGAGACCACCTTCTTTGTTTTTTGGTAAAATGAATGGTATGTTGCCATTCTTTATATCTTATCGAGGAAGTTTATTTTTGTAGCTTTGAAAATCTTTCATAGCTCATGTGATTGGCTGGATCCTTCTCTCTTGGGTTTAAACTATGAGTATGAAGTCATGCTGTTGTTGTGTGCAATCTGTGATAAAACACTGTTATATTCCTGGGAACCTATTTTTTGTTATTTCGGTTACTGGATGGAAAGAGTCGGGAGTGGGTCCGTATACTTTATGCGTTTTCTGTTTGGCCAGCTTTATTTCCCTCCCCTTTCAATGGTTGTGGGTGCTTTGATGAATCTGATTACTCGGTTTTCACTATTTCTAATTGCTTGGCGATTTTTGGATTGAGTTTGCTCCATTTTGAGATGGTTGGGTTAGTCTTAAGCCAATAGTCTTTGTAACTGGATGTACTTGTTTCAAAAGCCAAGACGGTTTGCACATCGCTCTACTCGAATTAGGACAATGACAATGATGAGACTTCTACACCATTATCTTATCTCGAGAATGCTTGGTTATGAGCCCTAGTTGACAATACGGAAGGGGAGATGTATTGGATTGCATCTTGAGACACTACTTCTTTGTTTTTGGTAATATGAATGGTGCATTGCTATTACTATATCTTATCAATGAGTTCATTTTGTGCACTGGCTGGAAAGGTTTCATTTGTAATATATGTGAGTGGCTGGATCCTTCTCTCTTGGGTTTAAATGAATGGTATGAAGTCTGCCGTTGCTACATGCTAGCTTTGATAACACTGGTATATGCCTGGAAATCTATATTTTGTTATTTGAGTTATTGGATGGAATGTGAGGAGGGATATTTTATGATTTCTATTACGACTTTATTTCTCTCCCCTTCCAATGGACGGCAGCTTTGTCAACAATGGAGTGCTCTGTATGCTAACTAAGAATACGTTTTTGGTAGAACCGTCCCTGAGTCCAGATTTTCTTTCACATCAGCAATTTTTGATCGATTAACGGACATTGATTTTTCTGTGCTGTTGGATGGAAATTATTATGGCTAAGTCTGCTTCCTTTATGTGATGGCTGAGATGGCTGAGATTGTTCAGTGCTTAAGATGATCTCTGAGTGTGAATCTGTAATTGTCAATTGTATCTAGTCCAGGTCCTTTTACATCATTGTATTTGTTCTGGTTTCATAGTTTTCTTTGATACCTGAACTATCTTTCACTAGATATTTTGTAATAGTTTTTTTGGAATGAAATTGGGCTTTGGCCCTCAATTTTCCCAAAAAAAAAAAAAAGACTATACAGCGCGCGTGCGTACTCTGACGGCGCCGCCATCTCACCAGAAAGGGGCCCACCACACAGCTGGCACCATTTCAAAATGAAAAACAACCAAATAAATAAATTTGAAATGATTTCTATGAATTATTACTATTTTTTAAGTGCCTGCGTACTCTTTTTAAAATGAAACTAAAGAAAACCAACCACGTCATGCGGCGTGTTATAGAAAATCGATGAGGCGCATACGATGTACCTCAGGCACTGTTAAACCGTTTCTTGTCGAACGAGACGTGGATCGGTAGTTGAAACCACGCTATCGTGGGCCGGCCGTGGAGCTCGACCTGGCTCCGGAGGGCAGATTCTGGAAGCTGCTGTTAGTTTACATTTGACCGATACAACGGCGGCTGAACGGGTCCTGACACGCAGCTGCGAACGTGTTAATAGTTGACACGGTTCCGCATCTTTTGGCGGCGGGATGGAAGATGAGGAGAACAAAAGTCTTCCATTTATGGCCCAATATTGAAAAAAAAAAAAAAAAGCTTTTTCTTTTTCCCTGAAAATTTTTATTTATTTAATCTGTTACTTGGGAGGTAGAGCTCTTTGAAATTATATATATATATATATATATATATATATATATATATATATATATATATATATATATATATATATATATATATATATATTGTGTATGAATTTATAATTTTCTACCAATAACTTAAACTACTTCTATTTCCTTATTTTGTGTATGTCCTTCTTTGATTGTTCTGTTCCTTACATGCGCAATTCTTGCATTGCATTGAGTTATATGAAAATGATAATGATTGGTTGGTAAGCATTTGGCACAAGCAATTACAGAAATTTGCCTATCAGCTAAACTTTTGTATCAACAAATACTTAGGAAGACCAGGTAACCAATGAATATAAATAGTCAAGCCATCAATATAAATGGAAGAACTCATCATGTTGTACCAAAGAAAGCCCTTAAATATGTAGTTAGGACATTCACAATAATTCTTGAAGAGAGAGAGAGAGAGAGAGAGAGAGAAAGAGAGTTAATATGAAGTCCATAAATATTTTTGAAATATAAGGAGCTCCTGAGAAGCATTCTGAGAGATAGAGAGCAGCCGAAGTGGATTTTGAGTAGGAAACTCCTAAAGAAAAGCGCAAGAAAGAATAAAGTTGTTGAGAATACTTTGTTTATGAGCGGCTTGGCCTTGAGATTAACTTGGCATATGACCATTCAACAATAACATCTGATCAAGAAATTAAAATCTGAAAGAAGAGATGAACAACTAGCACTTCAGTGATAAAAGATAGGTACAGTAATGATAGGAGAAGGATTGGAGGTCTCTCTAATGTAATGCTCAGAGTTAGTGTTACTATTGTTGAGAGAAGTGAGGAAAGCATAGATGTTGATGTTGTTATGTTATTCAGGCAGGCCAATCAATGCAGATGAATTCAGATCTCTTTTGAATGGTCTCAAGTTTTTTATTTAAATATTAATGTAATTTTAAGTTCAAGAATGTAGCTAATTAATGATAATTTAACATGAATTAAATGTTTAAATTTTTTGTAGTTATTAGTGATCAGAGGGAAATGGTGGACACTTCTTCACATGCACCAGTGTAGCAGGAATTTGCATAACAAAAGTGATATGGCTCTCAAAATACCACTAGTCAAAGCACAAATCTTGATGTCGAATGCGATATGATTTTGAGTAGCAGATTTCAAGCTTAAAATATCATTTGGAATCTTTACATCAATTAAATCCCTAAACACTCAAATATGGAGTGTTTATTCAATCGGCGTCTCGAACGGATCTAACAACAAGATCTCATAATTCGACTTCATTTGGGCATCCAGCTCAAAATACATCAAATGATCGAAGGAATCATCGAAGTCGTCGAGGAGTGGTATGGGCCTTACATTAGAATGCCCTCCTCCCATCTATAAATAGATTCATTCCTCATGAGGGGCCAAGCTAAGCTAAGTGAAGTGAAGCAAGTGAAGAAGAAGGCTCAGTGAAGAAGAAGGAACAAGTCTAAGAACAAGAACGAGCAAGGAAGAAGAAGAGTCCAACAGTGAAGAAGGAAGGCTGAACAAGGAAGAAGGCAAGGAAGAGGAAGAGTCAGATCGAAAGAAGAGGAAAAAGTGAAGTGAGGAGGAAGAGAAAGGCTAAAGCTTGAAGATCCAGACGAATCACCGCAGCCATCTAATGGATTAATTATCTCGTTCATTTCCAATCTCACATCGTCATTATAAAGTGATCGTTGTTCTCAATTTGTGTCCTCTGGTAGAATTCAGTAATCCCGTTATCGGGAAGATTTTGACTCTGAAAGGATACTAGTGGAATCTTTTCTTGAAGCATGGTTTTCCTCTTTTAGGGTTTTAGTTAAAGTGCAGGCTACCTGTTAGTTCTTTAATCGCTTTGTCTTATTTGGGTAATCAACTAGGCGTAAATTTTCTCTAAGTAGCGGTTTTCAAAGACGCAAAAAGTAACACCAATGGCTGCCACATAAATGATCGCTCTGGTGTTGAGCTTGATCTTCAGATCTTGTATGATAGAATTTCATATGAAGTAATTCCTCATTCAGTTATTTGATTCAACACTAAAACTAATTTTAATTATTCAATACTCCTTATGATCAAAACTAAATAAAACATTTGAATTACAAAAGTATCAGATTATTGCAGAACATACTCCAACGGAAGCAACAGTTTGAAGCACTTAAGAAAATTCTCTTTCGTTACTGCAACAAAATCATCTAAAGATTTTTCTACACATGAAAAAAGTATACTTTCGCAGACAAAACTCAACAATTATATTAGCCTGAACAAAAGATTTTTGAAATATAAAAGAACTCTAAACATTTAAGCTATGTTATATACATAAGATGAGTAGAAGAGCATTAGTTTGTAACGAAATGGTACCTAGACTCCACATAGTTCTCAGCTTCCCATAGAAAGGATCCAAATGCAACGGCTTCCAGAACAAGCATTGTAAGCCCAGACAAAGAGATACCCACCAGCTCATCATTATTAGTGTCCACTGTTCCATCTTCCGCTATCTTTATATCAGGTCTACCAAACAAGGACTGTGTTTGCTTCTCGATCAATGAGACAGCTTCATTTGATCTAATGGTTGCATATCTCTGCAATGTCTCTGCATCCAAGTACATGACATAAGACCTCAATTTGTATGATTTTTTACCTTGCTCGCCATCGAAATCTTCGTCCGGTGAAATCAGTACCAAAGAGTCCATGTCCCAGAGAGGGTTTGGCCCCAGGCCATCGAGGATTCGTTGATCTGGAATCGTCTTGGGAAGCGTATTCATGGTTCTTTCAAGCTGGTATCTCTCATCCACTCTCTTGAGGAAGTAGCCGTACATGACAGAGGCAGCATATAGCTTCCCAAGCTTGATTTTACTGATCTGCACAATGGTGTTTGGAGGGCCGATGACTCGTTCTCCAAGAATTAGAGTGAGATGGCCCTGAATCATCTCCAGGGCATCAGGTGAGTGGATGGATTCTAACTTTAGTTGCTGGTTAGGCCAGAAGTCCACCTGACTGGTTGGATGAGCAGATGGAGAGATTTTAGGGATCATCAAGATGTCATTCTCCATGAATTTCTGTACAATAAAACAGTAGACTATCTCCTCTAGGGACTTCTGCCTCTCCTTTTCCCTGACTTCTGCGATTCTCCTATAGGATTTAAAGGAATTAAATAGTAAGCTTTAGGTAAGTATCAATGGCGGTAGCAGATACCATGGATACGAAGTAATAAATTAGTGGAAGTTACTCTTGAAGAGGACGCAATTGTTTAAAAGCACATAGATGAGTTGTCCTTTTGAACAATCCTCCTATGCGGAAGTAATGAGTTACGGAACATTCCCAGCATTTTATGAGAAACTCTACAAAGAAGGGTTACGATGAGACTTAGTAGCACGCCTAATAAGATAAAAGATGGCTAGAATGTTGAATAGGGAAGGTGAAGAAGAATTGACAGTACATAATGTTATATATAACAGTGGTTAGTGTGTATTTGTGAAAGAGAGGGATAAGAAAGAGAAAGAGAATCTCTAGTGAGATAAAGTTAGTGGAAATATTTGTGGTGTGCAAAATTATATATATACTTAAAATTGAGGGAAAATATTGACCTATAAAACGATATTAGTAAAGTTCTTCCTACTTAGATAATGGTTTATGTTGATTGTAGTTTATCCTGGAACATTATATTCATCCCCTCGTTATAAATAAGAGAGATCACTATTGAATAATACATAAAAAAAATCTTTCTCCCTTCTGAGTTCATACAACATCGCTACACATTTCATTAAAGGAAACTTGTCTTACAAAGAAATATCGAAGGGGAGATGATATAGGACGTCTTAGACTCTACAATTCATTAATGCAGTCTTCTGATGAGAAGCACAAAAAAACATAAAAAAATTAGGATTTATAGTTTTCTAACTTTTAATTTGGGCAAAGAACATAAAAATGAACATAATCTAAAATTCCACAAAAAAATTAAAACAAATTTCAAAGCCCACAATGATTAAAATTCATATACAAAAAATAGAAATCAGTATGCATCAAACTTGGTAATATCTCAATCACCACACAAACCATCACAAATCAGTTTAGATGAAAGAACACAAAAAAAAAACACCAAATGGAAGATCCAGGCCTCATGTTGAAACAACTAAAATCATCGCTAAAGCACTTGAAGAATTCACATCCAACAGCACACACTAGAATTGAGAGCAAACCAAAAAAAAAACCTATTAAATGAATTTTACATGACTCAGAAATCCTACTTATAATTCAAAAAGACCTAAAATTGAAAAATTTTCATAATCAACCATGAATTCGCCTAAAATTATAAATTTCAATTCAATCAACATAAAAAATAAATGTTCCGATCTTTCCTTTTAAATCCATGTTCAATATAGTTGAACTAAATTTTAAGCCACAGTAGACATCACAAGAAGGAACTAACTACATTGAAGAAGAAAAAGCCGTGCAAAGAAAAGCTGAAGGAAAAATATCACATAAAGCAACTCTCATCAAGAGAAATTCATGGTTCAATCCATACTACAGTAAAATATCGCACATATCAGCAGCTAACTATGCTACAGTCGCAAAACACATGAACTTCCCTTGTGGTCCAAGCTAAAGTACCACCTAAGGAACACAATAACAGAAGATAATTGATCCCCTAACAATATCAGAGAACACAAAGAGTGCCATAAGAACAGGAGAAAAGGTAGATTGAAACCTATACTGTGCTTATTGAGGACTAAATTGAAACAAGTTTAATCAGTAAACTAAATCTAAAAAATAACCAAGATACTAGATAACACATCTCACTCTTATAGGACCATCATTGTATGCATGTTTTTCAACAGGGAAGCTAGAGAAAAATACAACATCAAAAACTTATAATGCCAGTGCACATGTTCCAATGCTCACATCTTGCATTTCTGACCAGCATAAACTTTTAAATTTCAATTAAATTTGTCTGATTTGAAATAACTCAACATAGAGGAATTGAGTATTTGATATTTATTGAGTCTGAGCAAAATTGATGTGTTTCCAGTAAAAATAAGGTACCTCTGATATGCTGCACTGTGCATTTTTTGTCTTCGAAAATGTTTGTTTAACGTTTGATTTTAGTATTAAACTTGAAATGTAGGCTTGAAATCTGAATTGAATTATGCTGATCTCTTCATTGATGGTTGCTTGTTTTTCTTTAGAATTCAACTTGAGATGAAGTAGGATGTAAAATTAAAACTGCCTCGTGCACCAAAAAATAGAAAAACAAACTAGTTTGGCAGTTAGATGGCTAAGAGTAATTAATGATTGTGATTTTGCAGGTATAATGACTTTTATGTACATTTCTAAGTTACAACATTTAGAAATCAAAACTTTCAGTCATGGAAACATGAACATGACAAATTAACGAAGTAATTTCTCTAAAGACATGTTAATATCCGATTCATCGCCAAGTCTTACATTTTTTGGCAAAAAATGCATGTGAGAGAATACATTATTAAAGGAAAATTATTCATCAACTGTTGAAAAAGCACCTTTACCACCTCAGTCTCAATAGCATAATGATCTGTCATGAATTTGGCATTTATAGATGACAGACACTCTAAATGATTTAAGAAAAAAAAGTAGACGTGGAAGTTATTAAAAAAAATTCATAATAAATATTTATCCCAGAAATGGTATGCAAACAAAACTAATACATCAACAGGAACCATAGTCAAAATTATCTATTTATTAAAATCCACGAGCCTTGCCTCATGCATGCTTTTAAGACACACTAATGTACAAGTATTTCAAATGGAATATCACATTAACCTAATGGAAACCATGCATCTCTAGTGCAGGGAACCATAGGTTAGTCTCCTATCTATGAAGTATATGAACAGCGTAATAATAAAGTTAGTCATTCATGGTTGCCTAAAAAGGTATATTAGCATAATAAAAAATAATCTAGCAGTTAACTAAAACAAACCAAATAGAAACTAAAATAAAAAAAGATCTACCTGAAATTCAAATGTGTTGTCGTAAGGTTAAAATTAAGCTGACATATAAGGAATATGAAAAAGTGTTATTTAAATTTCTTGCAAACTACAATTGTAATCTCAAGCTTCAACGACTTCCAAGAACCAAATTCCCAGAAATTTAATAATCCTAAATCCATTCTACAATCATTTCCATAAAGTTAATCATTCAGGTTAGTCTCCTATCTAGAAGAAATTCTATATGCTAATAGTATTAATTAATATCACTTAATCCATTCAAGAAGATGAAGGATTTAGGGTAAAAACTGGAATAAAGATAACTATTATTTCCGTAAAATAAATTACCGTAGAAACCTTATCCATTATTATTGGAAAAAAAATCAGACATGCTGCAATGTTAGCTAATGAAGATATCGATGATGAGACCAACAAGACAAGCCATTAAATAACCAAAACAAGACTTTAATTCTGCTCCAACAGTTAAATGCACTTCAAAAATCAAACTGCGAGAGTAATCTACTAACTCTACAAGGAATGAAATTTGAATTCTTTTCATTCACTTGGATGTAACAAGCAGAGGTAAAATTTATTTAAATAAATGACTATAGGAGACCTGTGATGTGAAGGTGCAGGCCTTTTCAACATCTCGATCTGGATCAAGCTGCTGATCTGGAAATTGGGAATTGGAGAGGGGCGATTGGCATCTGCCTCTGCCCTGAGTTCTCTAATGCTCTCACCCTAAAGCTGTGAAAGTAGCGACTCTCTGAACAAATCCCAATCTTAGGCCAGCCAAAATGACAGTACTGAAATTTTAAACAGTGCAACTATGTTAACTATGTAGCAGCAGAAGGATTTTATTTCTTAAAAGAAAGAAAAGCAAAATTGGTAGTAGTAAGATTAATATAGGAAAAAAAAAAAGAGTAAGAAAAATGATCTATAAAACGACCATCCAAACTAGCAAGAATGTAGTACAAGGGCCAAACCCAATTTATAGAAATAAAAGGAAAACGATAGTTGCTAGAACAATTTATAACTAAAATTAAACAACTCTGCAGTTAGTCAAATATTGCTGAATGCCAAATCTCATAGATCAAACTACCCCGTAGGTGTCAAATGGTCAAATCCAAGCAGCGCTAGTATGTTAACACTGTTGATAAGCTTTCCTTTCCTACGTCATAACATCACAAATGAACCAACCTATCTGGCATCTTCTTTGTTACTCAAACCAGTAACAAGACTACTCCAATTAAGGCAGCAGCAAAAAACCCATAGATTAGTCTCCATGAAACAGTTCAAGTAATTCTGCCTGCACCTCACCATGCCGTTAGAACGTTCACTCTGCCACAGTTAATTGAATAACATATTCAGACCAAAAATATGGCTATTCCCTTCCAAAAACCATTGACTTTCCAAATTCTAAAAGCAGAAGAAACTTTTAATTCGTCACATTTGCTATGTTTGAATCTTACATATGAATAGCCAAGAAATTCATGGATGTGTGCAGTAAAGTCCAATGTGGGTAAGGGTATGTGTTAATTGATTCAATGTGCATATTTTGCCGTGCTTTGGTTTTCAAGTAAAATTAAAACATAAATACAGAATTAAGAAACAATTAATGCTGAAAGATTTGCTCCTATAATGAGGATCTTGTGGGCACCAAAAATTTGTGCCCAGCCACTCAATGAAGAGAGCTGAATTTTTCTCTTATTTTGAGGGACTTAAGATATGGTTTCAGGTTTCCTATAGACGCAAGAGCTATAGTTAATTACCCTTTCCCACAGTGATGAGAGAGAACTTTCAATTAAGGCTAGTCGTTAGGTTGCTAATTGATTTGCATATAGTAGTTATTGGGAGATTAAAGAGTATGCGCTGAAAACTAAATTCGAGTGTTTCCGAGCATACATGAAATAAATGAAACTAAAGTAAAAGCAATCACACAGAAGACACCAAATTTAACGTGAAAAAATTCGAAAATGGAAAAAAAAATCACAGAACCACACCACCAAGAAATCCACTATAAAAGAAAAATAAAAGAAAATAATACAAAAGCCTCTTCATACTCAAGGGCACTCCACTTCACTCTCACACACAAGAATTTTTAAAAAGGTACAGAAAAACTATCTAAATATGAAGTCTCCTAGCTCGTAGCACCTCGATGCCGTAACCTAACACCTAGGTACTGACACTACTATCCTCTAGGCTTTTTTGCACTAGTTCAAGCATCGCGGCACCGCTCCTACAACGCAGAGGCACTAGCCACTCTACCTTTTCTTCACTTGGTGCCCGGGCCCTAGCACTGCAATGTTGTCTTTTGCAACACCGAGACACTAGCATCTCTATCTTCCTAATGCAAATCCACTAATCCCAGCATTATGACGCCGTCCTCCTGGTGCCGAGGTGCTACCTTTTCTGTCCTTGATCCAAGATCCTTCTAAACCAAGCGCCGAGGCACTAAGGATAAGAGACTAAGTTGACAGTACATCTCGGGTTGAATGCTAAAATCAAACTGCACAAAATAACAGTAGCAACTAATGAAAATAAAAATTTTAAGAAATTTATCATTATTAACTTAAAGTGGATGTTGGGAAAATGATAACGAGCATGATTATTATTAACTTAACAATAGTTCTCTCTCTCTCTCTCTCTCTCTCTCTCTCTCTCTCTTAGAGGAAACTCTTTTTTTTTCCTTTTGTTCTTGGTTATCAAGAGAAAGGAAGAGATTAGTGAGCTCAGCACGAGTAAAGGAGGGCTAGGGATGGGTTTGAGCATTAAGGCATGCCAACAGAGATTGAGGAGGGAGTGGCTTTGAATGATCAGCTTAACGAGGGAGAGATGCTACAGTGGACAGATGGGTGGATGGTCTTTGCACGAGAAAACAACAGGGAGAGAGTGTTGGGTGGAGTTGTAGTTATTCACTGACTGGGTTGGTCGCCAATTTGGTGTGGTTAAGGACAAGAGCGAGCGGCGGACTGGGCTTGGCAAGATATAGATGAGGAAAGCTATGGGGGTGAGCAGGAATTACTGTGGAGCTAGCATCTCTATTGTCCAGAGCAGTAGAGAGGGAGAAGGCAAGCAGCGGATATGGGGTGTGCATGCACAATTAAGAGGTGAAGGAAATAGTGTGGGATGGGGTTGCTGGGCATGCGAACAGGAAAGTCAAGAGAGGGAGAATAGTTGTGCATGTTCTTCGTGAATGGGTCGCAAAAATGAAGGGCAGAGAGCTATTATGTCAAAGGAGAGAGGAGAGAGTGTGGCAGATCCCAAAAATGTCCCTCAAATTTCGAGATTCTGATCGTATTTTTGAAATATTTTGAAGGTAATTGAATATTTATTATGTAAATACATATACCTTATTAACTATCTACTATATATGCATTAATTTAATATAATTTATTTGCTAATAGGAAAATGGATCGCAGCAATAAATATCTAATTTAATTTGTCAATTTTAATTTAATTCGATAACTTATGCATATAATTATGATCTTAATTTTTTGGGCACATACATAATGATAATTATATTAAATAAAAAGATAATGTAAATTAATTTTAAATTTAACTTAATTTTAAGAAATTTAATTTTAATTTATGCGAGCTTGGGATAATTTGATGGTTTCAACTGATCAATGATTAAACCCAAAAACCCAATTTGATCATGCAATAACAAAAATTCAAAAATTGAAATTAATTGAGTTTAATTCAATTTTATAATTTTAATAGCCTCATTAATTAAATATATATGATTTTGATTTGTTAATCAATCTAGATAAAATGACTATCATTTTTAGTTAAATTTGATACTTCGGCGCAACAACACGATCTGTTTCACAATCTGAAGCCATCTAAGCAATTTCAATATCAATTGAGTTGTTTCAGCTCCAATTCATATGATGTCACATCTAAGGTTTGTCATTTGCATCATGGTCGATCGAATTGATCATGGAAGGTTTCATTTGACCGATTTTGATGTTTCAACAACATCGGTGTAATCCGCTATTCAAACAGGGGATATTTTAATCAATTTTGATTATGATCGACTCATTTTGACTTCAATTTTCATGATATTGTGCGATCTTCATTGTAAAATGGATGTTATTTTAATTAAATTCGATACTTCGAGCATAATAGCGCAGTCTGTTTCACAATTTGAGATCATCTAAGCGATTTCAGCATCAATTGAGTTGTTTCAGCTCCAATTCATATGATGTCACATCTAAGACTTGTTGATTGCATCATGGACGATCGAATTGATCATGGAAGGTTTCATTTGACCAATTTGACGTTTTAATGATGTCAATGTAATCTATTTTACAGACGGGATATTTTGATCAATTTTGATTATGATCGACTCATTTTGACTTCAATTTTGTGTGATATAGTGTATGATATTCATTGATTATGCCACCTCTACTTAACCTGGTTTATGTAACATGCATGAAGGTCAACAGATCCACCACGCAACATGGTAGAATATGTTCAAAGAATTTAACATAATTGAGTTAGATATGCAAACTCAATAGCTAGCTTTTATTTCTTAAAGTATAAGCCACAAAGTATGAGACAAGCTATATATATATATATATATATAATAAACAATGTGACTAATGCTAGCTTTATAATAGAACATGATATGCATGAATAAGAATTATTGCATTCAACTAAGATAATACACACGATAACAAATCTTATTATCATATTAATCATTTCAAAATTTTAGGATTTATGTAACAATTAATCATGGGAAAGTTGACTACATCATGTGGCAATTCATTATGAAAAAATAAAAAATTCTACGGTTTGGTGTAAGGCACAATTGAATGTAAAAGGTATGAATGACAATCTACTAAATATCAAGGAACCTATCACAATCATCAAAGATAACACCTATAACAAAAAATTAGTTATCCTCTAATAATTAATGTTACCTACCTCACATTGAAACACTTGAACCTTCAAGATCCAAAGAAATAACTCTAGACAAGTACAAACTTGAAATCCCCAAATGATATGAACTCTCTATCAATAATAAGTATGCATACATAGGAATTAAAAACTAATAGTTATAGGTCAACCAAGTCAACATAAATTACCCCATAATCAAACCAACTTAATTACTACGTTACAAAATTAAACATATTATTATAAACTAAAGTAAAATTTCTTCAAATCTATTATCAAAACCAGGATAATTTCATACATCTAAATAAAATCTAACTTAACCTTATCTAACTTATACACAAGATGATAAAATAATAATTAATCAAATAAAAATTTAAATAACTTTTCTCCTCTTAATAATGAATAAGACAAAGCGATGAGAAAGAACAAAAAGAAAATATAATGACGGGGAAGAAAAGATTGAGAAGGAGAAAGGAAGGAGAGGATTAGAAGTTGACGGAGAAAAGATTGCTAACAATAACAAGAAAAGGACTTAATGATAATAGTGGCCCTCAATTGAAAGAAGAAGACGAGGATGAGGGTGTGCATTTTATCAGTTTTGATAGATCAATTGACAGATTATCAAACCAAATAGATTCAAAACTAAAATCCAGAAAATTGAATCGAACTAATTTCTATTATAACCAAACCAAAATGAACTTTGGTTTATATCATTTGGCCTTTGTTTAACCAAATTTTAAAAAGAAAAAAATAAAAAATTTAGTTTTGATAATGCAAAGGCAAATAAATCAAATTATAATAAAAGAAGAAAATAAGAAATTTAATCAAATAATTATTAATACACATAGATATAATATATATATATATATATATATATAAATAACAATGGCATTTCAATTTTTAGATTAACCAATTTTATTCCTAAACCAAACAAAAAACCACAATCCAAAAAAGCCTTATTTCAAAACCAAAAACCAAACCACCCTTTAAAAACCAAATAAACTCAGTTCAATTCGATTTTTTGGTTTGAGCTAAATAATGCATAGCCTTAACAAAGTTCTTGCCAACTTGAAGAAAGGTATGAGAGGGAAGTGTGATGCCTTAACTAAAGTCTCTCTAAATCACATCCAAGAATGACATGAAACATAATCTTTCCACAAGATTAGGAAATGAAATTCAAATGATCAAGCGCACATCTTTATCCTTAATTTTTTTTAATATTTTGCTCTATATTTAAAATGGTGTGCTATGTTATGCACTATGACTCTTTGCTATTTGCCATTGTCAAGTGTGAAAATATATTTCTAAAGTTCATGGTAGTCCTATCATTAAATCCATGCTAATATCCTCACAAAGCTTGTAGGAAATAAGCAAGGGTATGTAAATCTTGATTTTATTTCATTTTCCTTTAACCATCTAACAAATCCCACCAAAATGCCTTGCAACACCACCAACATACCACTCTAAAACAATTTTTTTTAAAATAATGAATTGGGAATGAAAAAATGAGTCCCTTAAAAAATTGTCCTTAATCATAAAATTTTTTATTAACCATAAATAAGCCATTATTTAATTCATGATATATTTCATTTAAGTCCTTACAAGTGGCATATTCATCATTGATAACCAAAATCAATCACCTTAACTTTCATTGTGTACAAATAACTCTATTTAGAGCACCAATGGCCTTATTTTCATCCGCAGCACAAAATTTTAGTCTAATGTATGTTCTTGCACAAATTCAACCTACTTCCTATATCCTCATTTATTTCGTGAATTTAAATATTTTAAAACTTGATATTTAACTATAGTATCCATAAGTAACAAGTAATGTCTCTAGCATTGAGGTACTTGCACAAAAAAGCATACAACTCTCTATCATAATTTGAATTGTTTTGCTTTGTCTCATTCAATTATTCTCAAAATTAAGAGATCTAATGCACCTCTTGTCTTAAGACTCTCATAATATAGGCTACTTAAGCATCACAATAAACCACAAACACCTTATTAAAATCAAATAATTTAAGTATATAAGTCTTTCCAGAATATTATTGAAAGGAAAATCACCAAACTTCATCCATTTAAACATCCCTTCTTATGACTACTTGAGATAGGCTATTATAGTGCTAATTTCCTTGATCAGTCATTTATAGAAGAAGTTGAACCATAAAATATCAATATGTGTTAGCTAATTATTAATTACTTTAGCTTCATCAAGATCAATAGGCAATCCATCACTCAGCACAACAAATCATAAAAAAATATTATAGATGATGTAATAAAGAAATACTTTTTCAAACATAAAATTTTAGTTAACAATTTTTCAATACTTATCTATGATACTGTAAATGATCACATCTAGTCCTATCATAAATCAAAAAAGTATTAAAGGACACAACTAAAAAGTTTCAATAAAAGGCTAAAGAATATTATTCATGTTTCTCGTAAAAGTACTTAATGCATTAGTCAATCTAAAAGACATCACTAGTTATTCACACAAACCATCTTTAGCATTAAAAGTAAATTTTCACTTGTAACTTTCATTCTCACTCTTGATAACCACTCCTCAAATCAATTTACAAGAATATAATATCAGCAATCATTATAGGTAAAA
The DNA here is from genome assembly GCA_021442155.1 of Cymbidium sinense. Lineage (NCBI taxonomy): Eukaryota > Viridiplantae > Streptophyta > Magnoliopsida > Asparagales > Orchidaceae > Cymbidium > Cymbidium sinense. The sequence goes on from CM038219.1 coordinate 5,079,061, forward strand.
TATCATCCAATTTGGGTATAGAAAATTGATACATGGTAGCAATTTTATTAATTATCATATTACTCACACAAATCCTTCTATCATCCTTCTTAGGTATAAGTAATGCAATAATCACACAAAAGCTCATCATGATAAATCTTATCTAACCCATCTATCTATCTTTTAAGTTCACATTCAAATGAATTCATCATATATTATAACACTTAAAAGTAATGATGATCCATAAATCAAATCATTACTTATTTTAGATACAAATCATATATTATAACACTTATTTTAGATCTATAAGCAATGAAAATTCATCATCAAGATTAGATACAAATCATATAACACTTAACTGACATCTCAGTATTGACACTTATTACACATATTTTAGTTTGATGACCACCAAAGCACAAATTCTTCACAACTCTTTTTTTCAAAAGCATGTTACTTTAAGATATGCAAAGATTTATTTTGTTTATTTGAAACACTATAATTCTTTTGCATTTAACACAAAAATGTCCTTAAGTTTAGTAGGCTTAAACCATTATCCTTCACATTAATATGACTTCTTAAAGTGCATCGCATTTAAGTCATAAAACTTTAATCTACCCAAAAAAATGACAATTGATACATAGGTAAATATCACACTAAAATGTTTCATTATATGCAGCAGTTTAAATGGGTACCAAGCATCTTTGTATTATAAAAATCATAATTTTATCTACCCACATTATTTTGCATTGTTATGGGTGTACATCGGCTTTTGAATTCATGCAACTAATAGCAATTTTAGCAACAATATTCATGCACTTCAACTGTCAATAATAAGGCTATGAAATGTATCATCATGCTTATAATATATAGATAAGTTTAACTGACCCTAATACTGAATATAATTTTGCATTGACATTACGCCTTAAGTTCTGAAATCAAACCTGATGCAAAGCATCTAAAGAATTAAAATAGCCTAATGTAAATCCAGAATGAGATGAAAAAAAAATAGATTTGTGATCCACCAGCTGTAATTTAGACAAAAAAAAAAATCTCTCTTTAATGAAAATCCAAAAACACATTTAAGTCCCAAATGAAAATTTAAAAATCATTCAAACAAAAATTTTACAAGCAATAAATCAATAAAAAACACATGTTTATAAAGATTAACACTATAATTAGAAAATTTTGATTATAACATATGTGATCAAATCTCAATCACTTACATGAATCAATCATAAAATTCTATAGATGAAAATAAACAAAAGAAAGAAGATATCAAAAGAAGATGTGGGCCTCATATCTGTATAAGGAAACTGCTTGCTTCATAAGTAGTCAACCAATACTTACACCACATTTGAAGAAGTCACATTTAACAAACAAACAAATTTGAGAGAAATCTTAAATTTTATTAGGCAATAGACTAGATTTTATATGCATCAAATTCTATTATTACATCAAAACACCAAAGATCCAAATGAAAACCAAAGTCTATAAATATTGAGTTTAATATAAATGAAATGTATGTATGTAAAAAAAATAAGCAATAGACTAGATTTTATATGCATCAAATTCCTATTATTAACCACAAAAAGATCCAAAAATGACAACCTAACAAAGTCTATAAATGAGATCTCAGAGCAAAAAATCAAAAATCAGCAGAATAAATATTCTTGAAATTAGCTACAAGTGGCAAAATCACACAACGAATTCCTAAAATCAACAAAATCCTATGTCCACCTATGGAACCAAAATCAAAAAATTTAAAAATTAACAATCCACCTTCCAAAATAGTGTCTCTAGCTATATGATTCAATGGTTCTAACTTTAGTAATCAGCAAAACACCTTCCAATCAGCAGCACTATTTATAGTATGTAGCATTGCAATTGTACAGAGTAAAGTAGCAAGCCTAGTGAGATAGTAAACAAGAGAACATATGCCAAGTAATCAGCAATTTTTTTTTCTATTTTTTTTTAATTGTTTTCTTACTGTATGTATAAGATACTTAAGGTAGGAGTTGTAATTGCAACTTTATTTAAGAGTGAATGTTTATTTAATGAGTTGGTTGTTGCAAGTTAACAACTGCAGTTGTAGTTTAGCAAGAATTGTTTGGATAAATAAGTTATTATGATTGCAAAGTTGTATTGTTTGAGCTGACTTAATGAGTTTGCACATTTCCCCAGCTTCACTCTAATTCAAAATTGCAAGTCAATCTACTAATGGCAATCAATAATCCAAGTCTCGATCTAAATTGTCCAAAACTTTTGAACAAATAGTATATACACTAGAATTTGGAGTATGTAGTAGATTAAATATTCAATATATTTGAGAATATATAAAAGAAGAAAAAATCCATTTGAGAATATATATTAATAGAAATTTTAGTTCTGATGAAACAAAAATTATCTGACTTTTTCCAATAGATGTTTCAGTTCTGAAGTGGATTGTATTCTGTTCAATTTTTAGGTGGCAGAAGTTTATCACTGCTATTTGACCATGAGAGACTAATTGTAGAAATACAAGTACTATCACCAATAGGTCAATCATTCATGCTCAAAAAACTATTAAATAATGTTTTAAAGAAGCCCTTTCCATTATCTAATTACATACGTATACATTCTTACTATTATTTTCATGAATAATGTATTGCTCTAATTGTTCATACACTGTTTTAGCAAAGTAACAAAGATTAGGAATAAAAATAATCACACCTTGCTCATTTATAGGCCAGCATACAATTTAGAGACAAAAATACATTCACCATACTAATTGCAAGATAAAATAGGCAAAAGTTTTCTAAGATTAAAGCCAAATGCAAAAAACATGAACATGAATAAGCATCAAGTATGGAAAATGATATAAGAGAGTTCTTCTAAAGCCCAACATTTCTCTCTCAATATCTTTGTGGTTTTTAATTCAATTTCTTTTTATAAAGAAGCTTGAGTGATAATATTTTTCTAGTTAAATTTCCCATTATTATAACAAATTTTATGATACTAACCAAAATATTGTTTAAAACTAATAACACGAGACCCAAATTCCACAAATAAATCACAACACAACAAGATAAATGTGACAAAATCAAAAGGAGTACACCAAACGTAAAATTGATATAGGTCAGATGTAGATGATCATCTAATTCATTGAGAAGGAAGTATGGCTCCAAAAAGCAAGGAAACAACCTTGGTTCTTATTGGCGAGGCATGTTTGGCTTGCCAACTCAACAAAAGTATGAGTCACATATAGTAGTATAATACAATGACCATAAAGCCTTAGCATATGGCACATAGTATGTCACTTGCTAGCTTGAAAATGGTATAAATTATCAAAAGTATGAACAATTCATCATTAATTCAATGTAAAAAGATTCCCTAAAAGCAAAACAAAAAAAATCCCAAAAGTATAAATATAAGATTGTTTAATTTTGGTATACATTAAAGTTAACAAAAGGTAATTAGGCTGAAAATAATAATCATGAAAAAAAGTAATTAGACTGAAAAATTGAATGATCATGTTGTAACAATACATATTATTTGAACAAAATGTAAAATGTTAGAGCTTAGGCTTTCATAAAAAATATGAACATAATTATTCTCAAGAGAATACTTATGCTCAAAACATAGCTAAAAGTTTGTTTATAAATCATATATTCAAATTCAAAAACTAGATTAATCATCATCATAAACCAACATAAACAATTCTTCTTCATTGTTATAATCTCACATCCTAATCTTCTTCATCCAACTTATCTTCAACCAAAATAACTCATCCTCATCATATCACCCAAATTGTGCCAAATAGCACACACAATTGCCTTATGCCAGGTAAATAGCACACTTCAAGTGTGGATAATATGTGCTCTTTTGATCATATGCATCTTGTAATAATAAAAATACATAAGATATCCCTCTTATATTGCAAGATATAAGATGTGCTATTCTGCACTATTGACAAGTATGACCTGTGCAATAATCAGCTACCACACCTAAAGGTTGTCCTCCTCTTATTTCTCATCAACAACATGTAGCTAAAAAAGATTATAGTGATTAATGTTATATTCTTACTCAATGGATAAACTTAAAGCATATAAGTATCACATGAAAGGACCAATTCCTAAGCAATAATGAAAAAGGGAAGCACAAAGAACAAACAATCAATAAAAAGCCTTTGAATGATATTTCAACTCATTTAGCACAACAACAACTCAAAAGAAAGTAACAACCTTGGTTCCCATTGGTGGAAACTAATCACCTATTCAACTCAATAATATTTTATGTACAGTCTTAGCAAACTTGACACTTAACCCCACACACCCACACCACTTTCAAACCTGGTGAACAAAAGCTCAATAGGCATGAGTTATTTATCCTACATATGCAATACCATTGTTATTCTGTCAAAGAAAATATTGAAATCTATGCATTAAGACCAATTATCATGCTTCCACAATTCCATGATAAATAGTGATATCTCTGTAAAACACAATAAGCAATATTATCTAACCAAACTCTCATCTTTATTGCTTATCAATTCTTTACTAAAGTGCACCCCTAATCCCACGAGATCATCTGAGGACAAGACAGATAATTTGTTCGCGTCCTCTTTAGTATGGTTTTCTTAATTCTAGTAACACTAGCACTACTCTCTAAACAATTCGCTTCGCTTCGACTCCGTAACAACCTCCACCTCAATCACCATCTCGCTGGCTCAAGATCTAGAGGAAGGAGAAACCCTGTCGGCATCAGGCAACAACTTCATATCCAAGAAGGAATTGTGCATAAGCCCTAAAGATTGATTGTCAATCCTTCAATAGAAGTTCCAGAGCCCACATCACTGGATCTCCTCCTCAACTTTCAGCATCTTGTTCTTGATCAAGCATTTCCAGGACTAGATTCCATTCAGCAAAAGACCAAAAAAAAAAAAAATGAAAAAACTTGCATTACGGAATCATATGCGAGCCACAAATGAATATTTTTTGCCATTCTCCTTGGAAAGATGGGAAGAAGCAAACAGAACTCCCCAAAGAGATGAAACCTATCACTGCAGTTACCAAGCTCAAGCATGTAAATGACACTAAATGTACCCTATGAACAGCAAGTTCATTCAGGGATTATCTGGGAAAAGTACGCAGCCACCTCAATTTCTAAAAAATCTAACCAATAGTATTGCGATTAATCACGTTCAACAAAGATGGGGAATGCTTGGAGCGAGGAGGCGATAAAAATAGAACTACCTTGTTAAAGAAAGGACGCCCTGGAATCGACTGGAATGGAAGGGAGAAATTTGAAGTCCGGAGGCGGTGACCTGAACCCGGCAGCGGTAAAGTGACTACGCGGGAGAACCACCACCCCGTCCGCACCGGCGCCCCAAATCGGCATAGTCCTCCGGTTCACCAACGCCGATACAAAGGAAGACAGAAGTAGGGCTGTCAAAAAAACAATTCTTCGGGAACAGCTCGTTAAGTAGCTGGTTAACTAAGCGAGTCCAATATTAAAAATATTTTATTTGAAGATTGATTTATAAATGAATTTAATATGAATAATTCATTACTCAATTTTATTCAGCTTCATTTATCTCAAAATAAAAAATTATATTATATTTTTATTTTATTTTATTTTATTTTATTATATATATATATATATATATATATATATATATATATATATATAAATTCTGGCGTAATTTAGTGATTAAAATTTTTATTATCTAAAGATTTATTTTTTATAAATTTTTTAAATTGTATTTGGTAGTTTGAGTAAAAAGAGCAAATTGAATTTGAAATTTCATTTCAACAGAATGAGCGATTTTCAAACGTGTCAACGAATAAGGTTCTACCGCTCGTCTTTATTTATTTACAGAAGTAGGCTTCTAGAAACAAATGGAGTGAGTGAGAAAAGCCACACCAAAAATAAATTTGTGGGAAAAAAATATATTATATCCTCGAATAAATTATCATATGAATTTATATAACTAATAATATTATAATCTCTCTATTACATTAAAAATATACATAAAAATATATTTTATTTTTAAACAATTTAATATTAAAAATACTTTTAATATAACTTAAAGAATTAGATGTTAAATAAATAATAAAATTAAGATAGTATATATTTAAATATATATATTAAATAAATAAAAATATGCAGGTCAATGTAAATTCTAGAATAAAATATATTTATTAAATTTATGTGATATGCAGCAATTTAAAAATGTAATTTTTATAGAAATGCATTTAAAGAGCAAATCATTATCAGTCATATATACTCAATTAGTTGTTTCTTTATAAATTAGAAACGAGAAATGATTATATATAGTTGCAGGAGTCATCTCGTTCATGAAAAATAATATTACCTAATTTTTTAATCTTTTTTTCTCATATCTAAATAAGAACACAAAATTTTAAAAAGCAATTATGAATTGGGAAAGCCTAGCAATAATATTATTCATGCTATTTTGAGGCAATAATGTGAAGATAAAAATTACAAATAGAGATTTAGAAAAATGTCATTTTGCTCTTCTTTCATATTATTCTTTTTGTTAATTAGCTTCAAAGGAGAAAGCCCCCTCCTTTTAGAGTTTATTTTATCTTTCTAAGTATTTTAATGTGATCATCGATTCTTCAGCACCAAAAACTCATTTCTTATGGATTTTAGAAGCTTCTATTAAGTTTATTATTATAATAGAAATAAATGTAAGAAAGTGAATCCCTTTTTAATAAAGATTTGAATTAATATAATTTTATTATGTTTTATAAATTTTTGATTTAAAATAAAATATATTTAACAATGACAATTATTTTTTTAAAATACTAAAAACACTTAATAATCAAATATTTTTAAAAAAATATTAAGATTTATTATAAAAAATAAAATTTTAAAAAAATATAAGAAATAAAGATATTTCAAAAATAAAAATATTAAAAAAGAATTAATTCCAAACATTTCCCTTAGCTTCTTGCCGTTGAAATAACCATCATATTAATCATGATTAGAATCATATTGGTGTGAATGTTACAACTTTTAGTTTCAATTAATATTATAATGATTACAATCCATGGCATTTATGGCAAAATAAATTGAGTGGTTAGAGAATGTTTAAGGTTTCAATTTATGACATGGATGGTGAGGATTTTAAGGAGATGTTTAAGAATACAATCCTAGGGTATTAAGGATTGTGCATTGACATGAGTGTTGGTGTTTAACAATCTCTTTTATGAATCATAAATTAGTTGAAATAGTGATGACAATTCAGTACAAAAATATAACTCAATGCCATTTGAAAACTAAACTTAAACCATACTTTAAAGAATCTACAGTAAAAAAAAAAAAAGACTGCCAGATAATTATTTTATAATTTTTTAAAATAAAAAAATTATAAAATTAATCATTATTTTTTAAATAAAAATTTCTTCTGCATCAACTTCATAATTATTATTTTTTATTTTATGTGACTGCAATTATATTAAATAGACCTTCACTATTGGTTTTTTTTTTGGGGAGATATTTAGCATGATAAGAGGGAAATCCCACAAAACACACAAATCAAAATCCAAAGTCACAGTGTTATCCCATTTTATAGATTTTGCCGTACAAAAGAATGAAAGGAATTTAAGGTAAAGCTGACTTGTGTGGCAGGGATGACCTACCTACAATAATCGAATTAATATCAACAAATTGTACAGATAAAACTATCCCCAGAATCACTGTGAGGATCTAACGTTAAGGCCCCCCTGCACAGAGGAAGCCATTAAAGAAAAAAAGAAACGTACAAAAAAAGGACCATAGCTTTTTCTTTGATAAACTAAAAATCAGGGCGTGGCCGAGCCTCAATTTGAGGCCTGCACAAAGAATCAATTATGTGAACTTAAAATCTGATCTACAGAAGCATGTTGTTAACAACGGACCTCAAGTGTGAAGGCCATTTCCGACCGTTAAAGGAGCCAAGATTACAATTTGATGTTAGCAAGCCATCAGGTATTAGATCACGCTCTCAGAAAAATGTCTTCCTTCTCATCCCCCTCAATTTGATGTTAGCAAGCCATCATCAGGTATTAGATCACGCTCTGAGAGAGATGTCTTCCTTCTCATCTCCCTCAGAATATCTACAACAGTAACTGCTCTGCTCAACAATGGCGCCGGACAAGGAAGGGCCCTTAACTTTTAGCCGCTTTGGACAGAGCTCTACAGAAGAAGTTAGTTCTGAACTGGAAACTGGCAAATAGTGTGCACCGTTCTCCCTCCGCCTGTGCTTATTATGTAACTTCTGCTGCTCCGTTACAGTATTCCTCCCCGATTTGTCTAACTTTAATGGTGTATGACAGACTCCGCCGCTGTTACTTCTGCCAAGAACTTCTCTTGTTGCCTCATAACTGTGCTTCTTCAAACGTTTGAATGACTGATAAACAAAATAACTCCATTTTAGAACGTCTGCAGATAATTTAGTAATGAGGATAATCGCATTATATATGAAGAAATATTTCACCAAATAATTAAAAAATTATACAGCATAATATTCATGAATATTTGATTAAATGTGGCATAAGCTTATGTCAAGGAGTCATTCTAACCTTGCAATCAATTACTTTGGTATTATTTTCTTCTGAGAGAGTAAGAAGGTTATTGTCTTATAGATGGTGTTCTCTTATGGATTGACTCTTATGATTTTGGCTTGAAATCGAAAGGAGCTGTAATTAGCAGCAAGCAAACAGCAGCCACAAGAGGCAGCAACGGCAATCAAACATTAGCCAACAAACAAAAATAACAAGCAGGAAGCTGTCAGAGGGATATTACCAAAGCAGTGGACAGAAAAGTCGGTAAACAGAAGATGAAGGCATGTGCCAATGTGCCGAATCTACCATTTTTGCTACAGTATTGGAACCACGGACCAGAGGATTTGGCCAGATGAAGCAGTTTGAAGAAAAGAAGCAAGAATATTTAAGGGGCTATTTGGTTTGCTGAATTGATGATGTAATGCATTCCAAATGCATGCACTTGAAGAATTTGAATGTTTTGTTCGGCAAATTTCAAATATGATGCAATTCATTGATGAATTTGAAATTCACCCTCTAATTTTTTTCTAATGAATTAAAAACACAACTAAATTGGTCAATCTTTCAAATACACCTCACAAACTTTCACTGTTACCATCCACAACTGCCCACCATCGCCCACCATGGCCACACACCAATTGCTGCTAGCCACCATCTGATCTTTGCTTGACGCCACCTCACGCACCGCACCCACTGTCAATTGCCACCAACAACTACCACTAACCGTCACCCGCCATTGTCAACAATTGCTTATGGCAACTAGTCAACATCTACTGTCAATCTTTACATTGAATTCATTTTACTTCAAATCAAATGTAAAATAATAATAATAATAATAATATCATGCATTTATTTCACACCCAATCAAACATTCTAAATACACCACATTCTCTACCATCCTCCACTTCAACCATCCAACTAGAATTCTAGTAATAACATCCTCATCAATATCACCACAGATCCAAGATATCTAAAACGTTCATTCTTTTTAATGAATTGATCACCCATTATAACTACTCCACTAGAACTTCTACACTAAAATTACACTCCATTTATTCGATTTTAGATCTACTCAAACAAAAGCCTTTAAAATCTATTGTTGATTAAGTATTCTTGAACTCCCTCACTAATCTTATCAACAAGAATAATATCATCAACAAAAAGCATACACTAAGGCACATCCTCTTGTAAACGTTTAGTAAGAACATTCATAAATAAAGTAAAAAAGATAAGGGCATAAAGTTGATCCTTAAGGCAATCTAACAAAAATAAAAAAATACTTGGTTGATCATCCTTGTGTTAGAACACAAGTGACAGCTCCAACATATATATCTTTAATGACTTAAATATAAAGCAAAATATTAACTCCCTTCTTTTCTATAACTCTCCAAAGCACTTCCCTTGGAACTTTATCATGTACTTTCTCTAAATCAACAAAAATCATATGTACATCTCCCTCACTCTCTCTATACTTCTCCATCAAACCTATCAATAAATGTATAGCCTCCATATAAAATTTATAAACTTTATATATTCTTACTTTTCTTAATTGTTTAATAAGATAATGACTTATGAGACTAACATTGATTTCATAGTATTCTCTTTATGGGCATATGTTATCAAATTAGAAAAAATAGTATCAATCGAAGAAGAAAACAATGACCAATTTCAATGTCATTTTTTTGTCCTACATTTTGAAATCATGTCTGTATCATGTTATGTGTTTGCACTTTATATAAGTTATTACTTCAATTTTAATGTATTTAATTTGGCTTTATATTACGAACCATCAAACAATACTATAGATTCTTCTCTTATTAACTTCATCAAGATTCACATCTTCAAAACATTCAAACTTTCATACCTTTCAAATTTGGTATAAGATAAGATAATAAAAAATAAGATATTTTATGATTGAATTTATTTTTGCTCTTCAAAAAAATGTACATAAATAGATGGAGAAATAACTATATAGAAAAAACAATTCTAAAAATCAAGTCTTTTCCATAGAATCCACAGTAAACTACATGGCAAAAGTGAAAAAATAAAATGTGAATAACATAGAGTATTTTCCTTCCACATGAGATCTCCCTAATAAGACGCCATGAATTGGGATTGTTATAGATGCAAAGTTGTCCATGAATTGTTAGATTATTACATATAGGAAGTTATTATCAGCAAATTACTAGACTATTATACATGCAAAGATATTGGCCATTGATTCAAATTATTCCAACACTCCCCATTAAGTTATATTGTGTAAGTTAATCATGCCCAACTTATTGATTTGATTATCAAAACTCATTTTGGGTAAAACTTTGGTAAGGATATTTGTAGTTTTAGAGTTTATTGAAACATAATTTAGTTGGACTAATAAATTTTCAATTTCTTTTGAGATGGAATGTGATCAATCACAATGTATTTCATCCGATCTTGGTGGACAAGAATTTTTGCAAAAATTAAACATCTAGTTGTCTTAATAACATTTTAGAGGTTTTTTCATTAGATAATTCAATGCTTCTAATAATATTTTTAACCACGTTTCTGCATAAATACATGTCATTACCCTACATTTTGCTTCAACATTACTTCTTGAGTACTTCCCCTTGTAACTAGATTTTCATATACATAAATGCATCAACTGGAGGTGGATCTTTGACCCAATTAGCATCTATAAAAATTCTGTTTTTCATGTAACTTTTATATAAAATCTTCTTCTGATGTTATCTTCAGAAGAATGCGATTAACAACTTCTATGTGACCTTCATAAGTATTATCCATGTATTGGCTTGCAATCCTAACAAGAAAACAAATATCAAGACGAGTGAAAAAGAGATAAGCTTGCCCACATGGAATTGACATCAACCCTTATTAATAGTCATGTACGAGCTTACATTCAAGCATTATTATCTCTTGCAATAGATCAAGCATATACTTCCTTTGAAATATAACAATACCTTTGTTTAATCATCACTTTCATATCATGAAAGTATTTTAGATTTTTCAAATCATTTATATTAAATTCTTCATAATTTGATAATCACTTCCTCAAAGTCAAATGATAATGTAATATCACATACACAAATGATTATAATCATCTTTTTTTTTCCTTTAGGTGAGCATTTGATAATAAAGGGTGATCAGCTTGATACTAAGACCATGCCCACTTTTCAATAGATTTGGAGAATTTGTCAAACCAAACATGACATGATTGTTTAAGGTCATATAGAACTTCTCTAAGTCTACATATTTTAATGGTATTTCTCTAATTTTACAATTTAAGAAAGCTTTCTATGTATATTTTTCTCCACAAGGTGCCCATTAAGAAAAGCATTCTTGATGTGAAGTTAATATAAAGGCCAACTCGAATTTATCACCAGAAAGAGTAAAACTTCAATTGTGTTGATTTTAATAATGAGAGATAATTTTTTAATAGCCAATATAATATAATTAAGAATATCCTTTTCTAATAAGTCATACCTTAAATTTATCAAATCACCCATCTACTTTATATTTGACTGTAAAGATCTATCTCCATCTAAAACACTAAATTAACTTCTCACATACATCTTTTCTAAGATTTAGATATCTTCCATTACAACTTTCTTCTACTCGAGAGTTATAAGAACTTCATGAACATTATTTGAAATCTATATTTTATTAAGAGAAATGATAAAATCATGAAATCTAACTGAAAGACAATTATAAGTCATGAAACCATAATTTGGATGTTTGTTGAACGACCTCAATACTTTGCTTAAAGCACATGGTCAATGGAGATTAGTTTCATCACTTATGGATTTACTCACAACAATTCATGCTTCATTAGACCTTAAATCATATTCAAGTTCTTAGTTATGTAAGAGGTAATGATAATTGATCCCTTATGATATTTTTTCTTTTCTCTCCTAGCATGGACATAAATCTCATTCTACATCAATTAGGTGTATTGACAAGGTCATGGAGTGTGATTCTACTGAGGCTTTTGTGGGTTGGGTGTACTAATAAAATGATGGTGAAGTTTACAAATTTGATGAAACTTAATTTGAATGATGGGTGGTGAGAAATATTTATACTCCATGGGTTTAATGAGATAAAATGGCATATGATTGAACAAGTCAACTTTGGATTTCTTATTTTCTCCCCTTGAATCAAAATTTATAGTTAATTTTAAATAAAAGTAGAAATCATGAAATTATAAATTATTCTAGTGACCGAGAACAACATTCGTACCCATTTTTATTTGGAAAGAATCCAATAAAAATAACCATGACATAATTAAGACTTAATTTGCTCTATTGCTAAAAATGAAACCTAAACAAGACTAAAACATCAAAATATTTTTTTGAGGGAACAAAAGAAATGATTTTGGACATGAAAATGAATAAAAGGGTTTGAAAAAAAGGTCAAACCTGGTTTGGACCACTAGATCAATAAATTGATAACAAACTTAACTAACAGGGCAAAAGTTAATCTTCAACTTATAGCATTCAGGAATAATAAAGAGTACTTGGATTAAGTAATTTTTAACATTTCATGATTAAATTCCACGAAATTTATATAATATATTAAAAGTGTTTTTAACAATTAGTTGAGTGATGAATTCAATTTTTCCAAGCCAATCAGATTGATGAGGAACTTGCTGTTATTTCCTTTATGGTACAATATTTTGCCGGTATATTAGCTTCAATGTTCTATTATTCTTGCAAGTAATCAACCTCAATAAAGAATATTAACATATGTTATACTTATTGCAAGATTTCAACATTTGAAGTTACATTCAAGTTATATATGTAAAGTCTTTTTTAATGAAGCTTTTAGTGAGAATAGTCATATTTTTTTCTTCAAGTGGTGGGATTCCTAGACTTCCATTTTTTTACATTTCAATATATTTGAAAATCCAATGAGATTTCATATTTGTTAAAAAGAATTTGAGGCATGCAAAGAAAAAAAATCCAAGTATATTTTTAAAGACATGATGGTTGTGAAACTCCTTCTTGTCCTCTTCTAGATTAAACAAGTGGCTCAAAAATTACCACGACCTCGACAGAGAGTATGATTTATGTCATTGAAATTTTGAAGAATGAAATAGTAGATAAGACACTAGATTTTGCTCTCATTTTGGGACTTTAGATTTGATTCGGTTTTTATAAAGCAAAGACCTATAGTTAATTACCTCTCCCAATCTTAAGAGAGAACTTTCAATTAAAGCTAGTCGTTTGATTGCTAAATGCATAGCATATAGGAGCAGCATGTAGAGTATAAAATTGTGAATTTATGAAATTCATCATCATTAGCTTAAAGCGGATGGTACGCCTGTGTCGTGTCCCTACTACTTACCAAAAGAGTAATTAACCTAACCGGATCCTTATCGAAGATGGCCATGCCATCTAAGTAATCCTTGTAGATCTGGGGTGATATTTGTTTAAGGAGATTAAATCTACCTTAACTGACATAGGATTTTTTGTTATATCAAATGCACCCTATGATCACAACTCAAAGGACAAAGTCTTTGGAGAGCGTACAAGCTACAATCGTGACCATAATATAATGGTGTCATTTAACTGCAACCACCCGCTCAGAGGACTCTGGTCTTAACTACATCATATATAGAGCTTACTGGCCAAACTACGCAATCAAACGACACGGGTCAAGCACCAACGTAAGATTGATTGAGAATGAATATAAAAATGCACTTGATTTGACTTTGGCTCATCTGTGAGCTAGAGTTTTCTTAATTTGTCGTATCCGATAAACAATTACGGAATGTGGATGGATTTTAACTTTTAAGTTTTAGATATTGAATTTCATTCAACCATTTAAAGCTTAGTAATTTATCTGATTTTATATTTATATTGATAATTAATTTAGATTATTTTGATTTGAACTTGCAAGCATATTTTGATAATAAGTATCCCCTTCAGTTGAAATTCTCAATCAACACAGTCATCATCGTAGTATTGAATATTCATTTTGCTATTCCAAATCTTGTCGACTCTATTAATTTAAAATAGAATCGTATCTAGATTTATATTTTGAAAATTTTGAATTTGAAATTATTGAATATGAATATCTTCGATATTTTTATAATGATGACCTCCGATTTACATATTCAATTAACTCAGCTGGTTGATATTCAATCAACTCAACCATCACTGGGGTGTGAATGATTGAATATTCACATTGTTATTCCAGATCATGTCATGTGAATGATTGAGTATTCACATTATTATTCCAAATCATGTCAACTCTATTAATTTAATAATAGAGGATTAAATCTAAATTTATATTTAGAAAATTTTGAATTTAAGATTATTGAATATAAATATCTTAGATATTTTAATAATAATGACCCCTCTGATTGATATTCTCAATCAACTCAGTCATCACGTCCTTACTGACGTGAAATTGATTGAGAGTGAATATAAAAATACACTTAATTTGACTTTGGCTCCTCTGTGAGCTAGAATTTTCTTAATTTATCACCTCCAATAAACAATTGCGGAATGTGGGTGAATTTTAACTTTAAGTTTTAGAAATTGAATTTCATTTAACCATTTAGAGCTTAATGATTTATCTGATTTTATATTTATATTGATAATTAATTTAGATTAATTTGATTTGAACTGCAAACGATTATGGTTAAGTATCCTTCTTGAAATTTTTATTCAACACGCCATCGCATTATAACATTCATTTTGTTATACCAAATCTCATTAATTTAAAAAAATGTAGATCATATTTGATTTTGATTTTGAATTTTGAATTTGAAATTATTGAATATGAATATATTTGATATTTTTATAATGATGACCCATTCGATTGATACATTCAATCAACTCAAATCAGCGAATGATCAATATTCATCATTGTTGGATCACAACTCTATTAATTTAATAATAGAATATCAAATCTAGATTTATATTTTGCGTTTGAGATTTTTGAATATAAATATCTTAGATATTTTGATAATGATAATCCTTCCAGTTAATATTCTCAATCAACTCAACCATGGGAATGAATGATTGAATATTCACATTGTTCTTCCATATTAAATCAACTCTATTAATTTAATAGATGATTAAATCTAGATTTATATTTTGAGAATTTTGAATTTGAGATTATTGAATATAAATATCTTAGATATTTTAATAATAATGATTCCTCTAGTTGATATTCTCAATCAACTCAGTCATCATTAAAAAATTAGGAGATAGTTGCTATACTTTCATATGACAAAAATAGCTTCTAAGAGATTTTCCCAAGTGTAGAAAGCTATAACAATATTATTATATTTTATTAACCAAGACCCAGTCCGCAGACCCAACTAGAATCAACCCACGCAGTATACTCAAACACTAAGTTTAAACATTCAGCGCAGTGTCTGAGTTCATGCGAGATATTTAGAATACTTGTATGAATCTTGAAAAGATCAAATAAATTGACGATTACTTTATAATTTATACAAGAATTCATCTCTTTTAAATGATTGCACAAATTCTGAAACATTTAAATTGAGTGATAGTTTGCTACATAATTTGTGTAAAATGATATATTTGAAGCTTACTTATAAGTTAAATCAACATCTTTTGTCTACTAGCATTAATGTGGTGCAGATCTGATGGCGTAGGAGATTTGAAATTAACGAATTACTTTTAACTCGATTCCATTTTAAATTCCTAACAATATGCTCTTTCAAACATTTCGATTTTATTTAGACGGCGAAATTCATTTTTTATATAGTTTATTTTATTTTAAGTTGTCCCCACAGAGCATCTTTTTCTGTTTATAAATACATTTGACGTTCAACGCTTGACGCTAACGACGATCAATTTCAATAACCAGATCGCTTGGCCATCGCCGCTCTCGACCTCAATATGTGCGTAGGTACGTCGATGGGTCTCCATGATCGATCGATCGCAGATTATACAAGATTTATATTCTGATCAATTTCAATGACCAACGCTGAAATGCTCGTCGACGGAGATCGTTTGAACTAATTCACGACGCCCATGTATTTCAATTTGAGGCGCGATATCACATCCGAAGCACGTCAAATTTATCTCGTGAGCTCGACTTGACTTATGTAATATACATTGAGATCAACAACGAGACAACATATTTTATGGAGAAATTCACAAGAGGCTTGATTTGGTATTTTTTTCTTTCTACCTATTATGTTTGTAAATCTCATTAGTTTGCATAATCATATTATTTTTCATGATTTTTGCAATTGGATATAATCTAATTTTCTGCAATACATATTTTTTATTTAATCATATTATTTTCATGATTTCAAACTTATGAATAAACTTTTGGTTAGTTATGTAATTCTAATAAGCTTCTCCTAGATAAAATGTGAGAAGGATTTTCAAGATGTTATCTCCTCATACAAATGGGAGGCTTATTTGATGATTTTTGTTCCTTCAACCTTATTTTTCAAAATTTATTATATGTATGCACAAAGGATTGAAGCTATTCATGTTAGATACGATCTACTTTCTGCAAAAATATGATTTTCAACGAATCATATGATTTTTCTGGGTTTCAAATATTTGTGTTATTCCTACTAGAAAAAATTTTCATTATCATTTGTCTTGAATTTTTTTTCATTTTTTTATTTCAATGAAAGTAGCAAAACAGTTGTCTTAATTAAAACTTTTTACTTGTGAATTTGCATGTGTAGATCTGCATTATGGAACCCTAGCCCCTAAATTGTCCTGCATCACAATTTCAAATTTACTTCAACACAATGGAGAGCCTGTAATTAGCCCAGTCGAATTTTTGACAAATTTATCTATCCTCCCAAGCACGAATGCATCCACAACTCCCATGTTCTGCAGAAATTTAACTAGAAGGATGGAGTGACTCTGCTGAGAGAAAAGTGGAGTCATTAAGTTACATAAGACATTAAAGGAAAAGAAGCAAAAACACATGCATTTTTCTAAAAAATCTTAACAGATTTCCCACTAAAACTCCCAAAAGATAAGTTATTCCGTCTGCTACAATTTTTTTTTCTTTAGATGGTGTCATGAGGATCATGGTACTTACACTTGGAAGACAGCATAAAACATATACTAACGGATTAATAAAAAACGTAATATAGTAAACACAGATTCTTTAAGTACCGGTTTTTCAGGAAACATTGAATCTGCCGTGTCTTTTTCCTCTGAACTTGTAACAGACCTGCGCTTAACCCTGAAAATTTCAGTGTCTGAATCGTCAAAATGTGGTAAAACTGCAGTGTGGGAGTAGCTTCATATCCATTAATACACTTTTCAGGTGCATTTGATTCAGCGAATCTACGTGGACAACTTAACTCACTCTGGGAAAATTTCTGAAAAGAATTTGCACAACCCAAAGTTAAACATCGCTGCAGTATGGCAATTAGTGCATTAATGATATATCAAATATTATGGCAGGGTTATAATTTTTCTTACAGCACGCCCCTTTACTTTGTAGAACAAGATAGAATGAGAACCTTACATTATTTAGCTCTTTTGGCACAGGAAAAGTTGATCCTGAAGTTGGTTTACATTCTTCCGCAGCATCACATTTAATACCTTCTTCAAATCGTATTTCACAATACGGCCTATAACCATCCTCGTCAGGGCAAACAAAGACATTCGGTTGTGGTGAAATGAAGCCATTTTCCTGCAATTGCTTTTCCAACTCTGTTATCCCTACTTCTTGCTCGAATTTCTTTGCTACATTCTCAAATTCTAAAAGATCAGACCTTAAAAAGATAGTGCGGCTAGAGCCACACTGACAGTTTCTTATCTCACTCTCTGCAAAATAGATCAGAAACAAAACGATCATGAAGACTATCGAAATAAAGAAAAAAAATAAAGTACCATGAAGAATAAATACCATGATGAAGGCAGATGGGTTTGTTATAACAATTACACATGACATAGGCTACATAGCAATCACGTTTGCAGATGTCACAAAGAATAATTGTTGGAAAATTTGAAGAATAACAAGACAGAGCTCCCAACTTCATGAGCCACCACCTAGCACGATGTTGGAACCTCATCAAGTTCACAAACAAAGCCTTAACACAATGCTGGTTGAGCAACACTTCATTCCCCGAGTCAGAATCATTACAGTTCAAATCTATCGAATTCTCAAAAAGGAGCATTGCTTCCTTGCATAGTAGTTCCTCGTAAGGTAATAACGGCATCCTTTTAAGAAGTGCATAGCATCGGCTAGCAACAGTACCAAGAGGAAACCAATCGCCCATGGCAAAATTGACAGCTTCACCACAATTGAAACCTGAAGGAACTCAAAGAAAGGTTAATTTAGCAGCAGTTATTCGCTCAACGAAGATACATTTCTGGGGCAGGAAATATTTTACTCTATTGCTGAAATGAAGACAATTACCATACCATGGCTGAAACCCGCATGATAAGCTCGAGGAAAAGTAATTATAAATTCTCCTGGCCTCTGTACAGTTCTATAAACAGGAACATGATGGTCTAACAAAATTTTTGGAGGAAACATGGTAGTCTTTCCCAATAGCAATTCAAAAGCTGCATCATCTCCTTCAGTTGGAAAAATCTCACCTTTATAGACAAGTTCCTGTGCCACCTTTTCAAAGTCAGGAGCTGCATGACCAGGTATTCCATACCAAGTTTTAGATGCTCCACAATGATGATAGTTGATGCTGCAAGATATTTTTAAGACTATAAAACATCATTCCACCAAGTCCGACAGTGAAAAAGAGAGGTCAATAACCAACATCCAGAGTATTTCTCTGCAAACCTATACAAGAAGTGATCTTCAACATGCCAGGCGAACATGCTAAACAGCATTCCTATATAAAGCATGGGATCTGTTACTCCCTGCAACAAAAAAAAAAAAAAAGAAATTAAGAAGTTTCTAATGAGGGACATGAAAGAAGAACTTCTGAATTATGCCACTTCTGAATCAAACCAAAAGACAAAGTGTTAAAAGTTTACTTACAGGAATAGCAGGCTGCAGAAGCCGCAACACAGATTTCGGAAGACGAGAAAGCTTCTGAATGCAAATAGAAATTCAAAACAAAATATTTTGAGGGAAAAATAGTGAAAAAACAGACAAGAAGTCAAACATATTGTTGATGAGGCTGCTGGTAACCAAAATGAACATGATTGGAAAAATAGACCCGTACCTTCAAGTTCCATTTACTTTTCCCCAATTGGTCATTAGGGGAAGATGAAAAGGCACTGCCATCAATGTCACAGGCATATTCAACAAATTCTGTCCTGCCGACAGCAATTTCCTGCCAGAATTGTTCTTCAACATACTTAGGAGGAAGACAACCAGCACTTGAATATCTTCTAGTGAACTCTTTGTTTGCCATCTTCTCAAAATCCCGAAATGTATACTTCCTAGGACAAAACAGAGATCCATCAGGGCAAACCATAGGCATATAGGGCTAGGAATCACACAGACATATAACTCACCTCCCACTCATAAAAAATGTAACTTTGTCATCTGTAGTCCACTCGGAGAGACGAAGAGGCTGCACACGAGTAGTAAATTTGAATCCACCTTGCTCCTTCATTAATACAACACCAGCAGGTACAGTAGCACAAATAGGGGAAATTATCTTGCAGATACCTGATAGATATCAGCAAATGAAATAAAGCATGAAGCTAAATGAAAATAAAAAAATATCTAGTGCAGAACATGAGTTGAAAAGGGAGCTATTTACTACGACGTCAACATAGACAGAGCTAAAAGTATTTCAAGAAAATAAAAAATTGTAGTCATTTTCCTTTGGCCTGCATCATCATTAGCTAACTATAGGAATTTTAATGAAGGAAAATCTTTGCGGCGCACTACTTCATAGTGAGTACTCTCCTCAAGAACATGCAAAAATAGCAAACACATATCATAGGAAAATACCATATTTTGAAGCTATAGGCGCAACCTTCTGGAGATAAATTAATGGATCTTCAAATTCCTCCTTTGTTGGGCAGAATACAGGACATTCTGGAATCTGATCTAACCATCCCAAGCTAGACGCATCAAAGTTTTCAACTTTGCTCTTTGAATAGACATCTTTTGAAGAAGCATTGCCGTTGGAAAACGCATCTTCAATGCCATGTAATCTATTTCCACATGATACAGAAGCTCTCATAGCATCTCCACAACTTCTAGACGTACTCGCCACATTAGTTGTCTCAGGCAAAGTACAAAACTTCATTCGTTCTAATCTCTTACGCTTCAAAATTTCTAAACCACTTTTAACCTCTCGAGACAAACATGACCTACCCTCCACCTGTCAAGAGAAAGATGCAAATTTAAAAAGTCAATATGTCACATGTAATAAAATGATTCAAATTTATGCTTGACTTAGTTTCAAGCATAATTCCCCAGTCAGTATTTTGAACATTTCTTGGCCATTATATCCAGATAGGGGCATTCAATATAGGAAGAATATCGAAATTAACTACATACGACGAAAAAGAAATAACCTATGTTTAATAACAAGAGTGAGATTTAACTTGTTACAAGAAAAATCCATGGAGAATAGATTTTTACAGGAAACCAGAAGAATTAATCTTTTACTAGAATAAAAACACGAGAATTTGGCAACACAAAATTTTATTTAGAAAAGAAAGTACACATTTTCAAAAGAAAAACGTAGATCAATAAATTACGGAAACATAAAACTCTGTCAAGGTTTTCTTTTCCAAGACAAAAAAAAAGGAATGAAAGGAAAAATGAACAATTAACAAGGAGCCGAACATTCAACAGAAAATCATTTCAAGACAGGCAACATAACAGAGAGCAGTAAAGTGTACTTTAAATAGGCATCTTAAACTCATGATTGCATTAATTAATTCAATGCAAGATGCACAAATAAATCGATGAAGCTATAAGCTACGGGACAGGACGAAAATACCATTCAGAAAACAAGATTTAGTGAAATCGTTGAACCAGTGCCAAGCAGAGCATTACATCTCGTAATCAATCAAATCAATAACACTCAGTAGTTCCTGATAGCTCAAGATGAAATTGAACAAGCGTATCATTGCAAAAATAAAATAATATCATATAAAATTACCTAGCCGTCATTCATTATCGCAACCCAGCTCCAAGAAAAGCGGCGAAAGTACTCACGAAATTACATTTTCTACTGTTAAAAACTCTACTCATGTAAATGAACAATAATTTCAATAGCAAATTTGAGAAAATTACAGCGGGTTAAGTACAATCGATCGTTAGAGGAAATGCAACAGGGATCCCCCCTCCCGCGCCGAAAATCCAAAAAAAACAAGTAGGAACTAAATATAGAAAGAAGGAAAAAACCGTCTTGGTCATAAAAGCTGAGTAAAAACCCCTATCTATTACTAACGAAAGAAATAAAAAATGCATAAATTATCAAGTGAAAGGAGGAAAATATAAACGCACACAATCAATCAGCGAAACTAAAATCAAGAAAAAAGAAAAGGGGAGACGCAAAATAATTGTAAGATCTGCAACTGATACCATTTCATAACGATCTCGGCCAAGCGAAACTCCTCCGCGATCCTCCGATCAAGAAAGCGAAACCAGCGACCAGGGATGGAAATATGAAACATAAAATCCAACGCCGCACGACCGAAACGAGTCCTTCAACACAATCCCCAACGGGAGGACAGCTAAACCGGCGTCCTCTCCAGTCGCCGATCCCACATTACCCTCTCACAGACAAATCTCCGCGAGATCCGAATCTTTAACCCCAAGGCAAAGCGCCGGTACCGCATAGAGTAAATTCAGAAGTTCTTATTAGCAACACAGAGAGAAACGATCTTGCACGCAAAGACACGGCACTTCTCGGTGACGGCGAGATACATTCCGAACAGAAAGGCAAGGTTTCCCGGCGGCGAGAGAGTGGGGAACGATAGGAAAAGAAAACGAGCGAAAACTCACAACAGAAGAGCAGACGGTGCGGAACGAGAGGGAGTTATCGGAAAACCGGAAAAAAGGTAAAAGCTCCATCTTATATTATGACGATTATATGATTAATTATTTAAAATTTATTAAATACGATATTCGTGTAGAAATTATGATTATAAATAAATAAGTATAATGTGAGGAGAAAAGCGTTAGTTGCGGGTTGTTCGACCAAACGCTCGCAAACGGATTCGCGTTTCTCCCGCTCTGGGCGGAACGCCAATTCGTTAAATTACCGTTTTGACCCGTTTTCTCTGTTAATTTACCCTGGCTTAATGGAATGGAAGCAAAACTTTTAAATAAATATTACTGATAAAATATTGAAAAATTGAATTCAACTGATCCATGGTTACAAAAGCTTCAATTTATAAATTTTAAATTTTATTTTCATCAAAGCTCAAAACTCACCTCTATTTTTACAATTTATAAATTTAGTCCTGCAAATTCCAATTTTAAAAGATTACAAAAGTTAATATCTCATTTTGCAATCCTGCTATGGTCTCATAAATTTGATTCTTTCACTGAAGCTTTTGGAATTATAATCCAAAGAACTAATTGCAAATAATAAATTTGTAATTTCAAATAACCAAAATGTTATTATTTTATATAACTTTTATGTATGTATTATTGTGTGATAGAGCATTCATGATAATAAATAAAGGATGTTTATCATCTTAGTTTCATACAAATATTCAAAGCATATTTCAATAAAAGAAATTTTATAAGAGACACAAAAATTTTTATATGAAAACTAAAAAAAGGAGAAAAATTCATAAAACTTAACTCACTTGGAACAACTTTAGTGGTGCATGTTGATGATTATAAATGATATCTTTCATTATAACTGGAGAAGATATTCATAAAATTATAATAACATAAATTATAGATAATAGACTCAAAAATAAATGATGGTATGATTCGACAGTGTTTATCAATTTTATAGGCAATGGTGTGTCAGCAACGTATATTGACAATAATGAATATCGAAGTTGGTAAGTAATATTGTAGCCGGATGTTAATGATTAAGACAGTGCAGTTAGGCATTATAGTTGATGGCAATTGACAAGTGATGGTGACGAGAGATGGTGATCAATCGATAATAGTTGTGTGACTATTTGAGTCATTGTAATCAAGTGATTATGGTCAAACAACGATCGTGTATTGTACTAGTGCGATTGTTGGTCGATAATCCGATAATGATCATTAGTCAGACCTCGGCATGAGTGAGCGCAATGGCGCATGACGGTCAACAACCGTAACTCACGATGGTTGAGTGGTGACAGCAAAAGATGATTCAATAATTGCAGTCAAACAAGATGGTGGCGAAGCAACGATTTGCTGATGGCAATTGGGTGGTGGTCCAACGATAATGCTTCGGGGATATTTAATGATTATAATTAGGAGGCAGTTTGTCGATAACATTCAGATGGTAATCCAACTACAATGGTTGACAGTAGTGCTTCGATGTTGGTGGTTAGAAAATAGTATGATGATAATGGTCAAGCTACAATCTACTAACAAAAATTGGTAACGGAGAAGAATAATGTTTGATAAAGGGATAGTTCATTTTATTTTATGATGCCTTAATACATTCCAAAAGTTGGCATATATGACAATAAAATACATTCTTTTACTCCTTATGCCATCTATTAAGCACTTAATGTTTGCAACTATATATGAACTTAAAGACCAGTTGGTTTGTTAAAAAAAATATAGAGTAAAAGGAAAATATTGCAGTTAAAATGTATTATATTTGAAATAGTTTAGAATTATTTGATTGGATGTTAAATAAATGTTAGATTTATTTCTTTTTTATTTGGTTTGAAATAAATGAGTTTAATATAAAGTCTAACAGTGATGGTTGGTAATGTAGTGCACTACGAGCAATTAGTAGTTGAGGACTAGGACTAGTGGACAATAGTTAGCAAGAGTCAGCGATGAGTCGCAAATGATGAGTAGCAATGATGTACGTGTAATTCAATCAAAGTATGCAAATTTTGAATTCACCAGAAATGAACTAAAGAATATTTTTCAAATATATCAAAACTTTACTTTAAATTGCTTTTACATCCAACTAAACAGTCACATATTGACTCAAAGAGAACTATCAAAATACCAAATTTATTGATATATATATATATATTGGCAAAATCAGAATTTAAAGAGAGGGATAGTGAGATATAGGAAAATAATTAATGTATTATATAGTATTAAGAATTTACTAAAAATCTAGGAATCTTCCATAGCAATCAAATATAACTATTTATAAAATTATCATTCTCTTATTTTATTTTTTAAATTATTATCAAAATATTAAAATTCATATTAAAATTCTAACTCATATTTTTTTTAATTAAATTTTTAATAATTTGATCATAACATATATAATTATAAGCTAAAAAATAAAAGCTAATTATGTAAATATATAAATATAAATTCAAGGTGTTATGTATATAATTATAATAATTTTTTATAAAAGTTAATTATTGAACCGAATATGAATAAGCCAAAATCGTTTCCCTGCGGAGAGAGAAGCGGGAGAGGAAAAGAGGCGGAGCAGAAAATAGCTGGAAGGATGCGTCTGTTCTCACACTACTGGTTTTCAGCCGCTTCTCAAATTGCGCATATTCTTGTACTGGAGCTCGCTTTTGCGACGGGCTGTGAGAGCGCTTCGCTTTGCCCTCATCATGACCTTTACCCCTTCGTCAGCGAGGGGAGTCCGACGGGACAGCAGGCGGCGGCTCGGACCCGTCCCTGTCTCGAGCCTCCCGCCGGCTCAGCCCGTCCGGCATATGCGTGCCGGTCCGCCTCGGGCTCCACGCGCTCCGATGGGCGCGCGCGTTCTGCTGGCAAAGTGACAAGAACGCCCTTTTAGATTTGAGAAAACTACCGCTCGTCCCCACCGTCCGTCCTTCTTCTTCGTACAATAATTAATTAAAAAAGCTTCGCGCTGAGTCAAAAACAGTGAGCTTCTTAGGGGTTACAGTGTTTGCATGCAATTGGTTAAGGGTCTATTTGAATCAATTTTAATTTTTAAAACTTATTATAAAATTACTGTAAAAATAATAACTTTTAAGAAAATTATTATATGTATTATAATTTTTATTAGAGAGATAATCACAATGTTATTTGCAATACTAATGAAATTATAAGTGAAGTAATTACTTGTTTTTTTTTTCTTTAATAATAACATGGAGTATTTAATCCCCTTTTTAACTATTTATCATTAGCCTTAATATCCTTACTTCTTACATTAGTCTTCTCATCACTCTTTGCACCACCCTAGAGATTAAAGAAGCCATTCTCAATAAACACCATCTAATCTTAATGATTTTACTATTAAATTACTATTAATTACTTTTTCGAACCTCACCACTATTTATCCATAACAAACTCACTTAAACCAATCAAATTAAACTCTAAAAAAAATGAAAAGTAAACCAGCGATTCAACCTCTCACGACTACTAACATAATCATAAAAAAAGTCATGTCTCGTCAAAACTATTATTGATTAAGCACTAATTTTTATTTCTAAAATTATTGGTGCGCAAAAATAAAATAAAATAAAATAACTTCTGAGCTCAAGAAAATCAAATTTCAAGAATTATTGGCATTAATAACAAATTCAATAAACTCTTGCCACTAAATCAATCAAAGTCCAATAGAATAGTATCCAATATAAGATACAAACAATCATTAAGTGCCCATAAAATGCAACAATTAATCTATATTGTGTGGAATATAAATCATTTTGTGGAAAAGGTGCATCAATCATATAGAACAATCATTGACCCTTTAGATTATATAACTATGAAGCTTGGTGCTTCCGTTGGTCACTAATTGGTCTTTGAAATGTACTTCACCTCTATGCTTTTAGGTCCGGTAAAGACAAAGCAAATTATATATGAATATGGGTATTTTCATAAAATATCATATAATTCCTTTGTATTTATATATTCAACAATCTAAATTTTAAAATCTATTTATAAAAATTTAAATATGTAACATTTTTCTATATTTGTAAGGATGTATTTCACTTTTAAAAAATAAATGATAGTGATATTACAAATTTAAATATTATGCATGTAAATATTAAAATTTAAGAGTTATATATGTAAATATATAAGAATTATGTGGTATGTATATAAATCTCTTTTATTTATATAACATTAAAATATTTAAATTACATAAAAAATATTACAAATACAAGTTTTTAAAGTGATATTTTTATTTTCATGCATATATTTCATGCTATATAAGTAAATATTATTATAAATAGACTGAAATAATGTGATAGATATATGAATCCCTCATATATATGAGAGTGAGATGAGGATTAGGTTTGATGTTCTTTACTATCAAAAGTGGTCATCCCATGTGTGCCTTCTTCCTATGCATCTTATCATCCTCATATGTTTTTTGGTTGTTTCCAAAGGTCAAATTTAAAGAGCTTTTAGATAAGGATAGGTAGTGGTAGGTGAGAAAATTAGCTGATTAATATAAAAGTTGAGGTTAAAAGCAGGTCACTTGTGGCCCAAAGCTGAAGCTCAAAAAGGGTGTTGATAAGTGATTGGAATTCTCACCTTTTTTGAGAAAAGAACTGTTTATTTGTTAATATATTTTGATGATTATTATATGAAGTAGTTAAATTAGTTTAAATATCTTTATTCCTTCTACATGCAATGATCTCAGCAAAGGCAACAAACTCTTTTTTTAAGTTGTCACAATTTTATTTATTTATTTATTTTTGTACTGTTGAGCCCGAAGGTAATACACAAACACCTAACGCTTGAACGCGCATCACTGCATTGGAGCAAAGCCTCCAACCAACGGGACTCACGGTCCTTGCGCAGTTGTCACAATTCAAAGTCATTTATATTGGGCAATTTTTTAAATTGAGATAGAATCAGAATTAGCATAAGTATTAAAAAAAAATTTGAATATTATATATTTAGATTGCTCGATTTAATATCGTGAATGAAATTTATAACTCTCCTCACTCTCTCTCCTATATATGATATATATTTCTGGCTCTCTCGTGGGCTAACAGTCTAATTCGGCTGCATTAATTTAGTAACCATGCACGTCGGGAAAGTAGTCACTTGATTTTTATTAATACACTACCAATTATTCAACTCTCAATTTTAAAAAATTGCCTTTATATTGTTAAGGGAGATTATACAAATTAGATAAATCAGAATTGATAGCATGATTTTCAGTTTGAATTTTATATTATATGATTGACATTAAAATATAAAAACGTGAAAAAAATACTTATTTATCTCTCTCTCTCTCTCTCTCTATATATATATATTTATATATTAGGTGCACTGGTTTTCTCTCGTGGGAGAAGAAAGTCCTGGTTCACTTGCTTACTAACTTCGCAGTTCACAGGTAGCACAAGAGAGTTTTAGTTCAACTGAAACACTACCAAATAGAAAGCAACCAAAACATAAATCCCCATGTTTAACAAGCAGAATGCTGCCATCTTGCTTGCATAAATAAATTAAATTTTTCTAATTTTGTTCTTTTAACTAACTCTGTGGTAGTTAAGACAGCATTATTAACAAAAAAATATTCTATGCCGTGTATGGATTCATCCGGATATCAATCACGTGCTGTATTTAATTTCTATTTTGTCACGCAAGATTGAATGTATGACATCGCATAATATTCTCTTTATTCACCCTTTCAGAGATTAAAAAATAATAATTGAGTATTAAAAATAAATAAATAAATAAATTCATACATTGTTTTATAATGCAAAATAATTCTCTTATATTTAAACTTAAATATCATTTATATTCTTAAAGAAGATGAAGAATAGGTGGACCTTTTTGCCTCTCTATATAATAAACACATACAAATTGCATGAATAAAGCCACACATATGGCATTCTAATACCTACCTCTCCCCCACATGGCCTCAAACACTACACAAATGTCAATATTTTCTTATATTTTATAGTTGAAGATGAGTTCCAAAGCATAAGCTTGTGGCCACTTGTTGCCAAAAATGTCATATAATGTGATGTTTTAGGGTTTATATAGTTGATTCATCACATGGATTGGGGGAGCAATAAATAAGTATAAATTAATGAAAAAAATAAATGCTCTTGGAAACATAAAGGGAGGTTTGATTCCATTTTATGGTTTAAAAGCTTACTATTAATATCAAGGATATTTAGGCAAGTACTAGGATTTAGTGGCTCATGAGATGGTGAGTTCCCACCACATGTTTTTCTTCTTCTTCTTCTTCTTTTCTCTTCTTTTAGGGTGGGACATAAGCTTTTATTAAGTGTTTTTATATGGACCCAACAATAATATTATGAAATGATGGTAGTATGAATGTTAACATAAATTTTATCTCAAATAAGATCTCTTAAAAGGCTTAGGAGATGAAGGTGTAATTCAATGAATCTCATATTATTGGCAAGAGTTAATGTCATAATATGATCAACAAAATCTTCTTTTCAATAGAGCAAATTTATGATTATAATTGAAAATTAATTGCATATTGTAATATAATTTATCATTTATTAATAAGGAGGGAGCTATGATCATATAGGAGAGGGCGAGAGAGGAAGAGATTGCTGAGGTTTAAGAGTATTTAACATTTATTTTAGGAGGATTTATATACATATCATAATTCTTGTGTATTTACACATCTAATATCTAAATTTTAATTTTTATATATATAACACATCTTGATCTTTAATATCACATCAAAAATATCATCATTATTTATTTTTTGAAAAATGAAAAGTACTTTTTTAACCAAAGAAAAGTATTAGATAAGTAAATTTTTAATTTTAGGTGTTAGATATGTAAATATATAAGAAATGTGTGGTATATATATTTAAATCTTTCTTTATTTTATAATATATTTTGTTGGAAAATTCATCAACTTAAGAAAATATTTTGATGAAATACAATCAATAAGAAATTTAATATTTTATGATTAATTATTTTGTTAAAAATTTTAAAATTCGAATGTATTAGTATAAATTAAATACAAATAAATACTTACTTTGTTGTATACGCTCAAATACCAAATTATATAAAAGAGTAATGATGAGCCAATAACACATCTTTGTAAGATATACAAATCTTAAATGCATACTTTAAAGAGCATTTCTCTTAAGATAAATTTACTTATTTGACTCCCAAGCCAAGAAATCCTCTTTTATCCGATACATCCTCGTAAAATTAATCATCACGAATCTCAAGATTTTAGAAATGCGATCTAATCCGAATTTAAACCGACGGGCCTCGATGAGACGAACATAACATCATAGCGATATCGAATCGACTCATCTCGGACGAAAATGGATCACGATCGCCAATGGTCACCACATATTTATAGTCGATCGAGCGGCTCGTCAAGACGAATCCAACGAATCTAAGATCACCCAATTCTGACATCATTAAGGCACCGGATCATCAAAATACATTCGATCGAGGATCGCCGCCGTCGATGGGTGGTTGGAGTTTTCCACAATTTAAGGCCACTCCCAAAATATAAATAGAGCTCATTCTCACCTTAGAGGAATCGATTTGAAGCCGGAAACTCGAGAACCACTCTTGACACGATCGCCACATCATGAGTGTCAAGATCGTGAGCTTCGCGAGATCGCCCAGGACTAGAAAAGGCCGTCTCCTTTCTCCCAAGATCAAGAGGTTGCTCAAAAGATCGTTCGCCGCTTTTGAAACTTTCTCGGGTTGGAGTTGGCCGATATTATATTTTTTCTAATATTGTTTCTCAGAACACCTTCTCCAACTAATGAAGCAGGACTGTATCTTTGAACACATAGTGAAAGTTCTGGGCAAGCGTGGTTTTTTCGGGTTTTCCAGTATAACTTGTTCGTTCATATCCTTGTGTGTTGGATAATTTTTGCCACGAAGATCACATTAATAAAATTCTCAACGCAACAATCCTCATTTCTATATATACGCTAAAGCATCTCAGGCAATCAATTGGCAATTCGTTGAGAGCCAAGAGAACATATATGCATGAATAAATCAATTCTAACAATCGATACAGACTACTTAGAATTGGTCAGTTGTATTGTTCCGATAGTTACTGATTCTTTTTTTTTTCTTGTTGAAGAAAAAGCCAAATTCACAGTTGAGTTTGTATCGCCTATATGCCTCCAGACGCAGCATGCAGAGCAGTAGAACCAGTTGGCGCCTTGCGCTAAACTAGTCTGCAGGCCTTGGCTCTTGAGTCATAGTTCAGAAGGCAAACTTTCTCAAGCTGTCAAGTGTCTCAACCTGGCCTTAGATGATTAAGTGAAGGAATGAGTAATCAAAAATGACGTAGAGAGAGAGAGAGAGAAGAAGAAGTCTAGAGCTCTCACTTTCTTGAAAGAGAAAAATAACGTGTAAGAAAAGGAGAGCTTCCACTATTTTTATTTTTCTTTTCGTAATACTAATTAAGTTCTCGATTCTCTATCAAAATTTCTCTTGGAGATTGAATGTGAGATGGCTGCTAACCATCCTTTCAAACTCTCTCTTTCATAACTTTCTCTTCTTCTATTTTGATCTGATATAATTCGTAGACTTTGATTCCAAACAAGAAGATTATGATATTAAACTCTGATTTCTTTTGCGTATTATAATCAATCGAAGAACTTAATTTAGTATCAGATAGCTCACTTGATAAATATTTTTAGAAACTATTTTTGAGATCTAAATTTGAATTTCCTATATATCAAAAATATACTTTGATGCTAATCATCTTCTATTAAAAGAAAAATCAAGTTAAAAAGTAAATTTTGCATGCAACTGAAGCTTTTCTGCTATGACATAGAAGAAATGAATGGAAACTTCTCCTCTGAGGCCTATATTTTGTATCTTGGTGAACAAGACATGATAGCTGATAGTTTTTTTTTTTTTTTTGGGAAGGGTATCACCAACACCACCCATCTGTGGGATATCGTAATAATCCCTT
This sequence comes from Cymbidium sinense, assembly GCA_021442155.1. Taxonomy (NCBI): domain Eukaryota; kingdom Viridiplantae; phylum Streptophyta; class Magnoliopsida; order Asparagales; family Orchidaceae; genus Cymbidium; species Cymbidium sinense. The sequence goes on from CM038219.1 coordinate 5,110,471, forward strand.
ATATTCATCACCCATGAGTGTGGACACTTAATTTCCATTAAGAGTAGCGCCCTGGAAGATGTCTTCGAGCCTGAGTACCAACTGAGCTAAAGAGTGATAGTTATTTTTTTAATCATTATTTTAATTTCTTGTTATGATTTATTCAAAATCTTTATAGTTGACGGCTTCACTTTAGCTTGCTTCCTTTTATCAATATCTATTGGTGAACAAGACTCAAGCATTAGGATCTATTTCAGATATTTATAATTTTTTCAAAAACTGATTGAAAAATGATGAAAAAAATAATTTTTAAAAAAAATTTATGCGTTATAAAATTTTTAAAAAAAAAATTTTAAAAATAATTTTTTGACAGCTATCATATTCTAAAAGTTCTGATTCTCAAAATAATTTTTTCATCACAAAATTATATGAAAAACAGACAAAAAAATTGATAAATTTTCTGAAAAAATAGAGCATCTAAAAAGTTATCTCAAATCAACTCTTATTTATATAAAAATATAGGTGACTCAACTTGCTTGCATCTGCAGCCCTCAGATCAAAATCTAACGGCTGTCGTTTTCATTTATTTATTTAATTTTTTTTAGAGCTGTATTATTTGATGTTGTTCCAAAATGAGCATATATATATATATATATATATATATTTCAATGGTATCCTGAATCTGTCATACTCCACTTGAAATTTTCTTTTAGATTCAAAGTATTGATTGACACATTGTAATAATATATGTTATACTGTAATAATATTAATATTTTTTATTGAAATATAAGGGCATATGTACAGCTGAAGTTGAAGGTCTCAGGCCATAGTTGCTCATAAAAATAATTATAGAATTATTTTGAGAAAATAAATTTTTAAAATTATTATGATTATTATAATTGTTTTCTTTTTAAAGTTGTAGATTAAATTGATTAATAACTATCTTATTACAGTAGATATAGCTTTAAAAACTACTCAGAGAAGTTTTCTTCAAAACAATAAACAGATAGTAATTGAATGGTAGTGTAATAATAATCTGAAAAAAATAAAATAGTTAGAAAAATGCCTCAAATAAATATTTTGAGGCCTATTTGAAATCAATTTTAATTTTTTTTATAAAAATACATTATTTAGCCTTTTTTTTAATATTTTATTTTTATTTTTAAAAATGACTCACCATCAAATATATTTTATTATTCATAAAAAAATATACAAAATAAAATAAAAATGATCTCAAATGGTCTTTAGAGCTTGGATTATGATTTATGACCCAAAAAAATTTAGAATATAACAAAATGATTAAATATTAATGAATATAAATTTTCTAATAGAAAATTGTGCAATATTTCAGTTTAATAAACATTGTTAAATTAAAAAAATTCAAAAGAATAAGGCCTCTTGTTTGAGAGAGCGTTCCACCTCAAATGGGGTGATGTTCAAAAAATTATGATTTAATTTTTTTAAATTTATTTAAATAATATTTAACATAACTTCTTGAATAACAATTTATTCTATAATAATTTTTTTTATAGAGTTGCATTTCTTCTCATGATAAAACTTAAAAATTAATAAAGATGTACTTAACAATATTAAAAAAAGTTTTAAAATTTAAAAAATAAGCATCACTTCCCCCACGACAATTTTATGATAAAGACTTGCATAATGAATTTTTTTTAATTTTTTTCATTATGTTAAATATAAATTTCTTGCTAACATGGACTAATATGCCAAATGGCTTTATACGATATTGTCATATGCAATTATGCATTCTGGTATTAATGAAAAGACTTAAAGAAACACAAGCACTCAAAGCCTTAAATTTGCGTATTAAATTGCTTTGACAGCCTATCATAAGCCTACTCAAAGTACTTGGCCAGCCTAGCCAGGGGCTTGACTAGATAGCTCGACCCTTTCTTTGATAAGACTGTTGAAGGAATTCATGAGAGTCGGTGTTTTATTTTATTTTTGGATTGTTAAGTCTTAATGATAAATTAAACTCATCCATCATATCTCGAACATACATCATCATGTTAATAGCAAATCTCTCAATCGATGAGATCCACAGTCTTATACGAGGATAGGAGTTTGAGTTCTAGATTATGAATATTATTATTGATATGATAACAAAATTCTAAGAATCAAAGACAATATCGACGCAAAGTTGATCCTTGAAACTAGAGATCAAGTATTTAAGATATCCTCAGAACTTTGGGATATCAGTTAAATCCATAAATAGCTCTTAAACATGGAGTGTTTATAATCAAATCGAGCGTCTTGACGAGCCGGATCTAACAAGCCCAAGGTCTCATAATTCCAACTTCGTTTGAGCATTCAAATACTTAAAATACATCAAATGATCAAAGGAATCATTCGAGCCATCCGGGAAGTGGTTCGATTTTGCATGTAGACGCTACTCTCTAATCTATAAATACTCTCATTCCTCATAGGGAGAGCCCAAGCAAGAGAAAAGAGAGAGCCCTAAAGCTTGAAGATCCTCCAAGACAATCACATTACCACCGCCAACACCACCACCCAGCCGCCGCCGGGCCGTCACTTATCCTCGCCGCCAACCTTCTCCATCATGACGACCTTCATCGCCGGGCCGTCTCGTTGTTCACCATCATCTGCTACAACTATCAATTGTTACCACCTGAACGTGACTACGTAATCATTGTTCCTTTCTCATATACAATCGTAATCCGTTATCGGGAAGATTTTGTACTCAAATGATACATAGTGGAAGATTTTACTGCTAGCCCGTGATTTTTTCCTCTTCGTTTTCAGTAAAAATTGAGTTTTCTTGTTCACTCTTTAAATACCTGTGTGTGTGCTTGATTTCATGACAAAGCTAAGGCATAAACTTTCACTCTACCGAATCGATTTTCTAAAGACGCAATTTGGCGTCTGGAAAAAGAACCCTTCAATCACATGAACACCCTCGTGGCATCTATATGCAATAGCACAACACTGTGAATAACGGAGCCTCCCCCAACTCTATCACTCAAACCAATCTTGAACCAAGGACGCCAAGCTTTCACTCCTCGATAGCGACCCATGAAGACGTGATAGGAATCTCTTTAGAAGATCGTGTCCATAATGGAAGAGTCTCAAAATGAGATGATCCGACTTTGAGGAACACAATCCACTACGTAAAACACATCTCCCCCAAGATCGATCGTTAACCGTGGGAGGTCAAAATGCTAATCTCCTCCACACTGAACTTCCTCCGCGTAGAGTCCCGTGATGTTGATCTCGACATTTTCTACTCATCCATCACGTACCAACCGACCGGTAATCCACCAATTATTGCGGTAGCTTGACATATTCTCGTCCTATTGACCCCACTCGTCATGTTATACGTTCAGAATTACGACGATTAATGAAGGATGAATTTCATCTTCAAGACAAATCATCTTCCCTCACCGCTATGAGGAATCCTCACTTTACAAGCTATTCTTCAACATCCTATTCGTTTTCAAGCTTCCAAATATTGATTCCTATGATGGAGGACACACATGAACACATTGACCATTATGGAACTATCATGCATATCCAACGAGCTCTAACACACCGCTTATCGGTCTTTCGTTACCCTCAAGGACAAGCTCGACTTGGTTCTACTCTCTTCGGGGATCCATCCATCTTTGACCTAACTGCCAAGATTTTGTGGAATAGTTCATTGTAAATAGAGGATCATTAAAGATTCTCTCCCACATTTGTTAGAATGAGGGTGAATCACTTAAGGAATACTTCCGTGAGGTTCTCCTTAGAAGCTCGCCAAATACTGAGTGTAACTAACTATTAAGAGGAGTTTTCCTTGAAGGACTCCGCCCGTGGCCTTTTACTGCCATTAATGTGAGACACGGTCCGCTCATATGCCGACTTAGTTCATCGTGTGGAAGCACAAATCTCTGCCGATGAGGCTATTAATGCGCATCACAAATAATTTGAATAATCTACAGTAAAACGTAAAAGCTCCCGTGGAAGGACCTGTCTCATCAAAAGAAGCAACAAGGCAACCGTGATCTCCTCCACCTCCATATCAACGACGTGAACCATGACTAGAATACACGCCAACACCTCGTGTCAACCTCCTAATGGCTATTCGAGATGAGAAAAACATCAAGTGGCCGCATCCACTGAAACCAAATTCAAAAAATCAGGAGCAATATTATCACTTCCATCGAAGTCGTGGACATACTACTGAGGCATGCAAACAACTCAAAGAAGAAATCAAGAGGCTCATTCAACAAGGATATCTACGTCAATTTGTGAAGAATCAATCGAATTAAACAAACATACCTCCAATTGGGGGGCAACCAGGACAGTCATAAAAAAATAATAAAATAATCATCAAATAATTGAAAAATTAAAATAATCGCAGGAGGACCAATACTATCTAATCAAGTTCTCATTACCACCTCTGAAGAGCCAGAGTTAAAGAAGTCTCGTATTGATCATTCCATCACTTTTAATGACTCGACATAGAAGAGTCAATGTTCCACATCAAGATCCACTTGTCATCGCCAGGGATCGGACCCATGCTATAATGTTAAGAGAATTTTGATTGATAATGGAGTTCTATGATGTCTTATTTTACCCACATTTCTTAGCATGGGCGTTAGGAAAAGCTCCAACCCGCCAGTAGACCATACGAGGTTTGATAATGGCCGCATGCGGTAGAGGACAATCACCCTTCATTTGTCTTGGTGAATTTCCTCGACAAGTGACTCATTTAATCCAATTCATGGTGGAGTCAGATTCAACATATAGCTATCTTTGGAAGGCCCCTCTCAATTTTTGGTGTATCACTTGTATCTCATCTTAAGATGAAATTTCCAACCCGTTGGAGTTGGGGTGGTGCATGAAAATCAAGAATAGCATGATCATGCTACCTCGAGACAAGCTCAACCCGCTTTTGTGACCTTCAACATCGAAGATTTTAATTTTTGAGATGAAAGAGTACCGAAAGCTTCCACGTAGAAGACTTGCTCTGTTGCATTATCGGATGACCAACCATTATGAGCAGTGCAAGTTGGATCTCTTGCTCCAGAACAAAGGGAAAAATACATAGACTTCTTGCATAAATCAAGACATCTTGCGGAGTTAGATGGACATGGGGTGCGACCCCAATGTGACCATGCACTCCCTCAAGATTGATCTGACATTCAAACCGATCATCCAGAAGAAGCGAAGTTTTGCACCTGATCACCTCCAGGCTATTGAGCAAGAAGTTAACAAGCTTCTAGAAGCGGGATTTATAAATGAGGTACATTACTCTACATGGCTAGCAAATATTATCATAGTTAAGAAAATAAACGAAACATGGAGAATGTGTATTGATTACTGACCAACAAAGCTTGCAGAAAGATAGTTTTCCTCTTCCTCGAATTGATCAATTGGTTGATCTACGTACGGACATCAAATGCTTCAATTTTTGGATGCTTACTTGGGTTACAAATAAAAATGGACCCACCGGATGAAGAAGCTACATTTCAAACATATAAAGGTTTATCTTGTTACCAAGTTATATGTTTGGGTTAAAAAATCTTTGGTGCTACTATCAGCCTTATGAATAAGATTTTAAAGACTATTAGGCCTGATGGAGGTATATGTGGATGATATGTTAGTAAAAAGCTTGGAAGAATCACATCATATTTTTGACTTAGAAATATGCTTTAACCTTTTTCGATGTTATACCATGCGACTTAACCCGACCAAGTGTGCTTTTGGGGTTACGTTGGAAAATTTTATTGGATTTATGGTAACCATGGGATAGAGGCCAACCAGAAAATCAAAGCTCTCAAAGATATGACTCCTCGAAGAATATCAAGGAAGTTCAACATTTTAATGGATGAATTGTGCGTTATCCAGCTTCTAGCGTTGGGATAAATACTTGTCATTCTTTAAAATATTAAAGGGGCTAAAAATAATAATTTTGATTGGGCGATGAATGTCGGTTTTTTGAAACTAAAGGGTATTTAACATCTCCACCCCTACTATCCAAACTTATTCAAGAAGAGATATTATACTTATATCTCGCAGTCTCTTCCCATGCGATAATCTCAGTTTTAGTACGAGAAAAGAATGGGATACAACAACCAATTTACTATGTCAGCAAAATTCTCTCTGATATAGAAAGTCGTTATCCACTTGCAAATAAGGTGGCTCTAGCTTTAGTTTTCTCAACTCAAAAATTGCGTCCATACTTCCAACCTCATACTATCTACGTTTACACTCATTTACCATTAAGGGTCATCCTACAAAAACCAGAAGTATCTGGGAGGTTAATTAAATGCAGTAGGGAGGATAATTTGATATAAATTTTCTACCTGCTATAAAGTCTCAAGTACTCATGACTTTATAGTGGAATGCTGCCCAACTCCGGAGGAGCTACTACCGCCTTTCATCTCCTCAATGGACCCTCTATGTTGATGGAGCTTAGAAATCTAGTCTTTGGTGAATCTTACTTATTTCCCCAAAGAATACCTTAGAGTATGGACTTCTAAAATTTCTTGCAACTAATAATATGGTGAATATGAGGCTCTCATCAGGTTGAGACTCGCCATTGATTGTGAAGCTCAAGACTTAGTAATCCGACTCTCTTTGTCAGTTGAGGAAAATTTTAATCTCACAATCTTGGCCTGATATCTCCACTTGGTAAAGTCTCTTCTTGCCAACTTCAAGACACATCAAATCATTCACATACTGCGAGAAAAAATACTCGAGTTGATGCTCTCACTAAACTTGCTACATCTGCTACTGGAGATCTATTTAAGAGAAAGTATATTGAAGAAATATATTTTCCTAGCATCCCAGGGTCATGGGTAATACAAGTAATTAATGAGATAAATGAACATTCTGGATGGATCATCTGTCTTTTACAAGAAGGAACCCTTCACGAAGACAACCACTTCATCTCCAGAAGACAATCTTCAAACTTTACTATTATGGAGGTGAATTATACAAATGAGCTTTCTCTGTACCTCTGCCTCTCACCTTGAGGCCGATTACACATTAAGAGGTTCACTCGGGGATATGTGGAGAACACTAGGAGGAAGGTCACTAGCCCTTAAAATTATAAGGCAAGGGTTCTATTGGCCTCTGATGAAACAAGGCCTTAGTTCACAAAAAAAAAATGTGCAAGTTGTGCACTCTAACCTCTCACACACACATAAGCTCTCATCCCTTCAAGCATGTGGCCTTTTGCTCGTGGGGAATTGATATCATGGGACCTTTTCGATAGCATCAGCAACGAAAGTTTATCATTTTAGCGTCTTCTAAATGGGTGGAGAACCACTCCTATCACAAATGCTAAATAATTTATTTGAAAAATATAGTATGTCGATTAGGTCTTCTGCAAAGATCATCACTAATTTTCTTGGAAAAGTCTTTACATCCTTTTGCAAAGATCTTCACTTTATTTGCATACTGTTGTAGCACATCCTCAAACTAAGGCGAAGCTACCAACGGACTATACTCAAAGGACTAAAACACGTCTTGAGAGAAGGGGGGGTTGGATGAGCTTTCTAATATCTTTGGGCTTACGCACTATATCAGCACCGGTGAGACATATAACTTGTGTTTTAGAAAATTATACCGGTAGATATCGGGGTTCCAAGTCCAAGAGTTCAATTATTCGATCATGATGTAATGAAGAAAAACTCCACACACGGACTACTCCCCGAAACTTCGTGACATGGCCCTACTTGGTTGCTTCCTATCACCAAAGGGTAGCTCGTCACTTCATGAGAGAGTAAAACCTCATCCCATATGTATGGTGACTTGGTCTGAAGTCTCAAGCTTTGGAAAAGGCCCTCAACGATAAACTCTCACCTCTGGGATGACCCATATGTGGTTATAGCTATCGTGAAGCCAGGAACTTTCAAGCTCAAGGATCCAGAGGGAAAAACTTTACCTCAAACTTGGAATACTGAGAATCTCTTAAAATATTATCAGTAATTCTTACTGCATAATTAATACAACTTTTATTTTTATCTCGTTTATCATTTCCTCTTCATGTAGTCAACCCCACTTAGTGGGGTAAAGACTTACTGTTGTCGTCGTCATTTGTTCTTGAAACTCATATCCGTGTTAAAATTGTCTTATAATTACATCACCAAACTTATCAGAGTAACAAATTTATAGCTTTTTTCTTACAAGCTTGTTTCTTCTTCATTTAATCCTCCCACTTGAAATATATAACTCACGTTGTATCTCAATCGGGGCATAATCAATCCCAAGGGACTTGATCGGACCTCTTCCATACAGGTAAGAAGTCAGTAACACTTTGGGCGATACCTAGGATAGTCAAAAGGTCCTTGGTGGACATCCCCTCTTCCATACGTTAACGTGATCAAGTAACACTTTGGCGATACAGGATAGGTCAAAAGGTCCTTGGTGGAAATCCCGTGACCTCTTCCATACAGGTTAACGTCATCAAGTAACACTTTGACAAACAACCTCGGATTGGTCAAAATCCTCTGTGGATTCAATTCAACCTCATCCGTATAGGTTAGCGTCGTCGAATAATATTGACAATTACCCGATAGGTAAAATAAAACAAGCATTCATCTAAAAAAAATTCATTAGCATTAACATGATGATATAAGAAAGAATCAAGATTACGATACACATAATAACAATACAGATAAAAAAATGCATCCTCAAGTGGCTACATCATATCGTTGGTGATATCGCGTCCTCCTCACCCTAGGAGATGCTCCCTTGACTCACTCTCAACTCCTTCATCTAAATCAACGAAGAGTCTTGATACTTGGAGAGATAGATCTTTAATACTAGCTCAGTCGATGTACTAAGCATTCCTTTTAGGAACCCTCGGATGAAGCCCTCCTCTAAATATTGGTGCTCCAAATCCTTCACTTTAACATCAAGAATATGATTACGAGCTTCCTGGACATGGTCTTTGATGGTACTGCGATAAGCCAAGGAGTTCTTAAAGTCTCCCACTGCCTTCAATGAGATTTAATTTTCTTTTGCTTCTGACATTATATGCTCCTTCTCAGAAAGACGATCTTGTAATATTTTCTTCTCAAGTTCGAGCTCTCTTCTCATTCGTGCTTTAGTCTTTTCTCTTTATGGAGTCTCTCCTCACCTCAATCATCATCACGAGTCGCTCCACCTCACGACACGGAGAAAGAAGTCGACATATTCATTAGCTCGGTTCACACGGTTAGCTGATCCTCCAAAGTCGCCACTCTTTGGCCTTAACACTCATCTTTCTCTCATACTCTTTGCGATATTTTACCTTCACAAATTCGATTATTCCACTCTAAGAGACACCCAAATGAGCCATCGCCTAATGTTTGAGTTACTATAAAGAAAAAAACCATCACAAATATTACACAAAAGAAAAGAAGGAAAAGAAGAAAGAAGAAGGAAGACAACGTACCAATTCATCCGCTGGTTGGCCTTACATATGTGATTTAACACCTCTTCGAAATGTGCGGCAGAAATGAACTCCCCATCATGAGTTGAACATAAACTCTCAAGGTCCAGAGGCGAACATCTTCTTAGATATCTGACGTAGTCACTTCAGCGCATGTCTTCTTTTTCTTTAGGGAAGAAATATTGCCACCACCCTGATTTCATGATGAGCTTCTTGAAAGAACCCTATGAATATGAGGAGACCTTTCATCACCTTTACTTGACCTCTTTAGTGGAAAGAATGAGATCTCCCGCCGGATGGAAAGGCCAACCTTGAACATTCTTCAACTATATATTTGCTAAATGGTAACTCATCGTAAGCTTTCTACATCGGGAACATTAAGAGTTGCCAAGATCTCATTCTCTTATCAACAATGGATCGGAAGGTCATTCAATCTTTCCCATCTCGGAAGACCCATTTTTTCAAAAGAATCCAATTAGAATTTTAGAGGGATCGTGCTGAAAATTCTATCCAATTCTTTATAGTCCGATAAGAAACACATTCCTAAGTATCACATGTGAATCTACACAGTTGACATAAGTATTTGATGTTCAAAGTAACATCACGCTCTCTCAAGAAGATAGTCAAACCAACGATGACCACTAAAGCTCGAAATGAAAATTATGACAAAGCTACACCACATATTTTGAAGATCTCAATTAACTCGGGAGCCAAAGGGAATCGCAGTCCCGCATGAAGTATCATCTCAGAAACAGTAAAGTACCCTAGTGGAGGTGAACGGGCTCGATCAAACTTTTTAGCAAAAATGACCACCAACTCATTAGGGAGGTAAAATTTTTGCGGAACACCATTAAACTACATGGTGTGATAGTGGATGATATATCGTCTGTAGCATTCACGTTATGGGTTTTCTTCTGGAAATACATGATAAATAAATAGGAAGAAATGGTAAAAATCTGAAAATTTTGTGAAGCAGCTTACTTACCCCAATACTTGGGTGTATCCTTTTGACTCTCTACCGGATAGCTTGGGATAAAATTTTTCCTCGATCTACGAAAAGATACATACATATGAGAGAGAGAGAGAGAGAGAGAGAGAATACTCTCTAATGATGCTCGAATTACAGACTTTTGAGTCATTGAACGATGGTTCCTAACGCTTCTCGCCACCTTGGCGGTTATCAATATTAAACCATCCATTGAAGTTTCAAGAAATCTAATTTCTTACAAAAGAAGTAGGAACTATGGGTCTTGATGCCTCAAACGGTTGGTCAAGGCGTCAACGCCTCTTTCGAGGAAAAGCAGCTCATATGAACTACGGGCCTTGATCACCTCCAAACCCGATCGGTCCGACAAGGGCAGTCAATGCCTCTTTCGAGAGAAAATCGGAGTCTCACCGTATGAACTACGGGCCTTGATCACCTCCAAACCCTGGTCGACAGGTCGGTTGAACCTCTTTGAGGGAAAAGAGCCTGCTATGAACTACAGGTTGATTTCTCGACGGTCGGTCACAGTTGACACCTCTTTCGAGGAAAATTGAGCCTCGCCATATGAACTATGGTCTTGATTGCCTCAAACTTGGTCACGAGGTCTGACACCTCCTTGAAAATGGGCCGTATGAACTGAGTCTTGATCGCTCAACAACCTTCAAGAAGAAGAAGCACTAGAGCACATGAGAAGTGTGCCTTCTCCACTAGTTTTATAGACCCTATAGGGGCAAGGTCAAAATTCATGAAAATGGCTTAAACTCAAAACTCATGTGAAAACTGAAAATAGACAAAAACGGATGAAAATACCCTCATGGTTTATGGCCGCCTTGGCGTTCATGAGCCACTGCCGCGTGACACCATCGCCGCAGCGCGCCCTTCCTCGCCACCGCGCCCGCACCCATTCGCCACATTTCGCCCCTTCAGCGCCACAGCGTCGCATCACACCAGCCATGGCTATGGTTACATGTAACCCATCGCCATGGTGCCAACAGCAATAAGTGCCATGGGTCCATAACCCAAATCTTGCATCATCCATCATTATTGCTTGATCATAATCTTTCATGAAGATCTCTCTCAAAATATATGGTTAATGGACCCACAAATTCATTGAAGAATTTGCTATTTTCTATATGACATAAATATTTTTTGGATGGTTGAGATAATGTCATCCAAAAATAGGGGCAACGATATGAATTCTCTATTCAGCGAATCTTGATGTCAAAAGCAAGTTGATCCTCAGTTGAAACTAGTCGAGATGAAACACTTAAGATATCATTGGAAACTTTGGGATATCAGTTAAATCCATAAATAGCTCTTAAGTATAGAGTGTTTATAGTCAAATCGAGCGTCTTAACGAGCCGAATCTAACAAGCCCAAGATCTCATAATTTTGACTTCGTTTGAGCATTCAAATACTTAAAATACATCAAATGATCAAAGGAATCATTTTGAGTCGTCGATGAAGAGTGGTTGATTTTGCATGTATTTACATAGGCCACTCCTCCAATATAAATAGCTCATTTCTCATATGAGCGAAAGAGAGAGGAAAGCCCGAAAGATCCTCAAAATCGTCCACCACTGACGGTCGTCACCACCAGCCGCGCGTTATCGCCGATCGCCATCGTCGTCGCCTTTTGCCGTCTCATCGACGACCTTCGTCATGATGTTATCGTTGTTCATCATCATACCAGCATTACCACAGCATTACATATAGTTGTTCCTTTCTTATACAATTAATATATCGGAAGATTTTGTACTCTGAAAGATACATAGTGAAAGATTTTACTGGGCTAGCGTGGTTTTCCCTCTTTTGAGGTTTTAACGTAAAATTAGAGTTTTCTTGTTCACTTTAAATACTGTGTCTTTGGATTTCACAACAAAGCACGTAAACTTTCACTCTAGGTTTTCTTAGCAACAATTATTATGATTAAAAAAGGAGGAAGAAATAAATTAGATGTGATATTTTATAATTATTTAGAATACATTAGAATAGTCAATTTTGATGTATTTAAAATTCATCAAGTTTGAGCGAATTCAAAATACAAAAGCTAGTATAAAGTGCTATCATTAATACCCTAAACACTCACTCGCCATCTATGGGTCAGCCATCACCATTCTAATCTCAAAATATTTATATTTATTTTACCAAACACGAAAAAAAAACTCATATATTTGTAAAATTTTCAACTAATAACTTAAAATTTAAATACATTACATTCACTTTACACTGCATTCTTTTTTTAGACATAAACAATTCCTAAATAAGATTAACCAAATATAGATGATATAATAATCAACTAAACAAACTAATACATAAATGCAAATATTCATATGAAATTGGTTATAAGAATGAGCTACCATCAAAAGCGAATTGATAATATAAGTATAGATTGCAAGTATTTAAAAAAAGAATATTATTTAAAAAAAAACACACTAAATAAATCTATATTTAAAAATAACATAAAAATAAAATGAAAAATAGAATTGATCCCAAAGAGCTCCTAACCAAATAATTAAAAAAAAAGTCTTTTATTGGGTGTCTAGTTATTGCTGATCAACACTTAAAAGAAAGTTTTTTGCTTTAAATTCTTCTATATTGTCTGATAATAGAGATTTTAACTCTAGGGAGAAAAATGAAAATGAATATGAAGTTAAATATTTTTAAATAATATGATATTTCATGGTTGTTCAAATTCCATTTTCAAATGCTAAAAAGCTATTTCCTACTAAATATCAAAAGGCTTCTGTTGGAAGATTACAAGCATTATTTCTGGAAATAATGTCATCTCAAACTAATAACACCCTATTTCTTTATATTGTATATTCAAGCCTTATTATCTTTATTTTGTTTTTTTTTTGATAATAATTAAGGTTATCAGCAATTTTGATAATGGAGGGAAGGATTTCTCAACTCTTATTAAAGATAAGATTCAAAGTAATAGTTCTATAGCTTATCATCTAAGGGATTTTAGTTTTTAATAGGGCTGCAAACGAATTGAGCCGAGCTGAGCATATACTTGTTCAAGTTCAAGCTTGTTTATCATTATTGAGCTAGAGCCTGATTCAAACTTTTTAGGTTGGGTTTTGAGCTTGAGCTCGTTTTGAAAAGTCCCATTGAGCTCAGCTCGAGTTTGTTCATGAGCTCCGTTCAAATTGGGATTATCAAACCTGTTAACGAGCTGCTCGTTTAATGAAATAAACGAGCTTTGATCAAGCCTTAATCGAGCATATTCTCAAGTAGCTTATTGAGAAATATACACGAGTTATATCAATTAATGCTTATTAAGCCTATAAAGTAAAAAATAAATAATATTATTTACAAACAAGCTTTAATTGAGCTGTAATCGAGCTTCTTAACGAACTTATTCGTGAGCTTTAAACGATATTGTTCATGAACATAAATAAACCGAATGATAGTTCAAATTTGTTCATTTAGCAATCAAGTATTCACAAAAGCGTTTAAGCTCGTTCATTTACTTAATCAAACGATCATGAATCAGCTCTAATCAAGTTGAGCCAACAAATAGCTTGTCAAACTCTCGGTTCATTTACAACCCTAATTTTCAGAACATAAAAGTTCCTCTCATTTAAATTATTTTTCTCAATTCTCCTTAAACACAAAGAAAAACATTTTTTTTTGTCCTCATCCTATGCCTCATTCCACACAACAAAAACTGCAATATTTCCCCCTGATTGATTCATCAACCACATTATCCATTACAGAGGCCATATGGAAGCTTAATAAACCTTCCTTCCTCTGTGCAACTACAGAACTTAAATATCAGTATCGCCATAATATTACAGCAAAATCTGAAAGAAAGAAAAGAAGCCATTAATGGGGCCGAATTTCTTTAATTCACTGAAGAAAAACCATTGCAGAAAAGTCCTTTTATATAATCTATTGGACAAGACAATCATTACAATAGAGAATCTGGCTATTTGCATATTCCATAAAGAAGTGAACAAAAGAACTCATGAGATGCTGCTGCCAAGTGCGAGTTAAGGGCTTGCTAACAAAAGAAAAAAAAAAAAAAGGGTGAGATGTGAATATTATTTTATTATATATATATTTTTAAAGAATGTTATTTAATTTATGTTTTTTTTTTTGAATTTATATAAGGAAAAGAAAGCCTTGTTTGTCTTTTGTTATAATGGGCATGATGGAAGTGTCCAGGTTGGATCAAAGCTTGTAAGTTAAAATTACATTTAATCTTGATTTAAATTAAGGGTTTTTGTTATAAGTTTTCTCAAGTTAATTGTATTTTTTTAATCCCATTTATGATTTGATGGGCTTTTGCAAATTTGCATATGGGTCGCCGTAGTTGGCTGTCCAAAAAAGGTCCATGAAAATGCCAACTCTCACTTCCAGCTTTTGATGCAGCAGCAACATTCGAGCTTTTTTTAGTGAATAAATAGATGAAACAGAGAGAGAGAGAGAGAGAGAGAGAGAGAGAGAGAGAGAGGCAATCTAATACTCACAATGCATTCTATAATTCTCAAAACTAATTTGATAATTGTCACTTCTATACAGTAGTTTGTCGGAATTATATATATATATATATTTATGAGTACTTTTTTTAACATGAAATAAATTGACAAGATAAATTAAAATGATTAGATAGTTGGCTAATTTAATTTGGTTTAACCGAGCTGATAGTCACATGGGCTCAATATAGTGTCTTCCTCCGAAGAATCTATAAATAGATATAATATCTCAAATATTATATAATTAGTTTTGTGAAGACTTATAACGGATAATAAAAATAAAAAGTCTATTCATGCTTCCCTCATCAATTAAATCTCAACACGAGATTAATAGCCCAATGTTAGCCCTTCCAAGCTAATCAGGTTATGCAAGAGCTATAGATATGAACAACCTAGCACATATGTTCAGACTCCTAGTTCTTATCTCAACTAAGCTCTGACTTCAAGGGCATGAAAACACTACCTTTTAGCCCTAATACACGTGCAATAATTTATTATTTTTTTGTTTATTTTATTGAGATATTTGAGCGAATTTAATCACAAACTCACACACACCATTTATGTGCAAGGATTTGAACCAAGACCTCTTAGTTGAAGCCAAAGTTTTCAACCATTAGGCTAAGGTGCCTTGTAGGGTTGTGCATTTGGTTAGACTCTTCTGTTGCTAATGTTGGTTTGGAATCCAAAATCTAAAAAATATGATCCATATAATATTTAATATAATTGTTGACCTCACTTTTGGAGTGAATTCTCAACTTCTTCATCATAGATTTAAGACTCTTGTAAAAAACTTAGTCTTAAGACACACAGTGATTAGATGAATATTTAAGCAAAGACTTAGAAGGGTTAGCCATATGAATATGTTATGCCATAGGGACTTAGGAAGACTTGCCTATCCTATGGCCTAAACACAACCCATGCTTCCTTCCTCAAACTAAACCTCAAATTCAAATATCAATTCCAAACTCCAAATGATATTAAAACCCATGATCAAATCTAAATGCCAAAACCCTTCCTAAGTCTTTTGATTTTATCTTATGGACTTAACCCAAACTCAATTGATTTCTTTATAAATCAATCATTCCTTCATTTATATTTACAAATATAAATGAACCCCCACTCTCCAATGACCAAAAATAAATAAAATCAAATAAATTCCCTACATAAGCTCTTTTGACCTACATCCCTCAACTTGGTCAAAATTGCTTCCAAATCACTCCAAACCCAAGTGATTTTCTCATGAATCATTTTTGAAAAGTGGATCTTAGGTATGCTTAGTAACGGATCCATGTGTTTTGTGTTTTGATGAATTTGAAAAGAGGATTCTTAGTAAATTTAGGTATGTTAAGAAAATCTAAATGTGATTGATTTTGTTCTTTTGATTTTGAAAAGAGGATTTCTACTTAACAAATTTAAGTATGCTAAATAGGAAATCCAAATGTATTTCATATTCTTGATGATTTTCAAAAGAGGATTCTTACCAAATTTAGGTATGCTAAGAAAATCAAATGTGATTGATTTTATTATTTTGATTTTAAAAAGAGGATTTCTACTTAGCAAATTTAGGTAAGCTAAATAGGAAATCCAAAGTGTTTCATGTTTTGATGATTTTGAAAAGTGGATTCTTAGCAAATTTAGGTATGCTAAGGGAATCCAAATGTGCTTCGTATTTTTATGATTTTGATTTTGAAAAGTGGATCTTCACTTAACAAATTTGGGTATGCTAAATGAAAGATCCAAATGTTGTTTGAATTTTTTATTTTGGAAAGTGGATATTCACTTAGCAAATTTGGGTATGCTAAATGAGAGATCCAAATGTATTTCATTTTTGAAAAGATGTTATTGATTTTTATTTTGAAAATGAAATCTTCATTAATAAGTTGAATGAGGATGTTTATTTATGCTTTTCAAAAATATGATTGTTGATTTTGATTTTTGAAAATGAAATCTTCATTCAATAAACTGAATGAAGATGTTCATTTGGTGCTTTTGGAAAATATGATTTTGGGATTTTATTTTTGAAAAGTCTTCATCAAAATGAATTGAGTGAAGAAGTTCATTTGTACTTTTTAAAAAATATGATTGTTGATTTTAATTTTGGAATGATCCAACATATAACAATCATGAAGATTGTAAGATGAGTGTGAATTAGAAAAAAAAATTATGCAAACATTTTAATATGTGCACTTTGAAAAAGTGCTTTTTGGAAATAGATATTTTCATAAAGGATTTATTTTTCTTTATTTTTGGAATGAACCTTACCTTACCATAAAAATGGTGAGGATGAAGTCTTTAGTTATTTATTTTTTATTAAGTTTTTATTTTCACCCATTGGAGAACCCAATAGGGGTTTTAAGACCGTCGGAGTGAGGTTAAAACTTAAAGATTTTGGCTAGCTTAGCTTAAGGATGAAATAAACTAAGTGCCAATGGAAAAGAAGGATAGTCTTGGGTTTATATGAAATACAAACCCACTATCGATACTTGGAGATAATGATCATTTACCAAAGATGGAGAGAGGAACCATTCCCAGCGGAGTCGCCAGAAAAATTTATGGTGAAATTATTCTTGCCTTCATCTATCCCTTTGGAATAATAAATGAAAACAAAAATATACGACTTTGTTGGGACACCATGTAGATCCGCAGATGTTATTATTTAGGTGATCAGGTAAGAAATTGAGGAGATGTGTACTATCTCGAAAGATAGAAGTCACCACCCTACAATGAACCTAATCACTTGAATAAGGACTCCTAAAAACTATGGGTCTTCGTATGTACCAGAAATTCTTCCCCTACTTTGCATGAAAAAGTAAAGCAGGATTTATTTAGACTGGGTTCGTTAAGTTCCCTATGGAGGCAAGCTCTATTACATCTTAAGGGAGATTCTTGGGAATACTCGATTAAGGTAAATGATCGTCTCTAAAGATTTCAAAGATAGACTATCAATCAATTGGTTTATTTTAGAAGATCAAGTGAGATTGATCAAGAGGAGGGAGTTATTATCGAAGCCAAAGGAAGATAAGTAGGGGATGCTTATGAAACTAGGAAGCATAGTAAGCATCTCGAACTATCCTATGATTGGGCTTTATATTTTTGAAGTTTGAAGTGAATTATTTATTTGAGTTGAATTTTTATTAGAAATCTAGGACTTATAATTCCATGATACAAGATCGTAGAAATACCTAAGAGGTAGGGATTTATGCTCATAGCCTGTAAAGGGGAAGAGCAACCTCAAAAACTAAATCTAGGGAGTTTTGGCGAGGGCCAAAACACGACCAAAATCTAAGACAAAAATATGTATTTGGTTTACCTCCACGAGAGAGGATAAACCACCTGATTGTTTGAACTTACAACTACCTGGGGGTGGCCGCCAACTAACTCCTACGATTTTAAATATATGTAGGCAAGTCATATTCTTTTACGAGATTCTAAGCTATTGTTCATTTAGAAAGAAACTAAGTCCTTAAGCATACTTCCTAAGAGACTAAATCATATAGGGCATGATTTAATGACTTAAATCTAATGCAAATTTTGTTATATTTTATTTTTATTTTTTGGACTATTGATTTGACACAAAATTATAGGATTCATATGCCTAATGCATAAGAAATTAGTTTATGGATAAAAATCAGCAAGAAAGGAGGTGTGTTTTCACAATGGATCTCAAAGATCAATCCAAGTTCTCTGGCAAAGGTGGAAGCCCTCCAAATCAAGAGTGAAATAATATACTTTTTATGCATGATGTGAGAAAGAAAATATAACATCCAGCTAAGGGATTACAAATTCTTTTATCTTGATTTATAGCCTAAGCTTTAGATGAGATTATGAGTTATTTAATTTTTAATTTTGAGTTGATTAATTCGATAGCAAATTTATTTTTCTAAGAGCCTAATCATCATACAGGCCATACATCAAAGTAAAGAAGAAACTAGGAAAATATACAATCTTATTGCACAAGCTAAACATACACTAATCAATTTATAAACTAGTGCAAAAGAATAAGAGGCCAAGTGTGGTTGGGCTCCAATGCACAAACCCAAAAAAATAAATTGGGTAGCAGAACTCTATCATACAACACGAATTACAAATGAATTAATTAGAAAAAAGAATTCATGTTATGGGGGTCTTCATTCTTCATTCTTCTTTCTTCATTTGATTCTTTCTTCTTTCTTTCTTCTTTCTTCTTTTGGTTGGTTGGAATGTCGTTACTCCAAAGGCTTCACATGGTGCATAAGACATAATTTTATAACCAATGTTCATCCTAATCTCCCATAATAATCATTCCAAATCTTAATTTACAAAATTACATAAAAAAAGGGAAAGAAAAATCTAACTAAAACCTGTAAAATAGAGATTAGCTAAACAAACCACACAATCACAAGCATGTATAGGACTTAGCACCCCACACATGGGTAACCAAGTCTACTTGGCCTATTTTGTATTATGCTTAGATGTATAAGCAACCTACACAACAAAAGAATTTATATTTTTATTACAATCTCCCTTAAGCATAATCCCCTGTAGAAGACAATAATTAGATTATGATCGTCCTACCATTCAGTCTATGCACATACACTCTAACATCCAGACTAAAATATCACATCATAAAATAAAACAAACATCAAACCATACACTGCCCTCACATAGGACTAGAATTTGTGACTTAGCCTAATGTGTGTGCCATTTAAGGTTTGTGTGGTATCACTTAGCTAAGCTTTAAAATTAGAATTTTCTAAGTATGAAAGGTTCAACTTAGAGGGTGGTTTTATTTTATGATTTGATTTTGTTTGAATGAACCTACAACTTAATTACTAAGTGTTGTAAAGAGAGGGAAAGAGAAGAGAACTTCTCTTTTCTCCCTACCTTAAGTAATTTATAAGGTAAATTCATTAATGGATTTTTATTTAGTGAATGTTTTATTATGTGTTTTAATTAATCCTAAGTTTAGAATAACTCTAAATAAGCCTGTTCAAAGAGAAGGCATTTTAATATTAAGTAAAGTGAATTATTATCACAAAATACACAACACTTTATTTCTTTCTAACATGTGTAACATGCATATGGATGAACCCTAAGCATATCTATACATGCAAATGAAAATGTTAGCACACCTTAATGATGAATGCTAAGAAAGTTTGTTTAAGAAATTTGGATGTTTTTATGATGCATGATTTTGTTAAGTAGAAGGAGGGATTCTTTTATCCATTATTCAAATGTACATTTATATGTATGAAAGGCATAAGTGAGTATGGAGCCATTATTTTCTACACTAGGTACAAGACCTACTTGGGGCTACTTAAAGCCTCGCAATCCCGGGATGTCCAGACTAACATACCACTTTTCTTAAATACATATGCATGTACAAAGGCAAATGAACAAAAAAAGAATCATGCAAAAAGTATGTGTTGTTTAATTTATTGGCTATTTAATTTATGTGTGCAAGTATAAATATCCTTCTTAATTAATGACATAGAGTGTTGTGTTCTTTTCAAATAAACTATATACTTTGCAAATCCTATTCAAAACTTATGTTAAAAGAGAAGAGAAGGAAAGTCACACAATGCACACCTTATATTTTACTCACATGCAAGCTTATAAATAATTATAAGTAGCATACCTTTCAGTTGTAATGTTTGATTTATAAGTTTTGAAAATAATTTTGGATTTAGTAGTGATAATATCAATTCATATTCTTACTTTTAGCCAAAATATGCAATTTTACATAAAGGAAACATTTCATTTTAATTTGATTTTTCAAAAGGCATGAATGCATAATTTTCATATGACATACACATTTAGCATGCTAGAGAAATAAAGTGATGAAAGCATATAAATTCATTCACCCTTATTAATTCCTAAAGACAATCCTATGGAATAAGATTATTTAAAGTGAATCAAAATTGTTTAAAGAAATTTTTTGTTTAATTTTATTTTGAGTTTGATTTGAATTTAGGAAATGTGAAAATGTTTGCTAGTCATAACCCATTTCCCACATGTGTATATTATTTTAGTTTAATTTTAGAACCATTAGATTGATTTTATATTTTGTTTAGGTTAAGGTGTACATTAAGTCCATTAATTACCCCTTACATACACCACTTTAACATATTTAACTAAATAATTATGAGCCAATGTATGACATAAAAGCACAAGGAATTTAAATCAGCAATGCACCTAAGAAAAAAAGGGGCCTAATGCATTTGGCTCATAATTAATGATTAATTAAGCTAAAATATTTAATTTAAGTACTTTCATAACCTTTCCCACACATATGGGTTATATATGATTTCCTTAAGCTACTTTCATTATTGAACACCTAAGTATCTACCTAAGAAGAAAAAGATTAAGTTCATATTGATTTGATTTTAAAATTTTGATTAATTAAGTCATTTAATTAAGTGATTAAACTATTTAATTAATTTGCACCTTAACTAGATTTTTATCCAAATGAAATAAACTTAGGGGGAAAAGATTTGAGAGAGGACTCCTAATCTCATTCCCTAAGTTTATTCACTGTTCTAAGGTAGTTAGAAAATTTAATTAATGAATTTATCACTATTTAATTGGTTAATTAAGCATTTAATTAATTAAGAGGGTGATTATGAGTGAATCAAGAAATTACCCTAATTAGGCCATTAATAAATTCCAAGAAAATTAGGGTAGACAGAAGTCATCCCACTAAACATACCTAAGAAGTTTGGAATTAATCCATGAAATAATTAGGAAATAATTAACATAATTATATTCCCAATAAAACTTAAATTGTAAAAAATTTACTATTTAAAATGAATCAAACTTAATTTTATATTATTCCCCTTTTAAATATCTTCAAAATGCATTTGAGTTTGTATTTTTTTAATTTTTTTACATTTAGTTATGTATTTTTAAAGTTTCTATGATTAAAACTTAATTAAATAGCCTAATTATATAACTAATCCTGTTGGCGCCACATGGACCAATGACACAGCATGCGCTTTCCACATGGTGTGATGGGATTGGTTATTTAAGTTATCACATCAGCTACACAGTCAGTTGGCGGTGCTATGCACTTTCTCTTGGACCGTTCGATTAAATATCATATGGTCAAGATTAAGCTGCAGATTAAAAGAATTAAAATGCGGATCTAATTTGGATTAATCAGGACCGTTCATCCAAAACATGCGGGATGGACGATCCATGATTCATTCTTGTCGCCTGCAGAGAGGGCAACCCACCCAGGCTCCGAGCTTGATTGAGCTCGGATTGAGCTAAAATTGAACTCACACCATCAACATACAAGGAGATGAAGATCTAACGGTCAAAATGCAATGGGATTACAATTCCCTTCAAAAATGACCTTAGAAAATTTTCCCTAAGCTCGGTTTTGATCCATACTTCGCTGGAGGCTATCACTGGCGCTCCCAATCATCGAGGTAGCTTCGTCTAGTGGAGACGAAACCCTGTTGAAGGTTTGAGGGCTTAAGGTTGAGTTGTTCTTCCTATTGATCAAAGTCCCCTTCAAATGCTTGCGGCCTTGGTCTAGACCCTCTTCCTGTGGCTTGAACACTTGGGAGAAGACTTGGGTGAGCTCAATTAGGTTCCCTCAATGTGCTTGAAGGAGGAATTGAGCTTTGGTGAAGAATTGGATAAGATGGAAAATCCTTTGAGCTCCCTATTTTTGACTTAAGAAAATCGAGAATGGAGAAATCAAAGTAGCTTAGAGATCTTGAGGGGGGCTTGCTTCCTCTAAGTTCCTATGCTTCAATCAAGTGTGAATCAGTGAAGTTCAAGTAAAATTAGGGGGAGTATATTCCCCCCTAGAAGGATTGGATGGCCAAGCATAGCTTTGCCATTTTAATCAAATTGATCCTAGGGCTTGAGTTGGTTAGGCCATTTTGGATACCATGTGGTTCAGTTTGGCCAGAGGGAGGGAGTGGAGAAGTTTCCATGTGCTAAATGAGGTGGAGGAGTGATTCCCATGTGCTCATTTTGAGTGGGGTGGTTGGTTTTGGCCTTATGTTGGGTTTGGCTGACCCAAACCCATTGGGTCATGTGCACCACACCCAATAGTATCCACTTGGTCTACTAAGAGGGTGTCAAGTGGCTATGAAAAGGATATGGCCAAATTCCAAGTGGAATTGGCCATGGGTTACCCCTTGACCTTGGAGTAAAATGGTCATTTGGATTTTATTTACTTTAGGCAGATTTATAATAGTTTGAAATTAGGTTGGGCTAAATTTCAAAGAAATTGGAGTTGATTTGATGTCATTTGGCTCATGTTGACCCATTTCGATCAAAATGGGTCAACTTGGGTCGGTCAAATTGGGTCAAACTAAGGGTTGGGTCAAGTTCATATGACCATTTGAAATGTGTTAGAATCATTGGTTTGGTTCAATTTGATTTATATTTGGTTTTGGTTCAATTGATTTCATTTACGTCAAATGGGTCAAGTTGACCAATTTGACCCATTTGACCTAATTGGGTTAGGTCATGGGTTGGTTTAGGTTTCATTGGTCATTTGAAATATGTTGCAAGCTTTGGTTTCAATCAATTTTGGTTTGGTTTGATTTTGGCTCAATTTGACCTTTTAGGTCAAGTTGGGTTCATGGTCAATTAGCTAGGTTGGGTCTAGTTGGCCAATTGAGGCTTTGGTCAAGTTCAACAAGTGATTTAGAATGAACTTGGTCCATTGATTGCAATCAATTTGTCTTAGATCAAGATTTAACACATTTTGACTTTTTAGGTTAAGTTGGGTCAACTTGGGTCAAGTGACCCATTGGACTAGGTTAGACTCAAATGATGATTTGGTCAAGTTCAAACATTGATCATGAATTGGTTTGGATCAATGGTTTCAATCAAGTTGGCCTATGATAAATTTTTTTAGTTTAGGTTTCATTTTGGCTAAGTGTTGACTTGGTCAACCCGACTTGGTTTGACCAATGATATTGATCATCTCATGATGATTGTTGCTCATAATGTGAGGCTTAGGTGGGCTTAGTTCAATCCAATTTGGGTAGAGTTAGAATTTGGCTTAAAAGGGATACTTTAGGTCACTTTGGATCAAGTGAGCTAAGATGTCAATTGACTTGATCAAGGCTTGAATCAGGTTTGATTAAACTCACATATGAACTTATGATTGAAATATAAATTCATTTGCAAGTGGTTTGAAGTCAAATGGGTTTTGATTCATTTGATAATTTCAAGTTCAAAGGGTGAACATGGGTTTGATTTTTGAATTTAGTTTTGGTTTGATGATTGAAGTTTATGTTTATATTTGGTTTATGATTGAAGGCTTGATTGAATCATGAATACAAATCAAGGGTTTGGCTTGATTTGAGTTTGATTTGGCTAAGTTCAAGAATTTGACTTGAAAGGCTTAGGTTAAATTTTAGTTGAATTTGGATTTGAATTTTAAATTTGGTTTTGGGTATTTGAATTTATATTTCATTTATATTTATGACTATAAATGAGAATATAAATGGTATGAGAAAATATTTTGAATTTGAAGTGATTTGAATTTTAGTTGAGCTAAGTCCATAAGATGGAATCAAAGTGACTTAGGAAAGATTTTAGAATTTAGAATTTAATCATAAATTTCAATTATTTGGAATTGATTCATGATTTGAGAAAATCCATTGGAATTGATTTAATGTTTGTTTTGGAATTGAAGTTTATTTGAGTTCAAAGTTGATTGAAATTTGGAGTTGATTTGAATTTTGTGTTTGACTTGAAAGAAGGAAGTGAGCATTTGGTTCAAGCTATAGGGTAGGCAAGTTTTCCTAATACCCCTAAGGCATGACCTATTCCAATGGCTAACTCTTCTAAGTCTCTAGGGTTAGGTTGAGTGTTCACCTAATCACTAGAAGTGTCTTAAGATTAAGAAAACTCTTAGTGCCTAAGAGAAGTCTTATGTCTAAGATGGAGGGTTGAGAGCTCATTCTAAAAATGAGATAAACACTTGCCTACATGTATGTAAAATCGTAAGAGGAGTTAGTTGGCGGCCATCCCCATGCGATTGTAAGTCCAATAGTCAAGTGGTTTATCCTCTCTTGTGGAGGTAAACCATATACTCATTTTTTCCATAGATTTAGGTCGTGCTTTGGCCCTTTCCAAAGCTCCTTAGATTCAGGATCCAAGGTTGTTGTTTCCCTTTGCAGGTTACAAGCATAAATTCTCACCTCTTAGACATTTCCATAATCTTGTATTATGGAATTGTAAGCCCTAATTTCTAATAAAAATTTAACTTAATTAAATAATTCTCCTCAATTTCAAAAATATAAAGCCCAACTATATGATAGTTTAGGATGCTTACTAGGTTTCCTAGTATCATAAGCATCCCCTACTCATCTCTCTTTGATTTCGATAATAACTCCCTCTTATTTATCAATCTCACTTGATCTTCCAAAAATAAACCAATTTGTTGATAGTCATATCTTTGAAATCTTTGGAGACAATGATCATTTACCTTAATCAAGAGTATTCTTAAGGAATCTCATTCATTAAAATGTAATTAACTATGGGGGCATGCCTCCATTGGGAACTTAACAAACCCGATTTAAAATAAACCCTATTTTACTTTTTCATGTAAAGTAAGGGAAGAATCTCTGGTACATTTGAAGACCCATTGTCCTTAGGAGTCCTTATTAGGTGATTAGGTCCATTATATGATGGTGACTTCTATCTCTCAAGATAGTACATCATTCTTCAATTTCATACCCGATCACCTTAATAAGAACATCTACGAATCTACATGGTGTCCAACTTAAGTGTAAAAATATTTTTCATCTATTTTCTAAGATAGATGAAGATAATAAATACTTTTCACCACATGAACTCCCGAACGATTCAGTGAAAAATTTTGCTGAGTTGGAGCAACTCTTTGTCAAGAAGTTTGCTGGAGCTCAGCAAAGGGTAACTGTGAGCGATCTCGTTGTAGCTCAACAATCCCCCAGTGAGTCCCTTGTTTATTACATTCTTAGATGGCATGATTTGAGTCTGAAATGTGAATCGCAGATGTCCAAACAACATACTATTAAAATTCTATTAAAGAATGTTCATGGTCAGGTCGCCTTCATGCTTAAAGGTTTAACCATTAAGATATTTGAGAAAGTTAATTAAGAAGGCGACTAGTCTACAAGGAGAGGCCAAACAGTTACCTTTTCAAGATCAGTCATTAAAGCCAAAGCCACAAAAAGTCTATGAAAAGAAGCTAGGGGCAGTATCAGCATTAGATAAGTGGAAGCAACCGACCAGAGATTAGTATGAGAGACCTCGAGCTCCACAGCCTTCACTTCCACCTCCTTTACCATCACCTTGACCATCTTATCGGTCGCCACAACAGCCTCCACGGCCTTCGTCACCTCCTCCTCAGCCATACTCTCAGTAACGGTATACATACCCGCCCCCAGGTAGCTATCATCCACCCACTCTTTTGGATAAATTAAACAAAACTTATTCATTTAAGAGAGAGGTAGTCAGGAAAATCTTTAAGAACCTCTTAAAGAAACTTGACTTTTAGCTACCCGAACTTAGGAAACCGGAGGAAGTGGGCAGGAGTAATGATCCTAATTTTTGCCCCTACCACTGCATGCTAGGCCATATTTTGGAGGATTGCTTTACATTTAAGGACTGACTTGAGCATACCTATAAGTCGGGCATTATAGTTATCCCTAAGGAATATCTAATAGAACAACCATCCAGTTCTGTCAGGATAATCTTTAGGGATACATGTGATCCTCTCAAAATAAAAGAAGGCTGATATATTTCTTTATCCTGAACCTCTAAAAAGATTATTTCTTAAATCAAGAAACTTTCCTTATAGGTGCCTGAGGCAGCTCGAACCTCCAACATCAAGGAAGGTTCACAAGTTGCCAAAGAAAACTTGGGAAAAGTGGGAGCTCAGCAGCAGCAGCAGTAACGCATACTTGCTTGGGATAGCCAGGTAGTGCAACCACTGACTGAGTTCATTCTCCTTTCCACTATTGCAGCTACTACTTCAGTTAGCATTCCTACTTCAGCTAGTTCTTCTTCTAGTAGACATCTTGTATTGGTAATGAGGACATCAAATCCCTCACCCCACTTATTTTACTAGATTTCTACTATGTACCTCCTTTTAAATTTAAGAAATTGAGGAATAAAGCTAGTTTGAATTATATCTATGCCACTTCTGATGGGTTATCTGATTATACTCTTTTAAAAACTCTTCAAGTCTTAATAATCATAACAACTCTGATCATCCTCTTTCTGATTCAGAGATGGACTTTCCTTCTATGAATAATATGCCTATTGAGATAGACTTGGAATCATCTGATTTCGAGGGTCCTATAGGAGAAGCTGTAGGTGAACTGATGAGCAGGTAGAACTTTCCACCAAACCATCTCACGAAGTCATCGAAGTCAACCTTCATAGTGAAAAAGTTCTACCTCCTAGGGTAGCACCTCAAGATAAGGGTAAACAAGTCATTAGTACCAGTAAGTAAGAAGCCCCTCTACAGGATGCTCCACCCATGGATATGCTTGTGGAGGATCAGCCCAAAGTTAATTATAATGTACTCACTCACCTAAGAAAGTAGCTAGCTAAGTTAAGTATATACGATATCCTTGTCTTATCCAAAAAGAAGAGGAAATCATTAATCAAGGCTCTTCTTGATCCAAAAATATTCTTAGTTTAGTTGACCGCTATTGGAGAGGAGGCACATTATTTAAGAGAAGCCTAAGGAATCACATTCACCGATGAAGACCTTCTTTTAGGGGATATGGAGTACAACCGTCCCCTCAACATCACAGTGGATATGGGCAGATTCAGACTTTCTAGGGTGTTGGTTGATCCAGGTGCATCGGTAAACATGATGAGCCTGAAAACCCTTGCCTATTTGAGGATTAACATCTCCAAACTCCAAAGAGATCGAATGATGTTGAGAGGATTCAACGAATAGGGTGAGGGCTTTAGGCTCAATATTATTACCTTTGGAAATAGGCAACTAGAAAACTGAAGTCAAGTTCTATATAATTGATTTGAGTACATTGTTCACTGCTTTGCTTGGTAGACCTTGGATACACCAGAACAAGATGATTCAATCTTCTCTTCATCAGTGCATCAAGTTTTAAAGAGATGGGATCAAATACTGTATCAAAGGAGATGAATAGCCATTCTCAGTCAGAGAGGTCGAGATATATGAGAACATGACCTACTATCTTCCTCAAAATCAAAATGTTCATTCTCGTGAACTTGTCCAAAATTCAAATACAAAAGAAAAAGAAAAAGAAAAAGAAAAAAGAAAAGAAAGTACAAGTGCGCAAGAAAGGGACACCGAAGAAGAGTTAGAGCCACATGTTACATTCCACCCATAGTTCATTCCACCATACAGATATATGAGTAGGATGATTCGACCTCCACCAGCAAAGGTAGAAATAGCAGTTCAGGTGGAAGACCCCGGTAGACCCCGGTTGGCCGTCGATACATGTTCAGTTCACAAAAGAGTACTCATGCTATTCACGTAGACTTAGAATCTAGCTCGAGGATGAGTCTCATGTGATTAGCACACCAACCCTCTCAGCGGGTTTCATTGAGGTGACACTCAGACAATGATGAAGATCGGGCCTCCAAGCAAAGAATGAATGAATTTGAATCAGGATTATGTAAAACTATTAGGTAGTAGTTGGGAACCTTAGCTCTAACCCCACTTTCTTCTAAGAAAGTTGAGGGTTTGGTAGTTAAGGAAGCCCTAGATCTTCCATGGATGTCAAGCCAAAAGATTCTTTATTGGGATCATCATCTTGATGTAGAACTTGAGGATAATTCATATAAAGATTTAATGGAATTACCTTTTGATTTTGCCTTATGTTCATAATCTTGCAAAGAAAGGTTTGATTCCTTAAACATGGTCCGACTAGGTGTGAGTATTTTGAGTTGTGGAATAACAAAGGTAGGATGCACAATCAAGACCAAGATTAGATTGATGCAGTGGGTCCAATTGAGGATGAATACTGCTTAATTTTCCATCAATCATCTGGCGTCTGATAGGATCTTCTCAAATAACACTAACTCTTTTGAGGAGGTGTGTTTAAAAATATCAGATGATCCTGATGATCTTCAAATCAAAGATGCACCTCCAGAATTTGAAGAGAAAATCTATTCAACTATCGACAAGCTCAAAGAAATCAACCTAACAAAGAAGATCCATGCACCCCATACATCGCTTCTCATTGAATGGAGAAGAAATCAATGACTTAGTTGTATTGAGTTTAAGACTACTTTGCATAGAGCTATGAAGAGATGCTTGGATTATCTCCTAACATAGCAGTCCACAAACTAGCAATAGACCTTAATGCTAGCCCTATCAAGCAAGCTCCTAGATGTATACGATTGAAAATTGAACAATGGGTCATTTCTGAAGTCAAGAAACTGATCGATGCTAGCTTTATCAATGAAGAAAAATACCCTACTTGGTTAGCCGGTGTCATGCGAGTTAAGAAAAAAAAATGGCCAAATTTGTATATGCATTGATTTTAGGACTTAAATAAGGCATGCCCTAAGGATGAATTTTCACTTCCTACACCAGAATTAATTATGGACATCACCTCATCTCATGCAGTATTCTCCTTTATGGATGGGTCATATGGCTACAACTAAATCAAGATGGCCCCCGAGGATGAAAGAAACATTACTTTTCGAACACCGATGGGAATCTATTATTATAAAGTCATGCCTTTCGATTTTAAAAATGCTGGTGCTACATACCAGTGGGTCATGACTCAGATCTTTAACGAACTCACTCATCATCAAGTTGAATGCTATGTTGTTGATCCAGTAATCAAAAGCAAAGAAAAGGAAGACCATTTTTTGACTTAAGAGTATTTTTGAATGATTAAGATAATTCAACCTCAAAATGAACTCCCTGAAGTGTGCATTCAGAGTAGCTTTAGGGAAGTTCCTTGGTTTTGTTGTCCGACACTGGGGAATAGAAATAGACCCAAAAAACATCAAAGCTATCTTAGAAATGCCATCCCCTAAAATTTTAACTCAACTCAAATCATTCCAAGAGCAATTGGTGTATCTAAGGCACTTTATCTCCAACCTATTGGGAGATGCAAACCATTTTTTGCACTTGTCAAAATACACTAAGTTTTAGTGGGATGACAAGTGTCAGCATGCTTTTGAAGACATGAAATAGTATTTGGTGAGCCGTAGCTATCTTGAAGCCACTTATCCTTTACATTCTGCTGCATTGGATGACTCCCTTGGCACTTTGTTGGCCCAAACCAATGACGAAGGGAAGGAAAATGCTCTCTACTACCTCAGCCATCATTTGATCCCTACTAAAGCAAACTACCCACCTATTGAGAAATATTGCCTAGCTTTAATCTTTGCATCTCAAAAGTTATGACACTACATACTTTCTCATAAGGTGAACTTGATTTCAAGAATCAATCCACTGCAATATCTCATGACCCGGTCGATGTTATTTGGATGGTTGGCATGTTAGTCCATGATTCTCTTACAGTTCATTATTACATTCATACCTCTGTTGTGAAAGGATAGACACTAACAGATTTCTTAGTAGCACACTCACTTCCTGCTGATTCTCTACTTAGTGATGACCTCCTCGATGAACAAATCATGATGTTAGGGGACAATAGCAGTCACCATTAGGAGATATATTTTGATGGTGCAGCTTCCTTTCAAAAAGGAGAAGAACCATGATCTACTCTTCCAGGAAGGGCAGGGGTAAGAATAGTTCTCTTAACTCCAGACCACAATGTGATAAGATTCTCATACTATATCTCCAATACCTGCACTAACATCGAAGCTAAGTATGAGGCATTGATCATCGTTCTGGAGTTAGCTATTATAGTGTGTGTCAAAAGCATCAACATTTATGAATTCTCGGTCATCAACCATTCTTTGGGTCTATAAGGTTCTAAAACCTAAGCTTTGTCACTACCATGAGTATACCATGAAGCTATTAGCCCAAATCCCTGAGGTCAACATCTACAAGGTTCCTCGAGGAGAGAACGTAGTAGCATATGCTTTGGCCAAACTCGTCAAGGAGTTGGTGTGTCCGAAAGATGAGTCCATTTTAATAAGGGTCCAAAATTGATAAGTTCTATCCCTAGTTGATGCTGAACTCGTAGAGACACTTTCTCTTGAAGGGGAGGTTGTCGTTGCTAAAAAAGATGAGGAGCTGCATTGGAGACAACCATTCATAGATTACTTGAACACAGAAAACTACCACGAGAGAAATCAGAAGCCCATTAGATGAAGCATAGAGCTCTCTCCTATGCTCTCGTGGATGGCACCTTATACCGATGGTCTTTCAATCAAACATGGTTATGCTATTTAGACAAACATGAATCCCGTAAGATCGTGACTAAGGTACATTCAGGTCTATGCGAAGTGCATCAATCAGTCCAAGATGAAAGCCAAGATTAGAGACTAAGATACTCTAGATGATTACCATGGATATAGTTAGGAGATGCCATCAGTATCCGGTACACAATATAGTTTTGCACCAACCACCCAATATTCTACCCCCTACATTGGCCTCATGGCCATTCGAGTGTTGGGGTACTGGCATAGTAGGTCTGATTGATCATCCTTCTTCTAAGGGTCATCATTTTATCATAGCTACCACCGACTACTTTTCCAAGTGGGCGAAGGTGATCCCACTTAGAGAGGTCACTGCTCAACATGTGCTCAATTTTTTTAGGAACTATATCGTTTATAGGTTCGGGGTGCCTCGATGAATTATATTCGATAATGATACTGCATTTAAGAGCACCAAGATCAACTTAGGAGACATAACATAGATTGAAGATACTCTACCATCTACTATAGTGAATGCCCCAGCATTCAACAAAACTCTCATTCAGATACTAAAGAAGACACTTGATGATAACAAGCGACAATGGCATGAGC
The DNA here is from genome assembly GCA_021442155.1 of Cymbidium sinense. NCBI lineage: Eukaryota > Viridiplantae > Streptophyta > Magnoliopsida > Asparagales > Orchidaceae > Cymbidium > Cymbidium sinense. The sequence goes on from CM038219.1 coordinate 5,142,227, forward strand.
AGTTAGTTGAAGTCTTATGGGCATACCACACAACATACATGACTCTAACTCAATCTACCCCATTCTCCTTAGTGTATGGGTCCGAAGCCATTTTACCATTAGAAATTCAGATCCCATCACTAAGGATAGAAATGGGTAGTAAAATCACTACATAGCATATTGCCAAGTTGCGGTTAGAAGAGGTCGAAGGTTTGGATGAGAGATGCCTACGGGAGTGCCAAAATCTCGAGTTGTGCAAAGCCAAGATGATTCAAGTTCACAATAAGCTAGTCTGCCCTAGAGCTTTTCAAGTATGAGAGCTTATTTTAGTTCTAAGGAGACCAATTGTTGCCCATTGAAAGATGGGAGGCAAGTTTGAATCCACTTGGGAAGGCCTTTTGTCATGAAGGCCTACCAAGGAGGATCTTATTAGCTTATTAATTGTAAAGGGGAACACTCGTTGCTTTTAATTAATGGGCTCTATTTGAAAAAAATACTATCCATAAAATCATATTTGAAAATAATTATCTTCAAAAATTCCTTTTCAATTCATCAAAATATCCTCTTCATTCAAAGCATTGTTTACTTGTTTATGAATCCACCACGACGTGTTTAGGGTAGGTGTAAAAGAATCCAAGAGACATCCTATCCTTCTTTCACAACATGAACACAAATTAAACATGATTCCCCAACATTACTAAAGTAGGTGTAAGAGAACCCAAGAGGCATCCTTTTTCGATTAGCTCGCCTAAGTTAGGTGTAAGAGAACCTAAGCAGCATCCTTTCTTGGTGGAATCATAACTGCCATTCATGGCACCATTTCATCAACTCTTAAGCATGTTTAGGATATTTGTAAGAGAACCCAAGTGACATCATATCTTCCTTTAAACACAAATACATATATTTTTCACGGGCTATTTTGATGTGGGAGCAAGCCCCATAACACTCACTCATTAGCTGCTCTAGGTGGGGCTGACATGTTACCTTCCTAGTGTGTCACCCCAGTGGTCACTTATCTAGCGTATATGAGTCCTCGCACTTTCTACCTGACTTGATCATTGTAAACTGACAAGCATCTTGTCAGTTTGGTAGCCTCACTGCACAGCCAGTAAGCTACTTTATGTTGACTTTGTCTAAGAAGATGTAAGCCTACACGCTTTCTTCTAGAGCTAGCCATCACGCACTGACTAGGTCTAGTATATTTGAGGCTTAGGATAAGTCCACAAGTGGCTCGTTTCCTCTTGACTACTTTTGAGTTGATATATGTCCCCTAATGACATTCACTCAGTAGTCTCCCTAGGTCGGATAGTACCTATCGAGCCAAAGACAGACTATCTCGGCAATCAGTTCTACTGTAGGAAGATGTGAGTCCCCGATGCTTTCTTCCTAAACTGATTGTCACATGTTTTCTATGCTAACAATGACTCACCCGGTGGGTACACCACTCTTGGAAGATATGAGTCCCCGTGCTTTCTCTTTGAGTTAGCTAAATACCTATATATATTATCTTTGTCATGGTTCTGGATAAAGCCCTTAGCGGCCCCTCCCCTATGGGCACTCTATTTATATTATGTCCTTTGCAACCCCATTTAGACACTACCTGGATTAATTTTGGATTGGACAATCCCCCTTTCCTAGTAGCCACCCTGTGGTTGGAAAATTTGTTCAGCGGATGCACATATTCTCTCTTGGTTCAGTAAATCTGAGATAGGTCTAAGTTGATATATACTCTTCAGTATGATCCTTCACAAAATAACAGGGTCCACGATAAATAAACAAACAAATAAATAAATTTATTCGCTTGAGGATTAAGAATTCAAGCCCATAGTGGCCCCTTTCCCAAGCAGGCATCCTATCTTTAAGGTAGTGTTAGCAAAACTCTTAAGGGTAGTGTTAGCAAAACTCCTTATAGGAATTGTATGACTACACTTTAGTTAAGATAAGTCCTTGAGTTGGCACTCTCTTACTAGTCGCTCTTAGGTCGGGTTCAATCTATTTTACCATATAAGTTACCTCGAAGATCATTTCACTGAAAGATGTAAGTCTACTATGCATTCTTTCTAGCATGACTGTCGTATATCGATGAGCAGCCCTAGGTCATGTTGACATGTTACCTTGCTAATGTGTCAACTCAGTGGCCTTTTATTTAGGAAGATGTAAGTCCCTGTGCTTTCTTCCCTTAATTGGTCACTGCAAATCGAAAGGCGCCCCTTTAATTGGGTAGTTCTCCCCTCCGACACGGCCCCTACTCAGTGTAGTCCATCGGAAACTGATGAGATCCATAAAATATAATTCAAAAATAAAACTAATTTTTGACTATCTTTGAGCTGATTTAAGTCCCCCAGTGGCATTCACTCAGTAGTCAACCTAAGGTTGGGTCTGATTCATTGTGTTGCCAACAGATCACCCTAATGACTAACCCCTACTTTGGAAGATGTAAGTCTGCTATACTTTCTTTCTAGTACAGCCGCTGCACACCAAAAGGTAACTCCTTTGATTGAATAGTCTTACCATGTGGCTGGTAGACTACCCCTTTGGATTGGTAAATCTGAGATATGTTAAGACCAACATGTCCCCACTCAGTACAGTCCATCACAAACTAACAGGATCCATCTTAAAATTCAAAGATTTAAAATCTGAAACAAAATCAACCAACATCCCTAGTGGAGCCAATTAAACAATCAAATCAATCCGCTTCTCATCAATGAGATGATCTTTCCATTTTCCCCTGTGGATTCAAAATTCTAATCCCCCAGTGAATTTCACAACCTCTTATTCCCAGTGGATAACTTGAACCTTTTTCCCAGTGGAAGGCTCATATACTCAATCTCTAGCGGATTCCTCCTTCACTCTCTTAAGTCTTTGACATAAGTAGAGTTGCATTGCAGTAAGATCTTGATTCTTTCTACACCTCAGGTTGAGAGTGGATCATTTTTATTAGTGCTTGTGATTGTTTGAACATTGTTGATCATCTCTAACACAAATATGTGCTTTATGCCTTGTTTGTCACACACATATTAGTCATAACAGTGAGCTTTCAATTTCTCCATCTTAGACATATGACTCCTCTAAACACTAAGAGTTCATTAGTCTTAAGACACTACTAGTGATTAGGTGAACAACTAACCTAACCCTAGAGACTTATAGGATTTATCCATAGAAATAGGTTATGCCTTAGGGGTATTGGGAGGATTTGCCTACCCTATAGTTTGAACCTAATCCTTGCCTCCCTCCTTCAAACCAATCCAAATTAAATCTCAATCAATTCCAACCCAATTGGATTTTCTCAAATCATAAATCAATTCTAAAATCTAAATCATAAATTAATTCCAAATCAAATGATTAAAACCCATGATTGAATTCAAATCCAAAAATCTTTCTTAAGCCTTTTGATTTCATCTTATCGACTTAGCTCAAACCGTGCTCCCAATCTTGACATTGATAAAAAAAAATGGCAAAATAGCTCATCACCATCCAATCCAAGGAGGGGGAGATATACTCCCCCTCATTCTCACTCAAACTAGAGGCATTCAATTCGATAGAGCTAAAGAGGTTGAAACAAAGCTTCTCCAAGCCTTTGCAAGCCATTCATGAGCTCCCCCATTTTCCCATTTTCAATTTTGCTCAAAGCAAAAATAGGGGAGGTGAAATCAAATTCCAACTCATCCAATTCTCCATCAAAATCAAATTAACTTTTCACACACCATCAGTGGACCTCATCGAGCTCAACCAAGTCATTTCCCAAGTCTCCAAGCCACGAGAAACATCACTTTGAGCAAAGCTGATCACCATTGAAGGGGATCTTGGTCAACTAAACCATCGACTTCAAATAAAGACCTAATTCCTTCAACATGGCTTCATCTCTACTAGACAAAGCTACCTCCTCCGTTGGAAGCACCGGTGATAGCCTCCGAAGGTAATTGCTTGAAACTGTAGCATTAGAAAAATTTGCTTGGTCCTTTTTGAAGAAAAGTGTCACCCCATTGAATCTTGACCAGTTGGATGTGCATCCCCCCTCCTTTTGAAGGTGTGGGATCATTTTGATCTTAATCCGTGCTCGAGTGAGCTCGAATTAAATGGGGAGAGATGAACGGTGTTCATCTCTTGTAGCTTGCGAAGGAGAAGAATCACACGCCATCCATTCCACGTGATTGGAAAGGACGACTGTGATTAGATCATGCTAGATCCCCTTTGATTTAAGCCTAAATCAGGATTAATCTCTCGCTTGATCTGGATCGATGGCAGAGAAAGCATCACAAGTTGACAATTGAGATGTAACAACTTAAATAACCCATCTGCACCACATGGAAAGGGCAGCATCGCCTACCATGTGGCGATTAAGGGTTAATTAGGCTTAATTAATCTGATTTTAATGCTAAAACTTCCAAAATTAATAACTAATTGTAAAAAATCCAAAAAAAAAAATACAAACTCAAGTTCATTTTAAAGATAATTTAGAGATAAATAATAAAAAGTTAAAATTAAGCAATTACTCCTTAATTAATCTAGCAATTAATCTTAAACTTTGAGGTTAATTAATGGGATGACCTCTCCCATGATTTTCTTGAAATTTATTGCTTGACTAATTAGGGGAATTGCTTGTTTCATCCCTAATCACTTTTTTAATTAGTTAAATTATTAATTAACATGTTAAATAGTAATAAATTTATTAATTATGCTTGCTAATCATCATGGAACAAATGGACTTAGGGAATGAGAGTAGGACTTCTTTTCCAATCTTTTCTCCTAAGTCTATTTTATTTGGATAAACACTTAATTAAGTTGTAATTAATTAATGGCTTAATCACTTCATTAATTAATTCAATTAATCAAACTCAAAACCAAATCATTTTAGAACTTAATCATTTATTTCTTGGGTAGATTCTTAGGTGTTCAATAACCTAAGAAAATTCTAAAAGAAATTAAAATCAAACTACATGTGTAGGAGCATTATGAAAGTACTTAATTAAACCCTTTAGCTTAATTAACCAATAATTGTAAGCCAATTGCATTAGGCCCTTTCATTTCTTAGGTGCATTGTTGATTTAATTTTCATTTGGTTGCATATCATATGTTGGCTCATAATTACTTGGACAATTATGTTAAAGTGGAATAGGTAACGGATAATTAAATGGATTTAATTCATACCATAACCTAATCAAACCTAAAATCAACCTAATTATTCTAAATTAAACTAAACCAATTCACACATGGGGGAATGGGTTAAGACTAGCAAATTGGCTTCATATTCCCAAAGTTAAATGAACTTCAAAAATAAAAATCTCCTTAAAGAATTTTGATTCATTTTAAATGATCTTATTTTTATAAGATTGTCCTTAGGAATTAATTAGGGTGAATGAAGTCATGTGCTTACATTCCTTTATTTCTTTCCAACCATGTTAAATATTATTTGCCATATGAAATCATGCATTCATTTCTTTTAAAAATCAATTAAAGAAAATATTTTTTTTATGTCAAATTGCATGTGTTGGCTAAAATTAAGAATATAAGTGGCTATTATCTATTTAAATTAAAAATTACTTTTAAAAATTTATAAATAAAAAATTACAAATGAAGTGATGCTAGTTATGAATAATTATAAACTTGTAGGTGATGATAGCATAAGATGTGAATTATGAAGTTCTCTTTCCTTCTCTTAATATGGATTTACATAAGATTTGCAAGTGTAATTCATTTGAAAAGAATACAACACTTGCCTAAATCTATTCCTATGCATCTTTATATTAAGACTTAGGAAGCACCTTCATATTACACATGTAAATCTTACAACCAAATCAAACATAAATCTCTTACATGATTCTTCATCCATTTGGTTCTTTTTATACATCTACATGTATTTAAGAAAAGTGGTATATTAGTCTGGACATCTCGGGGCTGCGAGACTTTAAGTAGCCCCAAGTAGGTCTTGTTCCTAACTCCCCTCGTGTAAAAAATAATGGCGCCGTACTCACTTATAACTTTTATACATGTGGATGTGCATTTAGCTAATGTATAAAAGAATCCACCTTTTCTACATAATAAAGACATGCATTAATGGAATATCCAAAAATTTAAATTACATCTCATTGCATTCATCATCAAAGTGTGCTAAGATTTGAATTACATGTATATGTATGCTTAGGATTATTCATATGCATAGTATACAAGGTGGAAAGAAATGAATGGTTGTGTGTTATATGATAATAATCCACCCTAACTAATCATAAGAGGCCTTTCTTACTGAATAGGACTATTTAAAAAGAATCTAAACTTAGGGTTAATTAAAAATACATAATAAATCATTGACTAAAGAAAATTCATTAATGAATCTATCTTAGAAATGCTTTAAGGTAGGGATGAAAGAGAGCATTCCTCTCTTTCTTCTCTTTACAACATTTAGTCTCTAAGTGTCGGTTCATTCAAACCAAAGTAAATCTCCAACTAAAATTGGCAAATCAACAAAATCGCTTGAACTAAAACCACCATATAAATTGAATCTTTCACACTTAGAAAATTCTAACCTTAAATCCTAGCTAAGACATGTCACACAAGCCTTAAATGACACACACATTAGGATAAGTCATCATTTTTATCTCTATGTTAGGGCAGTGCATGGTTTGATTCCTGATTTTATTTTATGATGTAATATTTTTAGACTGGATGTTAGGGTGTATGAGTAGACTGGATGATAGGATGATCATAGCCTAATCATATCTTCTACAGGGGATTGTGCTTAAAGGGCGCTGTAATAAAAATATAAATACTTTTGCTGTGCAGGTTGCTTATACCCATAAGCATAATCCAAACTATGACAGGTGGGCTTGGTTACCATGTGGAATCAAGTAAGCTTGTGGTATGTTTAACTAACCTTTGTTTTGCATTTTTAGTTAAATTTATCTTTCCCATTTTGATGTAAATTTTGCAATTAAGATTTGGAATGAATGTTACGAGAGATTAGGATGAACATTGGTCATAAGACCAAGTCTTATGCACCATGTGATGCCTTTGGAGCAACCATATTCCAATCAAGCCAAAAGGAAGGAAGAAAGAAAAAAAGAAGCAAATCAAAATGAAGAATGAAGAATGAAGAATTAAGACTCCCATAACATGAATTCCTCTTAATTATACTTATTCATTTATAATACGGGTTGTATAAGGGTAGAGCTCAACTACCCACATTTTTTTTTGGGTTGTACGGTGGTACCCGACCGCATCGGCCTTTTATTCTTTATGATAGCTTTATAAAAATTATTTGATGATTTGTTTAGCTTATGAATTAGAAAAAGTATGCATTTTCATAGTTTATTTATGATTGATGATTGTTGTATGGCCTGGATGCAATTAGGCTCCTAGAAAAAAAAATAAATTTTCTATCTAATTAATCAATTCAAAATTAAAATAAATAATTCATAAACTCACCTAAAGTTTGGAATATAAATCAAGATAATAAAAGATTTAGCAACCCCTTAGCTGGATATTGTATATCTCATACCATGCATAAATCATATTATCTTACTCTTGCCAATGGAGGGCTTCCACCTTTGCTGAGAAAAGTGGCTTGACCTTTGAGAGCCATGGTCGAAATACACCTCCTTCTATTTGATTTTAGCCAATAACTAATTTTCTCATGCATTAGGCATATAAAATCCCTTAGCCCATGTCAAATAAAAATGTCTAAAAATTAAAGTAAAACTTGACAAAATTTGCATTAGATTAAGTCATGAATTCATACCCCTCATTTATCTAGTCTCTTAGGGAGTGAGTTTTAAGGACTTAGTCTTCTTTCTAAATAAACAATAGCCTAACTATCTTGCAAAGCACAAGACTTTCCTACATGTATTTAAAATCATAAGAGGAGTTAGTTGGACCACCATGATTTGTAAGTCCAACTGGTTTACTCTCTCTTGGGGAGATAAACCATATACCCATTCTCGTCTTAGATTTAGGTCGTGCTTTGGCGCTCGCTAAAGCTCCCTAAATTTAGGATCTGAGGTCGTTGTTTTTCTTTGTGGGCTACAAGCATAAATCCTCACTTCTTAAGCATTTTCATAATCTTATATTATGGAATTGTAAACCCTAGATTTCTAATAAAACTCAACTCAAACACATAATTTTCCTCAAATTCAAAAATATAAAGCCCAACCATATGATAGTTTGAGATGCTCACTAAGGTCTCCTAGTATCATGAGTATCCCTTACTTATCTTCCTTTGGCTTCGATAATAACTCTCTCCCTTTTAATCAATCCCACTCAATTTTCTAAAAATAACTAATTGATTTATAGTCCTATCTTTGAAATCTTTAGAGACAATGATCATTTACCTTAATCGAGAGTATTTCTATGAAATCTCATTCCTTAGGATGTAATTAACTATGGGGTTTACCTCCATAGGGAACTTAATGAACTCAACTTAAAATAAACCCTGTTTTACATTTCCATGTAAAGTAGGGGAAAGATCTTTGGTACATTTGAAGACCCATCATGCCTTAGGAGTCCTTATTAGGTGATTAGGACCATTGTAGGGTAGTGACTTCTATCTTTCGAGATAGTGCACTATTTCTTAATGTCGTACTTGATCACCCTAATAAGTACCTCCTAAGATCTGCGTGGTGTCCACATTCCTTAAAAATAAACACCACAAAAGTTTGATAAGTATTGGGGATGTGTTGATAAAATGAATAGTAATATTTATCTTGTAGTTATACTTGATCCATGATTCAAATTTAAATATATTAAATTTGTTGTAATGGATATGTATCCTGGCTTGGAGGGGGCTAATTTAGCATGGGCAATAAGGTCTAGTCACTGTGATATATTTTATGATTATAAGATTAAGATGATTGACAGAAATAGGGATGGAATTTCTTCCAAGGTAAAATAAAATATTGTTGAATTCCATAATGATCTAAGGGATGGTGGGAGAAAATACATGATGATTGAGAAGTTCAAGAGGCATGACTATGGGAGAGATGATCTTGAGAGTAAAATAGGCTTAGAAAAATACTTGGCTAAAGATTCTAAATTTATGCAAGATTACTTTGAAATTCTAACATGGTGGAAGGTTAATGCTGGGTTTCCTATCTTATCTCAGATGGATGGAGATATTTTGGTTGTTCCAATATCAATTGTAGCCTCTAAGTCTACTTTTAGCACTGGTGGTCATGTTAGATGATTTTAGGAGATCTTTGTCTCCAAAGATAGTGCAAGCTCTTATATGTGCCCAAGATTTGATGGGGGCAAAGTGGACAAGTGAGACAGTCAATGTTGAGGAGAACATTCATGATATTGATAAATTTGATGAAGGTATCATAATATCTTTTATGGTTAATTACATTACTTTATGTTTTTTTGATACATATACTATTATCATAACTAATTATGCATTAATACTTTTTTAGATCTATTGAAGGTTACAAATGATCCAACATTTTGGTAAAGTAGTAGAGGGTTACAGATAATTGAGCATATATGATATATGTTTTAATGTTGTCACTATTGATGGCCTTTTGGGACTGTGATATTTCTAGCTAGTACTTGTTGACTAAATACTATCATTGTTGTCTTAACATGTCCTAGTATTTTCTTTAACTATGTGTTGTCATATACTATCCTTTAGTTCTTGTTGTTCTATTGGTTTATGTTTTTTGTTACTTGGCATCTAGGTTCTGTGCTTTCCTTCCTTTTGTTTCTTTATGGCTGGCTGGTTGGTTCTGTGATGTTATCCGTGGGTGTGGCTGGCTAGTTGGTTCCCTCAATTCTGTGGCTGGCTGGTTGGTTCCCTCGATTCTATGGTTGTCTGGTTGGTTCTGTGATGTTATCCGTGAGTGTGGTTAGCTAGTTGGTTCTGTGATGTTATCCATGGGTGTGGACAGTGCAGTTGGTTGGTTGGTTCCCTCGGTTCTGCGGCTGGCTAGTTGTTTCCCTCAATTCTGTGGCTGGCTAGTTGGTTCCTTCTTTGACTGTTGCTTGTGCTTCCTCTGGTTGGTAGTTATTTGGGCTATGATAGCTTTGATGTTATATTTCATTTACTACAACTAGTAGGAATACATGTGGAGTATAGATGCTCACATAATCTGATGCTCTTAGTGATTTTCTCTTTTCTAACTGAGCTTGGTTGGTGGTTATTTAGTCTCTCTTTTGTTTCCTTTTGTAATCATTCAGTTCATTTTAGTTTCCTTTTACAAGTTTATTTTTGCAGGCCTTGCAGCTGGTATGTTCTTAGTTGTGGTGTCTCCATATCATGAGTGTTAATGTAAGATGAAGCTAGTTTTTTTTTTTGAATTGAGTAAAGTTGGTTTTTTGTTATTTAGTCCTATTTGGACTCCTATTTGGTGTTGCTGGTTACTGAGCCTTTTTTCATGCTAGCTCATTTCTTTTTATTTCTTTGTGGGCCTATATCGCTCTTGGACTGGTTATCATTGCATGATTATTTTTCATGCCCCTTTGTCTAGCTAGTTTAGGTATGATTGTTATTGTCTGCTGATATTTTGTGGTTGCTCTTAGACCTGGTTATTGCTGCCTATGTTTATTTTGGTTGGTGCATGTGTTTTCTTTGTTTGTGGTTATTTGGGCTATGATAGCTTTGATATTATATTTCTTTTGGTCGGTTAATTGAGAATTTATGATATCCTTGTTATTGACATCATGTGCCTGGAGCTTAGATGGTTGGTTGCTGGTGTTATTGCCTATGTTTCCTTTGGTAGGTGCCTACATTTTCTTTCTTTGGTGGTTATTTAGGCTATGATGGTCTTGATGTTAAATTTTCTTTACTATAGTTGGTAGCATTATATGTAATTATAACCCTTCTATCTAGAGTTTGGATGCTTATATATTATGTTACTCTTAGTGATTTTTTGGCTGAGCCTGAACCTTTATTTTTACAAATTTACCTTTGCTTTTAGTCTCTCTTTTATCTCTTATTTCTAATCAGTTAGCTTTTTTAAGTTTTTTTTAGCGCAGCGCAAGTTTATTCTTGCAGGCCTTAGACTCTTGGAGTCTTACAATCTGGATTATTTTCCCAAGCTTCATTCATTGATGTTGCTGTTTCATGTTTTTTTTCTTTGATTGTACATTTGTAATTGTTCTAAATTGAGGAATTGGTGAACTGTATATTTTTTGAATTAGAATTGCCAATAATTCATAATTATCAGATTGTCTATTAATGAAAACCTTTGAAATTTTACAGAGTTATTGTTGATTTTTAACTTTATTTTAGTTGATGCTTTATATATATATATATATATATATATATATATATATATATATATATATATATATATATATATATATATATATATATATATATATATATATTTTTAATATATATGCAATCAATTTTAATTTAATATGTTTTTAAATGCTATAGAAATATATTTCTTTTAAATCATTATTCTTAGTAGCTTAATTTGTTGGTATTTAAAATTATTATGACCATACTATTGTTATAATTTTAAAATAATTTTTTGGAGAATATCTTATTATTATATATTTTTGGATTTTTTTAAACCAAACCAAAAATCCAAACTTTTTTCAAATTGGATTGGTTCAGATTATTGTGGTGTTTATTTTTGGGATGTGTATGTGTGTGTGTATGTGGGGGCAGGGGGGAGACACCATGCAAATCTGAGGATGTACTTATTATGGTGATCGGGTATGACATCAAGGAATAATGTACTATCTCGAAAGATAGAAATCACTACCCTACAATGGACCTAATCACCTAATAAGGACTCCTAAGGCATGATGAGTCTTCGAATATACTGGAAATTTTTTCCCTACATTACATGGATGAATAAAGCAGAGTTTATTTAAATTGGGTTCTAAAGTTTCCTATGAGGGAAAGGCCTCATAGTTAATTACATCCTAAAAAAGTTGAATTCCTTAAGAATACTCTCGATTAAAGTAGGCATTTTTGTCTTTAAAGAATTCAAAGATAGGACTATCAATAAATTGGCTACATTTGGAAGTTCAAATGAGATGGATCAAAAGGAAAGACTTATTATCGAAGCCAAAAGAAAATGAGTAGGAGATGCTCATGATACTAGGAAGCCTAGTGAGCATCCCAGACTATCTTATGGTTGGGCTTTATATATTTGAAATTGAGGAGGATTATATATATTTGAGTTGAAATTTTATTAAAAATTTAGGACTTATAATTCCATAACATAATATTGTGAAAATACCTAAGAGGTGAGGATTTATGCTTGTAGCCCCAAAGGAAAATAACAACCTCAGATCATAAATCTAGAAAGCTTCAACAAGGGCCAAAGTACAACCTAAATCTAAAATGAAAGTGGGTATATTATTTACCTCCACAAAAGAGAGGAAACCACCCAATGTTGGACTTAACCATCTAGAGTGGCAGCCAGCTAACTCCTCCTACATTTTAAAACCATGTGATCAAACCTTATGATTTTACAAGATGGCTAGGTTGTTATTATTTAGAAAAGAAACTAAGTCCTTAAACCCACTCTAAGAGACTAAAGCATGAGTGGTATGAATAATGACTTAGTCTATTACAAATTTTATCAAATTTTATTTAATTTTGGACACTTTATTTTTAACACAGGCTATAGGATTTTATATGCCTAAATGTATGATGAAGTTGGTTATGTGGTAAATAAAAAGAGAAATAGGTGTTTTCCATCATAGGCTCTCAAAGGTTAAGCCTTTTTTATCTGGAAAAGATGGAAACCCTTTCTTAGCAAGAGTGAAACAAAATGACATGCATGATATTAGGCATACAACATCCAGCTAAGGGGTTGTTAAATATTTTATTATCTTGATTTAATGCCTAGGCTTTATGTGAGGTTATGAGTTTTCTTTTTTTTTTTAAAAAAAAAAAAATTTAGTTATGAGTTGTAGTGGGATAGAAAAAATTAATTTTATCCTAAGAGCCTAAACGGATCCAGGACACACAACAATCATCAATCATAAATAAATTATGAAAGTACATGCCATTTTTATTGCACAATGTAAACAAATCATCAAACAATTTATAACCTCAACTTGAAAGAATAACAGGCCGATGCGGTCGGGTACCGCCGTACAACCCAAAAAAGAAATGGGTAGCCGAGCTCTTCCCTTATACATTCCTAATAAAAAGAATAATTATTTAATTACAATAAATGAATGGGAGCTGGGGTCCCAAATCTTCAAAGCTCCTTCTTTCCTTCATTTCCTTCTTTTATTTGGTTGGGAAAGTTCCATAGGATCACATGGTACATAAGACTTGGTCTTATAATCGAAATTTATCCTAAGCCCCCATAGCACTAATCCTAAATCCTAATGCAAAATTACATTAAAAAAAAAGTAAATCTAACTACACCTGTAAAATAAATATTAGTTAAACACACCATACAACCCAAATAATTATATAAATAATTTGGACTTAGCACCTTACACATGGGTAACAAGTTCACCCGTCCTAATGTAGATTATGCTTAGGGGTTAGGCAACCTACAAAACAGAGCATTTATATTTATTTTAAGCTCCCCTTAAGTATAATCTCCTTCAAAAAATATGATTAGACTAATCACAGCCTAACATCCAGTGTATGAAACATACACCTTAACATCCAGTCTACAACATTACATCACAAAATAAAATATACATCAAACCATGCACCGCCCTAACATAAAGCTAGAAGTGGTGACTTAATCAAATGTGTATGTGTTAAGGCTTGTGTTGTATGTTCTACTAGCTTTAGAGTTAAGGTTTTCTAAGTATGAAGGACATTTAATTATGAAGGGTTGTTTCACTTTAAATGGTTTAATCAATTTGCAAATTTTACTTAATATTTTTTTTTGTTTCATTTGGCCTACACTTAACAACTAAGTATTATGAAGAGAAAGAAAGAGAGGACCACTCTCTTTTATCTCTACCTTAAGTCACATTTAAAGTGAATTAATTAACCAATTCCCTTTAGTGAATTGCTTATTATATATTTTAATTAGTCCTAAGTTTAGGTTTACTTTAAATAAACTCATTTAATAAAAAATACATCTTAAGATTGGTTGAAATGAATTATTATCACATGACACATGTTTATTCATTTCTTCCATCATGTATATCATGCATATGATTAGATTCTAAGCACAGCTATACATGTGATTTATATCTTAGCACACTTTAATGATGAATGTGAGTAAATATATTTAGAATTAATGCTCCATCTAGTTGAATGATTTTGTCATATTAATTTAAAGCTCTATCTAAATTCTTATGCAAAAGTATAAAAAAAATACTCTAAATCACATGACTAATCAACTCAACCAATTAAATAAGATATGAATGCATGTCTTTTAAATAGAAAAAATGGGGTTTTCATTCATTAGCTAAGTACACATCCACATGTATTAAAGTTTTAAGGAAGTATGTTGTCATTGTTCAAAGACAGGAACGAGGTAGAACCTCCAGCTACTTAAAGTCGCAAGGCCCTTGGAATGTCCAGATTAATATACCGCTATCCTTAAATACATGTGGATGTATAAATAACTACAAGAATAGAAATCCATGCAAAAATTATATATATATTTTTGATTTGATTGATTTATTTTTATGTAAATAAATTAAAGCTCTATTTAAATTATAATGTCCAAATGCATAAGAATGAAATCAAGCAAGTATGTCACCATTGTTCTACACCAAGGGAACGAGGTAGAAATCTCCTTGGGGCTACTTAAAGCCGTGCGTCCCTGGGATGTCCAGACTAATATAGCGCTAACATTCTTAATTATACAAATCAACACATGAATGTAAGAAAGATATTTCATTTCATACACTAAATTTATATTCACTTGCATTTCCTATATATATATATAAACTAAATTTACAATACATATGTATGTTCATTCATTAACAAACTTTTAAAAATATATTTGAGATTTAATAATGATACTAGCCACACATATTTTAATTTAAATAACACATATTGACATGTATTTTTTATTTAATTAATTTTAAAAAGAGATGGATGCATGAATCATATGACAAACAACATTTAGCATGATTTAAAAATAAAATAACAAATAGTGATTTCATTCAAATCAACTAATCCCTCCATGTGTGAGTTAATTTAGAAAAGAATATTTAAGTTGATTTTTATGTCTTATACCACACAATTTTAATAAAGCTAATATGATGTGCATGGTATAAATTTTTAAATGAAAATGGATTATACATTCAAAATCTCCTTTCCAATAAATACCAAAAATCTCTCTTCCAAATTCATTTGATCCCCACGTAACACTTTTAGAGGAGTGTTTTCTAAATCAAAAAAATCAAAGTGTAAAATATTTTCATGTAGATAATATGTCTCACACCTCATGGATGGATTTGCTCGATGGCCTCAACGACAAATCTATGCCCACCTCATCCACTTTATCGAGGTTTGAGG
Organism: Cymbidium sinense; assembly: GCA_021442155.1. Classification (NCBI taxonomy): domain Eukaryota; kingdom Viridiplantae; phylum Streptophyta; class Magnoliopsida; order Asparagales; family Orchidaceae; genus Cymbidium; species Cymbidium sinense. Next base: position 5,157,603 of record CM038219.1, read on the forward strand.
GGCTTTATGCGACCCCTCACATTATTCAAAGAGCATGGTGACCGCGGCGTCATCCAGTTGATTTTACCATCGATTCTAAGATTCCTTCACCAAGAGGAAGGCGTGGCGTTCCATAGAGTAGAAGAAAGTGCCCTTGCTACCCAAGTTAGGGCTAGCACCCACTTCTTAACACCTTTCAAGGGAAGGCTCCCTTGATTTCAGGGATTGTCTCCTCTATCTTCGAGATTGGATCTAGTTCCAATGCTACCAAGACTCAAAGATAAATAAGAACCGCATGATCAAGCAGTACACACTGATAACAGGGAGTTGGGCGCCAGCTACCGTGGAGGAATCACCCAGGGTAGCTTCTCCTCTCATTATAGAGAATAGGTTTCACCCTCTATCTGGATCTGATAGAGAGGATTTTATAAAGATTTTAGCTTCACCTCTGCCCGTAGTTCATTTTCAGGCTCCTATCAGTGAGAGGAGGAGGTTGTACGCCAGCCTGAGGTCAGTTCTTCACCGAGTTGGCGGAGTTTACGGATGATCAGAGTTTAGGCTCAATTTGATTTGAGATCAGTTATCCCCCACAGTGTGGGTAGACAAATTACACCGGGAGGGGAGGCCGACATCGTTCATGTTAAAATGGAGGTACAACCACAAGAGCGCCTCCACACTTATGAATTTTCGACGCGCTACCGTCATCATCGGCAATATCTTCTGATGAGGACTACCCATCATAGAGAGGAGCTCTGATAGATAGAGTCGGTGGTGCCTCCACCCTGCGCTTCACCATCACCATCTCAGGTATATGTTTCCCATCTCTTATTCCGCAAAGGCCATGAAGGCTGCATCAGGAGAAGGGACCTTGGTGATCGGTATGGCCAAGAATCTGGTTCCATCTACTCCGTGGTGGCTAAGCTCTCCTGCTCGACCTTTTGCCCCAATTATGGTGAGGAAGGAATGGTGACCTCAGAGTATCGTAGTCGTCCCATCACCACCACCACCACCTCAATAGGCTATGGAGATTACAGCTTGATGGGGAGGAGAAATAGTTTAGTGCTTATGGCCATCCTCACAGTACTCCCTCAGATCAGATAGCTAGGAGCATCTTTCTTAGTGGTAGCCTCATAGTTAGCTCTCCGGCGGCAGAGGTTAGATGCATATCTGTTCATGTGATGATCTCATCGATTAGGCATGATCTTTTGTACAACATTCAATTAAATGATCCTTAGATGACATTGTAGCTTCGACATCTAGTAGAAGAAGGAAATCTTAGGATATGCAGTGCGATTTAGAGAATGAAAAGGTTTGATTTTGATCATGTGAGGATGATCATTAGAGGATTCAAGGAGTTCACATGGTAGACACAGGGTTCTCTTACATGATTAAGACTTTGGAAGGTGATGTGGTGGCGGAAGACCTACTCAACCCAACACCTCTATCAACAATTAAAGCAAAAGGATGAACAAATAGATAGGATGGGAAAGCAGCTCGAGGATTTGTTAGTAGCTATTTTAGCACTTCAGAACCAAGCATGGTAGTTCATCCTTATAGCGGTAGTCGAGATTTGTTGCATGTATTGGATCCGAAGACTTTACTTCCGATGAGCAAAGGCACCAAGTTATATAGGAAGGTAGTGGATGGTACCTCCATAGAAAAGACATTAAAATATGGTTGAAGCGATGGGTGAGAAGCATTGGCTCAAGCACAGGAGGATCATCGGTTCCAAAGGGTAGAGAATTGATGCCATCCATATCTAAGGGTTTCGTACCACCTTCTTTCAAGAGCTTTGATGGCGGTAGAACCCAAGCACATAGCGCATTTGGGGCGATTGTTGTTGTTGGTGGTAGTGATGCTTTACTCTTCTGACTTTTTATCAGTAGCTTAGCAGGCATAGCCTTCGATTAGTATGCTAAACTCCTCAATAGTTTAATGAAGACTTTTGATGAGTTAGAGTAACTCTTCATAAAGAGGTTCGCTGGAGCTCAACAAAGGGTGACTATAGGTGATCTCGTTGTGGCTCAATAACACCATGGTGAATCCCTCATTGATTACATTCTTAGATAACATAATTTGAGTATGAAATGTGAACCATAACTATTTGAAAAGCATGCCATCGAGATTCTACTTAAGAATATCCATGGCCCGATCGACTTCATGCTCAAAGGTTTTACCATCAAAATATTTGAGAAGCTAATCAACAAGGCGGCTAGCTTATAAGGAAAAGCCAAACAATTTCCTTTTCGGATCAATCGACAAAGCTGATGTCGCAAAAAACTTATGAGAAGAAACCGGGGTAGTGGCGGTGATGAACAAAGAAGCAGTTGGCCGGAGTATGTTAGACCACGCATTCCTGATCACTTCCTCCTCTTCCACCAGGGGCCATCCACCACCGCCACACGGCCTTCCATGGCCTTCACCGCCTCCTCCTCAGCCATATCCATAGCAGTAGTGGTACACTTACCTACCTCCAGGTAGCTATGGTTCACCTACTCTTATGGATAAACTAAATAAACCATATTCATTTTAGAAGGAGGTAATAAGAAAAATCTTTAAGAATCTCTTAAAGAAACTTGATTTCCAGCTACTTGAACCTAGAAGGAGGAAGTGGGCAAGAGCAATGATCCTAACTTTTGCCCCTACCACTGCATGCTAGGCCATGTTTTGGAAGAGTGCTTTACATTCAAGGACTGGATTGAACATAGTGTCAAGACCGGTGCTATAGTTATACCGAAGGAATACTGTTGACCTCATTTTTAGGATGAGCTTTCTAGCCCTCCATCTTAGACATAGGACTCCTCTTAGACATTAAGAGATCCTTAGTCTTAAGACACATCTAGTGATTAGGTGGACACTCAACCTAGCCCTAGAGACTTAGAAGGGTTAACCATAGGAATAGGTCATGCCTTAGGGGTGTTAGGAAAATTTGCCTACCCTTAGCTTGAACCACTCCTCACCTTTCTTCCTTCAAGTCAAATTTCAAATCAATCCTAATTGATTTTCTCAAACTCCAAATCAATCTTATTTGATTTTGTCTAAACTCACATCAATACCATATGATTGAAATCCTTGATTGAAACTCATGATTGAAACCCATGATTGAAATTACAAGTTCAAAATATTTCCTAAGTCCTTAATTCCCTCTTAAGGACTTAATCTACATCATATTCAAATCAATTTAAATTCATGAAATTTTCTCATAACTAACTTATATTCTCATTTATATTCACATATATAAATGAAATATAAATTCAAATCAATCAAACCAAATTCCAAGTTGAAATTCCAAATTCCAAAATATTTACTAAATCCTTAATTCCCTCTTAAGGACTTAGCCTAAAACATCTTTAAATCAATTCAAATTTATGAAATTTTCTCACAACTCATTTATATTCTCATTTATATTCATATATATAAATGAAATATAAATTCAAATCAATCAAACTAAACTTAAAAGTCAAGTTCAAATCACAAATCTTTCCTAAGTTACTTTGATTTTCTCTTAAGGACTTAGCCTATATCATCTTCAAATCACTTCAAATTCCTAAAATTTTCACATAACCAATTTATATTCTCATTTATATTCACATATATAAATGAAATATAAATTCAAACAGCCAAAACCAATTCCAAAACTCAAACTCAAATTCATTCAAAAGTCAACCTAAGCCTTTCAAGTCAAAATTTTGAACTTAGCCAAATCAATTTCAAATCAAGCCAAACTCTTGATTTTTCTTCATGATTCAATTAATCATTCAATCATGAATCAAATATAAATACAAAATTTCAATCACTTACTCAATTCAAAAATCAAGCCAAAATCCATTTCATGTTCACCCTTTGAACTTGAAATTGTCAAATGAATCAAAACCCATTTGACTTCAAACCACTCAAATGGATTTATATTTCAATCATAAGTCCATATACAAGTTCAATCAAACTCAAATCAGCTTTGACCATTTGACCCACTTAGGCTCACTTGATCCAAAGTGACCTAAAGTACCCTTATGATTCAATCTAACCAAATTGGATTGAACTAAGCCCATCTATGCCTCTCATCATGATCAATCAATCAAATTGGGTCAAACCAAGTCAAACCTAAGGGTTGACCAAGTCAACACAAATAAAACCTAACATAGCCAAAATCCACCATAGGCCAAATTGATTGAAACCATTGATCTAAGTTCATTCATGACCAATGTTTGAACTTGACCAAGTCAACATTTGAGCCTAACCTAGCCACTTGACCCAACTTGACCCAACTTGACCTAAAAGTCAAAATGTGCCAAAACTTGATCTAAGCCAAATTGATTGAAACCAATGGGTCAAGTTCATTCCAAATCACTTGTGAACTTGACCAAAGCCTCAATTGGCCCAACTTAGCCCAATTGACATTGAACCCAACTTGACTAAAGGTCATATTTGCCAAATTCAAACTTAACCAAAATTGATTGGAAATGATACTAATCTATTTCATATGACCAACCAAACATGAACCAACCCTTGACCTACAAATAGGTCAAATGGGTCAAGTTGACCCATTTGACCTAAATGAACTCAATTGAACCAAATTCAAACCTAAATCAAATTGAATCAAACCAAAGCAACCAAAATATTTCAAATGGTCATATGAACTTGACCCAACTCTTAGTTTGACCTAATTCGACCAATTGGTCAACTTGACCCAAGTTGGCCCATTCTGACCTGAATGGGTCAACATGAGCCAAATCACATCAAACTTACTCCAAATTCAAAGAAACTTGGCCAAACCTATTTTCTCAACATACCCATACCCAAATTCAAAAATCAGCCCAACTTGACCCAATGGCCAAACCGACCATGTGCATGCAAAATAACCACATGGAAAACCTTCTCCCACTCAATTGAAGCACATGGGGAGTTCATCATTCCACTCCTTGGCTAAAATCAAACTCAAGGACACTCCTAACAGCCTAACAAACCCACTCATTGTAGGCAATTGGATCAAAATGGCAAAGAGAAGCTAGGTCGTCCGATTGCCAATGGGGAGATATACTCCCCTTAATTCATTTGAATTTTCACTTCCCCTCTGTCGATTGAAGCATAAGAACTCAGAGCAAGCTTTAGAGAGCCTTTCCAAGCTTCCTAGAGAGGATTGGAAATCTCCATTCTTGGTTTTCCTTAAGCAAAAATAAGGGAACTCCACTGATTTTCCAACTTCACTCCAACTTCAATTCCTTCAAGCATTATTAGAGGACCAAGTTAAGCTCACCTAAGTTCTTTCCCAAGCTCCAAAGGCAAGGAAGGTTGCCCAGACCAAAGCCGAGCTCAAGGGTGTTGGTCCATAGAGCCATCCCCTCAACCTCAAGAGCTCAAACTTTTAGCAAAGCTTCATCTCAACCAGACAAAGCTTCTCCAAGGGAATTGAGCAGGTGATCACCTCTGGAGAGGTTAGCCATTTTTTGAGCATAAATTTAATATGGTTTGGAGCTTTGTGAAAGAAATTTTTATGGCATAGGATTTTGGCCATTAAATGTGATCTAGGATGCATGATGAAGGTGTGGGAATCAATCAACTCAATCGAGCTTCGGGTCTGAAGATGGATGGATCCCCTTTCCTGAGAGAAGGATGGATCTCACGGCCATCCATCGCATTTTGGATGGATGGCGATTAAAATGCATAATATCTTTATTTTCTCCCTCGGATCAGGATTTAATCTCGACCATCCGATCCTTCTTGAGATGAGAGAAAGCGTACGTCGTCGCGTGGCTTTGATGTGATTTATAAATAGCAATGTGTATACACATCTTGCGTCGGCATTAATGGCGCCAGTGGGATTAATGATATAATTAGGGATTTAAATAATTCTAATTAATTACCAAACCTTCTAAAATCCATATATAGGTGTAGAAAAAAAAAAAAAATATGAAATAAATTGCATATAAAAGATAATTAAACACAAGCTATTCTAAAATTAATTTTAATTGATTTTGAATAGTTCCTTTCTCTGAATTTGGGTTTTATTAAGAAAATTAATTTGCTAATTAGTCTCTAATTAATCCATTGAATAATCCCAAATTTCTTGGGTGTAATTAGAGGGATGAATTTTGCCTCCCCTAATTTTCTTGGGATTTATTGGTGGCTTAATTAGTGGAATTGCTAGTTCATTCCTTAATCACTCCCTTAATGTAATCAGACTTAATTAAGGGTATAATTAGTGATTTAATCATTTGATTGAGTCAATTAAGTTTTGATTAAGTGAATGTGAGGGAATCATTTTGGGATACTCTCCTTTAGATATTCCTTAAACCCCCTTTATTCCTTAATCTTACCTTAATTAAGGGTTAATTCACTAATTATCCCCTTAATTAATTTCATAAAATTCTAAAATCTTCCATAACTCAATTAATTCTTCTTGGGTAGATGCTTAGGTGTTCAAGAGCCTAAGTACGATTAAGAAAATCAAAATTTCTCATATGTGAGGGGTGTTTTGAAATTAAGTTAAACCCCTTAATTTAATCAAATTGCATTAGGCCCTTTTCTTAGGTGCATTACTGATTTAAATTCTTGTGTGTTTTATGTCATTTAATTGGCTCATAATTATTTGATTAAGTATGCTAAGGTGGTGTAGGTAATGGGTAATTAATATGCTTAATTCATACCTTAACCTAATCAAAATATAAAATGAATCTAATCACCTAAAAATTAAAAAAAATATCAAACACATGTGGAAATGGGTTAGAATAGTAAACTCACCACACATTTTCTAAATTAAATCAAACTCAAAATCAAAAACAAATCACATTAAACAAATTTTGATTTGCTTTATGCTTTCTTATTTCATAAGATTATCTTTAGGAATTAACTAAGATGAATGTGTTTACATGCTTTCATTAGTTTAGTTCTTTCCTAACATGCTAAATGTGTGTCATATGATTTCATACATTCATGCTTTTTAAAAATCAAATTTAAAATGAAAAATGTTTCCTTTATGTCAAATTGCATGTTTTGGCTAAAGTAAGAATGTGAGTGGCTATTATCACTATAAAATCCAAATTATTTTCAAAATATATGAATACATTATCAAAACTGAAAGTGTGTTACTTATATCTTACTTATAATCTTTCATGTGAGTAAAATAAAAGGGTGTGCTTAGTGTAGTTTTCCTTCTCTCCTTTGGTATAATTTTGAATAGGATTTGGCAAAATGTATGGTTCATTTGAAAAGAACACAATACTTGCTTAATTCCATTTCTTATTCATTCTTATGCTATTACTTAAGAAGGACACCTACACTTACACATATAAATTGCATAAAAAAACCAAAATAAAATAAATACAAATTTTTACATCTTTCTTTTCCATTCATTTCTTTTGTACATATGCTTGTATTTAAGAAAAGTGGTATATTAGTCTGGACAACCTCGGGATTGAGAGGATTTAAGTAGCCCCAAGTTAGTCTTGTACCATACACCCCTGGTGCTAACAATGGCATTGTACTCACTTATGCCTTTCATACATTCACATGTGCATGTGAAAATTGGATAAGAAATCACTTTTCTATTTAATGAAAATCATGCATCATAAACATTCAAATTTTATTAAGTAACTTACTTATCATGCATCATAAAGTGTGCTAAACATTTCCATTTAGTATGTATAGATATGCTTAGGATTCATTCATTTTCATGTTATACATGTTGGGAAAGAAGTGAAGTGATGTGTATTTTGTGATCTTAATTCAATTTATTTAATCTTAAAATGCATTTCTTTTTGAATAGGTTTGTTTAGAGTTCATCTAAACTTAGGATTAATTAAAGAACATAATAAAACATTCATTAAACAAAACTAAAATATGAATCCACTTTAAAAATTACTTAGGTTAGGGAAGGAAAGAGAAGTTCTCTTCTCTTTCTCTTAGTAATTATTGATTGTAGGATTCACTTGAACCCAATCAAATATAAAATAAATCAAGCCAAAACAACTAAACCACTTAAATGAAACCCTCCTCTAAGTTGAACATTCTTCACACAGAAAATTCTAACTTAAAACCATAGCTAAGCATACCACACAAACCTTAAATGCACACACATTAAGTCACTTCTAGCTTTAGGTTAGGGGTGCATGATTTGATGTTTGCTTTTATTTTGTGATGATATATTTTAGGGGATGTTAGGATGCATGTGCATAGAATGGTAGGGCAATCTTAGTCTAACCATTATCTTCTGCAGGGGATTGTGCTTAAGGAGCGCTGCAATAAATAAAAATATAAATATTTTTTGTTATTCACATGCTTATACCCTAAGCATAATCTAATAGGCCAATTGGATGTAGTCACCCATATGTGGGGTGTTAAGTCGAATATACATGCTTGAGATTTCTATGGTTTGTTTTAGCTAATCTCTGTTTTACAATTGTTACTTAGATTTCCTTTTTTCCCTTTTCATGTTATTTTTATAATACAGATTTTGGAATGATTGTTATGGGGATTAGGAAGAGCATTGGTTATAAGTCCATGCCTTATGTACCATGTGAAGCCTTTGGAGTAACCACCTTCCAACCATCTAAAAGAAGTTACCAAAGAAGAAAAAAGAAAGAAAAAAGAAGAAGAAAAGTAGAATGAAGAAATGAAGCTTGAAGACCCCTATAACAATGAATTTCTTGCTTAATTGTACTTAATTCATTTGTAATCCGGGTTATATAAGGGTAGATCTTGGCTATCCAATTTGATATTTTTTGGGTTTGTGCGGTGGTGCCCGACCACAATGGCCTTTTATTCTTTTTGCACTAGTTTTATAAATTGATTGATGTTTGTTTAACTTACGCATTAAGTGGCATGATTTTCTTAGTTTCTTTCTTGATTTATGTATGGCCTGGATGAGGATTAGGCTCTTTAGGAAAAAATAAATCTTTACCTACTAACAACTCAATTAAAATTAAACAACTCATAACCTACAAACTTAGGTTAAAATCAAGATAAAAAATTAGCAACCCCGATGGATGAGCTTTTCTTTATAATATCATGATGCATCTTATTTCACTCTTGATTTGGAGGACTTCCACTTTTAGAAACCGGCTTGACCTTTGAGGGGCGTGGAAACTCACCTCCTACCTTCTCGCTAATTTTGGCCAATAATCTGACTTCTCATGCATTAATCATAAAAATTATGTTAACCTGAGTTAAAATAATTGTCCAAAATGAAAAATAAAATGAAATTTGAATTGCATTAGATTTATATCATTTACATCATACCTTTACATGATGTCTCTTTAGGGAGTGAGTTTAAGGACTTAGTCTCTTTCTAAATAAAAATAGCCTAACTATCTTGCATAAGCATAAACTTACTATTTAAAATCATAGGAGGAGTTAGTTGGCCACCCACGGTTGTAAGTCCAAGTTGTTGGGTGATTTGTCTCTCTTGTAAAAACCAATTACCCATTTTCACCTTAGATTTATGTTATGCTTCTTCTCAAGCTCCCAAGATTTAGGTTCTGAGGTTACTTCTCCCCTTTGCGGGTCATAAGCTTAATTTTTCACCTCTTAGGCATTTCCTTAATCTTGTGTTAAGGAATCATAAGTCCTAAATTTCTAATGAAAATGCAACTCAAACAAACTAAATCAATTTTGAAAATGTAAAACCCAATCATAGCATAGTTTAAGATGCTCGCTAGGTTTCTCAGCATATTGAGCATCTCCAACTTTCTCTCATTTGGCTTGATAATAAATCTCTCTTTGATCAATCCCATTTGATCTTCAAAAATGAACCAATCGATTGATAGTCCTTCCTATTGAAATCTTCAAAGACAACGATCATTTGCCTTAATCGAGAGTTTTCCTAAGGAATCTCCATTCCTTATGATGTAATTAATATGGGGGCTTGCCTGTAGAAACTTAACGATTTAAAATAAACACTACTTTACTTTTCATGTAAAGTAAGAGAAGAATTCTAGTACATATAGACCCATTGTCCTTGAGTCCTTATTGAGGTGATTGGTGGTTCCATTAAAGGGTAGTGACTTCTGTCTTTCGAGATAGTACACTATACTTTGATGTTGTATATGATCACCTGAATAAGTATATCTAAAGATCTGTGTGGTGTCTTACCAAGATGAATTTTTGTAAGGACTCCTCTTTCTTTTCTCCCCATAGATTTGAAAGGCGACTCCCTTATAGAAAATTTTCACCATAGATTTTTTTGTCGACTTCGCTGGGGATGGCTCCTCTCTCCATCTTTGGTAAATGATAGTTGTCTTTGAGTATCGATAGTGGATTGGTACCTTGGTATGAATCCAAGACTATCCTTCTTTTTGGGGGAACTTAACTTATTTCATTCTTGAGTTGAATTAGACAACATCTTTAGGTTTTAGGACCGCATTTCTTGTTGGTCTTTGGGTCCTCCAATGGGTAAAATGAAAAGATCTAAAATAAAAAAGAAAATATTTTAAAGACTTCCTCTTTATCATGTTCATGATAAAGAAAGGTTTATTCCAAAATAATAAAGACAAAAAAATAAATCTTCCATAAGAACTTTGCTTTTCAAAAGCACCTTTTCAAAAATGCACTTAATAAAATATTTTTCACAGAATTTTGTCACCCTCATTTAGCAAATCCCATGATTGTTACATGAAGGGATTTTCAAAAATTAAACTAATAACATATTTCCAAAAGCACAAATGAACATCTCCTTTTAAATTACTTTGATGAAGATTTTATTTTCAAAATAAAATGAACAATCATCTTTCTAAAATCAAAAAAAGAAAATCTAAATTTTTCAAAAGCACAAATGAACATCTTTTCATCAACTCACTTTGATGAAGATTTCATTTTTTAAAATAAAACAAACAATCATCTTTCTAAGAAATCAAAATCAATCTTTTCAAAAAGCACAGATGAACCTTCCCATTCAATATATCTACACTTGTTGAATGGAATTTTTATTTTCAAACAAAATTAAACTTTCCAAAAGCACAAATGAACATCTTTTCATCAATTCAATTTGATGAAGGTTTCATTTTCAAAATAAAATAAACAATCATATTTCTAAGAAATCAAAATCAATCTTTCCAAAAAGCACACATGAATCTCTCCATTCAATACAATCACACAAATTGAATGGAAGTTTCATGTTCAAATAAAACCATCTTTTTAAAAGCACAAATGAACATCTTTCCATCAATTCACTTTGATGGAGATTTCATTTTCCAAAATAAAATGAACAATCATATTTCTAAAATCAACATAAAAATTTTTCAAAAACACTTGTGAATCCTTTAATTCAACATACTCATACTTATTGAATGAAAATTTCATTTCCAAAACAAAATTAAACTTTTCAAAAGCAGACATGAAAATCTCCATTTAACATACTCAAATTTATTAAATGAAGATTTCATTCTCAAATAAAAATAAAAATCACTTAGGAAATCCCACTTGAACATATCTCACATATGTTTTAAGTTGGAATTCCTCTCTTTCAAAAAAGCAATAATCACACACCCAAATTTAACATACCCAAATTTGTTAAGTGAAGTATCCAAATCAAAAATCAACAATCATAAATCAAAAAGTTTTTCAAAGCACATTTTGGAGTTTCATTTAGCATACCCAAATTTGTTAGGTAAAGTTTTGAAATCCAAAATTCAAAAAATTTTCAATCAACCTTTTGGAACTTCATTTAACATACCCAATTTAGTTAACTAAAGTCTCCAAATTCCCAACAAAATCTTCAAAACACCATTTGGAACCTCGCTTAACATACCCAAATTTGTTAAGTGAAGCTTCCAAATTCAAATTTCAAAAAAATTTCAAACAACCTTTTGGAACTTCATTTAACATACCCAAATTTGTTAAGTGAAGTCTCCAAATCAAAAATCAACAATCATAAATCAAAAAGTTTTTCAAAGCACATTTTGGAACCTCACTTAACATACCCAAATTTATTAAATGGAGTCTACAAATCTAAAACCAAAAATTTTCAAACACATTTGGAATTTCATTTAACATACCCAAATTTGTTAAGTGAAGTTTCCAAATTCAAAATTCAAAAATTTTCAAACAATATTTTGGAACTTCATTTAACATACCCAAATTTGTTAAGTGAAGTTTCCAAATCCAAAATCAAAAATTTTTAAATAACATTTTGAACTTCATTTAACATACCAAATTTGTTAAGAGTCTCCAAATTCCAAAAAAAAAAATTCAAAATTTTCAAACACATTTGGAATTTCAGTTAACATACCCAAATTTGTTAAGTGAAGTTTCCAAACTCAAAATCAAAAATTTCTAATTTTTTTTTCAAACAACCATTTGGAATTTCACTTAACATACCCAAATTTGTTAAGTAAAGTCTCCAAATTCCAAAACTAAAATTTTCAAAATACATTTTGGAACTTCATTTAGCATACTCAAATTTGCTAAGTGAAGTTTCCAAATTCCAAATTCAAAAATTTTCAAATACAGTTTTAGAGTTTCATTTAACATACCCAAATTTGTTAATTGAAGTCTCCAAATCCAAAATCCAAAAATTTTTAAAAATACATTTTGGAACCTCACTTAACATACCCAAATTTATTAAGTGAAGTTTCCAAATCCCAAAATCAAAATTTTTCAAACACACTTTTTGGAATTTAATTTAACATACCCAAATTCGTTAAGTGAAGTCTCCAAATCCAAAATCCAAAATTTTTCAAAACATATTTTGGAATTTCATTTAGCATACCCAAATTTGCTAAATGAAATCTCCAAATCCAAAGTCAAAACAAAATTCTCAAACACCTTTAGAACTTCTTTCCTTAGCATACCAAATTTTCTAAGGAGAAGTTTCCATTTTCAAAACCAAAAATAAATCAAAAAATTTGAACACACCATTTGGGATTTCATTTAGCATACCCAAATTTGCTAAGTGAAATTTTCATTTCACAAAACCAAGTTGGACTTCATCTTTAGCATATCAAATTTTCTAAAGTTGAAACTCCACTTTCAAAATGCATCAAAAACAAAATGAAACACTTAGGATTTTCTTAGCATACCTATATTTGCTAAGAAGCCTATTTTCAAAAGTAAAATAAAACACACTTGGGTTCTTGACCTAGCATACCTAAATTTGCTAAGTAAGATTCCAAATTTTCCAAAATCAAAACAAAATGAACAAAAAGAAACAAACACTTCAGTTAGCATACCTAAATTTACTAAGTGAATGAAATTCCAAAACAATCAAAGAAAAACAAAATCAATTTGACCCTTACTATAACATACCCAAATTTGTTAAAAGGAAGGGTCCTCAAAATCAAAAATTCAAATTCAAAACAAAAATGAACCTATGAAAGCATCCTTATCAAGAATTTTTGAATCCACATTTAAGTATACCCAAATTTGTTGAAGTTGGATTCATACTCAAATTCCTTTTTCAATCAATCTTCTCAAATCTATTTGAACCCCACTTAACACTTCCAAGTTGTTGGATGTGGGTTCAAATTTTCAAGATTCAAAATTCAAAATCTATGGAGATAGAAAAATGATGCAAGTTCATTTCATTGCATCCTTTTAGTCGGTAAAGTACAATTTTAGTTTTAGTTTCACTACGTAATGCAATGCCCTCGAATTTTATCTTTACCTTCCCTCATGGCATGGATCTAGCTCTAGATCAGGCTGACTTCTCTCATCTAGACCATACCCACTTGATCCACTTTGGCTGAGGATTTGAGGGGGCCATGATCACTTGTGAGGGCATTCCCCTCACCAAAATCATAGAAGAAGGTGGCGGAAGATGGTCATCGATACTTACCACCGAAGATGTATCCTCACAGGAAGAGTGTGGCCAGTACTACTCACTTATACAGTCACCCCATTGCAGTTCATCCTAGTTGCCTGCTGTTGCCAAGTGCTAGCACCCTACCATCTATACCCTCCAAGGGTAAGGCTCCCTTGGTCTCAGGGATTGCCTCCCCTGCATTTGAGTACGGGTCTAGATCACACTCCTCTCATCCTACTCACACCTAGTGTAGGTACAAGAACCGTATGGTAAAACGGTTCCACACTCAGATAGCCAGAGCTGAGAGGCAGCTGATCAGCCATGGATGAGTCTCCCATGATCACTTCACCATTGGTTACAAAACGTTTCATTCTCTCTCGATATGAGGATAGGATGCTCATCACATCCTCCCAGTGGTGCGCTCTAGTCAGCTTCTAGGAGGTCGACAGCCTTCATTTGCTCTACACCGTGTAGGTGAGCATACGGACGCTCATAGTTCGATACCCAGTTTGATCTTCGATCTTGTATTCCTCGTAGCATAGGGAGGCATATTCATCAAAAGAGAGCCTGTGAGGCCCACACATCACACATTACTAGTATAGGGCGATGGAGGTTCAGCCATCACCATCCGCCGCTTTGGTTGATTTTTAGCTGTGCCACCATCTGACCATACCGAGATAAGATTCTCCTCACTAGGACCACCACAGAGGGCAGTGCGGCATGAGAGAGTCGATGGTATCTCCACCCTACCACTCTACCCCTCATCCGCCATTACCAGTATAGATTTCAACATCTCTCATACCATCTAAGGCCATGAAGGCTACATCTAGGAAAAATGCACCCCATTGGTAATCCGGCTACGACCAAGGGATCCTATCTCTCCTACACCACCCATTATGGTAGGGTCGAGCTCTCCTGCTCGACCTTCTATCCCAATGGTGGTATAGAAGGAGTGGCAACCTCGAAGTGTCGTGGTCATTCCTTCACCAACTCCACCCATATGTGGAGATGGTGATTTTGCCTATTCCGATGATACCACGCAAGCAGTGGAACCTCCTAGGATTGTTACCCCTATTACAGCCAGTAGTAGCCAGGATTATCATTCATCTAGTGAGTACAGTCCCCACAGGATTGACTCCCCAGTCTGAGGTGAGGTCCGATGCCTCTCAGTTCATGATAGTGATCACACCTGCCTAGATTTCATACTTATTGATGGATCATTCCATAGATGAGATAGTGGCCAATTATTTCATGCAAAAGAAGGAGATTTTAGGGTATGAGTTATCAGATGAAGAAAGAGTCAGCTTCAATCCCAACAAAGATGACTTGATGGGGGATTCAGCTGGTTTATGCATGGTTGAGACTAAAGATTCTCTTCTTAGGGAGCAACAGGCCATGGAAGGTGATGAGGTTGATGAAGACACCAGAATCAACCCAACACCTGACATGTGGATGACAAGATTGATAAGATGGCATGTCGATAGGACTTGTTAGTAGTAGTGTCTGCTTCAAAATAAGCCCCTCCAGTTCATCAGATAAATGTTAGTCAGCCTGAGCTAGTGCATGTCTTAGACCCAGTTAAGATGCTACTTTCCATTGAGCAAGGTAGCACTAGCCTGTATAAAAAGGTAGTGAAAAGCAGCTCCATACATGAAAAAGATCTAAAATCTATGGTTGACAAGCCGGTGAAGGAAGCTTTGGCACAAGCCAAGGGAGGATCATCAGTTCCAAAGGGTAGACCTACAGAGAATTTGATTCCATTCAAGATCCCAAGGGTTGCCTCCTTCCTTCAAAAGGTTTGTAGGGAAATCCAAGGCAACATATAGCACATTTGTTATGCAACGCAGTGGCCGATGCTTTACTCTTTAGACTCTTTGTTAATAGCCTAGCGGTTATTGCTTTTGATTGGCATGCTGAACTATCCAACAGTTCAGTAAAGATATTTGTTGAGTTAGAGCAACTCTTTATCAAGAGGTTTCTGAGCTGAAAGGGTTACGTAGGTGATCTCGTAGAACAACAACACTCAGTGAGTCCCTAGTTGATTATATTCTTTGATGGCCTAACCTAAGTATGAAGTGTGAGCCATAGCTATCTGAACAATAAGCCATTGAGATTCTCTTGAAGAATATCCATGGCCTGGTTGCCTTCATGCTTAAGGGCTTCACTATTAAGATATTTGAGAAGCTAATCAATAAGTTGGCCAGTCTACAAGGAGAGGATAAACAGTTATCTTTTCAAGATCAGTTGCCAAAGCAGAAGTCCCAAAAGGTCTATGGGAAGAAACATGGAGTAGAAGATGATAGGGAAGAAGTCGCCTAGAGATCACCAGAGACCATGACCTCGCCTCCACCTCCTCCCCACCACCTTACGACCTCCAAGACTCCATGAAGCATATATACCATACCAAGAAGCATGCATACCCACCGCCAGGTAGCTATGGTCCACCTACTCTTTTAGATAAGTTAAACAAATCTTGTTCTTTTAAGAGAGAGATAATTAGAAAAATCTTTAAGAATCTCTTAAAAAAACTTGATTTCCAATTACCTGAGCCTAGGAGACTGGAGGAAGTTAGCAAAAGTCATGATCCAAACTTTTGCCCTTACCACCATATGCTAGTCCACATTTTAGAGGATTGCTTCACATTTAAAGACTAGCTTGAACACATTTTCAAGATCAATGTTGTAGTTATCCCAAAATAGTGCATTATGGAACAACCTTCCAGTTCCATCAGGGTCATCCTTAGGGATACATGTGATCCTACCAAAACCAAAGAAGGTTGGGATATCTCTTTATCCCGTACTTCTAAGAAGATAGTCCATAAATCAAGAAGCTTTCCTTGTAGGTTCTTGAGTCAGCTCAAACCTCCACCACCAAGGAAGGTTTGCAAGTTTCCAATGCCAACTCTAGGAAAGGAGGAGAGGGCGCGATGTGTCAGATTTTAGCATAGCCACCCATGTCCCCTCCACTTTAGAGTTTTCCACATAGATTCTTCCATTTCAGCTAGTTCTTCTATTTCTTCTACTAGTAGAACTCTTGTATCAGTGGATAAGGGCACCAAATCCCTTACTCCACTCACTTTACTTGACTTCACTTTGTACCTCCAAAAACATCCAAGAAATTGAAGAATAAAGCTGATTTGAATTATATGTGTGTCTCCTCTGATGAGTTGTCTTCTTCTACTATAAATGATAACTCTTCAAGTCTAAATAACTATAACAATTCCGATCTTCCTCTTTCTTTTGAGTTGGACTTTTCAACTCAATACACTTCACCTTGAGATAGACTAGAATCATCCAATTTTAGGGTCCCATAGGAGAAGCTGTAGGTGAGCCTGAAGTGTAGGTAGAATCTTCCACCACCTTGCCTCAAGAGATCGCTGAAAACCTCCATAGTGCCAAGGTTCTACCTCCTAGGATAGCATCTCAAGATAGAGGAAAATAAGTCATTGAAGATCAAGCCCCACTCCTGACCAAGATGCTCCATCTTTTTTTTCTCTTGAAGATATGCTTAGCTCATAGATATGAGGCACCCATGAAAAAGAATCTATGAGAATATTAACCATCCCCTCTTTAAGATGGTTCACCATGGTTCTCATGGACACGTGTGGTGAACATTATGAGTCTAAAGACCTTGCCTATTTTGAGAGAGACATCAGGAGATGAGCACCTAGACTTATTACCATCCTTTCTACATCAATATTGTTGAATGAAGAATAAACCAATGACTTAGTTAGCTATATTGATTGAGTTTAAAGACTATTTCACATGGAGTTATGAAGAAATGCGATTTAGCATTCTAACAAGCTAGCAACCCTACATTACTCTATTAAGCAAGCCTAGACACATGTGATTAGAAATTGAACAATTTTGAAGTCAAGAAAGATCGATGCTAGTTTCATGGAAGAAAATATCCTACGTTAGTCATCAAGTTAAGAAGAAAATGACCAAATTCATATTTATATTGATTTTAGGACTTAAATAAGGCATTCCTAAGGATGAGTTTTTCTTCTATAGTTAATGGTGGACATTCAACTCATGCAATCTTTCATGGATCATCAAGCAAAAAATAAGATGTCTCAAGATGAAAGAAACACCGCTTTTCAAACGATCATAATCTTATTATAGGATAATTTCTTTCGCCTTAAAATAGTGCTACATATTAATCCATGACTCATCTTCAATGAACTCATCCATCATCGGGTGAGCTGCTGATGATATCAAAAAAAGAAAAGAAAAGAAGACCACCTCTTTGACTTGAGAGTTTTGAAATGGTTAAGATAATATAACCCAAAATGAATCTCGAAGTGTGCATTCAGTAGCTGGAAATTCCTTGGGTTTGTTATTCACTGGGAATAAATAGATCCTGAAAAGATTAAAGCTATCTTAGAAATGCCGCCTCCTAAGAGTTTAACTCAACTCAGATCCTTTCAAGGATGGGTGGCGTATCTAAGATGCTTTATCTCAAATCTATCGGGGATATGCAAGCCTTTCTTTGCACTTGTCAAAAAGGATGCTAAGTTCAAGTGGCATGACAAGTGTCAACACGTATTTGAAGATATCAAGTAGTACTTAGTGAAGCTTCGCTTCTCAACCCCCTATCTCTAGTGCCACTCATCCTTTATATCAGATTAGATGACTTCGGTGCTCTATTTTCCCAAGCCAATGATGAAAGAAAGGAGAGTGCACTCTTCTACCTCAGCCATCATTTGATCCCCGCTGAAGCAAACTATCCACCTATTCAGAAACATTGTTTTATGATCTTTGCCTCATAGAAGCTACACACTACATGCTTTCCTGGTGAACTTGATCTCCGTGATAATCCAATCAAGATCTCATGACATGACCAACTCTATCCAAATGTTTGGCTTGCTGGTTCATGATACTATCGCAGTTTGATATCACTTTCATACCCCTCCATGTTAAAGATGGCACTATTTCTTATTAAGACACCCACTTCTGATTCCTTTGACATGATCTCACGATGAACAAATCATGAACTTAGACAACCACCGATGGGAGATGTATTTTGATGGCGCTCTTTTCTTAAAGGTGAAGCACCATGATCTATTCTCCTGTGTAAGGGGGTAGGAATAGTTTTCTAACTCAACTACGATGTGATGAGATTCTCATACTATCTTCTAACCTGCACCAACAACAAAGCAGTATGAGGCTTTGATTGTCGGTCCGAGTTAGTCATCATTAGTCAATATCGGGATTCTGGTTATTAACCAAGGTCCTACAAGGTTCTCAAACCCAAGCTTCGTCACTACCATGAGTACACCATGAAGCTGTTGGCCCAGATTCCCAAAGTTACCATCTACAAGGTTCCCCAAGCAGAGAACATAGTAGCAAATGCTTTGACCAAACTTGCCGAAGAATTGGCATGCCCGGAAGATGAGTCCATTCTAATAAGGGTCCAAAATAGACAAGTCTCGTCAACCATTCATAGATTATTTGAATACTAGAAAATTACCTCAAGAGAAATCACAGGCCCATCATACAAAATAAATAGCTCTCTCCTATGCTCATTGATGGTACCTGCTATCCCTTGACCAATGGTTACATTGTTTAGAAAAAACAAAAGCCCATGGCATTATAAACTAGGTACATGGGTCAAGGGAGCTCATCAGTTCAAATCAAGATGAAGATGAAGATCAAGAGATTAGGATACCATGGTCTATGATTTTACTACATTGGCCTCATGGCCATTTGAGTGTTGGGGTACCACATTGTGGGTTGATCGATCCTCCTTCTTCCAAGGGCCGCTCATTCTCCGCCAGACTACTTTTCCAAGTGAAAAGCCATCCCAGAGGTCACATCTCGATGTGCTTCAATTTTAGGAACCATATGTATATAGGTTTGGGTGCCATGACAAATTATATCGATAATGGTATGCATTCAAAAGCATAAGATCACATGCCAAAGACATGGTATAGACTGGAGATAATCTACCATCAACTACCCCAGAGCTAATGGCTTAGCAAAAGAATTTAACAAAACTCTCATCGAGATTTTGAAGAAGACTCTTGATGACAACAAATGGCATGAGCAATTGTTGAAGCCTCAGGGCCTATCAGACCACATACGACTCCCCACTCATTTTCTTTAGTGTATAGTAGTTATACCTCTAGAAGTTTAGTTCCCATCACTAAGGATAACAATGGATAATAAGATCACTACAAAGCAGAATGCAAAGTTATGGTTAGAAGAGCTTGAAGGTTTGTAGAAAAGTAGCCTACAGGCAGGCCAAAACCTCGAGTTGTATAAAGCCAAAATGATTCAAGCTCACAATAAGCTGGTCTGACCTAGGTCTTTCCAAGTAAGAGAACTTATGTTAGTCCTAAGAAGACCAATTGTTGCCCATTAAAAGATGGGAGTCAAGTTTGAACCCACTTGGAAAGGCCCCTATGTCATAGAAGGCCTACCAAGGAGGATCTTATCCTTATTGATGGTGGGGAACACATGCTTCCTATTAATGGGCTCTATCTAAAGAAGAAATAAATCATGTTTGAAAATAATCATTAATCAAAAGAACCAAAATCTGATTCTATTCATTAAATCATCTCTTCCTTCAAAGTGTTGTTTGCTTGTCTTCCGAATTTGCCATGATGTGTTTTAGGGTAGAGTCCCGGGCATCCTATCCCTCTTCACATCACAAACACAACATCAACACTATTAGAATAAGTGAGAGAAACCCAAGGCATATTTAAGACAACTGTTAGGTGTAAGAGTCCCCCATCGACATCCTTTCTTAATGGGAGTCCTGTTGCCATCTGTGGCACCATTTTGAATTCCCCAGCGTGTTTTAAGATAGATGTAAGAGTCCCCCAGAGGAATCCCATTCCTTTTAACACATGCACAAAACACAAACACAAATCTTTTATCTCAGGCAATTTTGATGTGGGAGAAAACCGTGGCACTCACATTAGCTAGTGGGTATGCCATGCAGATGTCATCATATGATCATTTATTAAGATGTGAGTCCCCACGCTTTATTCCTAACTTGATCATTGCAAACCAATGAGCACCTTGTTAGTATGGTAGGCTTCACTGCCCAGCCAGTAAGCTACCTCATGTTGACTCAACTTAAGATGTGAGTCCCCGTGCTTTCTTCTTGAACTAGCCATCATGCTCAAACTAGGCTAAATATATTTGAGCTTTAGGGTAAGTCCCCCACAGGCTCCATTCCTCTTGACTAATTTTGAGTTGATATAAGTTCCCATCATTCATTCATGTCCCAGTCGATGGCACCGCCGTGATGACACTATCTGAATGCCGCTTAAGGAGGATGTGAGTCCCCGAGCTTTCTTCCTAATGATTATTGCAAAGCACCTTAGTTGGTTGATGTTCTTATGCGATAGTGACTCATGTGAGTACACTCTTCAGATGTGAGTCCCCATGTTTTCTCCTTGAGTTGGACATCTAATACCTATTGATTTATGACCAACCATGTCATTTCTCCTGGTGTTGGATTAAGCCTTACCCCATCCCCTATGGGCACTCTATTTGGATCAAGTCCTGCACCCCATTTAGACACTACCATGTTACTTTTGGATTGGACCCCCCTTTCCTAAACCACCGTGGTTGGAGAATTTATTCGATATGTGCATTCTCCCTGTTCAATAAATCAAGATAGTCTAGGCTAATATAAGCTCCTTCATTGATCCATTGCTAATTAACAGGTCCATGTTAAAATAAACTAAAATAAATAAATAAAAATTCGCCATGGAGAATTCAAGCCCCCAAAGGGCTTTCCTCAGCATCCTATCTTTGGGTATGTTGCGAGCCATAGAATTGTGACTACTTGGGTCAGATAAATCCCCAAGTCTACTCACCATAGTGTCTTAGTTGGTTCAATCTACTTTTAGCGTTACCTCGGTAGTCATTCTACTTTGAAAGATATGACTATGACGCATTCTTTCTAGCATGATCAAATCGAAGAGCCTTAGTCGGTTTGATTTATTTTCAGCAACCGATCACGTGATCTTTTCTAATGAAAGATGTGAGTCCCGAGCTTTCTTCCTTCAATTGATCATTGCAAGAAAGGCACTCCTTTGGTTGACCCATCTATGAAGCTACTCTCTTTGGTTCAATAAATTTGAGATAGGTCTAGGGTGATATATGCTCCTTCTCAGTGTGATCCATCGCAAACCAAAATCCATCAAAACAAATGAAATCTAGTCTTGACTATCTTTGAGTTGATTTAATTCTCCCAAAGATTCACTCAATATCCCTAGGTCGTTTGTTGCAAAGCACCCCGGATCTTTTAGTGGAAGATGTGAGTCCCCAAGCTTTCTTCCTTCAATTGATCATTATAAATCAAAGGCACTCCTTTGGAAGTTTCTCCATCGACCCAGAAACTACTCTCTTTGGTTCAGTAAATCTAAGATAGGTCTAGGTTGATATAAGCTCCTTCTGCAGATCCATCGCAAACCAATGGAATCCATCATGAATTAAAATAATAAATCTAAAGATAAAACTAATCTTGACTATCTTAAGTTGATTTAAGTTCCTCACTGGCATTCACTCAATAGTCAGCCCTAAGTCGGGTTTGATTTGTGCCCAAAGCAACTGATCACCCTAGTTCTTTTATTTCTAGAAGATGTGAGTCCCCAAGCTTTCTTCTTAAAACTTGACCATTACAAACCAAAAGGCACTCTTTGGTTGGATAGTCCTACCTTGTGGTTGGTAGACTACTCCCTTTGGATTGGAAAACTTGAGTTAGGTCTAGGCCTCCATGGCCCCTATTCAGTGCAGTTCATCGTAAACTAATATAATCAATCATAATCAAAACAAAAATCTAAAAATAAAATCAATCTTTGACTATCTTTGAGTTGATTTAAGTCCTCCATCGACATTCACTCAATAGTCAGCCCTAGGTTGGGTTTGATCCATGCTTTGCCAACTGATCACCCCAGTGGTTCCTTGTTTCTAGAAGATGTGAGACCTCATGCTTTCTTCTTAAAACTTGACCATTGCAAACCGAAAGGCACTCCTTTGGTTGGATAGTCTCCTTGTGAGTAAACTACTCCTTTGGATTGGTAACTGAGTTAGGTCTAACTCCATGGTTTCTACCCATCCATCGCAAACAAGCTGGGTTCATCTCAAAATCTAAAAATTTGAAACAAACAAATCCAATGAAACAAACAAAGAAACAAAATAAACAACCAATCTAAATTAACCCCTTTTGCTTCTCTCAATGAGATGCAAATCTTTCTAGTCCACCAGCAGATCTATAATTCTTATCACTCAGCAGATTTCTCAATTCCTCCCTGTGGATGACTTGAACTTGCTTCCCAAGTGAAGAGTTCATTTTTTATCCCCCGTGAAGTCTAAACAACAAACAAAATAAATTTAACAAACAAATAAATTCAACAAACAATAAATTAAAACAAATTCAACCCTCTTCCCTCAGCGAAACTCAAATCAAACCTCTCATCCCCTTGTGGATGATTTGAGCTACTTCCTTTGTGGAAGGTTCACACTCTATCCCTTAGTGGATTCTTCCCTCTCTCTTATGTCTTAGACATAAGTAGAGCCACATTGCATTAGGCTCTGGGTTGTTTCTACTCTTTGGGTTAAGGATAGATTATTTCTACTAATGCTTGTGATCTTGGTTGTTGATCATTTGCCAAATACGTGTACGGGTCACACACCACACCTATTGTTGACCCTTAATTTTAAGAATGAGCTCTCAACACCTCCATCTTAGACATATGGATTTCTTAGACTAAGAGTTCTTTAGTCTTAAGACACATCTAGTGATTAGGTGGACACTCCCCTAGCCCTAGAAGACTTAGAATGTTTAGCCATAGGAATAGGTCATGCCTTAGGGGTGTTAGGAATTTGCCTACCCTTAGCTTGCACCATTCCTCACCTTTCCTTCCTTCAAGTCAGACTCCAAATCAAATCATTTGATTTTCTCCAAACTCAAATCAATTCCATGATTGAAATCCATGATTGAAATATATAAATCCATCAAAAATTCCTAAGTCCAAATTTTCCTAAGTCCTTAATCCTTCCCTTAAGGACTTAACCAAAATCTTGATTCAAGCCAATTCAAACCTTTAAGATTTTCTCATGATTCATTTATATTCTCATTTATATTCACATATATAAATGAAATATAAATTCAAACCCATCAAATCAAATTCAAAGTTCAAAATCAATTCATGAAAATTTTCTTAAGTCCCTTTAATTTTCCATTAAAGGACTTAGCCAAAATCAACTCTAAACCTTGATCAAACCATTTCAAGCTCATGGGATTTTCTCAAAACTTATTTATATTCTCATATATAAATAAAATATAAATATAAATCAATCAAATCAAAAGCAAAAAATTAAATTCCAAATTTAAAATCCTTGAAATTACCTTAAATCCATTAAATTCACTTTAATGGATTTAACCCAAATCATGATCAAATCATTTCAAACTCATGGGATTTTCTCAAAACTTATTTGTATTCTCATTTATATTCTCATATATAAATAAAATATAAATATAAATCAATTAAATCAAAATCAAAAATTAAATTATAATTTAAAATTTCTCTTAAATCTTTTAAATCCACTTTTAATGGATTTAGCCCAAATCATGATTAAACCACTTCAAATCCTTGAAATTTTCTCATGATCAATTTATATTCTCATTTATATTCACATATATAAATGAAATATAAATTCAAACATTCAAAACCAACTCCAAAAATCAAACTCAAAATCAAATCTAAGTCTTTCAAGTCAAAATCTTGAACTTAGCCATATCACTTTCAAATCAAGCCAAACTCTTGATTTTCTCTCATGGTTCAATCAAACCTACAATCATGAGCTCATATATAAATCCAAAATTCAATCACCCAATCAAAACCCAAATCAAAAATCAAACCCAAAATCCCTTCATGTTCTTCCTTTGAATATGAAATTTTCAAATGGATTGAAACCCATTTGACTTCAAACCATTTATAAATGGATTTATATTTCAATCATAAGTCCATATACAAGATCAACCAATTTCAAATCAAGCTTTGACTAAGCCATTTGACCCACTTAGGCTCACTTGACCCAAAGTGACCTAAAGTACCCTTATGAGCCAACTTTTGATCCTAACCAAATTGGATTGAACCAAACTCATATATCCTTCTCGTCATGATCAACAATCACCATGGGATGATCAATCAATCAAATTGGGTTAAACCAAGTCAAACCTAAGGGTTGACCAAGTCAACACTTAACCAAAAATGAAACCTAACATAGCCAAACTCCACCATAGGCCAAATTGATTGAAACCATTGATCTAAGTTCACTCATGACCTATGTTTGAACTTGACCAAGCCAACATTTGAGCCTAACCTAGACCAATTGGCCCACTTGACTAAGTTGACCCATTTTGACCTAAAGGGCCAAAATGTGTCAAAACTTGATCTAAGCCAAATTGATCCAAACCATTGGGTCAAGTTCATTCCAAATCACTTGTTAAACTTGACCAAAGCCTTAATTGGCCAACTAGACCCAACCTAACCCAATTGACCTTAGACCCAACATGACCTAAAGGGGTCATGTTGAGCCAAAATTGAACTTAACTCAAATTGTTTGGAAATAAAGATACCAATCCACTCCATATGACTAACCTAACCTAAACCTACCCTTGACCTACCTCAAATAGATCAAATGGGTCAAATAGGTCAACTTGACCCATTTGACCTAAATGAAGTCATATGAGCCAAAACCAAATCCAAAATCAAACCAAACCGGCACCAAAACATTTTCAAATGGTCATATGAACTTGACCCAACCCTTAGTTTGACCCAATTTGACCAATTGGTCAACTTGACCCAAGTTGACCCATTTTGACCTAAATGGGTCAACATGAGCCAAACCATATCAAATGGATTCCAAATCCAATGAAACTTGGCCAAACCTATTTTCTCAACATACCAAACATACCCAAATTGAAAAAAATAGCAAAATAACCATTTTACCCTAGGCCATAGAACAAATTTTGGCTCCATGGGTATTTTGGTCATACACTTCACAATCACTTGAGGCTTTCCTAAAGCTCAAGGGGACTTAGGATGAGTGGTGCACCCAACCCAATGGGTATGGGTCAACCCATTTGACCCATGGACCAAACCTCTAGCCTTGAAATTGAAATTTCAAATTTCCTCTTAAGCTCAATTCAAGCACATGGGGAGTTGGCATTCCACTCCTCTGGCCAAACCAACCATGCGCAATGATCAAACAACCTAAATAACTCTTCTAATCGAGTTAATTGGATCAAAATGGAAACAATAATTTGCCATGCCATGGGAGATATACTCCCTAATTAAATAAATTTCACTTCACTCATACTGGTCAGCAGAGAGTTAAATCATCGAGAGCATCCTAAGCCTTCTAAGGAAGATTAGAATCCGTGCAAAAATAGGAGGTGGAGTGATTAGTAAACTTCTTCTACATTTGATCCCATCCAAATTCTTATACACTCTTCATCGGACCAAGTCGAGCTTGCAAGCATCCATTTTCCAGCAGGAGAGCTTCAATTCAATCAAATATGAAGGATCTTGAAGAGGAGTTATTCTACCCATCAATCCACTTAACCCCAAGGCCTAGGAACTTCAACAGGGCTTCGTCTCCACTAGATGAAGCTACCTCATCGATCTCGAGCACCGGTGATCACCTTCGAGGTATGTGATTTTTTGACCACTTAGATTAGGAGGTGTTGGTCGTTTATGAAAGGAATTTTCATTGCATGTGAAATCCATCGTTGGATTGGCGGCTCTACTCCTTTAGATGATGTGGGTTGATTCTTGAATGATTCTATGCTAAATCAGGCTCGGATCTCCCCTTGGATCATGAAGTTCACATTGATCCTCAACAAAGAACTTGACTCATCTCAGCCCTCCATCCATACATTCTAGATGGACGGCTAAGATTATTAGTCATGTTTTATAAACCCTTTATCCGATTTACAATAGTATCCTCGATCCGATCCTTGATTGGATGATAAGCAAACGCTCTGATGTAAGGGTGGCTCATGATGATGCGTAAAGCGCGACCAATGCGCACCATGCACGCACGCGGAAAGGGATTAGTTAGGATTTTAATTAATTCCTAATTAATTAAAAAATCTTCAAAATTCATAACTCTTCAATAAAAATCAAAGATATAAAAGGAAAAATACATTGGATAGATAATTTCATCTATAATATTTTAAAAAATGTTTTCAATGGATTTTGAATTCCCCTTTTCTCTGAATTTGGGTTTCTTTGAAATTTTAATTAGCTAATTATTCTCTAATTAAGTCACCAATTGATCTCAAATTTCTAGGGTTCATTTTGGGGATGACCTACCTCCCTAATTTTCTTGAGATTTATTAAGGCTTAATTGGGAAAATTGCTAGCTCATTCTCTAATTACCCCTTTCATGTAATTAAGGGTAATTAAGGTGTGATTAGTGAATTTACCCTATGATTAAGTTTGATTAAGGTCAGATCCAATGAGTAGGGATTTTATGGAATAATTTTGGGGTATTTCCCCTAAGCTATTCCCTAAACCCCTTCTCTCTTCTTAATCCTCTTAATTAAGGGTTAACTCATTAATTATCCCTTTAAATAATTTTCAAAAATTCTAAAAAGTTCCATAACTTAATTAATCTACCTTGGGTAGATGCTTAGGTGTTTAATAGCCTAAGTCTAATTAAGAAAATTAAAACCCCTTTCATAAGTATGAAAGGGTGTTTGAAAAGTACTTAAGCTAAACCTCTTAGCTTAATTAACTTTTAATTGTGAGCCAAGTTGCATTAGGCCATTTCATTATTAGGTGCATTGCAAATTGAAATACCTTGTGGGTTTTATGTCATCTCATTAGCTCATAACTACTTAGTTAATTTTTTTAAGGTGGTGTAGGTAAGGGTTAATTAAGCCACTTAATTCATACCTTAACCCAATTAATGGATTAACTATCTAAAAATTAAACAAAAATACAAAACACATGTGGGAATGGGTTAGAAATAGCAAACTCATCTCACCTTTTCAAAATTAAATCAAACTTCAAACTAAACAAAAATTATTTTGAAATTCACTTTGATTTATTCTAAATTTTCTTATTCCTTAAGAATGTCTTTAGGATTTAAGTAAAGTGAGTTTTACATTATTACATTGCTTTAGATCTTTTCCAACATGTTAAGTTGTATGTCATGTGATTCATTCATTCATAAGTTCATGTTTCAAATTCTAAAATGAAAATTGTTTACTTTATGTCAAATGTGCATGTGTTGGCTAAAGTAAAATATAAGTGGCTATTTCACTACTAAATCCAAAATATTTTCAAAACTTATAAATAAAATATCAAATCTGAAAGTATGCTACTTATGATTTAATTATAAGCTTGCATGTGATAGATTATAAAGTCATGTTTAGTGTAGCCTTTCTTTCTTTCTTATATCAATATAGTTTTGAATAGGAGTTGGTAAGATGTAGGGTTCATTTGAACAGAACCCAACACTTACTTAATTTTATACCCTATTCATCCCTATGCTATCATCTAAGAATATTTTCCTACACTTGCATGAATAAATTGCATAAAGAAACAAATCTATCAAACAACTTTTGCATATTTCTTTTTACTTCATTTCTTCTATATGCATGTTTGTATTTAAGGAAAGTGGTATATTAGTCTGGACAACCCCGAGGTTGTGAGGCTTTAAGTAGCCCTAAGTAGGTTTTATACCTTACACCTCTAGTTAACAATGGTTGTACTCACTTAGGTCTTTCTTACTTTCATGTATGTATGTGAAATTATGGATAAGGAAAACCTTTTCTACTTAAGAAAATCATACATGTTTAACTTCTAAATTTTCTTAAATGGATTACTTAGCATGCATCATAAAGTGTGTTAATTACTCTCATTTGCATGTATAGATATGCTTAGGGTCTATCCATATGCATGTTACATATGTGTTGGAAAAGAATTGAAGTAATGTATGTTATGTGAATTTTGATTCATTTTATTTGATCTTAAAATGCTTTTCTTTTGGAATAGGTTTGTTTAGAGTTTGTCTAAACTTAGGATTGGTTAAAAGATTTGATCAAAACATTCACCTAAATGAAATTAAAATGTGAACTTACTTTAGAAAATTACTTAAGGTTAGGGAAGGAAAGAGAAGTTCTTTCTCTTTCCCTCTCATAACTTAGTAATTAATAGGTTTCACTCAAACCAAATTAAAACATGAAATAAAACTAACCCAAAATACTTAAACAACTTAAATGAAACCCTCCTCTAAGTTGAACATGTCCTTCACACTTAGAAAATTCAAACCCAAAGTCCTAAGCTAAGCATACCACACAAACCTTCAAAGCACACACATTAGCATAAGTCACCACTTCTAGCTTTAGGTTAGCCTGGTGCATGGTTTGATGTTATGTTTTATTTTATGATGAAAGTTTTAGATTGGATGTCTGGGTGTATGCTGTAGAATGAATGGTAGGATGTACTTAGTCTAACTATTCTTTTATGTAGGGGATTATGCTTAAGAGGCACCATCATAAATAAAAATATAAATACTTTTGCTTATAGGTGCTTTATACCCCTAAGTATAATCCATAAGCTAGGTGAACTTAGTCACCCATATGTGGGGTGATAAGTTTAATATACAAGCTTGGGATTTGTGTGGTGTGATTTAACTAACCTTTATTTTGCAAGTGTTAGTTAGATTTTTGTTTTCCTTTTCATGTAAAAATTTGTATATTTAGGATTTTGGAATGATTGTTATGGGATTAGGATGAACATTGGTCATAAGATCCTATCTTATGTACCATGTGAAGCCTTAGAGCATCCACCTTCCAACCATCCAAAAGGAAGAACAAAAAGAAGAAAGAAAAAAGAAAGAAGAAAGAAGAAAGAAGAAAAGAAGAAAAGAAGAAGAAAGAAGAAAGAAAGCTTGAAGACCCCATAACAATGAATTCCTTTGCTTAAATTATAAATTCAATTCATTTGTAATTATAAGGGTAGAGCTCACTACCCAATTTGATATTGGGTTTGTGTGGTGCCCACCATAACGACCTTTTTATTCTTTTTACATTAGTTTTATAAATTGATTGATGTTTGTTTAACTTGTGCAATAACTGGCATGATTTTCTTAGTTTCTTTCTTGCTTTATGTATGGCTTGGATGAGGATTAGGCTCTTTAGGGAAAAATAAATCTTTTACCCTACCTAACAACTCAAAATAAAAATAAACAACTCATAACCTCACCTAAAGATAAGAATTAGCAACCCCTTAGCTGGATGAGCTTTTTTTTATAATATCATGCACAAATGCATCTTATTTCAGTCTTGATTTGGAGGGCTTTCACCTTTGCCAGAGAACCCGGCTTGACCTTTGAGGGCCGTGGTGGAAACTCACCTCCTACCTTCTCGCTAATTTTGGTCGATAATCTGATTTCTCATGCATTAGTCATAAAAATCCTATTAACCTAAGTCAAAATAATTGTCCAAAATGAAAAATAAAATGAAATTTAAATTGCATTAGATTTAGGTCATTTGAAGCATACCTTTACATGATATAGTCTCTTTAGGGAGTGAGTTTAAGACTTAGTCTCTTTCTAAATAAAAATAGCCTAACTATCTTGCATAAGCATAAAGACTTTCCTACATGAATTTAAAATCATAGGAGGAGTTAATTGGCGGCCACCCCCAGGCGGTTGTAAGTCCAAGCTATTGAGTGGTGTGTCCTCTCTTGTGGAGGAAAACCAATTACCCATTTTTCATCTTAGATTTATTTTGCCCCTCGCTAAAGTTCCCTAGATTTAGGTTAGGTTGCTTCTCCCTGGCCCCTAAGCTTAATTCCTCACCTCTTAGGCATTTTCTTAATCTTGTGTTAAGGAATCTTAAGTCCTAAATTTCTAATGAAAATGCAACTCAAACAAACTAAATCAATTTCTAAAATGTAAAGCCCAATCATAGGATAGTTTGAGATGCTCGCTAAGTTTCCTAGCATCGTGAGCATATCCTACTTTTTCTCATTTGGCTTCGATAATAAATCTCTTTGATCAATCCCATTTGATCTTTAAAAATAAACCAATCGATTGATAGTCCTTCCTATTAAAATCTTCAAAGACAATGATCATTTGCCTTAATTGAGAGTTTTCCTGGGAATCCATTCTTGTGTAATTATGTGGACATGCCATAGGAACTTAATGAACCCATTTAAAATAAACCCGCTTTATTTTTCCATGTAAAGTAGAGAAGAATCTCTGTACATACGCATCATCCTTAGGAGTCCTTATTGAGGTGATTGGTTCCATTGAAGGGTAGTGACTTTTGTCTTTGAGATAGTACATTATACCTTGATGATGTATCTAATAGCCTAAATAAGTACATCTGTGGATCTATGTGGCATCTTACCAAGATGAATTTTGGTAAGGACTCCTTTTTCTTTTCTCCCCACAGATTTTAAAGGTGACTCCCTTATAGAAAATTTTCACCAAGCTTCATTTCATAAAGGGGAAGCACCATAATCATTCTCCCAGGAAAGACAGGGGTAGGAATAGTTCTCCTAACTCCAGACTGTGATATGATAAGATTCTCATACTATCTATATAACCCCAGCACCAACAATGAAGCCGAGTATGAGGCTTTGATTATCGTGAGGTTTCAATCGTCAAGAGAATCAACATCTTTGGGATTCTCAATTGATCATCAATCGAGGGTCTTACAAGGTTCTCAAACCCAAGCTTCCATTACCATGAGTATACCATGAAGTCAAGATTCCCAAGTCACCATCTTTTTTGAGCAAAGAATGCAGTAGTAGATGCTTTGGCTAAACTTGCCAAGGAGCTTACATATCTGGAAGATGAGTCCATTTCAATAAGGGTCCAAAATAGACAAGTTCTATCCCTTATTGATGCTGAACTCATCGAAAGACTTTCTTTTGAAGGGGAGGTTGCTATTGCCAAAATGGATAAGAGCTGGATTGGAGATAACCATTCATAGACTATTTGAATACTGGTAAACTACCTCAAGAAAAGTCACAAGACCATCAGGTGAAATAGAGAGCTCTCTCATACACTCTCATTGTTGGCACCCTGTACTAATAGTCCTTTGACCAAATGTGATTACGATGTTTAGACAAATAATTATGGAAGAGGTACATTTATGTCTATGGAGCACATCCCGTCAAGATGAAGATGAAGATCGTGACTTGGATACTACGGCCTTGATTATAGACGCATGGAGCTAGAGAAGTCATCCATTAGGTGCATGGGTGTGGTCCTCCACTAGCCACCCAACATTCTACACCCTACCTTGGCCTCATGACCATTTAAGTGTTGGGGTACCGACATTGTTGGTCTGATCGATCCTCTTTCCTTCGAGGGTCACTAATTCATTTTAGCTACCACCGACTACTTTTCCAAGTGGGCGGAGGTAATCCCACTCACAGAGGTCACAGCTCAGCATGTGCTTCAATTTTTTATGAACCATATGTATATAGGTTCGGGGTGCTTCGATGAATTATATTCGATAATGGTGTTGCATTCAAAAGCAGGAAGATCAACAGCTTTGTCAGAAGACATGATATAGATTGGAGATACTTTACTATCTACTACCCCGAGCAAATGGTTTAGCGAAGATTCAACAAACTCTCATCCAGATATTAAGAAGACTCTTGATGAAAATAAATGAGCATATGAATTGTTGAAGCCTGGGCCTACCATACAATATTATAAACCCCAACTCAATCTAATTTCATTTTCCTTAGTGGGTCTAAAGTGTCTACCTTTAGAAGTTTAACTCCCATCACCAAGGATAGCATTGGGTAGCAAGATCACTTGAGCGAATGCAAAGTTGTTAGAGGAGCTCAAGGTTTGGAGGAGAGTCACTGCCGTAACCTCGAAGATGGCCAAAATGATTCAAGCTCACAGTAAGCTAGTTTGACCTAAGTCTTTCCAGATAGGAGAACTTGTGTTAGTCCTAAGAAGACTAATTGTTACCCATTGAAAGATGGGAGGCAGGTTTGAACCCACTTGGGAAGGCCCTTATGCTATAGAGAAGGCCTATAAGGAGGATCATATCAGCTCATCGATTGTAGAGGGGAGCACTCGATGCCTCTAATTAATGGGCTCTACTTAAAGAAATATTACACATGAAATAAGTCATGTTTGAAAATAATTCTATCAAATCAATAAAATATTATTCCATTTCATTAAAATCTTCTCTTCTGTTAAAGTGTTGTTTGTTTATCTTATGAATCTGTCATGACATATTTAGGGTAGGTGTAAAAGTCCCCCAGTGGAATCCTATCCCTTTTTCACAACACAAACACAATCTCCCGGTGCTATTAGAATATGTGTGAGAGAGCCCAAGAGACATCCTATTTTGATTATCATAACTAAATTAGGTGTAAGAGAACCCAAGAGACATCCATTCTTAGTGAGAATTCCCGGTTGCCATCAGTGGCACCATTTCATCAAACTCCCCAGTATATTTAGGATAGGTGTGAGAAAACCCAAGAGGCATCCTATTTCTATTAATACATGCACAAAAATAAACACAAATCTTCTATCTCAGGCTACTTTGATGTGGGAGCAAGGCCCTGTGACACTCACTCATTAGTTGCTCCTGGTCTACATGTTACCTCGCTAGTATGTCACCCTAGTGGTCATTTTGGAGAATGTGAGTCCCCGTGCTTTCTTCCTAACTTGATAATTGTAAACCAATGTGCACCTTGTTAGTATGGTAGACTTCACTTCTAGTAAGCTACCTTATATTGACTTTGCTTAAGAAGATATGAGTCCCTATGCTTTCTTCTTGAACTAGCCATCATGCACTAACTAGGTTGAGTATATTTGAGGTTTAGGATAAGTCCCCTAGAGGCTCCTTTCCTCTTGACTACATTTGAGTTGATATAAGTACCCCAGTGGCATTCACTCAGTAGTCACCCTAGGTTGGATGACACTGTAAGACGATCATCTCAATGATTAATTATAGGATGATGTGACCCAGCTTTCTTCCCAGTCGATTGTCGCAAACCCGATGGGCACCTTAGGTTGGTTAATGTTCTTATGTCGACAATGACTTGAGTACACCACTCTTGGTAGGTGTGAGTCCTAACTTTCTCCTTGACATATAATACCTATTAGATATATGACTAGCCATGTCATCTTCTGTGGATTAAGCCCTTTAGCCCCATCCCTGCGGCATTTATTTGGATCACATCATTTGACCCCATTTAGACACTACAGTTACTTTTGGATTGGACAGTCCCCCTTTCCTAGTAGCCACCCCTATGTTTGAAAAATTTGTTTAGCGGATATACAAATTCTCCTTTGGTTCAGTAAATCTGAGATATGTCTAGATTGATATAAGTTTCTTCTCAGTTTGATACCTCGCAAACCAACAGAGTCCACGATAATAAACTAAAATAAATAAATTAATTAAATCGCTTGTGGATTAAGAATTCAAGCTCCCAAAGGGCCCTTTTTTCCAAGCAGGCATCCTATCTTTAAGTATAGGAACTCCATAGAATTTCGACTACCTAAGTTGAGATGAATCCTCTGGTCTCACCAGTCGCCTTAGGTTGGGTTCAATTTGTTTTGCCATAACAAGGTTGCTCCGACAGTCATTCCGCTTTATAAGATACAAGACTATGATGCATTCTTTCTAGCATGACTCCAAAACCCGGCCTTGGTCAGTTTGATTTTGCCCAAAGCAACCAATCACCCATGATCTTTTAGAAGAAGTGAGTCCTCGAGCTTTCTTCCCTTAAATTGATCATTGCAAATTGAAAGGACTTTTAGTGATAGCTATCCCATCTACCATGAAGCTTCTCCCTTTGTTCAATAACTGAGATGTCTAGAGCATGAGCTTCTCGTTTGATCCATCGCAAACTAATGGAATCCATCAAAATAAACTAAAAAAATTAATCTTGACTATCCTTGAGTTGATTTAAGTCCCCCAGTTGCATTCACTCAATAGTCAGCCTTAGGTCGGGTTCGATTTATTGCCCAAAGCAGCTGATCACCCCAGTGGTTCCTTGTTTCTAGAAGATGTGAGTCCCTATGCTTTCTTATTAAGACTTGGCCATTGCAAACCTAAAGGCATCCCTTTGGTTGAATAGTTCTACCTAGTGGTTGGTAGACTACTCCCTTTGGATTGGTAAATCTGAGCTAAGTCTAGGCCTCCATGGTTCCTACTTAGTGCAGTTCATTGTAAAATGATGGGATCCATTATAATCAAAACAATCTAAAAATGAAACTAATCTTTGACTATCTTTGATTTGATTTAAGTCCCCTAGTGGCATTTGCTCAATAGTCAGCCTTAGGTCAGGTTCAATATATTACCTTGCTAATAGATTATCCCAACAATTGGTCCCTACTTCAGAGCATGTAAGTCTACTACACTTTCTTCCTAGTACAACTGCTAAATACCGAAAGGCATCCCTTTGATTGGTTAGTCCTACTATGTGTTTAGTAAACTACCCTTTGATTGGTAAATTTGAGTTAGGACTAGGCCTCCTTGGTTCCTACTCAGTGCGATCCATTGTAAACCAACAGGGTCCATCTCAAAATCCAAAATCTAAAAATTTGAAACAAACAAATCTAATGAAATAATGAAACAATCAATCAATCAATCTAAATCAAATCTTTTGCTTCTCCTCAGTGAGATACAAATCTTTCTAGTCCACCCTGGATCTAGGATTCTAATCCTTAGTCACAACCACTCCCTTGTGGATGACTTGAACTTGCCTCCTAATGGAGAGTTCACTTTTATTATTCCAGGAGTCAAAATAAACATAAATCAAACAAACAACAAATTTAACCCTCTTCCTCAGTGGAACTTAAACAAATTTTTTCTCCCTAGTGAGACTCAAATCAAATCTCTCATCCCCTTGTTGGTGACTTGAACCTACTTCCCTAGTGGAAGGTTCACCTATTATATCCCTTAGTGGATTCCTCCCTCTCTTATCTCTTGGACATAGGTAGCCACATTTCACTAAGCTCTAGATTCCTTCTACACCTTGGGTTAGGGGTAGATTATTTTTGTTAGTGCTTGTGATCTTTTAGTGTTGTTGATCATTTGCCAACACCAATACGCGCATGTTCCTTGTCGTCACACCATACCTTTTTTTTGACCTCTCTTTTAGGATGAGCTCTCAACCCCTCTATCTTAGACATAAGACTCCTCTTAGACATTAAGAGATCCTAAGTCTTAAGACACATCTAGTGATTAGGTGGACACTCAACCCAGCCTAGACACAAGAAGAGTTAGCCATAGAATAGGTCATGCCTTAGGGGTGTTAGAAAATTTGCCTAACCTTAGCTTGATCCACTCCTCACCTTTCTTCCTTCAAGTCAAATTCCAAATCAATCCTAATTGATTTTATCAAACACCAAATCAATCTTATTTTATTTTCTCCAAACTCATATCAATACCATCTGATTGAAATCCATGATTGAAACTCATGATTAAAACCCATGATTGAAATTCCAAGTTCAAAATATTTCCTAAGTCCTTAATTCCCTCTTAAGGACTTAGTCTAAATCATATTCAAATCAATTTAAATTCATGAAATTTTTTTATAAATCACTTATATTCTCATTTATATTCACATATCTAAATGAAATATAAATTCAAATCAATCAAATCAAATTCCAAGTTGAAATTCCAAATTCTAAAATATTTATTAAACCCTTAATTCCCTCTTAAGGACTTAGCCTAAATCATCTTCAAATCAATTCAAATTCAAGAAATTTTCTCAAAACTCATTTATATTAACATATATAAATGAAATATAAATTCAAATCAATCAAACTAAACCTAAAAGTCAAGTTCAAATCACAAATATTTCTAAGTCACTTTGATTTTCTCTCAAGGACTTAGCCTAGATCATCTTCAAATCACTTCAAATTCCTTAAATTTTCTTATAACCCATTTATATTCTCATTTATATTCACATATATAAATGAAATATAAATTCAAACAACCAAAACCAATTCCAAAACTCAAACTCAAATTCATTCAAAATTCAACCTAAGCCTTTCAAGTCAAAATCTTGAACTTAGCCAAATCAATTTCAAATCAAGTCAAACTCTTGATTTTTCTTCATGATTCAATCAATCTTTCAATCATGAATCTAAATATAAATACAAACTTCAATCACTTAACCAAAACTCAATTCAAAAATCAAGCCAAAATCTATTTCATGTTCACCCTTTGAACTTGAAATTGTCAAATGAATCAAAACCCATTTGACTTCAAACCACTTGAAAATGGATTTATATTTCAATCATAAGTCCATATACAAGTTCAATCAAACTCAAATCAAGCTTTGACCAAGCCGTTTGACCCACTTGGGCTCACTTGACCTAAAGTGACCTATACCTCTTATGAGCCAAATTCTAATCCTAACCAAATTGGATTGAAATAAGCCCATCTATGCATCTCATCACGATCAACAATCATCATGGGATGATCAATCAATCAAATTGGGTCAAACCAAGTTAAACCTAAGGGTTGACCAAGTCAACACTTAGCCAAAATGAAACCTAACATAGCCTAAATCCACCATAGGCCTAATTGATTGAAACCATTGACCTAAGTTTATTCATGACCAATGTTTGAACTTGACCAAGTCAACATTTAAGCCTAACCCAGCTAGCCAACTTGACCCAACTTGACCTAAAAAGTCAAAATGTGTCAAAACTTGATCTAAGCCAAATTGATTGAAACTAATGGGTCAAGTTCACTCCAAATCACTTGTTGAACTTGACCAAAGCCTCAATTGGCCAACTAGACCTAACGTAGCCCAATTGACATTGAACCCAACTTGACCTAAAGGTTCATATTGAGCCAAATTCAAACTTAACCAAAATTGATTGGAAACAAAGATACCAATCCATTTCATATGACCAACCAAACATAAACCAACCCTTGACCTAACCCAAATAGGTCAAATGGGTTAATTTGGTCAACTTGACCCATTTGACCTAAATGAACTCAATTGAACCAAATTCAAACCTTAACCAAATTGAATCAAACCAAAGCCACCAAAATATTTCAAATGGTCATATGAACTTGCCCCAACCATTGGTTTGACCCAATTAATGACATCAACTTGACCCAAGTTGACCCATTTTGACCTAAATGGGTCAACATGAGCCAAATCACATCAAACTAACTCCAAATTCAATGAAACTTGGCCAAACCTATTTTCTCAACATACCAAACATACCCAAATTCAAAAATCAGCCCAACCTGACCCAATGGACAAATCGATCATGTGCATGGAAATGGCCACATGGAAAACCTTCCCCCACTCAATTGAAGCAAATGGGGGAGTTCACCATTCCACTCCTTGGCCAAAACCAAACTCAAGGACACTCCTAATAGCCTAACAAACCCACTCCTTGTGGACAATTGGATCAAAATGGTAAAGAGAAGCTAGGCCATCCGATTGCCAAAGGGGGAGATATACTCTCCCTAATTCATTTGAATTTTCACTTCCCCTCTGTCAATTGAAGCATAGGAACTCGGAGCAAGCTTTAGAGAGTCTTCCCAAGCCTCCTAGAGAGGAATGGAAATCTCCATTCTCGATTTTCCTTAAGCAAAAATAGGGGAACTCCACTGATTTTCCAACTTGCTCTACACATCAAACCAACCAACTCAATTCCTTTTTCAAGCATCATTAGAGGACCAAGTCAAGCTCACCTAAGTTCTTTCCCAAGCTCCAAAGGCAAAGGAAGGGTTCCCTAAACCAAAGTCGAGCTCAAGGCAAAGGGGGGTTGGTCCATAGAGCCATCCACTCAACCTCAAGAGCTCAAACTTTCAGCAAAGCTGTCTCAACCAGACAAAGCTTCTCCAAGGGAATGAGCACTAGTGATCACCTATGGTGAGGTTAGCCATTTTATGAGCTTAAATTTAATATGGTTTGGAGCCTTCTGGAAAGAAATTTTATGACATAGGATTTTGGCCGTTAGATATGATCTAAGATGCATGTTGAAGGTGTGGGCCAAATTCTAGCCCAAGAGCTTAATCGAGCTCAGATCATGGCCTAGAAGATGGACGGATCCCCTTTCCCGAAGGGAATTACAAGGATGGATCTCTAGCTGTCCATCCACGCTTTTTGGATGGACGGCCTAGATTAAAATGTGTAATATCTTTATTTTCTCCCTCAGATCCTCAGCTGTAATCTCAACCATTCGATCCTTGATCAGACGGCTGAGGAGAAAGCACGTAATGTCATCGCCACACGACACTACGATGTGACAGGTTAAATACCCAATCAGGGCCATGCCACGTGTAAAGCGCATGTCGCATCAGCGGCATGCATGGCGCCAGTGGGATTAATGATATAATTAGGGATTTAAGTAATTCTAACTAATTACCAAACCTAGTAAAATCTTTATCTAAGTGTAGAAAAATCAAAAAAATATGAAATAAATTGCATATGAAAGATAATTAAACATAGAATATTTAAAATTGATTTTGATTGATTTTGAATAGTTTTTTCTTTGAATTTGGGTTTTATTGGAAATGTTAATCTGCTAATTACTCTCTAATTAATCCACTGATTAATCCCAAATTTCTTGGATGTAATTAGAGGGATGACTTCCTCCCCCAATTTTCTTGGGATTTATTGGTGGCTTAATTAGGAGAATTTCTAGTTCATTCTTTAATCACTCTCTTAATAAAATAAGACTTAATTAAGGATATAATTAGTGATTTAACCCTCTGATTGAGTTAATTAAGTTTTGATTAAGTGAATGTGAGATTTAGGAAATAATTTTGGGATACTCTCCTTAAGATATTCCTTAAACCCCCTTTATTCTTTAATTAAGGGTTAATTCACTAATTATTCCCTTAATTAATTTCATAAAATTATAAAATCTTTTAGAACTCAATTAATTCTTCTTGGGTAGATGCTTAGGTGTTCAAGAGCCTAAGCACAATTAAAAAAATTAAAATTCAACTCATATGTGTGAGGGGTGTTTTGAAATTACTTAAGTTAAACTCCTTAATTTAATCAATCAAATTGCATAAATTTTCTTCCTACATTTGAATTCCTTGTGTGGTTTTATGTCATCTCATTAGCTCATAATTATTTGATTAACTATGCTAAAGTGGTGTAGGTATGGGGTAATTAATATGTTTAATTCATACCTTAACCTAATCAAAATATAAAATGAATCTAATCACCAAATTGAACAAAAATATCAAACACATGTGGAATGGGTTAGGAATAGTAAACTCACATCACATTTTCAAATTAAATCAAACTTAAAATCAAATAAAAATCACATTAAACAAACTTTGATTTGCTTTAAGCTTTCTTATTTCATAAGATTATCTTTAGGAATTAATTAAGATGAATGTGTTTACATGCTTTCATTACTTTCTTAACATGCTAAATGTGTCCATATGATTTCATACATTCATGCTTTTCAAAAATCAAATTTAAAATGAAAAATGTTTCCTTTATGTCAAATTACATGTTTTGGCTAAAGTAAGAATGTGAGTGGCTATTATCACTATGAAATCCAAATTATTTTCAAAATATATGAATAAATTATCAAAACTGAAAGTGTGTTACTTATATCTTACTTATAAGCTTGCATGTGAGTAAAATATAAGGGTGTGATTAGTGTAGTTTTCCTTCTTCTTGCT
Organism: Cymbidium sinense; assembly: GCA_021442155.1. NCBI lineage: Eukaryota > Viridiplantae > Streptophyta > Magnoliopsida > Asparagales > Orchidaceae > Cymbidium > Cymbidium sinense. The sequence continues at coordinate 5,197,969 of CM038219.1, forward strand.
TTTGGTATAGTTTTGAATAGGATTTGGAAAAGTGTATGGTTCATTTGAAAAGAACACAATACTTGCCTAATTCCATTTCTTATTCATTCTTATGCTATGACTTAAGAAGGACACCTACACTTACACATATAAATTGTATAAACAAACCAAAATAAAATAAATACAAATTTTTACATCTTTCTTTTCCATTCATTTCTTTTATACACATGCTTGTATTTAAGAAAAGTGGTATATTAGTCTGGACAATCCCAGGATTGCAAGACTTTAAGTAGCCCCAAGTAAGTCTTGTACCTTACACCCCTAGTGCTAACAATGGCATCGTACTCACTTATGTCTTTCATACATTCATATGTGCATGTGAAAATTGGATAAGAAACCCCTTTTCTACTTAATGAAAATCATGCATCATAAACATTCAAATTTTCTTAAGTAACTTACTTATCATACATCATAAAGTGTGCTAAATATTCTCATTTGGTATGTATAGATATTCTTAGGATTAATTCATATGCATATTATACATGTTGGGAAAGAAATGAAGTGATGTGTGTTTTGTGATCTTAATTTAATTTATTTAATCTTAAAATATCTTTCTTCTTGAATAGGTTTGTTTAGAGTTCATCTAACCTTAGGATTAACTAAAGCACATAATAAAACATTTATTGAACAAAACTAAAACATGAATCCACTTTAGAAATTACTTAGGTTAGGGAAGAAAAGAGAAGTTCTCTTCTCTTTCCCTCTCTTTGCAACTTAGTAATTGATTGTAGGATTCACTTGAACCTAATCAAAATATAAAATAAAATCAAATTTAAACAACTAAACCACTTAAATGAAATCCTCCTCTAAGTTGAGCATTCTTGACACTTTGAAAATTCTAACTTAAAGTCATAGCTAAGCATACCATACAAACCTTAAAAGCACACACATTAGGCTAAGTCATCACTTATTGGTTTAGGTTAGGATGGTGCATGATTTGATGTTTGATTTTATTTTGTGATGTAATATTTAGACTGGATGTTAGGATGCATGTGCGTAGATTGAATGGTAGGACAATCTTAGTCTAACCATTATCTTATGAGATTGTGCTTAAGGGGCGCTGTAATAAATATAAATATAAATATTTTTGCTCAGGTGCTTATACCACTAAGCATAATCTAATAGACCAAGTAGACGTAGTCACCCATGTGTGGGGTGTTAAGTCCAATACACATGCTTGGGATTTGTATGGTTTGTTTTAGCTAATCTATGTTTTGTAGGTGTTACTTAGATTTCCTTTTTTCTATTTTCATGTAATTTTTGTAATGAGGATTTTAGAATGATTGTTATGGGATTTGGATAAGAATTGGTTATAAGGCCATGCCTTATGCACAATGTGAAGCCTTTGGAGTAACCACCTTCCAACCATTCAAAAGAAGGAACCAAAGAAGAAACAAGAAAAAAAAAGAATAGAATAATGAAGAAATGAAGCTTGAAGACCACCATAATAATGAATTTCTTACTTAATTGTACTTAATTCATTTGTAATCCGGGTTGTATAAGGGTAGAGCTCGGCTACCAAATTTGTTTTTAGGTTTGTGCGGTGGTGCCCGACCGTAATTGGCCTCTTATTCTTTTGGGTTAGCTTTATAAATTGATTAATAATTTGTTTAGCTTATGCATTAGGAAGGCATCCTTTTCTTAGTTTCTTCCATGCTTGATGTATGGCCTGGATGATGATGTGTGCTTTAAAAGGTTTGTGTTGTATGCTTAGCTAGGCTTTAAGGTTTAAATTTTCTAAGTATGAAAATGTTCAACTTAGAGGGTGGTTTCATTTAAGTTGTTTGATTGTTTTTGGGTTAATTTTATTTGATGATTTTTGTTTGGTTGAAATGAACCTACTTAATTACTAAAGGTTGCAAAGAGAGGAAAAAGAGAAGAGAACTTCTCTTTACTTCCCTACCATAAGTAATTTCTAAAGCATATTTGTTGTGATTTTTCTTAGTGAATGTTTTGTTATGTGTTTTAATTAATCCTAACTTTAGATTTTCCTAAACAAACCTATTCAAAAAGAAGGGCACTTTAAGATTAAGTAAAGTGAATTAATATCACAAAACACACATCACTTCATTTCTTTCCCAACATGTATAATATACATATGGATGCATCCTAAGAATATATATACATACAAATTAAAATGTTTAGCACACTTTATGATGAATGCTAAGAGATGTTACTTAAGAAAATTGGAATGCTTTATGATGCATGATTTTCATTAAGTAGAAAAGAGGGTTTCTTTTATTCATTATTCACATGCACATGTGTATGTATGAAAGGCATAAGTGAGTATGACGCCATTATTAGCACCAGGGGTGTAAGGTACAAGACCTACTTAGGGCTACTTAAAGCCTCACAATCCCGAGGTTGTCCAGACTAATATACCACTTTTCTTAAATACAAACATATGTATAAAAGAAATGAATGAAAAAAGAAAGATGCAAAAAGTTTGTATTTGTTTGTTTGTTTGGTTTATGAAATTTATATGTACAAGTGGATATCCTTCTTAGCTAATAACATAGGAATGGGGTTAGACAAGTGTTGTGTTCTTTTCAAATGAACTATACAGTTTGCGAAATCCTATTCAAAACTATGCTAAAAGAAAAGAGAAGGAAAGCCACACTATGCACATCTTCATATTTATATCCACATGCAAGCTTATAAATAATTATAAGTATCACACTTTCAGTTTTAGGTGTTTGATTTATAGATTTTGAAAATAGTTTTGGATTTAGTAGTGATAATAGATATTCTTATTTTACTTTAGCCAAAACATGCAATTGGACATAAAGATAATATTTCATTTTGATTTTTGATTTTTAAAAGATATGAATGCATGAATTTCATATGACATACACATTTAGCATGCTAGAAAAGAAATAAAGTGATGAAAGTAATGCAAATTCATTCACCCTAATCAATTCCTAAAGACAATCCTATGAAATAAAAAAGTTTAAAGTGAATCAAAGTTTATTTAATGTGATTTTTGTTTTGAATTTGCTTTATGTTTGATTTAGGAAAAGTGAAAGAATGTTTGCTGGTCATAACCCATTTCCCCCATGTGTATGGCATTTTAGTTTAATCTTTAGATGATTAGATGATCTTTATATTTTGATTAGGTTAAGGTATGAATTAAGTGTGTTAATTACCCTTTACCTACACCACCTTAGCATATTTAACCAAATAATTATGAACCAAATGATATGACATAAAACCACACAAGGAATTTAAATCAGTAATGCACCTAAGAAGAAATGGGCCTAATGCATTTGGCTCATGATTAATGATTAATTAAGCTAAGGGGTTTAAGTTAAGTAATTTCATAACTCCTCTCACACATGTGAGTTGGATTTTGATTTCCTTAATGTACTTAGGTTATTGAACACCTAAGCATCTACCCAAGATGGATTAGTTAAGTTCTGGAAGGTTTTAAAATTTTATCAAATTGATTAGGTAGGTAATTAGTGAATTAATCCTTAATTAAGTTTGGATTAAGGAAGAAAGAAGGGGTTTAAGGAATAGCTTAAGGAAAACATCCCAAAACTAAACCTTCTGTTCACTTAAACAATCCTTAATTAACTCAATCAAGGGGTTAAAAGATTAATTACACACTTAAATAAACTTATTACATTAAGAGGGTAATTAAAAAATAATCTAGCAATTCTTCTAATTAAATCATCAATAAATCCCAAGAAAATTAGGGGAGGCACAAATCATCCCACTAATCATACACCAGAAGTTTGGAATTAATCAAGGGGATAATTAGAGAGTAATTAGCAAAATCAAATTCCCAATAAAACTTAAATCCAGAAAATAACATAGTTTTGTATGCAATTTATAATATTCTATATTCAAATAATCAATTTTATAATATTATATATTCAAATACCTTTCATATGCAATTTATTTCACATTTTTCTGATTTTTACACTTAAATATGAATTTTTGAAGTTTCCAAGCTTAATTAGGTAATTTAAATCCCTAATTATATAGTTAATACTGTCGGTGCCACGTGAAGACTGACACGGCTCATGCTTTCCACATGGTGCGATGAGATTCGCTATTTAAATTGTCACATCATAGCACCACATCGCGCGGCGTATTTTCTCGTCCGTCCCATCAAGGATCGGACGAAGCAATCCGCTAAAGGGATAAAATGTGGGATTTATGTGGATTTAATCAAGACCGTCCATTCAAAACATGCGGATGGATGGTCTGTGATTCATCCCTAAGATCTCCTACGGGAGATGGCCACCGTCCATCTTCCATGGCATGATGTGAGCTTGATTGAGTTCGGATTGATCCCAAATTCAACCCACACCATCATCAAGCAAGGGGATGAACATCCAACGCTAGTTTTACATGAGGTAAAGATTCTCTTCACAAAGGACCAAGAAAATTTGAAATTATGCTCGATTTAATGGCATACCTCACCGGAGGCTATCATCAGTGCTTGATTCCCTTGGAGAAGCTTCATTTAGTGGAGACAAAACTTTGTTAAAGTTTTGAGGCCTTAAAATTGGATGGATCCTTCTAGAGGCCAACTCCACCTTCAACTCCTTGCATCTTTGATCGAAGTGGTACCTCCCTTGCCTTTGGAGCTGGGGAAAAGGTTTGGGTGAACTCGATTGAGTTCCTTGATGGAGCTTGTAAAGTGAATTGGATTGGGATTGAGTATGGAGTAAGTTGGATTTCAAGTGGAGCTCCCCTATTTTCAGTCTATGAAAACTAAGAAAAACGAAATTCAATTTCACTCTAGGAAGCTTGGGATCACTTAGCAATGGCTCCTCTGGCTTCCTATGCTTCAATCAAATAGGGTAGAAAGGAATTCAAGTGAAATTAGGGGGAGTATATCTCCCCCTAGGGCAATCGGATGGTCGAGCCTTCTCTTGCCATTTTGATCCAATTGAGCTCCTTGAATGGGTTTGTTAGGCCATTTGATGTGTCATTGCATTCGGTTTGGCGAGAGGGAGGTAGTGGAAGAGTGCCATGTGCTTGAAATGGGTGGAGGAATCATTCCCATGAGGCCATTTTCAAGCAAGTGGCAGTTTTGACCTTAGGCTAGGTTGGGCTGACCCAAACCCATAGAGTTAGGTGCACCACACTCACTAGTGTTCACTTGGTCCACTAGGAGGGTGTCAAGTGGTCATGAAGAGGAGTTGACCAAGTTCCATGTGAATTTGGCCAAAATTTACCCATGTCTTAGGGTAAAATGGTCATTTGGCCTTAATTTTAGTTTGGGTATGTTTAATATGTTTAAAAATAGGTTGGGCCAAGTTTCATTGAATTTGGAGTTGGTTTGATATGATTTGACTCATGTTGACCCATTTAGGTCAAAATGGGTCAACTTGGGTCAAGTTGACCAATTGGTCAAATTGGATCAAACCAAGGGTTGGGTCAAGTTCATATGACCATTTGAAATGTTTTGATGGCTTTGGTTTGATTCAATTTGGTTTATGTTTGATTTTGGTTCAATTGAGTTCATTTAGGTCAAATGGGTCAAGTTGACCAAATTGACCTATTTAACCTATTTGGGTTAGGTCATGGGTTGGTTCATATTTGGTTGATCATATGAAATAGATTGGTATCTTTGTTTCCAATCAATTGGTTTATATTTGAGTTTGGCTCAATTTGATCTTTTAGGTCAAGTTGGGTTCATGGTCAATTGGGCTAGGCTAAGTCTAATTGGCCAATTAAGGCTTTGGTCAAGTTCAACAATCATTTTGGAATGAACTTGACCCATTGGTTTCAATCAATTTAGCTAAGATCATGTTTTGACACATTTTTTGATTTTTTTAGGTTTGGGTCAACTTCAAGTGGCCAATTGGGCTAGTTAGGCTTAAATGTTGACTTGGTCAAGTTCAAACATTGATCATGAATGAACTTAGATCAATGGTTTCAATCAATTTGGCCTATGGTAGATTTTGGCTATGTTGGGTTTCATTTTGGCTAAGTGTTGACTTGGTCAACCGTTAGGTTTGACTTAGTTTGACCCAATTTGAGTGATTGATCATCTCATGATGAGAGGCTTAGGTGGGCTTAGTTCAATCCAATTTGGTTAGGATTATAATTTTGCTCATAAGGGATACTTTAGGTTACTTTGGGTCAAGTGAGCCTACGTAGGTCAAATGGCTTGGTCAAAGCTTGATTTGAGTTTGATTGAACTCACATATGGACTTATGATTGAAATATAAATTCATTTGTAAGTGGTTTGAAGTCAAATGAGTTTTGATTCATTTGACAATTTCAAGTTCAAAGGGTGAACATGAGTTTGACTTCAGGCTTGATTTTTGAATTGAGTTTTGATTTGATGATTGAAGTTTGTATTTATATTTGGATTCATGATTGTAAGATTGATTGAATCATGAAGAAAAATCAAGAGTTTGGTTTGAATTGACTAAGTTCAAGATTTTGACTTGAAAGGCTTAGGTTGTCTTTTGATTGAATTTGAGTTTGAATTTTGGAGTTGGTTTTGGTTGTTTGAATTTATATTTCATTTATATGTGAATATAAATGAAAATATAAATGGGTCATGAGAAAATTTCATGAATTTGAAGTGATTTGAAGTTGATTTAGGCTAAGTCCTTAAGAGGGAATCAAAGTGCTTAGAAAGATTTTGATTTGGATTTGGATTTTGGATTTAGTTTGATTGATTTGAATTTCATTTATATATGTGAATATAAATGAGAATATAAATGGGTTGTGAGAAAATTTCATGAATTTGAATTGATTTAGATTTGATTTAGGCTAAGTGCATGAGAGGGGATCTAAGGACTTAGGACGGATTTTAAACTTGGAATTTCAATAATAAGTTTCAATCATTTGGATTTGATCATGAGTTTCAATCATTTGGAATTGAGTTTGGAGAAAATAACTTAAGTTTGAATTGATTTAAGTTTGTCTTGGTGGAAGGAAGTGAGGAATTTGGTTCAAGCTATAGGGTAGGCAAATTTTCCTAACACCAAGGCATGACCTATGCATATGGCTAACTTTCTAAGTCTCTGGGCTAGTTGAGTGTCCACTAATCACTAGATGTGTCTTAAGACTAAGGATCTCTTAAATTCTAAGAGGAGTCCTATGTCTAAGATAGAGGGGTTCAGAGCTCATTCTAAAAATGAGGTCAACACTAACCCTAAGACTTAGAAGACTTAGCCATAGGAATCGGTCATGCCTTAGGGGTGTTAAGAAAACTTGTCTACCCTATAGCTTGAACCAAATCCTCACTTCCTTCTTTCAAGTCAAACACAAAATTCAAATCAACTTCAATTCCAAAATAAACCTTAATCAATTCCAATGGATTTTCTCAAATCATGAATCAATTCCAAATAATTAAAACCTATGATTGAATTCCAAATTCTAAAATCTTTCCTAAGTCACTTTGATTCCATCTTATAGACTTAGCTCAAATCAAATTCAAATCACTTCAATTTCAAAAGATTTTCTCATAACCCATTTATTCTCATTTATAGTCACAAATATAAATGAAATATAAATTAAAATACCCAAAACCAAATTCAAAACTCAAATCCAAATTCAACCAAAATTCAACCTAAGCCTTTCAAGTCAAATTCTTGAACTTAGCCAAATCAAACTCAAATCAAGCCAAACCCTTGATTTTTCTTCATGATTTAATCAAGTCTTCAATCATGAAACCAAATATAAACATAAACTTCAATCATCAAACCAAAACTAAATTCAAAAATCAAACTCATGTTCACCCTTTGAACTTGTCAAATGAATAAAAACCTATTTGACTTTAAACCACTTGCAAATGGATTTATATTCCAATCATAAGTCCATATGTGAGTTTAATGAAACTTGATTCAAACCTTGATCAAGTCAATTGGCCCACTTAGGCTCACTTGACCCAAAGTGACCTAAAGTATCCCTTTTGAGCCAAATTCTAATCCTACCCAAATTGGATTGAACTAAGCCCACCTAAGCCTCACATTGTGATCAACAATCATCATGAGATGATCAATCACTCAGTCAAACCAAGTCAAACCTGTTGACCAAGTCAACACTTGCCAAAATGAAACTTAAACTAGCCAAAATCCACCATAGGACAAATTGATTGAAACCATTAACCAAAACCAATTCAAGATCAATGTTTGAACTTGACCAAGTCATCATTTAAGCCTAACCTAGCTCAATTAGCCACTTGACCCAAGTTGACCCAACTTGACCTAAAAAGTCAAAATGTGTTAAATATTGATCTAAACTAAATTGATTACAACCAATGGGTCAAGTTCATTCTAAATCACTTGTTGAACTTGACTAAAGCCTCAATGGCCAACTAGACCCAACCTCTCTTGATCATGAACCCAACTTGACCTAAAAGGTCAAATTGAGCCAAAATCAAACCAAACCAAAATTAATTGAAACCAAAGCTTGCAACATATTTCAAATGACCAATGAAACCTAAACCAACCCATGACCTAACCCAATTAGGTCAAATTGGTCAACTTGACCCATCTGACCTAAATGAAATCAAATGAACCAAAACCAAATATAAACCAAATTGAATCGAATCAATGATGCCAACACATATCAAAAGGTCATATAAACTTGACCCAACCCTTGATTTGACCCAATTTGACCATTTGGTCAACTTGACCCAAGTTGACCCATTTGACCTAAATGGGTCAACATGAGCCAAATGACATCAAATCAACTCCAAATTCTTTGAAATTTGGCCCAACCTAATTTCAAACTATTCTAAATTTGCCTAAAGTGAAATCAAAGCCAAATCACTATTTTACCCCTAGGTCAAGGGGTAACCCATGGCCAATTCCACTTGGAATTTGGTCATATCCTTTCATGGCCACTTGGCACCCTTTTAGCCAACCAAGTGGACACTAATGGGTGTGGTGCACATGACCCAATTGGTTTGGGTCAGCCAAACCAAACCCAAGGTAAAAACCAACCACCCCACTCAAAATGAGTACATGGGAATCACTCCTCCACCTCATTTAACATGGAAACTTCTCAACTACCTCCCTATGGCCAAACCAAACCACATGGTATCCAAAATGGCCCAACCAACTCAACCCTTAGGATCAATTTGATCAAAATGGCAAATCCATGCTCGACCGTCTGATCCTTCTAGGGGGAGATATACTCCCTCTAATTTCACTTGAACTTCACTGATTCACACTCGATTGAAGCATAGAAACTCAGAGAAAGCAATTCCAAGCTCCCTCAAGGTCTCCTAAGCTACTTTGATTTCTCCATTCTCGATTTTCTTAAGCTAAAAATAGGGGAGTTCAAAGGATTTTCCTTCTCATCCAATTCTTAACAGCTCAATTCCTTCATGCACTGGGGACTGAGCTCACCTGTCTCCCAAGTGTTCAAGCCACGGAAGAGGGTCTAGACCAAGGCCACAAGCATTTGAAGGGGACTTTGATCAATTGGAAGAACCACTAACCTCAAGCCCTCAAACCTTCAACTTTCTGCCTCGACTAGACAAAGCTACCGACTCAGGGAGCATGATAGCCTCTGAGTATGGATCAAACCGAGCTAGAGAATTTTCTTTGGTCCTTTTGAAGGAAATTTCAATTTCATTGCATTTTGACCCATTGGATCTTCATCTCCTTGTATGTTGATGGTGTGGGTTCAATTTTTAATTCAAGCTCAATCGAGCTTGGATCAAGCCCTAAGGGGTGGATGCGGTTGCCCTCTCCCATAGGCGAGCTCAGAGATGAATCATGGACCATCCATCCCACATGTTTTGGATGGATGGTCCAGATTAATCCACGTTAGATCTGCATTTTAATCCATTTAATGCTGCGTGCTTAATCTTGACTGTCCGATCTTTGATCGGTCAAGATTTATACATTGGCTGTATATGAAATTTTAATAACCAATCCCATCGCATGCCGTGGTTCAAGTGGCACCGATGGGATTAGTTATATAATTAGACTATTTAATTAAGTTTTAATCACAAAAAATTAAAAAATACATAATTAAATATAGAAAAATCAAAAAAATATAATCTCAAATACATTTTGAAGATATTTCAAAGGGAAATAATATATAATTAAGTTTAATTGATTTTGAATAGTAAATTTTTTATAATTTAGGTTTTATTGGGAATGTAATAATGTTAATTACTCCCTAAATTATTTCATGGATTAATTACAAACTTCTTAGGTATGTTTAGTGGGATGATTCTGCCTCCGCTAATTTTTTGGAATTTATTAATGGCCTAATTAGGGTAATTGCTTGATTCACTCCTAATCGCCCTTCTAATTAATTAAATGCTTAATTAACCTATTAAACAGTGATAAATTCATTAATTAAGTTTATTAATTACCTTAGAATAATGAATGGTCTTAGGGATTGAGATTAGGAGTCCTCTCCCAAATCTTTTCCCCCTAACTTTATTTCATTTAGATAAAAATCTAGTTAAGGTGCAAATTAATTAAATAGTTTAATCACTATATTAAATGGCTTAATTAATCAAAATTTTAAAATTAAATTAATCTGAACTTAATCCTTTTCTTCTTGGGTGGATACTTAGGTTTTCAATAACTTAAGTAGCTTAAGGAAATCATATCTAACCCATATGTGTGGGAAGGGTTATGAAAGTACTTAAGTTAAATCATTTAGCTTAATTGATCATTAATTCTGAGCCAAATGCATTAGGTATCTTTCTTTCTTAGGTGCATTACTGATTTAAATTTCTTGTGATTTTATGTCATACATTGGCTCTAATTATTTGGTTAAATATGTTAAATGTAGTGGGTAATTAATGGACTTACATATTAACCCAAACAAAATATAAAATCAATCTAATGGTTCTAAAATTAAAATAAAACAACATACACATGTGGGAAATGGATTAGTACCAGCAAATCTTTTCACATTTCTTAAATTCAAATCAAACTCAAAATAAAATTAAACAAAAAGTTTCTTTAAACAATTTTGATTCACTTTAAATAATCTTATTCCATAGGATTGTCTTTAGGAATTAATTAGGGTGAATGAATTTTTATGCTTTCATCACTTTATTTCTTTCCTAGCATGCTAAATGTGTATGTCATATAAAAATCATGCATTCATGCCTTTTGAAAAATCAAATCAAAATGAAATATTTCATTTATGTCAAATTGCATGTTTTGGCTAAAGTAAGAATATTAATGATTATCATCACTACTAAATCCAAAATTATTTTCAAAACTTATAAATCAAACATTACAACTAAAAGGTATGCTACTTATAATTATTTATAAGCTTGCATGTGAGTATAGTATAAGGTGTGCATTGTGTGACTTTCCATCTCTTCTCTTTCAACATTAGTTTTGAATAGGATTTGCAAAGTGTATAGTTCATTTGAAAAGAACACAACACTTACTTAAATTCATTCTTATTCACTCTTATATCATCAATTAAGAAGGATATTCATACTTGCACACATAAATTAAACAAACATAAACTTTTTGCATGATTTTTTTCCATTCATTTACCTTGTGTACATGCACATATATTTAAGGAAAGTGGTATATTAGTCTAAACATCACGGGGTTGCAAGGCTTTAAGTAGCCCTAAGTAGGTCTTGTGCCTTACACCCCTACTGTAGAAAATAATGGAGCCATACTCACTTATTCCTTTCATACATGTAAATGTGCATATGAATAATGGATAAAAGAATCCCTCCTTTCTACTTAACACAATCATGCATCAATAAAACATCCAAATTTCTTAAATAAACTCTTAGCATTCATCATTAAGGTGTGCTAACATTTCTATTTACATATATAGATATGCTTAGGGTTCATCCATATGCATGTTACACTTACTAGAAAGAAATAAAGTGTTGAGTGTTTTGATAAGAATTTTCTACTTAATCTTAAAATGCCTTCTTTGAATATTTGTTTAGAGTTGTTCTAAACTTAGGATTAATTAAAACACATAATAAAATATTCACAAACAAAGCCATTAATGAATCACCTTAGAAATTACTTAGGGAGGAGAGAAGTTCTCTCTTTCCCTCTCTTTACAACACTTAGTAATTAAGTTGTAGGTTCATTCAAACCAAATTAAATTATGAAATAAAACTTAACCAAATCACCACTTAAATTAAACCACCCTCTAAGTTGAATCTTTCATACTTAGAAAATTCTAATTTTAAGGCTTAACTAAGATATACCATACAAATCTTAAATGGCACACATATTAGGCTAAGTAACCACTTCTAATCCTATTAGGGCGGTGCATGATTTAATGTTTTTTTTATTTTATGATGTGATATTTTAGTCTGGATGTTAGAAGTGTAGCTGAATGGTAGGATGATATAAATAATCATTGTCTTCTGGGCATTGTTTAAAATAAAATATAAATATTTTTGGAGTGTATTATACCTCAAGCATAATACAAAATAGGCCAAGTAGACTTGGTTACCCATGTGTGGGGTGCTAAGTCCAATACATTCTTGGGATTGTGTGATTTGTTTAGCTAATCTCTATTTTATAGGTTTTAGTTAGATCTTCATTTCCCTTTTTTCATGTAATTTTGCAAATTAGGATTTGGAATGATTATTATGGGAGATTTGGATGAACATTGGTCATAAGATTATGTCTTATGCACCATGTGAAGCCTTTGGAGCAACCACATTCCAACCAACCAAAAGAAGAAAGAAGAAAGAAGAAAGAACCAAATGAAGAATGAAGAATGAAAAATGAAGACCCCCATAACATGAATTCATTTATCTTTCCAAAGGAATAGATGAAGGCAAGAATATTTTCACCATAGCAAGTCATATGCTTTTGCAATATGGATAAGTTGTTATTTATTTAGAAATGAGACTAAGTCCTTAAACACACTCCCTAAAAGACTAGATCATGTAGGGCATGAATAATGACTTAGATCTAATGCAAATTTTGTTAAGTTTTTATTTTAATTTTTGGACAATTTATTTGACATACATGGGATTCATATGCCTAATACATGAGAAATTTGTTATGGGCCAAAATTACCAAAAAGGTGGTGTATTTCCACCATGTCTCTCAAAGGTCAAGCCATGTTCGCTGACAAAGGTGGAAGCCTCCATAAGTAAGAGTGAAGCAAGATGATTTTATGCATGATGTGAAACATATAACATCCAGCTAAGGGGTTGCTAAATCTTTTTTCTTGATTTATATTGTAGGATTTAGGTGAGGTTATGAGTTGTTAATTTTAATTTTGATTTGATTATTTGGATAAAAAATTTATTTTTCTCTAAGAGCCTAATTGCATCCAGGTCATTCATCAATCAATGAAGAAACTAGAAAAATCATGCCATCTTAATGCATAAGCTAAACAAACTTCAAACAATTTATAAAGCTAGCGCAAAAGAATAAAAAGCCAATGTGGTCAGACTCCACCACATAAACTCGAAAAGAAATAGGTAGTCGAGCTTTTCCCTTATACAACCTGGATTTTAAATGAATAATTGCAATTAAAATGAATTCATGTTATGGGGGTCTTCATTCTTCATTCTTCATTTCTTCATTTCTTTCTTTCTTTCTTTTCTTCTTTTCTTTTGGCTTGGTTGGAATGTGATTGCTCCAAAGGCACATGGTGCGTAAGACTTAGTCTTATGACCAATGTTCAGCTCCACTTCCCCATAACATTCATTCCAAATCCTAATTATAAAAATTACAGAAAATAGGAAAAAGTAAATCTAACTAAAACCTATAAAATAAAGATTAGCTAAACATATCATGCAACCCAAGCATGTATATGAATAATTTGGACTTAGCACCCCACACATGGGTAACTAAGTCCACCTGGCCTATTTTGGATCATGCTTAAGGGTATAAGCAACCTGCATAGCAAAAGTATTTATATTTTTATTACAAGGCCCCTTAAGCACAATCCTCTGTAGAAGATAATGATTAGACTAAGCTCATCCTATCATCCAGTCTATGCATATACACCCTAACATCCAGTCTTAAAATATTACATCACAAAATAAAATCAGGCATCAAATCATGCATCTCCCTAACATAGAGCTAGAAATGATGACTTAGCCTACTGTGTATGCCATTTAAAGCTTGTGTGACATGTCTTAGCTAAGCTTTAAGGTTGAAAGTTTCTTAAGTGTGAAAGGATTCAACTTAGAGGGTGGTTTCATTTTAAGTGATTTAGTTAATTTGTCAATTTTATTTGATGATTTGATTTGGTTTGAATGAACCTACATTTAATTACTAAGTATTGTAAAGAGAAAAAAAAGAGAAGATAACTTCTCTTTCATCCCTACCTTAAGTAATTTCTAAGGTAGATTCATTAAAGATTTTCCTTTAGTGAATATTTTATTATTTATTTTAATTAACCTTAAGTTTAGATTTGCTCTAAATAAACCTATTCAAGAAAGGCATCTTAAGAATAATTATGGTGAATTACTATCACATAACACACAAGCATTTATTTCTTTTCAACATGTATATCATACATATGAATGATCCTAAGCATACATATACATGTAATACAAAATCTTAGCACATCTTAATGATGAATGCAAAGAGATGTTTATTTAAGAAAATTTGGATGTTTCATGAATGCATGATTTTATTAAGTAGAAAAGAGGGATTCTTTTATCCATTGATCAAATGCACATTTATATGTATGAAAGATATAAATGAGTATGACACCATTATTTTTTACACCAAGGGTGTAAGGTACAAGCCTACTTGGGGCTACTTAAAGCCTCGTAACCCCGTGATGTCCAAACTAATATACCACTTCTCTTAAATACATGTGCATGTACAAAAAGGAAACAAATGGATGAAGAATCATGCAAAGAACTTTTGTTTGATTTGGTTATGAAATTTACATGTGTAAATGTGAAGATCCTTCTTAAGTCATAACATGGAAATGCATAGGAATAGATTTAAGCAAGTGTTATGTTCTTTTCAAATGAACTATACACTTTGTAAATCCTATACAAGTCCATGTTAAGAGAAGAGAAGGAAAACAAGACCAAATACACATTTTATGTTATAATCACATGCAAGCTTATAAGTATTTATAAGTAGCATACCTTCATTTGTAATCTTTAATTTGTAGGGTTTTTTAAAAAAAAAATTAATTTTTGGTTTAATAGTGATAATGGCCACTCATATTCTTAACTTTAGCCAAAAGATGCAATTTAACATAAAGGAAATATTTTATTTAATTTGATTTTTCAAAAGATATGAATGTGTAATTTCATATGACAAACAACATTTAACATACTTGGAAAGAGATAAAGTGATGTAAGCATATAACTTCACTCACCTAATTAATTCCTATGGGCAATCCTATAAGATAAGATTACTCAAAGTGAATCAAAATTCTTTAAAGAGATTTTTTTTAATTTGATTTGGCTTAAGTGGTGTAGAAAGAGTTTGTTGGTCCTAACCCATTTCTCCCATGTGTGAGTTATTTTAGTTTAATTTTAGAATGATTAGATTGATTTTTATGTTTTATTTAGGCTAAGGTGTGAATTAAATTCATTAATTATCCCTTACCTATACCACTTTTACATAATTATTCAAACATTATTAGCCAACATATGATATGCAACCAAATAGAATTTAAATTAGCAATACACCTTAAGAAAGAAGGGGCCTAATGCAATTGGTTCACAATTAATGATTAATTAAACTAAAGGGGTTTTAATTAAGTATTTTCATAACCATCTACATATGTGAGATGGATTATAATTTACTTAAACTTACCTTAGGCTTTTGAACACATGAGGATCTACCCAGAAAGAGATTGATTAATTTCTAATTGGTTTTGAAATTTTGATTGGATTAATTAAGTAGATCATTAGTGGATTACTCTTTAATTTGATTTGGATTAAGGAAGAAAGGGGGTTTAGAGAAAATATCCCAAACCCATTCCATAAACCTCCTCTTCACTTAAACAATGTTTAATTATCTTAATTAAGAGATTAAATTACTATTCATATACTTAATTACTCCTAATTACATTAAGAGGGTGATTAGGGGTTCATTAATTAATTTCCTAATTAACTCATTAATAAATCCCAAAAAAAAGGGAGGCGTAAGTCTCAAAACATGTCTAAGAAACTTGGAATTAATTAAAAAAGTAATTAGAGAGTAATTAAAGTTATTGAATTTTTAATTAAACCCTAATTAAAGAAAATTCACTACTCAAAATTAATTAGAAATAATTTTATTGGATTTCCCTCTAAATTATCTTTAAAATGAACTTGAGTTTATATTTTTTGAATTTTTCTATATTTATTTATGAATTTATAAAGTTTATGTGATTATAGGGCAATTAAATAAGCTAATTATATAACTAATCACATCGGCGCCACGTGGACTGCTAACGTGACGCGCACTATCCACATGGCACAATGGGATTGGTTATTTAAGTTGTCACATCACGCACCGCATCAGCTGGTGATGAGACGTGCTTTCCCCGGGCTGTCTGATCAAGGATCGGATGATCAGGATCAAACCCACGGTTATAAAGAAATTAAATCAGATATGTAACATGTTTTAATCAGGTTTGTCCATCCAAAACACACGGGATGGAGGGCCCATGATTCATCCCTGCCTAAGCCTGTGGGAGACAAAGGCCATCCATCCTCCATGGCTTGATCCGAGCTCACTTGAGCTAGAATTAATTTGAGATTCGACCCACATCATCTAGACATAGAGAAGAACATCCAACGGTTGAATTTTAATGGGATTACAATTCCATTCACAAAGGACCAAGCACTTTTCAAATTAAGCACGGTTTTGAGTCATACCTCGCCAAAGGCTATCACTAGGGCTTCCAACGGAGGAGGTAGTTTCGTCTAGTGGAGATGAAGCTCTGTTGAAAGTTTCAAGATTCAATTTGAACTCGATCTCCCAATTGACCAAGGCTCCCTCCAATGGCTTGTGGCTTTGGTCTAGGTCTCCCTTCCTATGGCTTGGATGCTTGGAAAACACCTTGGGTGAGCTCGACTTGGTGCCTTGATGGTGCTTGCAAGAGCAATTGAGGTTCAGTTCAGAATTGAGTGAAATGGAAATTCCTTAGGCCTCCCCTATTTCGACTATGAAGGAAATCTAGAAGGAGAAGTTCAAATGAGCTTGTGAATGCTTGGGAAACTTGGAGAAGCTTTCCTTTGATCCTCTGAGCTCAATCGAATGCAAGGAAGGTGGTTTGAGTGGAAATGAAGGGGAGTATATCTCCCCCTACTTGGATCGGATGATCGATGCTTGCTCTTCCATTTTGATCAATTTCTTTGATTGAATGGGTTGTTTAGGTTGTTAGGGATCTCATGTGCTTCAATTTTGGCATAGGAGTGGAATGGAGGAGGTGCACATGTGTTAAATGAGTGTGGGAGGTGATCCAAGTGGAGAATTTTGATTGGAGGGGTCAATTTGGCCTTGGGTTGGGCATGGCCCAAACCCATTGGGTCATGTTCACCACCTCCCTTAGTATCCAAATGGTCCATTAAGAGGATGTCAAGTGGCCATGAGAAGGAATTAACCAAATTCCAAGTGAATTTGGCCATAGAATACCCTTTGACCTAGGGGTAAAATGGTCATTTGGCCTTGATTTTTATTTGGGCATATTTGGGTTATGCTAATTTTCAATGAATTTGGAGTTTATTTGATATGATTTGGCTCAAGTTGACCCATTTAGGTCAAAATGGGTCAACTTGGGTCAAGTTGACAAATTGGTCAAATTGGGTCAAACCATGGATTAGGTCAAGTTCATATGACCATTTGAAGTATTTTGGTATCATTGGTTTGGTTCAATTTGATTTAGATTTGGTTTTGGTTCATTTGAGTTCACTTAGGTCAAATGGATCAAGTTGACCAATTTGACCATTTGACCCAATTAGGTTAGGTCATGGGTTGGTTTAGGCTTGGTTGACCATTTGAAATGTATTGCAAGCTTTAGCTCCAATCAATTTTAATTTGGTTTGATTTCAAGTTGATTTGATATTTTAGGGCAAGTTGGGTTCATGGTCAATTAGGCTAGGTTGGGTCTAGTTAGCCAATTGAAGCTTTGGTCAAGTTCAACAAGTGATTTATAATAAATTTGACCCATTGGTTGCAATCAATTTGGCTTAGATCAAGATTTGACCCATGTTAACTTTTTAGGTCAAATTGGGTCAACTTGGGTCAGGTGGCCAATTTGGCTAGGTTTGGCCCAATTGATGGCTTGATCATGTTCAATCATTGATGGATTGGTTTACAATAATAGTTTCAATCAATTTGACTTATGGTGAATTTTGGCTAGTTTGGGTTTCATTTGGGCTAAGTGTTGACTTGATCAAAGGCTAGGTTTGACTTGGTTTGACTTGGTTTGACCTAATTTGAGTGATTGATCATCCTAGGATGATTGTTGCTCACAATGTGCCTTAAGTGGGTTTAGTTCAATCCAATTTGGGTTTGATTAAAATTTGGCTCAAAAAGGTACTTTAGGTCACTTTTGGGAGCCTAAGTGGGTCAATTGGCTTGATTAAGGCTTGATTCAAGTTTGGTTGAACTCACATATGGACTTATGATTCAAATATAAATCCATTTGCAAGTGATTTGGAGTCAAATGGGTCTTGATTCATTTGATAATTTCAAGTGAAAAGGGTGAATATGAGTTTGACTTGGGTTAGTTTGATTTTGGTATGATGATTGAAGTTTGTATTTATATTTGGGCTTATGATTGAAGGATGGAACTTCCAACATATGACCTCCTCCTATCTCTGATAGGTGTTTCATAATGAAATGGAGGTGGAGGTGACATTGTAATCCTCCTCACATCTCCTTCCCCTTCAGAACCGGAAAGAGGATGGAACTTGTTCTGAGTAAGCAAAGGAGAAACTAACCTGGGTGACTTCTCTACTACAATATGAGACAATGTCTCCATCTCCTTGAGGATGCGCACATGATGCTTGCTTGATCTTGTGACTCCTATTATTGCACTGGGTCCGGCTAGGTGGAATAGTGCGGGAGCTAGAACCTACCTCAAAGGCTGACTATTGGCAAGGCAACAGATTGAACCCAACCTAAGGCTGACTATTAAGTGAATGTCATTGGGGGACTTAGATCAACTCAGAGATAGTCAAAGATAGATTTCATTTTTTTTTATAGATTGTTTGTTTTGATTATGAATCATATTGGTTTGTGATGGGCTGCACTGAATAGGGGCCATGGACTAGACTAACTTCAGTATCGATCCAAAGGGTAGTACCACACAAGGTAGGATCCAACCAAAGGGATATCTTTCGGATGCATATGGAAGAAAAGTATACTTACATCCTGAGACGTTGTTGTAATCCATTGGCAAGGCAACAATTTGAACATAACCTAGGGTTGACTATTGAGTGAATGCCGCTAGGGGACTTAAATCAGCTCAAAGATAGTCAAAGATAATTTCATTTTAGATTTTTGTTTGATTTTAATGGATCCTATTGGTTTGCAATGAACTACACTGAATAGGGGCCATGGAGGCTTAAACCTAACTCAGATTTACCAATTCAAAGGGAATAGCCTACCAACCATAAGGTAGGACTATCCAACCAAAGGAGTGTCTTTCGATTTGCAATGGTCAAGTTTTAAGAAGAAAGCGCAGGGACTCACATCTTCTAGAAACAAGGAACCACTGGGGTGATCGATTATTTTGGGCAACAAATCGAACCTGACCTAAGCTGCCCATCAGTTTTTGCGACAGTCATGCCAGAAAGAATGTGTCATAGTCTTATATCTTCCAATGCGGAATGACCGTCAGGGTAACCTGCTTGTGGAAAAATAGATTGAACCCAACCTAAGGGCGACTATGGAGTGAGTACCCAGGGATTTATCTCAACTCATGGTCGAAATTCCTATAGGAGACACGCCTAAAGATAGGATGCATGTTTGGGAGAAGGGGCCCTTTGGGGGCTTGAATTCTTAATCCACAAGTGAATTAATTTGTTTATTTTAATTTATTTTAATGTGGACCCTGTTAGTTTGCAAGGGATCAAATTGAGAAGGAGTTTATATCAGCCTAAACCTATCTCAGATTTACTGAACCAAGGGAGAATCTGTATATATGTAGAACAAATTCTCCAACCATAGGGGTGGCTACTAGGAAATGGGGACCGTCCAATCCAAAAGTAACCTGGGTAGTGATAAATGGGGTCGCAAAGGACTTGATCCAAATAGAGTGCCCACAGGGGATGGGGCCGCTAAAGGGCTTAATCCAACACCCTGAAGAAAATGACATGGCTAGTCATAAATCCAATAGGTATTCTGTCCAACTCAAGGAGAAAGCACGGGGACTCATATCTGCCAAGAGTGGTGTACTCACCGGGTGAGCCATACAACATCCACCAACCTAAGGTGCCGTTTGCAACAATCGCTAGAAGAAAGCTCGGGGACTCACATCTTCACATAAGTGGAATTGATTTAGGGGTAGTCGGCTGGTGCTATCCGACCTAGGGCGACTACTGAGTGAATGCCACTGGGGGACTTATATCAACTCAAAAGTAGTCAAGAGAAAAGGAGCCTCTGGGGGACTTACCCTAAACTCAAATAAACTCAACCTAGTTAGTGCATGATGGCTAGTTCAAGAAGAAAGCACGGGGACTCACATCTTCTTAAATGAAGTCAACATGAGGTAGCTCACTGGCTGCATAGTGAAGCATACCATACTAACAAGGCACTCAGTTGGTTTGCAATAGTCAAGTTAGGAAGAAAGCACGGGACTCACATCTTCCAACAAATGACCACTAGGGTAACATAATAGCATGTAGACCCAACCTAGAGCAGCTAATGAGTGAGTGCTACAGGGGGCTTGTTCCCACATCAAAGTAGCATGAGATAAAAGATTTATGTATGTTATTGTGCATGTGTTAAAAGGAATAAGATGCCTCTAGGGGACTCTTATACCTACCTTAAAACACGCTGAGGAATTAATGAAATGATGCCACAGATGGCAAACAAAACTCCCACTAAGAAAGGATGCCGCTTGGGGACTCTTACACCTAACTTAGTTATGATAATCAAAATAAGATGCCTCTTGGGTTCTCTCATACCTATTCTAATAGTGCCGATAGGTTGTGTTAGTGTTGTGAAAGAGGGATAGGATGTCCACCATTAATTCTAGTATAGGAAGAGGAAACTCATCCTTAGGACATGCTTTGTTCAAGTCTCTAAAATCGATGCAAATACAAATTTGGCCATTCTTCTTCTTAATCGAAGACGACACTAGCTAACTAGATATTTTTTCTTCCTAATGAAACCAAAGATCGATCTTGACTTGAAATGACATGGTTCAATTTATAATCACATGCATCTAGAAGCTTGCTTAATAGAGAACGTTTGGGTCTATTGCTAGCTTGTGGACTACAACGTCAGAAGATAATCCTAAAATTTCTTCATAACTCCATGAGAAGCAGTCTTTAAACTTAGTCAATAGCCTAACTAAGTCATTGGTTTCTTCTTCATTAAGCAATGAACTGATGTACATCGGGAAAGAATTTTCTTCTGTCCCGAGGTTGATTTCTTTGAGCTTGTCTATTGTTGAATGGATTTCTTCTTCAAATTCTAGAGGTGCATCCTTGACTTGAAGATCATTTGGATCATCTGAGATTTCTAAACACACATTCTCATAAGAGTTGGGGATGTGTGAGAAGAACCTATCAGACTCCAAATGGTTGGTAACCAAATAATAATCGCCATCATCGATTGGACCCACTATACTGAATCCTAGTCCTGCTTTTGATTGTGCTTCCCTACCTGAGTTGTTCCATAATTTTTCAAAGTACTCTGACCTGTGCTTGGACCATGTGTGAGGAACCAAACCTTTCTGTATAAGATTTTGAACACAGGAGAGTAAAAATCAACTGGTAATTCCATTAATTCTTTAAAAGTATCTTCCTCAAGTCCTACATCTAGCACTTGGATGATGAACCTAAAAGAACCTCTTTCGCTTTCATGTCACGGAAGACTTAGGGACTTCCTTAACTACTAAACCTTCAACTGAGATGTAAGTGAGGTAAGAGCTAAGGTTCCCAACTCCGCCTAATAGTTCTCTACATAAACTAGATTCAAATGCTTTGCTTGAGGCTGGTCTTCATCAGAATGAAAGTCACCTCCAATGGACCCTCGAGAGGGTTGGGTATACTAATCACATTAGACTCATCCTCAGCTAGATTCCAAGTTATGTGAATAGGGTACTCTCTGGAACAAACGACCTCTATTGGTCAAGGCCAACTGTAGGTCTCCCACCTCTAACCGCTCTGTTTCTACCCTACCGGTGGAGGTTGAGCCATTCTACCCACATGTCCATATGATGGAAGCGGGTGGAATGTGAGATGCTCTCTCTATTTCTTTCTCATTTCTCCTTTCTTGTGGACTTGGATTTTTTTTCTTTTCATTTTCTTTTATCTTTTCTTTTCTTGATTTTCTTTTCTTTTATTTTGCATTTGAATTTTCCCAAGTTCAAAAAAAGGGTGTGTTGAGGAAGATAGTAGGTTGCATCCTCATAAATCTCAACCTCTCTAATTGAAAATGTTTTTCATCACCAATATTCAATTCCATATTTTTGAACTTGATGCCGATGAAGGGAGGATGGAAATGATCTTACGATGTATCCAAGGCCTTCTAGAAAAGCTGAATGAAGTATTCAATCAATGATGTAGAACTTGGCTTCATCTTCCAATCATCCATCCATAACACTATAGAACCTAAAGCCGCTCACCTTGATCATTGAATCCTCTCAACATCATCCCATTTTCGAAGTGTAGATGTCGATCCTCAAATAGGCAAGGGTCTTTAGACTCATAATGTTCACCGATGCACTATCCAGAACCTGTGAGTCTGAACTATCCATGTCGTGATGTAGAGGATGGTTGTGCTCCAAGTCCCCTGAAGGTCTTCATCATGAAGGTGATCCCTTGGGCTTCTTTTATATAGTGTGCTTCCTCACCCACAATGAGCTAAGCATATTTCGGGATCAAGGAGGGCCTTGATTAGTGACTCCCTCATCTCTTTGGATAAGATAAGGGCATCATATATGCTTAGCTTAGATGACAACTTTCTTAGATGAGAAAGGACATTGTAGTCCACCTTCTATTGGTCTTCCACAAGCATATCCAATGGTGGAGCATCTGGGAAGGGCTTCTGATCTTGCATCAATGACTTGTTTCCCTTTATCTTGGTGCGCCCTAGGAGGTAGAACCTTGCCACTGGAGGTTGACTGATCTCTTGAGGTGGTGGTGGAAGGTTCTACGCACTGCTCACCTGCCTTCTCCTATGGGACCCTGAATCGGATGATTCCAAGTCTATCTCAAGAGGTGAAAGTAGTGTTCAAAGTTGGAAAGTCCAACTAATCAAAGAGGAAGATCAAAATTGTTATAGTTATTTAGACTTGAAGAGTTATCTTAGGAATAGAAGAAGACAAACCCATAAGTGACAGATATAATTCAAGCTAGCTTTATTCTTCAATTTCTTGGAATTGTTTGGAGGTAAAAAGTAGAAATCAAGTAGAGTGAGTGGGTAAGGGATTTTTTATGCCCTTATCCATACAAGAGTTCTACTAGTAGAAGAAATAGAAGAACAATAAAAGAAGTTCTGTGGAAGAACAAGGTTGAGGCTGGACGGCCGGATGTGCTAAAGGGCTATCTCGGGCCGACACATGATGTTGTTGTTGCTGCTGAGCTCCTCCTTTTTCTAGAGTTGGCACTAGCAACTTGCAAACCTTCCTTGGTGGTGGAGGTTTGAGCTAACTCGAGCACCTGCAAGGAAAGCTTCTTGATCTTCTAGACTATCTTCTTAGAGGTACAAGATAAGGAGATATCCCAACCTTCTTTGGTTTTGGTAGGATCACATGTATCCCCAAGGATTACCCTAATGGAACTGAAAGGTTGTTCCATAAGGTATTCCTTTGGGATAACTAGACCGGTCTTAAACTATGTTCAAGCCCCTTAAATGTGAAGCAATCCTCCAAAATGTGGCCTAGCATATGGTGAAAGGCAAAAGTTTGGATCATGACTTTTGCTAACCTCCCCCTCTAGGCTCCTAGCTTGGAAATCAGTTTCTTTAAGAGATTCTTAAAGATTTTCCTAATTACTCCCTCTTAAAAGAATAAGGTTTGTTTAACTTATCTAAAAGTAGGTGGACCATAGCTACCAGTGGTATGCATGTCATCGCTATGGTGGGCGAGTGCGGTTATGTGGAGGCTACTGAGGCTAGGGCCTCGGTGGTGGCAAAGGAGGTGAGGCTAGGTCAGGGTCTCTCGATTGATCTCTAGCTGCTTCCTCTTATCAATCGCTACTACGTGTTTCTTCATAGACCTTTGGGATTTCGGCAAGATCTTGAAAAGGCAACTATTTGGCCTCAGACTAGCCTTGTTGATTAGCTTCTCAAATGTTTTGATAGTGAAGCCCTTAAGCATGAAGGCGACCAAACCATGGATATTCTTTAAGAGAATCTCAATGGCATGTTGTTCATAGGTTCACATACTACATCGAGAATATAATCAATGAGGTCTCACCGGTGCTACAACTGATCACCCATGCAACCCTTTGTCGAGCTCCAACAAATCTCTTGATGAAGAGTTGCTCTAACTTAGCAAATATCTTCATTGAATCATTGGGCCATTCAGTATACTAATCAAAAGAAATACCTGCTAGGCTACTGACAAAGAGTCTAAAGAGTAAAGCATCGCTGCCACCTGCATTGCAACAACTAGCTCTGAAATGTTATATGTTACCTCGGGTTTCCACTGCCATCGAAGCTTTTGAAGGAAGGAGGCATGAAACCCTTGGGATACTGAATGGAATTGAATTCCTCTTGGTAGGGTCTACCCTTTGGAACCAATGATCCTCCCCGGCTTGTGCCAAAGCTTCCTTCACCTGCTACTCAACCATAGATTTTAGATCTTTTTCATGTATGGAGGTACTTCCACTACCTTCCTATACAGGCTAGTGCTACCTTGCTCAACGGGAGGTAGAGTCTTGGCTAGGTCTAAGATATGCACTAGCTCAGGTTGACTAACATTGAATGTAGGGATGAACTATTTGTTTATGAAGTAATCGACACTCTAAGTCAGAACACATGCCATCCTATCAATCCGCTTGTCCTTCCCTTAACCGATGTCTAAGGTGCTGATTCTGGTGTCTTCCTCATCAACCTCATCACCTTCCATGGCTGTTGTTCCCCCAAGAGAACCTCTCAACCATGCACACTGGAATCCCCATCAATACATCTTCGTTGGGATCAAAGTTGACTATTTCTTCATCTAATAACTCATACCCTAGGATTTCCTTCTTTTGCATGAAATAGCCACTATCTCTTTGGAATGATCCATCAACGGAATGATCAGTCGGTGTGATCACTATCATGAACTGAGAGGCACCGGACCTCATCTTAGAATGGGGAGTCAATCCTGTGGGGGCTGTAATCACTAGATGAATGATAATCCTGGCTACTACTGGCTATAAGAGGGGTAGCAATCCTAGGATTCCACATCATGTACTGAACATCATCTGGAATCTAAAACAACTATCACCATCTTCATCCAGAATTAGAGTTGGTGAAGGAACGACTACGACACTTCAAGGTCGCCACTCCTTCCACACCACCATTAGGGAAGAAAGGGGAGAGCTCACCACCTACCACTGGGTGGTGAGGGGGTAGGATCCCTTGGCCATAGCCAGATCACTTACGGGGTACATTTTTTCCCGGATGCGGCTTTCAAGACCATAGATGGAATAGATGCTGTAACCTCGACCGACAATGGTGGATTCAGGGTGAAGGCGGAGGACACCACCAACCCCATGCATTTAAAATGCCCTATGGTGGCTAGTCCCAAGAAGAAGAATACTACTAGTATGGTCACTTGTGTAGCGCACCCAGCTAGAAAATCACCAAAGAAGTGGTCCTAATCCAACCCTCACTAGTAATGTGTAATGTATGGGCCTCATGGGCCCTCTCCTAGCGAATCTACCTCTCTACACTAGGGGGAGAACAGATCAAAGATCAACTGCATCGACTAAAGCATCCATATGACCCACCCAAGCAGACGAGTGGAGGCACCATCCCTGAAACCCGCCATTGAACCCACTCTGGAGAGATAAACGAATCTGCATCCTCGAGAGAGGGATGGAGCTAGTTTTTAAAGTACCGGTGGTGAAGTGATCATGGGAGACTCATCCATGGTGATCTGACGCCTCTGCTCTACAGCTATCCAGTATGGAACCGTTTGACCATGTTCTTGTTCCTATCTTTGGGTGTGAGTAGGATGAGAGGAGTGTGAACTAGACCCATACTCAAATGTAGGAAAGTAACCAGGGAGCCTTACCCTTGGAGATGCGATGGTAAGGAGCTATCCACATTGGGGACATGGGCAACTCTAGGATGAGCGCAATTTGGGCTGGGCTAACGGTGAAGTGCAGTATTGTCATAACTTGATGAGGATACATTGAGTCAGATGATGGTAGTCTATCGATGAGGCTTACGCGACCACCTTCTTCTGGCGTGGTGAGGGAATGCCCTCACAAGTGATCCCCCCTCAAATCCCCTCCAAAGTGGATCAAGTGGTATGGTCCAAATGGGGAAATCGACGATCTAAGCAAGGTCCATGCCATGAGGAAGGTAAAGACAAACTTACAGCATTACCTTGTTGTAGTGACTCTACTGCGGCTTAAAAGAATTTACAATGAGCAATGAACTTATATCGATTTTCTATCTCCATAGATTTTTTTTTTTTAATTTTGAATTTTTGAAAATTTGAACCCACATCCAACAATTTGGAAGTGTTAAGTGGGGTTCAAATAAATTTAAGAAGACTGATTGAAAGAGGAATTTGAATATGAATCCAACTTCAACAAATTTGGGTATGTTGAAATATGGATTCAAAATTTTTAAGAAGGATGCTTCCAAAGGTTCATTTTTATTTTGAATTTGAATTTTTGATTTTAGGACTCTTTCCTTTAACAAATTTGGGTATGTTAAAGTAAGCATCAAATTGATTTTGTTTGATTATTTTGGAATTTACACTTAGCAAATTTAAGTATGCTAAGTAAAGTGTTTGTTTCTTTTTGTCGATTTTTTTTTTTTTTTGATTTTGGAAATTTTGGAATTCTTACTTAGCAAATTTAGGTATGCTAGTGAAGAACCTAGGTGTGTTTTTCTTGATTTTTGAAAATAGGATCCTTAGCAAATTTAAGTATGCTAAGAAAATCTTAAGTGTTTCATTTATTTTGGATTTTTTGATTTTTGAAAAGGGTAGGATTCTTAGCAAATTTGGGTATGCTAAGAAAATCCTAAGTGTTTTATTTTGTTTTGATATTTTCAAAGTGGAGTTTTAACTTTAGCAAATTTGGTATGCTAAAGATGAAATCCCACTTGGTTTTGTGAAATGAAAATTTTCACTTAGCAAATTTGGGTATGCTAAATAAAACTCCAAATGGTGTGTTCAAAATTTTTTTATTTGCTTTTGGTTTTGAAAGTTGGAACTTCTCCTTAGCAAATTTGGTATACTAAGGAAAGAGTTTCAGAGGTGTTTGAGAATTTTGTTTTGACTTTGGATTTGGAGACTTCATTGTAAATTATGGACAAGAAAATCTTCATTTTGAGAGATGATCAACTCCACAAATATGTGAAACTTGAATTGTATGCAATTTGAGAAAGCACAACAATAAATGGGTATGTTTTGGTTGGAAATTTGTTGATCTTTTCATTTATGTAATTTTTGGGAAAAGTCTCAACTATATTGAAAATTTGGTTATCCATAAAGCGTTAAATTTTGGTTTTGTTAAATGAAGAAAGACTTGTCAAATTTTGATTTACCAAAGAAAATGGAGTAAATGAAAGTTCTAAAAGATTTTTTAAAATTTTTATAGTTGATTGGTATGCTATAATTTATGAATTTAGAATTAATTACAAATTTGGGTATGTTAAATGAAATTCCAAATGTGTTTTAAAAATTTTTGGATTTTGAATTTGGAAACTTCACTTAACAAATTTGGGTATGTTAAGTGAGGTTCCAAATAGTGTTTGAAAATTTTTGATTTTAGATTTGGAGACTTCACTTAGCAAATTAAGGTATGTAAAGTGAGGTTCCAACTGGTGTTTGAAAATTTTTGATTTTGGATTTGGAGACTTCACTTAACAAATTTGGGTATGTTAAGTAAGGTTCCAAATGTATTTTTTGAAACTTTTGAATTTTTGGATTTGGAGACTTCACTTAACAAATTTGGGTATGTTAAGTGAGGTTCCAAATGTGTTTAGAAAATTTTGAATTTTGAATTTGGAAACTTCTCTTAGCAAATTTGAGTATGCTAAATGAGGTTCCAAAATATATTTTGAAAATTTTTGGAAATTTTTGATTTAGAAACTTCACTTGACAAATTTGAGTATGCTAAATGAAATTCCAAATGTGTTTTGAAAATTTTTGAATTTTGAATTTAGAAACTTCACTTAACAAATTTGGGTATGTTAAATGAAATTCCAAAAGTGTTTGAAATTTTTTGGAATTTTTTGATTTTGAGTTTGGAAACTTCACTTAACAAATTTGGATATGTTAAATGAAATTCCAAAAAGTGTTTGAAAATTATGTTTTGATTTTGGATTTGGAAACTTTACTTAGTAAATTTGAGTATGCTAAATGAGGTTCCAAAATATGTTTTGAAAATTTTTGGAAATTTTTGATTTGGAAACTTTACTTGACAAATTTGGGTATGTTAAATAAAGTTCCAAAGTGTTTGAAATTTCTGCTTTGGTTTTAAATTTGGAAACTTCACTTAACAAATTTGAGTATGCTAAATGATGTTTCAAATGTGTTTGAAAATTTTGTTTTGATTTTGAATTTGGAAACTTCACTTAGCAAATTTGAGTATGCTAAATGAGGTTCCAAAAGTAGTTTGAAAATTTTTTGGATTTTGAATTTGGAGACTTCACTTAACAAATTTGGGTGTGTTAAATGAAGCTCCAAATGTGTTTGAAAATTTTTAATTTTGAAATTAGAAACTTCACTTAATAAATTTGGGTATCTTAAATGAAATTCCAAATATGTTTTGAAAATTTTGATTTATGATTGTTGGTTTTTGATTTGGAGACTTCACTTAACAAATTTGGGTATGTTAAATGAAGTTCTAAAAAGTGTGTTTGAAAAATTTTGATTTTGGGATTTGGAGACTCCACTTAACAAATTTGGGTATGTTAAGTGAAATTCCAAATGTGTTTTGAAAAATTTTGAAATATGATTGTTGGAGTTTTAATTTTTGAAAAGGGGGCTTCCATTCAACAAATTTAAGTATGTAGAATGGAGATCAATCTTATTTTTGAAATGTAAAATTTGTCTGTGTGAATGTTACTTTTTTTTTTTTGAGGAATTCCAACTTAAAATATATGTGAGGTATGTTCAAGTGGGATTTCCTAAGTGATTTTATTTTTATTTGAGAATGAAACCATCATTTAATAAATTTGAGTATATTAAATGGAGATGTTCATGTGTGCTTTTGAAAAGTTTAATTTTATTTTGGAAATGAAACTTTCATTCAATAAGTGTGAGTATATTGAATGAAAGGATTCACATGTTCCTTTGAAAATTTTTTATTTTGATTTTAGAAAGATGATTGTTCATTTTATTATTATTATTATTATTTGAAAATGAAATCTTCATCAAAGTGAATTGATGGAAAGATGTTCATTTATGTTTTTGAAAAGTTATTTACTTTGATTTTTTTATTTTAGAAAGATGATTGTTCATTTTTATTTTTATTTTTTTGAAAATGAAATCTTCATCAAAGTGAATTGATGGAAAGATGTTCATTTGCTTTTGAAAAAAAATTTACGTTGATTTTTATTTTAGAAAGATGATTGTTCATTTTATTTTATTTTAATTTAAATGAAATCTTCATCAAAGTGAATTGATGGAAAAGATGTTCATTTGTACTTTTTTGGAAAGTTTACTTTTGTTTGAAAATGAAACTTCCATTCAATAAGTGTAGGTATATTTAATGGAAAGGTTCATGGGTGTGTGTTTTCTTTTCTTTTTTTTTTTTGAAAATTTTGATTTTGGAAATATGATTGTTCATTTTATTTTGAAAATGAAATCTTATCAAAGTAATTTAAAAGAAGATGTTCATTTGTGCTTTTGGAAAAGATAATTTTATTTGAACATGAAACTTCCATTCAATTTCTGTGAGTGTATTGAATGGAGAGATTTATGTGCACTTTTTGAAAAGATTGATTTTGATTTTTGGAAAGATGATTGTTCATTTTATTTTGAAAATGAAACTTCAATAAAGTAATTTGAAAGAAGATGTTCATTTGTGTTTTTTTATAAAATATTATTTATTTTATTTTTGAAAATTCCTATGTGTAACAATCATAGAAATTGTTAAATGAGGGTGACAAAATTTTGTGAAAAATATTTTATTAAGTGTATTTTTGAAAATGTGCTTTTAAAAACCAAGTTCTTTATGAAAGATTTATTATTTTAGGATGAACCTTTCCTTATCATAAAAATGATAAGGAGAAAGCCTTTAAAATATTTTCTTTTTGTTTAGATCTTTTCATTTTACCCACTGGGGAACCCAACAGGGGTTTTAGGACCAACAAGGAATGTGGTCCTAAAACCTAAAGATGTTGGCTAACTCAACTCAAGAATGAAATGAGCTAAGTGCCAACGGAAAGAAGGATAGTCTTGGATTCATACAAAGTACGAACCCCACTATCGATATTCAAAGTGATCATTTATCAAAGATGGAGAGGAACCATCCCAGTGAGTTATAAAAAAAATCTGATGGTTGAAAAATTTTTATATTTAGGGAGTCTCCTTTCAAAATCTGTTGGTAGAAAAAGAAAGAGGAGACCCTTTATAGAAACTCATCTTTTTAGGATGCCACACAGATCTGTAAATGTACTTATTCAAGTGATTGGTGTCATCGATAATAGTGTACTATCTCGAAGGACAAGTCACTACCCAATGGACTCACCTCAATAAGACTCTGAATGATGAGTGCATATGTAGGAGATTCTTCCCCACTTTACATGGAAACATAAGCGAGTTTATTTTAAATCGGGTTCGTTAGTTCCCTCAGGCAAGCCATAGTTAAGTACATCCAGGAATGGGGACTCCTTAGGAAAACTCTCGATTAAGGTAAATGATTGTTGTCTCTGAAGATTCTAATAAGAAGGACTATCAATTGATTGGTTTGTTTTTGAAGATCAAATGAGATTAATCAAAGTGAGATTTATTATTGAAGCCAAATGGGAATAAGTAGGAGATGCTCACGATGCTAGGAAACCTAGCGGCATTTCAAACTATCCTATAGTTGGTCTTTACATTTTTGAAATTGATTTGGTTTGTTTGAGTTGCATTTTCATTAGAAATTTAGGACTTAAGATTCATAAACACAAGATTCAGGAAATACCTAAGAGGTGAGGAATTATACTTATGGCCCATAAAGGGGAGAAGCAACCTTAGAACCTAAATCTAGGGAGCTTCATGGAGGATTGGAAGCACAACCTAAATCTAAGGCAAAAAAATTTTGGTTTGCCTCCAAGAGGACAAAACCACTGACTTACACCGCAGGGTGGCCCCAATTAACTCTACGATTTAAATACATGGCAGGTAGTATATGCTTAATGTAAGATATTTAGGCTATTTTTATTTAGAAAAAGACTAAGTCCTTAAACTCACTCCCTAAAGAGACTAGATCATGTAGGTATGCTTCAAATGACTAAATCTAATACATTTCAAATTTCATTTTATTTATTTTCATTTTGGACAATTATTTTGACTCAGGTAATGATTTTATGCTAATGCATGAGAAAGAAGATTATTGGCCAAAATCAATGACAAGGAAAGGGTGAGTTTCCATGGCTCTCAAATCAAAATTTATTCTGCAAGGTGGAAGCCCTCCAATCAAGAGTGAAATAAGATGCATTTGTGCATGATATTACAAAGAAATGCTCATCCAGCTAAGGGGTTGCTAATTCTTTGATCTTGATTTAAACTTAAGATTTAGGTGAGGTTATGAGTTGTTTAATTTTAATTTGAATTGTTAAGTTGAGTAAAAGATTTATTTTTCTCTAAAGAGATTAATCATCATAATCATAAAGAAGAAACTAAGCATCTGTAATGCTAAACAAATCATCAATCAATTTATAAAAGCTAAATAAAAGAATAAATTATGGTGGGCATGGAAACCCAAAAAATATATTAAATTGGGTGGCTTTCAACCCTACAAATGAATTAAATTATAATTAAGCAAAGGAACTCATTCTTTTGGGGTCTTCAAGCTTTCTTTCTTCTTTCATCTTTTAGTTTTTCCTTTTGGATGGTTGGAAAGTGGATGCTCCAAGGCTTCACATGGTGCATAAGATAGGATCTTATGATCATCATCTAATCCCATAACAATCATTCCAAAATCCTAATTATACAAATTTTTTACATGAAAAGGAAAAGTAGAAGTTTAATAACACAAAATAAAGGTTAGTTAAATCACACCACACAAATTCAAGCATTATTGGACTTATCACCCACACATGGGTGATTAAGTCCACGGCTATGGATTATGCTTGTATAAAACACTGCAAGCAAAAGCATTATATTTTTATTTATGATAGCATAAGCACATCCCCTAGAAAGAATAGTTAGACTAAGCATCCTACCATTCATTCTATGAGCATACCTAACATCTAAAACATACATCACAAAATAAAATACATCAAACCATGCACTACTAACCTAAGGCTATCGGTGGTGACTTAGGCTAATGTGTGTGCTTTGAAGGACTTGTGTGGTATGCTTAGGACTTTGGGTTAAAATTTTCTAAGTGTGAAGAACATGTTCAACTTAGAGGAGGGTTTCATTTAAGTTGTTTAAGTATTTTGGGTTGATTTTTGTGTTTTCATTTGGTTAAATGGTTCTTATTAATTTCTAAGTTATAAAAGAGGGAAAAGAGAGAACTTCTCTTTCCTTCCCTAACTTATGTAAAGTAAGTTCACATTTTAATTTCATTTAGGTGAATGTTTTGATTACATCTTTTGATTAAACCTAAGTTTAGATAAACTCTAAACAAACCTATTCAAAAGAAAGGCATTTTAGATTAAATAAAATGAATCAAAATTCACACACATTACTTCATTTCTTTCCCAACATATATAACATGCATATGGATGGACCTAAGCATATACATGCAAATGAGAGTATTAACACACTTTATGATGCATGCTAAGTAATCCATTTAAGAAAATTTAGAAGTTGAATATGCATGATTTTTTAAGTAGAATATTTTCTTTATCCAAAATTTCACATACATACATGAAAGTAAGAAAGGCATAAGTGAGTATAATTGTTAACAAGAGGTGTAAGGTATAATACTTAGAACTTAAAGCCTACAATCTCGAATTGTCTAATATACTTTCCTTAAATACAAACATATGTATAAAAAAAATGAAATGGAAAATAAGAATGTAAAGATTATTTAATGGATTTATTTTTGTTTATGCAATTTATGTATGCAAGTATAGGCCACCCTCCTTAGGTGATAGCATAGGGATGAATAGGGTATGGAATGAAGTACGTGTTGGGTTCTTTTCAAATGAACCCTACATCCTAACTCTATTCAAAACTATAACATAATGAAGAAAGAAACCTATAAGCATACCTTTATAATCCTCCATACATAATTAAAATATAAGTAGCACACTTTCATATTTGATATTTCATTTATACGTTTTGAAAATATTTTAGATTTAGTAGTGAGAATAGTCACTCATATTTTACTTTAGCCAACACATGCATATTTGACATAAAGTAAACAATTTTCATTTTTAAAATTTGAAACATGAAATTATGAATGCCTGAATCACATGACATACAACTTAACATGTTCGGAAAGATTCAAAGCAATGAAAGCATGTAAACAAACTCATTTTACTTAAATCCTAAAGACATTCTTAAGGAATAAGAAAATTTAAAATAAATCAAAGTGAATTTCAAAATGATTTTTCTTTAGTTTGAAGTTTGATTTAATTTTAAAAGATGAGTTGTTGTTCTAACCATTCCACATGTGTTTTGTATTTTGTTTAGTTTTCATATAATTAAATCTATTTTAAGCATTGATTAGGTTAAGGTATGAATTAAGTGGAATTAACCCTTACAACACACCTTAGAAAAATTAACTAAGTAATTATGAATGAGATGACATAAAACCCAGAAATTTAAATTTGCAATGCACCTAATAATGAAGGCCAATTTGGCTCACAATTAAAGTTAATTAAAAGAATTACTTTTAACACTCTTTCACACATATGAATTGGATTTTAATTTCCTTAATTAAACTTAGGCTATTAAACACCTCAGCATCTACTCAAGGTATATTAATTAAGTTTTGAAACCTTTTTTTAAATTTTTTAAAATTGATTAAGGGAATAATTAATGAATTAAACCCTTAATTAAGAGATGATTAAGGAGAGAAGAGGGGGTTTAGGAAATAGCTAAGGGGAAATACCTCAAAATCATTCCATAGACCTCCTACTTATTGGATCTGACCTTAATCAACCCTAATCAAAGGGTAAAACCATTAATCACACCTTAATTACCCTTAATTATATGAAAAGGGTAATTAGGAAATGAAAATAACAATTTCTTCCTCAATAAATCTCAAGAAAATTAGAGGAGCGGTGTCATCCCATGAACCCTAGAAATTTGAGATTAATTTATGGCCTAATTAAAGGATAATTAGCTAATTAAGATTCCCAAAGAAACCCAAATTCAAAGAAAATGATAATTTAAAATCCATTGAAAATATTTTTTAATATTCTAGATGAAATAATCTTTCCATAGCACTTTTCCTTATATTTTTCTAATTTTTTCTATAAAGAGTTATGAATTTTAGAAGATCTATGGATTAATTAGGAATTATTTAGGTAATTAACTAATCCCTACTTAATCCTCAGCTCACGACGTGACGCATGGCGGTGGTGGTCAGCGTGCTTTACATGCATCGTGTTGTAAGGATGTGACTTAAATGTCACATCCCAAATGGTATGCGCTAATATATCTCCATTAGGTGAAGATCAGACTTTCGTAGTTTTAATAGGGTAAATGAATTACTAAACGTGCTAAAAAATCCTAGTCGTCCATCTAAAATGCACGGATGGACGACTGAGATGAGCCAAGTTCTTCCCTGAGGATCAATGGGAATCGTCCATGATCTAAAAGGAGATCAGAGCCTGATCTAGCATGGAATCATACAAAACTTAACCCACACCATCTAGGCATAATTACCAACCTATCCAATGGTTGATTTCTCATGCCATGAACATTTCTTTCACAAATGACCAACACCTATCAAGCTAAGTGGTCAGAAAATTACATGTCTCGCTAGAGGTGATCACCGGTGCTTGAGCTCGATTAGGTAGCTTCGTCTATTGGAGACAAAGCCCTGTTAAAATTCCTAGGCCTTGAGATTGAGTGGATCAATGGGAAGACCAACTCCTCATCACTTGGGCTTCGACTTTGGTTGAATTGATCCTCTCCTTGTTATGGGAACTCCAATGTGAGCTTGAGTGAGCTCGGATTGTTCCTTAGAAGGTGAAGAGAATTTGATGAGATCAAGTGTAGAAGAAGTTGGCTAATCACTCCACCTCCCTATTTTTTGCACTGCAAAACCAGAAGGAAGAATTCTAATCCTCTTTAGAGACCTTGAAATTGCTAAGGGTTCTAAATCGATGAGTGTGTAATGAAATTTCATTGAATTAGGGGAGTATATCTCCCCATGGAAATCGCATTTTCTTGTTTTGATCCAATTGAGATTGGAGAGGTGATTTTGATGGTTTGAGTGTGCACATGGTGTTGATCCCTTGAGTGGAATGCCAACTTCCCATGTGCTGAATTTGAGCTTAGGAGGGGAAAATTCAATTTCAAGCTATGTGGTGATTCGATGGGTATGGCTAACCCAAACCCATTGGGGCACCACTCATCACTTCTTGAGCTTTTAGAAAAGCTTCAAGTGATTGTGAAGAGGATTAAAATACCCATGGGTTAGGCCAAAATTTGTTCTATGGCATAGGGTTAAAAATGGTCATTTTGCTATTTTTTTTAATTTGGGTATGTTTGGTATGTTGAGAAAATAGGTTTGGCCAAGTTTCATTAGATTTGGAATCCATTTGATAGAGTTTGGCTCATGTTGACCCATTTAGGTCAAAATGGGTCAACTTGGGTCAAGTTGACCAATAGGTCAAATTGGGTCAAACCAAGGGTTGGGTCAAGTTCATATGACCATTTTAAATGTTTTGGTGGCTTTGGTTTGATTCAATTTGGTATGGTTTTCATTTTGGCTCATATGACTTCATGGTCAAATTTGACCTATTTGGTAGGTCAAGGTAGGTTTAGATTAGCAGTCATATATGGGGTGGTATCTTTGTTTAATCAATTTGGTTCAATTTTGGCTCAACATGACCCCTTTAGGTCATGTTTGTCAAATAAATGGGTGATTTGGCCAATTGAGGCTTTGGTCAAGTTCAACAAGTGATTTGGATTGAACTTGACCCAATTGGATCCATTTGGCTTAGATCAAGTTTTGACACATTTTGGCCCTTTAGGTCAAAATGGGTCAAGTCAAGTGGGTCAATTAGTTAGGCTCAAATGTTGGCTTGGTGAGTTCAAACATAGGTCATAAGTGAACTTAAATCAATGGTTTCAATCAATTTGGCCTATGGTGGAATTTGGTTATGTAAGGTTTCATTTTATCTTAGATTTCACCCAATTTGATTGATTGATCATCCCATGATGATTGTTGATCATGATGAAAAGGATATATGAGTTTGGTTCAATCCAATTTGGTTAGGATCAAAAAAGTTATATCCATGATTGGTTGAGGTGGTGGTGGTGATGGCACGAATATGATGCTATGAGGTTGCCTTCTTCATAGCCAGTAGAAGGTCGAAAGCAGGAGGCTCACCTCACTAAGATGAAGGATCACTTGGTTTTAGCGGATCACCGTGAGCTTTCTTCTCCCGATCGCTCTCATGCCTTCAATGGAACCGAAGATGGAACTGAATTGGCGATGAGATGAGTGGGCGGTGTGATGGACAACAACGACTCCCTGGCTCCCCTCATCATGGGTAGAACTAGTCAATACAATACTATCAGTGTGACTAGTGTGGGTAGCATGCCAATCGGGAAATCTTGAGGCTGGATCTTGGATCTCTCTCTTGTAACATGAGAGATATAGGCCTCTCGTGGATGCGTCTTTACTTGAGGATAATCGATAGATCAAGCGGGTCTTGGACTCTTACCATCCATAAGCCACAACTTGGCACAAAAGCGTCCATAAGCATTTGATCTCCTCTTATCTCGATAGGTGTAATGAACCGGAGGTGGAGGTGACATCTGTAATCTCCTCCCTTCCTCTTGAATCGAAGAGGATGGAACTTGTTCGAAGTAAGCAAAGGAGAAACTACCTTGGGTGACTCATCTACTGCAATGTGAGACAATGTCTTCATCTTCTTGGCAATGCGCACATGATGCCGCTTGATCTTGCGGCTCCTATTACTACGTTGAGTTTGGCTAGGTGGAACAGTGCGGGAGCTAGACCTTACCTCAAAGGTAGAGGAGACTATCCCTGGAGCCAGGGTAGCCATCACCTTAGAGGAAGCCAATGAGTGGGTACTAGCTCACAGGGCGATAATGGGGCGAATCGTGCACTACAGTTATTGCGAGAACTTCTATGATATGAACCCATATCCAACAAAAGAAAAGAAGAGATGGTTAAAGGATTTCAAAATATTCCCAAACTACCATAATCGGTATGCAAAGAAGCCCGGAAGAGAAAAGAAGACCAAAACTCTATTACAATAACAGGAATAAAAGATTACATATATTACAAATAAAAGATCACTTTACAACATATAATATACTCATTCGTAAAGAATAGTAGAATAAATGTAACAAGGCTAGAATGATTGAAGCTAAAGCAAGTTGGTTACAAGAGATACGCTAAAACTAATGATCCATAAGAATAACGGCGAGGAAGCATAGAACAACACGATGATAAACAACAAATCAAGAAAGAGAATATCATGAGGCAAGACGGCATGAATAGACAGTTACATAGAACAAACATGATCCAAGGCAGAAAGAAGAGTATAAATAGAGATCAGAGGAGAAAGAAGGGAGGATGAAGAATTTATCTCAAGAACTCCTCTGTCTAACCCCCCAGTCTTCTTCCTCCTTCTACTGGTCTTTCTCTCCCTCTGCAGCTCAAAGTTCACGGTGGAAACCGTGAAAACAACAGGCCAGTCCCGAATCTCCTCCAAATTCTCTCTCAGGTGGTTCCCAGGCATCCTGGGACTTTCCTACGTGGATCTAACTTGACCCTCTGGATCTCCTCCATCTCCTCCGATCCTCTCGAAACCCTGGCCTCAAACCGACGATAAACAAAACAAAAGAATAAGGAAAGAAAAATTCAAATTCCCGATCCAACGATCAAGATCAGCCGCGCGTTTTCATTCCACGGTGCAGATCAATTTCCCTGATCAAGCCGCGCACCAAATAACACCTGTAATCCACTAACAGCACAGCAATCCAGAACCACATGATCAAGAAACCGATCCAAGGGCAGCAGATAACGCAAGACAATCAGACGGCTCAAGCAAGCAAGAAGAACATCAAGGAGCCCATCCAGCGAGAAGAAAAGGCTAGATCCAGCGGATCGAAGCTCCCGGATTCCTTCCTTTACTTGGGTTAACTCAATTGGAAAGGGTTCAACTCATTTTCTTGACTCAACTCACACAAACCCAATTGGAGATGACACTCAATTCGTAAGGAAATCAACACTCAAGCTCTCAACTCAACCTATTAAAAAAGAAACATATCATTGGTGCTCTGTTGACTTCCCACTCTTAGATTCCCACAACTCACACCTACAACACTCGGAAAATGGCGTAAGAAACCAGACAATGCCAAAACACTTGAAGCATGTGACGGGGAACAACAATGATGACAAATGACCTCAATCAATTGAATGAAATATTAAAGAGATTGACATCAATAGAAAGCAGTTAGATTCATAGCGGTATGTGATGCATCCTTGATGAATCTATTCTCCAAACATACCATACACACACACCCATATCAATGCCTCTTAAAATAGATATGCCCATATTTAAGGGAGAAGATCCTAGAGGATGGATCTTTAAAGCGAGCAATTTTTTAGATATCAATCCTCGGATGATCAAATTTTTAATATCCTCAATATACATGGATGGACTGCATTAAGTTGGTATCGATGGATGCAAGCAAATAAACAATTGCATTCTTGGCCACAGTTCAAGAACAAGTCTTTCAGAGATTTGGCCCTTCCCTACATGATTTAAGAGGAGAACTAGCTAAGCTTCCGACAACAACGATTGCTTTATCGAGTTTGAAGACCTACCAAATGTCGATATCCCACGAATTGCTACAAAGTTGCTTTGAATCGCTTAAACCGAATTAGAAAGAAATCGAGCCTACAACCTACTTCATTGCAACAAGCATTTCAATTGGCCAAGCTAATGGAGGATAGGCTATCGATCAAGAATCAGAAATCTGATGAAAGCAAGAAATGAGAAACACCAACCTAATCCACCAAATGGCAATGAATATAGCAACAACTTAGCCAACTTATGTGCATTCATGAGTGTCAATGAAGAACAAGAATATCAACTAGATTATAGTCAACCGTGGATACAAGAGAATGCCTTAGAACCAAACTTCAAATATCATTCAATCCGGGTTAAGAGACATATAAATGTCTAATTATAAAATAGCCTAAATAAGTTCGATAGAATTAGAGAATAGATAAAAGATATAGCCTTATCTAGCATAAGATAGTCCACGGTGATAAGTCATGGGGCAACAATTCCTTCCAACTTCAAGTAGAATGGCCACAAGATTTCCCATATCAACCTTCCACATTACAAAGGTAATCGATAAAGTCAAGAGAAAGGATTGATATAAAGTAAGGATCCTAAGGGAGGAATTCAGACTATTACAGTTGGGCTACATAACGTAATGCGAGCATCAAACTCCAATCTCACCAAGCCTACCCTTTGTTTAAGCCATAATGGGTTAATCAAAACCAACATGAAACAAATGGCCAATACAATGAAGAGAGCTTCAATCCAAGACTACTACAAAAGCAGACAAGCTTTTACACTACAACCCTGAAATTATCATCGGTTAAGATGGCGGATAGTAATCAAGCTTGTCAAGAGTTTGAGATCAGAGAAGTCCAGGAGAAATCCTATCAAGTGATGCTACTAAGGTAGAATTGAGATTGTTAGAGGATCAACAGTATCTGAGCATCCCAAAATTTTGACCTTGAGGACAAGGTCGGTGTGAGGGAGTAATGATATGAACCCATATCCACAACAAAAGAAAAAGAAGACCACAATGGTTAAAGGATTTCCGATATTCCCAAACTACCATAATCATGCAAAGAAGCCCGAAGAAAACAGAAGACCAAAACTCTATTACAATAACAGAATAAAAGATTACGATATTACAAATAAAAGATCGACTTTACAACATATAATATACTCATTCAAGAAAGAATAGTAGAATAAATGTAACAAGGCTAGAATGATTGAAGCTAGCCAACGAAGTTGGTTACAAGATGCTAAAACTAATGATCCATAACAAGAATAAGGAGGAAGCATAGAACAACACATGATAAACAATCAGAAAGACAAGAGAATATACATGAGAGGCAAGACGGATATGAGAATTAGCGTTACGGTAGAACAAACATGATCAAGGCGAGAGAGAGTATAAATAGAGATCAGAGGAGAAAGAAGGGAGGATGAAGAATTTATCTCAAGAACTCCTCATGCGCCTTTCTTCTTTCCTTCTCTGGTCTTTCTCCCTCTCGAGCTCAAAGTTCACGGTGGAACCCAGGAAAACCCCAAGCAGGCAGAGTCCCATCTCCTCCAAATTCTCTCTCATGGTTGATCTCGGGACTCTACGGTGGATCTAACTTGGATCGACCCTCACCGGTGGATCTCCTCCATCTCCTCGACGCCTCTAAACCCTAGTGACGACTCAAACCGTGAAACAAAACAAAAGAATAAGGAAAGAAAAGGTTAGTTTAATTCAAATTCGATCCGATCAAGATCACATTTTCATTCCGCAGTGCATCAATTTCCAGTCAAGCAGGCGCAAATAACACCAATCCACTCAAAGGTGAACCATGATCAAGAAACCGATCAAGGGCGGGATAACGCAAGACAATCGACGGCTCAAGCAAGCAAAGAAGAACACGATCCAAGGGAGCCCATCCAACGGCCGAGAAGAAAGGCTAGATCCAACGGATGAAGCTCAACCGATTCCTTCCTTTACTGGGTTAACTCAATTGGAAAGGGTTCAACTCATTTTCTTGACTCAACTCACACCCAATGAACCCAATTGGACAGTGAAGGCACTCAATTGAAATCAACACTCAAGCTCACTGTATCAAACCTAATTACAGAAAAAGAAACATATCATTCTACCACCTTCCTTGTTAGTGAGGAAAATTTTAAATCTGAGGGCATCTCAATATGGATGGCTAGTTTCTGCCCAACCACCACATTCTTGCTAACAGTGGTGGGGGTTGCCCCCTCACAAGTAATCTTGGCCCCCCTCAAATCCTCGACCAAAGTGTATAAGATGGGTGAAATCAATTTGGGGGAGGCTGGCCCAATCCAAGGCCAAATCCATCCCAAAGGGGAAGGTGAACACATACTTTTGAGAATTCATTTGCAGTGTACTAAAATGAGAAAATGCTGACTGAAACTGAACTCAAACTCTACAATTATTGGAAACAAACTCAAATTAGATTTTTCTGCCTTGGTATTTTGCTGACTTTTTTTTAAATTTGATTTAGAGTTTGAACCCACACTTAATAATTTGAAGATGTTAAGTGGGGCTCATTGAATTTAGGAGAGATTTTTGAATAAATTGAAGGAAATATTTTGAGTGAATTTGAGTTTAGAACCCACTTTCAGCAAATTTGTGTATGTTGAAATGGGTTCAAAATATTTTTTGAGAGACTTTTGATACTTCCATTGGTTCATCTTTGAATTTGATTTTATGTTTGGGGGCCCTTTATTTAACAAATTTGAGTATGTTAAATAGAGGTTGATTTTAGGATTACTCATTTAGCAAATTTGGGCATGCTAGATGAGATGTTTGAAACAATTTCCTTTTTTGCTTATTTGCCCATGATGTGTATCATGTGTGAAGTTTGAAATAGAGTATTTACTTAGCAAATTTGTGTATGCTAAATAAAACCCAAGTGTGTTTGATTTTTGTTTTGGTTTTGATTTTGAAAATGAGATCTTTACTTAGCAAATTTGTGTATGTTAAATAAAGTCAAATTTTGTTTTGAAAAAGGGGGGATTTCTATTTAACAAATATGGTGTGTTAAATAGAATCCAATTTATTTTCAATTTTCTTTTGAAAAAAATGAAACTCTTATTTGACAAATTTGGGCATGTCCAATGGAATTCCAATGTATTTTTATTTTCATGACTTTTTCAAAGGAGATTTTCATTTAACAAATTTGGGTATGTAAAATGGAAGTCAATCATATTTTATTATTATTTTTTTAGATGGAATTTTTTATTATTGCTTTTTGAAAAGAAGGAAATTTCAACTTAACACATGTGGAATGTGTTGAGCGGAATTTCAAATAGTTTGATTTTATTTGAAAGTGAAACCTCCGTTCAACAAACTTGGGTATATTGAATGAAGATGCTTATTTTTAATTTTGTGCTTTTTGAAAAAGGAAAGAAATTCCAACTCTAACATATATGGAATATATTGGGTAGAATTTCAATTCTATGATATGATTTTATTTAGAAATGAGATCTTCATTCAATAAATTTGGGTATGTTAAA
The DNA here is from genome assembly GCA_021442155.1 of Cymbidium sinense. Taxonomy (NCBI): domain Eukaryota; kingdom Viridiplantae; phylum Streptophyta; class Magnoliopsida; order Asparagales; family Orchidaceae; genus Cymbidium; species Cymbidium sinense. The sequence continues at coordinate 5,240,865 of CM038219.1, forward strand.
TGAAGATGTTCATTTTCAAATATGTGTTTTTGAAAAGGAAGAAACTCCGACTTCAACATATATGAGATATATTGAATGGAATTTCAATTTTATGAAATGATTTTATTTAGAAATGAAACCTTCATTCAATAAATTTGGATACATTGCATGAGGATGCTTATTTTTAAATATGTGATTTTTGAAAGATGATTTTGATTTTGGTTTTGAAAAAAAAAACCCACATATAATAATCTTGAGGATTGTTAGATGGGGTTGAGTTATATAAATAATTTTTGTGTAAGTACTTTATTATGTGAACCTTTGGAAAGTGCTTTTGAAAAGTGATATTTTTATAAAGGATTTATTTTCTTATTTATGGAATGAACCTTAACCATGGAGATGGTAAGGAGGTTCATTAGATCTTTAGTCATCTTTTTGATTAAATTTTATTTTCACCTATTAGGGGACCCAAGAGGGGTTTTAAGACCTACATGGAGTGAGGTCATAAAACTTAAAGGATGTTGGCTAGCTTAGCTTAAGAATGAAATGAGCTAAGTGCCAATGAAAAAGAAGGATACTCTCGGATTCATATGAAATACAAATCCTCTATCGATACTTGGAGATAACGATCATTTACCAAAGATGGAGAAAGGAACCCTCCCCAGCGGAGTCGATAGAAAGAATTTATGGTGTTTATTTTTTTGGGGTGTGGAACACCACAGATGAGATACTTTAGGGTGATCGAATACACATTAGGTATGTACTATCTCGAGATAGAAGTCACCTACTGATGTCCCAATCTAATAAGGACTCTAAGGCATGATGGTCTTGAATGTATGCAGAGATATTTCCCCACTTTACATGGAAAAGTAAAGTAGGGTTTCTTTTAAGTCGGGTTCATTAAGTTCCCTATGGAGGCAAGCCACCATAGTTGATTACATCCCAAGGAATGAGATTCCTTAGAAATACTATTGATTAAGCTAAATGATCATTGTCTCCAAAGATTTCAAAGATAGGACTATCAACCAATTGATTATTTTTAGAAAATCGAGTGAAATTGATCAAAAGGGAGAGAGTTATTATCAAACCAAAGGAAGATAAGTAAATGATACCCATGATACTAGGAGACATAATAAGCATCTCAAACTATCATGTGGTTGGGCTTTATATTTTTGAAATTGAGGAGAATTGTGTGTTTGAGTTGAGTTTTATTAGAAATCTAGGGCTTACAATTCCACAATACAAGATTATTGAAATGTCTAAGTGAGGATTTATGCTTGTAGCATGAGAGAAACAATCTAAATCACAAATCTAGCGAGCCAAAGCAATCTATAAGAATGGGTATATGGTTTACCTCCACAGGAGAGTAATATCATTGGAACTTATAACCTGGGGTACTACTAACTCATCCTGAGATTTTAAATACATGTAGGCAAATCTTATGCTTTGCAAGATAGCTACATCGTTGTTTATTTAGAAAGGAGAATAAGTCCTTAAAACTCACTCCTTAAGAGACTAAATCAATGAGGGGTATGAATTCATGACTTAATCTAATGCAAATTTTGTCAATTTTACTTTGATTTTTGTACATTTTTTATTTGTGGGATTTTATATGCTAATGTGCATGAAAATTGGTTATGGGTAAAATCGAAAGAATAGGTGTGATTTCCACCATGACTCTCAAAGTTAAAACCACTTTTCTCTCGCAAAGGTGGAAGCTAGCCATTGGCAAGAGTGAGACAATATGATTTATGCATGGTATGAGACATAGAGCATCCAACTAAGGGGTTGTTAAATCTTTTATTATCTTGATTTATGTCTTAGGATTTATGTGAGGTTATGAATTATTTAGTTTAATTTTGAATTGATTAATTGGATAGAAAATTTATTTTTTTCCTAGGAGCCTAATCACATCTAGGTCATACAACAATCACCAATCATAAATAAACTATGAAAATGCATATTTTTTCTAATGCACAAGCTAAAAAAATCATAAAACAATTTTTATAAAGATATCACAAAAGAATAAAAGGCCAATGCGGTCCTGTGGGCTCCAAAAATTTGTCACCGACCTCTCACATGAAAGAGAGTGATTTAAAGTGTCGATGTAATTTTAGATGGAATAATAGTAGATAAGACACTACCCAGAGATTTCACCCTCATTTGGTGAGGACTTTAGATCTGAATCCAGGTTTCCTATAGGCGCAAGCACTTATAGTTAATCACCCCTCTCAATACTGAGAGAGAACTTTTGATTAAGGCTAATCATTGGAGTGCTTAGTGTGGCATATAATATAGCATGTGGAGTTTTAAAATTTAGATTTGTGAAATTCATTATATTTAACTTAAAAGCGGATGGTTGGGAACGATGGACGCCCATCTAGATCATGGTTCCATCATCCTATTGTCCTTGGTCTGCTTGAGAGGAGTAGTCGACGACAGAAGGATCCTATCGACAACATGGTTGTCGTCTGTGTCCTTGTAGACTAGGGTGGAGTTCATCTAAGAGACAAGCTTACCTAGCAATAGAGGGTTTTTTTCAAATCGATTCTATAATTCGTAACAAAGTTGTTGGGGCATCTGTGCAAGTGATGTTAGTAGTGTCATATCACGGCCACCCGATCAGGCTTGAATCGCCATTTATGTGGTGTCATTTTCGGAAAATCGCATGAGAGGACCACGCCATGTCGCTTAAGATTTGAGTGTGAAAATAGTTATGTATTTGATTTGACATTGGCTCTTTATGAGCAAAAGTTTTCTTAATTTATCACCCTCAACAAACGGTTGCAGATGGGTGGATAAATTTTACTTTAAATTTAAATAATTAATTTCATTTAATTTATATATTTTTTGTTTGAATATTTGATTGTTTAATAATGATTTGACATTAAAATTTGAATAGATTATTATTATTATTATTATTATTATTATTATTATTATTATTATGAAAATCCCTTGGTTGAAATATTCAGTCAACACGACCATCATCAGTGGTTTTATTATTTATTTTTGGATCATTCGATCTATTAATTTAATAATAGAGGATCGGATCTGTCATATATAATAAATTCTTTGTTTTATTAGATTGAAGATATTATAATAATATCATTTTGAATTTTAGGTTTTGTTAAGGACGGTCAAGACTGACGAATCAACCATATATCCTCATAAGTTTAAGCATTTAGCGTAGTGTGGGGACCATGCGGTGTTCATTTAGAATACTTGTACTAATATTGGAAAATCAAATTGATTGATTTATATTTTGCACAAGAATTCATCTCTCTTTCAAATGATTGCAAGTTACTTAAAATGTGATAGTTGCTTATAATTTATGCAAAATTAATATATTTGAAGTCTATTTAGAATTTAAATAACACCTTCTGCTTCTAATTTTGTATTGCGATTTGTGTATGTTGTAAATTTCAGCTCTTATCAAATTATTTAGATTAATATTTATTTATTTGCATATAGTTCATAGCTTATTGAGCTCTTTAAGTTTTAATGGAGCTTAGCTCGTGATCATTGAGAAGCTCGTAGGCAATTATCAAGATCACCGGAGGCTTTACTTGAATTTTGTTCTTGTTAGGAGACAAGCCCTCAAGTTCATTAAAAGTCTTATTTATGATCATCAACAATTCATCGAGTCTCCTATAAGAGCATTCTTATTTAAATACTTTTAGAATTTTATATGTAAATTTATTATTTAATTTATCATTCTCAAATAAATTCAATTTAAGCTCATCGACACTTTTATTTGTTCTTGTTTAAGTCTCAAGTCAATTTTGGCTGACCTTGGCGTCGTCCAAGCATCGTATTACCTTCTCATCGTCGAGCATAATCGGTGTCTTTGCACAGTATATTACCTATTAAGAACACAACAAGGCCTTCAAATACCTATAATTTCATTTTATATTTTAATTTTGAGCTTAGAGTTCATTTTGTGTTAAATTGATTAAGTCTTTTGTCAATCAATTTTTCGCCTCTGATCTTCCACATAGAGGCATGAGTTGTTCGACCTTTTTACTTCTCAGAGCATAACTTGGTGTCTTTGCGACACTACTGCATGCAGTCTTACTTCATGAGCATAACAGTCTTCAAATCTTTCATTTTAGATTTTAATTTTGAGCTTAGAGTTCATTTTGCATTAAATTAATTAAGTTTTCTATCAATCCACTTTGATATCAGCGTCTTCCCACATAGGGGTTGCATCTAAGTCTATTGATCTTCAGTTAGCTCTACTAAGATAAGGTCGATTGTCTTACTTGATTATGGTCTTCTACTTTGTTACTTGAGCATAACAGGGCCTTCAAACTCGTCAACTCTACTGAGCATGAAGAGATCTTCGTACCTGCATAAATTAACAAAATATTCCCATCAATTTCTTTCTTGAATTCATACTTTTTGTCCACTAATAATAGGTCATGATTGAGAGACACTTGTTATCCATATGCAAATAAACTCAAAGCTTTGATATTCACTTCAAACTATTCATTCTTGGTCATCAAACTTATTTTTACTATCTCATCAAGAGACACCAGAACATCATGATTTGTTATTATGGTTATAAGTGTGAGAATGTTAGCAAGCAACTTCTGATCATTCTTCATTGTTTATTAACTGGTCAATAAACCTTGAAACCTGACCAATTTGGAGATATCGAAGCAATGGGGCATTCTTTTGAAGAATAATAAATCACATCTAACTGAAATCAACATATACACAACTTCTTAAGTTCTTTACTTGGAAATACTCACTTGTGGTGAGGAAAATGAAAGACTTATTGTTTGAGCATAATTGTGAATAGGCTAAATCCATGGCATCTGATTCTTTTCGATGGAAAATGAAAGACTTATTGTTTGAGCATAATTGTGAACAGGCTAAATCCATGGCATCTGATTCTTTTCAATTGTTCATTGATGACACATTTTTACAAACAGATCTACTAAAATCCAAAACTGAACCATGCAAAACAATGAAAGCATGCTTCTTTGGAAGTTCCCTTCAACTAAGAATGCAAAGACAAGGAATTTTTTTAAATTCGATAGTTTGATCGACCAAAGAAGAACACATGTCTTCCATATCTGATGCTATATTTCCAAGAGCATAAATGGGAAAACTTTAAAGCCAACTCACATCTAAAAAGGCAACCTTTCTCCCACACAAGCTTCTCAGGATTGGTTTCATATACAATGGTTCTGAATGATTCAACAAATTTTAAAATTTGTCATTTCATATTTTAAAAAAAACGAATCGCATCTACCTAAATCGATAGCCCAATTACATCATGATGTTTAGCATTTATTGAAAAATAGCTCCTCGTCTTGCATAAAGCTTATGCTACCTTTCTAGCATTAACCTCCAAGTCTCCATCATTAATCAATAGCGCTCCAACTATATCAAGTCCTGATATCATCTGCTTCGTGGTTGAAGTCGGGGGAGCATGGATCACTTCGACCTCATCTTTGCTTGAGAGAGGCTCATTCGGTCTGCTATCTGGAAGAACGTGTGGGTAGGGCTAGACCCGCGAGAGTTTGGAGCCGAGAAGGGGAGGATTTGGTGCAGTGGGGGAATGAAGCTGCTTGTTTGGTTGTAGATGAACAGCAGGGAGAGATGAACGAAACGCTTGGGTTCGACTCTGTAAGGAGGGAAAGCCAGGAGGTTGGATGGACTGCTCAGTCGAGAGGAACCAGGATCTTGATCGATCCTGGTTCCTCCGTGAATTTTATGAATCTTATGAAATTAAGCAGTCGCTAGAAATCTATGGGCTCCGAAAATTCATAAGATTCATGGAGGAACCAGGATCGATCAAGATCCGAGGTATCATAACTCTGTCACTTTCAACTGTAACAAATAGAGGGTGATTATGTTCTGTAGTTCCAAACATGATATCCTCTTCAGAAAATGTGATGGTCGGAGGGTCTTGAGCATGCAAAACCTCTGTTAGGCAGCGTTTAGTGAAATATGCTTCAAACTTCTCCTGCTCTTTAAGAGCTTCAATTAGAGTATTACGAAGATCTTCTGACATTAGAAGTGCTTCATATATGCTGAGCTGTGCAGGAATTTTTCTTAAGTGGGATAGAATGTTATAATCAATACTTTTATTTGGAGAAGCCTTCTTGTTCACATCTTTAGGGACAACCTTCTTGTTAATTTCAATTTCTTTTTCCTTATCTTTATTCATTGGCCCTTTCTTTTGTTAAGGTGGTAGCACTTTCGACCACCTCAATTGTACTTGAGCTACTTCATTTGACCGAGTCTTGGATGAGTTTGATCGCCGACATCCATGATGGATTGGAAGATTGATCCTTATTTTATATTTTTTATGTTTGTCATCATGGGGCTTTATCTTCATTTGAGAGACGAGTTCTTCCCCACCTTCATGTACCATTAAGCAGATTCAATGGAAAGTTCTTCATCTTCTTTCTGCTTCCTCGTTAATTTGAAGCTTGGTAATGAAAACAAGTTTGATGATAGGTCTTGTTGGTATTGGTAATCATATTATTGATGATCTTCTATGTTATAGTATTTTTCTTTTCTTGGATTTATTCCTTGGTTTGACAGACCTTCTTGTTTTTCCTTGCGGGATTTGGCTAGGTTGTCTCTCATGTTGAGATGAACCGGCCTTTCCACGATATTTTTGGGTGGATGATATTGAGGCAAATACATCCGACCTCTGAATTTCTTTCAAGTCAAGCACTGACTCAAGTGATGACTTCCACTTAATGCCTGGGATGCCTTCCAATTGTTTTAGCATCTTTGCGATCATTTTTGAAATTACAACTTCCCACTCTTCATCACAGGTTAATTTCTCCTTACTTTTATTTATCTTTACTTGGCCGATAGAAGTGATTACCTTGGCAGATTCTTTCTTTGGATACACTAACACACTGTCCGATAGTGTAAATTCTCCATTTCTATATTTTCTTTCTAGCCAATCCTTGAATATATAATAATTCTCAATAGGATGGCTGAGCACCCGATGATAAGGACAATAATTAGGATTATCAGTCTGCCCAGCTTCCTCAGGCCTTTTACACTCTGGTAGCTGGAGACCCACTTTGAGTGCGTGCTTGAAGAGCTTAGCCACACTCTCTTTTTGAAAGAATATTCTTTATTCAACCTTTCCTTGAGGGTTGGAACTATTGAATCATTTGTTCCTTTCATTTGTCTCGACTGCTCACTTTCATTGAAGTGAGCTCGTAGCAGATCATTACCCCCAAGTACGAGCTTCGACTATGGAGCGAGGTTATATGGTTGTTTTAATTTGTTTGGGTAAGTAAACTGCTTCCCTTTCTCAACATTATAAACTACCTGCTTTCCTTTATCACTATTGAAAGAAACAAAGTGTCTCCCCTTTCTTTGAATCTAGAACTTTTTTTTTTGTCTGAGTGACTATCAGAGCTTAATAGATTTAATTTCTCTAATTTATCCACTCTGTCAAGAAGCTCCTGAAACATGGCGATTGAAGCCATGCAAAGATAAGGCACCATCTTGTCATTAATGTTGCCCATTAGCAATTGAATCGCATGTTCTTCTTTCAATTGCTGCTCACATCTCTTACTCATATTTCTCCAACGTGTGATATATCGAGTCACTGACTCATCTTTCTTTCTCTTCTCAAGAGCAAGGTCAGCGATGGTTATCTTTTTAACCGCATTGGAAAACCTCTTAATAAACATAGCTTCGAGTTCCACAAAAGTTTTGACAAAATCATTTGTTCAAAGATACCACATACTGCAATGTAAAAGCGAAGTCCGCTACCACACTAGCCAGGTGAGGCACATACTGCCGATGAGGAAAAATATAAAGAAATTGAGCAGCTTAAAACTAAAATGAATGAGATGATGGCTCAAATGAATCTTATGATGCAGATAAATGCAGCGACAGTGCCACTATCCGTTCCACCCGCTAATCCTCAAGCAGCTAATAGCGTCCCTACCAATACACCAATAGAGCCAACACCTTAAACCTCTGGAGCTCATAGTGCTCATGAGGGGAGAAATGAAATTAATCAGTTGGCATCCCAACCAACTCCTCAAAACTTGCCTAGCACATCAAAGCACGTGACAACTCCAATGAAATTAATCAATCGCCAGAAATCTGTGGGCTCCAAAATTCTCCACCGACCTCTCGATGAAGAGAGTGATTTATGTGTCGGTGTAATTTTCAGAAGGCAGATGGAATAGTAGATAAGACACTACCCAGAAATTTCATCCTCATTTGGTGATGACTTTAGATCTCAGTTTGGGTTTCCTATAAGCAAGCTATAGTTAATTACCCCTCTCAATACTAGAGGCACTTTCAATTAAGGCTAGTGAATCATTAAATACCGAGTATATAATAGCACTGAGTGGAGTTTAAATATTTATGAGATTTATCATTTAATTTAAAGCTTATGTTAAGTATATAATAGCACTGAGTGGAGTTTAAAGATTTATGAGATTTATCATTTAATTTAAAGCTTATGTTTGGGGGAACAATGACGCGCCCGATCTAGATCCCATGGTTCTGTCATCTCAGGCTATCGTGTTCCCTAGTCTACTTAGTCGGAGGAGGTAGTCGACCCAACCTTATCGAAGGATCCTTGTCAGAAACACATGGGTTATGTCGTCCAAGAAATCCTTGTAGACCAGAGGTAGAGTCTGTCTAAGGGGACAAATATAAGTTAACCTTAGCTAACATAGGATTTTTTGCCTAATAAAAATACATTATATAATTCACAACTCAAAGAGCAAAGTCGTTGGAGAACATACGGGCTGCGATCGTGACCGTAATTTAGTGGTGTCATATGAACCACCATGAGGGTCGTAAGTGCGTCATTTATGTGATGTCATTTTATAGCAAAACCACACCGGAAGAGACACAAACCCCGTCTTAGGCTTAAGATTATTTGAGTGTGAAAATAGTTATTTGATTTGACATTGGCTCTTTGAGCAAAATTTTCTTAATTTACTCACAAAACGGTTGCGGATGTAGATGAATTTACTTTAAATTTAAATAATTAATTTTATTTAATTTATATATATTTTATTTGAATATTTGATCATTTAATAATGATTTGACATTAAAATTTAAATAAATTATTATTATTATTATTATGAAAATCCCTTTGAAATATTACAACGCCATCATCGTGGTTTATTATTTCGCTATTTCAGATCCTATCACTATTAATTTAATAATAATCGGATATCTATTATGATAATTAGCTTCTTGATGTTTTATTGGAGAAGATATTATAATAACATCATTTGATTTTAGGTTTTGTTAACTGAGTCCTAAGACCCGAGAATCAACCACATTCTCGACGCCTTGGATTTAAGCATTGGCATCGTCGGAGGCCAGTGGATGTATTTAAGAATGCTATAATTAACTCCTTCTGTTCACTTGTACGATGTGTTGTGAATTCGGTGGTATAATGTTTTGATTCTTGTTCAATATGTTAAAATAATATTTATTTGTTTTGCATATAGTTCTAAATTCATTGAATTCTCAAACTCCAATGGGACTTAGCTTATGTTTGTTGACAAATTTGCAAGTCCATCATTAATCTCATTCAAGTTCTTTGATTCTTTTCAACTACCTGATGCAGAATGTAACGCAGTTTGTTGCAAGTTTTATTTATACTCATTAATAAGCTATCAAGTCCTCGTCCCCATGTAAGCTCATACTTATTTAAAGGCTTTTAGAATTTTTGTATATATAGGTTTAACTTCAATTTATCATCTTCATTTAAGTTTAATTTAAGCTCGTCAACATTTTTATTTGTTCTTGTTTAAGTCTCCTATCAATCCAAAATTGACAACCTCAACATCATCCCCATAGGGGTTGTATCGGAGTATTAGGCTTCGTTAGCTCTCTTGAGCATAAGCAGGCGATGTCTTATGACACACATGATCTTCTGCAGATTAGCTCTACCCAGCATAACTGTCTTCAAGCACTATAAAAGAGCATATATGTTGGTTTATTCTTTAATTTATCATTTTTAAATAAGTTTAATTTAAACTCATCAACACTTTTATTTGTTCTTGTTTAGGTTTTCCGTTAGTCCAAAATTCAAGAAATTCCTCCTGCTGCCTTCCCCACATAGGGTCGATCAGTATTATTAGACCTTCCCATACCGAGATAAGTGTCTTGCAACACCACGATCATGTCTTCTACCCGCTAGCTTTACCGAGCATAACGGGTCTTCAAACGCTCATGGAGCAAGCATAAAAGTGTGAGATCATTTGTAGTGCTGATATAGACGGCATTCCTATGGAGCATAATGTAAATTGCCGGAAGCAAGGATCATCTTCAAAGATGTTCACAAAAGTAGTCACTACAATTGGATGTTGATGTGACCGAAACCATTCAAAAGTCGATGGCTGCTTAGCATTCAATTCCTCATGAATTATACTCTCCAATGGAACACACAGCCAGGTTAAGCTTCTATGGACAAAAAGATTGACATATGTATCTCTTTCATCTCCATGGGATGAAATTATAATTATCGCTTGGATAGGATCTATCAAAAGCGCCAATGACATTGTAAATGAAAGAAGTCTTGATCCATCAATTAAGCCACTTAAAGCAATCCTTGAAATAGCGTGAAGAACTACCGGACCTCCTACGTATATGACCTGCACAATCTGAGGTATAAATGCCTTCATCTTCTTCTTTACTAGACAAGCTATCAGACCATTAAGGGCAAGCCTATAGAAATGTAGGTTCTCCTTCAGCTCTCCAATGTTTGCATTCACAACAAACATCAATGGAAATATCTCATTAAGATAGGAAGAAAGCTTAGCAGTTGTTATATGTGCCCTTCTAGATATGTCCTGAAGCCTTTCACCAAGGTGGTCGATGACAAGCAACAAGCATGGAACTCCCATAGTTGAAACTAATGCAAGAGGTGGACTCAACACCACCATCTAAATAGCCATCACCAAAAACTGCAGAGTATTCGGTGCCACAGTATTCAAGAGAGAATACATCATATCAATGGCATTCGATGCCTCAACTATAAGCCTATGGGTAAAATCTCCAGCCTCCACTCCCACGCTTCCCTCGAAGAAACCCAGGTCTCTCTCGATGACCCTGCCAAAGACGAAGGCCCTAATCCTGAACGCAACTAGGAAAGCATGCTGAAGGTAAGTCGTGGCTGATCGACCAAAGGCTAAAGTAGCTAAGGCCATCCCCTCGGAGAACATCTGATCCGATCCAACAGCCGTCAAGATCGACGGCATCTTCCTAGCCTTAGGAATGGTGACGGAGAGGCAACAAACGGAGACGGCACTGCAGATCCATACCTTAAGGATGGGCTCCCATTCAGATTAGAGATAAGGTTTGATATAATTGAAATAGGAGGAGGAGTTATGCTTTTGTCCAAAAATGTGGAAGGGCAAGAACGATCGCTTTGAAGTTGTTATCTCTTTGATCGATCGGCTCAGGAGATCTAGACGGGTAGAGAACGTCGCTCGAAGAACCCAGGAGAGGGGCTAGAATGGCTAATGATGGAGCCATGTGGATTCTGGATCCTTCAAAGAAGCCGCCCAAGAGCTGACAGAGGGAGTCTCCACCTCCTTTATTTTGTTGGTACGGCAGCTAAGCTTATATAAAACCGTGTAATGAGAGGCGTCGCTTCACATGGGAGGGATGATGTGGCGCTTTATTAGTTGAATGAGAGGTCGAGGCAGGGGAGGTGATGTGCCTTCTTATTGGCGAATGGCAAAAGCATGGGAATGGGCTACCGTAAGTTCAAGCACCGTATAATTAGAAGATAATTAAACGGATTTACCTCGAAATGCATGCTAATTTCGATGAAATTTTAACTATAATAACTTTAGTTAAATTGGATATCTATTCTAGGTAATTTTGATATTTCGGATGCAATGGCACAGTTCGTTTTGCAATCGGAGGTCATTTGGTTCAAGTTGGCGTCGAATTGGGTCACTTTCAGTTCAAATTTGTATGTCGTCGCATTCGACCACTCGACATTTGCGCAGACTTATCTGAATTGAGCGCGGACAATCTCATTTGATAGGTTTTGATATTTTGACATTAACGGTGCAATCAATTTCATCAATGGAGGTCATTTGAGCAATGTCGTGACTTCCCGACCTCGATATGTGCGTCGACATATTGATAGCTCGATCGCTTAACCGATTTCTCTTTAGATTATACAATATTTATATTTTGACCAATTTTGATGTTCTAAACGAACTAGTCGTTAGTGACGGAGGTCGCTTTGACCATTGTCGGTGATGTCCAAAGTGCATTTTGAGTCATTAATCGCCGGCCAAGTCCATTGAATTTAACTTGAGAGTGTGTATTGATTTATGACACATATGAGGAGTCATAGTCTGCTCTACAACCCAAAAAAGAAATGTGGATAATACACCCTTATACAACACAGATTACAAATGAATAATTACAATTAAGAGGAATTCATGTTATGGGAGTCTTCATTCTTCATTCTTCATTTTGATTTGCTTCTTTTATTTCTTCCTTCCTTTTGGCTTAATTGGAATATGGTTGCTCCAAAAGCATCACATGGTGCATAAGACTTGGTCTTATGACCAATATTCAGCCTAATCTCCCATAATATTCATTCCAAATCTTAATTGCAAAATTTACATCAAAATGAGAAAGGTAAATCTAACTAAACCTACAAAATAAAGGTTAGTTAAACATACCATACAACCCAAACAGTTATATGAATAATTTGGACTCAGCACCCCATACATGGATAACTAAGTTCACCTATCCTAGTTTGGATATGCTTAGGGGTATAAGCAACCTGCACAACAAAAGTATTTATATTTTTATTATAGCTTCCCTTTAAGCACAATCCTCTGTAGAAGATATGATTAGGCTAAGATCATCCTATCATCCAGTCTACGCATATACATCCTAATATCTAATCTAAAAATATTACATCACAAAATAAAATCAGACATCAAACTATGCAATCACCTAATATAAAAGTGTGAAAGATTTTAGATGGTGGTTTTAGTTCAAGTGATTTAATTGATTTGTCAATTTTAGTTGGTGATTTGATTTGGTTTGAATGAACCTACACTTAGAGACTAAATGTTGTAAAGAGAAGAAAGATAAGAAAGCACTCTTTCATCCCTACCTTAAAGCATTTTTAAGGTAGATTCATTAATAAATTTTCTTTAGTTAATGATTTATTATGTATTTATAATTAACCCCAAGTTTAGATTCTTTCTAAATAGTAATATTCAGTAAGAAAGGCCTCTTAGGATTAGTTAGGGTGGATTACTATCACATAACACACACCATTCATTTCTTCCACCATGTATACTATGCATATGAATAATCCTAAGCATACATATACATGCAATGCAAATCTTAGCACACTTTGATGATGAATGCAAAGAGATGTAATTTGAAAATTTGGATATTCCATTAATGCATGTCTTTATTATGTAGAAAATGTGGATTCTTTTATCCATTAGCTAAATGCACATCCACATGTATAAAAGTTATAAGTGAGTATGACATCATTATTATCTACACCAAGGGCATAAGGTACAAGACCAACTTGGGGTTACTTAAAGTCTCGCGGCTCTGGGAAGTCCAGACTAATATACCACTTTTCTTAAATACATGTAAATGTATAAAAAGAACTAAATGGATGAAGAATCATACAAGAGATTTATGTTTGATTTGGTTGTAAGATTTACATGTGTAATATGAAGGTGCTTCTTAAGTCTTAATATAAAGATGCATAATAATATATTTAGGCAAGTATTGTATTCTTTTCAAATGAATTATACACTTGCAAACTATGTAAATCCATATTAAGAGAAGGAAAGAACTTCATAATACACATCTTATGCTATCATCACATGCAAGCTTATAATTATTCATAACTAGCATCACTTCATTTGTAATTTTTTATTTATAAATTTTAAAAGTAATTTTAATTTAAATAGATAATAGCCACTCATATTCTTAATTTTAGCCAACACGTGCAATTTGACATAAAAGGAAATATTTTCTTTAATTGATTTTTAAAAGAAATGAATGTATGATTTCATATGGCAAAATAATATTTAACATGGTTGGAAAGAAATAAAAGAATGTAAGCACATGACTTCATTCACCCTAATTAATTCCTAAGGATAATCTTATAAAAATAAGATCATTTAAAATAAATCAAATTTCTTTAAGAAAATTTTTATTTTTGAATTTGATTTAACTTAGAGAATATGAAGCCAATTTACTAGCCCTAACCCATTCCCCCATGTGTGAAATGGTTTGGTTTAATTTAGAACAATTAGGTTGATTTCAGGTTTAATTAAGTTAAGGTATGAATTAAATCCATTTAATTATCCCTTACATATACCACTTTAACATAATTATCCAAGTAATTATGAGCCAACATATGATATGCAACCACATGGAAATTAAATCAGCAATGCACCTAAGAAATGAAAGGACTTAATGCAATTGGCTTACAATTATTGATTAATTAAGCCAAAGGGTTTAATTAAGTATTTTCATAACCCTCCTACACATGTAGTTTGATTATAATTTCCTTTGAAATTTTCTTAGGTTATTGAACACCTAAGAATCTACCCAAGAATTAAATGATTAATTCTGGAATGATTTGATTTTGAGTTTGATTAATTCAATTAATTAATGAAGTGATTAAGCCATTAATTAATTACAACTAAATTAAGTGTTTATCCAAATGAAATAAATTTAGGAGAAAAAATTGGAAAAGGAGTTCTAATCTTATTCCCTAAGTCCATTCACTATTCCATGATGATTAGCAAACTTAAATAATGAATTTATCACTGTTTAACATGTTAATTAATCATTTAATTAATTAAAAAAGTGATTAGGGATGAAATAAGCAATTCTCCTAATTAGTCAAGCAATAAATTCCAAGAAAATTATGGGAGGCAGAGGTCATCTCACTAATTAACCTCAGAAAGTTTGGGATTAATTGTTGGATTAATTAAGGAGTAATTAGCTTAATTATATTTCCAATAAAATCCAAATTGAGTTAAAATCATTATTCAAAATTAATCAATTTTAATTTTCTATTATTCTTCTCTGAATTATCTTTAAAATAAACTTGTGTTTATATTTGTAAATTTTTTTACAATTAATTATGAATTTTGGAAATTTCAGCATTAAAATCAGATTAATTAAGCAAAATTAACACCTTAATCCTGTCAGGCCACATGGCAGCTGATGCAACGCACTTTCCACGTGATGCGACGGGATAGGTTATTTAAGTTATCACATCCGTCTGCTGAGTCAGTTGGCGGCAGACGCACTTTCTCTGCCGGTCTCGAAATTTAGGCTTAAATCAAAGTGGATCTAGCGTGATCTAATCACAGTCGTCCGTTCCAATCACGTGAAACGGATGGCATGTGATCCTTCTCCTTCGTGTGCGACAAGAAACAAACACCGTTCGTCTCTCCCCATTCAATTGGAGCTCACTCGAGCTCGGATTAAGATCAAAATGATCCCACACCTTCAGAATGAGGGGGGATGCACATCCAACGTTCAAGATTCAATGGGGTGACACTTTTCTTCAAAAAGGATCGAGTAAATTTTCCTAAGGCTACAGTTTCAAGAAATTACCTCACCGGACGCTATCATCGGCACTTCCAACAGAAGAGGTAGCTTCGTCTAGAAGAGATGAAGCCCTGTTGAAGGAATTAGGTCTTGATTTGAAGTGAATGGTTCGGTTGACCAAGCTCCCCTTCAATGGTGATCGGCTTTGATCGAAGTGATGCTTCCCATGGCTTGGAGACTTGGGAAATGACTTGGTTGAGCTCGATGAGGTCCACTGATAGTGTGTGCAAGGTTAATTTGGTTTTGATGAAGAATTGGATGAGTTAGAATTGGATTTCACCTCCCCTTATTTTGGCTTTGAGCAAAATCAAAAATGGGAAAATGGGGGAGCTCGGGAATGGCTTGCAAAGTCTTGAAAAGCTTCGTTTCAACCTCCTTGGCTCTATCGAATTGAATGCCTCTAGTTTGAGTGAGAATGAGGGGGAGTATATCTCCACCTCCTTGGATCGGACGGTGATGAGCTATTTTGTCATTTTTTATCAATGACAAGGATTGGGAGTACGGTTTGAGCTAAGTCGATAAGATGAAATCAAAAGGGCTTAGGAAAGATTTTTGGATTTGAATTCAATCATAGGTTTCAATCATTTGATTTGGAATTGATTTATGATTTGGATTTTAGAATTAATTTTTGATTTGGATTTTAGAATTGATTTATGATTTGAGAAAATCAATTGGGTTGGAATTGATTTGAGATTTAATTTGGATTGGTTTGAAGGAGGGAGGCAAGGATTAGGTTCAAACTATAGGATAGGCAAATCCTCCTAATACCCCTAAGGCATAACATATTCCTATGGCTAAATCCTCTAAGTCTCTAGGGTTAGGTTAAGTGTTCACCTATTCACTAGAAGTTTCTTAAGACTAAGGAACTCTTAGTGTTTAGAGGAGTCCTATGTCTAAGATGGAGAAATTGAAAGCTCACTCCAAAAGTGAGGTCAACAACTTTAATTTCATTTTTTAAGCCATGGTGCTAACTTCAGGATCATTATGAGATTCCCAATTTTGAAGTACACATTGGACCTCTACAATCTCATGAAAAAATGTATTTGATGTGACATATAAAGAACTTGAAATGCGTAAAGTTAGCTCATAAAATCTTTCTAAGAAAGTAGCAAGTCTTTTCACATTCTCCCGATCATCATCACATGGAACTCCGCCCTGATTTTCATCCTCTTCCTTCTCTAACTCCACTCTAAATTGATGATCAACATCTTCATATCTCTCAAAAGCTTTTTGAAACTGAATTGTCGAGTTTAACATCAAATATGTAGAATTCCACCTTATCAGTACATCCAAACACAACAAGCTTTTGCTTTATATTTTTTCAATTTCAATGCATTCTTTGAACTTTTTAAGTCTTGATGGTGATTATCTAATGTACCTCACTGTTGTGCTAACACAATGTACAAATTTGCCAACCTCCTTAATCATATCTTGAACAATAAGATTTATAATATGTACAACACATCTCATATGTAAGAACTTACAGCCGAGAACGCTTCCCTCTCGTTTAGATTTTTTTTTTTTTGCAAATGATTGATAATACCATTATTAGAGCAAGCATTATCAACGTGATTAAATACGCAATCAATCAAACATTTCTTTACCACTTGCCCAATAATCTCACCTATGACTATATATGGGACAAAAATTAATGACTCTCTTATTCAACTTCCAATCTTATCAATATAGAGAGACAATATATAATTAATTCTTTGAATTGATATCCATGGGTCAATTGTCAAGCAAACCCTTTTAGTTGAATCTCGTAATATTTTTTTCAAAGCATTCTTCTCATCTGAGTAAAATTGAAAGCATTTGGGAGTGACTGTCCATCGAGAAGGTATTCAAAACATTAGGCAACATTGCGACATAAAATATTTGAACCCATATCCTTCTAACATGTTTAAATGGTAACTCATCCACAATTACCATGGCTGCTAAAGCTTTTCTAATAGCTTATTGATCAAACTTCCAAGCTTTGAACCTCTAGTATTTTGTTCACTTTTGCTACTAGGTTGCAATACTAGTAGAGTTTGACTTTTTTTCATGTTATAAGAATTATTCTAACATATAGAAAGATGTGTCTGTAAAGTTGTAGTACCATTAAGCTTTGTATCACTATGATAAGTCTTCCCACAGTAATTACATTTACTCATCTTTTCTTCATCAGAACTATTAAATTTAGCAAAATGATCCCAAACAGCATATCTTGGTCGTGCTGACTTTCTTTTTTTTTCAATTGATGACTTGCTACTTGAAACACTTGCAACACAATGGGTATTATCTTGATTGATAGGTATTTAATTTTGCAAAGAACCAATCATGTTTGAGCTCTCTCCATAACGAGATATCAAATTAAACTGTGATGAGATCAATAACGAATAAGTTAAATGAGACTAAAAATAATAATAATGAATTATTTCAGTTCAATGAAAATCATTGATAACATGAATAGAGGCATATAGCCTACTTAGCTTTAGCAAATCAAATACATAAACCGAAAAAAATGCTTGTATCACTAGTAAAGGCTAATGCATCAAGCATTTATCCTAAATAAACCAACTAGTCACATGAATGAAATTAGTTCAATGAAAATCTCAGAGCTTTTCTCCATCTCAATACCTTAAAAAACTTTCTTCTCAAAATATTTGAAACCAATAAATTTGTTCATTCATGACCACAAGTAATTAAATCTTGTTGACCATTATCTTACACAAAAAAAGTAAAGATGAAACAATCCTCCAACAAAAAAACATTAAGCATTTGATATAATCTTTTTTAATGAATACTAGTACTATTGCATGAAACAAATCACCCTCAACCAAAAGAAATATAGCCAACCAAAGTCGAGTGTGAAATATAGCCAACTCACGCCAAAGGGCATAGAAGCCAAAGAAATATAGCCAATTGAAATTAAGAAGCAGCCACCGAAATCACAGAATCAGAAAACCAACAAAATAGACAAACCCAACAAGCAAAGCCATCACGTTAACCGGCCAGGGCGCTACCAAAATAATCCAGCCAACACTGAGAAACTACCACCCAAATGGCATAGAAGAGCCTAATAAAAATAGCCAACCGAACTCTAGAAGCAGCCACCAAATTTCCAGAATCAAGAAAATAACAAAACAGGAAAATCCAGCAAGGAAAGCCATCAGGCTAACCGGCCCAACCAATCCAGCCAACACAACTAATCCACTGAGAAACCTCCACCCCAAAGGGCATAGAAGCCAAAGAAATAAAGCCAATCGAAGTTAAGAAGCAGCCACGGAAATCACAGAATATGGGAACTAGTAAAATAGACAAGACAAACTCAACAAGCAAAGCCATCAGGCTAACCGGCCAAGCAACCACCAAAACAATCCAACCAACACAACCAATCCACCAAGAAACCACCACCCAAATGGCATAGAAGTCTAATAAAAATAGCCAACCGAACTCCAGAAGCAGCCACCAAATTTCCAGGATTAAGAAAACAACAAAATAGACAAACTCAGCAAGCAAATCCATCAGGCTAACCGACCCAAGCAATCCATCCAACACAACCAATCTACCAAGAAACCACCACCCCAAAGGGCATAGAAGCCAAAAGAAATAAAGTCAACCGAAGTCAAAAAGCAGCCACGAAAATCATATAATCAGGAAACTAGCAAAACAGACAAACCCAACAAGCAAAGCCATCAAGCTAACCGGCTACCAAAATAATCCAGGCAACATAACCAATCCACCGAGAAGTCGAGAGGCGAGAAGAGAAGAGAAAGAAGAGATTCAAAGAATAAGATAATAGGGAATACCGGATTAGGGTGGCTAGGCGAGCCTGCTGAGTGGCGGCCGAGGGCGTCGGGGTCAGGGAGCTTTGTGAGAACAGAACAAGAACAAAGAGAAGAGAATAGGGCAAACGCTTAGTTCTAAGCAGGTGGAGAATGAAAATTAGGAATTTGCGGACTTGACCTCAACCCGTCGAGTTCGACAGACCACGGAGCAATGAGCACGCACGGGGCACGGGCACAGCGCTTCAACCCAAGAACAATAAACTCGAATACACGATTTAATAGTTCAGTTTAAACGATTTTTTTGGATTAAAAAAATCTTGAACCGATCCGTAATCCAAAAACCAAAAATAGGTAAATCTAACATTAAAATCCATATTAAAAATTTCAAACCAATCCAAATTAGAAAATATGATTCAGTTTGATTAGAATTTTCAATTTAAACAGAAATATGCACACTCCTAGTGTCTTGCACTGCAGGTGCAATAGTTACTACTAAATCCATCCACACTAGTGATACCATATAACCACTTCTCATTTATGTAAATAATCATATTAGAATTATCTTCTGACATATCATAACATATCTCTATCACATCTCCATATTATTCTCAAAATCAATTTTAAATAGTCATTAAATCTTTCATTGATTAACATTTAATGCATGATTTTCTTTAATCCCATAAAATGAAACAAAATTGATCACTTATAGCCTAAATGTCACTCTCCACCTGAATATTAGCTCACATTGGCACTCTAGATATAAAGACCTAATTTTTTTTTCCTCCAAAAGGGACTTCTGACTTTTGTTTATTTGTTGAGACCTAAACACTTATATTTTTATAACATTTGAAAACTTAAGAATTAATGGGGCCAAAAAAAATTATAATTAAATAAGAAGACAAAACCATAAAATGCCTATAGCCTCACTCATTCTAAATGTAATATGTTCTTTTAAGACATAAGCCTATCAATGAAAAGAGTATTCCTGTCCTTCATGCACGCTAAATTTTCCAAAGAGTTGTTAGACTATATTACCAAACTAATAAGAATAATGGAATGATTTATTTACATATATTTTTAATTATTTATCATAGATTTTAAATAATTAACATTGGAATAACCTAAACATAGGAAAATAAATCATTATCCATCTTAAATTTTAACAATAACAACAAATTTTTATCCAACTACATGCAGAACTATATGAACCAATCTTCTCCATTGCATCCTATTAAATAAACAAAAATATTTTTTATACATTCAAATCAAATTTATTAAATCTACCTCTATCTTTCTTAACTTAAAATAAATCTAATACATAATTTTAATTGATAAAATATAAAAAAATAACTTAAATTTTCAAAATGATTATATATATTATCTGATCCTTGTATTTTATATGCTTAAAATATGATCATTTTAAGTTTATAAAACTCGATCTACATATTTTATATTCTATTTATAATATATCACAATTAATATTATAATATATTTTTTGAAAATAATATAGAACAGTAGATGCCAAAAAAGAATTTAAAAAAAAAAAAAAAAAACTATACCCAAATACACTGCTAATTTGGCCTCAAGCAGACATGACCAAGTACAATCAAATCCAATCAAACCTGCTTTATGTTTGATTCAAACCAGAAACTAATCAATTAAAATCATTCGGGATCAATTTTATTTTATATTTTATATTTTTATTTTTATATTATTTTTAAAAATACATTTCAATGCATTTTTAAATATTTCTATTTTTATTTTTTAAAACAAATAATATTGTCAACCCCAGTGGGATGAAAGGCTTGTTAAAAACAAATGATAACATTTTTAAAAACTCTTAAAATAGCTTTTAAATATTTAAAAATACTTTTTAAAAAGAGACAATTACATAACAATTTACAAAATTAGCACCATTTTGCTTTAATTTTTCGAATTCTCACCCAAACAAACTTTTATGGCGTTAAAATCTCAACCCATATTTTGAGCTTTTATTAAATTCCTAATAATTTTATAATGACATAAATGCATAGTGCTAATTTTATAAATATAAAAGTTTAAAAATAACTTATTACCATCAAACATATTTTACTTTAAAACAAATTATAAGCAAACAAAATAAAGGGTTTTACATAAAATTATTATTTTATTTTTTTATTTTATTATATCATAACAGGACACTCCACAATTACGGAATGATAAAATAAGTTCCGCCCTTGCTTTTGTGGTATATAGATAATAATAAAATTTTTAAGTGTTAAATGAGTAAAATAAGTAATTTGAGATGGTATGTATATAAAAACCCCAAATAAAAATATAAAACATTAAAAAAAACAAAATTTATCCCAAGCTACACCTAAGACTCTTGATTGATGCCAAAGAAGTAAAAAAATCAATCAAATTTAAACCAATACTCTATCTTTAATGACCTACATGGATTTAGCCACAACACCTAAAACCTCTAGTCTCCCCTATGAAACTCCATCATTCTTTACGCCATTCTACCTACCGTAAGCACATAAAGTCCAAATCCCTAAACATCCTAAACAAGCCATCAAAAGCAAAATCAAGTGAACAATGACACCAACAACGCATAGACCAAAGCAATTCAGCTAACCTTAAAACATCACACCTATCATTTACAACTATTTTAGCAAATCATAGAAAGCAAATATCAATATAGAAGCAGACTAAAGTCCAGATCATGCTAATTAATTTCGACGAAAATGATCAAAAGATTCAAAACAAATAAAAGACCATGAGAAGAAACAAGTTCAGTTTAAAACCTCTCTACTCTCCAAACCTTGTATTTCAGCTCACCAAATTCAAGGTTTTTCTGATGAAGCTTTTTGCATCCAGACCTTGACACCTCTTGTCTGGCCAATAGAGGAAGCTGCAAAAGGAAAACCAGTTTGGCTTTTAACTTATAATTTCATGAATGTAATAGCAACAAGGTATTAAATGCTTGGATGCAACTCCTCCAAACTACATAGAAGATTAACTGTAAACATTATGTGCAGACACTACTCAAGATATAAAATACTAGAGCACATAATCTAAAAAAAATGTGAATCTGTGAAAGATTATATACAAGGAGGTGGGTGAGATTATTAGTTCGTAAATATATCATAACATTACTTTCTCGCAGACACAAGGAACAACTATCACAATGAACATAATCTTAATTATGCCAACTAAAATAAAACTATCACCATTAGTCTAATCCCAGAATATCTTATAATTTATTTTTTGGCACATTTGAAGTTACATATGAATGATAAAATTTGTGTAATGTGTCTTAAAGCTCCATAATATTTTCTTATCTGATAGTAGTCTTGGAGCATTTAGGCATTTGAACCAATAGCACCAATAGCTTTAACTAGAAAAGCTGTACTCAAGTATATCCCATTCTCTGCATAATATATCTAAGATAGATACTTCAAATTATTGCAACAAGGTGTTACTTGAATATCAATATATTAAATGATAATTGTCAATTACATGATTACCAAAAATTGCTATCATTATTCGTTAATACTAAGCCCCTTATTTTCCAAACTTAAAAAAGTGTTGAAATTGTTCACTTACCAAGGAAGAGATCTCATCTATTAAACTATGTCCTCAGTGTAAAATATCTAACCAGAAGAATTTTTAGAAGATCTATTACAGTTGATGCTTGACCACTGAAAATAAAATCATAAGAAAGAAATTAAATGGTCCTTGAATGACATTATATGATTCAAAGGGCACTATATACTTCCAGGTAAACATTTAATTTTATTCTATGTTTCAGCAACTAAGGAGAAAATTATAAACGCCTAACTAAAGATCCAAACTATATTCAAGTTCTCAATTTTAAACTTACCCAACAGTTACAAGCCACAATCTCTCCTATATGCACAATGAAGTAGCATCTTTTAAGATTACAGGTCAAGGCAAAGAACACTTTTTCTTCTTTTTTTTCTTTTTTTCTTTTTTTTTACTGACACATGCTTAGGTTATGAAGCATGAACACATCTAGAGCGTCGTCATGTCATGCTTTGGACACTAGGACACCGTAGGATAGCATATCAAAGATGTCATTTCATGTTTAATATTTATATTTAAAAATATATATAACAATTCTTAGAGGCCTATTGGGTGTTTCCTAAGCACTTTGGACACTCCTTAAACACGTTGTGAATATGTATTGGCCTATATCACACATAAACTATAGCATGCTTATCATGAAAACTATGACTTATTACATGCGATATCAAAAACTTATAATAACAACAATGATGTAAAAGCATATTTGATTATGAAAAAAAGTAATCCTTTTATTAGTTGAATTTAATCTAATTTTTTTATTAACTAAACCTATACAAAATGCTGTTGCACTCGTGTACATGCCCTATTGTTAACCACATTATCAAAGCATTAATTACTAATTATTCTCAAAATAAACTGCAGAAATTAAACCCAAAGATCAAAAACTAGAAAAAAAAAAAACTAAACACAAAAATAAAACCATGTCTAGAAAAAATAATAATAGATATGTTAAAAAAACTAGAATAAATGAGTCACTGATTCACTATGTCAGTAAATTCAACAATATCTTCCACTAAAATAAACTTGTTTATAAAAAACTAAACTCTCAAAACATTCCACATTTAAAGAAATTATACTTCATGACAGCAGTTCATATTTTTAACACAAGAAATATAGAAATTATTGCTTACATGAAACACAACATATACTAAATGATCAAATACTAATGTCAGTTGATCAGTAAAACCAGAAGACTTCAAATGCAGATTGGATCCCTTTGTGAGTGTATTCATTGAAAAGTCAACAAAAAACCAAGCTCATCAAAGCCACTACATCAGAAGGGGGCAATAAGACAACACAGAAACATGTTACCTTGTGCTGAAGCCTCATTATAGTAGATATCAAAAGTTTATCACCAATGATCTGCCTCAACCTCTTAACTAGGTCAAGCCTAGTTATTTGTCTCTTCTGTTAAAAAGAAAATAAGGAAGGCCAGCAATGGACCTCAAATTTCCAAAGTTACAAGAAGCATCAACAAAAAAAGAAGAGACGATTTAAAAAAAAAAACCTTGAATTCTTCATAATGTTTACTAACAAGATCCATATCTTGGGAAGAAACTTTGGTTGAAATCGCAGCAAACAACATAGAAAAGGGCATCCATGGGGATGTCGGTTTTGGATCTCTACCAAATGAATCAGTAATACCATGTATTTGGTTGGCTGATCTAAGCGCTGGGTTATCACTCCCTACCTGAAATGTTCAAATAATACCATCTTTGGCCTTCATTCTTAAATTTTATCAAAACTAAGTTATAGCTTAATATATTAAAATAATAAAAATAGATGAAACCACGATGATCAAATTACCAACACATGGAACACTGAAAAGTACTTACCAAATCTAAACCTACTAAACATCCATGCCAACAATAAACCCAAGCTACCAAGTAGAATGAAAATTGGAATAAATTTAAAATTTTAATTGCATCACAATTCCTGAATAGTAGAAATTAAAATATGAAAATAAATTGTAACTATAGGTAATCATTTTATTTAAAAAAAAAGGACTTAAGAAATAAATAAAATAAAGATAAAAGTGCACCTTAGATGGTGAAACAGGCGAAGTACCATCAGTAACTGTGAAATTAAATGTCCTCTCATTTCCGAAAATAAACTCTGAATCCAAGATAAGCATCAACAGATCCATAGCCAACTTGTGAAACCTTACAAATACTAAAATAGAAAAGTCAAATGACCAAATAAGAACTACCTCTAGCTTCGGAAGGCATCTTGAAAGTCACAATATATTCTAGGTAGATGTGAATATGCATATTCTTATTCCATATGACATAATGCTTTGGTGCTTTAAGATCATCCACGCCACTGTCAAAATTTTCACTACTGGGCTGCGATTGTGTGGACCCAGGATGAACAACTTCCACATTGCCCATAATGATGCGGCATAGCACCATATGAGAAAAACCATTTTCGTCAACATCTGAATAGCTAGCACTGTGAATATCAATTTTTGCAAGCAATAAGCAGTTTAAAACAGCAAAAAAATGAAGATATTATAAGCTTATATTTATAAAAACAAACTACATGGCATATTCTTCATTCCCTGGGTATGGATTGAAGGTTTTGACAATCCACAATGAACAATTCCTATTACAACCAATAGAAAACGAATCTCACCAGACATTGGAGCAGTTTACTGGAGCAAGATGAATGCCAAGTCCATATGTAGTACCACGAACCGGCTTTTCAAATCTCCTAGCTCCACGCAACAAGATATCTTCCACAGCAGACTTGGTGATAGGCAACCATGCATACCGTACATTAGCATTGCCACCACGAAGACCCTTGATCATTTCAACTTGCTTTTGGAAAGTTTCTAAATAAACCTCTCCCAATGTATTACCAGTAGGTGTCCTTATGATGCTAACTACATCATTGGCATTAACATGTGGGTAGATTCCACACAGAAAAAGACTCCGGATAGAACCCAAGATATCTGAAATATAATCAGCTCTGGTTTCTTTTGCCTCTACAGAAGCTGAATAAAAAGAGCACGGTTCATTCTCTCCCATTCTTTCACTGGTATCATTAGAATTGTTGTCAAAGATAATAGGTTCAACACCCTTGACCTGTTCTTCATCACCATGAGGAAGCCCGAAATTTGAGCTTTCAGAAGCACTTGCAATGACCCCACCGTCATCCATTTCTCTCGATCCATTTGGCATGCTAGAAACATGAACATTTCTCCCCTTGAGGAATGCATGTGCAACACAAGATTCCAGATAAATTCCTGGAAAGAAGCATTTTCCATGCTCATCAATCCAAGCAATAGGCATGCTGAGACCTGTTTTTGAATCTATATGAAGCATATGAACAAAATCCAACAAAAACTGTTGGTTTTGATGTGTGATCTCAATTATAGCCTTCTTTTCCTGGAAATCTTTGCGCATCAGGTCAGTGACCTCAGCAGTGAAATCCTTCCATTCACTGTCATGGTAAAACAACAACCGCTGGGGCAAGCCACTCTTCATGAAGTTATGATAATTTCTAATGGTTAGATTGTTGGGTGGTAAGAAATGTTGAGCATCACAATCACAAACTTTAATCAAACTGCAACATGATAGAGGTGGCTGTTCAGCTCCAGACGGAGCAGTTGCCGACCTACTGCCAAAACAAGTAAATTGTGGGGAATTGGACAGTCTCTTCTTCTTGAAATTGTTAACTCCTCCAGAATTATGCAACACCTTTGCATTTTTTCCTTCCATTTCCATTAACAAACTGTAGCAGAAAAAAAAAACCTAAATACAACTTATCCGGTAAGCTTTCCTATACAGTTATTTACAAAAACATCAAGATCATCCATAAGAACTCATGTCCACCAATCTCCTCTCGGTAAGCCTGCAAAGCAAAATAACGGATAAAAGCAACTAAGCAGCTTAACAATTTCACCACATTGGATTGTAAACAAGAGAGTTTGTAGAAAACAGCACTTAATAGTAGAAAAAGAACAGATAAAATGAAAAAGAATGAAACACAAAAGCTAAGTTAAACTCAACTGATAGCAAAAATCGATTCAATATCATGTAACACACAAGAATATACTTATGAAATCAAATTAATGTGAGATCCTATATGAGAACACGAGTATTTTTACACATACTTCAGAAGATAAAGTACCACAAATAAAACTATAAATCTGCATTACAGTGCTAACAAGTATTGTAATTCAAGTTCTAAGAAAATAGCACTAATAAAAGGCATTTCATAGTATAATGTTCCCACCAATACATGGTATAAAGAAGATGATGCAGATTGTCTTGTCTACGATTCATTAATACAAATCTAGGATTAAAATGCACAAAGAAACACACAAATAACAACAATTTAATTTTCCAAGTTTTCATCTAAGCAAACTTTGATTTCTATTGATAAAAATTAGAAAACACACTTCATTCATTCTAAACAATAATTTAAAGGCCTGTTTGGGACAGCTACGGCTATATGAAGCTGCTGCAAAAGAAACAGTTGTATGAAGAAGTTGCGGTGAGTATACAACTTTTTTTATTTTACAAAAGTCAAACAACAGTTTTTTGGCAGCCACCGCATATAAGCGAGATTAGATTGGACAACACAGCTTTCCCACTACAGATTCTTCAAAATGAGAGTAAAATGCGAGCCAAATGTAGTTGGTGTGTTTTTGCACTGCATCCCTCCCACAAACACACCCTAAAAATCATGAAAACATGAATTCCACAAAATATCTATAAAAATAATATAAAATCCTGCACTGATTAAGATTCACGCTACAAAGAAAAATAATACGTATCAAATTGGTAAAATCCCAATCACACACACAACATAATCACAAAATAATGTGGAGAAAAGAACAAAAACAAAAAAACAAGAATTTATTTATTTTATTTAGTCACTCTGATGGGCATTTGATTTACACAAAGAAGATGAGTTTTGATTTTGAGAAAAAAATGGTGATTGCACCATGAAAAAAAATCCACAAATGAATTTAGGTGTTTTGGTAGGAGTTATTAGGGTTTGACATGACCCAAAAATTAAATTGTGTGAATAGTTCTACCTCATTGTATTCAATATAGACGACTTGACATATATAATTTGTTCATTTGGTGCATACTGTACCCAAGTACTTAACAAATTTGGAGCTTAAATACTTGGAATTTTTTTCGTCGAAGAAAAAGCATGTAGGACTTGAAATTCATGCATTTGATATGAACTCGACTCAAAAGGATTTGATACCAAAAAAAACCTCAAAATATTTCACAAAATTAGGTCTTGCCTACAAAACTTAAGATTCTCTTCGTGATAAAGCCACTAGCTTTGCTTGTGGTGATGATGATCCAAATATGGAAAGTCTAAATTATGAAATAATACAAATGAATGATGGAGGAATGGTCAGTCACTTCATTGACCCATCGCCTATTGACTTCATTCTTTAATTAGTTAATGGCTTCTCCCCACAAATAGGTTAGAAATAAGATATGATTAGATCATGGACTTTAAATCATCATTCATGCATTTCTTTTTTATTGGAATCTTAATAAAAAATAGAGAGTGGTGAGGGCATCCCACCATTCTTCTGAACATGTGCATGTTACGGGCATATAAGAAGAATGATTCCATATTATTGCTTCTGCGATGACCAATTTCTTCCTTAATTACTTTACCCTTACTTAAAGATGATAATGACAGTTTTTTTCATAAAGAAATTACATTTCTTTCCACGTTTGCATAATAAAGTTGAAGATTAAATTCTTTCAACATTTAAGTGATGATCATGACGGTAATAAACTTCTTCCACGATGATAATGATGATGATAGTAACAAAACAACTTCTAAATTATGAAACTTCCTATAAATGGATACCAATTATATTTTTCTCGTAAATGGATGATGATTGAATTTCTTTATGCTTGAACATTGAGGAATGATAATCAATTATGGTGATGGTGATGGTGAAGGTGATGACGATGGCATACAAAAACTTTATAAAATGAAAATTCCATTTCATAAATTGACAAGTTACCATATGTTGACCTCAGTTTGCCTTCCAGAAAAATTGCTCCCACTCTTCGCTCAGCTCTTCCTCAATCGCAGGGAAATGGAAACCGCTCCCGCTTGTTCGTCCTCCAAAAAAAATCGAAACTCCTCTTCCTTCTCCTTCTCCCCTCGCCAGAATCTACTGTCTCCTCACTCTACAACCTCTGCGAGGACTACGGCCAGTACGCACCAAACACTTCCTTCGACTCCAACCTCAAACTCCTCCTCTCCTCACTCACTTAGCCTCCTCCCACTTCATCACCTCCTTCACTGCAAAGTCCCTCCATGGCTTCTGACGGCTATCTGTCCTCCCACTTCCTCTTGCCACTCTTGCATGCCAGTTCTGAGCCCTGATCCCTACCTCCTCTACTCTGGCCGTCCGACCACGGCCTATTTTGATTCGATTTGATGGCAGAATCTCCAATAAAGCTTACGGATCTTCCGATTTGTTATCGGAAAAGTGAATTCCATATATGGGATGGTGATGTGCACTAAGGATCTTTCAGAGGAGGCTTGTGGCGACTGTCTCGTGCAAATTAGGATTCAGATTCAGCCTAAAAGGGAAGGAAGGGGTAGGGTCCTTGGTAAGAGTTGTAATCTTAGATATGACGTCCGCGGAGAAACCGGATATCGTGTTGGCCTATGGTTTTTCCTCACCTCCGATGGCCGGAGCTCCTCAGGTTTCTCTTGCATAGGAAGGGAACAAAAGCAACAAAGGTAAAATGATGGGTGGTGTGATTCCTTCAATGGTTGTATTCCTTTTAGGTATCAGCATTTGCACATACTATTAGAGGAGGAAGCGAAGGTCAACCGCAAACAAAATTCCTAGTGATCAAAGATCATACTAAGCTCAATAAGGCATATTAGGTTTGAAAATCCCACTAATGCTCAATAGAGCTTAGTGGGCATGAAGATCTGGCTATGGAGTCATGAGCCATCCATACTTTGATAAACCGAGCGGGTAACAAAATAGTTCAGATGAAGCATCTTGAGGACGGCGTGGAATCTTAGCATCTTCTGAAATTTGAACTTAGAAAAAAAAGAGGAGGAGATTTAAATGTATATATATTTACTTTTATGCAGGTGATTGAATGTATAGTTATCTCATCAAGTAGATTGAAATTGACGAGTCTTTGAAACAACAAGCCGTCATCGTGACGTGGCGTGGTAAGATTGTAGCCTGCATTGGGGATGAGGAATCTTCGCTAAAATTATGTCGGATTTTACATTGACAAAAACTCAAATAAATTAGTTTAAATTAAATTTTCTAAGCTAATTTTAAAATTGAATTTGAGTTTTCTAAATTTTGAAGTAAACAAAATTATCAAAATTTGAATCCAACTGAAATCAAGAATTAATCAACTGCTCTCAAATGAATAAACATCTCTCACTCGATATTTGAATTATCTTGGATTTTACATTGAGATAATAAAAAAAAAATCAATCATTTTTAAGATTGAAATATGCAATGTCTGAAAATATATTCAGATATTCGATCATGAAATAATTGAAATGAGTTGGATATTTTAGTGATAAACATAAGCTTAGCACTTCAATACCTCATTTCAATTGATGTGAAAGATGATCTGATTGAACATATAATCAAAGCACAAGAGATCCCTTTGGAATTAAGATATAATCTTCAAATATAATTCACTCCAAGTAAATTAAAGAAAATTAAAAGATGCATAAGAGATTCCTAATGAAATTGAAGGATTGCTAATAAGCATAATGAAGGAATTCTTAAAAAAATACTTGAAACATATTATTCATCTTATTAAATGCTCAAATTGAATCAAAGAGAAATTGAACAGAGATAGTAACGAGTTTGAAGATCTTCAATAGATATAAATGAGAGTCTATTGAAGATTCAAAGACTAGATAACTCTGAATAAGAGAAAGCAATTAAATGTTATTCCAAGGGATCTAATAGGCTATTAAACTAATTTAAAACGTCTTAATGCCACCGAATCTGTAATTCTTCATACAAGCAGACAGAAGGCGATGTTAAATTAAATTCTCCATGAATTATGGAGCTTTTCTCAATCGAAAAATTAAAAATTTTATTCTAATTATGATTTTCAAAATCGATGATCGCATTAATTAGATGAAATTATCTAAGCTAAAAATATATATGCATGTGCTCGGACATAAAGATTTAAATTATAAATTTTATTTTCTAAAAAAGCTGCACAGGCTAAGTTGGATTAAATAAAAATACAAAAATAATCTCATAATTAAAAAATAATAATAATATGAACTATTAAATACCCGCATAGGCTCCGACACTACGTTGAATGCTTAAATTTAGTATCTGAGGATGTTCTTGAGTTCTTCGGTTTGGTCTTGGGGAGTCAGTTAACAAAACCTAAAATCCAATTATTATAAAATTTCAACTTATTGAAATATTTGAAACTAATTATCGTATGGCGGTAGATCTAATCATTATTATTAATAGAATTCGATTGGATCAACAATAAATTAAATTATCAAAGAATATATCTACTCCAGTGATGGCTGAGTTGATTGAAGATATCAACCGGAGGGGATACTTTTATCAAAATGTGAATATAATTTTAGATCAAATTAATATAAATTAAATATAAATCCAAACGTAAAATTTAATATGTCATTAAGTGTTAAATGCTTAAATGAAATTTAATCTAAAAAGAATTTAAAGTTAAAATTCAACCCACATTCCGCAATTGCTTGTCGGAGATGACAAATTTAAAAAAACTCTAGCTCATAAAGGGCCAAAGTCAAATCAAGCATTCTACTATGTTCACTTTCAATCAATCTCATGTCGATGGGGCGTGTGTGTCCTCCCTGCGTGCTGGAGAGCTCTATATGATAAAGTTCACAAAGTCTCGATTGAGTGGTTCTTCAATGGCATTATATTACGATGCGTTGTACCGTATGCTCGATGGCTCTGTATCTTGAAATGTAAATCATAGGGTACACCTGAAAGGACAAAAAGCCTTATGTCAGCTAAGGTAGACGTAAGATTGTCTCTTTAAAACAGAATTCTACAAAGATTACTTGAGCACGCACGCGTGTGTTCGACAAGATCCTTCTGGGTTCATTCACCTCCTCTATGTAGAGGGTGACGACGGATAATGGACCATGGGATCTAGATCGGGCACGTCATCATTCCCCAACCATCCGCTTTAAGCTAATGATGATGAATTTCATAAATTCTAAATCTAAACTTCAAAATTCCACATACTGTTACTATACGCTACGCATTTAGTGACTTAACGACTAGCTTTAATCAAAAGTTCTCTCTCAGTATTGGGAAGGGTAATTAACTATAGGTGTTTGCGCATATAAGAAACCCGAAACCAGATCTAAAGTCCTCACAAAATGAAGACAAACTCTTTAGGTAGTGTCTTATCTACTTATCTCCTCCGAAAATTTCTACACATAAATCATATCTCTTGCAGAGGGTGGCAATTTTTGGAGGTCACACATATTATATAAATTATCATTTGTGTTACATCAATTTTAGGAGTAGAGATCTGACCTTCCATTGGTTTTAAGAGTTTGGGATGATGAGGAGATCTAGTGGACAAGGTGGCAGTTTTCTCATGGACTAGAGTTTTAAATTAAAAAACAATTAAGCCTTTCCAAGTACAATTGTTTCGGATCAACCACCAAAGCTTTCCAAGTTGTAGAGTAGTCAACAAGCTTTTAAACAAGAGATTAACACAATCAAAATAATTTCATCCAACAATAATGCATGACTAGCAATTTTCAATCCAAAGGTTGTCAAATATCTTTTGATTTGAAAATTATTTTGGACCAAATACCTCACCACACATGGATTTGAGACAGAAAATAATACAAAATTGATACATCATCAAAAAATTCATTTGATAAAACACGAATCTTGATGTGATTTTTGAGTTGAAATTTTCTGAAAATAAATTCATGATCATCTATCTGTCTATTTCAATAAGTTTATGAGCCGGTGGCGAATTTTTGGAGGTCACACTATATTATATAAATTATCATTTGTGTTACACATCAATTTTAGGAGTAGGGAGATACAGCCTTCCATTAGATTTTAGAGTTAGAAGAGTTTGGGATGATAGAGGAGATCTAGTGGACTAGTAAGGTGGCAGTTTTCTCATGGACTAGAGTTTTAAAAAAAAACAATTAAGCCTTTCCAAGTACAATTGTTTGATCAACCACCAAAGCTTTCCAAGTTGTAGAGTAGTCAACAAGCTTTTAACAAGAGATTAACACAATCAAAATAATTTCATCCAACAATAATGCATGACTAGCAATTTTCAATCCAAAGGTTGTCAAATATCTTTTGATTTGAAAATTATTTTGGACCAAATACCTCACCACACATGGATTTGAGTCAGAAAATAATACAAAATTGATACATCATCAAAAAATTCATTTGATAAAACACGAATCTTGATGTGATTTTTGAGTTGAAATTTTCTGAAAATAAATTCATGATCATCTATCTGTCTATTTCAATAAGTTTATGATCAATCTAAACATTTAACAACACCACAAGCAATTCAATCCAAGTTTAAATGAGCGCAAATCAAGCATTTAACCTACAATGAGAAGCTTTAAAGCATTAATTGAAAGGGCAAACAATATTTAAATCCAACATGCTTATAATCTAATTGATTGGTTAAAAAAAAAATCTTCATGAAATTTTTCACTATAAAATTGTAGTGCAATTTGTATTTTTTTTTCTATTATCAGTGTATGTGCATCAAATTTTTGTGCAAAACTAAAAATATAAAATTTTTTAATTATCACCACAAACTTTCTAGCATGAAAAAATTTAGTGTCATTTGAAAGAAGCAATTCCAACATACTTCTTCAATGACTAAAAACCAAGAAGAACATCATCCATTTGGTGGAGGCAACCCAATCTTTAGTTTGGAAGAACATATGCATAAGCTAAAGAAGCATCAAGCTCAAATCTTTAAGTTCTTTTTAAAAACTAAATAACTAAAATTACTATCATAGCATGAGGGAAGTCTCCCTCGGCTCAACAACCACAGTTTGATACTAATGTTTTAGATAACGTTAGTTCAACATATCCTCCTTGCGTTGGACACATAATTCTCCAATAATATTACAAGATTTAGGCAACAACATCTTACCAACACCCCATATAATATCATAAGAGAATAAGAGATGAACTTTGATACTTACTAAAGAACTTTCTTTAAAAAATAATAATAATTTACCCATCATTGTAGCTTTCAAAGGTCTACACCTCTAACTAATATAATTCTCCAGCATCATATTCTAACAAGATCCAAATTGCCAACAATCGACCTTTATGATAGAACGCTAGATCCTCAAGAGAATGCACATTCAATAAGCTACAAATGCAATCCTCCGCCAAGTCTTTCCTATAACTCTTAAAGGGAAAGCTCATATATAATTCTTTTCATTTCTAGTAAAATTATTCATAATATTACCAAACTAGTCAAGCAATTTTGTCAAACAATTCATTTTAAT
This sequence comes from Cymbidium sinense, assembly GCA_021442155.1. NCBI lineage: Eukaryota > Viridiplantae > Streptophyta > Magnoliopsida > Asparagales > Orchidaceae > Cymbidium > Cymbidium sinense. The sequence goes on from CM038219.1 coordinate 5,275,340, forward strand.
AAAAAAATATCAAGAAGTCCTCTCATTTTTCTAGAATTTGCCAAAATGAGATAAACTCTTATAGAGTATTTTCAAAAATTCACTTCTAAAGCTCGTTAAATGCTTGAAGTTGATTCATAATTAATGTGAAGTATTTTTCTTGATTCATATATGGAGTGTAATTTTAGCTGTAGAAGTTTTAGTAGTACTGTTGTGACTTTAGGTGATCAAGTCATTAATAAGAGTGAGCGATTCGGATATTTAGGCTCTATTGTTCAAAATGATGGTGAAATAGATGGAGATGTTATTAGTAGAATTCAAGTTGGATGGTTGAAGTGGAGGAATGCATCGGCTATTATGTGATAGAAAAGTTTCACTTAAACTTAAGGAAAATTTTATAAGATGGTGGTAAGACCCGCAATGACTTATGGTGCGAATGTGTTGGCAATAAAAACATAAGACTAAGTTAAGTGTTCTTGAGATGAGGATGCTCAGTGGATGAGTGGCTTTACTGAGATAGAATGCAAAATGAGTATGTTCAGAAAAAGTTGGAGTAACTCCAGTGGTAGATAAGATTAAGGAGAGTCGCCTTAGATGGTTTGGCCACATAAAGCGTCGGCCGTCAGATGACCGATTAGGAGAGTAGATGCATTAGATTTGCCTTATGTTAAGAAAGGTAGTAGACCTAAAAAGACTTGGTTAAGATGTATAAAAATGATCTTAGTATACTTGAATTAAATGAGAATTTGACACATAATAGGACAATGGACGAAGGATTCATGGCACCAGTGGGATTAAGGCTTGTTGTTGTTGTTGTTGTTGGTCTTCGACCTAGGTATTTCTACTCCACCCTAATGTGAGAAGTAGTCCACTATTATGGTGACCATATTCATCGAACATAGGCAGAGATTACTATCAACAAAGTCATTATTGCACTTCAAAGATAGTTTAAGCATAGTTCTAATAAACACAAGCATGTATGAGATGGTGCTACAATTGTATCCCGATGAAAAAAAAAGGCATTTAAGCTCCTCCCCACAAAATCCAACATGAGACTTTTGATTATGCTCTATTAAATACATCTAGGACTAATTATAGGTCCAAATTTATGAATAGCTTAAGTGGTCAAAAACATTAAAAAATTCAAATAGAGGAGATCAATCTCAGTATTATCATTTTCATAATTTAATCATTCAAAGAGACATTTAACATAAAAATGTATTCAACCGAAACAATAAAGTGAACATTTGATTTGTCAACTCTAGGTCACTATTTACTAGAGCAACATGCATTCAAAGGTTATTATTTACATGACTACTATTTACTAGATAAACTGAACTTGCCCCATATAAAATAAAAATAAAGATTTCATCAAGTACTACTTTCAATAATTTGTTAAGATTTATATATTACATACATTCAAAGGCTGAAAAATATAAAAATATATATATATATATTTCATAGTTACAAACAAAATTATTAGATTTATATAAAGTCAGCACATATTATCACCATCACTTGCTATTTTATAAAGTCTCAGCATACATCTCAACAAATTTCTAAGGCATCTCAATACAAGTGCTTTTCATCCCCATTGTGAGGAGAAAATATTACATACAGAGTCCAGACGTAGCTTTACTTCCGGAAGCTAACCGGAACTCAACACGTGTCTATAATAAAATATGATTTTTTTTTTTTACTTTATAATGCAGTAATGATGCCGTTAACGTAATTTTGAGCCGACCCATTAAAACAGCGGGAGAAAATATTACGGACGACGTTCCAGATTCCGAGCTTCAGAAAATGTAGATATTTCATTTTTGTGCAGACATTTTCTTCAGCTCCCTCTCCCGGTGTGCATCTGACCTTCCCCGAGAGATTTGCTAAATCTTGGGCATTAAAAATCGAGGTATTATAGGCGACTTCATGAGTTATTTATTCTTGCATTCTTGAACTTTAAAGATTTAAGATTTTCACATTTGTTCTGACCGTCGAATAGGAGCACATTTGAGTTCTTTAAATGAAAGGAGACTTTGGGAGCTTTTGGAACTGTTTTGGATGTGTACTCTCTATATTCTCATGAAGGTACACCTGATTTTTTCAAATTTTTCAACTGTAAGGCTTGTCATATGTTTAGTATATCCTATAGTACGATGTTTGGAGATGTTTCATGAAGAATTTGGTGATTTTTGAAGTTATTTTGCATGTATAATTTATATACTCTCATGAGGGTACACATCATTTTTTCAAAATTTTTTATTTGTACATTATGTTTAAGCATATATTGTAAGTTGTTTGAAGATGTTTCATGAAGAATTTGGATATTTTTGAAGCTGTTTTGCATGTGTATTCTCTGTACTCTCATAAATGTACACCTTATTTTTTTCAAAAATTTTAACTGTGAGCTTGTCATATGGCTAATATATCTTATTGTAAGATGTTTGGAGATATTTCATGAGAAATTTAGTGATTTTTGGAGCTGTTTTGTATATCTACTCTCTCTCGTGATGTTACACGATTTTTAATTTTTTTATTTGTGGGCTTGTCGTATGTTTAGTATATCCATTGTAGATTTGTTGGATGTTTCATGAAGAATTTAGGGTATTTTAAAGTTGTTTTGCGTGTGTCTTTCTAAGTCTCTCATATTTTATTTTTTGATTTTTTTTTTTTTATTGAGAACTTGTCGTATGTTTAGTACATCTTATTGTAAGCTCTTTGGAGATGTTTCATAAAAAATTTAGATTATTTTGGAGTTATTTTGCATGTATGGTCTTTGTACTCTGATGAAAGTACACCCCATTTTTTTAAATTGTTCAACTGTGGAGCTTGTCATATGTTTAGTATATCAAATTGTAAGATATTTGGAGATGTTTCATGAATAATTTAATAATTTTTAGAGTTATTTTCAGTGTATCTTCTCTCATGACTATTTTTCTTTTTCAATTTGTAGGGTTTATCATATGTTTAGTATATCTTATTGTAAGATGTTTGGAGATGTTTTATTAAGGAAGCCCCACAGTTGACAAATCCCACAATTGAAAAATTTTTAAAATGGAGATGTTTGGAGATGTTTCTCAACTGTGAGGCTTGTCAAGTGTATTCTCTGTACTCTCATGAGTGTACACCCAATTTTTTAAAAATTTTCAACTATGGGACTTATCATATGTTTAGTATATCCTATTGAAAGATGTTCGGAGATATTTCATAAATAATTTGGTAATTTTGAAAGCTTTTTTGTGTTTCTGCTCTCTTAGGATCTCACATTCAATTTTCTCAACTATGGAGTTTGTCATATGTTTAGTATATCCTATTGTAAGATGTTTGGAGATGTTTCATAAAGAATTTGATGATTTTATTTGCATGTATACTCTTTGTACTCTTATGAGTCTGTACTATTTTCAATTTTTTTTTTTTGGAACTTGTCATATGTTTAGTATATCCCATTGTAGTTTATTTGAAAATATTTCATGAAGAATTTGAGTATTTTTTATTTTCAGATGTGTCTCTTTGTCTTTAATGAGAGTTTTTTTAAATTTTTCAAATGTAGGGCTTGTCATATGTTTAATATATCCTATTGTAAGATGTTTGGAGATATTTCATGAAGAATTTGATGATTTTTGGAGTTGTTTTGTATGTGTACTCTATGTACTTTCATGATGATACACCCAATTTTTTCAATTTTTTTAACTGCGAGGCTTGTCATATATTTAGTACATCCTATTATAAGCTGTTTGGAGATATTTCCTGAAGAATTTGGTGATTTTTAAAGCTATTTTGCATATATACTTTCTGTACTCTCATGAAAGTACATCCCATTTTTTTAATTTTTTCAACTGTGTGACTTGTCATATGTTTAATACATCTTATTGTAAGAGGTTTGGAGATGTTTTTGGAAGAATTTGATGATTGTTGGAGCTATTTTTCATGTGTATTTTATGGGCCTCCATTGTGCAGATAATATTCTCGTTAATTCACTTTTAATTTTGAAGCTTAAAATGTCTGGGAAATGGATAACTTCCAGATGCAGGCCAACCAACATTAGAGCAGTGTTTGATTCGATTTCAGACCACTTTACCGATAAAGTACTTGTCATTTTAAGAAGACATTTCAAGGACAATAAAGCATATATAACCAAATCTATGAAATTTTAAAAAAATTATATTTGAATTCTTTTAAAATCTTTGCAACAATTGAAGCATCAATATTATGAAGGGATGAACATATAATAATAAATAAGTTACTTAGTTTGCATCATTGATGGAAGATCCACAACTCCGCATTAAAATATTCAAGGAGTGACCGTATCTTGTAAATTTCTCGAAATTAAAATTTTGTACCACAAACTTGTTAAATAGCTTAATAGATATAATTTCAAATGATAAAAGATTTATCATCCAAAAATAAAGGGGTAAAATGATACGTCATAAAAAAAGTAATTTAATAAAGCATAAATCTTGATGTGATTTCTGAGTTGAAAATTTCTGAAAATAAATACATAATCATACACCTATGAATTTCAACAAATTTATAATCAAACTAAACTTTTAAATGAAATGGATTGAAACAACACCAAAAGCAATTAAATCTAAGTCCAAATGAGCCCAAATCATGTACTTAAAATATAATTAGAAGCTTAAAAATATTAATTGAAAAGTCAAATGATTTATAAATATGGCATGCTTGTGATTGTATATCGTTGATGAAATAAATCTAGAAACATAAAATCACTCAATTCCGAAAATATTGAGGCACCTCAACGCTAAAAGAATGATCTATAAGTAAAGGATTCAATATAAATTATCTCATGAAGTGTTTTGAGATTTAAACTAAATTTATCAAAATATCCCACACCACAACAAAAAAAAAAAAAAACCTTCACAAACAAGACCTTATTCTCAAAATAAAGACGAGGGAGAAGTCAATAACTAAGCTTTAGAACTTAAAGTAGACCACTTCGATAATCATCACTAACCGCCACCAACGGTTGTTGCAACTCAAACACCATTATAAGACTATTCCAGCATTATTATTTCTAACTTATTCTTATACAAATTTTGTACATAAAAAAATAAACAATCATTCACAATCTTGTAGCCTCATCTTCTCGGGTTAAAAAGAAGAATGAAATTCTATAACTTTGTTTACATTATTTACATAATTAAATTAAAATAATTGGTTAGGTCCTATGCTTCTTCTTTTTTGGGCTTTTTCACATAAAAATTTTGATGTTTCTTGTATACATCTATATTATTTGTGTGTGTGTGTGTTTGTGTCAAATCTCCATGCAGCAAAGACATAAAATTTCTTACTCTATCCTCATAAATTTTTTTGCATACAATAAAAATAAATAAAAGATATACTTAGAGATTACAACCAAATAGGAAATGAAAGAGAGTGATTTAATTCTTAAATCAATTCCCAATCTCTTATGATCCAAGTATAGAGTGGCCAATATTTGCACCTTTTAAGAGAATTTTGGAGTGATTTTCATCAGCGTTTGAAGGGATTTGAACTTCAATGGATTATATGAAAAGTAGAGTGGTATTGGAATTAAACATGCATTTAATTTCTTCATGTAGGAATTGGCACTTGCATGATTTCCTTGAGATATATGTTGATGATGATCATAATCATAGTATTTATGTTGCATCATATTTGATGTCGAAAGGCTTGTTGGCTTTATGATAACCTGAAGATTAGTTCGCTATCAAGACTTGTGTCTCTAGTTTTGTGAGATATTATAGAAGAGGTTTGAGATTGATATCCACTTCGCTCAAAACTAAGGTTTGGTTTTATGAGGTTTGTTTCAACTTGGTTTAAAGGTGTGCATGTGCATTAAAAGAATGTTTTATGAGGTTTGGAATATAACCTGCATCTTGAAATGAACTCAATCAAGACCCCCACCGTCAACATAGCCTTTAATAACTCCTACATGCCCCTTCATTGCAACTTGGCCCATAGTTTCAACCAATCCATAAATTAGAAGAGCACATACTCTCTCATAAATGGAACTAGAAGCATCTGCTCCAAGACTCTTTCACATATTCTTAGATATCACCCTTATATATGGAAGTTTGCCTAAGCTTCATCCTCTGACTACTAGGAGAAAATTACCAATGGAATTATTGTAAGAACTCCAATATCGTGACAGTTTTTCAGCTTCAATCATCACATCTGTGACAACATCGCATTAAAAAAATGTTTATAAGATACGTGCATGTGGTGCTCCATGTTCCATAAGAACTAGTCAAACTCCAAGGCCAATGTCATGGCTTTGCACTACTTTGAACAAGCTCCAAAGTGAACACCATGATGATTTGCACCACCTTCATCGTACATAGCTCCTCCACCTCCTAATGCATAGATCAAGGCTCGAAAGGTATCATCCCACTTCGCAAACTCATTGCTTTAACTTTCAAAGCACACTGAATCTACTCACAAAGCTCCTCCAAGTTAGATTAAAGCCCCTATATGCATATAGGCGTGCCCATGACACTATCATTGACATCCTTCATAATTAGGCTTATAGTGATGCCAACACATCCCTCTAGCCATCTAGGCATCGCTTATCCTTATTTTCTTATCGGAACTCATCTTGGACCTTCTCCAAAGTTAAAAAAAACCTTTCATTACACACCATGGAACAACCTCTTTCTAATTAGTCATAACTAATTTAGCTCTAATGCCACCTATCAAGCCAACAGATCTAGACTCTCACACCCATGTGATCTTAATATTCTCAAACCCTGATTCAACCTTCTCACATGCACTCGCATAAGAGCATAATAGATGAAAGACAACTCAAGAAATCTATTAGATCTCCAAAGCTTGAATGTTTGTGGTGATTTGTGAGAGGGTACGAATGTAATGGGTCTTCCCCTAATATGGGTCCAAAGGTTTTTCCATCCAACCATAAAAATTCTTTGCAAATCTTTAGATATTTCTAAATTGGAAGCCTTTCAACAATGGTCAAGAAACCTTCCATACCTAGGGTTATCTATAGTATTCTAAAGAGACTCTATACACATGAGAATTATATACACAATTCTAGAATCTCCATAACCTTCAAGAAAAATCTCCAAATTTGTAGTGGTCAGAAAATGCAAACAACATGGGCATGATTTCATTGTCCTTGACAAAAGAACTTAGCCTATTAAAATTTCAACATATCTCACATAAATTCTTGATGTAGAAGCATTAATAGGTAGTGAAGACTGAAGAGAAGATAAAACCGGTATACCTTACAAAACAAAGGAGAAAAAAGTCATAGCAAGAGCACCGTAGTTGCAAAAACATTAATATGAAAAACATAAGAGTACATACTAAGTACGGCAAGCAAAACCAGTATCACCTAAAGATCAGCAAGTCAAATCCACCAATTAAAACACCACAAGCAGCATGAAATAAAAGCCTAAAAATTCGAACATGATACAATGATAGCATACACATCCATGCCACTGTTCCTGATTATTGACAATTATCAGTAGAGTAACTAAATCTATATTACAGGAGAAAAAACATTGGAGACAAAAGAATACCATACAAATGACAGAGAGACGCGTGAAAATAACAATAATAATACTAAACACCCCTTTCTATCATTGTACATTGATAGGCCATAAACCTTCAAATATAAAAGCCACCACAAGCAATTCATACTCTAACCTTCTAACATGCACAACTTGCAACTATTCTAAATACCTCAGATAAAGTATCCGCCAACAAAATAAGTCAAGCAACAGCCTCCGATTTAACATCATTAATAATAAAATAAATAAATCTAATAGATTTGAAGAGAACAAACAGTAGGCAAATGCATGCCCTGTCACCGACTTTTTTAACACTCCAAACCGCATATGCAACGCTCTCGTGCCAACATGCAACAAGGAAACCCACATCAAATGAACCAACTGCTCTATTGCCCTATAATACACCACCTGAATAATGAACGTCATAAACCACACCAAGCTCACATTGACCAAAATTATACCCATCAATCGACATACTCAACAACCAATATAAAGAGCAGATCAATGGGGTGTTTGGCAACTGATTGGATTTATTTCAAGTAGGATTACTAAATCCAAATGTATTGGATTTAGTAAATCCTGAGATATTAAATCTTGAAAAGTGTTTGGTAATAGATTTATTAAATCCTGCTAAATCCAGAAAGATGTTGATAAATTATTTGAGGATTTAAATCTGTAATAATTAAATAATATTTTTTTAAAGAATAAGAACATAAATAAAAAAAAGAATGTAATATTGAAATTAAAATTCATCAGCTTGTGCCCATCTAATGTACTGAGCTTTCCCTCCAAATGCATTAAGATTATTCACAAAGCAAAGAATTAACCTCATATTGTTCCTCCTTGCATCATATATGACAAAATCCAGTGCCTAATATGCAAAAATATAACCATAAATGAATTTGAGTCTGCAAAAGATGGAAGTATCAAAGTACAAATCAATCATGCCATATAATTTGTAAGGTGGATCAAATTTTTTTAAGTTAAATAAGAAAGAGAATGTAGCCACGCTTCTGTCATGAACCTATTGATGGATAGACATCATTCAACCCTCTATTAAATCTGATTCATTCAAAAATCAATATTTAACATCAAGTGAATACATCTGAGCGATGGAATCTTCAGATACCTTTTAAATTGCCCTATGTGATATAACATAATGCACAACAAATGTTATTTTCTATGAATTCTCACACCTAAAAATCTGAGAAATATTTTCCACTTATTCTCTCCCCCTACCAAAATCCTGAATCCACTACTGTATGCTAAGTAATACACACACACAGTCCAATCTCTAACAACAACCCAACATTTGCTAGCAGCAGCACTATCGCCTATCCAGTTCAGTTTTTATATGAAATTCCTTTTCGCCAGTAATATTCATCATTAGGGGCGGGGGTTGAGAGAGAGAAGAGAAGAGACCTGGGAAAGGCACTCGTTGAAGCGGCCGGGGGAGATCTGGAGCGCATTGGCGCCGCCATCACTGAAGGCCCATGTTCGGCAGACTGTCATTCCCATGGCCCGTCCACGGCGAAACATCTCTGAGATCTCTTCCAACTTAGACGAGATAAGCCAGTACGAGTTCCACCCGTTCACGTACACCGGCGTTCCATCCTCCACCTCAACAAAATGAGTTTCGTTCCGCCCAATGAATCCCATCTTCGGCTGCAGCCATGGAATCGGAATACGGATCCTAAACCCTCCGCCGCTGCCGGAAGAGATCCAGTTGAAGTAGAAGACGGTAGCGAGTAGGAGGAATCCATGCACAGCTGCGGCTAGGGCTAGGGCGACGGTTCGGGAGTGAAGAAATAGGCTATGTTCGAAGGAGTTGCGACAACCGATTCCCGTCATAATTCGTCGATGTCTATATCCCGTTAAATCTACCGAATCGGCGGATTAATAAAGGATTTACCCCGATTTCTGGATTTACCGGATTTAAGGCACAACGGATTTACTAAATTCTCGGAAGGTGCTTGATAGGATTTACGGGATTTAGATGCTAAATCTCTAATAAATCTGTTGCCAAACACCCCCCAAGTTAATTAAAACAAAGCGCTGCCGATCCGACCCAAGCTTAACATCAAATGCAGCGCCTGCGCCATTCTCCTCGATCGAAGAAATACAAACAGAAAAAAGAAAGATGGCACGAAGAAACAGAGCCTAATCTAGGGAAATAAATGGAATCCAAAGTGAAGAGCTCATCGGAGGGTATCATACCTCGAGCTGTTCGAGACTGGATACGTCAAATCTGCGAGAGAATGGCCGCCTCCCTCATCTCCGGGACGGTCTCGGTCCTCGCACCAAACACCATAATCCTCGATAACGATAAGATTGGCGGAGATCATCGGCGGGGAAGAAACCGGGTACATATGTGTGGGCCCCAAAAAAAATGCTGCGCACCGAGTTCATCATCTGACGGCCAATACGCTTCTGAGACTAATCATTACGGTGATCTCACCGCTGGTTTTTTGTGATATTTTTTCGTGATGTCATGCCAACTACGCCGAGCACCGGATGTACGGACAAGGGGTGCAATCCAGTCAATGGACTCACAAGCCGGCTCAAGTTCGACTTGATAACTGGCTCGTTTATTGTTTCGATCAAGCCTCGAGCTCGAGCTGAATGGACCGCTCAACTCATTTAACGAGCTTGAGCTCGAGTAAATAGAGGCTCGGATCGTTTACTCGTCGAGCCGCTCGAAGCCGGTTCGAGATATTCCGCATTCCGCAATCCGTCGAGTTATATCCTTTATCCTTATAGGGTTTGCGCGATCTGTCCTAATTCTGCAATCCTCTCGACTCTCGTCTCTGGCCAGTCGCCGCTCTCTACTCTTTCCTTTCTCATCTTTCTGAGCTTACGGGCCTACGGCTCTGCCTCTCAGGCTCTTGCTCCAGACTCTCGACTCACTCTCACATGAGTTCCCTCGTCTTCCTGGCTTCAAATCTCCGATCACGTTAGACGGTGTCACGGTAGGAGGTGAAAGCGATATTTCAGGTTCCTTGTCCTCTTACTCTCTTAGTAGATAGCAAATCGACTTGATCTTGGTTGGTCGAGTTCATTTTTTTATGCTCATCTTTGGTATTTCGATTTGATGATGATTCGAATTAGGTGTATAGTATCTATGTTCGATTTTGATGTTCTTTCAGATTAGATGTCTAATGAGTAATGGCTATGTTCAATTGTGATGATTATTTGGATTTGATGATGTTGTAATTGTTGTTCAACAGCGGAAATCATTTTTATGTTGGTTCAGTGTGTATCTTACATTATGCTGTGTACAGTATGTGTGATCTTTCGGATTAGGTGTCTAATGGCTATGTTCGATTTTGATGATGATTCGGATTTGATGATGTTGTAATAGTTGTTCAACAGCGGAATTAATTTTTATGTTGGTTTGGTAACTTTGGTTCAGTGTGTATGTTATCTATTATACTTTTGATAATAGAAAGAAAATTATAAACCTAGACTAAAAAAAGTTTCCTTATCACAAATTTAATTTCTTGATAATAACCTCTATTTCAAGGTTAAAGAGTAGTCATGTTCCTCCATGTATTTAGAACTGTCAAGCTAAAATGCTACGAAACACAATTCTAACAACAGTCATTGAACTAAGTTTCAGCCAACCTTTTTTTTCATAAGCTTCAACTACGACTATCACCAATTAAAAGCCACCATCTTCTCTCTTTCTTCATGCTGGCATTCTATTTCTAAAGGAATTTTTCCTTTGTTATTTGTTAGAAAATTAACAAAATCATTTGCAAAAGCCCCATAATGAATCAAAAAAGGTGGTTGAATGTTAAAGTCTGTTTGAACCAAAAAAAATTAAGATTAATTATATGAATGATATGTAGAACAGATGCAATATGAGGGTCTGATTAACAAGATAGAAAGTTACATTAATTACATATAGAGCAACCGCAAATAATGCAAGAAAAGCTATGAAGCATGAAAACTTCAAGAACTGTTGTGGAGTAGAGCATGGAGAACACACTATTCAGACCTTGGATAATCTTATTTTAGGGCTACACGTACACCATGACATTGGTCTTATCATGGGCTTTATATTACTTTCCAAAAACTTCATGTAATATTCTAAGAAATACAATGTACACATATTGGGAAAAAAATCAAACACAACATATGTCACTCTTAATTATATATCAAACACAACATATGCCACTTTTAGTTATATATCAAACACTCAGAGCATGTTAGAATGTAAAGTTGATCGCTATAAATGAGTTAAGTTATGATGTGGAGTGTGGACATTATGAAATCCACTGTGAACACTGTATAGTATGTATGATCTTTCGGATTATGTGTCTAATGTCTATGTTATATTGTGTACATTATGAAATATTGAACAATGGATTGTAATTTGTGGATATGAAATACTTAGTGGTTCCGTGATTTTGCTTGCTCTTCTTAGGTTGTGGTAGTGGCTCTATCACATATTCACAACTGGATTATGAAATATTGTAATCTCTATGTTATGTTTGTCTTATTTATGTCATACTGGCTATGTTTGTTGACAATGAAATGATTTTCTATGCTGACTTCTATGTTGCAGTAAATTACAAGGTTATTGTGAGTATTTATGCTTTGATAAAAGGCAAAGTATTGAGTTTTTGATTGTTACAAAGTGCAAATATACAGTGAGCAATTTGATATTTTTAAATTTTTCAATATTTAATAAATCAATTATCTTCTTCATTCTATAATGAATTATCATTTATCATTTTTGTTTTAGATTAAAAAATGGCAACACCATCACTTAGAGATGATGAGTTATTGGATGTAAATAGTGATAACCCAGTTGTGGGTGTCCAAATTGGTATTGATGAATATAATATCAATGTAGATGGTAATAATTATAAAGGGAAGAATGATGTTATTAATGATTTGGTTGATAAGGGTGATGATGAAGTTGATCTTGAAAATCCAATTAAATTAAGGAAAAGAAAGAAAACATCATGTGTTTGGGAGGAGTTTAAAGAAGTTATTCTTCCTGATGGCCAGAGAAAAGGAGAATATTGTCATTGCAAAAAAAAAAAAGCTTGTTATAGGTAATACTGATGCAACTACATAATTTAGGAGACACTTAGATAGATGTGCGGCTAGAGTGCGCACATTAACGAAGCAAAAAATAGTTCCAGGTAAAAGATTATGGCAGTTCATTGGAAATAAATCAGGAGGGATTTACTTTGGTAACTTTTAAGTTTGATCAAATAAAAGTTAGAGAGATGCTTGCTCATTATATTTTGATTAATGAAAAACCCTTTTTGATTGTGGTGGAATTTGGATTTAATATTGTTCTAAAGTCCATGTCACCATAATTCTCTAAATTCTCTAGAACAATTGCTCATGCCGATGTGATGCTGGTATATGAACAAGAGAAAAGAAAATTAAAGAACACATTGAATAATATAAATAGAGTGAGTTTTACTACTGATATTTGGAAATCAAATAATCAGTGGATATCTTATATGGCTGTCACTACATATTATGTGAACTCAAATTGAAAATTACAAAAATAAGTTCTTAGTTTTTTACATCTACCACCTCCAAATATGACTTCTGAAATTGTTGACACATTCTATAAGGCCCTAAGTGAGTGGGGTCTTGAGAATAAAATATTTACCTTATCAGTCGATAATGCATCAAACAATGATCGGGCTATCAAGTTATTGAAAGATGATTTACGGATAAGGAAGAAATTATTCTTTGGGGGAAGATTATTTCATGTATGTTGTTGTGTACATATTTTGAATTTAATGGTGAAGGATGGGGTTAAATGTATAGAATTTATTGTTGAGAAAATATATGATAATGTTAGTTCTATCAATGCTTCAAAAGATAGACTCATTAAATTTGCTGATGTTGTTCAAAAGTTACAGCTACCGACAAGAAAGCTTATTATGGACTGCCCAACACGTTGAAATTCAACATATAATATGTTGGTTGTTGCACTTCAACTAAATGAAAGCTTTCTTTTCATATAACGAGAGGGAGATTACATATTGTAACTGCCCTACAGATGATGAATGGAATAAAATAGAAAGGGTTTGTGATATTCTGGGTTTTTTTTTAATGAGGCAATCAATATCATTTCAGGCATTGAATACCGAACATCCAATTTATTTCTCTCATAAATTTGTATTGTAAAGAAAGTACTAAATGATAGTGCACTATCTTCTGATGACTTCATCAAGGACATGACTAGCAAAATGAAAGAAAAAATTTAAAAATATTAGGGCGAATGTAACCTTATGATGGCATTTGGTGTTGTTATGGACCCAAGAATGAAATTTGTTATCATTGAGTTTGCATTCCCTATGATATATGAAGGAGATGAAAACATTTGAAATATAGTATATGTTCGTACTTTACTATATGAGTTATATGAAGAATATGTTGAATGATTTAAATCAGAAGTTGAAGTTACAAGTGGTGAGACATTTAGAGGTGAAAGTAACATAAACAACAGTAGCAAGTCAACCCAAGATACTCTAACAAGAAAATATAGTGGTTGGCATAACTTTACTGCTTATGTATCAAAGAAATCAAGTAGAAGACCCACCAAATCAGATCTGGATAACTATCTTGAAGATGGGTTAGAGATAAATCCAGAAGGTCGTAGTTTTGATGTAATTACTAGGTGGAAAAATAACTATCTAAAATATCGTATACTCTCAAGAATGACAGTTAATATTTTATCTATTCCAATTAGCCGATTGCTTAGTGACCTCTTGAGAGAGAGTTGTTGATACTTACTGCTCAAAGCTTGGAGTTGAAATTGTTCAAGCTCTAATATGTGGCTCTAATTGGGTTCGCTCTCATTATGGCTTGAAAGGGAGAATCAAGATATGTATTTTATAATTTAATATTTTTTCATTAGTATCATATTATTTTTAATGACATTAATATTATACTATATTGTATGTTTATTAGGAAGAGGATAGAGATTAAGAGATTGAGATACCCCTAGGTCCTCTATAAATAGCATAATGGAGAAATGAAGAATTGAGGACGGTTACTCTTCAACACCAAAAAGAGTTGACATTACTTGCTTTCTTCAATAGACTTTATAATTACATAGTAAGCCTTATGTGATTTCTATGTGACATTTAAACTCTTTATGATTTCCAGACTTGTAGTTCTTAGTTTAGTAGACAACATTTTTTGGATGTTTTGATTGTAGTTATCTTTATAAAAGTGCTAATTTTTGAAAATATTAGAGGGAGATTGATGATGATAGCTATGATGCCAAAAGATAGTTAAATAAATTATTACATGTGCTCATGATTTTGAAATCTGAAATTTAGATAGTTGCCTATGTATCCCTTGGATGTTGGTAGCTGCTTTATTATAGTTACACATCTCTTGGATGTGTGTTGGTAGCTACCTAGGTACTTTATTGTAGTTGCCCATGTATCTCTAGTATGTTGGTAGCTACTTTATTAAATTTTCTGAGCTTGAATCAATGCCTTATAAATATTTGGTAATGATGCATTATCTGTTGATTATATGTTGCTTGGATTGTACTTTTTTTTTGGCAATCAATGCCCTCTAAATATTTGAGATCTTTTCTATTGCTATCTTTTTTGGTTAGTGCTCCTAGCCTCCTACTATGGCTTTGACATGCATGCTTGGGTTCTGCATTTTTGGTGTCTTTGGTAGCTGTTTGATGGACTTGGTGATTTTTTGCTAGTCTTTGATGGTTGTTTAGTGTAGTTTGGTATCTTTGATGGTTGTTTGGTGGTTATTTGGTGTCTTTGGTGGTTGTTTGCTGCTCTTTGGTGGTTGTTTAGTACATTTGGTGTCTTTGGTAATTGTTTGCTGCTATTTGGTGGTTGTTTGGTATAGTTTGCTGGTCTTTAGTGGTTCTTTGGTGGTCTTGGTGCAGTTTGATGATCTTTGATAGTTGTTTGGTGGCTGTTTGGTGCAGGTTGGTGGTTTTTGGTGGTTGTTTGGTGCAGTTTGGTGTCTTTGATAATTGTTTGGTGGTATTTGGTGACAGTTTGGTGTAGTTTGGTGTCAGTATTGTTTCCTCTTTTGGTGGTTGTTTGTGCTTGGTAGTCTTAGTTCTTTGGTGGTCTGGTAGGCATTTGGTGCAGTTTGGTAGTTGTTTAGTGGCTGTTTGGTGATCTTTGATGGTTGTTTGCTGCTCTTTGGTGACTGTTTGATGTCTTTGGTAGTTTGTTTGTGGTCTTTGGTAGGCTTGTGCAGTTTGTGTCTATGGTGGTTGTTTTGTTATTTTGGTATTTGGTCTTTATTTGGTCTTTGATAGTTATTTGGTGGTCTTTGGTGGTTGTTTGGTGTAATTTGGTGTCTTTGGTGATTGTTTGGTGCTTTTTGGTGGTTGTTTTCATTTTGTTATCTTTGCTTGCTCTTTGGTGTTGTTTAGTGCGATTTGGTGGTCTTTGGTGGTTCTTTGGTGGTCTTTGTGGCTATTTGGTGGTCTTTGGTGGCTGTTTGGTAGTCTTTGGTGGATTGGTCGATTGGTTTGAATTATGTATGTTGGCTGTGATGGCTGTGATGACTATGGTGTTTATCATTTTTGTTCTATTTAAATGTTATGCTGGTAGCATTATATGTGATTGTAATCCTTTTTAAAAAAATTTGGATGCTCACATTTATTGTTGCTCCTTCAGATGATTTAACTGAGCCTAAGCCTTTCTCTTTCTTTGTCTTTTATATTTATGTTATATCTTTATTCTACTTATCTATGATTATTTTCTCTTTAGAATATTGTAGAATTTTTGATTAGGTGGTTAGATACTCGAAGACTTCAAGTTAGAGCCTTGGATTACTTCAACTGGAGTGATATTTTCTCCGTTGAAGACTTGAAAATGCTGCGACTTCTGCATTTCTAAGTTTAATTTTATGTTTTTCTTTTTATAAATAGATGAGAGATTGAGTGTTTAATTCTATAACTTGTATGTAGGTCTTTTTTTGAGCATTTAATTTTTTTTTTCAATATTTTGTAACTTTTTTATTATACTTTATTTGAGTTGGAATTGCATAGCATATATTTGTAATATAAAACCTCCAAAAGACTCAAATTAATTTAATAAATATTTTGTAATTTTTTTTAATTGCTCATCAATTTTTTTTGGTGCTCTTTATTAGTGTAATTGACTTCAAATCGAGCCTATAAACGAGTCAAGCTCGAGCTTCTAATCGAGCCCGATAAAACGAGTCGAGCTCGAGCTTAGTTTATTGTACACGAGCCGAGTTCGAGCTTGGTACATAGCCGGCGTGCGTGCCGCGATCTGAGTCGAGCTCGAGCCTACTTGACTTCGTCACACCGCGGTAATGGACACATCGTTGGGTTTTATTTATTTACATTACATATCTCACACTTAAAATTATATATATTTTGCAAATATACGCCTAAAATCTCTTAAAAATAAAAAAATAACACTCAATATTGCCTTGTTACTTTCTCTACCAACGAACGGCTCAGATTCATCTATTTAGTCAATTGCCGGATGAAGAAGATGGGTCACTGGGAGGCTCGATGCGGGAAGTGTGACGATGACGGTTTTCATGACATGCTCACAGTCACTGCAGACGAAAAGCTAGAGCCTAGGATCATTTTTAATTTATAATATTTATTTTTTCTAATATTTATTTTAATTAAAATAAATTTAATAACAATTATTATTTTACAAATATTTAAAATATCTAAAAATTATTTTAAATAATATTATTTATTTTTAAATAAAAAATAAAATAATATAAAAAAAAATGATCCCAAACAGCCCTTAAGCATATTTTCATGAAAAGGAAAGTGGATGAGATGATATTATGAAAATTGTGTAAGAAATTTGATTGTATTCATTAAAAAATTTAATCATACAAACAATATATTGCATAAACTTATAAACTTAAGATCTTGACAAAATGATTTTCACAAAAAATTCAATTAATAAATAAATCATATATCTTGATTTATTATGAATTCTTTTAATTTGTGAAACTATAATTTCTCTTTCTTCACCTAATATTTCTTCATGTAATAACCTTAATTGATAGATACTTACACATTAAAAAGTAGGAAGATGACCGGTAATTTCTTAAACAATCTACCAAACTCTCTTTTGACCAATAAAATTTAAATACATAATTAATTATTAAATAATAATTAATATGAGCTATACTTTAGAATTAATTATATAATTCTTACAAACTGAACTTCATTGGAGCTCATGAACAAGAAATTTTAAGGTGGCGGAAGGCTAGGCACTTCTAGTAGTTGGAATCTGTGGCAGCCGCTTCTTGCTCGCTGAAAGATGACTTCTTGAAAGAAATTTGCAGGAAAAAATCACCAAGGACTTCGCTGTCATCCTCAGATTTAGATATTTTATAGTGTTAATTTTATCATGTTAATGCGTGTGATAGATTGAATTTTGGATTTGTGGCTGGAAAAAATATAATTCTTTTTTCTTTGATTAAATGATCCTTTGATCGATTGAAAGAAAGATTCTTGAACCATACTTTGAACTTGATTTCATGCCCAGAACTCAGCTCCCATGGCTCCGTCCGTGAGCTCAACACATGCAAGGGCAAGCAGGAAGGTATAGATGGTAATCGGCAACGAACTTGCGAACGTCGTAACGCGAGACTAAGCGGAGAAAATAACGAAGTGTTAATTTTGTGCTTATTAAAAAGTTTTAGATGTTATTTTGTAAATATATAATTTGAAGTGTGAGAAATGTAATATCAAAATTTGTAAGAGCTATGAAGGTAAATCCTCTTTTTTTTTTAATGAAATAGAGAATTTAAAGTTTTTTTTTTATAGCTTAATTAGGTTAGAAAATTAGTTTGATAGAATAAAACTTCACACCTTAACTTTGAAAAATCTAATATACATATAGATAGTTGAAAAGAGAATAAAGAACTCCAAAAATTTAACATGAAAAAATCTTAAAAGAGGAAAAATCACGAGATCTAGAGAAAATGCTCTATATATCTATTTTTGAAGTCAGTTTAAGTTTTTACCGATAATGAGATTATAAAGTTGTATGTGAAAAACATAATAAAAATCTCGATCGTAACGTAAATTTATCACAAGATAGTTGTAGAAATGATTAGTAGATCGGCGATAATGAATGCGGTATTGTGATGATCCTGTCATCCGGTGGTGAAATCCGGTGGTGGCCGGTGGCGATTAGTGGTCCAACAATAGTGGCCGATGGCGATAGCGGTCGACGATGGTGGTCGGCGACGATGACCAACGACGGTGGTCGGCGGTGGTGGCACGGCGAGCCGGCGGTGGTCGGTGGCGATCCCGGCAGCGAAGGATCAATGGTCGGTGGTCGGCGGCCGACCAAATGACACGATTATGCTTGAGGTTCTTCATTCTCAGTTCTCTTTTTTCTTTCAGCCTCCCGCATAATGAATAATGTGTGACTATTTATAGATTAGATGAGTGATATTTCTGTAAAAACATGCAAAATCTAAACCACTCCATAGGACAGCTCAAAATAATTCTCTTGATCATCTAATGTATTTTAAATATTTGAATGCTCAAATGAAATGAGAATTAGGAGATCTTGGGCTTGTTAGATCTGGCTCGTCAAGACGCTCGATTTGATTATAACACTTCATATTTAAAGAGATATCGCAAAATTTTCAATAAGTGTTTGATCGTTAGTCTTGACTTCGAGAATCGCAATTCTTTCAACATCAAGATTTGTCATTTAGTAAAATTTTTTTAGTGTCATATTAAGTATTATAAAATTTTTATTTTAAAAAATTTGTCATCTCACTCTATTAAGTCAATAGATCATGATGAAAAATATAATTTTCTCAATACAACTTTTTCAAAATATAAGTTGTGAAATAGCTCTGCAATGTAGTCTGAACTGCACAACATTGTCACCACCACTCTAATGAGGTCTTAATCAAAACTCTCTGCACATCTTTTTGTTGAAATTAAGTGGAGTTGACCTTGTGAAGAAGGTGATGTGTTGAAGATTTAACAAAAAAAATCAACATTATTTATGAGAAATAAAATTTTATATTACCTGTTATAGTCAATAAATATATTTATTATTTAGTTTTTTAATAAATAAATACATGAAAATTATTTTTGAATATAATTATTCTTTTATATTAGGGATCATTCAAATGATACAATGTATCACATGCATTTCAAAGTCTCTACATTGAGTAATTAACTTTCAAATAACTTAGGGGTCATTTTAGATCATTTTTATTTTTATTTGAAAATAAAAATATATTTATTGTAATTATTATTTTTAAAAATGCTCAAAATATATAAAAGTTATTGTAAGTGTTTTTAAATATAATATTATTTATTTTTTAAAATAAAAATATGAATACTTAAAAGATACACCAACCAAATATGTTTTTTTAATAATATAAAAATAAATATAAATACAAAAAACAAAAAATAAAATTGATCACGAACAACCCCTTACTTTATGGTAATACTTAAAATTTGATTTAAGCTAGCTCTCTTCAACATATATAGGGTTTGCATTGAAATACTAAGGAGTCCTTATCATATAATATCACATTCTTCATAAGTAATGAGATTCCATATTCAATAAATTTTATTCCACTTCATAAAATGATATAAAAGATTTGCATTAGCATAACACCTCATAATTATTTTTAATCTCCAATAATATACATAGAAGGAACTTACAAGAGGTTCACCTCTTTAACAAGTTATATGTAAAATTCACTCATCTACACTACTAGTCAAATAATTTATTTAAGAAAATAATTCATGATCTAAAAGTGATGTAGAACATCATGATGATCCAAAAATTAGAGCTCAAGGTCCTTTTACAAGATCTCAAGCTCAAGCCCAAAAAAATTCAAGAAAGAATAAGACTTAGCCCGTTAGTCTGATTAGACCCATTTTATGATTTCATCTTTTTTTATTTATGTAATTTTTAATTTTCTTATAGAAACTCCATCTTTAAAATTTTATATTTAAAAATTCAAAACATGACATGTGAGGTGGTTGAATCCACATAAAATAATAGCATGTGAAATGGATGGATGACATAAAATAATAAGGTAATTTAATGCTTCACATTAATGTAGCCACCCATTTCCTCCTATTTCAAATTCTTTTAGTTTGAAAGATGCTTGTAATAGTTATAAATAGTCTCCTTACTAGAATGAAGATCTTTTGAAAATTATAATTTATTTGACTTATTTTTGTGGTTTGAGCTTGGTGGCCAAACCTTGGCAATCTTTGGTGAGAACGCTAGTTATCCAACATATCATCTTTCCTCATCTCAAATACCCAAGTTCTCTCAATCTCAGCAAAAGAAAGAACACCCGCCTCCATCAAATTTGGTATCAGAGCGAAGCTTGGAAAGAGCAAATTTGGTCAAAAGTTTACTTCAACAAAGAGAGCATCTCAAGTGGTGGACTTGTCTTCAAACTTGTGAGGTTAATTAAATTTCTTTTTTATGATAGTTTAAATACATATTAGTAACTTGGAAAGATATATATTGCTTGCAAGTTTATGTTGATAGCATAGAATTTCAATTAGTAAGTTTCATTATATATTTGAGTCATTTTCCAAGGTTAATTAAATTTCTTTTTAGATATAGTTTCAGGTTTCCTATAAGCGCAAACCCTTATAGTTAATTACCCCTCCCAATACTGAGAGAGTACTTTCGATTAAGGCTAGTTGATGAATCGTTAAATAACGAGTATATAATAACAGTGAGTGGAGTTTAGGATTTATGAAATTTATCATTTTAATTTAAAACTTTTGGTTGGGGGAATGATGACGTGCCTGATCTAGATCCTATGGTTTATATCCAGAACGTCGTTGTCTGGTCCACTTAATCAGAGGAGGTAGTCGACCTAACCTGACCGATGGATCCTTGTTAGCAACACATGGGTTACGTCGTCCAAGGTATCCTTGAAGTTTGTTTAAGGGGACAAATAAATCAACCTTAGCTAACAGAGGATTTTTTACCCAACAAAACATATTCTATATTTCACAGCTCAAAGAGCAAAATCATTGGGAACATCTGCGTAGTGATAAATAATTTAGTTGTGTCATATCGTGGCAAAATACCCGGTCGAGAGGGCTAATGCTAGCGCCATTTATGTGGTGCCATTTTACAAAATTATGCGACGGACAGAATTCGTCACTTCGCTTAAGATTGTTTGAGTGTGAAAATAGTTATGCAATTGATTTGACATTGACTCTTTGTGAGCAAAAATTTTCTTAATTTGTCACCCCCATACAAACAGTTGCGTAGGGGTGGATTAATTTTAATTTTAAATTTAAACAATTAATTTCATTTAATTTTATTTTATTATTTGAATTTTGATAATTTTATAATTGATTTAGATTTAAGTATATGATCATTTATCATTTAAACCATAATAATGATAATCGTTTGAATATAGTAGACCTTATCAACTCTGTCTGCTTCCTTGCAGAGGATCGAGTCTAAATTCAAAGCTCCCATATTTGTAATCAGCTAAACCTTGTCAACTCTAGCTTGAGCGTAGAGGATTAGGTTTGAGACTTTTCTCTTAGGAGTTTGAACTTGAGAAGTGTCAATAGATTTATCATTTGTCATTTTATGACATAATTAGCTTCTCAAATTTTATTAACTTAAAATTCTTATAATATTATAATTGAATTTTTAGGTTTTGTTAACCTGGACGGTCCTGAGACCAAACCGGGATGTGTAGTATCTATTCTTTCATTTTGCACATAACTTGCATATTTTTCTAGATATTTGATCTAATAAATATTTCAACATACATACAGATATTTGTTCTTTTAAAATATTGTATGAGCATTAAGATGTCTAAGTTAAGTAATTGAGTTTGACATGATGTATGCATCAAAATGCAAACATGAGATTTGATATGGATTTTAAGTTGAAGTGGAGGAATGCATCTGGCCTATTATGTGATAGAAAAGTTCCACTTAAACTTAAAGAAAATTTTATAGATGGTGGTAAGACTGCATGACTTATGGTTAATGTTGGCCAATAAAAAAGAAGCATAAGACTAAATTAAGTATTACGAGATGAGGATGCTTAGGTGGATGAGTGGCTATACTCTTAGAGATAGAATGCAAAATGATTATATTGGAAAAAAGTTGGGTAGCTCATGGTAGATAAGATTAGGGAGAGTCGCCTTAGATGGTTTGACCCCTGGGTCAGATGACATTAGGGAAAGTAGATGCATTATATTTGCCTTATGTTAAGAAAGGTAGAGGTAGACCTAAAAGACTTGGTTAAGATGTATAAAAATGATCTTAGTATACTTGATTTAAATGAGAATTTGACACATAATAGGACACAATGGAGACGAAGGATTCATGTAGCCGACCCCACCTAGTGGGATTAAGGCTTGTTGTTGTTGTTAACCCAGACCCAGTCTGAAAACCAAACTGGGAAGTGTATTATTTATTCATTTTTTTATATTTAACTTACATATGTTCTTAAATGTCTAAACACTTCAACACACATACGAGTATCTGTTCTTTTAAAATGTTGTATGAACATTAAGATGTCTAAGTTGAAGTGTATATATCAAATTACAAATTTCAATTTTGATGTGGTATTTTTAGGTTTTGTTAACCCGGACCCGATCCTAAAATCAAACCGGGATGTAGATCTTGTTAACTCTGACTATCTTCTTGCAGAGGATTGAATCTAGATTAATTATTTCAAGATCTATCATTCTCCAAATCTTGTCAACCCTAAATTAAACACAGAGGATCAGGCTTGGGACTTTCTTCTTGAGATCTTGAACTTGAGAGGATACATTAACAATAATGTCGATAGATTTATCGTTTACAATTCTATAACAGAATTAGCTTTTCAGATTGTATAAAATTAAAATATTATAATAGCATCATTAGATTTTTAGGTTTTGTTAACTTGATAGTCTTACCAAACCGAAAGTGTAGTTATCTGTTATATTTGACTTAGTGAACACTTGACATACATCAGTATATGTTCTTTTTAAAATATTGTATGGATATTAAGATGTCTAAGTTGAAGTGTAGATATCAAATTATAAATTTCAATTTTGATGTGTCATTTTTGAGTTTAGTTAACTCGAACCCAGTCCTAAGACCAAACCGAGATGTAGATCTTGTCAACTCTAATTATCTTCTTGCAGAGGATCAAATCTAGATTAATTATTTCAAGATCTATCATTCTCTAAACCTTGTCAACTCTAAATTGAACACAGAGGATCAGGCTTGAGACTTTCTTCTTGAGATCTTGATACATTAATAATGATGCTGATAGATTTATCTTTTGTAATTCTATAATAGAATTAGCTTCTCAAATTATATTAAATTGAAATATTATAATAATATCATTAGATTTTTAGATTTTGTTAACTCGAACCCGGTCCTAAAACCAAACCGGGAAGTGTAGTTATCTATTATTTTGTATCTGACTTAGTGAACACTTCAACATACATACGAGTATCTATTATTTTTAAAGTATTGTGAACATTAAGATGTCTAAGTTGAAGTGTATATGTCAAATTATAAATTTCAATTTTGATATGGTATTTTTGAGTTTTGTTAACCCGAACTTGGTCCTAAGACCAAACCGGGAAGTTGACCTTGTCAACTCTGACCATCTTCTTACAGAAGATTACATCTAAATTAATTATTTCAAGATTTATCATTCTCCAAACCTTGTTAACTCTAGATTGAACATAGATGACCGGGTTTGAGACTTTCTTCTTGAGATCTTGAACTTGAAAAATACATTAACAATGATGCCGATATATTTATATTTTATCATAATATGACAGAATTAGCTTCGCATATTTTATTAAATTAAAAATATTATAATAACATCATTAGATTTTTAGATTTTATTAACCTGGACCCAGTCCTAAGACCAAATCGGGATATGTAGGTATCTACTCTTTTATATGGCTTGCATATTTTCCTAAGTGTTTGAGTTGGTAAACACTTCAACATATATACATGCATTTATTCTTTAAAATGATGTATGAATTTTAAGATGTCTAAGTTGAATTGTAGTTATGTTTAATGTGACAAACATGTTAAATTGTATGCACATATTCAAATATAAATCAAGTATAAATCTATTCTATAAAAAGTGCATATTTGATCCTTCAAATGTTTGTTATGGATCAAATGTAAGCATCTATTCAATGAGATATGGATTTGATTTTCCCAAATATTTGTAGTAATGCAAGTATATATTTGTTCTACAATAAACCAGATATGCATCTATTTTGTAGAGTATGAATTTGATTCTTTCAAGTATTTGCATGAATCAAATGGTTAAGCAAAAATAACACTGCTTCATAAAGCGAGCATATATTTCATTTAACTTGCATATTAAAGACATTCAAATTGAATAAAATGCAATAACATATTGAATATGCACAATGAATCATTTCACTATGCATCTAGTATGAACCTTAAGGCAATAAATTCACATGTAAAGTTATTTCATGATATGTGCAAGAGCTTAGCTCCTTTGGACATTTACATAAACCATAAAGCAACAAGTTTAGATGTAAAATTTTCTAGTGCATTTATCATCAACTTAAGTTCATTCAAGCTTATGGTTCAAACTTTTCTTAAGCCCTCTTTTAAGTGGCTCAATGAAGCACATGCTGTATTTCAAATGATAATTAAAAATGTCAAATCATGTTCATTATTGAAGTATCAAATCATGTCTTATACTTGTGAATAAATTATCAAATCTCTTATAATTTAGAGTTGATTCAACTTGAACATTTATGATTGAATCAATTTATCAATATTTTCATAAATATTTTGAGCTCTGATTCACTTTCCTTTTGTGACATATCAAGTTTAAAAGTACGATTGAAATCATATCAAATTCAAACTTTTTTATAAATTTATTAAAATTTTGGCTCTCCGTCATCCACATAAGAGCTACTTAAGATTAGTCTTCACCATGCCAAGAAGCATATGATAGGTGTCTGAGATCTGCACAATTTATTTGTCTACCACGCCAAGAAAGACGTGCATGGGTTAACACAACATAGCAAAGTATTTCCTTGTAACGTTGGAACAACGTGAGCAAGTATTTATCAGAATAGATTTTTTTGTCACATTGGAACAACGTGAACAGGTACTTATAGCAACATATTTCCCTACCACGTTGGAATAACGTGAACAAGTACTTATCATAAGTTACCCACCGCATTTGAACAATGTGATCGGGTACTTATCACAATCTTCACGCGTTGGAACAACGTGAGCAGTCTTATAACATAGATTTTCTTTCGTTAACAAGCGTGAATAATTACTTATCACAAATTTTTTCAGCGTTGGAACGACTTGAACGTACTTATCAAAATTTTTCGCGTTGGAATAATGAATGGACTATAACAAGATTTCTGCCGTTGAAACAACATGAATATGTTCTTATCACAAGTTTCTACGCGTTAGAACATGTGAGCAGACTTATAGCACAAAATAATGTAATAAATTTACATTCACATGTGCATGAAATTAAAATACAGTTGAAAACCCCTTTGCTATAGCATGATTTTCATCATCATTTTACCTGAATTTTGCATTTGAAATATTCAAATAGCAAGCTGTAACATAAGTTTTTAATCACATGTGAGCACATTTCCATCCTTCTCATTTTGAATGTAAAGGAGGAAATACCTAATGCATCAGAAATCTTGCATAATTTTTGGGAGCTGGAAGTATCTAGGCTTGTTGGAAAAGCTTATCTACTCTTTATGTCTGCATTTTTCAATTTTCTGGGTGGCAGATGAGGAACACCAATTACAGTTGTTAATTCCTCATTAACCGAATCACATATTTCAGCATAACACAATCTTTTCTCAGATGACATGCTTGGGTCAATTTCTTTGCCATGTTTATTTTCAGGCTGATGTACTAAAGAATTCACTATTGCTCTACTTGTTTCTCTGCTGCTACTGGGTATAAGACAAGATAATCTTTCCTATTTTACATGTGATAAATGATGATAGTTAAAAGTGTATTCTTCAACTGCAACTTTTTCACTACAAAGATGAGGCATAAAGATATTCTCAGCAGGAGTTATAGGCCTAAAGTTATATATATCCTGCCTTTTCTTTGGAACCAATCCAGTTACTAGTAGGACTAATTCTTCTCGGAGGAGAGCCATGTGAGAATCCCCAATCAAAACTCCAGCAAACAGAAGCATCAGAGTCCTCTTTTGTATTTGAACACTTTGCCCTATTGAGAATCCATGGTTGCAAACTCAACAATGAACCATTGTCCCTCACAAATTCTTCACCCAAAACTTCACTTTTAATTCCACAAGGAGAAGCCATATCCTCCCTCCATGAATATATATCTGAAGAACTTCTCATGTACTTCATTTGGATCTTTCAGCATCAGAAGATACACCATGTTCAGCTTGTCTCACAAAGAACCCGCTGAAAGGGCAATATACAGACTACAATATCTTCTGATCAACCCTTACATCCATCAAATTCACTATGAATCGCTTTTTTGAGATAGATACATAATATGCTAAACCGTCTCCAGATTTCACTTTGAAGTTCTCAACAATGGATACCCAAAACTCAGGAACGAACACAAAAAGAATCAATTAATTAAAAATATATTCATTTCACTAGCTCTAACTACATCCTTATTAGATTTCGGAAAACCTAAAACACTCGGATCCCCGGCATCAGAAATCCGAACTAGTATAATTACTTGATCATTCAGAGAAAAATCATGCAAGACTCTGAATCACGAATAAACCGTAATGATCCGATTCGACAAGTTTCAATGCACGATAGGATAAAATCTGACGAAAAGAGAGAGGAAAGAAAAGACGCCATTTATGGAGTACAAAACCATGTTAACATTACGGATAGAACAATAACAGAATATGAAGGGAAGAATGATAAGGGTAAGATCACATCGAATTCAATCCGGCGCGGAACTAGCTCATTATTTTTGGGTGGACAAAATTTTAAATATTTAAATAATATAATAATTAGATAAATAAATAATACTTAAATTTAATATTTTGAAAAAAATATATAAATAATTAATAAAATAATATCACTAAATTTATAAGAAAATATATGTGAGCAAGATTATTAAACTTATGGATTTTATTTTAATTAATTATGTAGTTATTAGAGTAATAAGTTAAATTGATTTTTATGGAAAGGGGTTGATTGTATAAATTGTAAATTGAGGGTGAGCAAAAGGCTAAATGCCCACCCTCAACAAAAAGTAGGTCCGCCCTTGAATTCAACTATGAGTCATGGTAATATGCTTAATCCATGGTCGCAAACAAATTTGAGTTCAGTCATTTCCCTCTCTTACATTCGAAGAACAAGAAAGGGGAACTCACGGGCGAATCGCAATAGGCAAATGTCGCCGAAGAGAAGAGTTGCGTGTGAGGAGAAAATGGCGTGAATGGGAATAGCCTTGTTCGGTTAAGGATTTTGGTCTAGCCATCCGATTCTATTGGTTGCTTGGATGGTGCCTATGATATTTGGCGATTAGGATGAAATTAGGGTGTAAGAAATTAGGCAGCCACTAATTATCTTAATTACAAATTAATAAAATTTCGCATCAAATATTATGAATTTACTTTGTACGATAAACCCTAGTAATATTAGTGTCAATTTTAGATATTTCTATTGTGCCAGACTTACACGCGTAAATTTCTCAGTCGTTTAGACAATATGACGGCGAGTGAAATTGGGCTTAAAAAATGACATCACATTCGGATCAATCGACATTCTTATAGACTTTGACGAATTGATCGCAGAAGGCGTCGTTTAATAGATTTCAACATTTTGGCGACAATAATGTGATCAATATTGCGAACGAAGATCGTTTGAACGTCGCCGGGGCTTCCTGATCTCGACATGCTCATAATTTCATCAAAAATTGATTTTAATTAATTGATCGGTTATTAATTAATGGAATAAGCTTCATTTGAAGAATTTTAATATTTTGAGCCAATTACACAATCAAATTTTTGATTTAGAAATATTTTAATTAATTTTGATCATGATTATGAGGTTTTAATTTCTAATTATGCGATGTCACCATTGATTTTCATAGATTTTATCATATACTCTTAATTTGAATAATGACACATACTTGTAGGTCAACAAATGCCCCCAACAAAATGGTCGCGTATGAAGCGGACTGTGTTTGTTGTAAATAAGTTGACATTGCGGATCTCCAAGAGATTTTCTTGGATGTCACACTTAAGTTATAATTTCAACAACTTTTAAGAATGACTGACCAATGACCTTTGATGGAAATGAGTATAACTATCAGGTTGGGCAAACATTTGAATTTTATCAGTTCAATTGCAATAGCTCGTTAAACTAATATAAGTTGTCATCAGTCTAATGCCTTGTGCTTGATGGACTAGATGAAGGAGATGCTTTGACTTATCATCATCGACTTGTCAAGAGAATTTGGAGTATCTTTGGGCCTCGGCTTGGTGCTCTGAGGGCTTGTTAAAGACTTCCTCCTAAGAGTTTGAAATTTATATTTTCTTCTTGACTTGGCTTTGTCCCTTAGCGGACTTGATGGAGTTGATGATTTGTTGTTGAGATGAGAATATCTTCGGTCTTATGCTTTATGATTTGATGAACTTGTTGAAGATTTCATCTCGAAATTTGAGATTTGTATTTTCCTCATGTCCTGACTTTGTGCCTTAGTGGACTTGATAGAGTCAATGATTCATTGTTGAGATGAGAACATCTTCTGTTCTATACTTTATGCTTTGGTGGACTTGTTGAAGATTGCATCTCAAGATTTGAAATTTGTATTTTCCTCCTATCCTGACTTTATGACTTAGTGGAATTGATGGAGTCAATAATGATTCATTGCTAAGATGAGAACATCTTCGGTTTTGTGTTTTATGTTTTGGTGGACTCGTTGAAGAATTCATCTCAAAATTTTTATCTTGTGTCTCCTTTTATCCTGACTTTATGTCTTGACGGATTTGATGGAGGAAAGTCCTGAGTTATCTTGAAGACTTGTCAGGCGATATGAAATTACATTCTGCCTTAGCTATCTACTTTTGTGGGCTTATAAAAGGATGTCTGCCGATGACCTAGCTCTCAGAGCTTGTGTTGGGTCAATGACAAAGAGTCATCAGTGCCATGCTTTGCGCATAACAGACATGTTGATGATGTAACTCCCTTAGTTCAGCCTTTAGCTTTGTATGAATATTGGGATAACTTCTTTGGTCCTTTGCTTTCTGCTTGATTGGACTTATTGAAGAAGAATTTTCTTCAGCCTTTGCTTTTGCTTTAATAGACTTATTAAAGGAGTTAAGATTTCATATTTTACATTAATACCAACTCGGCTTAGTGCCTTCTTAAGTAAGGATATTTTTTTGTTGGATTTTGAAAAATGACCTTACGACCAATAGGGATGATCTCCCAGTCTAGGTGACTTGAACTCACCAAGTTGGAGAGATTTGGGGATTTGAATGCTCTTGTCTTTGAACTAACAAAGTAGGATGATCCCTTACTACGACATTTGTGACGTGTTGAGTAAGCAAATCTATCAACGACTAGACCGTATTTGGGCTTGTTGAGTCGACCTTTTACACCCACTTGAGCCTTTGGACTTGAGCAATGATGAATGATTTTATCATCGGGCTAACGAGATGGGGATCTCTTACTGCAGCCTTTGTGGCGTGTTGAGTAAGCAGACATTATAGCGACTCGACCATATTTTGGTGTGTTGAGTTCGACCTTATACACCAATTCGAGCTTTTAGATTTGATGTAGGGATGGAAAATATGTTTCAAACTTGATTTGTTAAAGTTTTGTATACTTTAAAATTATTTTTTCTTTTTAGGTCAGTAAGACTTTTAAATTTGAGAATTTGAATACGATTTTGAGTATGCGTATGGAGATCTCGGCACTATGCATGATGTCAACCCAAAAATAAGAAGGGTCCGTGTCTTACAAGAAATGCCTGACATTTTACTATAAAATTTTAAGGAAAATGCCATGTATGACAGGGGGATTTTATTTTATTTTGGAAGTGTATTCTTGTGTTACAAGAGAATTTCTAAGTAAAACTTACACGTGTTTAGTAATGAAAACTTCAAGTGCAGAATTTATCTAATTACACTTTTATGTATAACATTTCTTTAAATACTGACCATTGATTGACATCATTAATCTTTCACCTTTGAAGTCAACGAGCTGGTAAGCTCCCCCTTGATATACATTTTCAATGACGAAGAGTCATTCCCAATTAGGCTCAAATTTACTGTCAATTTTGTGATAAGGGATGATTAGTCTTCTCAGCACCAGGACCATTTCCCCTTCTTGAAAAGCTCGAGGACGTACTGTATGATCGATGCTTTGGACATCCTCGCTCGATAGACTTCTAGATTTTGATGAGCTTGGAGCCTAACCTCGTCAAGCGCATCAAGCTCTTCCATCCGTAGATGAGCATTCTCATATTGGGTAAGATTTTATTGAATGGCTACTTGGAGTAAAGGTAGTTTCACTGATAAGCGCTTCACCCCAAACTTGAAGCATAGGGGTAAACTTTGTAGGAGTCTTGTAAGTGGTACGGTAAGCCCATAACGCTTCCACAAGCTTGGTACCACTCTCTTTTATTTTTTTGTGAGAATTTTTCTAAGTAATTTGACTAGTGTTTTGTTAAAGGCCTCGGCCAAGCCAGTTGCTCTCAAATTATAAATTGACGAATATTGCCAATCAATCTTATGCCGATCAATAAATATATATACTTTGATGCTTTTGAAGGCTGACCCATTGTCTAAAATGATTCGACGTGATACACCAAATCTATAAACAATATTGTGGGTGAAGAAGTTGGTCACCTTTTCAGATGTGACTTCCTTGAATGGAGAGGCTTCAGCCCACTTGGAGAAATAATCAGTGGCTGCTAAGATGAAGCGGTGGCCAACTGATGATGGTGGATCAATCAGTCTAATTACATCCGTCCTCCAGCACTCAAACGACCAAGATTCTATCGTTGGGTGCAACAGATTTGGAGATTGATGAATTATGTTACCGTGGACCTAGCACTCATGACATCTCTTAGCATGATCGATACAATCTTTTATCATAGATGGCTAGTAGTATCCCATTATTTTAATTTTGAATGCCATTTTGGGACCTGATTGGTGTGCGCCACAAAGTTTTTGATGAATTTCAACAATTACTTTGTTGACTTTTTCTATTCCCAAATATCGTAACCATATATACTTGAATGATCTACGATAAAGGGTATTGGCAACATAAGTGTTGCGTGCTGGAAAACCAGTCATGGTAGAGTGAAAGTTTACGCCTTAGCCTTGTCGATTAGTTCACACGCAGTAATTAAAGCGAAAGACACCCATCTCTTTAAACCTCGAAAGGGGAAAACCCACTTTCATAAAAGCTTCCTTATGTATGTTTGAGTACAAAGTCTTCCGATAGCGATTACAAAATTGCATATGTGAGAGGGATAACTATGTAACAATGATTAGGTTGTAATTGTTCATGGTGGAGATCTTAACCGATGGGAATCTGAGTCAATTAGTGATGTTGGCGTGGTATGGTTGATGGTGCCACAGTCGATCTTCTTGATGATCTTGGAGGATCTTCAATCTTGAGCTCTCTCTTCTTCCTCCTCATTTGCTTTTCCTCTTCTTCCTGGCTGGACTCTTCCTTTTCTTCCTTCTAGACTCTTCCTTGTCTTTGCTTGACTCTTCCTTATCTTCCTTGCTTGGACTCTTCCTTTTCTTCCTTGCTTGGACTCTTCCTCTTCCTTGCTTGGACTCTTCCTTTTCTTCCTTGCTTGGACTCTTCTTCTTCTTCCTTGCTCGATTCAAGGATCGGCACACCGGTGGCCGGTGGTGGTTGACGGATCAGCGGTGCTCCTCCTCTTCTTCCTTGCTTGCTCCTCTTCTTCTTCACTTCACTTCTTCACTTGGTTCATGTGAGGAATGAAGGCTATAGATGGGAGGAGGGCATTCTTGAAATTCAAGGATACCACTCCCTCTCGGACTGACGGATGATTCCTTGATCATTTGATGTATTTTGAGCATTTGGATGCCCAAATGAAGTGAATTATAAGATCTTAGGCTCGTTAGATCCGGCTGTCGAGAAATTTGACTATAAACACTCTATGTTGAGAGTTTGTTTTGAGATTTAATGATGTCCCAAAGATTCCAATGATATTTTAAGTACTTGATCTTGATCGGTTTGACTCAAAATCATATCGACATTAAGATTTGTGCTTTAGTCATATTTTGAGAGATCAATTAGCATATAGTCAAAGTCTTTCTCAAGTTTATGCTTATCGACTTATTGCTTGGTAATTTGCCTTCCTTGAAGTAGTCGACGAAGGGCTTCCTCTTCTTCTTTCTCTTATACTGTAAGGATTTCATATTGTGGTTTTCACATTTCCTCATGTTGAAATCTTTCCTCTTGAATGACCTGAGGCTTGTCTTGTTGACTTTGAAAAGTAATTTGTAAGTGAGTGTGAGGAGCAACGTGAGCTGCATTCTACTGATTTGCATTTGATCACCCCTATTATAGCGAGGAGTTAAAACTTATTGACTCTAGGACCCGATAAGTGCAAACACTAATTAGTATGTAGTCGTTATAGTCCATACTCTCCATTTCTTTAGCTAACTTAGCTAAATAGTCTGTTTTGCTATTATTAGCTCTAGAGACTAAAGTCATAATGACATTTGAAATTTGCTTCAGAAGCTCGAGAACTCGTTTGTAATAGTAGGCCAATTTAAGCTCATTGATTTTGTAAAGGCCTAACACCTGATTAATGATGAGTTGAGAATCACCATAAACTTGCAGATTTCGAACTCCCATGGAAATAACTTCCTCTAAACATGCTACCAATGTTTCATATTCTGCTTCATTATTAGTTTGTGGTTGAGTTAATCTATAAGAGTGTCTCATTATACCACCTTATGACATGATCAAAATGAGACCGATGCTGGCTCGAGTCTTTGGGAGGTTAGGCGTTGAGTGTATTTGATGGATGAAGCTCCATCAAAATATAATTCCCACATTTGTTGCTTTTATTTTTATATATAAGCATGATCTGCTCATCAGGAAGATCATCATCAAGCGATGAATCTGTTGGGATGGGATGCGCAGCAAGGAAATCTGCTAGAATTTACCTCTTCGTCGGGAAAATATGTAATATCAAATTGTAGTAAAAGGACAACTCATCGTGCCAGGTGACTTGTCAGCATTAGTCTTATCATCAAGAACTTCAACGGATCGATCCTTGAGATAAGAGTAATTTTATGAGATAACATGTAATGACCTAGCTTTTGAGCAGCAAAAATTAATGTCAAACAATGATTCTCAATTAGAGAATAACGCGCTTCCACTTCTATTAGTTTTCAACTAATGTGCATTCTCCATTCTTCATTATCTTGCCAGCAGCATAGAGACTCTTCCGGTCTTTGGTATGATAAGAGGCATTCATAGGATTGAGGCTACAAGAATAGGTGGATTCAACATATATCTCTTGATATTGTCGAAGGCCTCTTGACATTCTTCATCCCATTTGAAAGGAGTATCCCTCTTCATTAGTTTTGTAAAAGGTTGACATCTACCTGATAGATTTGATATAAATCTTCTAATAAATTCAAGATGTCCCGATGGAGCAGTTGACGGAGGCTCCTGGAGCATTTCAACAATTGCTTTTATTTTTATTGGGATCAATTTCAATCCCTCTGCGCAACATATCAAGGAACTTCCCAAGGAGACTCAAAGCGCCAGAGGATTCATCTTGAGATCATATTTTTCTGATTATTTCAAAGATGATCCTTAG
This sequence comes from Cymbidium sinense, assembly GCA_021442155.1. Taxonomy (NCBI): domain Eukaryota; kingdom Viridiplantae; phylum Streptophyta; class Magnoliopsida; order Asparagales; family Orchidaceae; genus Cymbidium; species Cymbidium sinense. The sequence continues at coordinate 5,309,687 of CM038219.1, forward strand.
ATCACTGAGGTGATCTTTGCAATATATACTCTTAACAATGAGGTCATCAATGCAACACTTTACTTTTTGATGAATCAACTCATCAAAGATGCGCGTCATAGCCCTTTGGTATGTATCTCCAACATTCTTCAAGCGGAAGGGCATGACTGTGTAGTAATATATATCAATTAGTGTCCTGAATGAGGTATGTTTCTCGTCTTCATGAGCCATTTTAATTTGGTTGTAACCTGAAGATCCGTCCATAAATAAAAATATGTCGTGGTTTGAAGTGTTATCCACTAACAATTCAGATACATGGAGCAGAAAGTCATCCTTTGGACATACTTTGTTTAAGTCCTTGAAATCGATACAGATATGAACCTGACCATTCTTTTTTTTCACGGGGACGATATTAGCTATCCAGTCAGCATATTTTTCTTCCCGAATGAAACCAGCTTCAATGAGCTTTTTGGTTTTGTAACTACATGCTCTTCAATCTTCAGTCTCATTTGCTTAGAGGCTTGCTTGACTGGTATTGCATCTAGCTTAATAGCTAATTTATGAACTACTACATCGGGGATAAGCTTGACATTTCAGCATATGTCCAAACAAAGCAATCCCTGAATTCACAAAATAAGGTTTTTAACTCTTCCACTTTATCTTGGGAAAATAAAACACTGATGAACGTTGGGTGAGGATCTTTCTCATTTCCCAGATTAATTTTTTTAAGTTCATTCATAGTAGCCGCCTGCCCACCATCTTATTGGTAAGACTAACTTCTAAAATGTCATTCTCATTTTCATTATCACTATTAATTTTCAATCTTGTTGTAGTGTAATAGGTGTATTCTTGTGGACCATTATCTTGGATGAAACCAAGGCCTTTGGTAGTATGTTTATTTATTCTACCAATGGTTTAAAAACCTTTTGAGTATCACGTCATCTCAAAGAGATTTGTCATTTGCTTACTTGCTCCAGCACGGGCCCATGCTTGCGCATTAGGTTTTACATCTTTAGAGAGTAATATTTCGGTATCCTTGTGGGCATAACTTCTTCCTCTTCAGATAACTGCATTACCCAATCAGGCTCTTCTTCTTGACATCCCACAGATTTATAAAATAGACTTTCTAGCCAATATTTTTCATGGAGAGGAGGTACATAGAAGGTTACCAGTTCCTCGACTTTATGAGTTTCTCGAGTGGTGATTTATTTGAAATGTTAATGAGGAACAGGAGTGACTATGAGTGTAGTTTTCGCTACCAAGGGATCTATGATTGTTTTAAAATAGGTGCATTGCACCTTACCTTCAAAAGCATATTCAAACTCATAATCAGGGTCAAAATAATTGTCCTCAATAAGTGCTTTACTTAAGATTCATGTGAACCTTTGGATTTTGAAGGAACACATTCCTCTTCTTCATCAATATCACTGCCTAAATGAGGGACAGTGTTACTGATTTTAAACTTGTTCTTTATATCCTTATGGATATTTGAAACAATCTCTTTTACTTTATTTGTTTTAATTTCTCCCTTCTTCTTAACTTGTACTTTTATGGATTTTGAAATAGATGTGATTTTGGTTGTTTTGTTAGCTTTGATTCCTGGAGAAAGTAACTGACATCTTGATATATTTTCATTTCATGCATCGTGAAGGGTTGCATATCACCCATAATTTTATATTCTTCCCCATCCTTTGAATATTTCATACATTGATGTAATGTAGACATGACAATGGCATACTCATGAAGCCATGGTCAGCCCAGAAGAGCTCTGAATGAAGTATTTGCATCGATCACATGAAATTTGACTTCTGTGTTGAGGTCTCCAAATTTAAGAGGGAGGACAAATGATCCAATAGTTTTATGTCCCTTCTCATTGAAACTTGGACTAAGACTTTATCTCATCCTAAATGTTGTACATCTAGAGATAGCCACCTGAGGGTTCTTAGGTTCATAAGATTCACGAAGGAACCATGATTAATTAAAATCCACGATATTATAACTTCATCACTTTCAGCTGTAACATATAAAGGACGATTATGCTCTGCAGTTTCAAGCATAAGATATTCTTCTAAAAATGTGATGGCTGGAGGATCTTGAACATGCAAGGTCTCGTTACACTCAAAAAATATATACGGCTCTTTGAGAGCTTCAATTAAGGTATTCTGAGATCTTGACATCAAAAGTGCTTCATATACACTAAGTCTTAAATTTTTCTTATGTGGATAAAATGTTGTAGTCGATCCCTTTATTTGGTGAAGGCTTCTTGTTTGAATCCTTAGGGATGACTTTTTCATTTATTTAAATTTCTTTTCATTATCTTTATTTATTGGTTCTTTCTTCTATTGAGATGGTAACACTCGACCATTTCTCAACTGCACTTGAACTACTTCCTTCGCATTTGAATCTTAGATGACTCGGTTGCTTCAACATCTACTTCTACCCCATTTAATGATGGGCTAGAAGATTTAGAATCACTGTCCAATTTTACATTCTTTATATCTGCCAACATGGTGGGCTCTGATTCATCTTCATTTGGGAAACATAGCTTCTGCTATTATCAATCTCATGTACCACCAAACAAGATTCAGTAGAAAGTTATTCATCTTCTTCCCCTACTTCTTCATTGATCGAAGATTAGTAATGAAATCAGCAAGTGTGATGGGTCGGCTTGCTGGTTGTATGTAATCATCCATATTATTGATGATCCTTTATGTTAGTACGTAATGATCTATGGTATTGGTAACCTTTTACGTTATAGTCTTTTTCTTTTTCTTTGATTTATCTTTCGCATGGCAGACTTTTTGGCCTTCCCTTGCGGTATTTACTAGGCTATCTTTCATGAGATGAAATAGCCTTTCCATAACATTTTTTGATTCAACTCAGTCAAGTGGTGATTTCCACGAATACGCTTCTTCAATCGTTTCAACATCTTTCTGATCTTTTTTAGACTATAACTTGTCATCCTTCATCATCAACCAATTTCTCCTTGCCTTTATCTTTATTTGATGGCACTGGAGATGAGGTGATTACCTTTGTAGATTCTTTTTTCGGATGCACTAATACACAGTTCGATAGCGTGAATTCTCTATTTCTATATTTTTGCTCAATCTTTGAATATGTAGCAATCTTCAATAGGATGTCTAAGCACTCCATGGTATGGATAATATTTAGGATTATCAACTTGTCCAGCCTCTTCAGGTCTTTTACATTACGGTAGCTGGAGACCTGCTTTGAGTGCATGCTTGAATAATTTAGCCACACTTTCCCTCTTAAAAGAATACTCTTTGTTCAACTTTTCCTTCAGGGTTGGGCCATTGAGTCATTCGCTCCTTTTGTTTGTTTTGGTTGCTCATTTTCGTTGAAGCGACCTCGAGGTACATCATTACCTCCAAGCATTAGTTTGGGTTGTGGAGCAGGATTGAATGGCTGCTTTGTTCTTTCTTGATAAATATGTAATATTTCTTTGTCTACATTATAAACTAACCGCTTACCTGTATCTTTCTTGAATAAGGTGAAATGTGTTTCACCCTTCTTTGGATCTGGAGCTTTTCCTCTTTTAGATTTATCTTGGTGGCTATCATATCATGATAAATTTAATTTTTTGAATTTAGCCACCCTATCAAGCAGGTCTTGAAATGTGGTAATTGAAGTCATGCAAAGATAAGACGTCATCTTATCAACAATATTGTCCATCAACAGTTGGATTGCATGCTCCTCTTCTAATTATTGTTCACATTTCATACTCATATTTCTCCAGCGCGTGATATATCTGGTTACTGATTTGTCATTCTTCCTTTTCTCAAGGGCAAGATCAGCAATAGTTTTCTTCTTAACTGCGCTGACGAACCTTTTAATGAACATGGTCTCAAGTTCGACAAAAGTATTGCCTGAGTCATTAGACAACTCAACATACCATTCGAAAGTAGTGGAAGTCAAACTACTGACAAACTGGTAGAATAATAACTCATAATTACCCCCCTGTGGTGTTACCACAAGATGCTTTGAACTGGGCTAGGTGCTGTATAGGATTGCCATTTTTATCAAATAGATTAAACTTCATCATTGAGTATCCCTTTGGGTATGGAATTTGATCATACTCCACGGGATATAGACGATCCTCGCTCACTAATTTTTTTACCTGCTCCGTAGCTATAACAGCTTTGATCTTCTCATTCAAAATAATATCAAGGTGAGAGGTTATCATAGCTTCAGATGTGCTCTATATATTTTGAGAAATGCATTGACAAGCTGACTCGTTTTCTTCAACCCTCGCTTCGGGCTTAATTTGTACTCTCGAAGCATCTGAGATTAAGTTTACTGGAGGGTTATCGTGGGCACTGCTAGAGGCTTGGTGATTATTTTGATGGGCAGGTGTTGGACCTACTGCAATATTTCTTTACATTAACTACATCATCACAGTCATCTACATCATCATTTCGCTCATTTTTGTGTTCAACTGAATGATTTCTTTATCTTTTGCTTTCATTTGACACTAAATTTGCCTCTACGCCTCTGCCAAAGTGGTTGTATTTGCGAAGGTAGAATTTTCTTCCCTTTCTTCTTCTTCTGGCTGCTCCTCTCCTGAAAAGTCAAATGTTGCTTCCTCTGTTTGAACATTTTGTTATTCTTTAGGTTGAGGGGGAGGTGCTGTTGTACGACACCTATGTTGATATTGGCGTACACTAGATGACTCACCGACTTGTTATACCATGTACACTATTTTGATAGTTGTTGCATCCTCCTCTTCCTTCTCGTCCCTTTGGACATGGATTTCTGATCGGTGTCTTCAATGGACTTCCGATTCAAAGTGTGGAATCGAGACTTCTTCTATTAGAGGGTTTTAATCAAAGCTGACGTCCACTTGACGGGATGGAGTTGATTGGCGACAAGATCCCCTGGAGGATTCTCCAAGATGTCTACCGTCAGATACTTTATCATCTGGGGCCCTCTTTTTAAGCTCCCATCAGTGATAAATTTGAGTTGGGGCAGATCTCCGAGAATACACACCAGATATCACGCCGTGTCTTTTCTCTAAGACAATTTTTTTTTCGGGCCTAGGCCTCCATATTTGCTTGCCTTTCCACCAGGACCTTTCAACGGCAGATTTCTGGATATGTGGTCCAAGTGTCACACCTCGATGCTCACCGCATGGGACATGAATTGGTTGACGTCTTGCTAGAATTATGAGATGAGGTCTCCTTGAAGGAGCAGTTCTAGCATCCCTGATAACAGGACCCGAATACCTTTTTTCATCAGTCCTCTCTCTTGGCAACTTGGAGGACCCGCACTCTTGATATAGTTTGAGTTTTTTCATTTACCCACTTAAGGTTATCAAAACTATTGTAAGTTGGAATACTCGCTATCGGTTCTATAATTGGTTATGCACGGTGCTAGTAGTAATCAATTAAAGACGTAGCTCAATACTTCTCTTTCTTATTTGCTGGCCGAAGCTTTCAGATGAAGAAGTTTTAAAGATCGCCTCTGAAAAGGGTTCAACCTGAAGGGTTGTTGTTCAGGAACCAAGGAGACAGCCCTAGTAATAACCCTTAATGATTGGGTATCCGAGCCACCGCCTCAAAGATAAAGTTTATTCGGGCGTCCCCAAATAGGGTTACTACCTGCGCCTCAGACATTATTGCACAAAATGCACGCGATGTATATGCTTCAAACAGACGAGGTCTAATAAGGTGACCCGCCACGATGGTCGGAGTGAATGCTACCAAACCCGGACAGCCCCAAGAGCTTCTAGTATTGATGACGGCATTAGCCAAGCGGATGTTGGCGCCATCTCCAAGAGTAATAGTGACAGATGTGTTCTGTAGAGCTATTCTGGAGTTTCTTAGGTAAAGATTAGCAAATGAAAATAGCTGCAATATCACCTTTCTTCCAAAAATATGGGTACAATAAGATATAACATACTGAAGAACAGACTCTAAATAAAATCTTAAATGACTTAAGACTCTATCTAGAAAGCTTTTAAGTTTTCTCTTTCAATTTCTCTTTAAACTTTTCATTTTTAATTTCTCTTTTATTTTTTCATTTTTTTCATACTCCACTGCAATTATAACTTATGTTGAACTAGCCAAAGATGGAAAAAGAAATCTATTCCCAGGAGTCGCCGTAAATCATGGGATCAAAAAATTTGCCACCGACCTCTTTTGGATTGAAAAGAGTTATTTTAAGTGTTGGCGAAAATTTCAGAAGGTAGATGAATAGTAGATAAGACACTACTCTGAAAATTTGCCACCGACCAGGTTTCCTATAGGTGCAAGCCCCTATAGTTAATTACCACTCCCAATACTGAGAGGGTACTTTCGATTAAGGTTAGTTGATGAATTGTTAAATAACGAGTATATAATAGCAGTGAGTGGAGTTTATGATTTATGAAATTTATCATTTTAATTTAAAACTTTTTGTTAGGGGAACGATGACGCACCCGATCTAGATCCCATGATTGTATCAGCTATCGCGTCGGTCGCCTTAGTAAGGAGGTAGTCAACCCAACCCATCAAGGATCCTTATCAATAACACAAGTTATGTCGCCCGGTGTCATCATAGACTGGTTAGTTTGTCTGGGATAAATATAAATCAACCTTAGCTAACAGAGGGCTTTTTGCTCAACCAAACATTTTATATTTCACAACTCAAAGAGCAAAGCCGTTGGACAATATACGGGCTACAATCATGACCGTAATTTAGTGTAATATCACTGAACCGCCGGCCAAGGCTCCAGAATCACCATTTATGTGGTGCAATTTTGCAGCAAAACCACACGGACAGAGGACACGGGTCACGTCCTTACGGGATTAAGATTATTTGAGTATGAAAATAGTTATGCATTTGATTTAACATTGACTCTTTGTGAGCAAAAGTTTTCTTAATTTGTCACCCCTAGACAAATAATTGTGGAGGAGTGGATTGCTTTTTATTTTATTTTATTATTTAAATTTTGATCATTTTATAATTGACTTAGATTTAAGTACATGATCATTTATCATTTAAACCATAATAATGATAATATTTTGAATATATTAGACCTTATCAACTCTATCTGCTTCTTTGCAAAGGATTGGGTCTAAATTCAATGCTCCCATATTTATAATTCTCTAAACCTTGTCAACTCTAGCTTTAGCGTAGAGGATCGGGTTTAAGACTTTTCTCTTAGGAGTTTGAACTTGAGAAGTGTCAATAGATTTATCATTTGACATTTTATGATAGAATTAACTTCTCATATTTGATTAACTTAAAATTCTTATAAAATTATAATCGAATTTTTAGGTTTTGTTAACCCGGACCCGATCCTAAAACTAAACCGGGATGTGTAGTATATGTTCTTTCATTTTGCACATAACTTGCATATTTTTCTAGATATTTGATATAATGAATACTTCAACATACATACATGTATCTATTATTTTAAAATATTGTATGAACATTAAGATGTCTAAGTTAAAGTAGTTGAGTTTGACATGATGTATGCGTCAAAATGCAAACATGAGTTTTGATATGAATTTTTAGGTTTTGTTAACTGGACCAGGTCTGAAGACAAAACCGGGAAATGTAGTATATGTTTATTTTTTATATTTAACTTGCATATGTTCATAAATGTATGAACACTTCAATACACATACGAGTATCTATTCTTTTAAAATATTGTATGAACATTAAGATGCCTAAGTTAAAGTGTAGATGTCAAATTACAAATTTCAATTTTGATGTTGCATTTTTGGATTTTGTTAACCGAGACCCGATCCTAAGGCTAAACAAGGATGTAGATCTTACTACTAACTATCTTCTTACAAAGGATCGGATCTAGAATAATTATTTCAAGATCTATAATTCTCCAAATCTTGTCAACTCTAGATTGAACATAGAGGATCGGGCTTGGGACTTTCTTCTTGAGATCTTGATCTTTAGAAGATACATTACAATAAACATACGAGTATCTGTTCTTTTTAAAATATTGTATGGACATTAAGATGTTTAAGTTGAAGTGTAGATGTCAAATTACAAATTTCAATTTTGATGTGGCATTTTGGGTTTGTTAATCCCACCCAATCCTAAGACCAAATCGGGATGTAGATCATGTCAACTCTGACTATCTTTTGCAGAGGATTAGATCTAAATTAATTATTTCAAGATCTATCATTCTCCAAACTTTATCAACTCTAGATTGAACACAGAGGATCGGGCTTAGGACTTTCTTCTTGAGATCTTGAACTTGAGAGAATACATTAATAATGATATCGATAAATTTATCTTTTACAATTCTATAATAGAATTAGATTCTCAGATTGTATTAAAATGAAATATTATAATAACATCATTAGATTTTTAGATTTTTGTTAACCTAAACCCAGTCCTAAGACTAAATCGGGAAGTTTAGTTATATGTTCTTTTGTATCTGACTCAGTGAACACTTCAACATACATACGAGTATCTATTTTTTTTTTAAATATTGTATGGACATTAAGATGTCAAATTATAAATTTTAATTTTGATGTGGCATTTTTGGGTTTTGTTTAATCGGACCCAATCTTAAGACCAAATCAGGAAGTAGACCTTGTCAACTCTTACTATCTTCTTGTAGAGGATTAGATCTAAATTGATTATTTCAAGATCTATCATTCTCCAAACCTTGTCAACTCTAGATTGAACATAGAAGGTCGGGTTTGAGACTTTCTTCTTGAGATCTTGAACTTGAAATTTACATTAACAATGATAGATTTATCTTTTTATCATTCTACTGACAGAATTAGCTTCTCAAATTTTATTAAATTGAAAATATTATAATGACAACATTAGATTTTTAGGTTTTGTTAACCCAGACCTGATCCTAAGACAAAATCGAGAAGTGTAGGTATCTGCTCTTTTGTATAGTACTTGCATATTTTTCTAAGTGTTTGAGTTGGTAAACACTTCAGATACATATGAGTATTTGTTCTTTAAAATGATGTGTGGATATTAAGATGTCTAAGTTGAAGTGTAGTTATGTTTAATGTGACAAACATGTTAAATTATAAGCACATATTTTTAAACACCTTCAAATATAAATCAGATATAAATCTATTCTATAAATAGTGCATATTTGATCCTTCAAATGTTTGTTATGGATCAAATGTAAGCATCTATTCAATGAGATATAGATTTGATTTTCCCAAATATTTATTGTAATGCAAGTATATATATGTTCTACAATAAACCAAGCATGCATCTATTTTGTAGAGTATGAATTTGATTCTTTCAAGTATTTGCATGAATCAAATGGTTAAACAAAAAGAACATTACTTCATAAAGTGAGCATAAATTTCATTTAACTTGCATATTAAAGACATTCAAATTGAATAGAATGCAATAACACTTTGAATATGCACAATGAATCATTCACTATGCATCTAGCATGAACCTTAAGGCAATAAATTCACTTGTAAGGTTATTTCATGATATGTGCAAGAGCTTAGCTCCTTTGGATATTTAGATAAATCATAAAGCAACAAATTTATTTGTAGAATTGCCTAGTATATTTGTCATCAACTTAAGTTCATTCAAGCTTATGGTTCAAACTTTCCTTAAGCCGTCTTTTAAGTGACTCAATGGAGGACATGTTGTATTTCAAATGATAATTAAAAATGTCAAATCATGTTCATTATTGAAGTATCAAATAATATATTATGCTTGTGAATAAATTATTAAATCTCTTATAATTTAGATTTGGTTCAACTTGAGCATTTATGATTGAATTAATTTATCAATATTTTCATAAATATTTTGAGTCTTGATTCACTTTCTTTTTGTGTCATATTAAGTTTAAAAGTACAATTAAAATCATATCAAATTCAAACTTTTTTATTGATTTATTAAAAATTTTGGCACCCTCCAAGCATCATCTCTGTATAGGGGTTGTTTCAGGAGACTAGGTTTTCCCACCACGCCAAGAAAGGCGTGCATGATAGGTGTCGTGAGACATCACTACCAAAAATTTATTTGTCTACCATGCCAAGAAAGGTGTGCATGGGTTAACACAGCATAATAAAGTATTTTCTTGCCACGTTGAAACAATGTGAGTAAGTACTTATCACAATATATTTTTCTGTCATGTTGGAACAACGTGAATAGGTACTTATAACAATAAATTTTCCTGCCGCATTGAAACAATATGAGCGGGTACTTATCACAGCAAATTTTCCTGCCATGTTGGAACAATATGAATAGATACTTCTAGCAACAGATTTCCTGTCATGTTGGAATGACATGAATAAGTACTTATCACAACATATTTTCCAACCACGTAAAGCAATATGAATATATACTTATCAAAAGATTCTCCCTTTGGAATAATGTGAATGGGTACTTATAGCAATAAATTTCTCTGCTACGTTGGAACAACGTGAATATATACTTATCATAAGTTTCTCCCTCGCATTGGAATAATGTGAACATGTACTTATAGCACGAAGCAATATAACAAATTTACAGTCACATGTGCATGAAATTAAAATACAGCTAAAAATTCCCTTGCTATAATATAATTTTCATCACCATTTTACCTGAATTTTGCATTTGAAATATTCAAATAGCAAGCTATAACATAAGCTTTTAATCACATGTGAGCATCTTTCCATCCTTCTCATTTTGATTGTAAAGGAGGAAATACCTAGTGCATCAGAAATCTTGCATAATTTTTTGGGAGGAGGCTAGAAAGCTTCTCTACTCTTTATATGTGCATTTTTCAATTTTAGAGTGATGAGGAACACCAATTACGTTATTAATTCCTCATTAACCGAATCACATATTTTAGCATAACACAATTTTTTCTCAGATGACATGCTTGGGCCAATTTCTTTGTCATGTCTATTTCCAGGCTGATGTACTAAAGAATTCACTATTGCTCTACTTGTTTCTCTACTGCTACTAGGTATAAGACAAGATAATCTTTCCTCTTTTACATGTGATAAATGATGAAAGTTAAAAGTGTGTTCTTCAACTGCAACTTTTTCACTAAAAATATGAGGCATAAAGATATTCTCAGGAGTAGTTATAGGCCTAAAGTTATATCTATCCTACCTTTTTTTGGAATCAATCTAGTTACTGTTAGGACTAACTTTTCTCAGAGACAAATATGAGAATCCCCAATCAAAACTCCAGCAAACAAAAGCATCAGAGTCCTCTTCTGTATTTGAACACTTTACCCTTTTGAAAATCCATGGCAGCAAACTCAACAATGAACCATTTTCCCTCACAAATTCTTCACCAGGAACTTCACTTTTAATCCCACAAGGAGAAGCCATATCCTCCCTCCATGAAGATATATCTAAAGAACTTCTCATGTACTTCGTTTGGATCTTTTCAACATCAAAAAATACACCATGTTCAGCTTGTCTCACAAAGAACCTGCTGAAAGGGCAATCTACATACTGCAATATCTTGATCAACCTTTACATGCATCAAATTCACTATGAATCACTTTTTTGAGATAAAATACTTAATGTGTACATAATCTGCTAAACCTTATCCATATTTCACTCTAAAGTTCTCAATAATGGATACCCAAAACTCAGGAACAAACACAAAAAGAACCGATTAATTAAAAAAAATATCTGTTTCACTAGCTCTAACTACATCCCTATTAGATTTCAGAAAACCTAAAACACTCAGATCCTTGGCATCAAAAATCCGAACTAGTAGAACTACTTGATCATTCAGAGAAAAATCACACAAGACTCTGAATCACGAATAAACCATAATGATTCGTGATATGGCACTTAAAATACTACTAGTCGAAGCACGAATCTTGATGTCGAAAGCAATCTGATTCTGAATCAAGATTAACCGAGATCATTTGATTATTATCAAATCAATTCTTAAACATGGACTGTTTATAGTCAAATTGAGCATCTCGATGAGCTGGATATAACAAGCCTAAGATCTCATAATTTTGACATCATTTGAGCATTCAAATACACAAAATATATCATATGATCAAGAGAATCATCATGAGCCTTCAGATGGAGAGGAGTGGTTCGGATTTTGCATGTATTTACAGAGACACCACTCTTCCAATCTATAAATAGCCCCTCATCCTTCATATGAAGGGAGGCCAAGCAAGAGAGAGGAGAGAGCTCTAAAGCTTGAAGATCCTCCAAGCACAATCGCCACCACTGGGCCGTTAACCACCACCGCCGCCACCGCCGCCACCGCCGATCCTCACCATCGCCAACCTCTCCGGCCTCCATCATGATAACCTTCATCGCCGGGCCGTTGTTCGCTCGCCATCATCCGCTATCACCAAGAATTGTTACCACCTCGAACGCGACTACATCCGTTGTTCCTTTCTAATATACAGTAATCGTATCGGAAGATTTTGTACTCAAATAGATACATAGTGAAAGTTTTATCCAGCCCCATGGTTTTTTCCTTTTTTGATATTTTCCACGAAAATTTTGAGTTTTCTTTCACTTTTAAATACCCGTGCGGATTTCACAACAAGCTAAGGCATAAACTTTCATTCTACCACAATCGGTTTTCTAGCACGCAACAGCTTGACGTCATGGGAAACTAATTCCCATTATTTTATCTTGTATGGCACCAAGTTTTCCAACAAGATCAAAACCACCATCGAGGTGGAGCATTTCAAGCTTTTAAGAGTGTTTAAGAATGAAGATTCATCAAACTTCGCTCTTCGATTTTATCAAAACTGGGGCAACTCTTAATATCAAAAGATTGCCCATGTTAAGCATCTAATCGATTACCATCCAAAGAAACAAGTCAAAGTTGGAGGATATTTCAACATTGAGAAGATATATAGCTTTGTAAATTATGATTTTCCAATCATACTCATGGAAAACAAGACCAAGCGTTAAGGAGCAACTTTGGCTACAACCACAAATGGATGTTTTGATTCGACTTTCCATAGTTAACGCCATCGAGTAACACTCAAACAACCTAGATGGGTCAAAAATCCTCAATGGATTCAATTTGACCTCTTCCATAGTTAACGCCATCGAAAAGACTCGACAAATAACCTAGATAGTCAAAAGGTCCTTGGTGGACTTCCCATGACCTCTTCCATACGTTAACGCCATCAAGCAAAGATTCGACAAACAACCTAAGATAGGTCAAAAGGTCTTTGGACTTCCCACCTCTTCCATACAGTTAACGCCATCGAGCAAAGACTCGACAAACAACCTGATAGTCAAAAGGTCCTTGGAGGACTTCACCTCTTCCACAGTTAACGCCATCTGCAACACTCGACAAACAATTGATGGTCAAAATCCTCCGGATTCACCCAACCTTTCCACAAAGTTAACGCCATCGAGCAAATACACAAACAACCTGATAGGTCAAAATCCTCGATCCAATTCAACCTCTTCATACGTGTTAACGCCATCTAACACTCGACAAACAATCTCGATGGTCAAAATCTCAACGGATAATTCAACCTCTTCCAGTTAACGCCATCGTAATACTGACAAATAATCTCATATGGGTCAAAAATCCTCAGCAAATTCAATTCAACCTCTTCCATATAGGTTAATGTCATTGAGCAAAGACTCTAACAAACAACCTCGGATAGGTCAAAAATCTTCAGCGGATTCAATTCAACCTCTTCCATACAGGTTAACGTTATCGGATAATACTCTCACAAACAACCTCGGATGAGTCAAAATCTTCAGCGGATTCAATTCAACCTCTTCCACACGTTAACGCCATCGTAACACTCGATAAACAACCCGATGAGTAAAAAATCTCGCCGATGAATTTAATTCTTCCATACACGTAACGCCATCGAGCAAAGACTCGACAAACAACCTAGATAGTCAAAAGGTCCTTGTGGACTTCCCATGATTTCTTCCATACTTTAACATCATCGAGCAAGACTCGACAAACAACCTAGATACGTAGGTCCGGTGGACTTCCCACCTCTTCCACGCCGTTAGTCACTCTAATAAACATCATTAGATTAAATCTCATCATCGCCATTATCTCGCTGACTACTAACGCTGGCCGCTAATTTGACTACTGCTGCTATCGCTATTACCTCCTGCCGCCGCTAACACTGCACCGGTCGACACATTATCATAAGCATCGATTACTATCGCTGGCTACCGGTCCCATCGGTTCGGCATCTCGCTGATTACTGATGTTGGGCTGTTAATTGCTGACTACATCACTATTGCTACACTGACCATCCCGGCTAACCATTAGTCGGTCATTTCGACTCTGTTGGTTACTACTGCTGACCATTATGCGGTAATCGGTTACACATCGCCGGCTATCCGCTGACTACTGAGCGGCTTCACCATCGACATTGCTGCCGTTGATGTTGATTACTCTGCTGGCGCTAACCATGAAGCTGATCCGATTACTCGCCGGCCATCGCTGCTAATTATCGCTGAGCATTTTCGGTTACTACTATCGTTGCATCTCGCCGGTATTAATGGCATTATCACGCTGACTATCGCTGTTGCTGCTACCATCGTGCCAACACTGCTGCCGGCTACCGCTGGCCACATTATCGCTTAATCGCTGCCACCATTATCGTTGCCGGTCATCTCGCATTACTGACGCTGCGCATTATCGACTATTTGCCGCTACATTTATCGACTCACTTGCCAACTACTGGTTGACTCGCTAACTACTGCCATTACGCTGCTACCATCGCCGGCATTTTTGGCTAATTACCATCATTCGCCGTTCGCTGATAATTTTGGCCGCACTGCTACCATTGCTGCGCGGTTACGCTGACACTTATCGGCCGCTAACCATCAAGCTTACCGCATCGACTACTATCGCTGGTTGTTGCGCCGACTACTGTTGCCGGCTATCGCTGCCGACCATCGCTGTAATTTTCTCGGATCGCCATCGTTGCCTTATCCCCGCTGACTATCGATGCTCGCTCTGCCGAGTATCGCCGCTATTGCCGCTAACCACTCGCTCGACTAACCATCGAAGCCATTATCGCTGCTGATTACTGCTGCCGGCTAATTTGACCATCACCGGCATCGCTTTATCTCGCATTACCGATGTCCTGCATCTTGACATGCTGCTAATTGCTGCCGCTGACCACCCATCGCCGCCAACCACTGCATTTCCACCGCCATACATCGCCGGCATTTTCGCCGGTCAAATCATCGCCGGTATCCACCGATTACCGACGCGACGCCAGGACTACATCGCTGCTTTGCCGACCACCTCCGGGACCATCAGAACACCTCCACCATCATCGGCATCTCACGGCTATCGATCGCTGGTTATCGCCACCAGCCGAGTTACCGCATCGACCATCGACCACCATCATCGGCATCTTTGTCAACCTCGCTCGGTTATCGCCGCTTATCGCCAACTCGGCCCGACGAAACACACTCTTTTCGAGAAAATCGAGCTCACTCCATTTGGTCTGATCTCAAATGATATTCTCTCAAGAATAAGAGAAAGTGCCTTCTCCTTGCTGGGATTTTATAGAACTCTATAGGCGAAGGTCAAAATCACTAAAACCGCCTAAAATTGCTCAAAATGATAAATGGATGTTTTGGTCTCATACAGACCCGGCTACAGCTGGCCGCTCACAAGACGCATCCCGCCAGCTCCTTCGCCCGGCCAGTTCATCCTTACGCGACAAGGCCTTGGCCCCTTTCATGACCCACCATGCCCATTGTGACTCTCTCCGACAAGCCAGCCTGACCAGTCCCACGCCCGCCAGTGCGGTTCTAACTCACCCGACGCCGCTTACCGCTGCTCCTCATGCTACTCAATCCGCGCCGGCGCTGTCACGCCAAGAAGCTTCACGCTCATGGTGCTCCTGCGAGCACTCTTGAAGCCCATTCGCATTCTGGATGTCTCAAAATTTTGCACTCACAAGATACCTACACACACATCCGCTGCCCTCGCACTCGCTTCTAGTCATAATCTTGTGCTCACATGAAGATCTCTTCTCAAAATGTGTGGTTAATGGACACTCAAATTTCATTAAAGAATTTGTTATTTTCAAGTATTTGACATATATATTTTTGGATGATTGAGATAATGTCATCCAAAAATAGGGGGCAACTGATATAACACTTAAAATACTACTAGTCAAAGCACGAATCTTGATGTCAAAAGCAATCTGATTCTGAATCAAGACTAACCGAGATCAAGCAATTATTATCAAATCGATTCTTAAACATGGACTATTTATGGTCAAATCGAGCGTCTCGACGAGCCGGATCTAACAAGTCCAAGATCTCATAATTTCGACATCATTTGAGCATTCAAATACACAAAATATATCATATGATCAAGGGAATCATCATGTGCCGTTCGATGAAGAGGAGTGGTTCGAATTTTGCATGTATTTACAGAGACACCACTCCTCCAATCTATAAATAGCCCCTCATCCTTCATATAAAGGGAGGCCAAGCAAGAGAGAGGAGAGAGCTCTAAAGCTTGAAGATCCTCCAAGCACAATCATGCCACCACTCGACGGTCGTCAACCACCGCCGTCGGCCGACCGTCACCGCCAGCTAATCCTCATCGTGCCAATGGCCGTCTCCATCATGACAACCTTCATTATCGCCGCTATTGCTCCATCATCTCGCTACCACTATTGTTACCAAACGCGTGACACATAGTCGTTGTTCCTTTCTCATATATTCGTAATCCCGTATCGGAAGATTTTGTACTCAAGTAGATACATAGTGGAAGTTTTACTGGCTAGCCTGCTTTTCTTCTTTCGAGGTTTTCACGGAAAATTTTTGGAGTTTTCTTGTTCACTCTTTAAATACCTGTGTGTGTGCTGGATTTTACAACAAGGCTAAGGCGTAAACTTTCATTCTACCGCAACTGGTTTTCTAGCACGCAACAATTCGATTTGAAAAGTTTTAATGCACGATAGGATAAAATCTGATGAAAAAATCCAGAGGAAAGAAAAGACGCCATTTATGGAGTACAAAACCATGTTAATGTTACAGATAGATCAAGAACAAAATATGAAGGGAAGAATTATAAGAGTAAGACCACATTGAATTCAACTGTGAGTCACATTGTGCTTAATCGATGGTCACAAAAAATCGGAGCATTCAGTCATTTCCCTCTCTTACATTCGAAGAACAAGAAAGGGGAGCTCTGGACGAGAATCGCGCAAGAGTGGCAAATGCCGCCGGAGAGAAGAGTTGCGTGTGAGGAGAAAATGGCGTGAATGGGGATAGCCTTGTTCATTTAAGGATTTAGGGCTAGCCGCACGATTCTATTGGTTGCTTGGATGGTGCCTAATAGGGATATTTGGGCGGCTGGATTAGGATAGAGCTTAGGGTGTATTAAGAAATTAGGCAGCCACTAATTATCTTAATTGTAAATTAATATAATTTTATGTCAAATAATATGAATTTACTTTGTGCGATAAACCCTAGCAATATGGGTGTCAAATTTAGGTATTTATGTTATGTCGGACTCAACGACAAAGTCGATTTTGCAATCTGAAGTCGTTTAGACAATATCGACGATGGACGTAGTGAAATTGGACTTAAATTGCTTGACGTCGCATCGAATCGATTGACGTTCACGTAGACTTTGCCAAATTGATTGCAGAAGGTGTCGTTTGATAGATTTCGATATTTTGGCGACAACGGCAGATCAATTTTACGAACGGAGGTCGTTTGGACGTTGTCGGAGATTTCTGACCTTGATATGTGTAATTTTATCAAAAAATAAATTTTAATTAATTGATCGGTTATTAATTAATGGAATAAGGTTCATTTGATGAATTTTAATATTTTGAGCACAATTACGCAATCAAAATTTTTGATTTAGAAATATTTTAATTAGTTTTGATCATGATTTTGAGATTTTAATTTCCAATTATGCGACGTCGCCGTTATTTTTCATAGATTTTATTTATACTCTTAATTTGAATAATCACACATACTTGTAGGTCAACATTAGCCAATAAATTTGTTATTGTATTTATGATTGACATTTGAAATGAAATTGAATTATTTGACCCACAATCTTTAGAGGAAGCATTTCATTATGCATTATTGGTTGAATAATAAAAGAAATCTGCTTTCATCTCTAAAACTAAAAGTCAAGTACCTTGTATTTCATCCCATAGATCTATTATTAGACACGCCCATCTAAGTGGTTCGACCCCTTTGCTTGAAACTTCAATTGAAGGGAGCTCTAAGAGCATTAGGGAAGTGATATATTTTAAATATCATAAAAATGGTCATATGCAAAATCAATTTTAAGCTCAAATATCATTTTTAGAATAAGTTGAAAACTCAATTGATGATAATCTAGAATAAGTTTATGATGATATCCCATTATCTGATGAAGAATTAAAATTAATTGATAACCCTCAGGTTAATGTGATGAGATTTCTTACTATAATTAAAAATGAGGCAGAAGATTAGAAAAAAAAGAATATTTTTAGCATGTATATTTTATGTAATAAAATGAGATGTAGGTTAGTTATAGATGAAGGAAGTGTTATGAATGTCATTTAAACACACACCTTAACTCGAGCCAACCTAAAATCTGAACCTCACCCTGAACCGTTTCATGTTAGCTGGGTAAATCATACATCTCTTCCCATCACCAATCGATGTTTAGTTCCAATTTAAATATGAAATTATGAGGATCAAATTTGGTGTGATGTTCTCCCTATGGACATTGCACATATTCTCTTAGGATAACCTTAGTTGTATGATATGAATGTTATTCCCTATGGTAGGAAAAATACTTATATTTTTAAACATAGTAATAAGACTGTTAAACTCCTACCAATAAATCCAGTAGAAAAAATACCATTCATAGCACCAGACAAAAACAACTTACGACTTGCAACCTAAGCCTCTATTGAAGAAAAATGTCAATTTTAAATTAATTATCATAGAAAATCTTACTATCAGGGTTAATACTATCATTTACGATTCTTTCTTTAAAACATCCATTCTTCCTTCTTTGATCCCAAAAATAGAAACAATAGGTTTTGGAGCTTTACGAAAAGAATTTTCTAATATATTTATTCTTCACATATTACATGTAAAAGAAGCATACCAAACTCTAATGAGACTCACATATCTGTTGTGGTCTCTTCTATTCTTTATGATTTTAAAGATATTGCACCCAATGAGCTTCATGATAAGCTATCTCCTCTAAGAGACAATCAACATGTTATTGAGTTCTTACCTAGTTCTCAACTTCCTAATCTTCCACATTATAGGATGAACCCTACCGAGTATGTTGAGATTAAAAGACAAGTTGATGAATTATTAAAAAAGAATTTTCTTCAAGAGAGTCTTAGCCCTTGTGCAGTCTTAGCTTTATTAACTCAAAGAAAGATGGAACATGATGAATGTGTGTTGATAGTTGAGCAATTAATAAAATTACTATCAAGTATAGGTTTCATATTCCCCATTAGATGATATGTTAGATTTAATCTTAGAACAAATTTTTTTTCAAATATTGATCTAAAAAGTAGATATCATTAAATTCAGATTAGATCAAGAGATGAGTGAAAGATAGCTTTTAAGACCCTTGATGGACTTTATGAATGGCTTGTCATGCCTTTGAACTTTGAAATGCTCCTACCACATTTATGATATTAATGAATATTATTCTTAAGCTATATATAGGTAAAATTTTGGCATTGTATTTTGATGATATTCTAATTTTTAGTCCAAGTGAAAATGAACATCTACAACACCTATGAAAGTCTTTGAAATACTCAGACAAGAGAAATTAAATATTAATTTAAAAAAATGTTTCTTTTTGCAAATTGAGGTAATCTTTTTGGGCTTTATTATATAAACTGCTGAACTTAAACTTGATCTTTCTAAAGTAAAAGCAATCTTAGATTGACCATAATGTAAAAGTTTTACTGAAGTTAGAAGATCCATGGTTTAACCACTTTTTTCAGAGATTTATCGAGAATTGTAATACTATTGTTGCTCCGATAACTGATATACTAAAATTAGATAAATTTTGTTGAACTCCTAATGCACAAAAAGTCTTATAACAAATTAAAGTTCTTATCACTTATACACCAATAATTAGGCTTTCTGATTTTTCTAAAGCCTTTGAAGTGACATGAGATACTTCAGGAATTAGGATAGGTAGAATTTTAAGTCAAGAGAATCATCATATCACATTCTTTGGTGAAAAGTTAAATGAAGTCAAACAACGATATTCCACTTATGATAGAAAGTTTTATGCTGTAATTAAACTCTTAAGGCATTGGCGACACCATCTCTTATATAGAGAATTCATACTTAATTCTAATCATCATGCCATAAAATTTATTAATACTCAACAGAAATTAAGTCATAGGTATGCAAAATGGTTGAATTTTTATAAGACTACTCTTTTGTTCTAAAGCATAAGCCTGAAATTGAAAATAAACCTGTTGATGTTTTATCCAGGTAAACTTAATGATTTCCTTTTAGAATTGAGAATCTCAGGATTTAATAGAATTAAAGATGATTATATTGTGCTCTAACTTTCACCTAATTTATCTTGAACACTTAGATAAACCAATTACTTTACAATGATCATTCTTGATAACAAATGGATATTTATATAAAGGAAAAGAATTATGCATTCCTTGATCTTCTCTTAGAGAATTTCTTATAATCAAGCTAATACTGAAGGTGTAGCTAGTCATTTTGGAAAGGATATGACTATATGTTTATTAGAAAATAGATTTTATTGTCATTCATTAAAACAAAATGTTCAAAATTAGTGGCTCAATGTTTAATTTGTAAATATGCTAAAATTATCGAACAAAGGTCTGGACAATACACGCCTTCACCTGCTCCTTATAAGTCTTGGGAAGACCGATCAATGGATTTTATTCTCAGATTACCTAGGACAGTTCGAAGACATGATAACATTTTTGTTGTAGTGGATATGTTTTAAAAAATGACTCAATTTTTACCTTGTTCAAAAATAAATGATACTTCTTATATAGCCAAATTATTTTTTAAAGAAATAGTGCGACTCCATTGTCACCTTTTAACTATTATTTTTAACATAGATGTTAAGTTTGTCTCATATTTTTGAAAAATATTATGAAAATTATTAGATACCAAATTAAAATGTTCTTCTGCCTTTCGCCCACAAACTAATGGATAAACTGAAGTAGTTAATCATACTTTAGAAAATTTGCTTAGATGCTTAGTAGGTAAAAGTTTAGTAAATTGAGATATACATTTACCAACCTCAGAATTTGCCTATAATAGTACTACTTTTATAACTATTAAAAATCATAATTTGGGATAGTCTATGATCAAAATCTACGATGACCAATAGATGTAGCAAAAGTGCCATCTCATGTATTTTTTGATGCAGCATCCTCATTTGCTAAAGATTTACAAAGTCTCCATGAAGATATAAGAAAATAAATTACTATAAGTAATGAAAATTATGCTTATAAGGTAAATCAAAATCGTTCAACGAAAAAATATAAAGAATGTGATTATGCATTGATTCGCATTCGGCCTGAGCGTTATCAAACCACTAAATAAAATAAATTACATGCACGAGCTTGTGGTCCATTTAAAATTCTTAAGAAAATTGGAACTCATGCTTATCTCATTAATTTGTTTGTTGATATGCTCATTCGTCAAGTTATTAATATTGAAGATATTTTATCATATGAAGAAATTAACAAACCTCCATTTGTTCAGTCTAACTCTTTAGCAGAGATATATCACCGTACTTGCATAAGCCCTTTTTCTTTGAAGTTAAATATATTATCACTAAGGAAACACCCATTAATCCAACTTCTAAACATCATTTTCTAGTTCGTTGGAAGAATAAGCCCTAGCTGAAGACACATAGTTGACCCGTACTGATTTGAAAACTTTAGCCTCACAATTAGTAGAAGACTTCTTAGATTTCAACTATATGGAGGAGATTTCAATTGAGCCAAAGGGAGTTGATGTAGAACATCACGAGGATCCAAAAATTAGAATTCAATATCCATTTATAATATCTCAAGCTAAAGCCCAAGAAAATTCAAGAAAGAAGAAGCTTAGCCCATTAGCCTGCTAAAGCCCATTTTATGATTTCATCTTTTTTTATTTATGTAATTTTTAATTTTCTTCTAGAAACTCCATGTTTGAAATTTGCATTTAAAAATTCAAAGCATGACATATGAGGTGGTTGAATTCACATAAAATAATAGCATGTGAAATGGGGGGATGACATAAAATAATAAAGCAATTTAATGCTTCACATTAATGTGGTCACCCACCATTTCTCTCAATATTTTGAATTCTTTTTTTGAAATATACTTGTAATGGCTATAAATAGCTCATCTTACTAGAATGGAGGAGATCTTTTAACAATTATAAATTATTTGAGTTATTTTTGTGGATTGAGAGCTTGGTGGCCAAACTTTTGCAATCTTTGGTAGGAACGCTAGTTATCCAATATATCATCTTTTCTCTTATCCAATACCCAAGTTCTCTCAATCTCAGCAAAAGGAAGAACACCCACCTCCATAAAAAAGCCTTTGGATAGTGTTATATTTGTTCCCCTTTATTAAGCAACAAAATAATCCGTGTTATGAGAAATAATAAATTTATGAAAATCAACATAATACAATCTTTTAAACAATTATTAAATTAATAAATTAATCAACAAATATCTAGCTATCAAATTACTTCATGGCGTATTTAACTACAAAAATTATATTGTGCTTTGACCGCCTACTCTTATGTCTTTTTAATGTAGGAGTTATTTTTTACTCCTAACCAAGACTTAAAGAAAGTCATAAGCGTGATTCATCAATTAAATAAAATAGGTTAATGATATATGGATCACTAACTTTTGCCTTTTGTAAGTAACAAGGACTTTCTCACCTTTAGCCTCCTATATCTCTCAACCTCTGGCTAAAACTTTGAAAATTTTAATTTGAGCATCAAATTTGTACTTCAACCTCGATTGATTATATTTTTTAATTGAACTTTTTATTCTTCAGTTCTCAATGACCATAATAAACTACTATAAGTAGTCATATGAGGCATGCACCGACTAGTATATGGTTATTCTTTTGCTTGTTCATTGGTGAGACCATCACACTCACCTATAAAATGAGTGGTGATCACCTTCTAATAATACTATTAGAGAGAGAATAAGAACAAGTATGTATGCCAAACTTACAAAATTACATTCATTAGCTTCATGCATCAACCCAAAGGTAGTAAAAAAATTATAAAACTAATTCAAAGTAAGCTTGAGTTAATAAATAAAAATTATTGACGTAACCTAGCACTTAAAATATAATCATATGATCAATTATCTTTATTCAATAATAATGAAAAAAAAAAGCATTTTGTTTGCAAGTTATTACTTTATAGCTAAACATTCTAGTGTTATCTATTCAAAGTATTATGTATATATATATATTTAATAATAGAATATTTTTATAAGCCATTTATTGTAATACTTAGAATATGTCCAATATTCAAAATTTCCTTAGGATAGTTATGATTCTTTTAAATTATTGCTAAAATGAAATTGACCCAGTATTCAAGTGTATTTTTTAAATTTATTTAAAGTTTAATTAATATATTTTAAATAAATTTTAAGTATATAAAATATGACTTAGAATGTGAGTTTAAAATATATTTATAAAATAGTTTAAATGAGCATCAAGCATTTTAATTTTAAAATATAATGTATTTACTTTACCAAATTGCCCCCTTAATTTACTCTCGGATCAAATCCCTCGCGCGAACTCCATTTTATATCGCCTTAGTTATCGCTCAGCTACTGAGGAAGTGCAGGCCAATTAGTCGAAGCTCCGCAGTGTGAAAAGGAAAAATGGTGAGTGGAAAGGGAACGGAACTTTGGGATGACTCGGCTCTTATCACCGCTTTCGATGCCGCCATGACGAGCTATAAGGTTATTTTTTCTCTTCGTTATCCTATTCCAACTTCTCCATTTAATCGACACGACGAAGGAACAAACCCTGAACCTTTCTTTACGTTGCGCGGGCTTGCTGCCTGCCCATCTATGTTTTTAGGTATTTTTGAGGTTTTCATTATTGTGTTGCTTTGTTAGGGCTGCAGAACATGGTAACTGTGATAGTAAAAATTGAAGGAAGAATCCTATACAATTGATTGATTCTCTTATTTTTTTAATTTTTTAAGTGCCACTCTAGCTTTTTCCGTTTGTTAGGGAATAGAACGTTGGATTGAAGGGGAAAGCGATAGTACTCATGTTAAGTTATTCGCTGTGTTAGAGAAATCAATGGGGAATCTGATCTTCATCATTGACCATGATACATGAAATTAGAGATGCTCAATTATTTAGGAACTCGATCCTAAGTAGAGCATTGTGAGCTACTCAATCACTCCCAAAGAAAGAAAAAAAGAGAAAAAGGATATAATGGGAGCTAATTCATTCAACTTTTATATTATCAATTTTCCAAATTAGGATATTTACAAAATACAAGGTGGCATCAGGCTAATCAACTACTATTAATTAACCACTTTTAACTTACTAACTAATTACAATTTTATGTCGTGGATTCATAATACTACTATCACAATGACCCTGTCCTCAAGTTGATCCAATGGAGAGGACAACGAGCCATTTAGCTACAACTTCTCAAGTATACCCTTTTTGTGCACTAAGTCAACAATGAGGTCACAAAAAGTTGGCCGATTGGCCCTTAAGTAATTTCTCCAATTCATCCCTTAGTGGTCATGAAGGTGGCAACTACTTGCTTAGCTATAACTCATGTTGATCAGTCTTGTGCACTAGTTGTGTTGTATGGTTGGGTTGTCATGATCCTTTGCATATCCGACTCTAGTAACTTATTCAATAAATGAACTTACAATGCTATGATTTACTTCATGTAAGGGTTGATCTCTAAGAATAGGTTCTACGATCGTAAGAGGATAGCCAAAATGTTATAAAATATTTTGTTTGAAAGAATTAAGAGATCAATCATTTGTTCATAGACATCCAGTGGTTAACACAATGTTAGACCATCCATTTGTACTGATGCAATTATAAAATGCTTCCCATCAAACACATCATTGAAAGAGAAGAATTAATCAATCTTGATTAGCCATTATTGTGGAATATCCCTACTAAAATGTGGAATGTTTGTTTGAATGATTATTGAATGAGGCAATAAGAAATTCGGATTGCGCTCCTTATGCATCCTTAAAGCACTCATCAAAATTTATTTCATTTTTATCTGAGTTAGATGTCATGAGATATCTTTCAAGTTTATAGTGGTGATGAAATTTGCTCTTTGATTTTGCTTATGCGAATGTGATGTTCCTCCATTGTTTTCGTCATATTGTGTCCTGTTGGCCATTGATGATCTCATTGATGCGGCAACATGCCAAGATTATCATTAGAAGCTTTAACGTGGGCATGAGAAGAAGATGATGTAGAGGAGATTGGTTGTTGTTTTGCCAAATGGACAGTTAATCTTGTATATTGTCATTGAAGTGACAATTTCTTGGAGTGTTGGTTAGTGGATTTGGATGGAGCAAAGTCAATAGAGGCGGTGAAATGTATGATAGTGTTAGGCTGACTAAAGGAAGAGCGATTATGAACAATGAAACTTGTTCTTGGGCAGATGGAGGTTCGATGTCTAATATATACGCAGATGATGCAAAATCTAGATGAGATCTTATGTTGATACACAAATGAGCAAAATCGTAGATGAGATTTTGTTGAGATATGTGCTGGTGATGTCATATGGGCTTGTTTGTGGATGTAGGAGTGATGAGTGTGGGATCTTTTTAGCATAATTTTAACCATCCAATTTTTTTTATTTTTTTATTTTGAGAATGTATCGTCATTCAGCCAGCCAAAAAGCTTTACCTAAATAATTGAGTATTGTGATTCTACAACAAAAGATTATAACTAGTCAATTAATAGTGGCTTCTTAATTGCAATTAATTAGCTTGAGATGTCCTTGTATTCTTAAATGATGATATAAAAAATGAACAAATTAGTTTCCCTTTTATCTTTCTTTTGTTTTTCTTTCTTTGAGAGTGATTGAGCAACTCAACATGCTCTAATTAGGATTGGTTTCCTAATAATGGTGTTTACGTTGCATCATTTTATTCATCTTGTTGAGAAATTTTTTTTAGTTGAGCATTATTTTCTTAATCACCTTCCATTTTTCACAATCACCTTGATTTCTTAGGGCCTTCTTTCCACAATCATCAATTTCGTTGAGCCTTTCTTCCACATTCATAGCTTCAAGTTCATGCAAGAACTTTAATTATGACTCCAAGAATGTGAAATTGCAATCTTAAATCTTAAATCCCAACTTCTGTTTGTCCATTAATCTCCCCCCATACAAATATGTCAAGATCCAACAAATCTTTCTATAAATTTTGCAATTGCATTGATACAAATTTCATTTTGCCTTCTTCAAATCTTCATTATATGATGCATCGAGTGTGATTCAGTTCCCCCATGTTGTTTCCACTCAAGGCCGTAGTACTTAGGGGCTATTTGGTTGGGTGAAAAAGGAATGCATTGCAAATGCATTAATTTTTCAATGAAAAATGAAATATTGGTATTTGGATGATTGAAAAAGAAATGCAATGTAAAGTTTCATTACATTCCTTTTTCAGCTTTTAGTGCAAATGTAGTGAAAAAAAATTTCGTTCGATTTGGGCTATTTTACTTTACATCGGTTAGTGTAAAGTAAGTCTTGCTGCTGCCCACCATCATCGATGGCCGCCGCGCGTCGGTCGTCACGTTCGCCGCGCTGATCCACCCGTCAGCTTTCGCTTTGCCAATTTTACATTATTTTTACTTTACTCAAAACAAACACCAAAAAATAAATTATTGAATTTGATTTACATTTATCCATCCAAATAACTACAAAGTATTTCAAATACACTACATTCTTTTTACATTGAATTTCTTTCACACTGCATGCCTTTTTTAGTCAATCAAATAGCCCCCTAATAAAATATAGCACGTTGTCTAACCTGTAACAAGAAAACATGCATCATTCATTAAGCCATTGTGGCGATAATGCGTGTATACATTAAAGGTTTTTGAAGAGACAAGAATACACTATTATCAGGGATTACTTGATTAGGAGGCCAAAGGCGATAAATATAAAAAGAAATAGAATGAAGACATTACATCGAGTGCCTTAGAGTGGTTAGGTTGAATGACCTACATCCATTATAAAGTTTGTGAGGTTGAATGAATCCAAAGCGAATTGAAGAACCCCTTCTTTTGTCTCCTACCTTACCCTTTGTAGAACCTTGAAGGCAATATCATTATCCCCAAAGATGCACTTGTTAGGTGACATTTGTAGTGTAGTGGTGGGTGATTACAAGATCTTGTTATAACATGATATGGAGACATTGACTATGCTGACATACTACCATAGCTAGTGGAGAAGATGTTGTATGGCTATGCGTTGAGACTGGCATGATAATGATTGTGGGAGCTAAGATCTTTTTCTTAGAGGCTTGCAAAGGAAGCAAGAGCGAGTCTGAGTATCCTTGTGTTGGGCAACATGATTGTGTGGGTTGAGGACCTTCTTGAAGACTCTTGAAGATCTTCTCGATAGTGTTTTGTGGACATTTCTGAGAGGTCTTTCGAGGGTGTTTATGAAAAATGCCTTAGGAGGTTGTCAAGTACATGGATAGAACACTTCCATGTGTAGGTCCGAGATTGGTTTTCTGAAGGATAAGATTTTCAACGGTACACATGGGGTTCTCTTTTGTTTTACCACTATCTAATAATGTTTTTGGGTGTTTCTCACAACGATTGACTTAGCTTTAGAAAAAATGAATGTCGGTGGTGGAATAATCCTAGACCAGCTTATAAACATGTGGTGTGAAACAAAGATAGATGCACATTTGCATCCATTGTAGAATATTTCAGCTTTATCCTTTACCTGCTTTCTGTGGATGTGTATCATTGCAATTTTCTTAAAGATGTCATCCATGGAATGCTGGATTTATTACTCATTGATGGATAAGATGGTCTAGCTTTTAAAAAAAAAAAAAAAAAATCTTTGGACTTGTTTAAAATCTTAAAGATTTTTGCTTTTTGTGTTGAAAGATGATAGGATGTCACATAGGAACATCTCAAATTTCTTTTAAGATTGTGGGTATTACCAATTATATGATGGGCAATTAATTATGCATCTCTAAATATTTTGCACAGGCACAAGGATATTTCCTATTTTTTTCTTTCTTCAACTTTATATTAATAACTTTGGCTTATTGACTATTAACACATAATGGTTTTGATTTCTAGCAAGCAAATTATTTTTTTCTCCCATTGAGGAACTGTTTGATTGAATTGATTCCCTCAACGTATTCTTGGAAAGCAACCCCTTGAAGCAATATGTCGTACGTCAGGATACTATCAGAAGGCTTAATCAAATATTAAGCATTGTAAGGAACGTTCAAAGTTGCTCGTCCTCATGTCATGCATGATTGATGATTTCCCATGATTCATGAGATGCACTTGTTGACCTCCTTATATGATTCGTGGCTCAAATTAGACATAAGCAGTGCAAAAGATGGGCAATAGAAGTCATTAGAATTATCAAAAGAAAGATCTTCAAGCAACTCATTAGAGATGATAAATATCAGATACAACATCACATGAATCAAAATCAAAATGATTTGATCACTGTCGGCATCACATGGATGGCGTTCATGGATAAAACAAATTGCTTCGATATTTTTGATACAACAACAACAACTAACTTTATCCCACTATGGCCACATGAATCCTTCTTTCCATTGTATCCTATTATGTGTCAAATTCTCATTTAATTCAATTATACTAAGGTCATTTTTTATACATCTTAACCAAGTCTTTTAGGTCTACCTTTACCTTTCTTAACAAATCTAATACATCTACTCTCCTAATCGTCATCTGACGGACGCTTTATGTGTAAACCATCTAAGCGACT
Source organism: Cymbidium sinense (assembly GCA_021442155.1). NCBI lineage: Eukaryota > Viridiplantae > Streptophyta > Magnoliopsida > Asparagales > Orchidaceae > Cymbidium > Cymbidium sinense. The sequence continues at coordinate 5,338,584 of CM038219.1, forward strand.
CTCTAATCTTATCTGTCACTGGAGCTACTCCAACTTTTTCCCGAACATACTCATTTCACATTTTATCTCTAAGAGTAAAGCCACTCATCTACCTGAGCATCATCATCTTTGTAACACTAAACTTAGTCTTATGCATCTCTTTTATTGGCCAACATTCTGCACCATATGTCATTGCAGGTCTTACCACCATCTTATAAAATTTTCTCTTAAGTTTAAGTGGAACTTTTCTATCACACAATAGATCGGATGCATTCCACTTCAACCATCCAACTTAATTCTACTAATAACATCTCCATCTATTTCATCATTATTTTTGAACAATAGAGTCTAAATATCAATCGCCACTTTTATTAATGATTTGTTCACCTAGTGTCACACTACAACTAACTAAAATTACACAACATATATTCAATTTTAGATCTAAACTTAAAACCTTTATACTCAATGTTGACCTCCATAATTTAAGTTTCTCTTGGACTCCCTCTCTAGTCTTATCAACAAGAAGAATGTCATCAGCAAAAAACATACACCAAGGTACATCTTCCTGTAAATGCCTAGTAAGAACATCCATAACTAAAATAAAAAGATAAGGGCTTAAAACTGATCCTTGATGTAATCCAACTGAAATAGGAAAATATTTTATCAATCCTCCTTGTGTTTGGACACACGTAACAACTCTAGTATACATATCCTTAATGACTTGAATATTACCAATATTAACTCTTTTCTGTTCTAGAACTCTCCAAAGAACATCTCTTGAAACTTTATCATAAGCTTTCTCTAAATCAATAAATATCATATGTAGATCCTCCTTACTTTCTCTATACTTCTCCATCAAACCTCTTAACAAATGTATAACATCCATAGTAGATCTACTTGACATGAAATCAAACTGATTGTGAAAAACTTTTGTATCACATCGTAACCTATGCTCAATTACTCTCTCCCATAATTTTAATGTATGACACATTAACTTAATTTCTCTATAATTTGCACTCTTATCACTTTTATTCTTAAATATACCAACAAATTTTTTCTCCACTCATCGACATCTTTTAGTCTTTAAAATAACATTAAAAGATTTGTAAGCCAATAAATTCCCTTGATCTCCTAAACATTTTCACACTTCTATTGGAATATCATCGGTCCTCTTGTTTTTTTTTTACATTTTCTTTAAAGCTTCTCTAACAGTTACTAATATGATGATAAAAATAAAATTCTATTTTTATTTAGGGTATTAAGGTTGTTAAAATCAATCGTACTTTCAGATCTTTCATTAAAAAGTTTATCAAAATATCTCTTCAACTTATTTTCAATATCCTTTCTAAAAAAAAAGTCTTTATTATTTTATCCTTACACTCACTCAATTAGTCTCTTTCTTCTCTTGGTAACTTATATATTTTTCTTCTTCAGGTATCATTGTATAAATCATTAAAGTAAATTTTTCACATCATATATTCGCTTTTATTAGAATCTACATCTTATTTTATATGTTTCCGATTCTCCAAGTTTTTTTTTAAACTAAGTTTTATAACTTCTTTATTTCTTATCTTTTTTGGCATTTTAACCAACTATTTTATTAAAAAACTTTTTGATTCTCCAATCACATTTTAAGAACTCTTAATTTCACTTTGTTATTTTTCACACATAAAACTTCCTATGACATCCTAAAGTTCTTTGTAACTTGTTTTAAAAATATTTTTATTTGTATTCTAAGTCTCATCTAATCGTAGGATAATAATTTAATTTATTTTTTTCTTATATCTTAAATCTAAAATCTACTAACAATCGATGTTATTCTTAAACTTTCACTTAAAATGATATTACTGATCAATCTAACGATCTATTTTTTTATCGAGGAAAATAATCAATCTATTTTACTTAGATCCATTTTATAAGTAATAATATGCTCATCTTTTTTTAAATAAAGTATTAAATATTACAAAATCATAAACTTCGATATTTTTGATGTGCAAAAAAAAAAAAAAAAAAAAAAAAAAGAGGCATATAACGCATAATTGCCACACAAAAAAATTGTAAAAATTACACTCATAGAGATTGAGCACAAAAGTTAGAGATGCGAGCAATGAAATTGATGGATATATATTTATGAAATTTATAATATAAATTAAATTTAATATATAACTGTTAATTTAGAATAAATTATTTTAAATAAAGTTAAATGATATTAGTTTTTTTACATAAATTATGTTAATTAATGATAATATATATATTGTGTGCGCGCTCGTGCATGCATATGCATGTGCGTGTGTTAGAGTCAGGTTTAATAATTATTATTATGCAATTAATATAATATTAAATTAAATTGATTATAGTTATTAGTTAAATATCTATAACTAAAATTGTAGATATATCCAGAAAAGAAGAAATCATTTCAAAAATCTCCTCGTATTCTAAATTCTGAAAAATCTGAAATTCGTATTCATCCGCTGACCTTGTATGCGTCGAAATCCCATCATCGTACGAGTTATCTTGTTCGTTTGGTCCCTTGTTTGAAAAAAAAAAAAGAAAGAAAAGAAAGTTGAATAAATAGAATCTAAAAGAAAAAACTGCTCGCTCGCTCCCTTCTCTCTCTATTCGAACCCTCTCATCTCTCCCACGCATCCTTACCTAGCTCCTCCTTCCTCGTAGCCTCTACGAAGCTCATGCACTTCTCTCGAACATCCCAGATCCGAACCTAGCTCTCGCCTCTCCTTCCCTCCAATCACGCAACCCAAGCTCAAAGCCCTGACATCTCTCTTCTCTCCACACACCAGCACTTGCACGTGATACCACCATCTGATTTCTCTCATGCATCTCGTCGGCCAAGCCTTCACACTGTCCCCTCCCCGGTCCTCGTGAATCCCAGCCAACAGCAAGCCTCGTCGCTAAACTCCGCCAACGCAGCTCGTCCGTCTCTTGTAGTTCCTATTTGCAAAAGCTTCCATCTCCACCTTCTATTTAGATTTCATGTCAACCACTCACCTGCCACCCTCTCCTTCTCTATCTCTCTTTCTCTCTCTCTCCGCTTTGAACTTCAACAATTCCCAAAATTCCCATCACCACCTAGCGTCTCTCACTTGCTCTCACTTCATTTTCTCACTTGTCTGTGGCTAAAAAAACAAAAAAAGCTAAGAAAAAGAGAGAACAACCACTTCTTTTTGTCTTCTTCTTTCACTAATTATCTCTTTCGCTCTCTCTCTCTCTCTCTCTCTCTCTCTCTCTTTGTGTGACTTATAGAAAATGAAAAAAAAGAAACAAAAAGCAAAAAAAAAAAAAAAAAAATCTTGCAGATTTCACTGTCTCGACACCACTCGCATACAGAAGTATAATGTTCATTATAAAATCATCAAAATTGTGAAATATAAGTATTTGTATCTCTTTTGGCATGACAGGAAAATCTGTGCATTTTGTGTAGGTTCGAAGGCTCTATACTCGCTTTTCTTGGCGTGGTAAGATGATGCTCCTGATCGTTGTGTTTGCACAACTCATATATGTCTTTCTTGGCGTGGTGGGTATACCCAGTGTTCTTATGCTACTCCCCACTTGGGAGGTAACACTAGAATATTGTTGGAGTGCTACTGAAATTTTGTCAAAATGTTATGAAAATTAAACTAATAGGACCCGATCAAAATTAAGTTAAAGATGAATTTAATGAGTACTAGTGCAACATGAAATGAATTAAATGCAAAAATTCGATGAAAATGAGGAGTGTGAATGAACTTGTAGAAATCAAAACAGAATAGGCTCAGTGAACAGTATGCTTGTAATTGAGCATGTGAATGACCTCTTGGAGAATATTTGGACTATTATTCCTTATATGTGAATGTAAAACTAAATCTCAAATGATTGGATAGCTTACTTATGAGCATAGGCGTGTTTGACAACCCGCTTTATTTAAATAAGAGGCGCATGAGGATGAAAGTCATTTTGTTAACAACTTAAAAAAGGTTGGACTGTGTATGCACTACAAATCAACTTTGATACTTGAAATCGTTGCATTGAAATGCACGTAAAGGATTCAAGAGATCAAAGTTTGCATAGCTCAAACTACTATATTAATATGCCTGCAAGCAATCAAGAATCGTAAGTTTTTTAAGCACACATTTCAAATAAAATTCACAGTCCATATCAATGCATTGAGATGTGTGCCAAAAATTTAAGATAAGTCTAGCATGTATCACGATGCACATATTTTGTGATGACATCACATCTGAATTCAATCACGGTTGCATCGAAGTACGTCCAAGTAGATGAAGTATGGCATAAATCTTGAAGTAATTTGACATTAATGCGAACAAGCAAAGATGGCATGTATTACGAGGCATGCACATGCTTGTAATTCACATTTTGAGATTTGTGCAAATAATAAAATAAATTATATACACATTCTAAAAAAAAATAATTTAAATTTAATGGCTCAATGAACGTGCAAGTGCTCTTAAGCATATGTTTTATGATAAGCTTTTAAAGCCAACTCTAAATGCCTTGAAATGCGTGTAAGCCGATTAATGAAGGGAATTATTAAACAAATCAACTTGCATGGGCTATTAGATGTGTTAAAAATTCAAACTTAGTGCTTAAATGCGCACGGGTTGATTCTTGGTTGGGCCTATATGTTGGGTTCGGGTTAACAAAGTTTAATAATGTTATTATTGTATTCTCTCTTTAAGAGAATCTTTGAGAATCTAGTTCAATCATATGATTAGGAGATATCTATGTCGGAATAAACCCCTAATGATGACTAAGTTGATTATAGATTTAAATTGAATGCGCTATTATTATTAAAATTATCAAAGAATTGATGTTAAATCATCTCAAATCCAAAATTCATAAATACAAATCCTATATCAAATTCTCTATACTCAAGCTAGAATTGACGAGGTCTGCAAGATGGTCAACCTTTAAATCAAAATTTTAAACCACATATATATTATAGACCGGATACTCTGTTAGTAAAAGAGCAGAGTTGACAAAATCTACGCCAGTGATGATTGAGTTGATTATAGATTTTAATCAGAGGAGTTATTATTGTCAAAATTTTAAAATATTGATGTTAAATCATTTCAAATTTAAAATGCATAAATGCAAATTCTAGTCATCTAAGCTTAAGTTAGAGTTGGCAAGGTTTATAGGGTGATCAATCTTTAAATAAATTTAAAATTGCAATATTATTAGGTTCGATCCTCTTCAAGCAAACAAGTAGAGTTGATAAGGTTTAAATATCTCGATGATGATTGTGTTGAATGTAGATTTTAATTGGAGGGGATATTATCTTTAAAATTTATTTTAATTTTTTGATCAAATTAATTTAAGTTAAATATCCATATAAATGCAAAGATCTGATAAATCACTAGGTTTATAATGTATAAATGAAATTCATCATTTAAAATTTAAAATAAAATTCACTTAATTCATCTTTTATAATTATTTGTCAGAGGTGATAAATTAATAAAATTTTATCTCATAAATGAGCCAATGTCAAGTCAATTGTACTTCTATGCGTACTTTTAAATAATTTTATGCTAATAAAGATGTGACCCGTGTCTTATGTTGCATGATTTATTTGTAGAGATTCGCATATGATCTGTTATGATTAGAATTTTGACGTTGTTTGTGTCAAATGATACCGTTATATTACGGTCATGATTGTAAAATGCATGTTCTTTAATGGCGTTGCCCCTTGAGTTGTGTATTATAGGATACACTTGAGAGTTAAAAGCCCTTTGTTAGTTAAGTTGGATTTTAATTTGTCCTCTTAAACAAATATCAACTTAGGTCTACAAGGTCTCCTTCGATGAAATAACCTATGACTGCTAATAAGGATCATTTGGTCAGGTTGGGTCTTCTCTTCTAATTAAGTAGACTAGGGACTATGATAGCTCGGGATGATGAGACCATGGAATTTTGATTGAGCGCGTTATCATTTCTTCCACCGTTCACTTTAAGCTAACAATAATGAATTTTATAAATCTAAATTTCATTTATTGATACTATATGCTATGCATTTAGCATCCTAACGACTAGTTTTAATCGAAAATTCTCTCACCATTGGGAGGGGTAATTAACTATATGTGCTTACGAAACCTAGAACTTGATGTAAATATCTCACAAAATGATGACGAAATTTTTGGATAGTGCCTTATCTATTGTTTCACCTATTTTTTAAAAAATTTGACCAACAATAATCTAAACTCTATTTATTGAGAGAATTGATGCGAATCTTCGGAGCTCACAACACTTATAGAGAATTGGCTTTGATATTTCTAAGTGTTTTCTAAAAGGGGCATTTACATACACATCACACAATTTTTATATATTTAACATCTAAATTTTAATATTTATTAAATAGAACTTAAATTTTAATATTACATCAAAAATCACACAATCATTAAAGCAAAATATACCTTTTTAAGCATAGAAAAGTGCTATATTTGTTAATATCAAATTTTAGGTGTTAGATATGTAAATACATAAGAATTATGTGCTATGTATGTAAATATCACTTTCTAAAAATTGTAACTATATATCTAGTAATTCAAATGTCTCTCCATAGGACCGAAGCAATTTTCCATCAACTGGAGTATGGTTTTTCTCTATATCAGGAAGTTGAATGAGTTCGTAGTTGGTTTGCAAGAGAAGCAGAAGCTTTTGATCGATGCTTCTTCTGAGTAACATTCGAATACATTACTGATTGCTTAGGACAAATTTTAACATTATAGAGTTGCAGGATTAAGCTTTTCGACTTGCCGTCTATTAGAACAATTTTGCAATACCTTTTACTAGCCGAAGTTATCTTAATAGCAAGAATTTCGAAAACTAGTTTAATAGTGTTCTTTAGAAAGCTTGACCAGGATCTGATGCTATTTTCTCTATTCCTATACTTAATTTTTGAATTGAATAGTTTGTGATTTAATGGTTTGTATTCATTACTGAGCCTGTTGTAGCATATACTTTTCAAGCTCCAATTTAAATCCTTAGTTGGAAATTTGAGTTGTAATGAGTTTCTATGGACTTTGTTGATCATTGCTCTACATATTGTAGGGCATGGATATTTCTTTTTAATGAGAATTACTTTGACAGGAAATGCATGCTGAATGTAGTGGACGTGTTCTTGACAACGAAAAGGATGACAGGGACAGCAAGGAAAGTGATACTGTACTCACGGAGGAGGCTAAGAGGTAGTTATAACATAATTTTTGCGTTTGAATCTGTTGCTGCTTCCCACAGAAACACCTTTAGATAGAACTTGTTTGAATATCGGAATATTGCATACTTGCGTATCTCTGTTTCCTGGTTATATTTGTCATTGAACAGCTCTGCAATGTTTGTTTCTTATTGATAATGCACATGGATGGTTGAACTAGCATTCTGATTCAGAAAGATGAATTTTTATTTTCTCCTTGCCATACTTTATGGTATTTAGTAAGGTTCTTAGTTTGGTTTAAATCTATTAATTTCATCCACTTTAGTGCAGTTTTTTGGATTTAAGTTTCGTCTCATCTGGTTTTGGGAGTTCTGATCGGAACTCAGTTTTTAGTTTAAACTCAACATTTTTGGTTGTAACTCTATCAAAACTCTCAAGTAGTCATCAAAAGCTTAGAACCTTGTCATAATTTCTTCGGTTGGAGCCTTGAGAATCGCTTTTGAACATTTATACCACCACACTCTTTCATATTAGGATCATATCCCAGCCCTTTTCCAGTGGTCTGAACAATTTCTAAGTACTAACCAAACTAGTGCTATAATATTGAGTGTTAAGATTCTATTCTCCTTCTGTTTATCTCAACTCTACGAGATAAATCATAAACAAGGGGAGATTTTAGGGAGAGCGCACCTATTTGTTTACTATAGTGTCATGTGTAAACTGGCATCCATGTATGTTCGATGTTTTATTGTAAATCAACAGATTAATGTAACATTTGTGCCTTTATTTTTGAGTCATTGCTACTTTTTTTTGGTTATTATCATGCTATGCGCTCTTTACATTTTAGGCCATGTATGTATGGTTTAATAGTCTACTTAATTTCATATATTAACAATATTCTTATTTTGAAATATATCAAAAATTATATATCGAATATGTATTATTTAATATTTGAAAATTTTTAAGAAGTCACCAAAATCCAAACTAAATTGCAATTTTGTGGCAGCAGTGAAATCAAATTGAAAATTTTGGCTCTTCATCATCTAATTCTGACTTAAACATGTTCAAATTCTCTTTTAATTGAATATGTCTCTCTTCAATTAATAGTGAAAATTACCATAGAAAATAATGTGGACTCTGAAGGCCTCTTGATGAAAGAGAGTATTAGATTTGTGCTGAAGGAAATTTAAATAATATAGATGATATGTTTGTAGATAAATAAGACAATACCCAGAGATTTTACCCTCATGTGATGAAAACTTTAGATCTAGTTCCAAGTTTCTATAAGTGTAAACACCTATAATTAATTACCCCTCAGGGCAGTGAGAGAACTTTCAATTAAAATGTTTGTCATTAGGTAGCTAATTGTTTAGCATATGTAATAACAAATTTTGTTTTAACATATATCATTCAAATTCATCATTGTTGATGCATAAAACATATAGATGGGGAATATTGACGGGTTCGATCAAGATCTCATGATTCCGTCATCCCCGGCTGTTGTGGTCCTTAGTCCACTTAGTCAAAGGTGGTGGTAGATTCAACCTGACTGAATGATTCCTATCAGCAACAATTAGTTGTTTCATCCAAAGAGACCTTGTGAACCTGAGTTGATATTTGTTTAAAGAGATAATCTTATGTCTACCATAGCTAATAGAGGACTTTGTGTCTATTAAGTATACCCTATAATTTATAACTTAAATGATAGAGAATCATTAGGGAACATTTTGACTACAATCATGATTATAATATAGTGGAGTTCTTGGCCAATCCACCTGATCATAACGCTCTGGTCGTAATTATTTAATATGTGGAGCATATTGGCTAAATCACTCGGATAAAGGACTCCGGCATGTCCTTACTAGTGTAGATTGTTTTTGAGTATGAATGTAGTACTATATTTAACATAACATTAACACTTTGTGAGCGTAGGTTGACATTAATTTTATTACACTTGATAAATAATTGCAGAAGGCGTAGATGAATTTTGATTTAAGTTTTGAAATAATGAATTTTGCATTTAGGCATTTTATTAGTTTTTGAATTTTCTTGAATATTTGATAGTTTATTAAAGTTTGTTTCTGGATACTTGACATTGGAATTTGATAGTAATAAAACCTTCCAGTTGAATTTTTCAATCAACATGGCTATCATCAGAGCATTTGACTGATTTAATTTATTTTGTAGCTCTAGACTCTTTAACTCTATCCAGTTGCTAATAGAGGATCATGTCTGGGATTTGCATATAATTAATTAGCCTTGAAATCATATCATATCATAGTCCTTGTTAACTTTACTCCCATAGGTAGAGGATCAGGTATGTAAATTAAAACCTATAATTATACTTTGTGATTTTACGATTCATGGTTCTTTGAATTTTAAAAGACCTCACTATTTTCAAGGTGATTGTTAATCCTCCAAAATGTTAGCACAATTTTCAATCCAGGGAATTTAAATCATTTTAGTTTTAACCTGGGCAACATTCTCAGATATTGAACTTAAATATATAGTACTATGTCAGGGCATATGAGGGTGTTTCTATGATTTGGATGATTTTATGTTAAAATTGGAAGCTTGATTTCGTATTTCAGTTTAAAATTTCATATCTAGCCTACGCAACTTTTTCAGGTATTAGAATTTGTACTTTGAATCCCTTAGTTTGAGCACATGTAGGCTTTTAACTTCAAGTGATTTCATACAACTATCAAAATTATTGATTTTTGAAATATTGCAGCTCATGATGAAATAACTTAATTTGGATTGAAGGTTGCTATGTAATGCATGCAAAATTTTTAGCTTTGATATTGTTTACATGGTTTTGGTATAATTGCATTGAGCATTAACACCCATTTCAATACACTTATATGATGCAATTGCATGATAATGCATATTTTAGAATACTCACACAATTTTTGAAGCTTTATAATTAGCTTAAAAATTATTTTGTTTGGCATAAAAGTCTTAAAGTAACTCAAGGCTTTGAATATTTGTGCAAATATTCTCAACATTAAATAGTGTGCAAATTGTACTTTTTTTACTTTTAAACAATATCTTATGTTTGCTTGTGTTTGAGAATTGTGGATCCGGTGGCGATTGTTTCAAGTTTCTATTTGCAATTCAAAATATTACATTTTTGTTTGCATTTAGTTTACTTATTAAAATTTTTAATTCTTAATTCTTAATTGTTATTTGGTTTGTGTTCGTTAACAAGCTTTTAAATTCTTATCAACTCATCATATTCAACTTTTGCTCTTGCCAATATAAGTTATGCATTTTTCAAATGAACTTGTATGAATGCAAGCCATATTGAAGTCTTTTAATACAAAATGTGAGACTACTCAGATGTTTATTAAAAAGCCATATCCAAACTTATTGATGAGTAGTTAAGTTTGTTGCAACTCTCATGAATATAGTTTAATTATTCATTAGGAAGCCTTGGTTATACTCGCTAATAAGTTACTTGGTTTTAGTGAAAATCTCTTATAAATTTCATTTGATTTTCTCTAGCTTGAAAATAGCACTCAACAAATCTCATGTGCTTCAGTTTTGCATTTAGATGTGGATCCAAGTATAGTTTGAAAGTGTAGCATTCATGATTATTAGCAAGTTGTCTAATTGAACTTGTGCTTGTAAGCAAGCTATCAAGTTTTTCGCAAACACTTGTTCCCAATTTAGAAATAAACTTTTAAGTTTGTCAATAGTCACCTTTACTCTATGTTCAGTTGATGTTCTAATTTCATTAGACATCAAATGCAATTGTCCAAGTGTTCAATTGATTCTATTCATGCTTGTTACTTTGTAAATTTGACACCTTGGATAGTAAAGGAGAATCTTGTTCATGCTAATTGGTAAGATGTCAAAGTCCACTCTTGCTCGTATCAGAGCGGTCAAACTCAATTTGAATTCATTTTTAATTCCACTTCAAGTTCTAATTTTATTCAAAAATTGAGTTTCAAATTTATTGCAAATCCCTTGTGAGTCTAGTATCAGTCTCAAATCTTGCTTGCATTTGACTTCAGTAATTTTATCTATTTCAATATATGAAGCAACAAAACTCAAGCATTCATAAGAATAAGAGCTTTTGTTTATCAAGTATTTCAATCATTATAAGTTCATTTCATAGGATCCCTGTGAGGTGGTTCTTATTTACAATAATTTTCACTTAATTCATTCTTATATTATATTGATACTTGTTGAGTCAAATTTAATTTTGTGAATTCTTTTCCTTTTGTTTTAGGATTTTATATTTAAAGCTTCCAAAAAGGCTCATAGCAAACAACTCTTGTTCGATCATTCTTTAAGTAATTGAGCCGAATACAAACAAATATTGTGTTCGGCTTGAACATGAACAATTCTTCGTTTGATTGTGTTCGGCTTGATTTGAGCTTTTGCCCGCAAAAGATTGGCCTAGGTTCATATCCTCCCTCCTACAATTTTTTTTCGGATTATTATTTTTCGAGTCATTGTGAGCTTATACGAGCCATTTCAAACAATTTGAGTCGAACACGAACAAAGTAATTTTGAACGAGCCGAACACGAATAAAGATTCGGCTCGCTCAAGCTCTCAGCTCGTTTCCACCCCTATTTATATTCCTTATTTAACTTAATGGCAAGTCAATTTTTTAGTTTAGGTCCCAAAAGTTCTTCTATTTTGTTATATTTGAGTTTTATATCTATCAAAAATCTGATAGAATTTTGACAGCATTCCGGTGTCGTTCCTGCATAAGGGTTGTATCGGTTATGTTGGGCCCGCTCGCCCTGCCTAAAAAGGTGTACATGGTCGGTTTTGGATGATATCACAATCTATTGATTCAAACCCACCACACTTATAATAAGTTTGCATGGGGCTTAGATGGCTTGCACGAAACCAAATACCCTAGACTTCCCTCACCACACTTATTTTTAATAATTTTTTTTACTATGTTGGAACAATACAAATATGTACTTAAAGCAGTTTTTTCCCTTCATTTTGGAACATTGCGAACAGTACTTAAAATTTTCCGTATTTCCTATAATTCACCTTCAATTATCAAGCAACGATGATGTTGAGAGGGCAAAATGATGATATTTGCAAGGCAAAATGTTTAATACATTTGATTTGTATTTTTTGGGGAGCGAGAGAGCTGAGAAAGAAAATGGGTTGGAGAGGTCGTTGGTTGCTGTAGGTGGAGGGTTGTTTGGACGAGTTGGGAGGCCATGTATGTGGACTGGAATGGTAGGTCGGGTAGAGAAAACAGAGGGAGATGAGATTTGTTGGAGTTTGCAGGCTTAGACTGTGATAGAGGCTGAAGAGTTATGTGTAAACATAAAAGATGTGATGTAATAAGTGTTTGGTGAGCAAATGAAGTTGCTATGTGTTTGTTGGAGGTAGAGCAGAAGAAAATCGCTGGGGCTGGTATTTGTGAGAATGAGAGGGAATAACAGATAAAGAAGTAGTGTAGAGTCCTTCAACATGAGCGATGGTGAGGTTGACGGACCTGTCGATAGACTGTACTCAGCTGAGGATTGAGTTGTGAAAGTTGGAGCTGTGAGTTTGGGATTTGTTGCTGTATGCCAGAGGTGGGATGGAGATGGGAGAGAGCTAACTACTCACGAGAGCCTGCTACCCACTGGAATGAATGAAGAAGATAGGGGAGAATCGAAGAGTTGCTCGAAGGGTCAATTCACGTGAATGCAGCATATAAATGGAAAACAGGGAAGGTCGACTTAGTTTTGAGAGGACGGAGAGGAGAGCTCCATTATGTTGCTATGGAGAATGTATGAATAATGAGAGATCCCATTTCCTTTTTTTTGTCTATTAGCAACAAGACAAGGACAGGAAGTGGGAATGAGGGATAGGTTGTGGAGATATTATAGTTATTTATTTTATTTTATTTTATTTTTTGGTCAGAGAAGCACATGACAAGTCCCGAAAGATAAATATGGTTGATTTTGGCTTGATTGGAGGCACATGCATATTAAATTCTAATTTGATTTTGGCCTATTATATATTTATATAAGATATTCAAATTAATGGAAATATGATATCGATTAAAAAAGTTAATTAATTTTAACATGATTTCTATATTATTATTAATATTGTGCATATATATATATATATATGTATATGCTTATTTCATTTTCATTTTTTTGTTTCGTCTAAACTCATTAGCATGCGTTCCATATTGTGTTTCATCAGCCTTATGCTTAGAAATTCTGCATTTTGTATTTGTGCGGGGACTTAGTAAATATAGATGTCATTATTAGACGATTTCGACGTTCTGAAATTGTCGGTGCTGTCTATCTTGCGATTAGAGGTTGTTAGAGCAACTTTGACATCAATCATGATTCATATTCAATGTCATAAGTCTTTGGTTCCATAGCTTTATATCCACTTCATGCTCAAGTAAATTGATCGTCGGAGGCTCTCATTATCAGATTTTGATGTTTTGAATGTAGCGACATAGCCCATTTCACGAACAGTCATCTTTGGAGTAGTTTTGGCAATGCTCAAAGTGATTTTGACACGATTTGCACAATGCACATTTGTAACTAGGCCATCATCATTTTATTGATTTGATTGACTAGAAAAAGCTTTTCTTGATAGATTTTGATGTCCAGAGGCATCGACAAAGCCTGTTTTATAAACAAGGGATGTTTGGATAGTTTTGATGGCAATTAAAGTCCAGTCTTCTATTTGCATGACATCATTCACCGCTATCTTCACGATTCATTGAATTGATCGAGAGCATTCTTCTTTGATAATTATATTACTCTTAGTGTGTCAATAAAGTCTTATTTTATGATTGATAGAGATTTTGAGTGATTTCGCTTTATGTCAATGCACTTTCGGATCGACTTGTGTAATGTCGCATCCATCGTTCATCATTTTTGTCACATTGAACCATCTTAGCTAGTAAAATAGTAATGGAGGTTAACAAAAAAATTCAACATTTTATCTTGATGCACCATTTTTTACTACTTAAATATGATTTTAGTAAATAGATACTTTGCAGTAAAATTCCCTTGGAATCCTATAACAATTCACTTTGGAAAAAAAAAATCGAAGTCCTTATTGTTCAGTAATTTATTCGTATGAAAAATTAAACTTCACATGTGCTCCCTTAAAAAACAGAAGGTCCATTTACCTTAACCCTCCTTGAAGTGTGGAATTTTCATTTTTTTGGGAGATTTATGCACATATATTGGAAAACGTATTCACAAAACTAACATCTAGGTTTTTAAAATAAATTATCTAATCCATAGATATACACTTATTATGACCAAATCATTGGCCATTTAATGAAAGCAAAATCTACGATGATTTTGTTTGGTTCTTCGAGAGTTGGGGTGTTATTGTAAATGTTGTAGTTGGATATTTTTCTCAAATAGATAAGATTTGGATGTTTTGCATATAATTATTCTTTCTGTTTTATTATAGATAAATCTAAACCTGGCACTTGTGGTAGTTAGACAAATTTGGTGCATACATTTGGTTGTTCTACTGACAACTTGACTCGCATCATGTCCTCAGTGGAAGGCAGATTGAGTCTGAGGGCAACAACCTTGATGTGGAGGACAACACGAAGGAAACTTGTACACCATCATGTAACAACGCTGCAGCTACTAATGATCCTTTTACTCGAGAATATGATGTTGGTGCTAATCTTTGTGTCCCAGAATTTAATCCACCAGTTATATCTGAGCACTCTAATGTGAATCTGAAATTTGATGGCTACTCTGATCATCAAAGTTTGAATTATGATGAACTGCTTAAACAATACAATGAACTTGAGCATAGGAAAGAAAAGATTGTCGAACAACTTTGGCAAGCAAATTACTGGAACTATCAAACTCCGGTTCAGTGTCCTACTAGTCAACAGCAGCAAGTCTCTGTGAGTAGTGGTTCTGAGCTTGCCCCAAATAGCTCATGTCCTTGGTGCACATGTCAGCGTCCCATGGTCAGCGTACTGCCTGTGGGATATGCTTGTTGTCCGCAACATATTTTGTGTTGTTCTGGGTCTCAGGTCCAGCAAGAAGCAGGAGGTACCTCCCCAACCCATAAGTGCATTCTCGTTTGCACATACATTTTACTTACAACTGTTAAGTCTAATTTACTAAATTCCCTACCTTTAATATCTTGGTGCTCATTGCTCCACTAATCGTGGCAAATGTTCAATGGTGACTTCATTTTCCATGAACTCCATGAACTCCATGAATCATTTAGTTCAAACAGATGACAGAGCAGTTGAAACAGGGTCTATGCCTGTGGAATTGCTGAGAGATTCTGTCGAGAGAGATTTGTCAAGGGCTTTTAATCTCGATGAAGGTACTTATATTTTACAATTCAAATCTTGAAGCGCCTATTTGGGATTGTTGATTGTTAATGTTTTTTTCTGAGCATATGCTGATCTTAGTTTTTCTCCATTTTTTTCATGTTGTTGGATTGGACAACATGCTTGTTATATGGTGATTCCCTATTTTTTTGTCCTTTTCTTTTTTCTGACAATGTTTATGAAAGTTTGATAAGAAACATGATTCCTTTTTGTGTTGCACTGTTGGTTACCTTCATAGCTGGTTGCAAATGAATTGAGCTGAGTTTAGCAGGAGGCTGTTTTGAGCTTAAGCTTGTTTACCAAAAGCTTGTTCAAGCTCAACAAGAGTTTTTGTGATAATGTTCAAACTCAAGCTCATTTATCAAATGCTTGTTTGAGCATAGTTTGTTCTGGGCTCAAGCTTGTTCATATTGTGGTTAATGGGTTTTATGTGAGTAGCTCGTTTGAAAACAATAAACGAGCTTTATCAAGCCAAATTTATTGAGCTTAGGAAATGAGATTTTAATTAACAAGCTTTATAAACAAGCCTCATTTTATCTAGTTGAGTTTGTTCACATGCCACTTTTTGATGGATGCCTTCTCGAGCATTAAACTTTCATTGAGCTTTACATCGAGCTTAATCAAAATTCATAGCGAGCTTATTAGTGAACTTTAAATGATACCATTCATTATCATAAATGAATTGAGTAACAAGTTGCTCAAATTTGTTCATTTAAGAAATGAATATTTATAAAAGTGCTCAAGCTTGCTTGATTTGTTTATCAAACGATCAAGATTGAGTTGAAATCGAGTTGAGCCATAAGTAACTTGTTGAATGCTTGGTTTATTTAGAACCTTATTCATATCATTTAAAGTAGTGAGCATAAATCATCAACCATTTTCAATTTCTGATTCCAAATGCATTTCTCTGAATCTTTTTTTGTGCTCAACATTTGAATACTCCCCCATATTATCTGCCACTTGATGATTGGCATCTACAACATTAATTTAAATCTTGATGGTTAGTAGTTTGGTTGAAGTTCTATGTAAAGCAATGTTTTAATGTTAAAATTGTATCATATGATCATCAGTTAGTTGATTTTTTAGAACTTTGTGTTTCTGCGTGCATGTACAAGATTGAGACCATAAATGTCATATTTTTCGCACACTTGTTACTACGTGATACCGATCCATATCAATGAGGGTCATGGGGTAAAAAAAAAGAATGATTAGGGGAGAGTTAGAATCTGAAATTAGGTCAGGGAGTTGGAAGTCAATATAGATTGATTACTGCAGTAGTCGCAGTCAACCTTTTCCTGGTTGACTCAGGCAGCAATTTTTCCAAGTACAGGTGGCAGAGTTTGTGAGCTTGCACTACAGGATAGCAACCTGGAATTGACGAATAGCAGTTATTGGAGATATCGTTGCTGCTGGACAGCAAATGGAGTGGAAAATTGCTACAGGAGGCTCAGTTGGTAGGAGATCCTGCAACTATGTGATGATTCAAAAATAGCAAGGGAGATGGCGACAGGAAATTGGAAATGAAGTATAGATGCAGAATTGCAGTCAAACAGGGCTTTGAACAACAACTACTTGAAAGAATCAAAGTATTTCTCAAACAACAGAAATTGAAATTCAATTGCAAGAAAGTAGTAGAAACAAATTCTAAAACAAGAAGATAAGACAGGTGCGCTTTGATTCGATTGAGTTACAATCACATCACTCAAGCGAAGCCAAGATAATCTCTTGAAAGAGAGCTAAAATAGAGAAAAGTTTATCTAATCTTCAAAACAACAAACTTGAACCTTAATACATATAAAACCTACTTATATCAACTAAACCAAACCTTAAACTAAAAGAAAATTGAACTACATCAATAGAGTTTCAACCGGCAGGTTGGTTCAAGTTTGTTGGACTGGTTCAAAAAGTTAGGGCTGGCTGGACATGCAATGACATGCTATGTCACTACGTTTACTATCATCTTGTTGCCATGCAGTTCAAGGAAAGGATGATTAGAGAGAATTGATTGAATATTTCATTTCAACATTTTAAGAAATATATACAATCAACGAAGAATAATTATAATAGTCTATAGATTTATAAGCAGTAGAATAAGATAGTCAATAGATCAATGAGATGATAGTATTAATTCCACATATCAAAGAGGTTGCGCGTGAAGTGAATAAGGGAGTTGGAGGATTGTTGGGTATTGTGAAACATTAATGGAAACAAAATTAATTAAGACAAAATTGATGGTAATTGATTTTTTTACATTTCCTATCAAGTGAAGGAGTTAATTTTGACTATTTCAAACTATCATGTCAATTTTTTAATAATATTTTTGATAATTCTTTGGTGCCTGCAATTTAACCATCTGTCAATAAATGGGATTCAAAATTGGCTATTGTTGAGCTTTTCCTTCATAAAATGCTTAGCCACTTCAATATGTTTTGTTTAGTAATATTGCATAAGATTGTGTATGATATTGATGTCTGACTTGTTGTTGCAACAGAGCCTCATAGGACTTCTTCATTTAACCTTCATTTTTTTTTTTTTTGATAATTTTCAGCCATAATATTTTGTAAGTTCCTAGGGTCATACATTTAAATTTGACTTATGTGTTAGATTTTACTACAACATTTTATTTTTTACTTCCAAATTATGATGTTACCTCCGAAGAATGTGAATGTTTTGAAGTTGACCTTTTATCAATCAAATATTCTATGTAATAGGTTAATTGACATCCGAATAGGCCTCAAGTATTAAATCTGCCCTCCCATTGAATAAATTTTTTGTAATTGGAGTTATTTTTTAAATTCTATAAACTTTTGATGCACATCACTAAGGTGTGCCTCTTTAGGATTGTACATGAATTGATTTACCACACCTACAATATAAATAATGTAAGGTATTGTATGTGATAAGTAGATAAGTCTTATCATAAAATTTTGATAAGAGATTTTTCTATGGCCATGCCATTTGAACCATCTACATATTTATAATTAAATTTCATGAAACTTTCTAATGGCTTGGATCCAAACTTTTTTGCATTTTTGAGTAAATCTATTTTGTATTTCTATTGTGATATAATGATCCCTATGCCATAATCGTGCAACCTCAATGTCAAGGAAGTATTTTGATTTATCTAATTCTTTGACTTGAAGTTCTTGGAACAGCCTCTTCTTTAAAGTGTTTGGATCTTTCAAGTCATTACTTATCATGATGTTATTGACATAAGCAAGTATTGTGAAAAATCCCTAAAGTTATGTATTTCACAAATAATGTATGGTTTCTTTGGCTTTATTGCATCTTATATTAAGCATTACTTTTGTAAATCTCCTAGATCATGCTCTTAGAGATAGCTTCAATCTATATAATGTCTTCTTTAGTTTGCATATCTTTTGTTCTATGTTTGGGCCAAACCCTAGTAGGAACTCATATATAGTCCTCGAGATGACCATGTAAGAAGGAATTCTTCACATTAAATTGCTATATTTTTTTCAGTTCTTATTAGCTACAAATGATAAAAGAACTCAAATAATAACATTAGCAAAACTTTTAAGATAATCAAGTCATATGTTTGCGTATATCCTTTTACCACTATATGATATAATCTTTTTTAATGAGCCATTAAATTTGTATTTTGTAGTAAGCACTCATTTACACCTTACTAGTTTCTTTTTGTGGCATCACCAATTCTCATTTTTGTTATTTTGAATATTTTTTATTTAGTCTCTTATAGCAGTATTTCGATTCTTATTTTTTAAATCATCATAGATGATTTTAGGGATAGAAATACTATGGAGGTTAGTAAGGAAGGATTGATGATGATGAAAATTTTTGTAAGATGTTTAGTTGATGTTTTATTTCCAGGCTCTATGATTCATTAAGCAAATTCGATCTAGGGATTGTTTTGATTGATTGAATTTTTGTCGATTGAGATGCATTCCTTCTTGAAAGAACTTGTAACGATTCAGTAAAAGGTATTTTTTGTTTAAGCTTGATCTATGTAGGAGTGGTTGGCTTTGGAGTAGAGTTATTTGTTGGATGAGGGGTAAAGAGGGCAACCTAAGAGAAAAAATTTATTCGATGGATGATATTTCTTTCTTGAGGTAAGTAGCAATAAATCAAAATTTTTCTTGAAGTGATATCAACAGACATATACACCTTTCTCGTGGGAGAGATGGTGATATGTTTATTCTTTTGAGTGAAAGAATGGCAAGTATAAACATATTTAATTACTCTTGGATCAAGTTTTATTTATTTATTTATTTTTATGATATGCATGGATAAAAGCAACACATTCAAATATACTATTAACAAGGTAACTTGAGGTGTTGTTGATGTGACGATAAAGTTTTGCTAAGATTTTAGTAAAACTATTGAACTCAAGGACTACTAAGAAATTAGTTTATGATTGGAGCAATTATTAAGATAGCTCTCCAGTTAATATTACTTAGGAATATTTTTTTAAAATGGGAGAGCTCTTCTGGTACAATATTTCTTTAGTTTAACCACCTCATTTTATTAAGGTGTGTATGTATAAGAGGACTCATCTTTATTTTTTTTGAAAATACAAGCATAGAAAATTGTTTAAAAAAGTTTTTTGGATGTGACTTTTAATTTCGACAATGAATTAAGTTTTGATCATGACAAATGCAGCCATCAATAAAGTACATCCCTTATTGAGCCTTAAATATGTAGGTGTAGAGGATGGTATCTAGATGTTACTATGAATGAGTGAAAAATGGTCTTTGGTTCTCGTGTACTTATTAAAAAACTATCATGCTTCTGTTTTGTTAACTCAAAATTGTCATAATGAAATTCTTTAATATTAATTTTCTTGAATAATGAAGAAAATATAATTTTGAGTATAATGAAAGAAGGATGGCCAAGATATAGGTGTTAGAGCATTATCTTTTTCATATTGGATTTAAAGATTTCAAAAAGTAAAGAAAAGACAATGCAATAGGTAGTTTATGGCTCTTGTGGTTATTGGATTTCTCAAGATCATAAAGATCATCTTTTTCTTTAGTAAGTCAATCATTTTTCTTATGCCTTGTTCTGTAATACACAATCAAAGGATAAAACACATCACATTTTAAATTTATAGTTAACTTTTGGATGGATATTAAAATGGTGAATAATATAAGTACGTGGAGAACATTTTGAAGTATGAGGAGTTTATTTATAAGAATGCCTATTTTTCTAGCAACAATTGTCAATGATTTTTTGATAATGGCTATTTTCTTGTTGCTAGGATAGAGAATGAATGAATAGTTGGCCATATCGTATGTAGCTTCTGAAGTCAGAAGCTAGGATTGAGCATTTATGAGATTTTTAAAGTACGAGAATAGGAGATAATATGTGAGAATGCAATAGAATAAGTACCTATTGTAGGAGTCTTATCTAACAATACCACAATTTTAAACATTTTATTTCTTTTTTTTTGGAACTCAATCGTTGATTCTTATTGTTACGTTTTTACATTCTTCTATATACATATACATGCATGTCTCTCTTTATTTGTAGCTTTTGATTGATTGCTTTCTATGAAACTTTCAATATCTTTCTCTTATATGTCGAGCCTTTTGTAATATATGCACCATAGAGAATCTTTATTGACTATCTTTGTTAGGGGTGGCTTTCTTATCCTTTGAAGAAGTAACTTTGAATTAACATGTTTAAATGTTTTTAGACTTTCATCAGGGCCAAATCTTTGATGGGGTTATTAGTAATCATAACTTTCCTTCTCTCATTTTCAGTTCAATTAATGGCTATGATTTCATTTAAGAAAAGTAAATTCTGCTTTTCGAGAATTTTGGCCAACATCAAACTCAATGTGTAATTTAACAAAAAAAAAAATCATAAATTCAATCTTTTTCAATGAACCTTTTAAAGAACTGTATTATGATATATCGATAATGATCTCTCTACTGCCAAAGATTTTATAGTAGATTAGAGTTTTTTGTGATGCAGCCTTTCTCGCTTTGTTGCTGAGATCTTGTTTTTGATCTCATAAATTTGAGTTGCATCTTGAACTTTATAATATGCTTGATTGATCATGTCCCTTTTTTTTACTAAATGAAGGAACATGCATTTGTGACTTATTTTAAAAACTATGAAGTTCCATGATTAGGACATCATCGTACTGTTTTGTTTATCCCAATTATGAAATATAGGATTGCCTTATTAAGATTTGGTGCCAAATTAATGGCCTGAATTTTCTCTTGAGAAATGTGCAAACCAATTATGATCACTTATGATAATTTTTTATTTAAATGATATATTGAATGGATTTTTTTAGTTCTCCCATTGGATTTGGGTAGCTTATCGCAATTTTAAATGAACTTAAGTCCAAGAAAATATGGATATTTTTGTGATTCATGGGAGGGAAAATATGATAGTAATTGGTTGTAAAGAGAAAGAATGATAGAGATAAGACTAGCAATGAAGATTCTAAATGAAAAGATTGAGTGAAAGGAAAAATTACTTGCAGTAAATGTAATAAAGTCTTCAAAGCTCTAGACAATATAGTAAGAAAAGTTGTGGCTTATAGAAATGCTAAGAAACTAACCTTAGGCTCTAATACCATGATAAGAATTAAAGAGAATTATTTGCAAATTTCATTTCAATATTTGTTTAATATTTGTACGATATTATGAGAGCTTTTAATAGAAAACATATAAAATCATCAAAGAAAATAATAGTCTATGGATTGATAAGTAGGCAAAATAATAATTATAATAGTCCATAATTTATGAGATGGCAGTTACTAATCCCCAGATCACTGAGGTAGCATGGAAATGAATAAGAAACTTGAAGGACAATTGGTCTTGGTGGAATCTTGATGGAGGTGGAATTGATGGAGATTATTTTATTGGTAAATAAGAAATTTTAGTTTTATTTAAATACCTTAAAATTTTCCATTTTATATCTCATGGTCTTTTGAGTGTGCTTGTGGGCATTTCATTTTCTAAGCTATCTTATTGCCCTGATAGTTTTTTGGGGAGGGGAAGAAAAAAAAGAAAACCTTAGCATCTTCCTATTAATATACTAAGGTGAAAGGCTGTTGACATTAATTAGGGAAACTTTGTTAACTATTTTGTAAAATATATTAAGTGTGGAGTTTAAATTACATCAATCATCTTGGATAAGATTTGATGTTGATTTTCAAGATTTGTGGTTATTAGCTCAAAAACTTTTTGTACTTAATTTTTAAGTTGATGGCCTCATGACTCAATTCACTCTCTGAATTTCTGAGATGATGGCTGCTAAACTTAAACTTATTCATATTGAATTCTTGTCACCTACCAATCATAAATGTAGAAAGGAGAAGAAACTAATGCTTGTGTAAGTATTTCACAATCACAAGCAAATGAGGAGAAGAGAGAGAAAGAAGTGAAGAAAGTAAGAAGCTCTGACAATAATGATAATTTAGAAGATAGAGAAGGAGAAACAATATCTTTTTGCCCCACGCTCATCCTCATAATAAGTAATTGTGTTCTCTCTCAATCATGATATATATATAAAGTGACATATTTATCTTCATTCATATGAAGTGTAATCTTTCTTCGCGTGCTTGCTTTGAAGTTTAGTGTAATATTGATCTCTATATGGGCATGAATATAGGTGAATTTTATTGAATCAAGTAAATTTGTTTGTCTTATATCGGAGATCTTGGCATTTGTTTTGTCATCTTTATTTAATTTTGTTCAAAATTTTATAATTCTATCACCACCTTAACAAAACATTGCTGTGGTTTGTGAAATTTGAAAAAATTTTATGTGCTAAGATTTGAATTATGTCTGAGATGTAAAACTCAAGATTTAGCCAAAGTGTCCTTTTTTTGTCTGTAGGGATGAAATTTTCCAGTATTATTATATCTAAGTCTTTACAAAAAGTGCTTGGGTGTTGCCTTGTAGAATGTTTGGTCATCCTATGGTAACTTGAACATTGCATTAGTCTCCTGTTGAAATTGCCTAAATTTAATTTTTGGGTAAACTGCTCTAAAAATCACCCAACCTTTTTATACTTCAGACTTGACCACTTTAATAAAAGAAAGAAAAAGCATTATGTTTTTTTTTATTTTGATAATCATTTCTCTTGAAAAATATCAACTATGTGGTAATAAAATAAGGGAGGATTTACATACATACCACTTAAAACATTCTAATTTATTTATCCAACATCTTAAACTTTAATATTACTTATATACCACCCAAAAGTTATTAATATATCAAATTTACTACTCTTCGTTAGTCTCATTCATCTTCGACAATCCCTTGGATGTTATCTTCATCTTCTTCCTCTTTGTTAAAGATTGCAAGGGGAGGAATAGTGGCTCGTTGCTAATAAATGCAAACTGGGTCAAATAAGATCAGGTTTAGCTCGTCATGCTTAGCGGGCCAGACACTGATGGAAGGCTTACTAGTGTTCTTTATGTTTGAGGCGTTTCCTATAGGCCAGAGGGCATAAGTGGGTGCACTATTGAAAGTCGGAGGCGATTGCTTCTTCTTCTTTCCCTTCGTTCAATGTTTAGGGATTTGACTTGAACTTGCCACCTGAGAAGGAGGAGGAAGAGAAGGTTCAGAGTCCTTTGGCAAGGAAGAAGATTAGTTATGCCTATCCAGACTTGTTAACTCTTCGGCCTCCATTTGAGTGAGCAAACAAGCACACACACTTGAGAGAGAGAGAGAGAGAGAGATGAGGGAGCCTAGGAGGACCAGAAAAAAAAAAATCTATGAATAAACAACAGGAGCATGAACACAAGGTTTATTGTGGAGAGATCTTAGATGTCTTTGACTTTTTAATGAGAAGAGAGATTACCCTCACCCATGGTAGCAACTCCTTTCCCAAAGAAAATTTCAAATTAACAGAGATGAATGAGACTAACGGAGAGTGGTATATTTATATATTAATAACTTTTGGGTGGTATAAAAGTAATATTAAAATTTAGAGTGTTAGATAAGTAAATTATAATGCTTTAAGTGGTACGTTCGTAAATCCCCCTAAAATAAGTCATGTTAATTACAAGTGAATATAATCATTAAATTAATAAGGTTATCATTTGATCCATGATTTGCAAGTCACATAATATGTTCTATTGAAGATGTACTGATAATTATATTAATTTAATTATCATTTTACACTTTGATTTATCACAGATAGTTGAACGTGACTCCTGTGATCACGTATTCAATGTTTTGCATTAGAAATAATCAAACTTAATAAAAAAATGAAAGCATAAATTTTTTATTTTTTTAATTCTTAGTGATCAAACTGTGAAGTAGAATAAAATTTGTTAACGAGTTACTCTTAATTCTTGGAAAGAAAAAATATTAATAATATATTGTAGAGGTGTTGAAGCTAATTCATGTTTTTGTGCTGAACTTCAACTAATTCTTATATGTACTACTTGTATTTAGATGCATCTTTTATTTTTTATGAAATATGAAACCTTGCTTTGTAGCTACTGAACTCTTTCTATGTGATATCAAAGCATCTATTCCAGTATTTATACGTTTTGCATACCAAAACTGATCATTTGAAAGAAAACTGCATAATTTCTATGAGCGCAGAAACGAAAAAGAGAGAGGATGATGCATCGGGCAAAGATTTATCAAGCACCAACCAAAAGACTAATCTCATATCTGTTATAAATGCATGGTATTGGGCAGGCTACCACACTGGCAGGCAAGCTAAATTTTCTCTCTTATGGCTTCTATTTACAGTATGTGACCCGGCTTCTAATTGTTGCGGCGTTGTAGCTTGGATTTTTTGCTTATACATTTGAACTGCATCTATTATCAGTTTGTATATGAAATCTATGCAAAGTTTTGGCATCTGCAATCTGTGAAGGACCTGCCCCTTTATTCTGAATTCACTAGATTCCTGTTTGTGAAATATATAATGACTGTTGCATTAAAATTTTGAAAACCTTGGCTTGCCATTGTAATCCTTCAACTTCTCTATATGCAGGAAAAAACATTCATAGCTCACAATTGTTATATATTTATATATTTAAGCTCTAAATTTTAATATTTACATGAATAATGCCTAAATCATTAATACTATATCATTTATTTTTAAAAGTGAAATACACATTTTCATGCATAATAAAATTGCTATATTTGGGAATATCTAACTTCAGATGTTAGATATATAAATGCATAAGAATTATGTGCTATGCATGTAAATCTTCAAAAAAAAAAAAATGATCAAACAGAACAAACGCTTATAATCTTGAATTCTATCATGTTTTTCTGATACTCTGCTGGTAGAAAAATCCAATTCTTTCTATTGTAATGCAGGTATCTCTTGGAGCAGGAGCAGTCAGACAAGCTAAACAAAAATACCGTCGGAGAGAAACAGCTTAATGTTTCTGAAGAGGAAGCTCACTGCAGTTGATACTGATTGCCAAAGACCGTTGGCTTTGTGGTCTGAAATTTCAACGACTTCATGAGGTATTAAAAATCTGCACGTTGAACCTTTTGACAAATCAGAAGTGTTTAAGAAGGTATTCTTGTGGTCCATCGAGATCTTACACCGTTAACCTTTGCGTCAATGATCAATGTTTTATTATTGAAGTACGAAACTTGATCACTTTATTGCTGCGTACAATAAATGTTTATTTACTTGGATCAATATAAACTTAAACTTTCTAAGCCAGTATCGGTGGATAGGTAAAACTGCCTATTGCTCATTCTATCAAACAAATTTACTATGGAAATTTCTACTGTTTGGATATTTGTTTCAGTAGGGATCTTTGCTAATACTTTTTTCACCATCTGCATATTGCAACTAGGCCTGCTTCAGCTAATCCTGATGCTAGAGCTGTTGTAATTTTTACCAAGGTACATTTGTTTAGATTGTGTTTAATTTTCATAATTGGCAAAAGAGTCTGATAATATGATTTGCTAAGAAAAGGTTGCTAATTGAGTTGAATTAGGTCGAGCTGTTTTTTTTTCTTTTATTCTTGGGGTGGGGTACAGTGGGGGCGGGGAGGGAAAGTTGAGCCTTAGTAATTTAGGAGTTAGGGATTGATGTATGCTTTGAACTTAAATCTACTTTTTAGAGATAAAATCCTCAGTCAACTTTTCCACAAGCTAAGTTGAATTTCACAAACATGTTTTCATAGTTTCTAGGAAACAACCCTTTTGAACTATTTGGCTTTGCCAAATTCGATTAAATTATGTATTCTCTAAGGAAAAAATATATGTATTGGGGATTTACATACATAACACTTTAAACTTATTATATTTACATATTTAACACACAAGCTTTCTTATTTATAAATATAGCACCATATTAATGGAGTTTAGCATTCTCATCGAATACTTGTTAGATTTTAATGTTGATCTCATCGTCATCACCACGTCCTATTATCGCCTTCTTCCAACAAGAATCACGTGTGATTTCCTCGCTTCTTTGTCATTGACAAATACAGGCGGAGGTTGCAAGTGAATGGTGGGGGGTTTGACAGACATCATAGGGGGACGAAGTTCATCTGTGCAGTTTTAAGGTAGCGCAAGTGACTGGTCTAACGGATCTTGTAGATGCCTTCTTCTAGAGAACCCACGGGTGATTTCCTTCTTTGGTAGTGATGGGGCATGTGGAGCAAGCTATCGTACAGATGTTGTTGACGTGGGGTGAAGCATGCAAGCGCGATTGCAAGGTGACAGGATCGAGGGGATGAATCTATTTTAATAGGGTTAGGGATTTTAATGGGGTGAGGTTATTTTTGTATTTAGGGGTGTAAACGAGCCGAACCCTTATTCGTGTTCGGCTCGTTTGAAAATTACTTTGTTCTTGTTCGGCTCGTGTTCGAAATGGATCGAAATTTCACTGTTCGTGTTCGGCTCGAATTAGTTTGAAATGTTCTTGTTCGGCTCGAATCAACTCAAAATATAATAATCCGAAAAATCTGTAAGATGGAGGATTCAACCTCGTACATATCGCATAACAAAAGTTTTAACCTTTACGCTACAATTATTATATATATATATATATATATATATATATATATATATATAAAAGCTTAAACATTAAATAAATGTACAATAAAGAAAATGGAATAGCCTTTAACGTAGTGATAGTAATAATGTTGGGTAGTGGGCACTTTAGAGTTGTAAAGTGACACCAATAATACTTGGCAGCAATAATGGAAAAAGTAACTGAATTATTGGCCTAGATTCTTGGTAGTGCTCCAAATAATAGAACCCACTAATTTTCATCAGTGTATTCAATGTCAACGTCGTCCGAAGATTCGCCACAATCGCAAATGTAGATTGGGTGATTGAACACCTCTGAGTTGCGTAGATTTTCTGCACGATCATTATGCTAGATTTCGTCTTCATGAGGGTATTTTCTTTTGATACTATCGAGAACTTCTTCAATTGATAGTTTGAAATTAGTATTTTTTGAGGAATCGATAATTCCAGATGAGATTTGATAATGGATTAGATCTGTTTGAGCTTGTCCTCAATACTGATCTGATTCCACCATTTAAGCATGAATTGTCTCTTGAATTGTCTCTGGACCAATTGATTAAAGGGGTTCGTTGCTATTTGCCAAGATGATATTTGTCTGCAAAATGCCCTTTGTTTTAGTTAAAATTTTAACTCAGCATATTATTTTGATAACTTCTTTTTTTCTCAAAATAATGTCCATAACAAGTATTGATGATATCGAAATTCAATGTGAACTCTGAAATAAAGAGATTATATTTTGTTTTATCACCAACCTCAAAGAAATCATTATAAACGAAATGGATAGACTTAATAATAAGTTCATGCATTTAAATTATCTGAAAGATGAAATTCTTGATTTAATTATTAAACAAAAAAAAAATTCTCCTCAAATAAAAAATAAAATTTAAATTTGTTTACAAGACTTCCAAAAGGACGTTTGCGGTGAAAACCCAATTGTCTTCTGAGATAGAAAAATTCATTCAGTGACACTTCCGTACATTTATAATTTCAATGAACGGACATTCCCACTAAGGCTCGTCCTTGTCAAATGAACGAGCATCATCTTTATTTATGTAAAGCCGAGATTGCCGAATTATTGTCCAAAAGGATAATCCGACAATCCTATTCTCCTGGAGCTGCACCACATTTTATGTTAACGCTGCAAAAAAGGAAAGAGGAAAACTTAAACTTGTAATTAATTACAAACCACTTAATCAAGTTCTTAAGTGGGTCTGGTACCCTCTTCCTAATAAAAGAGATCTTCTTAATGACTTCATAATGCCAAAATCTTCTCTAAATTTGATTTAAAATCTATTGGCGATCCGATTAATAATCGACGCTATAAAGCTGCATTTCGTGTTATTTAGACATTATGAATGGAATGTTATGTCATTTGGTCTTAAAAATGCACCATCTGAATTCCTGCACATCATGAATAATATATTTGACGATTATTTTAAATATATTATTATCACATTGATGATGTTTTTATTTTTTCTAACTCCATTTATGAGCATTATAATCATTTAAAAATCATTAAATGGCTCATTCAGAAAAATGGTCTTGTTCTATCAGCACCCAAAATTAAATTACTTCAAATAGAAATTAGATTTTTGGGGCATAACATTTCTAATGCCTCTATTATTCCAATCAATAGAAGCATTGAATTTGCGGATAAATTTCTAACATTATCCTTAATAAAACTCAATTTCAAAGGTTCTTAGGAGCCTTAAACTATGTAATTGATTTTATCAGAATTTGGCACAAGATGTCGCCCCTCTTTTTGACCGATTAAAAAAATTACCATCACCATGGTTTGATTTGCATACCATGACCGTCGTCAAAATTAAGAAAAGAGTTAAGAACCTTCAATGTCTAAACTTAGCTGATCCAGACAGTTTCAAAATTGTTGAAATTGATGCTTTTAATCTTGGTTATGGGGCATATTAAAACAGCGAAAAAATTCTAAAGAATTGATTCCCTTTATTTTGGGTAGATGGATCCCCACTCAACAAAATTATTTCATCATTAAACGATAAATATTTTCTGCAATCAAATGTATTTCCAAATTTCAAGATAATTTACTTAATCAACGTTTTTTTTCGTATTGCTTGCTCTTCTGTCAAATACATAATTGATCAAGACGTTAAAAATTAAGTTTTCAAACAAATTTTTCTGAGCCTTCTCTTTGATTTCACTATTGAATTTATTAAGGGTTATGAAAATTCTCTTCCTGGTTTTCTAACTCGTGAATTCTTGCAGGGACGATCAGGGGTGGATCACCCCTCAAAGGAGGATGACCCCTCCTAATCGAGGTGGCCCCCTCTTTTAGAGGGGTAGAGGTCGCGTTAATGAAAAAGGCAATGGAAAAGATTCAACCAGCTCTTTGATTGGCATAATCGACTTAAAAACATATATATATATATATATATGGCTCTTCCTCAACTACAGTTGAAAATGGTGAAACATCAAAAACAGCAGCTTCATCCCTCAAAGATGTCGTTGCTCAGGAACTTGTTTATTTTTCTAAAGAAATTAAATAGAATATCATTGAAATAAACCCCTCAGATTATTCTATTAAATAATCCGTGAGCCCTTTTTGAAAGATATCTGGGAAATAACATTTTCTCATATGAAAGCAATATCTCTTGAGAAATTTACGAGAAAATCTTAACACAATTAAAGTGTGTTGAGATTTATCATGTTCGTGATCAAACGAAATATAATTTTGTACAACAAATGCGTTGTACATAAAATTCTACATCAAAGTTAATGGGGGTTAACTCCATTCCAAGAAAAAAATATTTTTTTATCAACTAATTTACAACACAAGATTGGTGTAAATTATTGGTGTTATATTCAGGCAATGATGAAAGTATTCTTTTTTATCAATGATAAAAGACATTCTATGTTATTGAACAAAGATATTATTAATAAAGATGCTCAATATTGCTCTTAAGAACTACTGGAGTCGATTCAATATACTACCAGACCCAATCAAAGAGGTCTTTAATGAGTGGATGGAGGTCACTCCTAAAATGAGGGCGATTAATCCTCGCAAAATGATTCAAAGATAAAATCTTGCCTATTTCTTTACCACTGCCAAATCTCTTGGATCTGGACTTGGAATATTACACTGGGAAATGACTCCTTTAATCAATTAGTCATCCAGAGATAATTCATGCTTAAATGGTGGAACCAGATCAGTATTGAGGATAAGCTCAAACAGATCCAATCGATTATTAAATCTCATCTGGAATTATCGATTCCTCAAAAAAAATACCGATTTCGAACTATCAGTTGAAGAAGTTCTCGATAGTATTAAAAGAAGATACAATCATGAAGACGAAATCCAGCATAAGGATCGTCTACGAAATATCAACGAAGCCCAACTCGCAAAGGGTTCAATCACCCAATCTACATTTGCGAGTGGCGAATCTTCGGACGACGTCGACATTGAATCCACTGGCGAAAATTAGTGGGTTCTATTATTTGGAGCACTATCAAGAATCTCGGCCAATAATTCAGTTATTTTTTCCATTATACCGCCAAGAATTATTGGTGTCACTTTATAACTCTAAAGTGCCCACTACCCATCATTATTACTGCCAAGCATTATTGGTGTCACTTTATAACTCTAAAGCCCACTACCCAGCATTATTGATGCCACTATGTTAAACGCTATTCCGTTTTTTTTATTGTACCTTTACTTAATGTTTAAGTAAAGTTTTCTTATGTTTTGATTGCATGCCTCTTCTATATAAGGAGGCTCTGTCATTTGTATCGGTGTGTTGAGTTTTTCTCCTTCTCTTCTCTCCTCGCGATGTGCTTTTTTCTCTGTATGCTTCTGTTGTTCTGCAATTGTGCAAGTAACATTATAATAATAGTAACTTTTATATTTTTTATATCCTGGCAACAGTGGTATAATAATAATAATAATAATTTTTTATTTCGAGCTAAATCTAGCCGAACACGATCAAACAAAAGACTAATCATATTCGGCTCGTTTATAAATCGAGCTTGAAATATTTATTCGTGCTCGACTTGCTTAGTTAAAGAACGAGTCGAACACGAGCTGTTCGTGAACAATAAGCTTTTTTGACAACCCTATTTGTATTGTGGATGTTTTGATTGCTATTTTTGAAAATAAAAAAAGTTTGGTATTGTATATTTAATATATTAAAATTTGAGTGCTATGTATGTAAATCCTCTTACAAGTATATATGACTTATTCTTATGCACGGGAAGACATGTTATTGATTGTTATAAACTATTGCAGAAGTTTATGTTAAATACTTAAATTTAAGAGGAAAGCTATAAGAAACATTTAAAAAAGTAAAATTTTTATATTGTAATGATCATATAATTTTTCTCAAATTTAGAACACGATAGTCACCCTCAGCTGTTCCTTTATTTCATCATTTACTATTGGTTGAATGGGTCTTTCTTTGTCCACAAGTAGCCATATATGCATAGTAATAGCTGTGATTGTGATAGCAGGCAAAATAAATATAATGCTCATGCATAGCCAAATATTAGTTTACTTAGACCCATTTGGTTGATTATACATTGACATTATATTTTAAAAATTGATTAATTGTGATTGAAAAAATTAATGAATCTTGAATTTGACAATCCTTTAGATATAGTACTTTAATTATCGTAGAAGAAATCTTAGAAAATAGTAATTTTTTGTTTCTGAGATAACCATTAGAGTTCTTTAAGAGGCATTCAAACTAGGAATCCTCAAGTAGGATGTGAGTCTCTTTGAACCACTGAATCAAATAAATGTTGCAATTTTGTGTTTCGAAGATGTCATGTGATACTGTTTATTGATGTGTTAATATTTGATAGTCAGCCCTGAATAAAAATGGCATTTATAAGAAAAAATATAGTGTGTATATATATATAAGTTGGAACATTAATTAATAAATAGAAGTAAATAGAGCTGTAAGGATTCAACTATTTTCTCTTTCACCGTCCTCCCCTTTATTTAATTGAATAAAGTTAAGTCATCGATTATCATACATCTCAGCTCCCTCTCCAATTGTCAAAAGGACGAGCTCAAAGGGGAAGAGAGAGAGAGAGAGAACTGCATTCTGACGAGTTGTCCTGCGTAGATTCAAAACTCTAAAATTTTTTGAAAACAAATTATATTATTTTTAAAAATACTCAGAACAATACTATGTTATTTCGAATATTTTTAAAAATAATTATATATATTTTATTTCAAATTAAAACATAAATAATGCAAAATAAAAATAAAAAACAAAAGTGATTTGAAACGGCCTCGAAGTGTTCTGTGAAGTCTCAACCAGTTAGTTCTCTTGTGAAGTTTAGATCACATATTCTTCTCATTTATCAGTCAAATACTTAATGGTACTTCATTGAAAGCTAGCTATCATTTGGAGTCTCTTTCCTATTATCGATTAAGTTCACTCGGTGGAGGCAGAAGTTTATGCTTAGCAGTCGTTGGCATTCATTTCAAACGTTTTGATGGCATTATAATGCTATCTTGAGTAAATATTGATTGTATAATGTGACTAATGCACAAATTATTGTCCCATAAGTAGAGGAGTTGGTAATTTACTATATAACTATAGCATTTTCATGATATGTGAATTACATTGCTCATGCCATCAAAAAATGCAAAACTTGGTGCCTTGGGTACTTGTTTCTTGGCCTACAAGAAGGATGTTACATAGCTATAATAAGAGTTCAAGCTTTCTTAATCTCTCAAATTCCTTCATACAAGAGAGAGAAGGAGAGAGTGAGAGAAGGAGAGAGAGAGAGAGAGAGAGAGAGAGAGAGAGAGAGAGTAGAAGAAGAGTGGCTTCACTTTTATTCTTTCTTATCGACACGCCCCTCAAAATTAATCTGATTACGAATCTCGGCATTTTCTAAATGCTCGATCTAATCACCCATTTTCAAAGTTACAAATAAACAACTGCCTCGTTAACATAAGAACATCAAGCATACATCCAACTAATCGACTCGATCGTTATCGAGCGAAAATGGATCCCGATCCGCCAAATGGTCACCAAAGCATTATTTATAGTCGATCGGCCGATAATAAATAACCGAGATCACCCATCGACATCATTAAGGCAATCATCAAAATACATCGTCGATCGAGGGATCGACTCGCCGACGAGTGGTTATGGGAGTGGTTGGAGTTTTCCACTAATTCGGAGCCACTCAAAAAATCTATAAATGAGCTTCATTCTCACCTTAAAGACCTAATCTGAGAAGAAGCTCGAGAACCACCGACCTCGACGACGATCTATCACCACCGCTACCACCAAGTTCAAGATCGTGAGTCGCCTTGAGATCGCTGACTAGAAAGGCAGCTCTTTCTCCTAAGACTGAGGTTGCGTAAGATCGCCTCGCCGCTTTTGGGAACTTCTCCTGGGTTGGAGTCAATATTTTTCTACATTCTGAATATTGTTTCCGCCTCAGAACACCTTCTTCTCCTAACTAACGGTGAAGCGACCAGATATCTTTCAACACATAAATAAAAGTTCTACGTGACTAAGGCCCCGCGGGTTAATCCTTTTCCACGATAACCCCTGTTCATATCGCCAGTGTTGATAATTTTGGGCTACGACGAAGATCTCACATCTACCGGAATAAAATTCTCTAGCACGCAACACTTATATTTGATGTTAGTCAAATATTAAATCACTTAAAATTTTGTGTTCTTATTTTATCTTTGTAGTCTCACCTATTTTAAATCTTTTTGAGAGTTCAACCCTTTAGTCTTCTATTTTTGTAGTTCTTCCTCCGATCTTTCTACCAATTTTTCATTATTCATATAAAACATAAAATTATATATATATATATATATTTACTTTGAACTTCAATAAATTGTTAACATTTTGAAATTTGTTGGCTTACATCATTCCTTTGTGTAGCTCTTTTCATCCATTTATAGCATATCATATGATAGAAACCTAAGCAAATAGAAGGGTCAATGCTTACAGATCTTCTTAATAGGGCCACATAAGTTTTCTTATTTAAGTGGGCACAAACTAAATTTATTATTAAAATTATTAAATAATAGGATATATATATATATATATATATAATATGTATTTCTCATAACCCCTCTTATGAAAGTTCATCTGAAAAATATTTAGCATAACGATGTTTATCTTATAGACTATAATTTTTTTGTAATATGGCTTATCATGATCACTTGAGTTATGAGCCATGTAAAGATCATCTTTATAGATTGTGCAGAGATAATCTATATAGATTGTTAGAATAAAAAAAAAGTTTAATATATAGAAAGAGTTATGAAGAGAATAAGAAAAATAAGAATACATGTTCTACATTGTGAGGCTATTTGTAAAATGTTTGATCGAGTTTACAAGATTACTAATTAAAATTGCATTATCAATATATAATTCTTAATAATTTTAAGGCATGATATGTGTAATTTTAAGTAGCGCTGTTAATTTGAGTTGTTTGATCATTCAATTTGATATAAAAAAATTTCTATTTGAATGTAGTTAATCAAAGTATGACTAAACTAAATCAATAATTGGCCCAATTTAACATGAATTGAGTATAATGACTTGATTTGTGCATGTCAATATAAAAAAAAATTGAATTCTTAATTAAAAACTAATATAAAAAATAAACATCTATTTATTGTACTAAGTTTAAATTTTAAATTGACCTAACATAACTTAGTTTTTGTGTCACTAATAACTAACTTAAATTTGACCTAAATCCTAAATCCTATGTGAATTAATTAGAACCTACTTATAATATTACATTTAAGTTCATTTTTTATGCAAATATTAACATCTTAATATCATGTCAAAAACAAAATTAGTGAAAAAATTGTTATATATAAAATTGAAAAAAAAACATCAATTAATATGTCGCTCTAAACAAAGTTATGAGGTGATAGAATTTGAGTGTAAGGATTAATAGAGTGTATCCTAATTGTAGTAAAATATGCATATATATCTATATATCCATTAAAGTGTGGACGATAATAATATTATTAAGCTTCGTTACGCATAATAATTTATTTTAAAAAAAAATTTTTTCTCATAATAATTTAAAAGTTAATATTTTCACGAAGTAATTTTATCTTATGGCTTATTTTCCATAGTTTTTAGACCAAGTTTGATTCCTCGTTTAATCCGCCAAACTCTTTCAAAAGCTGTCATTTTGAGTTCTTCCCGGCAGAAGTAAAAAACGAGGAGTCCTTATAAGCCCCTACCGCCACTCCCCTGTTTCTCATATCAATGCTTTCTCCAATCGTCTCCTCTTCCTCCCCTGTATCCGTTAAAAGTAACAATACATTCTTAGAGATTTCTCTTTCTTTTGTGATTTGAGCCACAAATTAAAGTTGGGATTTTAACTGAGCGAGACCCAATCGGCAAAGATGATGTCTTCAGAGCAGAACCAGGGGAATCCGCCGTTGGCGCAGGCGGCGCCGGCGCGCTCGAAGGTTACTTTCAGCCGGCAACCGGCCTCCGGCAGGTACAGAAGCCAGTCTCGAGAAGACCTCGAGAGCGAAAAGGCGGGCGTGGACTTCAGCAAGTACGTCGTCCAGTTTCCGTTGACGCCAGACAACCAGCCCATGGACGTCGCTCCCATCGATCCAGCAGGTTCAGACAAGGCGGCTGAGGAGTGCGATGGCAAGGTTCCGGCGGAGAAGGCTGGGGCGAGGATGGAGAGGAGGATGAGATCGTTGCCGTGGGGAACGGCGGGGGAGTTTGATTATACTCAGTTGTTCGAAACGAAAGGGACTTACGGGTATGGAAACGCGATTAGGGAGGAGGAGGACGAAGCAGGGGATGGGGAAGTTACAGGAGAGCGTAAGGATTTCGCCGGCAAACCGTGGCGGCCGCTCACCAGAAAGCTTAAGATTCCGGCGGCCATACTTAGCCCTTACAGGTCTGTTTATCGCCATTTCTCGTATCACAAGGAGCTCAATAAGATTAGATTATTGATAAAAATAATAAAAATATTTGCCATTAAATATCCTATAAAATTATAAAATATTAACATATTTATATATAATAAGTGTAATAAATATCATAAAAATTTATTATATATTAATTTCTTAAGAACACTGATAAAAATTAGATTTGCGGATTATGATTTATTTTTCCACAAATAAATATGTATGAAAAAAAAAGGCTGTACACATTTAATCATGATGCTTGGCTTTTAGTTTTTTTACTAAATGACTAAAAAGTTATTTTTTTTCATAAAATTTTTATTTTAACTCTTAAAAAAATTAAAATCATAAGACACTTCGAATCTATTTGGGATCAAATTTATTTTCTATTTTTACATTTTAAAAGTATATTTATCTGATTTTTAAGTATTTTTATTTTCTATTTTTTAAAAATAATTAAATTATAAAATAAATAAAATGAAATTTAAAAAATGATACCAAACTATTCCTTATAGTCTATTTGAGATTAATTTTATTTTATATTTTATATTATTTTAAAATATATATTTATTTAATATATTTTAAAAATATTTTTACTTTTAAAATTTTCAAAATAAATCACATCAATTTTAAAAATACTTAAAATATATATTTAAATATTTTTAGTATTTTTAATATTTTTAAAAATAATTATCATTATTAAATATATTTTATTTCAAATTAAAATACATATAAAATAAAATTAAAATAAAAAATAAGTGATCCCAAATGATTTTTAAATTTTTGAAAAGAAAAAATTTATCATCATGTTTTATTTTTCTCTTATATATATATATATATTCTACTCAAATAGTTTTGGATTATATGGTTGTATTTTATGCATTAAGAATACCGCCTGGGTTGAAATGAATCCTTGGGCTATGGGCTCTTCTCTCCTTCAAGAATATGTCAGCCCTCTCCTTCTCTTCCTTATCATCCAATAAAAACGTGCCAAATATAATTGCTTCATTTTTGATTTATTTATTATCGTTTCCTTCAGTTTTTTTATTCTTAACTTTTTGCGAGGAGTCTCTTATAATAATAATATTTATTTATAAAAAGCATAAACATAAATAGCACATAATTCTTATATATTTATATATCTAATATTCAAATATAAATATTTACATATAAAGCATCTAAATTTTTATTATTATAATAAAAATAATACTTTTCTTAATTTTTTTGAAGTAAAATTCACTTTTGAGGTATCAAAGATGATATATTTATAAATATCAAATTTTAAGGATTAGATATGTAAATATATAAGAATTATGTGTTATGTATGTAAATTTCCTTTTTTTTAATAATTGCATAAAAAAATTAATAGAATACAAGGAAGAAAGGAATCATATGACAAACTCCACTTAATATTATAAAAATTATATTTTTAATGGCTTTCAAATATTTTTCTGTTTTTTTTTATAATTTTAAAGAGAGTTTTAGTGATCGGGCAATTAATAACATTATAATTTCAGCTCAATTTTTATTTAAGTTTAGGGTTAATAATAATTAAATTAAAAATTAATGATTAATGTGTTTTTTGAATTCAAATTTACTGATTGAAGAGAAAGTAATCTATCAATTTCTTTAAAAGCTAAGTATATTTATTCTAATTAAATTATTATCTAAAATAAAATTTTATTTCATGTAATATATAGGTGTGTGAATACAAATTTTATTTATATTGAGGATCTATAAGATTCTACATATTATTTTATTTAATATTCAAGCACTTCGATAATTTAATCCACCCCAAATTATTTAAAAGAAATTTACATACATATGATAAAATTCTAAAAATAATACTTAAATCTCTCATATTTATCAAAAAAATTATCATTATTATTAATCTTTTAAAAATAATATATACATTTTCATCTATAAAAAATAATATATATGTTACTATTAAAATATAGTGATTTAATAATATATATATATATAAATTATGTGATATGTATGTAAATCTTGGATTATTTAAATTTGTTTATCCAAACCATTAAATTTAAATATTTCTTCATTTGGCCCATTTCAGAATTGATAATATAATTTAGTTAAATGATTTTTTAATAAAAAAATATATATCATTGTTGCGTGCTAGAAAACCAGTCGCGGTAGAGTGAAAGTTTCTTGGCCTATTAATTAAAGCCACAGTAATTAATGAGGACAAGAGACACTCAATTTTAACGTGGAAAACCTCAAAAGAGGGAAAAAAACAGCTGCTTGAAAAGCTTCCACTATGTATTTGTTTGAGTACAAAGTCTTCCGATTAGATTGAAATTGCATATGAGAGAAACAAGTGTAATGATCAGGTAATAGTTCTTGGTATAAGTGGAGATGCGAGGAATTAGCGATGATGGTGGTTGATGTCAGTGCGGTGTGTGACATTGGAGGTTCTTGAGCTTCTTCCTTCTTAGGCTTTTCCTCTTCTTCCTTGTTTGGATTCTTCCTCTTCTTCCTTGTTTGGATTCTTCCTCTTCTTGCTTGGCGGTGTGGCGGCGGTGTGGTGGTGACTGACAGTTGGCGGTGGCTCTCTTCTTCACTTGGTTTCTTCCTCTTCTCCCTCTTTCATGTGAGGATAGAGTCTATTTATAGATGGGAGGAGGCGTTTAATTATGCAAAGTCCACTCTCTTGATGAGACGGCTTAGAATGGTTCCTTGATCATTTGATGTATTTTGAGCATTTGGATGCCCAAATGAAGTCGATTATGAGATCTTAGGCTCGTTAGATCCGTCGAGCATTTCGATTTATTATAAACACTCTATATTTAAGAGCTATTTTGGGATGTAATTGATATCCCAAAGATTCCAGATATTTAAGTCTTGTCGGTCGGTCGACTCAATCGCTGATATTAAGATTCGGACTTTGATTAGCGGTGACACGCATATCGGGTTATTTTTTGGATGAGATTGTCTTAATCATCCAAAATATATCATCAACCCATTAATATATTTCAAATATTCATCATTACGATTATGGAAGCAAATCTACGGTCTTTGGCATGAGATTCGAGTTATGAATTTATTTGGATGCTCACGAAAGTTTTCGGGCATTTTTGGGGTC
The DNA here is from genome assembly GCA_021442155.1 of Cymbidium sinense. NCBI lineage: Eukaryota > Viridiplantae > Streptophyta > Magnoliopsida > Asparagales > Orchidaceae > Cymbidium > Cymbidium sinense. Next base: position 5,378,026 of record CM038219.1, read on the forward strand.
CACGGTTATCGGCAGAGGCGCCTGCCGGCGCCAGGCGTCTGTGTGGACCGCCGCAGCGCCAGCGCAGGGTTACAAACAGGATGGGCCCATCAGGTCGGTCGGCCGGGTCAGCGAGCAACCGGCCATGCCGGGTCAGCCGGGATGTCGCGGCCGCTTCTCAGTCAGCCAGCGCGGTCGCGTCGGCGGGTCACGTGCCTGCGGTAGTCAGCTCGGCCGCAGGTCCTTAGCGGCCGTCCGCCGGTCGCCGGACGGGTCTGACGCCGGTCGCTGTCCGTAACGCGGCGGTTCAGGTCGCGATGGGTCACAGCGGATGGCCCCGGCGGATGGTGGCGTCTCGCTGTATCTTGCGCGACTGCGCCCACATCCCATGTCTGCAAGCCCTAGCCGCGCTCCTACTCACAGCGCGCCATGAACCGCTGCCCCGAACTGACGAATTTTAAGGAATTTAATGTTTTTGAGGGTTTTACCCTTTTACCCTTGTGAGGCTATAAATACCCCTAAGGTGAGGGAGAAAGGCATTTCCCTCTCCCTTTCTTCTTGAGTGAAAGTCCTTTGGTGTGGCGATCGAGGAGGCGTCAAGACTACTGGTCATCACGACAAGGTTTCTGGTGTAAACTAACTGGTGGACCAAGTTGAAGTGATCAAGACCAGCGTTTCAAAGGCTCGGTTTCTCCCGAAGGGGTAAACTACCAGATGGAGGATTGGATCAAGACCGTTACGGCAAGGCTCAGGTTCTCCCAGGGGTGTAAACCTAGTCGGACCGAGGATTGGAGGCGATCAAGACCGTGAGTCATCTGCAAGGCTCAGTTTCTCCGAAAGTGTATGTGCGGGCCGGAGGAGATCAAGACCATTCATCTGACAAGGCTCCAGTTCTCCCGAGTGTAAACTAACCTAGTCGGACCGGAGGATTGAGATCAAGACCAGATCATCGGGCTCCGGTTCTCCCCGGGTGTAAACCGGACCGGATTGAGGCGATCAAGACCCGTAAATATACGCAGCTCCAGTTTTCCTAACCTAACCGACCAGGGGTTGGGCGATCAAGACTGCTCATACGGCAAGGTTCCGGTTTCTCCCGAAATTGTAAACCTAGTCGGACCGGGGTTGGAGGCGATCAAGACCCGCGTTCATACGACAAGGCTCCAGTTTCTCCCCGAAAGGGGTGTAAACTAACCTAGTCGGACCGACCGGGATTGGAGGCGATCAAGGCCCACGGTACGTCGTGGTTCCGGTTTACCGGCCTCGTCCGGTTTACTGGCCCCGTCGGACCGTCTAGGTTAGGGCGGTCACGCGATACGTCGTGGTTCCGTTTCTCGGGTTCTCGCCTGTGACCGTCCGGGTTTTTGCGAAACGGAGAGCAGGTTACGACTTTGGTAATGGTGACCTCAAGTGGTGGCGAGATTACCAAATATGGTGGTGACCGGTGAAATGGTGATGACCGCGAGATGCCGGCGATGGTGGCAAACCACGGTAGTGGCGGCGGCGGCCAGCGGTGGCAAGCGGCAATGGTGGTACTATGGTGGATGGAAATACCGGCGGCGGTGGCGGTGACGTGGTGAAGATTGCCGGCGGCGATAGTGGTGACCGGCGAAGGATTCGGCGGTTCAACGATTGATAATTGATGTTGTTAACTTGCACGTTATGGATATAATTGAATCCCGAGATTTTGACCCATTCGAAGTTGTTTGTCGTGTTAATGACATGCTGTAGAGTAGTACAAAGTTTTGACCTTTCTAGGTTATTGGTGAATATTATTATTATTGACGCTAACCTATGGAAGAGGCGTGGAAGTCCACAAGGAGACTGACCTTTCGAGTTGTTTGTCGAGTTTTGCTCGATGACGTGCATTAATATGGAAGGCGGGGAAGTCCACCAAGGGCTTTTGACCTTTCACTGGGTTGTTAGTCGAGTTTTACCGATGGCGTTAACCCGTATGGAAGAGGGAGTCCACCAAGGGGCGTTTTGACTATCCGGGTTGTTAGTCGAGTTTTTTCGATGGCGTTAACCCGTGTATGGAAGTCGGAGGAAGTCCACCAAGGGCGTTTTGACTATCAGGTTGTTAGTCGAGTTTTTACTCGATGGCGTTAACCGTATGGAAGAGGTCAAATTGAATCCGTTAGTAGTCAGCGGCGGCGTCGGTGTCAGCGCGGATGACCCGAGATGCCACGCCCAGCGATGTCAGCGGCGTGATCGGCGGTAATAAGATGACCATAATAGTGGTTGCGGCCGAATGGTGGCGGCGGCAGTAGCAGTGCGACGATGCGCCGGGTATCAGCCGGATGACCCGTGATAATGGTGATGACCGAAGATGGCGGCATGGCTGGCGGCGGCAGTAGTCAGCGCAGATGACCGGCGATAATAATGGTTAGCGGCGGCCAGGGTGGTCGGCGGTGGCGCGGCCGAATCGACGAATGATGGCGGACACGCGATGCAGATGATCCGGCGACAATGGTGATGCCGGCGAAAGATGGCGATGGTCAGCGGCGATGACCGGCGGCAGTAGTCGATGAGGCGACGATGAGGATTTTGACCCATCCGAGGTTGTTTGTCGAGTGTTATCGATGACGCTAATTTGACGCGGTTTTTTGTTTGTTTTTTTTTTTGTTGTTTTTTTTTTGTTTGTTTTTTTTTTTTTTTTGACCTTTGGGTTGTTTGTCGAGCTTTTCTCGATGGCATTAACCCGTATGATCGCGGAAGATCCACGGGCGTTTTGACTATCTGGGTTGTTTGTCGAGTTTTACCGATGGCGTTAACCCGTATGGAAGAGGTCGAATATTTGACATAGAGTTGACCATTGATCTTTGCCTTTTCGTTGGTGTTCGACTTGCTCATCTTTTGAGATTAGAGTTGCCGTTGGGGTATGTTATATGGTCGATTGATTCTTTTCCAATTGGATATCTTTGTTGAATGGGCTTTTCGATTTCTTCTTTTGATGGAATGTCGATTCCTTGGGGTGCTTTTATGTCTCTCTGCAGATTATCCAAATTGTTCGCAATGTGCAATAATAGCCTCATCAGTGAAGATTTGTGCTTCCACATGATGAACTAAGTCGGCATATGACGGGGCCGTGTCATGTGATGAATAAAAGGCCACGGGAGCCCTCAAGAAAAACTCCTCTTAATAGTTCGAGTTTACTCGGTGTATTTGGCGAGCTTCTAAGGAGAACCTCAGTATTCTTTAAGTGATTCACCCTGGATTACGAATGGAAAGATGGGAGGAATCTTTAATGATTCTCCGATTTGCAATGAAGCATTCCACAAAGAATCACGAGTTCGTTAAAGGTATGGATGGATCCCTTGGAAGAGAGTAGAACCAAGTGCGAGCTTGCCCTTTGAGGTAACGGGAAAGACGACAAAGCGGTGTAGCTCGTTGGATATGCATGATAGTCTATAATGGTCGATGTGTTCGTGTGGGTGATTGCCCCATCATAGGAATCAATGCTCTGGAAGCTTGAAACCTACGGAATTGGATGTTGAAGAATTGGTAAGGTGAGGACTCATCATAGCGGTGTGGGTGAAGATGATTTACATCTTGAAGGTGAAATTCATCTTATTGCGTATTACTTACATGCGAATGTCATGGCGGGATTAACAAGATGAGCATGTGTGAAGCTGTCAACAACGATCTGTGGATTAGTAACCGGTTGAGCTGCACGCGATGGATGAGTGGAACTAGCAGTGTCTAGGAGATCAGCGTTATGGTTTCCTTGCGGAGGAACTCTAACGTCGGGAAGATTAGCATTTTGACCTCCTCCGGGCAACGACCGATCTTGGGGTTCATTTGTCGAGATTCTTGTTGTAGTCCACAAAAAGCTGGATCATCTTATTTTGGGACTCCTCCATTCGGCGTACGATCCTCCAAAGAGATTCCGTTCAGTCAGTGAGGTCATGCCTATCAGGAGGGATTGAGACAAAAACTTGACGTTCTTGGTTGACGGGTTTGAGAGTGGCGGAGTTGAGGCTCCGTCGTGGCGATGTTGCTTTGGCCATGACGTGGATATTCACAGTATGATTGAAGGGTTTTCTTCCCGACGGCAAAGCTGCTGCGTCTAGAAAACCGGTCAGCGGTAGAGTGAAAGTTTGCCTTAGCCTTGTCGATTAGTCCAAGACACACATGAATGGCGAACAAGAGACACTCAAATTTTAACGTGGAAAATCTCAAAAGGGGAAAAAACCCCGGGGCTGTGATAAAAGCTTCCACTATGTATTTGTTTGAGTACAAAGTCTTCCCGTTCTGAGGATTCTGAGTGCATATGAGAGAGGACCCAAGCGTATATGATCGAGTTGTAATAGTTCTTAGGTAATAGGTGGAATCACGAGACAGTGCGATGATGGTGGTTGATGTCAGGTCGGCGGGGTGTGTTGCTTGGAGGATCTTGAGCTTCTTCTTCCTCCTTGCTTAGGCTTTTCCTCTTCTTCCTTGTTTGGATTCTTCCTCTTCTTCCTGTTTGGATTCTTCCTCTTCCTTGCTTGGGATTGGCGCAAGGATCGGCGCGGGTGGCGGTGGTGGTTACGGATTGGCGGTGGCTCTCTTCTTCTTGTTTGACTCCTCTTCTTCCCTTCTCCCCTTTCATGTGAGGGATAGAGTTCTATTTATAGATGGGAGGAGGCGTTTGTAATTTATGCAAAGTCGGTACACTCCTCTTGATGGGCTTAGAATGGTTCCTTCGATCATTTGATGTATTTTGAGCATTTGGATGCCCAAATGAAGTCGAATTATGAGATCTTAGGCTCGTTAGATCACTTCGAGGCCTTCGATTTGACTATAAACACTCTATATTTAAGAGCTATTTTGGGATGTAATTGATATCCCAAAGATTAGATATTTAGTCTTGTCTCGTCGGTCTTGACTCAATCAGTCTTTTGATATTAAGATTCAGACTTTGATTAGCGGTATTTTGAGCACCATCATGATTTTGAATGGAGGGATTTGCATGCATGATATAAAACTTTCATTAATTTGTGTAATTAACAGCTAATTTATTTGATTTATTTATATATTATGAACACACAATATTATTATTTAGTAATATATTTTATAATATCAATTAAGAGAATCTCTGAAGTATATTTCTTCTAATTTGTTACGACTTACGTGCTGTGAGATTTGTGCTTCCTCTCTCATCAACTAATGAAGTTCTTGTTCCATTACATGAACATGCAGGCTTATAGCTGCCGTTCGCCTTGTGGTTCTCTCCCTGTTTCTGACATGGCGGATCGCACACAAGAACCAAGACGCCATCTGGCTGTGGGGTATGTCAGTAGTGTGCGAGCTCTGGTTCGCCTTCTCATGGCTTCTAGATCAGCTCCCCAAGCTCTCCCCGGTCAACCGCGCCACCGACCTGTCAGTCCTCAAACAAAAATTCGAGACTCGCTGCCCATCCAACCCCACCGGCAGATCCGACCTACCCTCCATTGACGTCTTCGTCTCCACCGCCGATCCGGACAAAGAACCGTCTCTCATCACCGCCAACACAATCCTTTCCATCCTCGCCGCCGATTACCCCGTCGAGAAGCTCACTTGCTACCTCTCCGACGACGCCGCTTCGCTACTCACATTCGAAGCCATTGCCGAAACCGCCTCATTCGCCTCCATCTGGGTCCCCTTCTGCCGCAAGCACCGCATCGAACCACGAAGCCCCGAAAGCTACTTCTCCATCAATCGCGACCCGTACAAAAACAAACTCCTCCCCGATTTAGTCCGCGACCGCCGCCGCATCAAGCGCGAGTACGACGAATTCAAGGTCCGCATCAACGGTCTCCCCGAATCTATCCGCCGCCGCTCCGACGCCTTCCACGCCCACGAGGAGCTCAATGCCTCCTCCATCGAACCACCTGTCAAGATTCCTAAAGCCACATGGATGGCCGACGGCACCCACTGGCCCGGAACATGGACGAACCCCGCCGCCAACAACTCCCGCGGAGACCACTCTGCCATCATCCAAGTCATACTCCCATCAGACCACGCCGGCGCCGACGGTGACCCTGACGCCGCTGTCATGCTCGACCTATCCGAAGTAGATATCCGGCTTCCCATGCTCGTCTACGTCTCGCGAGAGAAACGCCCGGCTTGCAACCATCACAGAAAGGCCGGAGCAATGAACGCCCTTATGCGCGCCTCGGCTATAATGTCAAACGGACCTTTCATTCTGAACCTCGACTGCGACCACTACATATACAACTCGCAGGTTTTCCGGGAAGGCATGTGCTTTATGATGGACCGCGGCGGCGACCGCATCTGCTACGTTCAATTCCCGCAGAGATTCGAAGGGATCGATCCTTCGGATCGCTACGCCAATCACAACACCGTCTTCTTCGACGTCAATATGCGCGCCCTCGATGGCTTGCAAGGACCTGTCTACGTTGGCACCGGTTGTCTTTTCCGCCGCATCGCGCTTTACGGCTTCGACCCCCCGCGCGCAAAGGACGACCACTCCCTTAACATGCCGCCGAACTTATCGAGTTTTCCCAATACCAGCAAATTCGGCAACTCGATGTACCTTCTGGATTCAATTCCGGTGACAGAGTTCCAAGGTCGACCGCTCGCCGACCACCCGTCGGTGAGAAATGGCCGCCCTTCCGGAGCGCTGATCTTCCCACGAGATCCGCTCGATCCGTCCACAGTGGCGGAGGCCATTAACGTGGTGTCATGCTGGTACGAGGAGAATACAGAGTGGGGGAGTCGGGTAGGGTGGATATACAGGTCGGTCACCGAGCACTTAGTGACGGGATACCGGATGCATGACCGAGGGTGGCGATCAATCTACTGCGTCACCAAGCGCGACGCCTTTCGAGGCAAGGCGCCCATTAACCTCACGGACAGGCTCCACCAGGTGCTCCGTTGGGCGACTGGTTCGGTAGAAATCTTCTTCTCCCGCAATAATGCTACGTTCGCCAGTTCCAAGATGAAGTTTTTGCAGCGTTTGGCGTACCTCAATATTAGCATTTACCCCTTCAGCTCCTTCTTTCTCATCACTTACTGTTTCCTCCCGGCGCTTTCCCTCTTCTCCGGACACTTCATCGTGCAGAATCTAGACATCACTTTCCTCGTTTACCTCCTGGTCATCACTCTCACTCTCTGCCTACTCGCCATTTTAGAGATCAGGTGGTCCGGAATTGAGCTCGAGGAATGGTGGCGAAATGAGCAGTTTTGGTTCATCGGCGGCACTAGCGCTCACCTTGCGGCCGTGTTTCAGGGGTTGCTTAAGTCTGTGTCTGGGATTAAGATCTATTATTCTGTCACCTCAAAGTCTGCCGCCGCCGGCGAAGAAAACGACGATGAATTCGCTGATCTCTACGTCGTTAAGTGGTCATGGCTGATGATTCCACCGCTGACCATTATCTTGGTGAACGTGATTGCCATCGCTGTCGGAGTGAGCAGAACCCTTTACTCGATCATCCCGCAATGGAGCCGTCTGCTCGTCGGAGTGTTCTTTAGCTTTTGGGTGTTGGCTCATCTCTACCCTTTCGCTAAGGGGTTGATGACGAGGAGAGGGAGGACGCCGACTGTCGTCTTCATCTGGTCGGGACTCATTGCTATCACAATCTCGCTGCTGTGGGTGGCCATTAAACCTCCGTCGGCCAATTCTCAAATTGGCGGTGCCTTCTCTTTCCTTTGAATGGATTCCTGATATGGTGATATTGGATACTTATGGATATGGGCTTCAACGAAGCTTAATTTAGTCCAACCAGGCTTCAATTTTGCAATCCTTGTTCTTTAGATTTTCTGTGGGTATCTTCACTAGGCGTGGCGTTGAAAATTAAGGAGCCGTTGAGATCATTTTTATTTTTTATTTTATTTATATTTTCAAATCAATATAGAATTTTATAAAATTATGAAAATGTTTTTTCTAACCTTCCAATAGAAATCAAATTTAAGTACATAAGATATTTTTCTTAAATGGTTTAGAAATAAAAGTATTTAAATTTTTTTTCTTTAATTTTAAGTAATATTTTAAAAAATATGTTACTCAAATTCAAGATATTATGATGAATTAACTTTCATTAAATTCTTCATATAGATCTTTAAAATAAAACTTCCAATTTATCAAGAAAAATTTAAAACTTTTCTTATAGTTCATCTTTTAACAGATATTTATGCACAAGCCACTGAAAGTTTTCTTATTCACAAAACTAATATATATAATTTTAAATAAATTATGTATTTATTGGGCTCATTAGCTTCTTCTAGTCAAAAATTTGATTTGATTATAAACATATCAATTTTAGAAGCTATTTATGAATTTAAATGATATGATAAAAGTTTTAATTATATTTTAAATTTTTTATCTCGACTATTCTGGGCTGGCACTGGGTTATTTTTGACGTCATCGAGTTAGCACCATCAAAATGATTAACTTGATCAGGTTGTAAAATACAATTTTCATTTTATAGTTTTCTCAAAATACAGCCCCGCCATAATTCCGCTGTTTCTCTCCAAATGTCTTAGTGGTTCAATTCGAACCATAATGCAAGCGAAAAGTCCTCACGAACACACCCTTACACTTGTGTGAATTAAAACTCATAAAAACCATTTAATATCATGTTTTAATCAATCAAATTTAAGTATACAAGAGACATTTAAAACTCATAAAAAACACTTATTTACTAAAAAAACACATTACTCAAAATCAAGATTTTATGAGGAATTATTAAGTAAAACTACCATTTTATTTAGCAACATTATGTAAGCCCCTGAATTTTTCTTATTCACAAAGGTAATATATATATATTTTAAAAATAATTTATCAAATATAGAGTATTTGCATCTATTATGATCAAATCATTAAGAATGTAACGAAAGTTAAAATATATTTTATAATTCTATTATGCTATTTGAGATTTTCATATATTATTATAAATAATAACAATTGGGTGAACTGTATAAATAAATAAAACTTGAATGCTAAGGGTATAATTAACCTTTGCAAATAAATAGAACTTTGTAGCAGCAACTATACATTTAATTATTGCATGCAGTTCCATAAATTAGTGGCCATCAACAATTATTAAAATGAAATATTAAATATCATACTATTACATAATCTCAATAGAAAAAGAAAATAATGCATTATGATATAGTTTATATTTAAATAAATTAAAAAAATTATTGAATTTACTTTAAGATTAGTATTCCATTCGAAGAATTTATATCGCACTAATCTCAAAGTAATTTCAATAATTTTAAACACATTTTGATAGAATTTCTATGAAACTATTTTTCATTCAAACAGAAGCATTAGTCAATCTGGATCTCAATTCCCTCCTCAGTATCTTCCCCGAAGGTGATTTTGGAATGGCATGAACAAAATATACTTTATGCAATCTTTTGTAGAACACCACCTAAAACAATGAAATTACATAAGAATTATTTTTAAGCTAATTCATCATTTATGAATTATTGAAGAGCAAAGTGCAAGAGAGATTCACAACAAGGTATTATTTATTTTCTTAAATATTTTTTTAAATATTGATAGAGAAATAGGTGTTGCTCTGATGATGGATGGTGGTGACCTTATATTTATTTTATTCAAAATTATAATTTTAGGGTATTTACATACATAACACCCAATTTTTATATATTTATAAATAAATTGCCCTCCTATCATAAATTTTCAAATTATTACGTTATATTAAAATTCATAATAAAAGTCCATATTTTATTTTAGTAAAATTCTTAATAATTGATCGCAACAGCCAATAAAAAAAAAAGAGAGAGTTAGATTTGTAAATATATAAAAATCAGGTAATCAATATATTTTTTTTTCTTAATTTCTTTTAAGTATTTATATTTATACGATATTACATATTTAAAGCCACAATCTGAGACTCTTTGAGTAAACATAGAATTATTGTTTTAGCTATTCTTTTTCTTTTCTGGTGATCAAATCGTGAAATGTAAACTAAGGTTTTTCAGATGACTATTGAGATTTTTTTTTTTTTGTTAATTTTTAAAAGTGACCGAATTAAAATAAAATAATTAAATAAAAGAACCTGCTTGGCTATGAAATCTTTCACTGATTCTTCGGTGAGTTCAGCGTCTTTGGATCGAACAATGAAGGCGACTGGAACCTCACCGGCGACTTCATCGTTTTGCCTGTCATTTTACAGAAAAGTCCATAAAAATATTTAGTTTTGAGAAGATATGGAGTTTTTTATTTCCATGAATAATTAATTAAATGATGAGGGTGAGAAGAAATTACGGGACGACGGCTGCGTCAGCAATGGCTGGATGGCTTACCAGAAGGGCTTCCAGCTCTGCTGGAGGCACCTGCGTGTTTTGAAGAAGATGAAAGATATCTTCTTTTATTGTATTTTTCTTTATTATTTAAAAAATGAATTATATAATGTTAAATTTTAGAGGCATTTACGTACATAGCACACAATTCTTATATATTTATATATATAATACCTAAATATCAATTTTTATAAAAATAAATATTTAACATGTTAGATATGTTAATATTTAAGGTGTTAGATGTCTAAATATTTAAGAATTATGTGTTATATATGTATAAATTTTTTGGGAAATTTAATATGATTTAATTGTAGAATTTAATAGAATTAATGGTAAAATTTAATCTTAAATTTATAGAGATAATTATTATAAAAATTTAAATTTAAGTTCTCTTAGTTTAAAACTTAAGCATTTAATGATTGTATCTTTTGAGTTAAGAGATTTAAAGTTGTTTTTTAAATTTAATAAATGAATGATTAAACTAATCAAAATAAAAAGAAGCTATAAATATCATAAAGTCTCTTTTGATTCTTTGAAAAGATTATTGTTGCGTGCTAGAAAATCAATTGCGGTAGAGTGAAAATTTATGTTTTAGTTTTATTGTGAAATTCAAAGACACACAGGATTTAAAGTGAAAGAAAATCCAAAATTTTACGTGAAAAATAAGAAAGAGAAAATCACTAGAAAATCTTCCACTATGTATTTGTTTCAGAGTACAAAATCTTCCCGATAACGGGATTACAGGATTGCATATGAGAAGCAAACAACAAATATGTAATCACGTTCAGGTGGTAATAGTTACTATTGGTAGAAGATGATGGTGAATAGCGAGGGACATCGACTGACGATGAAGGTCATCATGATGGAGACCAATAGAGATTGACGATGGCGAGGATCAGTGGCGGTGGCGGTAGTTGACGTCCATCGAGTGGTGGCAGGATTATGCTTGGAGAATCTTCAAGCTTTAGAGCTCTCTCCTCTCTCTTGCTATGTCCCCCATATGAAATGAGATTTTAGATTGGAAAGTGGCGCTCTATAAATACATGCAAAATCAACCACTCCACTTCATGGACTCAATGATTTCTTTGATCATTTGATGTATTTTAAGGATTTGAATGCTCAAATGAAGTCGATTATGAGATCTTGGGCTTGTTAGATAAACTGATTTGATTATAAACACTCCATGTTTATAAGCTATTTATGGATTTAACTGATATCCCAAAGTTTCAAATGATATTTTAAGTGCTTGATCTAGTTTCAATGAGGATCAACTTGCTTTTGACATCAAGATTCTGCGATTAGTAAAATTTTTGATGTCATATCGGTTCTATTTTTTGGATGATGTTATCTCAATCATCCAAAAATATGTATGTTGAATACTTGAAAATAGAAGATTTTTCAATGAAATTTATGTCCATTAATCATTTTTGAGAGCATATTTTCATGTGAGTACAAGATTATGATTGAGCAGTGCGAGCAGCGGATGTATCTGCGTGGCGTGGACACAAGATTTCGAGGTTAAGAACCCATCTGCAGGTGCTTGCGGGCTCAGGCGCGTGAGCGTCTCTGTAGCCCTTGGGGGCAGTCGCGCTGACACGCCGTCATGGTAGGGCGGGTGAAGAACGAGGAACGCATGAGCTGGAGAGCGCGTTAATCTAGCCTCTTGTATCACTGATGAGTATTTTCATCCATTTTTGTCCCACGGTTTTCCGATGAGCAATTTTAAGCTATTTTCTTGAATTTTGACCTTTTGTGTCTATAAAATCCCAGGTCAAGGAAGAAGGCAACTTCTCTTCTTCTTGAGAGCATCGGAGCGATCAAGGGTGGTTCATCTGGAGCTCTCGGTTTTCCCTCAAAAGAGGCGTCGGTCTGGGACCACCTAGTTTGGGCGATCAAGGCGTACTTCATCGAGACTCAATTTTCCCTCCAAAGAGGTCCTTCCTTGGACCGGCCGGGGATGAGGTGATCAAGGCAGGTTCATCTGGCGATTTTCCCTCGAAAGAGGTGTCATGCCTCTCACCGACCGGGTTAGAGGCAATCAATGCCCGGTTCATGACGACTCGTTTTCCTGGAAGGCATCGCTTGTAGGACCGGCCGGGTTGAGGCGATGTCTGTAGATCCTGGAGGCTGTTTTCCCTCGAAGAAAAGCTTGCTCTTCGGACCGGCGGGTTGAGGCAATCAAGGCCCGTAGTTCATACAACCGATTTTCTCTCGAAGAGCGTCAACTTCCCTTTCGATCAGGTTTGGATTATCAGCGATGATGCAGCGAGTGATAACGATGGTGGTAGCGGCGTGTAGTCAGTGAGATGATAAGCGGCAATGGTGGTAAGACGGAGATGGCGGTGATGGTAACCGCGAGAGATTAAAGCGATAGTTGGGCGGTGACGATAATGGTTGTTGGCGACCAGCGGGTGGTTAACGCAGCACTATCGGCAGTCGCGTCGGTAGTCGGGATAATGGCGGATGATGGTGGTGGCCAGTGAAGATTCGCGATAATTTGGCGGTGATGATTTTGACCTATCCGGGGTTGTTAGTGTGACTCAATGGCGATGCTACTTTGACTATCTAGGTTATTTATTGAGTGTGACTCAATAGCGTTAACACGTATGAAAAGGTTGAATTGAATGGCGAGGATTTTGATATCAGAGGTTGTTTGTCGAGTGTTACGATGGCGTTAACTTGTATGGAAGAATTGAATTGAATCGTGAGGATTTTGACCTATCAGGTTGTTTGTCGAGGTGTTAGATGGCGTTACTGTATGGATGAGGTCGAATTGAATCGGTGAGAATTTTTGACTATCCGAGGTTGTTTGCCAGTGTTACTATGGCGTTACACGTATGGAAGAGGTCGGATTGAATCCGGATTTTGACTATCCGAGGTTGTTTATCGAGTGTTACCGATGGCGTTAACTGTATAGAAGAGGTCTTGAATTCGGCGGATTTTGACTATCGGTTATTTATCAAGGTGTTACATGACGTGTGTATGGATGGTGATGAATCGAGGATTTTTACTATCGAGGTTGTTTGTCAAAGTGTTACTTGATGGCGTATGTATGGAAGAGATCCGGGATGTCCACCAAGGACCTTTTGACTATCAGGTGAAGTGTTACTTCACTTCTTACTTGTATGGAAGAGGTCCGATCAAGTCCCCTTGGGATTGATTATACCGGAATATAACGAGTTGTATATTTGTGGGAGGATTAAATGAAGGAGAAATAAGCTTGTAAGAAAAAGCTATAAATTCATTACTTTGATAAGTTGATGATATCATAAGACAATTTTAATACGGATATGAGTTTCAAGAGGAAATGATAACAACAAGTCTTTATCCCACTAAGTGGGGTCACTACATGAAGTGAAAGCGACAAATGAGACAAAATAAAAGTTGCAATAATTATATAGTATGAATTACTGATAATATTTTCAAAGATTCTCAATGTTCCAAGTTAGAGGTAGGGTTTTTCCTTCTAGATCCTTGAGCTTGAATGCTCCTGGCTTGACCATAGCTATAATTACATATGTTCCATCTCAAAGAGGTGAGAGTTTATTACGTTGAAGGCCTTTGCCTGCAGCTTCGAGACTTCGTAAGACCAAGTCACCGATAGATAGATATGGGAGATTTTACTCTTACGTTGAAGTGACGAGCTACCCTTTGGTGATAGGGCGGTCAGAAGTAGGGCCATGTCACGAGTTTGGGAGTAGGTCAGTTTTTCTTCATTACCATCATGATCGAATAATTGAACTCTTGGACTTGGAACCCAATATCTAAACTTAAACCTTATATCCTCACCAAAGTCTGGAAATATTGAAAGCTCATCAATTACCCCCCAACCTTCTCAAGCGTGTTTTAGTCCTTTGAGTATAGTCTTGTTGGTAGCTTTTATGTCCATTAGTTTGAGGATGTGCTTCTGATTATATCGGGTGAATGTGAAAATCTTTGCAAAAGGTTGTAAAGATTTTTCCATTGGGTTCCATTGTCGTGATGATCTTTGGGAAGACGAATTGACATACTATATTTTTCCAAATAAATTGTTTAGCATTTGCCTCCGTGATTTTAATGAGTAGTTCGGCTTCCACCCATTTAGTGAAGTAGTCGATGGCTAAAATGATAAACTTTTGTTGCCCTGACGCTATCGGAAAAGGTCCCATGATATCAATTCCCCACTGAGCAAAAGGCCACGGGCTTTGAAGGGATGAGAGCTCTGTATCGACATGTGAGAGGTTAGAGTGCCCGACAACTTGCACATTTTTGTGAACTCAAGGTCTTGTTTCATTGTAGGCCAATAGAACCCTTGCCTTATAATTTTAAGGGCTAGCGTCTTCCTCTAGGTGTTCTCCACATATCCACAGTGAACCTCTCTTAATGCGTGTCGGCCTTTGAAGGTGAGGCATTTGAGATGCAGGTCGAAAGCTTCGTTTGTATAGTTCACCTCTGATAATAGTAAAGTTTGAAGCTTGTCTTCGGAGATGAGTTACAGAAGTTGGGTCTTCAGGAAGGGTTCCTTCTTGTAGAAAAGACAAGATGGGGTCCATCGGGGTCCATCCACGAATGTTCCTTTATCTCATTAATTGCTTGTATTACCCATGATCCTGGGATGCTAGGAAAATATATTTCTTTAACATATTTTCTCTTAAATAGATCTCAGTAGAGCAAGCCAGCGTCCAGTATTCTTCTCTGATATGTGAATGATTTGATGTGTCTTGAAATGGGCAAGAAGAGACTTTACCAAGTGGAGATATTGCACCAGCTGAGGATTATGAGTATTAAAGTTTTCCTCAACTTGGGAGGCGATAAGCTGAGAGTCAGTATGGATTACTAAGTCTTGAGCTTCACTGTCTGAGTCTCAACCGATGAGAGCCTCATATTGACCATATTATTAGTTGTAAAATTTTAGGAAGTCCATACTCTAAGATTATTTTGGGGAAATAAGTAAGATTCTTGCACCGGTATTTCGAGCTCCATCAACATAGAGGTCCATTGAGGGCGAAGGTATGTAGCGATAGCTCCTCTGGAGTTGGGGCGGTACATTCCACTATAAAGTCTGCGAGTACTTGAGACTTTATAGCAGGCCGAGGTAGAAAATTTATATCAAATTCTCCCAATTCTACAGACCATTTAATTAACCTCGGATGCTTCGGTTTTGTAGGATGACCTTAATGGTAAATGAGTGTAATATGAGCTTGGAATGGTCTGAGCCACCTTATCGCAAGTGGATAACGACTTTCTATATCGAGAATTTCTTGACATAGTAAATTGGTTGTATCTCATTTTCTTCGCACTAAAATTGAGTTATCGCGTGGAAGAGACACAGATATATAAGTATAACATCTCTCCTTGGATAGTAGGGGTGGAGATGCTAAATACTCTTTAGTTGCTCAAAAGCAGACTGACATTCATCAGTCCATTGAAAATTATTATTTTTAGCTCCCTTTAATATTTTAAAGAATGATAAGTATCTATCCCCAGAATGGGCTAGGAAGCGGGATAATGCAACAATTCGTCCATTCAAATATTGAACTTCCTTAATATTCTTCGGAGGTGTCATATCTTTGAGAGCTTTGATTTTCTTGGGGTTGGCCTCTATCCCACGGTGGGTTACCATAAATCCAAGAAATTTTTTACGTAACCCCAAAAGCACATTTGGTCAGATTGAGTCGCATGTTATAACATCGAAGAAGATTAAAGCATATTTCTAAGTCAGAAATATGCTTCTAAGCTTTTCACTAACATGTTATCCACATATACCTCAATTGTGCGGCCTAATAGGTCTTTAAAGACCTTATTCATAAGTCGTTGATAAGTAGCACCAGTATTTTTTTAACTCAAATGGCATAATTTGGTAACAGTATAAACCTTTATATATTTGAAATGTTGTAGCTTCTTCATCTGTTGGGTCCATTTTTATTTGGTTTTAACCAGAGTAAGCATCCAAAAAATTGAGCATTTGATGTCCAGATGTAGCATCAACCAATTGATCAATTCGAGAAAGAGAAAAACTATCTTTCGGGCAAGCCTTGTTAAGGTCAGTGTAATCAATACACATTTTTCATGTTCCATTTATTTTCTTAACCATGACAATATTT
Organism: Cymbidium sinense; assembly: GCA_021442155.1. NCBI lineage: Eukaryota > Viridiplantae > Streptophyta > Magnoliopsida > Asparagales > Orchidaceae > Cymbidium > Cymbidium sinense. The sequence continues at coordinate 5,394,342 of CM038219.1, forward strand.
GCTAGCCATGTAGGGTAATGTACCTCTCATATAAATCCTGCTTCTAGGAGCTTATTAACTTCTTGTTCAATAGCGATTGGGTGCAAAAGCTTCTTTGGATGATCGGTTTGAATGTTAAATCAATCTTGAGGGAGTGCATGATCACATTGGGGTCGACCCCCGGCATATCCGTCAGACTCCAAGCGAAGATGTCTTGATTTCTGCGCAAGAAGTCTATGTATTTTTTCTTTTATTCTTGAGCGCTTTACCTTGTTCATAGTGGTTGATTATCGATAATACAAGAGAAAGTCTTTTTTGCTGAAGCTTTTGGTACTTCTTCATCTCGAAAATTAAAATCTTCGATGCTGAAGGTTGCAGAAGGGCGTGATTGAGCTTGTCTGCGATAACATGATTGTGTTATCTGTTGATTTCCACAGACCACCCCAACTTCAACGGGGGTTGAAAACTTCATCTTAAGATGAGATATTGAAGTGATTACATCGAAAATTGATTGGAGGGCCTTCCAAAGATAGCGTTATATTTGAATGACCACCATGAATTGGATTAAATGAGTCACTTGTCGAGAAATTCACCAAGGACAACAGGAAGGGTGATTGTCCCTCTACTGCGCGTTGAAGCTTTTCCTTGGTTTATCTTGAAATGTGGTAAAATAAGACATCAAGAACTTCCATTATCAATCAAAATTCTCTTAACATTATAGCATGGGTCACCGATCCCTGCGTTGATGACAAGTAGATCTTGATGAGGAACATGGATAACTTCTAAGTCAGTCATTAAAAGTGATGATCAATCTGAGACTTCTTTAACTCGGCTCTTGAAGTAATGAGAACTTGATTAAATAGTATTGGTTCTCCTATGATTGTTTTAATTTTCCCAACTGTTTGATAATTATTTTGTTGTTTCTGTGATGATTGTCCTGGTTCCCCAAGTTGGAGGTATGTTTGTTTGATCGCTTAATTCTTCACAAATCGACGTAGATATCCTTGTTGAATGAGCCTCTCAATTTCTTCTTTGAGTTGTTTGCATGCCTCAGTAGTATGTCCACGACTTAGATGAAAGTGACAATATTGCTCATGATTTCCTAAATTTAGTTTCAGTGGATGTGGCCACTTGATATTTTATTCATCTCGAATAGCCATCAGGAGGTTGACACGAGATGTGTTCAGTGGCGTGTATTTCTTTTCTGGTCGTGGTTCACGTCGTTGATATGGGGGCCGTGGAGGGAGATCGCGGTTGCCTTGTTGCTTCTTTTGATGAGACTGTCGGTCCATATTCTCTGTGATGCTCTTATGTTTTCTGTATTGTTCAAATTATTTGCGATGGGCATTAATAGCTTCATCGGAGATTTGTGCCTCCATGATAAAGACTAAGTTGATATATGGCGTATCTCGCATTAGTGGCAGTAAAAAAGGCCACGGAGCCCCAAGGAAAACTCCTCTCAAGTTCTACTCTATTTGGCGAGCATCTAAGGAGAACCTGGAAGTATTCATTAAGTGATTCATTTTGATGAATCTGGGAGGAATCTTTAATGATCATCTTTTGAAGCTTTCTACAAAAATCTTGGCGAGTTCTCAAAGGTATGGATGGATTCTCTTGGAAGGAGTAGAACCAAGTGAGCTTGTCAAAATCCAAAAAGCTTGATAATATCAATTCATTGATATCATGATGTCATAATAAATATTTCATGTGGGTGTCCCATCATAAAATCAATGTTCCTCCAAAGGAAATATATTGGGTGATTTTGAATGATTTCAACTGAAGTAAAGAAAATAATTCATTGGTAAAATGCATTTACATATGTTATACTGTTGGGGATTAGGGGTCGGGCGTGATGGGTTCTGGGGAACTGTGTCGGAGATTAGCATTTTGACCTTAAGATGGATGTGTGTAATTATCCTAAAATGATCCTCAACATTCATTCGACTCTCTAAAGAGATTCTCATCACGCCTTCAACAAATTGCTTTCAGTGGAGCTTGGTGTCATTGGTTCAAGGATTGGTTTGAGAGTGGCGGAGTTGGGCGGAGGCTCATTATTCTGATGTTGCGCCTATTAGCCATAAGAGTGTTCCAATGTGATTGAAGGGTTCTTTTCCCAGACACAAAGCTTTGCGTGTTAAAACCGGTTGGTGTGGTTTATACTTAGACAAATTTGAAACTAACTATTTTATTTAAAATCTCAAAAAAGAACAAGAAAAAATCTCTGTATATATCATTAGTATTAAATTCTTAGTATAAATGATGGTAAGCGAGAGGCATCGACAATGAAAAAATCATCATGATGAAACAGAGTAGACGGTGAGGATCGGCGGCATTGGCGGTGGTTGGCGTCTCAGTGGTTTACCGATTGTGCTTGGAGAATCTTCAAGCTTTAGAGTTCTCTCCTCTCTCTTATTTGGTCCCTTCATATGAGGAATGAGAGGTTATTTATATATTGGAGGAGTGACGTCTTTGTAAATACATGCAAAATCTGAACCACTCCACTTCATCGGATGGCTCAGAATGATTCCTTTGATCATTTGATATATTTTAAATATTTGAATACTCAAATGAAGTCGGAATTATGAGATCTTGGGCTTGTTAGATTCGGCTCGTCAAGGCCTTCGATTGACTATAAACACTCTATTTAGCTATTTATGGATTTAAGCGATATCCCAGTTTATGATATTTTAAGTGAATGATCTCGCCAGTTTGAGGATCAACTGCTTTTTTCGTCAGATTAGGTCTTTATTTTATCATATCAATTATAAATAACTTTTTTGAAAAAATCATAAAATTTATTAAATTTGTCATTTTGCTAAATATTGTTAGATTTTATTTTCGCTGTTGAAATGAATGAAAATAAATTCAATAAATTCTAAAATATAATAAATTTTTGAAGTACTATACCATGATTTAAAATGGCTTTCAACCACCATGACTTTTGAGACGGTTAGACTTTGATTTTTATTTTATTTTTTTATTAAAAGCTGCATTTAATAAAAAAAAATAAGATTTATATATATCACATAATTTTTATATATTTATATATCTAATATTAAAATTTTAATATTTATATTAATAATATATAAAATTTCAATATATTACTAAAAAATGTCAGTAACTCACTATCATACACTCTCTTAAAGTAAAATATACTTATATGTAAATATTAAATTTGAGTTGTTAAATATTATATTGTTATTATATTTATATATATATATATATATATATATATATATATATATATATATATGAGCAGGAGATCTTGGTTTTAAAAATCAAGCAGCATCAATGTCAGAAGGATAACATTATAGTGCTTGATTCATACCAAAAAAATAGAAAAATCAGTGCCTCGATAGGCAGTGCTATGACGTTTAGATCAAGGCACCAAGGTAGTAGAATTACAGAGAGGCTAGCAGGATACTCAAATTTGTGCTGAAAAGCCTAGAGGATAGTTGCATGTGTGCCTAGGCGTCAGTGTTGCGGCACCACGACATTACATGTTGGGAGACTTCGAATTTAGGCTGTTTTTCTGCAATTTTTCTGAGCCTATTCCTAATTCTCTTATGCGTGAGAATAAAATGAGTGTTCTAAAGTGACCGAAATATGTAGAGACTAAGATAAATGTAATATGTACTATTATTCTTGATTTTTCTTTCACAACAGATTTTTTGATGATGTGGCTCTGTAACTTTTTAAGTTTTTTCACATTAAATATGATGTCTTATGCGTGATAACTTTTACTTTGGTACTATTTATCCTGTATATGATCTAAAATACTCAAATTAATTTTTCACGCATACTCTTTGATAGACTAACAGACTTGTCATATATAAGTGCATATATATATTAGAGTACGAAAATTGGCTCGCTCGAAAGTCAACTCGAATTTGGGCTCGAATCGAGATCGAGTCGAAGAAAACGAGCGACTTTCGAGCCAGAAATATGGCTCGAAATTATTTCGAGTCGAGTTCGAGCCGCCGAAGTCGTGACTCGATCGGATCGAAATAATTGGGCCTGGCGCCAGCCATCTGTAAAACCCGTTATAATTAGAATGCAGTTGTTGTCATCGGGGAATCATTAAATCAATAGGGAGATGAATTTACTTTTTCTAATATGTCGGCGCCTCGCAGTCCACGACACTCGAGCGGAAGACTCGACTCTCGACTCTCCGTGCCTTCTTTCTCTTATCTGTTCTTCTTGGCTTCTCGTCGGCTCATGCCCTAAATTTGAAAGGCGGTGTCTCCGATATCGTCAATCAGCGGCTTCGATTTCAATCTCTATTGGTTGAGGTGTTTCTTTGTCACTATCATCTTCGTTCGACCTAGTTTGTTCGATCTGTATGTGCTCGGTTTGCTTCTTTGCTCCAGAATTACTACCTACTTGTTTTATTTCCTGATTCTGTAAGTATTTCATGCTATGAGCCTATGGCTATGAGATGTCGGTTCTTTCAATTATTTCCGTTATTCTATTATTTGAGGTTAGCCTACTCGGGATGTTTCGGTTCTTCAATTGTTTGAGTTAATTTCGTTAAGTTGTTTTTGTTTTATTACCTAAGCGAGTGTCCAAGGGACCAAGCTCATTTCGATGGTTTGTTGTCTTTTCATACTCATGCATGTATCTTTCTGCGACTTATTCTTGATGAAGTTATATTTTTTTCATGTGTTGGAGGTTAGCCTTAGCATTCTATTATGGGTTTTGATTTTTGAGCGTTTCACACTTTATAATTGCGTGAGAAATTATTTTAATGTGTTAGTGAAACGATTTTAATGTGCTATGCTTATTACATATCCATGAGAGATGTTTTCAATTTTGAATTCATTTGTTTGATGTGACAGCATTTTCATTTGTTTGATGATTTTAAGTTAAACAATATATTTGAATATGAGCAGTCATTTTATTCAGAAACATATTCAACTCAAATGTGTAGCTTGTAGTTATTGTATGTTTACATTATATTATCTACATATTCAAAAAATTTATGAATCATAAATTGAAATCGATTTTCGAGCCAATCGAGCCAGCTCGTTTGGATTTCAAGCCGGCTTGTTTCACTTTTGAGCCGGATCGAACTCAATCTAGAATTGATCCATCAAATCGAGCCAATCTTGACCGACTTGATTTGGTTTTTTTGAGTATAATTCTCGAAATCGGATTGTACACACCCCTAATTAAGAGTTGGATTTACCAATTAATTTCAATTTTTTTTTCCTATTGAGTTGAATGGGTAGGTAGTTAAGCACATACTAGTCTTGAGTGAGTCAATTCTCTTCTAATTTGTAGTTTTAAATTATAATTGTTGCGTGCTAACAGTTCTGGTAGAGTAAAAGTTTTCTTCAGTTGTGAAATCCAGACACAAGTATTTAAGAGTGAACAAAAAACTCAATTTTATGTGGAAAACCTCGAAGAGGGAAAAATCGTGGGGCTAACTAAAAGCTTCCACTATGTATGTTTGAGTACAAGATCTTCCGTCTGGATTACATTGTATATGAAAGGAACGGCTATGTGTGATAATCAGTAATAACGATTCTTGTAGTAGCGATGATGGTGGAACGAAGCAATCACCGGTGAAATGCATAGAATAATTCGGCAATGACAAGGATCCAGGTGGCCGGGTGGCGACGTGGTTGACGTCAGTGGCAACGATTGTGCTTGGAGGATCTTTAGAGCTATCTCCTCTCTTTCTCCTCCCTCATTTTGAGGAATGAGATTTATAGATTGGAGTGGCGTCTTGTAAATAAAATCGAACCACTCCTCCATGGACGGCTCAAAATGATTCCTTTAATCATTTGATGTATTTTAAGTATTTGAATGCTCAAATGAAGTCTATGAGATCTTGGGCTTATTAGATCGCTTGTCGAGACGCCTTCGGTGTATAACACTCCATGTTTGAGAAAGGCTGGATTTAACTAATATCCCAAAGTTTCGATGATATCTTAGTCCTCTGTTTTGAGGATCAACTGCACAATTATCAAAATTTCACTTGGAAATTATCCTAATTCATCAAAATATCTGAAATTTTTTTTAAATTAATTAAGTTTTTTTAAATAAATGTCATAATAAAGAAGGTTTTTTTCCTTTAAATGTCATAATAAAGAGAGATTTTTTTAAATGTCATTGAATGGAGAGTTTTTTGTCATAATGAATAGATTTTAAAAAAAAACTAAATGTCATAATGAAGAGAGTTTTTTTAAAGAAAAAACTTATTCTCTCATTCTGTGGTGGATCTATCAGGGAGAAAGGCTTCTCTTCTTCATGAGAGAAGGTGGTTTTGGGCGATCAGGCACTGCGGTATATGTCGTTCCGGTTTCCCTCAAAAGCGTCAGTGCCTCATCGACCGACCGGGTTTGGAGGCGATCAAGGCCCGTGGTATACATCATTGTTCCGGTTTTCCCTCGAAAGAGGCGTCAATGGTCTGGGTTTGACGATCAAAGCCCGCCGTGTTCAGTTTTCGAAGAGCGTCAACAACTCTCGACCGGCCCGGGTTTGGAGGATCAAGGCCCTGGTATCGTGTTTTAGTTTTTCCTCGAAGGCTATTCGTCGGACCGATCGGGTTTTCTGTTCCGTTTCCCTCGGCGTCAACCTCGTGACCGACGGGTTTGAGGCTCGAGGCCTGAATCGTTGTTGTTCGGTTTCCTCAGACGCAACCGTCGGCGAGTTTAGGCGATCAGCGCTATCGTTGTTATCTCTCGAAAGCGTCGCCGCCTCGTCGGACCGGCCGGTTTGGGCGATCAAGACCCACCGATATACGTCGTTGTTCCGATTTTCCCTCAAAGAGCGTCAACCGCCGGATCGATAGTTTGAAGCGTCGAGCGCGGTATATGTCATTGTTCGATTTTCTCTCGAAGAGCGTCAGCCACCTTGTGGACCGACCGGTTTGAGGCGATCCAGTGCGGTATCGTCGTTGTTCGATTTTCCCTCGAAGAAGCGTCAGCCAACCTCGTTGGACCGGGTTTGGGGCGATCGAGGCCTGATATCGTCGTTGTTCGGTTTTTCCGCGTCAGCCCGACATATCTCGGATAACCGGGTTTGAGGCGATCCAGCGGTATACATCGTTGTTCGGTTTTTCCTACCTCGTCCGGCGGCAGGTTTGGAGACATCCAGGCAGATATGTCGTTGTTCGATTTTCCCTCGAAAGCGTGCCAACCCTCGTCGGACACCGTTTGAGGCGATCTCTCCGATATACGTCGTTATTCATTTTCAATCCGCCGACTTCATCGACCGACCGGGTTTGGAAATCAAAACCCGTAATCCGGAGATGGGTTAGCATGCTTCGATAATGCGCGTGATGGCTGGTGGTGGGTGAGATCAAGTGACGATGGTGGTTACGGAGATTGGCGATGGTTGGGCGTGACTAATTCATAAATACCGCCAATTTGGCCGAGTGGTGGCAGCGGTCGCCGCGGCAATGTCAGCGATACCGCGTAAGTAGTCAGCCGAGGGATAATAACAATGGTAGTAACCGCAAAATGAATAATTGGTGGTAACCGTATAATCAACCAGATGGTGAACGCCCGCGACATGATAACGGCGTCGATTCGGCGGATGAAACGGCATGGTGGTGACCGGTGAAGATTCGATGGTCGGTGGTGGTGACCCGGCGGCATGGTTGGTACAGTGTAGCTTGTCAACAATAGTGTAAAACCATACCAGTAATCGGATACAGCATCGATTACCATATAGTGCTCAGTAATGGTTAGCGGACCGCAACGCAATCAGCAGCGATGGTCCTGCGCAATTAATCAGCCAATGGCGCGTCGGTAGCAGGATAACCGATGCAACGCGTGGTCCAAAAATGCCAGCGATAGTCTAGCGGACGCCAGCTGAATTGTTGGCCGACGAATGGTCAGCCGGCGCGATGTAGTCGGCAGTGGCGGCCAGCGTCGATGTGGGAGATGACACGATAATTGGTGATCAGCCAGATTGCCGGCAATGGTTAGCGCAGTGACCAGCGATGGCCGCGGTTAGCGGCCGACGGGGTGTCTGAAACATCAGCGGCAACATGGCGTCGGTAGTCAATGAGATAACGCGATGATGGTGGTACCGGCGATAGTTACCAGCGGCTAACCGGCAAGCAGTAGATCGATGGTATTGGCTTCTGATGGTGGCAGCCGATGAAATTTCGGCTCAACAGCGGCAATGCACGTCGATCAGGAGGACCGCGGCATTGTGGAACCGGTGAAATTGCCGTGATGAGTGGCAGCGATGGCCATGGCGGTGGCGACTGAGGTTGGCTGCGATGAGTGGTCAGCGAAACAAGGCAAGTAGTCGATGGTCGAGATGTCAGTAATCAGCGAGATAACCATGTGGTGGTAAAAATTGCTGATATCGTGGCGGTGGCCGTGAAGTCATGGCGGTGACCGGCCGAGGGTTGGCGACTGGTCAGCAATGGCGATGGTAGTCGACGGTGGTTGTCGAATCAGCGAGATAACCGCAACATGTGAAATGTGAAGTATTATTCGCAGCTGTAGCGTGCCGACAATGAGGATTTTCTATCCAGGTTATTTTTCGTGTGACTGATGACGTTAAGAGGTTAGTGAATCCGAGATTTTGACCTATCCGGTTGTTTTTGAGTGTTACAGATGCGTTAACTTGTGTGGAAGAGGTTGAAATCAAAGGATTTTGACCCATCCGAGGTTGTTTGTCAGAGTGTTACCCGATGACGCTTAACTTGTGGAAGAGGTTGAATTGAATCGAGGATTTTGACCCATCCGGGTTGTTTGTTGTCAAGATCCGTCCTATCCATTATTGTCGAAATATTGTTAAAAGGTAAGATTGAATCAGAGTCAAAATTTTTTGTGAGTGTTTGCAGATGACATTAACCTGGAAGAGGTTGAATTAAATCCGAGATTTTGACCCATCAGGTTGTTTGTCGAGTGTTACCCAATGGCGTTAACACATAAAATGGTCAATTGAATCCGTTGAATCTTTGACCCATCTCGAGGTTGTTTGTAAGAGTGTTACAGATGGCGTTAACACGTATGAAAGAGGTTGAATTATCGAGGATTTTGACCCATCCGTTGTTTGTCGGTGTTATGCAGATGGCGTTAACTGTGGAAGGGATAGGAAGTCCACTAAGGACCTTTTGACCTATCTGGTTGTTTGTCGAGTCTTTGCTCGATATGCGCGTGTGGAAGAGGGAATTCCACTAAGGACCTTTTGACCTATCCTAGGTTGTTTGTCAGAGTCTTTGCTCGATGATGTTAACCCGTGTGGAAGAGATCGTAGGAAGTCCACCAAGGACCTTTTGACCCATCCTAGGTTATTTTTCAGAGTCTTTGCTCGGTGGCTAACCTGTATGGAAGTGGTGGTAGGAAGTCCAAGGACCTTTTGACCCATCCTGGTTGTTTGTCGAGTCTTGCTCGATGGCGTTCACGTATGGAAGAGGTCAGTAGAGTCCAAGGACCTTTGACCCATCCCAGGTTATTTGTCTGTCTTTACTGGTGGCGTTGCATGGAAGTGCATTAGAAAGTCCACCAAGGACCTTTTGACCCATCCTAGGTTGTTTGTCAGAGTCTTTGCTCGATGACGTTCACCTGCATGGAAGAGGTCGTAGGAAGTCCACCAAAGACCTTTTAACCCATCCTAGGTTGTTTGTCAGAGTCTTTGCTCGATGAGGTGTAATGGAAGAGGTCGTAGAAGTCCACTAGACCTTTTGATCTTTGTTTGTCGAGTCGGCTTAACTCACAGAGGTCGTAGGAAGTCCACCAAGGACCTTTTGACCCATCCTAGGTTCTTTGTCGGTCTTTGCTTGATGATGTTAACCTATGGAAGAGATCGATTAAAACCGGCTTGTGGTTGTAGCCAAAGTTGCTCCTTATCGCCTTTTCATTAGTATTGCTTCTCAGATAATCAATTAGATATCCAGAATATCGATTTGGATAATCTTTTAAGATTAAGAATTGCCCTCCAATTTTTGACAAAATCTGAAGGAACAAAGTTTGATGAATCTTCATTCTTCACTTGCGCTCTAAATGAAATGCTCTACTCGATGGTGGTTTTGATCTTGTTAAAAACTTGGTCATCCATACAAGATGAAATAATGGGAATCGATCCCACAAAGCTCAAGCTTGCGAAAACCGGTTCGGTGAGTAAAGTTTTCTCATTAATTTGGTTGTGAAATCCACACACACGGTGTATTTAAAGAGTGAATAAGAAAACTCCAAAATTTTTATGTGAAAAACCTCGAAAAGAGGGAAAAACTGCAGCCAAAAAGCTTTATGTATCTGTTTGAGTACAAGATCTTCCCGATCTGGATTACAAATTATATATGACAAAGGAACATAGTATGTGATAACAATCAGTTGTACGATTCTTAGTAGAATGATGGTGAAGCTGTTAAGCGATCAGATGGAAATGTGAAAATAATTACTGCATAGAAGGATCAACGGCGGCGGGCGGCGGGCCAGGTTAACGACCGTCAGTGGTACTGATTATTAGATCTTTCTCTTCTCTCTCTTTCTTCCTCTCATTTGAGGAATGATATTTATATAGGTGGAGGTGGCGTCAGAAATAAATGAAAAATCAACCACTTCTCGGACGACTCAAAATGATTCCTTTAATCATTTGATGTATTTTTAAGTATTTGAATGCTCAAATGAAGTCGATTATGAGATCTTGGAGCTTGTTAGGTCAGAATCGAGGCGCCGATTTGACTGTAAACACTCCATGTTTGAGAGCTATTTAGGGATTTAACTAATATCCCAAAGTTTCCAACGATATCTTAGTCATCTCAGTTTATTTGAGATCGAACAACTTGCACGTCAATATTAGTCTTTGTAGAATTTTCATGTCATATTAATAATTAAAATTGAACAAGTCAGCTTCTAATTTCAATTGAACATATTAATTTTTAATTTAAGGCAAACATATTTATGAAAAGTCATTTAATAAAAAGAATAAAAAAATTAAATATAAATTTTTAGTCAATTTAAAAAATCTAATTCCTATTCAACATATTAATAAATTAATATATATATATATATATATATATATATATATATATATATATATATATATATATATATATATATATATAATATATTTTTATTTTTTTATGTGTAGAATAAAAATTAATTTTTTTTATTCATTAAAGTAAATAAATATTACTCAAAAATTAAAACGGGGATACATATTATATTTACCTGAAAGCCTTTAAACTTGATAAGCTCCTTCACCCGATCAACAATATAAACCTCGTCATCATCGTCCACGTACCCCACGTCCCCTGTGTGTAGCCAACCCTCCACATCTATTGTTGCTGACGTGGCATCCGGGTTATTAAGATAACCTATACGCGTGTCACACGTCAGCATATTAGTCGCGGCTCTAATAAGAGCGCGCAAATTTTTGTTTTAAGATAATAACAAATTTAATATAATGTTAAAAATTTAACTGCTATGAATATAAAAATTAAAATTCAGATATTAAATATATAAATATAAATAATTATATGATATATATGTAAATAAATTTTTTTATATAATACATAAATAATTAATTAATATTTATGTAATTAATCTCATAATAAATTTAAAAACTTTAAAATAGAAAAAAATATATGTATATCTTGATATAAATTATGCTATGATGAGCATGAAAATTATTAAATTTATTTTAAAATTAATATTATATAAAAAAATTTATATTATATTAATTTCAAAATAGAACCAACTATTATCAAGCCTATAAAAGAATATCTTAACAAGATTTTTATAACTTTTTAAATTCATGACAATTAAATTTTAGAATATTCTTATTTAATGTTCTTCTAACGAAAAAAAAAGTGGTAGTAGCTAATGTTGTAAAGTTGGTGAAAATAAAAAAAATTTATTTTTACACACTTAGTCATCCTCTGGCTTAATTTTTAAATTAGGCTATTTTATAAACTTAATTAAGTGATTAGTCATTATAAAAAAAATTTAAAAATATGCCTAATCGCCTGTAACTGGCGCTGATCGTCCTTGCCATCCATCGACCCGCTTCAAATTAGGGCCGAACTGAGAGCTCACGATTTGTTCCTTTTTTTGTTCTCCGCTCAATTGCCGCTGCTGCCGGTCCGTCCAAGACACCGCATCAGGCTAAGGAGGCTCGTCGCCGGCCCATTGGTGGTTTCGTCGGTGAAGGAGTGGATCTCAAAGATTTTCCGCCGATTTAGATAAATTTTACTCGAAATGAAAGAAAAATGTTAGTACTTTGAATGTGTTAATTTTATAGGAAATATGTGTTAGATCTGATTTAATTGGTATCTTCAAGCTATTTAGTTAGATTTTTATAGGAAATATGTGTTAGATCTGATTTTGAATGTGTTTTTTTTTTTGGTTAGTTGATTTAATGAGCTTATTTTTGTTTGATTAGTTTATGCGCATATCTTTCGCCCAATATGTATGATTAAGATCTTTAGTTGGATTAAGCATAATGCTTTATGGTGAAAAATTTGATAAGATCAAAGTTTGATTAGTTTGTATGTGATATTTAATTTATGAGAATTTAATTATAATGTTTGATTAGTTTGTGATGATGAAAAATTTGTATGTGTGATATTTATATAAGAAATTTTAATATAAATGATAATATGTTTCGTGTATATAGATCAAAGTTTATTTTGTTTTATTTTTTGTGTGGATTATATTAAATTTGTACAACAAAAGTTTGTAAGGTCACATTAGATGTGAAATAGAGTATAAAATTTGAATTATTAAATTTTAATAGTAGTGAGTTAGCCCCATCATTGTATTTATCCCGATTTAAACTATGTAAATTCAAACAAAAGATTATTGTTGTTTTGTTATTATTAGTTGAAATGAATTCGATATTCAGATAATTCTTTACTACTATGGTGAACTCAAAGTAACGATTTCATTCCAACATATGTTGGTGGAAAAAATCCCAAATCCATGAATTAAATTTGATGAATTACGTAAAAATAATGGTCGTTTAGATTCAAAGACAATTATCTATTAATCTATTTCCCTTTGGTCGGATTTATTGCAACACATTAATGGAAGCTATAGTTAATGCAAAGATGTGCAACCTATTGTGATTTACGTTAACAAAACCGCGGTGGAGATAGGGAGGTTAACAAAGGTAAAGGAATGTCAAGTCGAAACAAAGACTGAGTACATCACACCATCTTCGGAATTTATGGGTCCGCAAAGAAGAGAACATGATTATTTTGTCGGGACAAGTTCTACCGCTATGGGTGACCCGGAGACGATATGAATCCACCATCTCCTCAAGATGTTGGATATGAAACTATGCCTATGGGTAAGTGATGATGACGTAAGAGGATGAAACGACCGAGAGAACAGATTTGAGGGCCACAGAACCATCCCTCAGGGTCAGAGATTTGATTGCTACTACTCAATAAGTCAAGTCACTAACAAAGACTTGATACGTAACAATGACTATATGCGTAGCGCCCAAACAACTAGAGAATGGGATGAGGATCTCACATTTGATGGCCCATTAGATAATTCAATCTTTGAGGAGGAGAACTGCATTCCAGAAGAATTGGCTGAGGGTATCTATTTTCATGAGAAGAAACAGTTACAATTTGTTGTTCAGGGCTGGTCTATCACAAACAACTTCGAGTATGTCATCTATGCTTCGAACAAATCAAAATTCACGCGGCACCCATCATTCTCACTGTAGACATGTTTGGAGTTTTACATGCAAGCTCAATTAAGAGGTTGGGTGGTGCATGAAGGGTTGGTTCAATTGGGTCACCTCATACATGTGCTCATTCAGTGCTTAATACTGGTCACATGCAATGTACATCGAATTCATCGCTTATTTCATACAACCCAATCGACGTCACTGGATCTAAAGCCTGGGAAATTGTAGACGATTGAGTCCAAGTTCAATATAAGAGTGTCTTACATGAAAGCCCTGGATGTAGAAAGGAATAGATATTTGATAGTAGGGAGGAATCTTACGATCTGGGAAAATTTATGGTCAGATGTTTCATCTATGCCTTGTATCGTCCACTCAAATGAATCAAATAGATTCCAACGATTATTCTCATTTTGAACCTTCAATTATAGTTGGCGATTGTCATCCGGTACTATGTCTAGATGACACCTTCCTCCTGGGTAAGTATAAAGGTACTATACTTAGTGCAGTTGGAATCGATGTAAATAATAACTTGTTCCCATTAGCCTTTGCAATTGTGGAATCAGAGTGCATCGAGTCATGGGTATGGTTTATGTACATATTATAAAATTTGATCCCACTAGTGTCTACAAGAGGTGATCTCTGCCTCATCTCAGATAGACATGCAGGTCTTGTTCGTGGTTGCAGAGAGATCTTTCCCTGGGCTGCACATCGCTTTTGCATGCGCCATTTGAGGGAGAACTTTAAAAGAGCAGTAAGATAATTAGGCATAGGTGATGTTGAGTTCATATGTTAAGATGTACGTTGCTGGGAATACTGATGATATTCAAATTTTTAAAAGGTACATGTCTGACATGAAGAATATTAAGCAGGAGGCATATGATTGGTTGGTCTCTAGGGATGTTAAGCAATGGTCTCTAACTCATGATGAAGGTTATAGGTATGGTACAATGACCACAAAAGTGAAAGCTTCAACAATGCTAAAAAAGCAGTGGTTTACCAATTCAAGCTTGATTACAGTGTATTATAACATAAGATCACTATTCATGAAACGGCTTGAATCAGCTACCACACTGGAAAGGCAACAGATACCTTCTCCCCGCAAGAACGCTTGCGTGATAATGAACGAGGCAAGGAGAGAGTTCCCCGAACCATTGAGGATAAGCATGACCGAAAGTACCGTGTTTGATGTCCAGTAACCTTCAAGGTTGAACTAATGAAAACAATGATGTAGGTGTTCATGCGCGACAACCACGCCTACCACCGTGTGTGCACATGTAATTGTTGTTCTGGGATAACGACGCTTAAGCCATGTGCAATTTATCTCACCTTATTACAGCTTGTAAAACTAAATTAAAACCTACCATAATTCCATATAACGGATCGTGAAGAGTGGTGAACAATACAAGACATACCCAAATTACAATCCACCAAATGTTAGAAGAAAGTCTGGCTATATTAGGTCAAATAAATATAAGAATTCAATGGACGAGAACACTTCCAGAAGTTCAAGGATTTGTGGTGTATGTAAGACTGTTGGGCACAATAGGTCTACATGTCCTCAAACTAGATCGCAGAGATTGTGATTTATTTTAGTTTATGTGTTGTTATTTCGTGTGTGTAAGATTGGCTTTAGACTTATTTCATTTCTAGATCTTGATTGTGATTTGTTTTAGTTTATGTGTTGGTTGTTACTTATGTAATTCTTTTACATTATTTCTTTTATACCTTTGCTTTATTTGGTTTAGTTAATGCTTTATTTCTTTTGTACATTTTTGCACTTCTTTATTCAATTGTTACTACTAAATTTATAAAAGGAAGATGTCCGAATGACGCCTCATCCCCACGAGGAGGAGATGAGCGAAGCAGGACACTACCACCGGCCGAAGTACACCAAAGATACAAACTAGTAAGAAATGCTACATACTAATATGATAAAAGGTTTTCTTAGAGTTTTATAGTTTGATTTTGTACCGACTTTATTAATATATTAACGCATTATAATCATAATTCATTTGATTTCGTGTTTTGTGCTTTCGACTTAAATGTTGGAATAATGTAACCGCCTCTAGAGATGTCTTAAGGAATTGTAGAGACAGGTCTCTCGATGCAAAGATATATTAAGCTTGATCATCACTGAATGTCTAGAGCGTGTCCTCATACCTTCCACTGGCCACTTGAGAGATGTTACTCTGTGAACGATTCTAGAGATTCGGATGACCCACCTATGATTGGCGACTTTGGAAGAAACGTTTCATTATTCGATGAGTTGATTGGACATGTGAGCCACACGCCATGTATTTTGTCCATCCACATGTCACATCGAGATGATGTGCCCATGAACGCTTGTTTACCTTACGATGGACATATAAGTG
The DNA here is from genome assembly GCA_021442155.1 of Cymbidium sinense. Lineage (NCBI taxonomy): Eukaryota > Viridiplantae > Streptophyta > Magnoliopsida > Asparagales > Orchidaceae > Cymbidium > Cymbidium sinense. The sequence goes on from CM038219.1 coordinate 5,410,310, forward strand.
ATTCATATTTAGATCTACTGCTCTTCACTATGCATGTCGAGCTACATACTATTTGCCATCAGATCTTTTCCTTCACGATAATTTCGTGTTCTGAGGTTCATTTACAGTATCTTCCATTACTTGAAGATATCGACACATTTAGAGAGTTCTCCTTGTATCATATATACAATTACATGAAGCAACCAAACCAAAGCATCTAACATGGCCGGATGTGTTCATTTATCGCATGTATTTGAGCACATTCATGTGAGAAGACCTACAATTTTGATCCCATTAACATCATTTAGCTTGGTTTTCGAATGAAGGATATGTTCAAATGCCATCATCCAATCGAGTCTATGGAATGAGTTGACGGACTTAGAGAAAATTGATGTAATATTATTCGCTAACTCATTACGAAGCATGAAAGAATAACTTGTTGTATTTGCAGTCATCTGAGCCATATGGACATCGACCGCCATGCGGTCACTGGATATATGTTTATAGGTATATGGCTAAAATCATTGTTGGAAGAGGGAGTGGTATAGATGTGCTCGCATACCGACATGTCAATCGATGATGCTCGATAGATCCATCATTCATGGCAATGGACGAAAAAAAGCTAATGTTGATTATAATACCACCACTTTCACATACGCTAGCACCGACGGACTCGATTGTCATATGGATTCATCACAGATCAACCGATCAACCGCTATATGAGTGGTATCATTCAGGGCATCACTTTTCATGCCGGCAATCGACGCATCTCATGACACATATTACCCCCGAGCACTGGGGGAACGTTTGATGGTTAGTATGTATGTAAAGTATTATAATTTGTTTTTCCTATTAACAATGAAATCCTGATCTAAAACTTAGATGCTAAGCACATCTTAAATACCGAGGAAATATCTCACTGGAGAGATGACGATGTAATTTTAAATCTTTCAATGATTATGAATACCGTGGACTCAACTAAATATGATATCTCTACAAGTAGATAGTGGATAGCATTACAACTTCTATCACAAGAAACAAATGTTCCATGGATCCATCCTCACGCCGGCGCTTTACATACACATTTTCACGTGATTCATCGAGCATATGATCTCGATGCACCCATGTCATGTACAGACATAAATCACATTCCATATGACATCTTATATGAGGTATTATATTCGCTTAACGCAAGCTTGAGATATACCTCATGTTCTGACTTGTGGTATTCACAACAACTTATCGAAAGGTGGAAGAAGAGGAGGACCATCAACATCATCTCACGATGCACCACATCAAAGACATTACACTCTAATACGCGATTTCACCACGCAGATAAGATAGATGTTATCTTTTATACAATATTTACATGTACTCTCGCTATTTTCTATTTGTTATCTTTTGTCATTCATGTACTGTTGATTGTATTATCTCATTGTACTTTATTATTTGTTTGTTTTAATTAATTCAAATGCGAGGAAGGAAGATTCAACTAGAAATTACATAAAGATTCAAACTCAATTTATAAACTCAATTTATATGTAATATAATGAGAGTGTTGATATTACCAAAAAATAATATATCCTTGTATTATGGCAAAAAAAAAATAATAATACGCTTGCCACAATATATTTAATTTTGAACTAAGTCACATATTTGAAAATAAGCCACAAGTGAGATTTATAAAGGTGTCAATAGTAAAATTTTTTTTATTATCTTCCAACGATACCAACCACGCCAAAAATTAACAATTAAGATATGACCAAAAATGAGGGTATCGAAAATTTTTGAACTTAGACATTTAAACACGCGACTAATTTGACGAGATTTAAAGTTGTTAACAAAGTTGTAGAAGTTTTCATTATCTTTCCAACGATACCAAACACGCCAATTACATCGATGAGTAATAAGATATTATGTGACTACCATTTTATTTTATTTTTAAAAAAAATTAAAGTCATAAATCAATGTATCAAATAATTAGATTTAATGAAAAAAGATATTTTAATTTTTTTTTAAAATAACTAATCACCTAATTAAGTTTATAAAATAATCTATTTTAAAAATTAAACTGTCATCCTCTTCTTTCATATTTATAAATTTATCATCTTGGTTCTTTATTTTAAATTAACAATTAAATATTGAAATTCATAACAAAGTTGAACTTATAGTTTTTTATTTTTATAAAATTTTTAATAATTTGATTGTATCACATATAAATATATGAGTTTAATAATTAAATAAAAAAAATAAAAAATATTAAATTATAAATATATATATATATATATATATATATATATATATATATATATATATATATATATATATATATTGAGTGATTAATTTGTAATAATAATAATAATAAATAAAAGAGTTAACACTGCGAACTGACCTTTCATGATTTGAGCGCCTCGGATGCAGATCTCGCCCGGTTTATTTCGACCGAGCGAGAAGCCGGTTTCGACGTCAATTACTTTGAGCTCGGCATTGCGAACCACGGTGCCGCAGAGCCCGACTTCGCCGCCGTTGGGTACTTGGCGAACGCCGGGCACATCGATAACACCGGCCCGGCCTCCGTCATCCCATAACCCTAAAATTTCATCATATTGATAATTCATATTTTCTACTATATCTTGAGAAATCAAAGAAAAATAATTATTATTATTTTAAAAAGTTGTTGAGATATTTTATTTTATTTTTCTATTTTGAAAAAGTTTAGGGTTATCTGTTGTTGTTGTATTTTAAAAAAGTTGTGATAATTATTATCTTATAGCTGCAATATTTTAATATATATATATATATATATATATATATATATATATATATATATATATATATATATATATATATATATATATATATATATTATCTATATATATATATTATAATAATAAATTAATAGTCATTAATTGTAGAAATTTTAGAAAATGATAATAACATTGTGGCAAAAAAAAATATCATAAAAATTGTGAAAGGTAAAGTCTTGCAAACATAATTAATATTTATTCTCAATAATCTCATATCAATCATTCGAATGGTTATTAAAACTGTTATCGAATAGACCTATCAGCTGGGAGAAAAATTGGGCCGCAACTATTTGATGAAAATAAAATTTAAATTTATATATTTAATTTAATTTTTATATAATGTATAGTTAATTAATTTGTTATATTTTATTAAATATTTGGGAAAAAATAACAAGAATATTACTCCTATGATTTACTAAAAATAACGAATAAATCATTTCTTCTCATATAATTGAATTACAGGTAATACAGTTTTCAAGTTATGCGCATATCTATATTAAAATATTTAATATATATATATATATATATATATATATATATATATATATATATATATATATATATATATATATATATATATATATATATATATATAGCATTATTAATTGTTAAACCGACATTTTAGTCTATTTTTAGCTTTACGTTAAATCCTGGGGCCGGCCGGCAACTTATGGTGAAGAAATAAGATTTTTTAAAAAAAGAAATTAAAAATAAATAATAATAAAATAAATGAATTTGAATAGACAGGTTATACAAAGATTTTAAATTCACAATTAATTTTATTCAAATGAAATAATTCTTTTTATTTTAATTAAAAGAAATGAGACTGGTGCGGTTAAAGCACAAACCTGGCCGAGGACGGCATTCGGCAGCCGGCGGCAGAGCGCCGTCTGGAGCTCCTTCCCGAGCGGCGCCGCTCCAGAGATTACGATTCTTATTGAGTTCAAGTCAAATCTCTCCAGCATCGGATTCTTTGCCAAAGCTAAAACCAACGGCGGCACCACAGCCGCCACCGTGACCTTGTACCTCTCTATCAATCCCAGCATCGTCCCAATCTCAAACTTCGGCATTATCACCACCGCCGCCCCCGACCTCAGCGAACAAAGAAAAACGGAGTTGAGCGAAAATATGTGAAACAGGGGAAGAACACAGAGCACCACATCATCACTTTTCAGGAAAAAATTCGGATTTTCTCCATCCACTTGTTGCGCTATGCTTGTTATCAAGCTCCGGTGAGTCAACACCACCCCTTTCGGCAGCCCCGTCGTTCCCGACGAGAAAGGAAGCGCCACCGCGTCGTCGGGGGATATGGAGATTGATACCGGAATTTCAGCCTCGTTGCCGGTTGAGAGAACGGTGAAAGGAAGGCAGAACTTTTCTTGCGGGTCGTCGACGGTGATCACCGTGATTCCGGATTGGAGCTTGTCGGCATAGATGGAGTGGGTGATGATGAGCTTAGCTCCTGAGGCTGTGAACTGCTTGTGGATTTCGGCCGGAGTGCAGAATGGGTTGGCGGCGGTGGTGGCTGCGCCGAGGAAAGAGGCGCCCATGAAGACGAAGGCGAACTCAGGGCAGTTTTGGAGGAGCAGAAGGATGACGTCACCTTTCTTGATGCCTAGGGCGGAGAGGCCGGCGGCCGTACAATTTTCGGCGAATGTATTCTTTCCGAAAGACATCTTGTCGGCAAAGTCTGAGATTTCACTAAGTGTGAACTATGGTTGGAGATAATGTCAGTCTAAATATGATTTTCAGGCGGCGATGACGGTGACGCCGACGGGGAGCTCTCAAGAGGGGAGGAGGCGACACTGATCATGGCTTCTGTGTTTTGGTATTTTTTTTGCTTCTTAAATTCGGCTTAGGTGGAGAAGTTGTGATGGAGATCTGATTAAGGTAACTACAACGCTGGCCTAAGCAACAGTTTAAATAGCAGGATAGGCTAAATTTTTAAAATATTCATATTTTTAATTCTAATTAATAATTTAGGCCTAGTCAGATATTGACGGATGTTTATTTTTTTATTTTAGTTAGAGAGAGTCTTTTATTTTTTTTATTTGCGTATAAGAGAAATTAAAGATATATATATATATATATATATATATATATATATATATATATATATATATAATTAATTAAATAAATAAATAAATATATAATATAATATATATATTATATATATTAATAATTAAATAATTAAATAAATAAATTTTTATTTACACATTTTTATATGTATTAATAATTAAATAAATAAATAAATAAGTATATATATATATATATATAATTATTAATAAATAATAATTATATATATATAATAATAATATTTAATACATATATATTTCACATGATTAAAGATGATTATTATTTATTTTTTATATATTTATAATATTTTTTTGTTATTATATTATTTTAGACTCTCTTTCAATTCATAAATCTCATAATAATAACTATATATTATTTTCTTAATTTATAATATCAACAACAACAACAATAACAACAACAACAACAACAAGCCTTAATCCCACTAGTGTCTACTACATGAATCCTTCGTCTCCATTGTGTCCTATTATGTGTCAAATTCTCATTTAATTCAAGTATACTAAGATCACTTTTTATACATCTTAAACAAGTCTTTTTAGTCTACCTCTACCTTTCTTAACATAAGAAATCTAATGCATCTACTCTCCTAATCGGTCATCTGGACTGACGCTTTATGTGGCCAAACCATCTAAGACTCTCCTAATCTTATCTACCACCTGAGCTACTCCAACTTTTTCCAACATACTCATTTTGCATTCTATCTCTAAGAGTAAAGCCACTCATCCACCTAAGCATCCTCATCTCGTAACACTTAACTTAGTCTTATGCTTTCTTTTATTGGCCAACATTCTCGCACCATAAGTCATGGTCTTACCACCATCTTATAAAATTTTCCTTAAGTTTAAGTGGAACTTTTCTATCACATAATAAAGCCGATGCATTCCTCCACTTCAACCATCCAACTTGAATTCTACTAATAACATCTCCATCTATTTCACCATCATTTTGAACAATAGAGCCTAAATATCTCAATCGCTCACTCTTATTAATGACTTGATCACCTAAAGTCACAACACTATCACTAAAACTTCTACAACTAAAATTACACTCCATATATTCGCTTTAGATCTACTTAAACGAAAACCTTTAGACTCTAAAGTTGACCTCCATAATTCAAGTTTCTTGGACTCTCTCTAGTCTTATCAACAAGAAGAATGTCATCGAAAAAAGCATACACCAAGGTACATCTTCTTGTAAATGCCTCGTAAGAACATCCATAACTAAAGTAAAAAGATAAGGGCTTAATGTTGATCCTTGATGTAATCCAACCCAAATAGGAAAATATTTTCAATCCTCCTTGTGTTTGGACACAAGTAACAAGTATACATATCCTTAATGACTTGAATATAACCAATATTAACTTTTTTATGTTCTAGAACTCTCCAAAGAACATCTCTTGAGACTTTATCATAAGCTTTCTCTAAATCAATAAATATCATATGTAGATCCTTCTTACTTTCTATGCTTCTCCATCAAACCTCTTAACAAATGTATAGCATCCATAGTAGATCTACGCATGAAACCAAACTGATTGAGAAACTTCATCACATCGTAACCTATGCTCAATTACTCTCCCATAATTTTAATGTATGGCACATTAACTTAATTCCTCTATAATTTGCACACTCTTGTGCATCACCTTTATTCTTAAATATAGGAACCAACAAACTCTTTCTCCACTCATCTGATATTTTTTTAGTCTTTAAAATAACATTAAAAAGATTTGTAAGCCAAGAAATTCCTTGATCTCCTAAACATTTCCACACATCTATTGGAATATTATCCGGTCCTACTGTTTTTCCACATTTCATTTTCTTTAAAGCTTCACTAACTTCAGATTTACTAATACGACGATAAAAATGAAATTCTCTATTTTTGTTTAGGTATTAAGGTTGCTAAAATCAATCGTACTTTCAGATCCTTCATTGAAAAGTTTATCAAAATATCTCATCCACCTATTTTCAATATCTTTTTCTAAGAAAAGCACTTTATTATTTTCATCCTTAATACACCTCACTTGAACTAAGTCTTTACTTCTCCTATCTCTTGGTTGGCTAACTTATACATACATCTTTCACCTTCTTTGGTATCTAATCTATTGTATAAATCACTAAAAGCTAAATTTTTTTGCATCATATATTGCTTAGAATCTCTACAGCCATTTTATATCTTTCCCAATTCTCTGAATTTTACATCTAAACCAAGTTTTATAACAATGCTTCTTATTTTTATCTTTTCTTGACACTCGACTCCACCACCAACTATTCTTATTAAAAGATTTTTCCTTTTGATTCTCCAAGCACATCTTTAGCAACTTGCTTAATTTCATTTGATATTTTTTCCCACATAATGTTAGCTTGAACATCCCAAATTCTAATTCTTGTAGCTTGCTCTTAAAAATATTTTATTTGTGTTTTTTAAGTCCCCATCTAATCCTGGACAATAATTTAGTTTATTTTTTCTCTTACAACCTTTCATCTTAAAATCTAAAACTAATAATCGATGTTGGTACTTAAAATTTCACTTGAATGACCTTTACAATCTTTACAATCTAAACGATCTATTTTTCTTATCAAAAATAATCAATCTGTTTTACTAGATCCATTTTTATAAGTAATAATATGTTCATCTCTTTTCTTAAAAAAAAGTATTAGAACTACAAAATCATAAGCTAAAGAAAAAATCTAATATACCCCTACCTTCTTCATTAGTCACTCCAAATCCATAACCACCATGAATACTTTTAAAATCTTCTACCACTCTACCAACATGTCCATTTAAATCTCCTCCAATAAATACTTTTTTTCTTCAAGAGGTATCTTTGTATTAATCCTCTAATTCATTCCAAAATTTTTCTTTTGCTACCTCCAAACCTACTTGAGGAGCATGTATACACTTATAACATTGATAATCTTAGTATCAACAATAATCTTTAAAGCTATAATTCTATCTCCACATCTATTAATACTTATAACATTATCCTTCAAACTTTTATCTATAATCACACCTACACCATTTCTAGTTCGACTTTTACTCAATACCAAAGTTTAAAACCTAAACTATCAATCTCTTTGGCCTTCTCCCAAACCCATTTAGTTTCTTGAACACATAAAATATTTATCTTTCTATGAACCATAATATCTATTAATTCCATTAATTTACCTGTAAGAGTACCTATATTCCAAGATCCTAACCTAATTCTAGTTTCATGGACTAACTTCTTTGCCCACATCCGTCCAAAATGTGGGAACTTTTTAACATCGCAGGGCGATGTACGGCTTAGACATTTTTCACGATTGTATATACATACGCTGGGACGCCTCTAAGATAACACAATGATTTAAAGGATTCATGTCATGATTATTTCGACAAATTTTACTCTGTCGACTACCCAACGCAACCTCCACTTTTGCATCCGACTTGGGACCCAAGAATGGTAGTGTTAAAAAAATTCATGTCTTAATTTATAATATCAAAGTTATTAAAATTATGAAGATTTATAAATTAAAAAAGAAAAAAAAGAAATAAGTCTAAAATAATAATAATAACAAAAAAATATAAAAAATATAAATATATAAAAAAATAAATAATAATTCATCTTTAGTCACTTAAAATATATATGCATTAAAAATTATTATTATTATTATTATTATTATTATTATTATTATTATTATTATATATATATATATATATATATATAAAATATATATATATATATATACATATATTTATATATATATATATATACTTATTTAATTATTTAATTATTTAATTATTTAATTATTAATACATATATACTTATATTTATTTAATTAATTAATTATATATATATATCTTTAGTCTCTCTCTAAATAAAATGCTCTGCTTGCAAAAAAAAAAAAATCACCAGTCGTCTATCTACATTAACTATTTTCTTAAAAAAAAAAATTTTGATGCCTAAATTACTAATTAGGATTAAGAATGTGCCTATTTTAAAAATTTAACAGCAGGATAGAGGTTAATATTTTAAACTTTAATATTAATATTAAATGCTATAAATAAAAATAATATCAATAGTATGAAAATTTTATTTATATAACATTATTTGACATTATTAATATATTTTATTAACATTTTCAATATTATATTATATTAATCTTTATCTATTTTTTACAAAAACTAAAAATCAAATTTCTTTAATTACACTAATAATAACCATTAAAATTTCTAATAACATCTTAAAATCTCAAATCATGCAAAAATCTTAATATTTGATTATCGCACACACAAAAATATGTAATTAATTGCTTTTTATTGAAAAATAAAACATTCCTTAAAAAATAATATAAAAATTTATGATATGTAAAAAAAGCATTACATTTTTCTCATTCTAAATGACAGTTATAAACAAAATTCAAAGAAATTTGAATAGATGTATTTAAGAAATCTTGTCATACATGACAAATGACTGTTTTATATACATATATATATATATATATATATATATATATATATATATATATATACATATATATATACTTTTATATATAACTATATATATATATATATATATAGGTTGTCATTACATATATATATATATACATATATATATGAATTTAGGATTAAATTCGCTCAAATGTCCCCAAATATATATAAAAAAAACAAAATTCTCAAAAATTTGATAAATATTTAAATAAATTTTTTCACACTGCATTTCTTCTTCTTCTTCTTTTTAGATAATTAAACCCCCTAAGTTTCTAGTAATTCTACAAAAAAATAAATATGAGAGAAAATTTTTGATTAGAATGTTCAAATTAAATTTTAAAGCTTTTTTATTTATAAAATCTATTTTTATGTCATGTAAGAGGTAAAATCAATGAATTGAAGATTTTTTATAACTAATTAATTATTAGAAAATTTATTGATAAAGTCCATCACAATGAAATATTTAAATTAAAATTTTTGGAATTATATTTATGATGATTTTAACTTTGATTTTAGAAGTTAAGGGCCCGTTTGGGATCACTTTTATTTTTATTTTTTATTTTGTATTTTTATTTTATTTTATTTATATTTTATTTAAAAGTAAACTTGTTTGATTGTAATTATTATTTTTAAAAGTAATATTTTTTAATTTTGAAAATAAAAAATAAAATCATATAAAACACACTCTAAACAAATATATTTTTAAAAATAATATAAAAATAAAAACAAAAACATAAAACATAAAATATAAAATAAAACTGATCCCAAACGATCCCTAAATAAATGTTTAAATGAGATAAACAAAATGACATTTATTGAGTAGTAGAAAATTCACAAAAGTTGGGTAAAAATTTACATCTTAACTTTATACAAAAAATCGAGCACACACACAAATATAGAAAAGAAAACAAGAAATGTTAGAATTTTTACATGAAAAATTTTAGAAAAAGAAAAAAAAATCACGACTTCTAGCCCACTTCTAATATTTCACTTATATATATATATATATATATATATATATATATATATATATATCAATCTTCATATAATAAATTTACAAGAATATGCATGAAAAGTAAGCCAATGACAGCCTTAGATTAGATAAAAATGATTGTATAACAATGGTAAAACAGTAATGGCCATTGGTGATGGTTGGCAATGATAAAATGTGGTGATTGACGATGCTCCCATTAGTGATTGGTTTCAAGCTTTCTAGTTTGGCTATTGGATTCACCCTTCTCATGATAATAATTAAGTCATATTTATAGAATTTTTAGAATGATATTTTAACTATTATAACCAAAATCACAAGCACTCTATTAGTCATTTTATATTGATTCTTTTGAGCATAAATGATTTCTTGATGATTTAAATATTTTAATGACTTCTAATTTGACTGATCTTAAGATTGTTGGAGTTCTTTTATTAATCTGTTCGATTTAATTATAAGCATGTTAGATTTAAAGATCATTTAGTTAATAACTTAAAAAAAAATTCTAGTTACAATTTTGAAGCTTAATTTTAGCACATTTTTAAGAGGCCTAGCTAGTAAAAATGCTTCACACTATATCAACTTTGGAGTATAATGTTTGAATCTTTCCCGATAACGAGATTATAAAAATTGTATGTATGAAACTATAATGATGAGAACTCCAAAATCAGGTTATAATAGCTAAATAGCGGTAGTTAGGTTGTAGGATTGTTAGCAATGACAATAATAAGCGTCACATGATAATAAACTTCAAACTTTTAGCTCTCTCCTAACTTTCTCTCAAGTTTGTTTCTAACTCGTTTCTCCCCTTCATGACAAGAATGTGATCCTATTTATGAGATTTTGAGAAGGGTATTTTGATCATTGTACCCAAAAATCTCAAAACATTCCATTGGACGGCTTATATCGATTCATTTAATTTTTTTTGGTGATTTGACTATTCAAATCTTCGATTTGAGTGATCTTAGGCTCGTTGGATTTGTCTAGTTAAGTCACTCAACTTGACTATAATCACTTCAAATTTGGAAGCCATTTGATCATTCATTTAAGGTTTCGAAGTTTTCATATATTACTTTTGTACAAATTTGAGCTCAATTTTATCCGCTTTTATCATTGTTAAACTCGTCTCTCTGAGCCATTTAATTTAATTGTATACATACTTTAACTTAAAATTTGTGTTTTATTTATAAATTTTAGAGAGATGTCATTTATTATTAAGTGGGAGAAAAAAAAATTAATAAATAAATAAAAGGGTATGAAACTGGGTGCTAAAATTACGGTGCCATTAGGTCGGGCACGGTGCCCATCGAACTTTATGCAGTGGTGGAGAAGTTCACTCATCTAACCTTCAATAAAACCAACGACTTTTCTCCCCTCTTCACAAAAAAAAAAAATAAATAAAAAAAAATATATATATATATATATATATATATAATAATAATAATTAATTCAACTAACTTTCATCGAGCTGTTTAGGTCAAACGCAAACGCATAATTCGTCCTCATAGCATTTATTTGGCATCATTTCTCTTCACCGAACGTAAGAAATAATGAAATATTCAAGTAATTGACTACATATTTATATCATTTAAATATTTCAATTATTAAGATAAATTATAATAATTAAATCAAATATCACAACTAATGATTTTTTAAATATCACAATCAATGATTTTAGTGAAATAGGCTTAAAAAAAAAATTTTAAAATAGGCTAGTCGACCCTTAACCTAAAATATATTTTTTTTAAAAGAGAAATTTACATACATATCACATAATTCTTATGTATTTATATATCTAATATCACAGTTAGCGGGTAAAATATTTTTTTTTGGCCTAAAATATTATGTTTTTAATAAAAAGGGGAATTTACATACATACCACACAATTCTTATTTATTTACATATCTAACATTACATTAAAAAAAAAGGAAATTTACATACATATCACATAATTCTTATGTATTTATATATCTAATATCTAAAGTTAGATATTTACTTTTCTAATATTTTTCTATGCTTAAAAAGATGCATTTCATTTTTAAAAAGTGAATAAAGTAGTAATTTTGATGTGATATTGAAGATTAGAATGTTATATATATGTAAAAATTAAAATTTAGGTGTTAGATATATAAATACATAAGAATTGTGTGGTATTTATATAAATCCCCTAAAAAAATACAAATTTTATAATTTTGCTTTAGAGACCTCAACTTAATCTTTTTATACGAAATTAAAAAAAATTATAATATTTATATAAATATGAAATTTTAAATTTAAATATATAAAAATACAAGAATGAAGTTCTCTGTTAGACCAGGATACGTTAAAAATATATAATAAATAAATTTAGCTTATATTATATAAAATATTTAGCTTAAAATGTATAAATTATATATATATATATATATATATATATATATATATATATATATATATATTGATATGATCCCAAATCCTCAAATTACCAAATTATCACATACAACAATAATTACAGAGGAACAAGATCAATGTTTGCTTACAATAACAGAGCATAAAGACTACAGATATTACAAACAAAAATATCAGCTTTACAACATATGTAATCAAGATAACATGCTCGGAGGAATTAGAATAATAATAACAAGGCTGGATAGCATAATCCAATCCAAAAGCCAATTACAAATAAAACCAATAATCCATAAATGAAAATAACGGAGAAAAAGAATAGTAAACGAAGATTGGTAGCAAGAAAGCAAGAAGATCTGAATACACGAGGCAAGAGTAAATAATGTCTACAAAAGACATAGCAGAGACCAAGATCTAAAGCGAAAACTATAAATAGGGATGAGAAAAGCAAACAAAAGGTTGAAAATATTCAAAAGAAACTCTTCTCTCATTCCTTCTTTTCCCTCTCCTCAACCCCTTCCCGATCGCCATCGGAATCCACCCATCCTCACCACTGAAAACCTTATTTCTCCTCCTCCCCCCTTCTCTGGAGCGTCGACGGCTCGAACTGTCGAAACAAAACAGAACAAAGCAAGTATAAGGTTAGGTTAATTCAAAGCCTCATCCAATGACCAAGAAGTAGCAGCGCAAGCCAAGCAAAGGTTCAAATCCAATCTCAGAATCACGCTGCGCAGAAATCAACATCTGTAATCCACTCATTCCTATAAGAATCAAGAACCGCTTGATCAAAGATCAGATCCAAGGGCAGATCAGAAACCCGTTCAATCCGACGGTTCAAGGATCCATTCAAGAAGCACTCAATCCGCGTGATTAGATCCAACGGTTGAGAATAAGACGCTCAATCCAACGGTTCTCAAAACTCAGCCGGGTTCCAACCAAAATCAGTGAGTCAACTCAGTGAACAGAACTCAAGCCGCTAACGATGACACGCAGATCCATCGACACAAATCGTGACTAATTCATCTTTTAGACCATATCATTGGTGCTCTTGTTGATTACCACAAGGCACAAGACACACATCCAAAACACTTGAAGAATGTGTTACTAGATTAAAGCGAGAAGAAACAAATGACCTCGTCATTTCTGGTATTGATTGAAATATCAAGAAGATTGACGGCAATAAAAAATAGATTGGAAAAACAACCTCACATCCAGGTAGGTGATGCATCCCTTTCAGAATAATATTCTCTAAACAGACCACATACACACACATCCATGTCAATACCTATTAAAATAGATATGCCAAGGTTTAATGGAGACAAGTGCTTTTCAATATCACAATTTTGTTTATAAAGCGGTTTACATGGATGGACTGCACTTAGTATCAATATATGCATCTTAATAAATAGCTACAATCATGGACATAATTTAAAGAACAAGTTATTGAGATTTGGCCCATCTTTGTCAGATTTAAGGGTGAACTTGCTAAATTACAAATCTGATAACAATTTTATAATGAATTTGAGGAATTGTCAAATATATCGTATCCCACGAATTCTTACGAGTTGTTTTGAATCGTTTAAGTTTAAGTCATGAATCAAAAGGGAAGTAAGAGCATTGGCCAGTTCCTACAAAGCCTTCGGTTAAGCGATGGACAGGCATGAATTCACAATGCCAAGAAACTACGAGCAAATCAAGCCCAACAAACTAAACAAACACAAAGCTATCAACCACCTTTCTACACCTCCAAAGCAATCAATCAAAGCGATGTGTTGCCCAATAAACAAAATATTCTCATCCAGAAACTGACTCCAACACAATTAGAAGAAAGAAGAAAGAAAGGATTATGTTTTAATTGTGAGAAAAAAATATCACAAAGGGCATATATGTCAAGCCAAATTATTTGCCTTCATGATAGTCAATGAGGACCAAGAGTATCAATTACAGCATGATACTCAACTAGAAAGGCAGTGGATTCAAGAAGAAACATTAGAAACAAGCTTCAACTATCAACCATTCAATCCAGGCTAAGGCAAATGACATAGAGGTTGTATAAGTATACACATTATAAATACTTCTAACCACTAACTTAGCATAGATTTTATGTCAGATATAACCCAATTATATAGAATAAGATAGTCCATAGTAATAAGTCAGTTGGCACAAAATCCTTTACAGCCTCAAATAAGCTGGACAAACAGAGCAGTATCACATAATACAGTCACATACAAAGGAGGATTCATTTTCAGATAGGTTGGAGACCCATATAAATCACGCAGAAGCTCAAAACAACATGAAACAAATGGTCGAGAGATGTAGAGAGCAATCCAAGAATTAAACACTACAAACAGGATTCTACACAAAAAAAAACCCAACAGAATTACCAACTCAGTTCAGAGATGGGCAGATATTAGCCAAGACTATACAGTTTGGATCACAGAACAGTAATACAGGGAGATCAACACATTACAGAAACCTTAAAACAATGGGAAGGAAATTTTAGCCACAGATGTTTCTTGGATGACAAATAAAGAAATACAGAAAGCATCCCCAGAAGTTGACCTTGAGGACAAGGTCAGTGTGAGGAGGGGAGTAATGATATGATCCCAAATCCTCAAAGTACCAAATTATCACATACAACAATAATTACAGAGAACAAGACCAATGTTTGCAATACAAGAGCATAAAGACTACAGATATTACAAAAACAAAAATATCGCTTTACAACATATGTAATCAAGATAACATGCTCGGAAAGGAATTGCAGAATAATAATAACAAGGCCTGGATAGCATAATCCAATCCAACAGAAGCCAATTACAAAGACAAGCTAAAACCAATAATCCATATGAAATAATGGCCGAAAGAATAGTAGAGAGATTGGTAGCAAAGCAAGAAGTGCTGTGAATACATGGCGAAGAGGCAAGTATGTAAAATAACATAAATCGCTACAAAAGACATAGTGCAAGATCTAAAGAGAGCGTAAGAAAACTATAAATAGGGATGAGAAAAGCAAACAAAAGGTTGAAAATATTAAAAGAAACTCTTCTCTGTATTCCTTCTTTCCCTCTCCTCCAACCCCTTCCCCGATCGCCATCGCGGAATCCACCCATCCTCACCCCAGAAAAACCTTAGGTTTCTCCTCCTCCGCCCCTTCCTCCTCGGCGGCTCACTCGAAACAAAACAGAACAAAGCAAGTATAAGGTTAGGTTAATTCAAAGCCTCATCCAACGACCAAGAAGTAGCAGCGCAAGCCAAGCAAAGGTTCAGATCCAATCTCAGAATCACGCTGCGCAGAAATCAACATCTGTAATCCACTCATTCCTGTAAGAATCAAGAACCGCTTGATTAAAGATCAGATCCAAGGGCAGATCAGAAACCCGTTCAATCCGACGGTTCAAGGATCCATTCAAGAAGCACTCAATCCGCGTGATTAGATCCAACGGCTGAGAATAAGATGCTCAATCCAACGGTTCTCAAAACTCAGCCGGGTTCCAACCAAAATCAGTGAGTCAACTCAAACTGAAACTCAAGCCGGATCGGACCGTAATTGACGAGCAGATCCATCGACACAAATCTAATTAAATTTAGACCATATCATATATATATATATATATATATATATATATATATATATATATATATATATATATATATATATATATAAATTTAGCTTCAATATATATATATGTATAAATTTTTATGTAAATGTAAAATTAATTTTTTTTATTATAAATTTATTACATATTTTTAAACATACCCTGGCCTAACAGAGAACTTCATTCTTATATTTTTACATATTTAAATTTAAAATTTTATATTTACATAAATATTATAAATTTTTTTAATTTTATATAAAAAGATTATTAAATTTTAATAAAATTTATCTTTTTATGTATATAAAAATAAATATTTTTTAAATATAAAATTTATATATTTATTAAAAAAAGATAAATTAAAGTTGATGCTTCAAAGCAAAATTACAAAATTAGTATTTTTTGGGGGATTTATATACATACCACACAATTCTTATGTATTTACATATCAAATACCTCAATTTCAATTTTTACATATATAACACCCTAATATTCAATATCGTATCAAAAATATCTATTTATTCACTTTTTAAAAGTGATATGCACATTTTTAAGCATAAAAAAGTATTAAATAAGTAAATATTTAATTTTAGATGTTAGATATATAAATATATAAGAATTATGTGATATGTATGTAAATTCTCTTTTTTTAAATAAAAAATATATATATTTTACCATATATAAGAATTGTGTGATATGTATGTAAATTCTCCTTTTTTTAAAAAAAAATATTTTAGGTCAAAAAAAATTTTACGTGCTAACTGTGATGTTAGATATGTAAAAATATATAGAATTGTGTGATATGTATGTAAATTTTATTTTTTTTAAAAAAAAATATTTTAGGCCAGTCGCAGTCTATTTTGAATTTTTTTTTTAAGCCTATTTCACTAATTAAGATTTAAACAATGCTTAGTTTAAAAATTATGTCATAATAATAATATTAATTAATTCAACTAACTTTCATCGAGCTGTTTAGGTCAAACGCAAACGCATAATTCGTCCTCATAGCATTTATTTGGCATCATTTCTCTTCACCGAACATAAGAAATAATGAACTATTCAAGTAATTGACTACATATTTTATGGTTTAAGAATTTATATCATTTAAATATTTCATTTATTAAGATAAATTATAATAATTAAATCAAATATCACAACTAATGATTATTTAAATATCACAATCAATGATTTTAGTTAATAATTTTTTTTATCAAACAAACTTTTGTTAATTAAATTATAATTAGCTGACCACAGATAATATTAATTAGTTGATGTCAAATATCCTACTTAATCATTAATTAACAGTTTATAAAACAAATTGAATATAATAAATTTTTAATCAAATTAAAAAAATAGTATTGATTTATTTAAAATATTAATTTTTAGTTGATTACTTTTAATTATTGAGATTAGTTTAATACATTAATCAATATATTTTATTTAGGATTTAGGGGCTCCTGCATTCGTTAAATCCCATGCAAAATTAATAATTAATAAATCCGGGGTTTAACGCATAAATGAAGAGATTGACTTTAAGATTCTATTAGATTTAAAGTTGTCGTTTGTACCACTTGGCTGGATTCAACGTAGATCATGCAATTCTACTAAGAGCTACCTCTTCTTCTTTTTTTATATTTTTTTTCATTTTTTATGAAGTGGTGTCCACTTGGGGTCTCACCCATTCTGTGACTTACTTTAATATGAATAATTCCCGTGAAACCTAATGGCAACTTATCCACGTGTTTCGGACCCCACTTTTTTTTCCGCAGGTATACCGTGCTCTGATGAGGAATCGAATACGGACTAGGGAGTTTCCAACTGCGCTCGCCCTTATAAATGCGGTGAGTTGAGAAGCCACCTCTTAAAGATTTAAAAATAATATTTTATCTTTTTTTTCAAGTGAAATCTTATTTATATTTTAGTTTTTTATTAGGTAGATCAATATACCATTTATAAAAAAGAATCAAATTTCATTATTTTCACTATTTTTTGAAGATTAATTTATATATCATAAAAATTTGTATGGAGATTTATATATTATATAATTTTTATGTATTTATATATTTGATACATAAGTTTTAATATTTATTGATGATATGACTCTCAAAATACCTAGTCAAACAAATCTTGGCATTCAGCGATATGATTTTGAAAACCGTCGAGATCAAGACTTAAAATATCATCAATCTTTGGGGCATCAATTAAATCTCAAAATAGCTCTCAAATATGGAGTGTTTATAGTCAAATCAGCGTCTCGAGCCGGATCTAACGAGCCTAAGATCTCATAATTACTTCATTTGAGCATCCAAATGCTCAAAATACATCAAATTATCAAGGAATCATCCTGGCCGTCCGTCGAGGGGAGTGGTGCTTTACGAATTCTACAAGAATGCCCTCCTCCCATCTATAAATAGGCCCCATTCTCACATGAAGGGGAGCCAAGTGAAGTGAAGTGAGGTGAAGAAGAGAAGGCCAGTGAAGAAGAAGTGGAGGCTGAGCAAGTAAAGAAGAGAAGAGTCAAGCAAGGAAGAAAAGGAAGAGCGAGCAAGAAGAGGAAGAGTCAAGCAAGGAAGAAAAGGAAGAGTCCAAGCAAGGAAGAAAAAAAGAAAAGTCAGTGAGGAAGAAGAGGAAAGCAGTGAGGAGGAAGAACTCAAGCTTCAAGATCCTCAAGCAAAATCGCGCGATCGCACTCCACGTGCCATCAACAACCATACCATCGTCGTCATTGTTACCTTCACCGAAGTTACCCACATCTCCACCATCGATTAATTATAACGATCATTGTTATAGTTGTTCCTCTCTCGTGATTTGTGATCCGTTATCGGGAAGACTTTGTACTCACAGATACATAGTGGAAGCTTTTCTTGGGCTAGCCCTGGTTTTCCCTCTCTTTTGAGGTTTTCCACGTTAAAAATTCGAGTGTCTCTGTCTTTAATTACATTGTGTGTCTTTGGATGTCACAAGGCTAAAGCGTAACTCTCTTCTGTGGCTTTTTCGCAACAATTGATATAATATTTAAATATCATGTTTATATCAAAAAATTATGAGTGAAGAGAATATATTATTTTTTAAAATTAATATAAGAGATTATTTTATTTGATGTTAAAAATTTAATTGTTATATAAATAAACATCAGCATTTTAGTATTAGATATATAAACACATAAAAATTATAAATTAATAATAAATTTCTTATAATATTTTAATCCAAATTAAAGATTGTGATGTTAGGTATGTAAATAGATAAGAATTGTGTGGTATTTATATAAATTTCTAAAAAAATTAATATAGAAGAAATATAATAGTGTATTTTAAATACACTTTAATTATTTATAAGAATGTAAATCAAAATTTATGAATTTAATTTTTTGATGTTTGATTTGAATAAAAAATAAAATTAATGTAAATCTTAAAGTTGGTTGCCAACAACTGAGATGTTAATGGTGGACGATGATGATTGCAGATGTAAAATCGGCAAAAATGAGTAAATTTATTTTCACCGAATTTTAATTAAAAACTCCAAAAAAAAAAAAAAGGAATTAAAATTTATATATTGTATTTTTTTCAACAAACCGAACACAAATATTTTATTTTCATTGAAAAACAAAGCAATGTGTTGTTACCAATGTTATCAATGACGGCACAAAATTCAATTTAAATTTGCTGATAAGGTTGTTGCGTGCTAGAAAACCAATTGCGGTAGAGTAAAAGTATTCGCCTTAGCTTTATTGAAATCAAAGTCATGTATTTAAAAGTGAATAATAAAACTCTAGAATCTCGAAAAGGGAAAAAACGGCTCTAAAACTTTTATTTATGTATCACTTTGAGTACAAGATCTTCCCGAATCTGAATTCTGATTTGTATATGAAAGGGACACGATTCTTAGTAACAAACAATGTTGGATGATGTTGGCGGCGATGTTGGGCGATGTTGGCGATAATGACGATGTTGGCGATGATGTCGGCGATAGTGGTGGTGATGATGGCCGCAGCGGTGGTCGATGGGCGAGGATCAGCCGGTGGTGATGGCGGCCGGTGGTTAATCGTCGAATGATGACAGTGCTTGGAGGATCTTTAGAGCTCTCTCTCTCTCTTGGCCTCCTTTTTTTCACTTGGCTCCCCTATAAGGAATGAGGTATTTATATAATTGAAGGTGGCGTCTCAGAATACATGTAAAATCTAAACCACTCCTCTGTCCGGCTCATGATGATTCCCTTGATCATGAGGTATTTTGTGTATTTGAATGCTCAAATGATGTCTTATGAGATCTTGGGCTTGTTTGATTCGTCAAGGCGCTTCGATTTGACTATAAACACTCCATATTTGAAAGTTATTTAGGATTTAACCGATATCCCAAAGTTTCCAAAATATTTTAAGTGCTTGATCTCGACCGGTTTAACGGATCGCTTACTTTAGTATCAAGATTCGTGCGTCGACTAGTAGAGTTTTGGTCATATCATTGTGGATACTATCTCAATCATCAAAAAATATCGTGCAATACTTCAAAATAGTAAATTCTTCAACAATCGCATTAACCACATATTTTGAGAGAACAGATCTTCATGTAAGCACAAGATTATGACTTCTGCAGATGCATGGCAAATGCGTGTAGGTATGTAGCGAATTTTGAGGTTCTGGACCCACATCCGAGGTACATGTGAGTGCTGGCGCCATGGCGCAGCGCCATTGGCGGCGCCCGGCAGAAGCGGCCATGAGCGTCTGGCGGGTCTGGTCGCGCCTCAGCGTCAGCAACCTTGCGGGTCAGCGACGCGGATTCGGCGATGCGGATTCGTGAGTCGCAGGAGGAATTATGAAACGGGCGAAGCCGAGTAGCAGGGAATCTGTGTCATGGCGCCACGCCCACGGTTGCTTCGCGGGCGCGTTGAGCATTCGCCACTGGTGGCGGTCGGCATGGCGAGCAGACTGGCCAGTTCGACCAGGCCGGCGTTTAATGGCCAGGTGGCCAAAGTACGAACGCGGCTTTTTCGATTTCGGCGGTTTCCTTTTGG
This sequence comes from Cymbidium sinense, assembly GCA_021442155.1. Lineage (NCBI taxonomy): Eukaryota > Viridiplantae > Streptophyta > Magnoliopsida > Asparagales > Orchidaceae > Cymbidium > Cymbidium sinense. The sequence goes on from CM038219.1 coordinate 5,431,633, forward strand.
CTTTTAAATTTTGCCCTAGAAGGGTCTATAAAACCCCATGGGGGGACAAGGCACCTTCTCTTCTTCAGAGAAGAGTCGATCAGCCCGCCGATGCCGTCGTTGTTCCGGTTTTCCCGAAAAGTCAGCAGCCTTACTGTCCGGTTTGGCGATCAAGGCCCATGTCGTTGTTCCGGTTTTCCCTCGAAGAAGCGTCAACCGCCTGACCGTCGGGTTTGGAAGCGATCAAAGCGGTACTACCACGTTATTTGGTTTTCCCTCGAAAAGCGTCAGCCAGCGACGGGCCGTCGTTTGGAAGCGATCAAGACTCGCATTACTACGTCGTATTCGGTTTTCCCTCGAAAGAAGCGTCAGCCAACTCGTCGGACCGTCTGGTTTGAGGCCGACGGAGTGGTAAAACAGCGGCGGCGGCAGTGATGGTGAAGCTCGGTAGTCAGCGGAATGGCCGGCAGGTTGGCGGCGGTAACCGGATGATGGTCGGTGGTGGTGACCGATGATGGTGGTTAGCCCGAGGTGGTAGCGCAAATGGCAGGCAATAGTCGGCAATGGACGCGTAGAGATGACCGAAGACGATATATGATGGGTGGCAAGCGATGCCGATGATGGTCAGCCAGCGGTACCGCACGTGAATCAGCAGCGATGACCGGCAGCAGTAGTCAGCAGCGGTGACCGGCCGTAGTCAGCGACCGGACAGTTATTGGCGGGTGGATCGCAATGCGGCAATGGTCAACAGTGCAGCCGATCAGATCCGCGAGATACCAGCGCCGCGATAATTAGCCGGATTACCGGCGATAATTGCGCGTAGCCAGCGCGTTGAAGCGGAGATAACCTAATACTGGCCTTGCCGGCAACTATGACGCACCGGCGTGGTCAGCTGGCGCTAATAGTCAGCAATTGCGAATCAGTAGTTAAGCGGAATAACGCTGATAGTGAAATGGCGAGATGGTAGTGATGGCATAAAAGTGATAGTCGGCAGCGGTGGCAAATGTGGCGGTGACAAATGCGGCAGTAGTCAGCAATTGGCCAGCGTCGGTATCTGAGATGACCGCGAAGATGGTGGTGGCCGCGAGGTTGCCGGAGATGACCACGGAGATTGTCGGCGATGGTGGTAGTAATCCAGCGGTAGTCGGCAATGACTTCTATATAGTGGTTGGTGGCCGACGGGGTGGTCAGCGGCGCGGCAAACGGTTGTCGGCAGTGGCGGCGGCGTAATGAGTAGTTGGCGGATGAAGCGACGATGGTGATTTTCCTATCCGAGATTGTTTGTCGAGTGTGACTTCGATAACCGATGCTGTATGGAAGGTTGAATTGAATCCGAGATTTTTGACCTATCAGGTTATTTGTCGAGTGTGACTTCGACGCTTAACTTGTATGGTAGAAATTGAATTGAATCAATTTTTGACCTATCCAGTTGTTTGTCGGTGTTGCGATGGCGTTACACTGTGGAAGAGGTTGAATTGAATCCGTGAGGATTTTTGACATATCCGAGTTCGTCGTGGTGTTACTCAATGACGTTAACCTGCATGGAAGAGGTCAAATTGAATCCGGTGATTTTGACCTATCCGGTGTGTTTGTCGTGGTGTTACCCACGACGCTAACTCCGTATGAAGAGTGGAAGTCCAACAAGACCTTTTGACCTATCCTAGTTGTTTGTCGAAGTTTTGCTCGGCGACGCTAACCTCGTGTGGAAGAGGTCGTAGAAGTCCACCAAGGACCTTTTGACCTATCCTAGGTTGTTTGTCGAAGCCTCGTCGACGCTAACCCATGGAAGAGGCAAGTAGGAAGTCCACCAAGGACCTTTTGACCCATCCAGGTTGTCGAGTCTTGCTCATGACGCTAACCTCAGGTCGAAGTGAAGAAGTCCACCAAGACCTTTGACCCATCCTAGGTTGTTTGTCGAAGTCTTTGCTCGATGACGCTAACCTATGTGGAAGAGGTCGCATTAAAACATCCATGGTTGTAGCCAAAGTTGCTCCTTAACGTTGGTCTTGTTTTTCCATGAGTATGATTGGAAAATCATAATTTGCAAAGCTATATCTCTTCTCAATGTTGAAATATCCTCCAACTTTAACTTGTTTCTTGGGATGATAATCAATTAGATGCTTAACATGGGTGATCTTCCGAGATTGAGAGTTGCCCCCCAGTTCCCGATAGAATCTGAAGGAACAAAGTTTGATGAATCTTCATTCTTCTCTTGCGCTCTTTAAAAGCTTGAAATGATCCACCTCGATTGTGGGTTTGATCTTATTGGGAAACTTGGTCGTCATACAAGATGAAATAATGGGAATCAGCTTCCCACAGAGGGCGCCAAACTGCTTGAAAACCACATGGTAGAGTAAAAGCCTTTACCACTAGAAATCCAAAGACAATAATGATATTTAAAGAGTGAACAATAAAACTGTAATTTTACGTGAAAATCTCAAAAGAGGGAAAACCATGGGCCTAGCAAAAAATCTTCCATTATGTATCTGCTTTGAGTACAAGATCTTCCCATACCGGATTACAGATTTGTATGAGAGGACAAATACAAGAATGCATATGGATGACGACGACGATAATGAATACGATGACGATGATGTCGATGACAAGGGTGATGACCAAATGTGGCCGACGACCACGGCGACGGATAGACGTGTGGTTAATAACCGCCGAATGATGACACGACAGCTTGGAGGATCTTTAGAGCTCTCTCCTCTCTTACTCCTTTTCCTTCATTGGCCCCCCTCATATAATGAAATGAGCTATTTATAGATTGGGAGCGTCTCAGAATACATGCAAAATCCGAACCACTCCTCTCCATCGGACGGCTCATGATGATTCCCTTGATCATATGAGGTATTTTGTGTATTTGAATGCTCAAATGATGTCGGAATTATGAGATCTTGGGCTTGTTTGATTCGGCTCGTCAAGACGCTCGATTTGACTATAAACACTCCATATTTGAAAGCTATTTAGGGATTTAACTGATATCCCAAAGTTTCCAAGAATATTTTAAGTGCTTGATCTCGACCAGTTTCAACTTCGGATCGGCTTACTTTTAGTATCAAGATTCGTGCGACTAGTAGAGTTTTCAGGGTCATATCAAAGGTAAATGGTAATATATAAATAAATATGATTCTAACTAAATAAGCTTATCATCAATCTCATTTCACTAAATCTTCATATAAAAAAACATGGTTAAAAACAAATTTTCAATTTGCATTTTTTTTAGCTTTCATTAAGTTTTAACAATTTTATTTATAACATACACAAATAATGAGTTTAATTCAATTATCGAAGGAAAAATAAATATTGTCTTGGCATCTAAGGATATGTGATTGTAATTAGATGTCATCGGTGGTTCGACGTAGTGATTGATGATGATGGTCTATTGCAATTGTTGAGCGTTGGTGGCTCGAATTCTTGGTCGATAGTGGTGATTCGATAATGATGATCAAAATGTGATTTTGAGGTTTGATATGACCCTGAAAATTCTACTAATCGAAGCACGAATCTTGACGTAGAAAGCAATCTGATCGTGAATCAAGACTAACCGAGATCAAACGTTTATTATCAATCGACTCTTAAACATGGAGTGTTTATAGTCAAATCGAGTGTCCGATGAGCAATCTAACAAGCCGTCATGAAGTGGAGTGGTTATGGGTTTTGCATATATTTAGAGACGCCACTCCAATCTATAGCTTATTCTATGAGAGAAGCTGAGAGAGCTAAAGATATCATTGATCAACTTCTCTGATCCTCGACGTCCAATCTCTGTCCATCATGACTTCTACCGATTATTCTGATTGATTGTCATTGCAGTTCCCCTCATTTCCACCTGATCTACGCTCACCATCATTCTACTACTAAGAATCGAAACATGAACGCTATTATATATATGTTGTCCGATTTTGGGATTCCCATTGTCAGCCCTTCTCATATACAATTATGTAATCCCATATCAGGAAAACTTGTACTCCAAAATAAATATATAGTGGAAGCTTTTACTGGGCTAGGCCCCGTGATTTTTTCCCTCTTTTCGAGATTTTTCATGTAAAAATTCTGGAGTTTTCTTGTTCACTCTTTAAATACCTGTGTGTGTGTTGGATTTCACGACAAAGCTAAGGCGTAAACTTTCACTCTACCGCAACTGATTTTCTAGCACGCAACAAGGTTGATGTTCTATTGGTGGTGGTCGAATGGTACTGTTCAATGCAACAATCTAATGCAGTGGTTAAGTAGGGTTGATCTAATGTGGTGGTCAACAATAATGGTCTCATAGCAGCGGTGTGATGACAATGATTAAACAGTGACAACTTTCTATAGTGACAATCCAGTGATGGGGATTGAGTAGCGGTGGTTCTTTAACAATGGTTGTCAAAGGATGATACTAGTCTGATGACAATGGATTATGTGGTGGTAGTCATAAGATGCTAGTGGTTGGTAGTGTCACCTTGATGATGATGGTCTGGTGATGAGAGCTCAACGATGATGATTTGATGATCGTTCAATGATGATTCTTAGGGAGAGCTTAAAGATCCTTCAAGCCTTTGAGTGTTCGACCTTCGGTAGCTTAGTCTCTTTATAAAGAGACTGAATGTCCTATTTATAGAATTAGAGAGTGATAACTCTTATTAATATTACTAAAATCAAGAGTATTCCATCTAACATAAGAGTTGATTCATTGATCATGTGATATTTTTTCAATATTTGAACATCTTAATAATGTTAGAATTGAGCGAACTTGAGCTCGTGAATTTGTATTGTCGACACGCACAATTTTATTATTACTGTGCGAGATTTAGATACCATTTTATTCTTCAATAAATATTATAAAATTTCTTATTATACTTTTTGACTCAAATTGAATCACAGTAAGTATCACTAAAAATTAATTGAGACATTCATTTTGATAATAAATTTATTAAAATTTAATTTAATTTTCATGATGATTGATATGACATTCAAAATTCCCCTAGTTGAAGCATGAAGCTTAAGGGCAAAGGCAAGCTGATCCCAAGTCGAAATCAATCAAGATCAAGCACCTGAAACATCATCAAAAACTTTGGAACATGAATTAAACCTCTGAATGATCATCAAATATAGAGTATTTATAGTCAAATCGAGCATCTCGATGAGCTGAATCTAACAACCCTAAGATCTCACAATTCTGACCTCATTTGAGCATCCAAATGTTTGAAATACATCAAATGATCAAAAGGAATCGTCCAGAACCATCCGATGGGGAGGAGTGGTTTGGATTTTCCATGTATTTACAAGACTGCCACTCCACCAATCTATAAATAGCCCCTCATATTCCATATGAAGAGAGACTTTTGGAGGCCAAGAAGGAGAGGAGCAAAGAAGGAGGAGAGAGAGCTTCGAAGATTCCCCGAAGGAGATCGCCACCGCCGACGATCGCCAACCACCACCGCCGCCCGCTACCGACTGCCGCCAATCACATCTTCCTTTCATTTCGCGGTTGTTCCTATATTTCGCGAAATTGTTCTGATTTCCACCGAAGTTCCTACACGCAGCCCACACCATCACCGCCGCACACTAAGAACTATTACAACCTCGACCATTGTTACATACTGTTGTCCCTTTCTCAGATATCTTGTAATCCGTTATCGGAAGATTCGATTTCGAAGTTATATACATAGTGGAACATTTTGTTTGCCAGCGTGGTTTTCCTCTTTCGAGGTTTTCCACGTTAAAACTTCCGGAGTTCTCTCGCCACTCTTTAAATACCGTGTGTTTGGATTAATCAACAAAGCGAACTTTCACTCTACATCGGTCTTCCAGACGCAAGCTTATGCCTCATGGAAGAGACTCCTCAATCATACTTTTATAACACCTACATCATGACCAAAAGCAATCTTCGTAACACCGGAGCCTCTCGCTCTAACTCGCCACTCAAACCAATCTGAATCGGGACGCCAAGCTTTCCGCCCCACTTCAATGGGCATGACTGTTGGCTAAGGCACGCAGTGAATCTCTTTAAGAACGTGCCGAATGGAAGAGTCTCAAAATGAGATGATGACTTTACGAGGAACACAACAACCTCCATCACGAAACACACCGCCTCAAGATCGATTATTACTAGGAGGACAATATGTCGCTTCTGGGACGTTCCACCATCTCCAAACCGTGATGAACTTCGACACCTCCCACCCATCCATCATGCGCCCAACCACCGCCAATCCATTATTGCCGTATGGGCATTCTCACCACATTGACCTACTTCGCAGTATGTTTTGTCCCTTTCTTGTATAACATCTTGCCGTCCGGATTATCGGGAAGATTCTACGAGTTATATACATAGTGGTAGGGGGTGAGGTACCGTGGTTTTTTGATTTTTACGTTAAAACTTGGGAGTTCTGCTCTTTCTTTCATCTGTGTGTCTTTGGAATTGTCAATGAAAGGCCAAGGCGTAAACTTTCCTTTCACCGCAACTGGTCTTCCGACACTCAACAATGATATTATTCACATCATCTCTTGATATTCGCCTCTCATTCTCCTCACTCTCACATCCTTCTCCCATCAAACCATTAATAGTTGATTTATATGTGATAGCTTAATTTATTGTTTTCATCATCTTTTCACAATAAATTATATAATTAATAGATTAGGTATTCTTTATTGTAGCTTAACTAATTTATGATACTTATTATAATTTATCCAAAGATTTAAAAAAATGGTGATTTTTTTTTAATTTCTTGGATGACAAAATTATATCGTTATTTTAAGAGTTTTTCTTTTAAATATTAAAATATTGATTTTGAACTTGATTTATTAATCAAATATAAGATATAGCTTAAAACTTACTTCTAAAATTTTGAGATAATTAATAAGGTGGCTTGTTCATTATGGAAGAGATAGATATGATTTTTATTAAAATTAATATTATAATAAAATAATAAAAAATAAAAAATTGTAAGAAAAAATATTAAAAAATTACTTGATGTAGAAAATGATATATAATTTTTATTTTTTAACTGATTAATACTTAAATTATTAAATTTTAATATGTTTTAAATTTATTATATAACAATATTTTTTAAACAATTAATTTTCAAACTAATGAGTATATTTATCAAATTAAATTTGCGATTGAAAAAATAACTCATTTATACCGCTAACATTTCTATTTTGGGCTTTTACGTACGTAATCATTTCATTTTTTTATATTTACAAATCAATCTTTTTTAATCTTAATTTTATAAATTTATATTTAAATATTAAAATTCATAACAAAAGCTGAATTCATACAGCAAATTTTTTTTTAGAAGTTAAAATAAAAAAAGATTTACATACGTATCACACATTTTTTATGCATTTATATATTTAATATTTAAAATTTAATATTTATCTAATATTTTAAAAATGAACGAAAAAATTTAAATTTAAATATTAGTTATGTAAATATATAAAATTTGTGTGATAATATGTAAATTCGCCTAAAATACAACACTATCGTTTCATTTGACCCTTGGCGCCACCTTGAGAGGCAAGGCAAATCGAACGGACATCAAAAGCCCGTTTTCGCGATCAACGGCTGTTCCCCTGAAACGGCTGCTCCTTCATTCTTAAACCCTACGCTCCTCAAAACCCTTCTTTTTCCCCGTATCTGGGACCTTGTCGCCGATCAGTAACCGCCTTACTCTTCCAATTGCTTCCTTCTCTGGCCTAAATTCTCCGGCGAGGAGATGGCTAGAGTCCACCTTGCAATTTTATCCTCCGCGATAGCCTCTGCGGCGGTAGCGGTGGATCGCGCCTACGCCGATAGCACGTTCCAATTTCCTTCCTTATCTTCTCCTTCTACTCCTGCTCGAGATTCTTCCGCCGGCGCTTCCACTACTGGAGTTGGCCCTCCTCAGACCCCGCCGCCGGAAGAGACGAGGGTTCGCAACGACAATCCACGGACAACTGCGTCAGGATTCGATCCAGTAGCGTTGGAGAGGGGAGCGAAAGCCTTGAGAGAGATTAACAATTCATCGCACGCCAAGAAGGTAGCCACATGGTTTACAATTTTTTGTTTTTTTTATGGAGCCTAATGCCACAGCCCTAGAGTGTAGAATTCAGTTGTAAGTTGTCTTCTGTTTTTGCAGGTTTTTGAATTGTTGAGAAAGCAAGAAGAGACGAGGCAAACAGAGTTGGCTGCAGATAAAGCGAAGTTCCAGGCTCTACAATCTCAGCATGAAACCGTTAGTCTTGAAATCTGAATTGTACAATCTTTGAAATGAGGCTTTGGTCTATCTCTAGTTCTGTTGGCAGAAATGAAATAAAAGATAGCCGATTCACAGTTTGAAAGAAATGTCAACTTTTATGGTTTTGTTGTATGCTAGTAATGTTATTTAATCCCAGCATAGTTTCAAGGAGAAATTGCACTTGATGTAGGGAACATATCCCACACATAAGATGTCAGCATCTAACCATAGAGTTGGCACCCAGTGATCCTAGGAGATGTGTTAGGCACTCAGTAATCCGATGAATGTAAAGACACTGAAAGTGGAGTGTTATATAATGAATAAATTTGACTTGAGATTAGAATTTATTGCTGAAGTTGAGTGCAGAATTGATGTTTATGTAGGATGCAGGTATAGATTCTATTATAGTTATAATGGGTGTGCCAGCACTTCTCTTATAATCTGGCCCTTTGCACATCACCTCAAATGTTTGTTTGCATTGATGTTTTGATCTTAACATATCTCGAGGTAAAATCAAGAGATGTTGGACAAATCTCAATGTGTTGACTTGGACAAAGCTCAATTTGAATTGACTCAATTCAGTTCCATTGGATTGTTCTTGAGGGGTACTTACCTACCTTTGGGTGCCTAAGAGCAGACCCACCTTTAGATTGTGGGTGCTCATAGTGATCAGACTCAAGGATGAAATTGGAAGGTGGGTTGACATCATTGCCAAGGGTGGACTTGAGTTTTGGCTTCCTTTCTTGTATACTTGATTGTTGGGGACTGCATGCCAAAAATGAAAGAAATAACTTCTTCATTGTTGGGAACTCTCTAGTCAATGTTGATGAGGACATGTAGTGCTAGCATTGCTTAAATGCTCTAAGTAGTAGAAGTGTGTTTTTCTACCAAACAACACTTAAGGTAGTCGATAACTGACGCTAATAGAAGATTGGTATATTGGTTTAGCTTTATCCTCTTAACATGGCCTCAAGGTAAGTTGGATATTGCCCATACTTTGTCAATAACGAAAAGCAAATCATAAAATGAAGGTATCATAGAGTCATAATGTATAGTGTGGCACATATTGTGATATTGTTTAAAAATATCACAGAACATGAAAAACTCATGAATAATTATTAAAAAATTAGCTATGTAGAGAAATATATCCAAATGCAAGAAAGGCACTATCAATTTTATATAAATAGAAAATAATATTATTTTACCATATTAATACATCCGCCAATGGCTTGTGCAAATTTATTAGTATTATATGAACTTTTTAATGGTATTATAGGAGTTCATTGGCATTATATGATTTAGGTGAACATTAATGAATTATAGTAACAGAGAGGTGATCAACAAGAGTAGGAAATAGTTTTAGTCAAATCGAAATTGATGCGATCAAGTATTAATTCTTGATTTAAATTAATTATTTGAAATTAAGCCAATCTTACATCAAATCTTTGATCTAAGCATCCATCATCTAACCTATTTTTTAATGCATTCAATTATTCAACTTTAATAGCAAATGATAGACTAGCAACAAAAATGTGAATCATGAATATAATTTAAAGATAAAGGAAAGTAAATGGATAAATTCCAAGTCCTTTAACCATTATAATTAATAAAAACTTGGACATAATATGTGCTAATCCTTGAAAAAGTTGCTATAATTTATCTATTATTTTTGCTATATTTATACTTTTAAAGGTGTTTCTTAAATATTTATATCACAACCAAAATGTAAAACTAGAAAGAAGAGACATTATTTCAGTTAGGGAAAGCTTTGGGAGATTGAAGAATGTTTAAGTGACTCAAATATATATATATATAAGGAAAATGTTCATATTAAGTGGAAAAATTATATGAAAAGCTCATTTTTTTGGCTGATAGAAAGAAAAATGAGAAAACATACAGAAAGTTTAACTTTAGGCAAGAGACATCCCTACACTATACATAAAAAAAAAGATATATCTTTGTTCAATGTCTAACAATAATAAAAATAGTTGTGTAGCCATTTTTAAAGCTCCACCAAACATATTATCATAGAACACTTGAGCGGCTAAAACACTACATATAAAAGAAGATAAGGATTTGTACTTTCAACAAATTATTGTGTTACTTCAATTAGTCTATAAAACAAATTAGTTATGAGAGATGAACTTAATAATAAAATCATTTCAATTATTCTATATCTAAACTCCAACAAATTTTTTTTCTTCATACAATTAACTTAAATAAATTAATCAGTTAAAAAAATAAAAAATAAGTAGAAAAATAAAATATAACGTGCCATATCTGCTATGTGCTATAGTGCATGCATACCATGATTGCACGTTATTTTTGTTTGCTTCACATTGTCAAGCATATAGTGCATGAGGTGTAGTCTATGCTACAAGCTATAACATATTGCTATTTGGTGCTATTGACAGGCATGTAGTTGATCTAAAACTAAGGAGCTAGTTGTTTGATCGACAAGGCTCTTAGATAAGGCCCTAGTTGGATCCTTTGAGTGGAAGTTTTATATGGATGGGAAGAGGCTTCCAAAATCAGATGGAGTATGCTTTATAACACACCTCCTAGGATTGTTTTTGAGAGTGCCTGCTGATGTAGCTCACAATAGAAGTTGGAATGAAGATGAAAGTGGTGAATTGAAAAATTGAGGTCATGATTGGAAAATATAAATATATTACAAAACATCATTGTCTTCTTTCACTCATACAGATCTTACTCAAAAAAGATAAACATCACTCACTCTCAAGAATAATAGTAGCTTCAAAGATATGATCAAGCAAAAAGTGGCTTCCATCATATCCAAATGCTATTTATAATATTCAACACTGCAGTTTGTTCCATATAAAAACCTGTAATAGTTGGGGAATAATAATTAGTGGTTATGACATGTAAAGCTTCTTCATATTCTCCTCCATAGAGAAAACTCACCATCAAGTTTAATATTGCTTTAATCGAGTCACCATGATATGGACATTTTTATGGTATATTGAATGTTGGATTAATACAAATTACATTAGATAATTTCATATGCATTTGGTTTAAATTTCTCTAAGATAAGTGATTTTATATTCGATTTTATGGTATGTTTCAACAGGGAATCTCTCCTCCCATTGAATTATGAGGAGTAAAAAAAAATTATATGATTGTGAATAAGAAACCAATTTGGTATTTTTAGAATTCAATTACTTTTAGCTTTCAAAAATGAAAGATCTTCATTGTTGGAATGCAATATAAATTCCATGTGAGTAAAATAATGGCAACAAAATTGCTAAGCTTGAGCAATTGCATAAAACTCCTACACATATGAGTACTTTTTTTTTGTATTGTTTAGTTTTCACCAAAGATTATAATTGGATTTTTAATAATGAAACCAATGCCAATAGTAGATTTGTCACATTCATCTTTAAAAGCTTCAGTAAAAGTAGGCAAAGCAAGTTCATGTGCTTTGGTTTATTTAATTGTTTTTTTTTTATGTCTTCATTCATCATCATGCGAGTGTTCTTTTTATAAGAAGTGAAATACATTTTATTAAAATTTAATGCAAATATTTATTTTTTATTTTTCTGTATTCTATATAGCCTAGTATGTAGCATCATGCAACTTCAGGTAACTTATTCATGCTTACTTGTCTTGTAACTGAACCATGCATTTTATGACATTTAGAGCATTTTGAATGTTGGCCCCCATTATGACTTCATGAATCCTTATTTTCCAATTTTTTTTTGTTGAGCTATGTTTAAGTTAAATTTCTTTTTCAAAATATATTTTGAACAACTTCTATTCATGTTAGACACTAATTTTATTTGCCATCAAATGAGTTCATCTTTTATCCTTAGGTCCACACTAGCCTTTTTACTCCATTTTACTACTTTAAATAGTTGGGGCAAGAAACCTTTTTAGTTTCATTTGGTGTAGCTCTCACTTCTTTGTTGTATCATTTGGTATTGTGTTCCTTATATTTATAATCTTGTAGTCTCTTTCACTCTTTTTGCTTAATGGTGGTAGTTTTATTCTCTTTAATATTGTCTTCTTATAATACCCCTCTTGGTTTTACATTTAGATCCATACAATAGGTAACTATTCTTGGTCATAGCATTTGTGTATGTAATTTGGGCTAAGAGTTTAGATTGAAAATAGCTCAAAGATTGAATCTATGCTATGAACCAAAATTTGGCTAGGTTGAAGTTTGGTGCCAATATTGAATTGGCTTAGATCAGATCGAATGGATTGCAATCAACTTGAAATATTATGTGTATATATGCTTATAAAATAAAATAAAAGAGGATTTTGAGTATCTTAAAATCGAACTAAGTTGGTTTAAGTTGACTTGAAATAGAATCAGTTTTTGCTGTGAACTAATTTTGAGCTTACATTGAATTGGCTTGTTATTAGATAATTCTTAAATATAAAAAGGGAGGTATATTCTAGACACATTGTCTCACCTTTTTTTTTTATTCTATCATAAATGATACTTTTATGAATCTGACTTATTTGATTTATTTTTGTCTCTTTTTCAAATGTAGCCAATATGAGGTTTGTTCTTGAAAGGTTCAAGGAGTTTTGTGGTTAGCATGATGAGCTTTGTCTTATGTTTTCTTTAAACATTCTTCTATCTTTTTCTATATATTTTTTATACTTTGTAGGTAAGGTTATAATACATTCATCTCAAACTGCTATTCGCTAAGGCCATTAATTTGGCTTAAAAATTTAAGTTTGCTTGAACCTTAGTTTTGTTTTTCCTCGAATCAAGCTGAAATTATATCTTATTTAAAGAATTAATGAACCTATTAACATCAACCAATAAGTCATTTAGTCCTTTCTTAGTATTGCATGGGAGTAAGGAAGTTGATGGAGTTGCTTTTGTAAGGTTGACCAAGTATTGGAGTGTTATAGAGAAGACAACATTTTAAAGACCATTTCACTTCTAAGTGCATCTTGGGTGAAAATACATATCTTTTGGCTAAACAAGATTTTTTATCTTCCAAAGAGCCTTACGACCCTTGATAATATGGTAAATGAGTCTATTGTACTTGGTGATCCGACCAACTCCTTGAATGGTGCATAATTAATGTTCATGGTCGAGTGGCCCATCTTTCATGCAAAAAGCCGATGACTTGCCTTCCTCTAATGTTCTCATGATCCATTGATTGTAGTTCATTAACTTTTCATGAAACATATGTAAGATAGGCATTTTCATAAATAACACTAAAAAAAATTAATAATTTAGTTGTTTTGACATCTTTTCGCTATTTTGCTTCGAGCAATTTCTTGTATGTAATAATCAATTATGTATACTGTTCACTCAATCCGCCTTGTTTGCGATATTATAGTGGTTTGTGATCTACATATAGGATTGTCTCCTTCACCAAAAAGTTCATTCTTTACTTTTTGCTCACTGCAATGTGAATAACTCATTTTTGAATGATTTTAGGAGCTCACTAAGATGTTTCATAGTGATAGGCTAAAAGTCTCTTATAAAGAATGGGTATTACTCCAATGTGACATAAATGGATGCATCATTCTTTAACTTAAAGGATCTATGCAAATTGGGAAGGTTCAAATTGGTGCTTTAGCATCTTTCATAGCAATCGGATGATATTCTCCTCATGCTCTTTTCAATTGAGTTTTTGGCTAACTTTTTAGAGGGTTGTCAGGCATTAATGTCTTTTTTACTTGTTTAGTTGGTTTAAGTGAAAAACAAAATCTCATTTAAGAAAGTTAGGTGTTCTCCGCTTAAGATTTGAATATAAACTTAGTCAAATTCATTGTTGAGTTTTGCAAGAAAATCAACAACCCTTTGCTTTATACAAATTTGTTGAGAATATTATCATCCTACACTTTATCTTGAGATCATAATAGTAATTTAGTTCTAGCTGCTACACTTTATTGCATTAAAATATTCAATGATTGAGAGATTTCTTGCTTAGTTGTTGAAATTTTTGTCTTGATTTCATAGATGAGTGTGGCATCTTTAACTTTTGAGTAAGCCTATTTGACAGCTTTCTAAATATTTTTTTATTGCTGTGACAAACGTTTTGGCCTACTGATTTCTCGCATCTTGTTTGGACTGCTGATTGTTGTCAATGGAGCAATCCATGGCCTCCTTTTTTTCTCTTGTACATAGATCTGTGGAAGAGGTATTTTCTTGTTTTGGCAATTGATCCGTGGCCTCTGTTTTTCCTTTTTAATTAATTATGCCGACTCTTAATAGATCTATTGGCCTTTTAATGGATGCATTTGAAGTAATATCTTTTGAAATATATTTGTGAATTTTGATTATTAGTGGAAGGTTGAATTTTTCCTATCTTGCAGGATAGACAGCGAGTAATATATGAAGAACAAAAAAAACTGGTTCAGCAGCAGGCACAAACAAAGGCTCAAATGGCTCGTTATGATGATGAATTGGCTAGAAAGAGAATGCAGGCATGCCATTTCCTTATTCTGGAAATAGTTTTTTGTTGCTTGTAATTTAGGCTCTAACTTTGTTCTTTTTTTAATGCAGGCAGAACATGAAAGTCAAAGAGCTAGAAATCAAGAACTTGTAAAAATGCAAGAAGAATCTTCCATTAGACAGGAGCAAATTCGACGGGCTACTGAAGAGCAAATTCAAGCTCAGAAACGGCAAACTGAGAAAGAAAGAGCGGAGATTGAGCGTGAGACAATCCGAGTGAAAGCTCTGGCAGAAGCTGAAGGGAGAGCACATGAAGCCAAACTCGCTGAAGAGGTAAATAGACGGATGCTTATAGAAAAAGCCAATGCGGAAAGAGAGAAATGGGTTTCAGCTATAAATACGACATTTGAACATATAGGAGGTGATAACTCTGATGTATTCATGCACGGACAAAGTCTTATTTTTTTTCATTTAATATCCCTTTCCTGTTTAGAATTTTGTGCTACTGAATTTTTTAGTTGCTGTTGATATTTCCTGCTTCATTTAAGTTGTTTAGCTATTTTTTGATGAATTTAATTGGGACTGGCAATTCTTTTAGCTATATAGTCTCTATGTTAGAAATCACAGCAAGGTTGGGAGGGACTTGTGTTAAAATGGTTTGTTAAAATGGTTTAAGTACGTTTCTGCTTCACGTGCCAGGGATTTCTTTCACAAGTCCTTATTAATAAATGATCTGAGAGGGATTCTCTCAACTTAAATTTAAATCCAAATTAAGTCTTTGTGTTTTAAATAAAAACTTTTTTTTGTGACTGTTTAGATATGGTTATAGGAATCTATCCTTCTGGTTGAAGTGCAAATCTTTTGCAAACTCTGAAACCTCTATACATGGATTCCTTGAAATTTTATTCTGCTACAATATTACAAGTCGAAAAATCTTGACCATTCTTTTTTTAGTTGTTGAAAGGTATTTTCTATCAGTTGTCATCATGAATGACTACCCACGATTTGAACCAATAACCTGTTGGATAGGTAGCCATTGTTTAACCATTAGGCTTACAATAAGCTTGAGAAAATTGTCTCACTTGAGAGTCCATAATAATTTGATCTGGATGAATTGCACTCCTTTCTCTATCTATCACCTCTACATGATAGAAAGGGTTTACTCTGTTGATGTTAATGCCAGCATTTATAATGTGGGTTAAGGATGAATTACATTCCTTTCGTTGAGACAGTCACTGAGAAGCTACAAAATGATACCTCTGTTTTCAGCAAAATAATGATAAGCTTAATCCTCATCTAGATAACTAGGTTGTTGAAAGAAAAATTTTGGTGGAAGGTCTCTAAGAGCTGCTTTGTTCAATGTAATTTAGGTAATAACGTTATTTGGATAATATGGCTATTCAGGTAGCACTATTATCCATCAACTGTGATTATCAGTGATTTTGATGCCATAAGATAGGATATGAGTGCCACTTTTGAAATTATTATTTAAAGATGTCTTGAAACTAAAAAGATGATGTCTACTAACAATATGATATTGTATAGCTGACACCATTGAGAAACAGCCCCTTAGTTTTATCTCTGCACTGGTATGGCAAATATGTACACAAATTAGTTACTTTATCTGATATTCGAGTGAATTACTTCTCTGATTACTGTTTCATACCCAGTGCTTGGTTCAAAACCTTGGCGGATGAGCAATAGTATAATCCTCTCTCCTTTTTCATCTGGTAACTAGACTAAATCAATGCTGTAAGAAGAATGCAAAATGATTTCCATGAAACTGCATGCCTTCTCTTCTTGGTTTTGTCAAGATTTCTGTAGTTAAATGATTTATTATCATTGTGTAGAAATTTCATGATTTTTACATTACTGGGTACTCTTTAACAAAGAATTTTTAGCATAGAACTATTTTGTATCACAATCTCCGGAAACATAGAACAAATGTTGCTAAAGTCTGCATTCTCCAATGCAGCCTACATTAATGATTGCTTATTCGTGTGGTGATTTCTTGGGAAGTTTGGGATATTAACTTCTTCCTAGTTGGCTGTAAATCTTCAAGTTCTACTGAATTAATTCCTCTTCTTGTTACAACCCAGGTGGTCTGCGGGCTATACTAACGGATCAGAATAAGTTGGTTGTTGCGGTGGGTGGTGTGACTGCTCTTGCTGCAGGGATCTACACTACAAGGTAGCAAAGCAGTGGTTCAATGTTACCTTCTGGCAATTTTTTTGGTCAGGCCATATTGCTTTGTCTTCTCTCTGCTTTGTCTCTCGCTCTCTCTCTCTCACATAAAAACACAAAAAGGTGCAAACAGACAGTTCAGTTGTTAAACATCACACTTTTTGCCAGCTAGTCACTGTGTTTTCACCATTGCAATCACTTTATTTTTAGCCATAGGCACAAAATAAACGTTAAAGACTGATTAGAATCTGTAATATTTTGATAGAAGAAACAGCTTATTAAGTGTTTTGATATGGCAAGTTTCATATGTTTAGGATGGTTGTTATAGCTACATTTTCTGGAAAACCTTGAAAACGTTTATGGTTAACATATGATCATCAAAATTCGTATTTACTTTGAAACAAAAGCTGGAAATTAAATCATTATAGAGGCCTTAGCGCAATGGGTTCGTCCATTTGTTGACTCGAATCAGAGTCTTTTGGTTGGGGCTTCTCTATTTGTTTGCAAAGTTAATTTATCAAAATTTGGTAAGTTACTATATTTGAAGTTTTCATCCAATTTTGTTTCTTGATTTCACAAGTAGTTTTTGGCGCTACATATGATTAGTTTTTTTCATTTCGTGGATGTTATTGTTGCTTTGGCCATTTTAAAAATGGAAGTCACTTTTGATATCTATGCAGACATTACATTTTGGAGAATCTCATACATGTGCCAGTAATAGTTTATAGAATTTAACTATCCAAAAAAACTCATCCATTTTATTTTAGGGAGATTTACATATATATCACACAATTCTTATCCATTTACATATAGATATTTACTTATCTAACACTTTCTTATATTTAAAAAGATGCATTTCACTTTTAAAAAGTCAATTATGATGATATTTTTGATATAATATAGAATATTACGATGTTATTATATATGTAAAAATTGAAGTTTAGGTGTTAGATATATAAATACATTAGAATTGTGTGGTATGTATGTAAATCCCCCCTTTATTTTATTGTCATTTCCATCTTTATTTTTTTAAAAGAACATTTTGTGTTTATTAATAAAACCCTTAACCATATGAATTCTTGTTTTTTATTTTTTTGATTATTATTTGAGGTATTTAACAACTCATTTGGACAATTTCTATTGTTAGGCCTATCCATTCTTCTATATCTTTTTGGCATTAATTTTATCTACTTTTTTAATAGTGCATTTTCTATTCTTTGTTGTACCCTTTCAAATGCATAAGTCTATTTTCATTATCATATCTTTAACAAGTATCACTCAACATATATATTTTTAATATAATCATTCTTTACTTTATTTTTTATTTTTTATTTTTGCTGCATATTTATTTTAGCCTTCTCATTTTTCCATAATAAATTTAGATACCAATGACTTATTTACTTCCCAACATATGAATCCACATTATCTCACCCTAACTATAATTTTATAAATTTTTTTGTCAATATACACTTGCTTCATGTTTTTCCTTTTTATTCCATTTCTGCTATTATTGAGTACCCAGCTCGTTGGTCTTCACCTGCAAAGTCTGCTCTATTGCTCTAAATTCTAAATTATGGAAGAACTGTTTTATGCTTTATACACATCCACCTGTTATTTAATGCCTTCCCAATGATGCCTAAGTAATCGACGCCTTAAGAGGATTCCTAAGCTGTTCTGAATATGGAATTCATGTTTGCTAAGATCGATTCGATTCCTGTAAATTTGAGTTGAACTTAGTGATCTTCTGTGTGTGGTTCTGCTTTTACATTTGAAACAATCAAAGCACCATATGACACTGCCTACCCCTGAGTTGATATCTTACAGATATCTTTTGGATCAACAGAGAAGGTGCTCGGGTGGTTTGGGGCTATGTCGATCGGATACTCGGCCAGCCATCTCTTATCCGAGAGTCCTCACGAGGAAAGTATCCTTGGTCTGGTTTATTTTCCCGTTCAATGAGCTCGTTGCGGAGCAAAGGAGACAATGCCGCAAAAAATGGCAACGGTTTCGGCGACGTGGTTCTGCATCCTTCCCTCCAAAAGAGAGTTGAACAGCTTGCCAAGGCCACTGCCAACACAAAAGCCCATCAGGCTCCTTTTCGTAATATGCTGTTTTATGGCCCTCCTGGAACTGGAAAGACCATGGCTGCCAGAGAGTTGGCTCGCAAATCTGTATGTAGATTATAATCTGAATTCATAAGCATGAGATTGAAGCTTTCAATGTTTCTTTCCAAAGTCTAATCAATCGTTCGAATGATCGCCAGGGACTAGATTATGCATTGATGACTGGTGGAGATGTTGCGCCATTGGGATCACAGGCCGTAACCAAGATACATCAGTTGTTTGATTGGTCGAAGAAATCCAACAGGGGATTGTTGCTCTTCATCGATGAAGCTGATGCGTTCTTATGCGAGTAAGTGATTGATTCTTTTCATTTCTATGATATTCTGGCTCAATTGTTCTTAAGAATGCTGTCTGATGACACCATTTCATCCATCTTCATCATTACAATTTACAATTTCAGGCGCAACAAGACCTACATGAGTGAAGCCCAGCGGAGCGCTCTCAATGCGCTCCTTTTCCGCACAGGCGACCAATCCAAGGACATCGTTCTGGCCCTCGCGACTAACCGGCCGGGAGATCTCGATTCTGTCGCCGATCGCATCGATGAGGTCCTCGAATTCCCCCTTCCCGGCGAAGAAGAACGGTTCAAGCTACTTAAGCTCTATCTCGACAAGTACATCGTGAAGGCGGGGGAGCGAAAGCCTAGCATGCTCAAACTCTTCAAGCCTCAGCCCCAGAAGATAGAAATCAAAGGCATCACTGATGATATTTTGAGGGAAGCAGCAGCCAAGACTGATGGCTTCTCAGGTAGGGAAATAGCCAAGTTAATGGCGAGCGTACAAGCTGCAGTGTATGGAAGCAAAGACTGTGAATTGAACGCCGGTTTGTTTCGAGAGGTGGTGGATTACAAAGTTGCTGAGCATCAGCAGAGAAGAATGCTGGCTGGTGGTGCTTCAGGAGAAGAAGCCTGATTTCAGTACAAGAGAAGCAGGTGAGGAACTGCTCATATATATTTCTAATTTTTTTTTTAATTTTTTCAATGGATAGTACCCTTAGTCTGGGGAATTTTGGTGAAATATTGATGATTTATGGCATTTATAAGATTTATTATTCATTCATATTTGTTTTCTTCACTTGCTTGCTCACTTCTGGCTGTTGGGTTAATTGGAGGATTCAGTAAATCTTGTAAATTCAGATTCGATAAATCTTGAATTTTTTTTTTTTTTGATATGATTGATGTTAAATATGATTTTTAAATTATAATAAATTGTTTTGCTGATATTTTTGAGATTAAGAGGCTGTTTGATATCTTATTATTTAAGAAATATTAGATTAAATATTTGCCAAATGGAGATTTGAGGCTTTGTTATTGGTTAAATGTGTGATTGTTTAAATGGATTAAAATACTGTTTGACAAGATTTATTAAATATGTGATTTTGTTTTTGAAGATTCACTTAAATAATTTTTTACCTATTTGATTTTGATCGTAAGAGGAGAAAAAAAAAAACTAAATAAAAAAATATTTAAATACCATGCTCAAAATATTATTTTAGAATTATATTTGCAATATTCAAAGATAAAATATTTTAAATCAGAGTTGTGTATAATAATAATAATAATAATAATATTATTATTATTATTACTATATTATTTAAATAAATACTTATTATGTTAATTGATTCGATCTCAATTGAATTGGTGAAGCTTGGATGTATCTTTTAGTTAAATATTCAATTTGATTTTTAAAATTTTGATGTAGACTGGTAATTAGGAAGATAAACTTGAAGATGATTAGGATGAATTTAAAAAATATTGAATTTACTTTTTAATATATTTATAATATCAAAATAAATTTAATAAATTGTACAAAAATATGCTCATAACATTTTCTCCCAAGGGGGTGTTTGACAACGGATTGGATTTATTTCAAGTAGGATTTACTAAATCCAGCATATCTGGATTTAGTAAATCCTGAACTGTTAAATCCTAAAAAGTGTTTGGTAATATATTTATTAAATCCTGCTAAATCCAGAAAGATGTTTGGTAAGTTATTTGAGGATTTAAATCTGTTATAATTAAATAATATTTTTTTAAAGAATAAGAACATAAATAAAAAAGAATATAATATTAAAATTAAAATTTACCATTTAATAAAGATATCATGATCATTACAAAATATAAATAAATATTATATTATTTAGATCTAATGGATAGCCTTCTTACCAACCCTTATTTTAGATAACGCAGATAAAGATAATAATCAAAACCTATTTAGATTTTGGAGTTCACAATTCTTGAAATAGAAATGAAAAAGATGGAACTGCCTTAGTGAAAGTAAAAAAAACAATCATACATCCTATAAGGAGATATGACTTGAAATTAAAATCAAATGAGATATCCTTAAGGTAAAATAGCTTATGTCAAAACAACCTCTTTCCATTAAAATCAAATAAGATATCCTAGGCTTTAAGATAGTTTTTGCAATGACTGGTGGTTGGTTATATAAACAGATTGCCCAAAATATTCAAGAGGATTGATCAAGCCTAGGAAATTTTTGTGCGTTCTAATTAAATGAAAAGAAATTTGGACTTTCAATAACCGCCATCCAGACAATAATGCATCATTTTAATTTATGAAAGCAATACAAATTACATTTTCTCAATTTTTCCTATTTTAAAGTATTCTTGCTATCAATCTTTCAAACTTTATTTTTCAGGTATCTCCGAAGATTCTTCTTCCATCCCCAAATAAATTGAGATTCAACAATATTTACGTTTATCTAATTTTCAATATTATGAAATATATAAAATCAAATTTCTGATTTATTTAAGAAAAAAGAATTTATATTAGAATAGTGTAATAAAAGTTATTCATCGATGCTTCTATAAATATAAATTTATTTTAATTTTAATATAATTTATGATTAATCAAATAAAATTTAGATATTAATTTTTTTAAAAATTAGTGAGATAAAATTCAGTTTGATTAAAATTTTTTCAGTATATCCTAATTTTTCCATTTATGATATAACAGCCTATATTTTAAAATCATTTTTCGCCTACCATATATATATCCTATTTTCTAGGGTTAACTACACAATTGTTTCCTTCAACCCAATGAAGAGCACAGTCAGTATAGACGAATGGAAGAAGGCTTGAAGGTACGGCTTCCACCATCGTTCCAATAAGTAAAATGATTCATTGATTATGACATCTAAGTTAAAACCTTCTTCGCTTCCTTCTTTCTGCAAGAATCGGTGGAACAAATGAGAACCGAAAGGAAGGCCTTGGTTCTTTGCAGTTGAAGGAAGCGGAGAGAACGAGAGAGTGGGGCAAGCTGGTTGAGAGAGAGAGCGAACGAACGAGAGAAGAGGGAGCGAATGCCACGAGGACAACCCATTCCAGCCACACAAAGAGGTTCGTCGATCTCTAGTTAAAACCGAATCGGCGATTTAATAAATCCGGATTTACAGATTTATTTACCTGCACAAAGACAAATGAATTTACTAAATCCTCAGAAGGTGTTTGGTAGGATTTACGGGATTTAGATGGCTAAATCCGAAATAAATCCGTTGCCAAACACCCCCTAAATGTATTCATTGAAGAAGGTAAGGCTATTTATATAATATATCTATTATAAGAAGTTTCATTCGGTCGGAGAGAGAGAGAGAGAGAGAGAGAGGTTTCTTGAATCCAAATAAAAAAATAAAAAAATCTTGATGAAGCTACTTCAAACATTTATATTTCGTCTGTTTGCAAAGATCTGCTATGTTTTAATCATTTACACATTCACTGTAAGGCTATAGATACAAGAAACAAACCCAGATACTGAAAACTGAATCAACAGCACAGTAGATGGAGTGTGTACTTGACTTAATTCTGCTTCTTCAAGTTTTTGATCCTCCAGCATTCTGATCTTTTGTCGCGTTGTATTCTTCGAGGAGGTTTATTAGATTACCTTCAGGAGCGCTTACAGAGGGCAGTATAGCTCGTCTTGGCGTAGAACGAGGAGTCTTAGCCACAGCTGCTTCAGGCGAAAGCTGTGCTCCTTCCTTCACTACAGGCAACTCAGTTCTCATCCTCGCGCTTGCAGAAGACATTCTTTCCTTCCATATTCTTCCATCCTGTTCCACTTTTTTTTTAATTTCCAGTAAAAAATAAAGATAAAACAGATAATAAAGGTCAGACCTGAGAAACTTTAGAGCTTTCTGATGATAGAATCGAGTAAAGTACAGGTTTTTAATCAAAGAGTAAAATAAGCCAATAGCTGGGGAGGTTTGGGGGTGTGGGAAGAGGGATTCAGTTTTGAAATTTTGATCTGCCAATATGGAATATGCACAACAAAGTAAGTTCATCAACTGTTGTAATTTGATTTCTGCCATTATAATGCAAGAGAATATGCTAAATTTTCGTTATTGTTCATTAATTATTTATCAAGCAGTGGCCATAATCAAACTTAACAAGATATAATGAAGAAGATTATATTTTCAAATTTTGACCTCTTTATCTAAAACAAATTTGTACATAATTCATGATAAAAAAAAGTAAATTACACTCAGGTTTTTGAGGGCCTCTATATATCTGCGCGCGCGCGCACATGTGTGTGTTTTCTCGCGTGTGCGTGCGTGTGAGACAAGGTCGGATTGCCTATTTAAAAAAATAACGAAGAGAAGAAAATATTAAGTTCATAGAGATCATCCATATAACATTGGTGCTAAATGCTGATGGATAAATAACCAGATAGAATAACTGTATATTCATTATACATTCCATGAAAAAGTGATTAGCACAATTAAAAACATTTCGATTCGAGGCATATAAATGAAGGCAAGCTCAAGTTAGCTGATTCTTGTATAAATTAGACAGTTCTAGGCCATTGCATTACATGATACCTAGCATATCAAACGGCTCACAGGAAGTCCAAGCAAAGCTCAGGCTCACCAAATCAAACTTGCATGTAATATTAACTGTGGAAAACGTTGTGCCAAGAGCTCTTGATACATATTTGCACCGGTTGTGAAGGAGAAATGATCAAAATAGGACATTTGATCAGAAATATAAGACATTTATATGAAAACTACAAGAAAAATTTGTTTTTTGTACTACAAAATGACAATCAAAATCATTTTATGCACCAAGATAAAATTACATCATCTTGTGTTTATGATCAAATATCCTTCTCTTTCAATCATTTGTCTTGCACTCCTGACACTTAGGAGACCAAGTGTAGATCTCTTCTCACTGTGAAGAATGAATTTAAAATAAATCCCATGGTGCAAATGAATTCGCGATAAAAGATATGGTGGAAAAATGAGCCTTGAGCAATTCAACTAAATGAGGCGATGACTAAACAAGGCACTGTGATTATTGATATTATCACAACACTACAAGTTCGTCAAAAACAATAAAAGCTTTATTTTCATCATCTTGGAAAACTACTTGCAATAGAGAAGAATGAAGATATTCCATCAAAGGCAAGAAGAGAATCCAGACATTTCATATTTTGTATAGCCATGATTTTTTCTTCTTCTATCTGATAGCTAGAAGCATGCTATAAACAAAATGAAGTATGGAAGTATGTAAATTTAGCAGAAATTATTGATAAAATAGCAGTAATAATGAATAGATTGTGGAACTTTCAGACTATCCCATACTCACATTTAGTATGGATGGCTCGGGCATTGGACAGCGCACAGGCTGATCATGGTTGAAAGGTTCTATTGGATGCTCGACTGGTTTAAACTCAACAGCAACCTCAAGTCCATGGGTTGTAGAGACAGGAACAGGGATAGGAACCTCCAAGCTCTGTGGCCCCTCTCTGACATCCTGGAAGATGACAGAAAGTCATATTGCTTCAGGAACATCAGACAATTCAGAAAAAATACAAACTATCAAAAGCAGTTCGTAGGAACAATCTTAAACAAGTTAAGTACTGAAGAAATTATTTATGATCAATGTTTTAGGTGATCTATCAGTAGCCATCTGATAAGGAAAAGCACAGAGATCAACCAGTCATTGAATCATGCGTGCAAATACATGCTTTGAAAGGAAAAAGGCTTCTTCATTTCCATTGATCTTCGTTATACGGAAAGATTGCAAATCTAATTATGCGCCATTTAAGAGCAAATATATCCTAAGGGTTGAGCAATCTACCAAAAAAAAAAAAAACCAGAAATATTTATATAATTTATTCATTTATAAAGGAAAATAGTCACTATCAATTCATCAGTAGAACTGCAAAGTGAAAATATGCCACTGGAAGCAATCACTCGATACAAGATAGTCATCAATAGTTACCTTAGCCGAAACACTTCATCAAATTGGACTAGAAGTCATAACAAGCACAAAAGACTAAAATTTGTGCCTTCTTAAACTTTGCCCCTCAATCATGGCATCAACGCTAATACATAGTAGGCTTAAATTAATATCAGATCATCAGTATTCATAACGAGAATTGTTTCCTTGACGCCCCTTTAAATTTTTTAAAAAAAGACATGCTATGCTTGCTTTTGCCGAGCTTGAAGATAAAAAACACTAGTTACAAACACTACCTTTCCCCTAATCGTAAATCACATATCCATATAACAATCAAAATCGAATCTTTGATTACTCTACCACAAAATCAAACCCTATGTCCAAAGAGGAAAAAATAAAAATCCCAAATCTCAAACTCTAGCAATTAAAAACATCAAAGCTCAATACAAAAGAAGGCATCTGATGCCCAAAATCTTACAGCTGCGCTCTGAGTCCTCCTGTGTCCTCTCCTCGAAGAGAAGCGTGACAAGATTCCAACCATATCTTCTTCTTCTTCTTCTTCCCACTCTCAGAGATAAAACCGAACCATTTCGCTTGTACAGAGCTACGAGAAAGGGTAGGTGACCAAAACGACTTCACCGGCCTGTCAAAGGGCGGCCCAACGGATTGGATGTTGGCCTAAGAGTAGGCGAATAAAACCAGCCAGCTAATGCCTTCCCGTTTCCCAACTCAGTGGAACCCGGAGCACCAAATAGATGAGACAACGAGGAGGGAAAGGTGACTGCGGCCCGAAAGGAAAGAAATCAGTTTTGCCTACGATCTAGATTTGGCCACGTGGACCGACAGCTGTGGTGTGGAGGCGGAAGAGCGTTAGGCCTTGCCAGGTGACTCTAATCTCGTAGATATTTACACGTGTCATTTTGTAGGGACCTTTGAACTGTTTGGAAAAATTCTAATAGTCATAGGACGGTTGTGGTATGAACTTTTTTTTTTTTTTCTTTTTGAATGGGTATCCATCCAATATCTCATTCATCTTATGAGTGGCGATACCATTGTGACTAATTTTATAGGGATCTAGCATCACATTCATCACTGTAATTCTCTACTTTCTCCAGTATAGATCGCCTGAAGGATTCAAACTTCTGGTGGTTCCCGGTGCCATGCTAAGATGAGTAATTGTGTGTGGTATGAACTAGGAGTAGTGGACGACTAGACGTTGGATGATTGGGGTGGGTACCTTTGTCTTTCGTCTTTCATTAAAAAAAATCTTTTAATTTGTATTTATATTTGATATATCATTAAAAAAAACCTCCTAATTTAAATATAAATTTTAATATATACATTATCGAATATTAAAATGACATAATAGTAATATCATTAAAATGCATTTTACTTAGAATGAAAAATTCGTAACATAGAAAAACATTATAACAATGACATAATAGTAATATATACATAGAGCTATTATCCGATCTACAAATAAAGACGACGATAAGTGACGACATCTAACGATGACGGTGTTTGTGTGGTGAAAGTGTGTCACTCCCTAGACTATACTGAGCAAGTGGTCGTCAAGGACGGTCTCGCAAATGGTGTTACCGATTGTGCGCTTCATCTTCAGCTTGGGAAGTGGTATGCTCTGGATCATCGAGGGGTGTAACATCGGGTATCTCTTGTGATGCTCGGAAGGGGGAAGGGTACACTCATATGCGACATATAGATCGGTGGGTGAGGATACATGGGAGGGCCTGCTCGTCATGGTGAACATGACTTCCGATGAGTCGTGGTGTGCAAAATGCGTAATTGTATGAACCCACATCTGGTACAAACGACATACCTACATCAAATCCTACAGTATGTGATTGAGAAGTTGAAGGTGTTGCAGACGAACTACTGGCTTCATCTGTACCTCTGTATCTGTTATCTGAAATGTGCATATTCTTGCGTAGTTCTCTACATAACTCATCATAAGTGTTGATCAAATGTTGAAAATCAGTGTCCTGATCTCTCCCGAAATAAGGCTGAAAAATATCTTGTGTGTCCAAGATATGTTCACGCTGCAGAAAATAGAATGTATTTCAGTACTCATTACATATAAATATTTAGTTAACATAAATTTTTCAGTTCTTACCATTAGTCTCCCTCCGGGAGCTCGAGGATAGTAGGTCGTAAGAGGAATGGTCAGAGCCCTTAGCATGCACAAGGAAGCCCGTGACCGATACCACCTTATGTATCGACTGACAGTTGGGTCAACAGGAGGTGTAACATCATCCACAACAATAACGAAATCATGTCTAGCCTCCCAGGATATATAGACTATGATAATCAACATCAACTCTTCGACCATCAATCGGAAATGAAAGATCTATAGGCGCCACATCAACTCTAGGTGACATACCAAACTGTCTCAGCACACAATTTGGGAGGTACCACTCAACTCTTTTCAGCTGATCAGAGGTACCCTGACGAGCAAAATCTCCTATCCAACCAAGCAGACACTTGTAGCTCTTGTGTGTATCTATTGTCCGTACGACTCCCATATCACCTACAACATTAAAGAAAAATTAAATGACATATGATTGTAGATGTGACAATATGAATAAATTGTGCTCTTAGTCATACTGTACTTGCCATCAAGCTCATCTTTATACACTCTAACAGGGGCTGGTGTCATCTATCGTAGGTAACCCTCATTCCACTTGCAACCAACGCTCAGCCCATCCAACTCTACCGGAAAGGTACCTACAATGCGGGTCCTCCAACATGTACTCCCACGACCAAACCTGAAGTAGGTGCAGACATCCTGCCATGTTGGTTTGCTTTGGTCTTGTGACCTCATTCAACTCCCAGTACAAATGTGCTAACATAGCCGCTCCTAGGGAGTACCTGTTGAATAAGCTTAAATCCTCCAAGTGGTAGTAGTACAAATGGACCTCGCACAGATATATATGGCGTAAGAAGCATAGTGAACAAAATGTAAGCTCTGAGGTGCATCAGAAAGTCAGCATCCGGTAGATTTAAGTATGAGTCCATATAAATGTCCACCATAACCAACGTAAAGGTAAGCAAGTTTGTGCATGCGTCTACCCCATGCGAAATGTGGATGTAACATGTGGCTGTATTGGATCATAATATATAACATCGGACTTTGGATGCCTATCGATGAGCTCATCACAATAATCGGGCCATGACAATCATCATCTATCCTCCCCTATCATTATCGACGATAATGAGGTCCGTCAAATGCCTAGAATCATGGTCCGCCCCAGTAACTATCATATTACCTCAAATGAAATATGTTCGTATGGTGACCGTGCTCAATTAGAGCTATGGCGTGATGATCAAGTATGATATCGGAGTTGCAAAACAAATTGACCGACGCGTAGTCCATCCATCATACAGGGTTCATGCCACTCTTTAAACATCGTGATGTGATCTCAAGAACTATCGCCTACAAGATATGAATTGAGAAATTAATAAAAAATGCATTTGCTTTAAGCTAGCTTTAATAAATAATAAATCATATCATATCTGGATGTGCAACCTTGCGTCTGCCATGCAACGAGGCGATGCTGGGGTGTACCTCTGCTGGTGTAGGCTCGTAGTCTACTAGAGGCTCCTCGGTTCGGCATCTACGCCGATGTACTTGCCCACTTCCTCAAATGCCATTTCATCCGTCTGGTGCACAACTTCAAAAATACATGTCAATACCATAAAAATATAAAACATCAAAAGTAAACATCAGCAGTGTAGAGAAAAAAATGGGTAGAACTACACACTAACAAGAACACACTGGTCAACAACATTAGTAAATAACTACAACTAGCAACAGTACCGAGAAAAAAATAGACTACTAACAACACATGCTAAACATGTCCAACATACATAGGTCCAACATACACAAGTCCATAGAGACATACAATAGAAAAAATTAGACTACTAACAACACATACAAGCATTAGAAAACACCATGCAAGATGAGAAAAAATACATTACAGATAGTAACAAGCAACAGCAATAGTATCGAGAAAAACACAGACAACTAGTAATAGTACAGAGAAAAATACATTACATACGTCCACAATAACAAGAACAAACTATTACTAGCAATATACTGAGAAAAACACATACAACTAACAATAGTACAGAGAAAAATACATTACAGTAACAAGAACAAACAGCTTCTAGCAATAGCGAGACATAGCCAACAACAGTATGAAAATAACAATAGTACAAAAATAAAATAATGCAGTAATTTGCCGCAAACACACTAAGTCCTACATAATCGATTTTGTGGATAAGTAGCTCTATTTTGCATAGCATTTTTGCACAGTCCACATATTCTGTTACTTTGCTACACATTCTCATATATTGTGTTACTATATCTCCGTGTCCTGGGTCTGCCGGTTCGCCTTCTAATATTTTGTGGCGCTAGTTCAAAGAGATGACAATCAGAGAGATATGATGGCCAATCAGCTCAATCCAGAATGACATGGAATTCACCTTCGTACGTACTGTGATACATTTGCAATGTGTAGTAGCGGGAGTACGGGATACGTACTGCGCATGGCTCAAATGACGTTACCCTAACATAGCTATAACATGTGAACATGTCATGTGAAGTAATTGTGGTTGTCTGTATGTACAACTGTAATTATTTTATTTTTGCAGTTCAACCTTAAATGACATGGAGGACATGCTAAACACCTGAAATTCATTTAAATTTATCCTTGTGGGTTTTGGACATCTCCTAGCTTCACGCTTATTCTGTTGCAGCATCACCTTGATATGCGGTGTAATATCGAATCACTCTGCCTAATCAAATCGGAAGTTATCTCAAGATGTTTGGTGAAACTTGATACAAGATTGTAATAAATAGATGTAATTAGAGCTTGTATCCCAAATCCACGCTGCAGTTGAAGCACTCGATGCGTTAGGTGCCGCTAACGATATCCACCATCATGAGTCAATGACCACTTCGCTACATCTCTATGGGCTCCAAAAATTCACCATCGATCTCTTCGATGAAAAGAGTAGTTTAAAGTGTCGGTGTAATTTTCAGAAGGCATATATAATAGTAGATAAGACACTACCCAGAGATTTCATCCTCATTTGGTGAGGACTTTAGATCTGGTTCTAGGTTTCCTATAGGCGCAAGCCCCTATAGTTAATTACCACTCTCAATAAGTGAGAGAGAGCTTTTGATTAAGGCTAGTCGTTAGATTGCTTAATGCGTAGCGTATAGTAGCAGCATGTAGAGTTTTAAAAGTTAGATTATGAAATTTATCATTTTAGCTTAAACTGAATGGTTGGAGGAATGATGATGTGCCCGATCTAGATCCCATGGTTCCTTCATCAGCGGCGATCTAGTCTACTTAGTGAGGATGGTCATGACGTAAGGATCCTTATCAGCAACACATGAGTTACGTCGTCCAAGAAATCCTTGTAGACCTGGGGTGGTGTTTGCCTAAAAAGACAAGCTTAAGTCTACCTTAGTTGATAGAATGTTATTTTCCTATCAAGTATATCCTATGATTCACAACTCAAAGGGCAGAGCCATTGGGGAGCATAACTTGTTGTGATTGTAATATAATGAGTCGGATTGACCAAACCACCGTGAGGACTTTGGTGTATCTCATGGAGCCTCTTGGCCAAGCACCGTGAGGACACATCCTACTGGTGAGATGATTGAGAGTGAATATAGTATCGATTTGACATTGGCTCCTTTGTGAACACATAAAATTCTGTCACACCCGACAAACATTTACGGAAGGTGGATAGATTGAGTTTATTTTAAGCTTTTAATGATAAAATTTCATTTAAGTAGTTTCAGATTGCTGCATAAAAATTGATTAATTAGAATATGTTTAAGAGTTTTAGATCCTCTCAACTCGCTTTGAGTTCTTAACAGGATTAGATCTTCGTCCATTGATCGGTTTTCAAATATTTCACTAATTTGAATCTCTTATTATAGGTTTTAGGTTTTGTTAACCCGCACTCCCAAGACTAAAGCAGGCGACGCATAGTATCCTCGGAATACTTGAATTTAAGCATTCAACATAGTGTCGGTACCCATGCGGGTGTAATTAATAATTCAAATAATTTTATGTTTAAATTAAGAGCTTTAGATCCTATCAACTTTGTTTAACTATTAACAGAGGATAAGATCTACTATCACCTGACATGATTGTTTCTTAGATATTTTACTGAGTTGAAATTCTTATAATAAATTTTTAAGTTTTGTTAATCCGACCCGGTCTAAGACTAAACCAAGAAATAAACCACAAAGCATCCTCATATACTTGAATTTAAGCATTCAGCATAGCGTCGGGGCCCATATTGGTGTATTGTAATTTTATGTAATTTTATATTTGAATTATGAGATTGATTTTGTATTTTTATTTTTTTATTCCAATTTAGCCTGTGCAACCCTTTCAGACATTAAAATTCGCACTTGAAATCTCTATGTCCGAGCACATGCAGGAATTTATAGCTTAGCTAATTTCATCTAATTAATGAAATCATTGATCGTGAAAATCATAGTTAGGGTGAAATTCCTTGATTTTTGGTTGAAGGAAGCCTTATGATTTTTATAAAACTAGATTTAATATCGCCTTCTATCTGCTTGTACAAAAGGTTACAGATTCGGTGGCGAAAAATGCATTTTGGAGCTACATGTTCAAAGGATAATTTAATTTATTATTTTAAGAAGAAGATTTATTCCTAAAAGTAGTTCTCATTTTACCATTCTTTTATTTAAATTTATTTTCACCCTCTTTTATTCAAATTTGATTTCTCCTTTTATTCAAATTTGATTTTCCCCCTCTTTATACTTCTTCCAATTTCTATACTCTTTATTCAAATTTGATTCCCCCCTTTATTCAAATTTGATTTTCCCTCTCCAATTTCTATAAATAAGGGAGTTCTATTCTATTCCATTTACTTGAAAGGTTAGAGCTAGGATATTTGAAAGGAAGTGATTAAGAACTTTAGTGGGCTTTCAATCCTGCTTCAATATATTTTGTAAGTGCTTTTATATTTCTTTTATTTTGTTTTGCTTTTATAAATGTCATATGCCATTTTTACTTTTCCACTTGACGTAATTTCGGCAACCTCCCGGCGTCATCCCCATATAGAGTACATCGTGTGTTTTTTGCCTATCATTGAAGTGCTTAGTAGTGTCTTTTGCAAATTTTCATCTCGTCACTTGTTGACATAGATCTTCAAACCTGAAAGAAGATATACAATGTAATATATATTCATTTCACTTTTTTTTTTTAAGTTTGGAAATTAGACAAAATTTCGGCAGCATTTCATCTAGGGGGAGCGATATCTAACAAGTGATGCTTACTTCGCTTATTGGCGTGCTGTATCTACACCACTATTTTCATCTCGTATTTGAGCTTCAGATTCAAAGCAAAACACAAACATACATATATATTCACATTCACAAATCACATATTCGACACAATTTTTTTTCTTGTAAGGCTTGAAAGACTTAGGTATCGATTGAATGTAAGTAAGAGTGTGATCGAAAATCAAAAGAAAATTCACTAATGTTTTCCCAATTTCTTGACACAATAAAATGGGGTATAGAGAATCGCCGAAATTGAAGGAAGAATTCCTTGGCGATATTATTCTTTCGGCTGAAACAGACGGCTAGAGGGTCACGCCGAAAATCAGAAAAGAAATTGTGTCTTGTGATGTTCTTCCCGATTTTGGTGCTGAAAATAATAAAAGCGAGGTCGCAAAATCGAAGGAAGAATTGTCTCGGCGATGTTCTTCCCGATTCGCATAAAACGGAAACTAAAGCGAGAGACGACATTAAAATTGAAGGAAGAATTCACATCTTTGATATGATTTGCGCAATTGCGACAAAATTTAGATGAGTTGTGGGTTGGATTGCCTATATTGCGCAGGTTTGCGGGTTGTAGGAAGACAGCAGGTCGCGGGCCGTGAAAAATGGCGGGCTGGGACATGAAATTGGGTTGGCGGGCTGATCACGCGGGCTATGTGGTTTAACCGGCTGCGGGGGATGATTTTGAGGGATTTAACGGACGGTTTGTGGGCTGTAGCAGCGCGATCGGCGGAGGGACTCACGGGAGTTACGGAACGAATGACGGGAAAGAGCAACTACGGACCAGCCTCGGCGGCGGGATGCGCGACAGAGCAGTGTGTGCGGATTGGTTTTGTCGATCAGGTCGCGAGAGGAGCGGGTCGGGTCGGTGCGCGGAACGGAGGAAGCTGGAGAGCGCCGGCAGCAGTCGCAGTCGCAGGTTATGACAGTCGGCAGAGCGTGCTTATGCCAGATCGGTGGGACGGTGCAGCGGCAGGTGCAAAGCTATGGAACGGCAGAGCGTTTGCAGCGGAACGGCTTGCGGGCTGTGCGCAACGGGCCGAGATGCGAGCAGCTGCGAGCAGTCATGGAGGAGACGTCGACAGTGCAGTCTCGGATTAGAGTGCGGGATACGGACGGCGGCTTTGCCGGATTATGCTGGCGGGACGATTGGAAAAATAGCGGAACCGAGAAAAAAGAGGGAATTATCTTTTCTTGGACGTGAGAGAGGCGAATGCTACAGAGAGAGAAGAGTGGGAGAGAATGAGGAGAGAATGAGGGGGAGTGGCTGCTTTTCAATTTTTTTTCTTTATTTATTTTATTTCTTTTTTAGAAAACTGAAAATAGGGAATGGTTGATGAAATTTATGAATTTTAATTAATTTTAAATTTATTAAATGATTTTAATGAATTTTTCGACATACATTAATATATATATATATATATATATATATATATATATATATATATATATATATATATATATATATATATATATATCAATTTAGTAATTATTGTTACGAATCATATGATTCTTCGCATTATGCGTTTGATTTTTCTAAATCAATCAATTTAAAATGTCGTATTGCTTTTCTTCGATTTTCAGCTTATCCAATTAGTGCGAAAGTCACTTGATCGATTTGATGTTTGAAGCCAACGTGATTAATTTTATGACGTCGTTTGACTGCGTTTGCAGCCGATCTATATGCGTATGAATTGTGACTTCGGCTTTGTCAATTTTCGTTAGATTTTTCAATATTTATATTTTGATCAAGGTTGTTTTGACCATTTGGTGGCATTGCTTTTGAGCTTTTGCTGCGCCACTTTTGAAGTTCGTCAATTTGATTTGACGACGACTTATGACACATATGAAGGTCAATAATCTCTAGCAAGCAACCAATCAACAACCTTTGTTTTGATATTCCTGATGTCTGTCATGTAACGTGTGAAGGTGTGAATGTCATTTGTATTACCTGCCACATAAACTCAACATCAGAAATACCCATAGTTTTGCATGCCTTCTTGAAATTCTCTCTAAGATGGCAAATAGTGTCGATGCTTAGCTCAGGAAAAAAATTTGCACCCGCATTATAAAAATGTCGGTCGGTAATGCATAAATCGGCCAGAATATTATAAAGCGGAATCAAGTGTAATATCCTAATAAACTAAGCCCAGGACTCATTGCATTTTGCTTCAACTACTACAAATGCTAGCGAATACCATTATTTGCATCAATTCCAACAGTAAGAAGAGTTCTTATGTACTTTTCCAACAGAAATATGCCATCAAGACTTAAGACTGGTCTGTAAGATAGCTAACCAACAATTGATGGCCCACATGACCGAATATCGTTGATCAATTCATCAATCGATGCACTATGTCAGGCATAATTGCACATACAATAATCATGAAGTGATCTAGTGAATGATATGACTCTTCCCAACTGCCATAAATAGCCTGTATGACCTTTCTGCGTGCATCCCAAGCTTTCATGTAAGACACCATAATGTTAAATTTTGATTCCATACAACCAATAATTTCCAGCTTAAATCCAAATCTAATGACAAGTTAGATGGTAGCTAATAAGCGAGTTCGCTTGTGTATACTCAATATGAATGAGTACATGTGTGTGAATTTATAAGATATCCTCCAAAAAATCATTCTTGAGCAGACGCGTACATACACAATCTTGATGATGTATGTATCAAAGTATGAAATCTCACTTGTTGGAGCCACATGTAACATACCAACGTTATTTCTGATGGACCAACCCTGAATAGTAAATTTAAGCTGTCTTTTGTCATGGAAACACATCCCCTAAATTAAGTCAAGGAATAAAATTCTCTTCCAAGAAGATAGAATCTTCTGAGAGGCCTTCAAAATTCAATTGTTCATCCCATTCTTATGTCACAATATAATCACATCTTGAACATGTGTTCCTCAGCCATGTTTGTTTTGTTAGAGTAATCTCTTAGCAAATGATCGCTCTCAGAGTGTGGACATTGATCTTCTCCAATGCCACCTCCACTATCAATTGTGTCAGAACTCATTGCACTAGGCATTGTTTTGTAGCCCTCATCTTCAATCGGAATCTTTACATGATCGCCATGGTATTCCGCGTGGAGGCAATATGATGAACACGGTAGGAGATGTAGTAACATCTCTCCATCTGAAATTACATAGTGTATGGTTAAAATGGAAAAGATTAATTGAATTATGACTTGATGTACTAAAACCTTCATTGAGAGGCATATGGTTCTGTAAAAGTATATGGTGTATGCATTTATTGGATGAACTTCAACTCCTGAAATTATGAACTTCTATTCTCACTTCGTTTCAACTTAACTGACATATACAATTACAGTTGTATACTGCGATTAATCGACTCATACTTCATCGTCATTTATTGGAGAAGCAATGAAATTGGCACCAACAGAAAATCTACATATGAGATTAACTATAAAATGCTTCAAATCAATTTTTAGTGAACTCATGATTCGATTCTGTAAGCTTGCAAAATCAGTCCGATGTGAAACTTGTATAGAAAAGTTTTTTCCACCAGTGTACGTAAGAAAGAAATCCTCACAAATACTAAGTTGGCCGCCATAATATACTACCAAACAAACTGTATCCAAACTCATATTTGAATCTAAAAATATGTATTGGAGACACGAAAGCTGAATATCACACCTGTTAAATCAATTAGATTCATAAGAACTGTATGAATCATCTGCATATGTATAATATCACCTAACCCTAACAAAAATGACTCAAATAATCTAAAAAAAAATAACCATAATCCGATGAATAAACATACAATAAAACACAAATAAATGAGCACATAAACATACATTATTTAAAACAAACAACATTTGAAATAGCACAAAAAATGAGCATACAAACATTATTTAAAACATTCACATAAATGAGCACACAAATATCATTTCAAATAGCTTCACAGTCATAAATTTGGCCATTCTCAATGCATGAAATTATTGATGCGTCAATCAATTTGATAGTGAAAATATGCACTGAAAATGAAGGAATAAACTTCTAGTTTTAACTATTGTAAGCTAAAATAAAATAATAGTCCCATTATCTCCAAAAGCAAATGTAAAACAATACATATTTTTCTGTTCAAATTTACTACATAGGTAATAGTTAATTCTATTTCAAGCTCATAACATATGATTGAACTAACAACATAAAAAAGTACAACACTGAGACTCAGTTTATTAAAGTAAAGACAACAAAAATGAATAGCACATTGAATCTCAAACCCCAAATCTTATTTTCAATTTTTGACATCTAATCTATAATCATTGTAGTCTTCATACTAAAAAAATATCATTTATTCACAACTGTCATTTTGCTTTTGTAAGATCGATAACTACTAATTTATCATCCATGACACAATAACATACCAATAAATATAATATTTAAAACATAAAAAATAAAATACATAAATACACATAAAATATAAATACACTCCAAAATATACAAATCCAACAACACATACCTAAACCCTAAAACTTACATTTCTTTGCAAGATTTACATTTCCCCTAAAATATAAAATTTACATTTGAATCTAAAAATGTATTCCTCATTTCTTTGCAAAATTTACATTTCTCCTAAAATATCAAATCCAACAAGACATACTTAAACCCTAAAACTAACTAATCACATGTTAAACTAAGTAATCACATGTTAAAACATACATAATCAACATTTTAATGTTTTTTTTCTTAAAAAAAGGAGTTTCAAAAAAATGCCTACAAAATGCTGTTGCAAAAACCTAAATCCACTCAAAAATGCCGACAATGTCACGGCCAGAATGGGAGGCGGTTTCCGAGCGGAGACTAATTGGCCAGTCGACGGCGGCGGAGCTCAACGCGTGCGTGCACGAGATCCGAACCGTCCGATCTCGGTGGGGAACAGTTAAAAAAAAGTGTTAAGGTCAGTCGCCTGTTCAACGGGCGTCGTAACGTGGAATCCATGGCTATCTTGAGCGGTGACGATTCCATAGCGCCGTCGTCAGTTGAGCGACTCTGTTTTAAAATTTTTTTTAATGCTCATTTCGCTAATTAAAGTTTAAAACGTGCCAAAATTAAAAATTTAGTCAAGAATTTATTATGTTGCCATCTAAATTTCATGTCAATAAGCAGTTATCACACTACGTGGGATCTATTAGATCTTCTTGTAAATGTCAAATAGGAACATATATATATATATATATATATATATATATATATATATATATATATATATATATATATATATATATATATATATATATATATGATAACTTGAATATAATAAATATTAACTCTTTTATTTTCTATAACCCTTTAAAACACTTCTCTTAAAACTTTATCATATGCTTTCTTTAAATTAATAAATATCATATATAAATTTTTCCTACTCTCACAGGCGGACCTAGACACAATTGAGTGAGGGGCAATTGCCTCTCTTAAATTTGATAATTTCTCCTTTATAAGGTATCAAATTAGTCATCTGCTCCTCTTAAAAATTTTTTTTGCCTTTTATTTTTGTCCTAACATATAAATTTATCCTTTCTGAAAACTGATAGAGGTTCCACCCCTGCTTACTCTCTCTATGCTTCTCCATCAAACCTCTCAATAAATGTATAGCATCCAAAGCAACATATTTGTCGTGAATCCAAATTGATTTTAAGAAATTTTTATAACATGGCATAACCTATGCTCAATTTTATGTTATATTACTCGTTATATTAATTGAAAAATTATATCTGACATAAATTATATTAGAATGAATTTTAATATGACACTGAAAATTCCCTAGTCACGATTCGATGTCAGCCTCGATCTTAAGTAAACTTTCAACTTACAATATCGTTGAAAATTTTGGGATATCAGTTGAATCTATAAATAGTTCCTAAATATGGAGTGCTTATGATCAAATTGAGCATCTTGACGAGCCAGATCTAACAAGCTCAAGATCTCTTGATTCTGACTTCATTTGAACATTCAAATACTTAAAATACATCAGATGATCAAGAAAATTATTTTGAGTCATCCGATGGAGTGGTTTGGATTTTGCATATATTTACAAAAATACCATCCGTCTAATCTATAAATAACCCCTCATTCTTCACATGAGGGGAGGTTAAAAAAGAGAGAGAGAGAGCTCTAAGCGAAGATCGAGATAATCGTTACCGATCGGCGGTCATGAGACCATTGTTCATCATGCCGCCACCTGCCTTTTCTTCACCACCACTGGCCTTCGCGCCATCACCACCGGCCGTAACCGCTTCAACCATGCGTGCTACCACCACCATCGATCATCATTGTCATTGACCACCGTCGACTACCACCGCCCATCGCTATCATTATCGTCACCGCTGGCCGCCGCTAAACCGTCGTGAAGTAACCATCGATGTTACCACCATCGATCATCTTATTATCGCATTTATGTCGACTACCACCGTATGCTTGTCATCACCGTGCCGGCCGTCGTATCGGCCTAGCCATTGCTCGACCATCATTGTCGGGTTCACCTTATTATCGCCATTATAATTATTTGGTAATTTACAGTATTTTGTTGTTACGGTCGATTCTTCTTTCACATACTGTAATTCGTTATCAAGAAAACTTAAACTTTATACTCCGGTAGATATATAATGAAAATTTTTTTTCTGAGTAATGATTTCCCCTCTTTAGGATTTTTCCATGTAAAAATCATGGAGTTTCTTGTTCACTATTCAAATATGTGTGTGTGAGCCAGATTTCAACAAAGTTAAGGCGTAAATTTTTATTCTACCACAACTAATTTTTTAGCACCCAACAAATTTGAAGACTATTAAATACATATTAAAATTAAAATTATATAAAAGTTATATTACATTAAGTTTAAATAAATAATGATTTTTAATCTCATCCTAATATATTTATATCAAAATATTCTATCATAATTGTTATTAGTAAAATAATAATATAACTCTTCAAAGTAAACAATCAGTTATTAAAGAAAATTCTAAAATAAAAATGATATATACTTAATAAAATAATTTATTTACATTTTAATTATGATATCCTCACTCAAAATTTTTCATCTAATGGACTAACATTTTGTCCAATGCTTTTCTGCTGCAGTAACCAAACTATTGTCGGACTCAAATGTGAATAAATTATCAACGTTCGTCAAATTTGAACATTCACTTGCTTTACTTCTTCCATTTTATAGGTAAAATTTTTAAAATAGGCACATTTTTAATCTTAATTAGTAATTTAGGCATTAATTTTTTTTTTTTTTTATGAAAATAGGCCTGGTTCTGACGGACGAGAAGCCATTCGTCATAACAAATATTTTGATTTTATTTTTTATTTTTGCTTTTTAGCAGAGAGAGAGAGTTGCAGAGAAGAGAGAGAGAGAGGAGAGGAGAGAGAGAGAGATATATATATATATATATATATATATATAATATAATTAATTAATTTAATAAATAAATAAGTATATATATGCATTAATAATGGCTCTGATACCATCCTTCCCTCAAGGAATTACCATCATGGCTCGATGCATTACAGGGATCTGACTTACCGATATAAACAAAGACTTATTTATTAAAGCTTAAAAATAACTTACATGATGGCAGTAGGCAGGGAGCAAGAAGAACTAAGGAGTACAAGAGGAGATTCAAAGAGAAGAAGAGAAGAAAAACTTTCACTATAGCAGAGCATACCTTATATAGAAGTGGAGGCGAGAAGCTTTGAAACTAAAGATATAATTAACGAAACTTTGCGTGCAAGCAAAACTATAATTGTTTAATAGAAACTTTGCGTGTAAGTAAAGCTACTATTATAAAATAAA
Organism: Cymbidium sinense; assembly: GCA_021442155.1. Lineage (NCBI taxonomy): Eukaryota > Viridiplantae > Streptophyta > Magnoliopsida > Asparagales > Orchidaceae > Cymbidium > Cymbidium sinense. The sequence goes on from CM038219.1 coordinate 5,471,896, forward strand.
AGAAACTTTGCTTAGAGTGCAAAGCATATATATAATCTTTTTTGGAAAGTATAATTATTTCTTGGTGGGTCACTTTATGTAAGTAGGTTCCTCATGAAGATAAGCGACTACTTTTGGAACGTAACAATAATTTCTTCTGGTGGGTCTGCTTTATGAATTAAGTTTCTCCGGTAGATTCCACGTCGACATCGTTAGAAGACTTGCCACTATCGCAGATATAGATAGGGTAATTAAACACCTTGACGAGTTGATTTTAGTAGATTTTTTTGAGACGTTCCTTATGTTGAATCTCGGCCTCATGAGGATAACGTCTTTGATGCTTTGTAATACCTATCGATAGCTCAAAATTAATTTTTTTGAGGGATCTATTGAATAAACTTTAATAATGGCTTTAATTTGCTTGAGCTTATTCCTCAATGTTGATTAATTCCACCATTTTAGTAAAAATTATCTTTGAAGGACCAACTGAAGGGGACCTTTCCAAGTATAACGTTCGCCCAAATCCATGGGATTTGGTCCGTGAAGAAATGAGCAAGATTGTCTTGAATCATTTTTAGGATTAATAGCCCTCATTTTGGGGCGCTTCCATCCATCATTGAAAACCTCTTTGATTGGATCGAAGAATATTTAATTCGCTCCAAAATAGTTCCATCAAGAACCATCGAAGTTCTTTGTTAATGATATCCTTATGATGAACATCATGAATGCCACTTTGTCATTGAGAAGGAAGAAGGCCTTCATCATAGCTTTCACATAACACCAATAATTTATGCCAATTCTGTATTGTAAATTAGTGGAGGATAAAAATACATTTTTTTCTTGGAATGGAGTTAAACCCCATTCACTTTGATGAAAGATTTTTTGTATAATGCATTTACTATACAAAATTGTATGGTTCGTTTGATCACGAACATGATTAATCTCAATACACTTTAATTGTATTAAGATTTTTCATAATTCTCTCTTGATAGAGTAGATTCAAATGGGAAAGGATTGTTTCCCAAATATCTTTCAAATAAGGCCTGATTATTTATTGAATAATCGAGGATTAATTTCAATAATATTCTATTTTATTTTTTAAAGAAATAAAGTTCTTGTGCGACATCTTTTAGGGATGGTGTTGCAGCTTTTTAGAGGTTCACCCTTTTCAACCGTTGAAGAGGAAGTACCATAAAGATATGTTTTAAATCGATCATGCCAATCGTTGAATTGGTGATCTTTTTTCATTAAGCGGCGGCGACCTCCGAAGAAGGACTTCCTCGGTTAGGAGTGGTCATTCTTCCATGTGGGTGATCCACCGATCGTCCTGAGAATTCACGTTAGAAAATCGAAGAGAATTTTCATTACCTTTTGATGTTGAAATCAAAAGGTGCCATGATGCAAAAATTTATTTTGAAACTAAATTTTGACATCTTGTTCAATGATGTATTTGAGCGGTCAATAGAAGGAGAAAATGTTGATTAAGTAAATCATCTTGAAATTTTGTGATGCACTTAATCATAGAAAGCATTTCTTTTTTGATAATGGAATACTTTTCTTGAGTAGGATTCCATTTATCGAAACAAATAATTCTTCTTTAAAATTCTTATTTTAGAGATACCTCCATAGCCTTATCGAGGCATCGGAATTTTAAAACTATGGGGTCGCAAGATTAAAACGAGGAAGGTTTTTTGAACCACTTTCTTTAATTTTCTTGTCTAGTGGTATGAGTATCAGACCATGGTGGGGATTCTTTTAATCTGTCAAGAGTGCATCTTTGGCAAGATTTTGATAGAAATACTACATAATTGAGAGCTCTAGAAGCTGTAGTTTTTTTTATCTAAAATGATATCGAAATTTGTTAGCAAATTCAATACTTATTAATTGGTATAATAGAAGCATTGGATATTATTTAAAATCTTATTTAGTTTGAAATAATTTGATTTTTCGAAATAACTAATCCATTTTTAAAATTAACCATTTAAATATTTTTTAGATGGTTGAAGTGTTCATCAATATTGAGAACATCATCAATATAGACTAAAATATATTTAAAATAATCTTTAAATATATTATTCATGATATCTTTGAAATTGAAGGTGCATTTTTTTAAACCAAAGGGCATTACGTTCCATTAGTAATGTCCAAGAACAAATGTTTTATAGCGATCCGATTCTTTTACGGATCACAATATATTTTAAATCAAATTTGGAAAATATTTTTGCATTATGCAATCTATTTAATAAATCCCTTTTATTAGGAATTGGATATCTGATCCATTTTAAAACTTTGTTTAACAGCTTGTAATTAATTACAAGTCGCGGTCTTCTCTTTCTACGCAATTCAAATACATAGAATGCGACTCCAGAGGAGTAGGATTGTAATTATTCCTTTCTTTAATAAATCAATCTCTTCTTTGCATAAAAGCAGGTAGTACTTGTTCATCGAGATGAGCTTTTGGTGAATGTCGTTCATTGAAATTATCAGTATGGAGATCCACTACATGAGTCTTTCTTTCCCGGTTGGGTTGTCACCAAACTTCCTTTTGGAATTTTGGTGGCAATTTTGAATTTTCTTTTAATTTTGGGGAAGAAATTTGTTGTTTTAAAGTTAAACTAGCAATTTCTTCTTGTAAATAATTTATATGCATAGACTTATTATTAAGCCTATTCATTTCATTTATGATAATTTCTTTAGGATTGGTGATAAAAGCAGAATGTGATTTCTTTATCCCAAAGAAAACAATTGAATATCATCAATTCTAGTGATAGGCATTATTTTAAGAAAAGGAGTTCCAAAATAATGTGTTGTGTCAAATTTTGACTAAAATAAAATTTGAATACAAATATCATCTTGACACACCATAGATGATAATTTATATTTAATTTGTAAGACTCATGGTCATTTTGCCTTTAACGTTGGCTAGTTTTTCAAAATATTTAGAAGGAATTATTCCTTCTTGTATAAATGCTCCTATCAACTAGAAGCGGTTAAATTTGGTAAAATAAATTCTTTATTTATAATTAATTTAATGAAAATATACATTTACGGTATATTGCCTTTTGAATATTTTGTAAGAAACCTGATTCTAGAATCGACTTTTATATTTTCAAATGAATTGGGCGTCTTTTGATTAATTTCAAGATCCATTAGATGACCATTCATTTGCTCTTTACTTTAATTTGTTGAACTTCTAATTTTAGTTTCTTTAATTCATTTTTTAGCTCTGCTAAAGAAGCTGAATTAGAAGATGATGAACTTGCCTCAGATTTTTTCTTAAATACTTTCGATAAGGAGTATATAGGAGGCTTGTAATTAAATTTTTCTAATTTATCTTTCTTCTTATCATTAAGAAGATCGATAATTTTATCACAGTTGAATCATCTTCAACTTGTGCTAAAAGTTTAATTAATTGGTCTTTTGCTGTGGGTGGCATATCTGATTTGTCATATTTATTATATTTTTATAATAATCTATCTATTGCGGGATAGATAGATTTATCGATTTATGATCGATGAGGATATGAAATTCTGTTCTTCTTCACCTTGATTATTTGAATCGAGGATGTAAGCAGAATTTTCATCAGGGTTTGTTTTAACCCTTCGTCAATCTGAAGTTCATTTAACTTCTTCTTGACAGTGCATTTGTTAGCATAATGATCTGTACGACCACATTTGTAACATTTTATTTCTCTTGTCTCTTTGGTTTTAGAACGAGGGGCGAGAGTGCTGTGTTTGTCGTGAATTTGTCACATTTTTTATGGCGTGCTTTTCAGGAAAAAGTCTTTTTGTGTTTTCCTTTATGTTTTAAGATAAAGGCGTGCGGATCTGATTGCTTCACGAATTCAAAATTTTGCTCAGTAGGTTCTCTTTTCATTTGATCTTTTAATTTAAGATCAGAGCAAATTGCTAAACCGGTTTTAATACATGCAGAAATAAGGTTTCCATATGTAAGAGTTTCATATGGGATGGTTCCATCGTAGAAGAAGAGAAACCTTAACCTTTTTGACAATAGATGGGAAGGCCTTCAATGAATTTTTGCTTCCGGTGAAGGCTATTGCATCATAAAGTGTCATGCTTTGAAAGATATCCTTGTACCATCAAAATGGGTTAAGGATGGACATCTTAATTTTGGAGTAAGGGCGAGTTTTTCTCCTTGATCTCCAATGGATCCAACAAAATGATCTATAATTGTTTGAATAATATTATAGAATTTTCATTAGGTTTTTTTTGTTGTTCTTTTGGAAGATCCTTAGTACTTAAGTCAATTTCTAAGGAGGTCTTCCTTTGAGAAAGTGAGAAAATTATCCCACCATCCTTTGAGTTCGGAGAATCGAAATGATGGCTCGAAATATGAGGTTTTGCTTGATGTCTGAATAGCGGTAAGAAACATAAGCATTGATGAAGGGTATGAATGATTTGATGTTCAAAAGTCCATCAATATTCCATTCATATAAAGAATCTCCATCATAGAATTTCCTGAAATGAGTATCTTCCTCAAATAATAATAGGAGGAGTGGTTTTTTATAATAATGTTTTTTAAATTTTTCTTGGGATAATTTTTGGATATCAAAGGAGGATGAGGATCTTGTAATTCTTGAAAAAGGTTTGAACTTTTTCAATATTACTTGATGATATCGATTGGTTGAGGATTCATTTGAATCTTCATCGATTTCGATATCTTCAGAGCTTACATACTTTTCACTTAAGTTTAGAATCAAATTGAATGTCTTGAAGAGGGTCCTAACTTAAGAGCTAGTTTAGGAGGAGGTTGGATAAAGGTTTCACAAATGGGTTTATACTAGTAGAAGATTTCTTTGAAGCTTTACTAGTTTTGGGACTAGAAACCTTTTTTTTTAAGCATCGATGATTTTAGACTCTAGGCTAAAAGATGATCGATGATTATTTGAAGTATCTATTACTATAATTAAGTTGTTTAATTAATAAATTCTTTAGAATTTGTGGATGAACTTATTTTTTGAAGGTGCTAATTAAAGGTTTATCATCCACCATTTTACAACGATGGAGGATAAGATGCTTCAATTATTTTTTGCTTTTGCCATTTTTTGGTAGTTAAAAACGAGATTGAGCATAGTACCTGCAAAACCATGCTACGAAAAGAATAGTTGCTTTGGCTTGACTATTTCTTTCTCTCATTTTCTCAAAATATAAATCATTTATTTGAGGCGTTCTAGAAGTAAAACTTCTATACCAAGTAAAATTATCATACTTTGGTTGGAAGTATTCCTTTAGAACAATTTCTCTTAGAACCTATTGTGTAGCTCATTAAGACTAAAGTTCATTTCAGATGGAGTGGGATTGATTTTCTCTCCTTTGGATGATAGATATGATTTATTTAGTGGGGCCTCGAGATGGTTGAGAGTGTGTGAACCATCCGATCTAGACTTCTCGAGGTTTTTAAAGGGATAGAAACCTAGGAAGTGTAATGGATCGGCGAGGTTGAATCGAACTTCAACCATTTGTTTGAATTATCGATCATCTTGATTAATGGAAGGTCTTGGTGCGGCCGATGGTATAGTCCATGATTCGGAAATACCACCTCATTCCATTTAATCACTTTTAGTAGTAACAATATGGGATGCTTGATTTGTTTGATCGAGTGGTTCATTTTTGGTTGAACGACTTTGAACTAGGATTTAGAGTATTTAAAACTCAAAAATGAATTCTAATTAAAGCAAGTTTGAACACGGAAATCATAACCATAAAGGCGTAAATATAATTTTAAAGCTTCAAAAAGTTTATATCGAGAAAGAGATAAACTTCAGTTAGGAAAAGGTGTTGAAATAAACCGGCATGACATAGGTTAGTCTCAATAACACTCATTAGATTGAGCGAAGGCATCACCATCTCGGCTTGCTAAAATAAAGCATTTAGACCTTTAAGGGTTAAAGGTTTGAATGCTATCTGTATCATCCCTATATGAATATATTTAAAATCTTGCATATATTTATGCATATCTTTCAAATGTAGATAAATAATTTTATCCATTTGATCTGATAATGGTTTGTTCTATAATTTTCTTGAAGATTTTCCCTTAAAATCAAAGTTCCAAATTGATAAATGATAGTTTTATCAATTTTGGGAGAGACCATCTATTTAGGTCTTCTTCATTCAAGGGAACTCGCCATTTGAGTTCTTGATTAAAAATTATTATTTCTCCTAATCGTTAGATTAGAAGTTACTAGAAGTAGAAGCCATATAACCAAAAGGGAAAAGGAGAGAGGAAGATGATGTAGGAGAGTTTGAACAAATCACCACATAAGGATAAAACAAACTAAGTATAAACCTCCATTAGAGAATTATCTTCCAGACATGAAAACATGACTCACAACCCTTTCAAGCATCCGATAATTTATGGCCATTTGAAAAGAAGATAAATACCAAGAATTATAGGACAATCAACAAGAAATGGGACTTATAACCCTATCAAGCATCATACAGAGGAATGGCCATTTCGAATGGGATAAATGAGGAATGAACAAAGTGGTTTATTCAAGCATGGTGATATGTAACAAAATCTCTAACATCCTTCCCCAGAATTACCCATCATGGCTCGATAGGACTTACACCGGGATACAAATAGGATATAAACGACTTATTTATTAAAACTTAAAATAACTTACGATGATGGCGAGCAAGAAAGAGGAGTACAAGAGGAGATTGAAGAGAAGAAGAGAAGAAAACTTAGCACACTTAGTACATAGATAACATCCTTATATAAAATGGAGGGAGACTTTGCTTAGAAGTAAAGGTATAATTTTAAGAAACTTTTGAAACAAGTATAATTGTTTAATAGAAACTTTTGTAAGCAAAATACTATAAATAAAGATACTTTGCTTAGAGTAAGCAAAGCATATTATAAGATGGCTACTTTTTGGAAAGTAGTAATTATTTCCGTTGGTGGGTCCCACTTTATGAGTTGTAAAGTATATTCCTTGCTGATAAAGATAAGCGTCTACTTTTGGAACGTAGCAATAATTTCTTCTAGTGGGTCTGCATTATGAATTAAGTTTCTCATAGATTCCGTCATTAGAAGACTACTGATATAGATAGGGTGATTAAACACCTTGGCGAGTTGATTTTCGTAGATTTTTTTGAGACGTTCCTTATGTTGAATCTCGATCTTATTATTTTGTAATACCTGGTCTACTGATAGCTCAAAATCCATAGTTTTTGAGGGATCGGTAGTTCAGAATAAGCTTTAATAATGGCTTTAATTTGCTTGAGCTTATCCTCAAGGTTGATTGAATTCCACCATTTAGTAAATTATCTTTGAAGGACCAAGATTGAAGGGTCCTTTCCAAGTCGTTCGACTTCAAATCCATGGATTTGGCGGTCAAAGAAATGAGCAAGATTATCTTTGAATCATTTTGGGATTAATAGCCTCATTTTGGGGAGCTTCCATCATCATTGAAACCTCTTTGATTGGATTGGAAGAATATTAATTACGCTAAAATAGTTCCACCATCGAAGAACCATCTTTGGAAGTTCTTTGATGATATCTTGTTCATGAACATCCATGAATATGCCTTTGTTTGTCGTTGAGAAGGAAGAAGACCTTCATCATAACTTGCACATAGCAAATAATTTATACCATTGTATTAATTTGGAGGATAAAATACATTTTTTTCTTGGAATGAGTTAAACCCCATTCACTTTGATGAAAGATTTTTTGTATAAGCATTTGCATATAAAATTGTATGATTCGTTTGATCACATGATTAATCTCAATACACTTTAATTGTATTAAGATTTTTCATAATTCTCTTGAGAGTAGATTCAAATGGGAAAGATTGTTTCCCAAATATCTTTCAAATAAGCCCAGTTATTTATTGAATAATCGAGGGATTAATTTCAATAATATTATTTTATTTCTTTAGAAATAAAATATGTTCTTATCTGACATCTTTTAGGGATGGTGTTGCGCTCTAGAGGGTTCACCCTTTTCAAAGTAGTTAAAGAGGAAGTACCATAAAGATATGTCTTTAAATCGATAATCCCGTCGTTGAATTGGTGGATCTTTTCCATTAGGCGACACGACCTCTGAAAGAAGGACTTCCTCGGTTAGGAGTGGTCATTCTTCCATGTGGGGTGATCCACCCCTGATCGTCCCTGCAAGAATTCACGGGTTAGAAAATCAGGAAGAGAATTTTCATTTTTAATGAATTGATGTCGAAATGAGAAGGCTGATTGCCATGATGCAAAATTATTTTGAAACTAAATTTTGACATCTTGTTCAATGATGTATTTGGTGAGAAATCAATCTGAAAATATTGATTAAGTAAATCATCTTGAAATTTTGTGATGCATTAATCGAAAGCATATTCTTTTGATAATGGAATACTTTTCTTGGTAGGATTCCATTTACGGAAAAAAGAAGGACTAATTCTTTAGCCTGCTCGAGCATCTTTCAACAATTTTGAAACTATTATTAGTCAGATTAAGACAAGGAAGGTTTTGAACCCTTTCTTTAATTTTTCTTGTGTATGATATCGAGACCATGGTGGGGATTCTTTTTTTGTCAAGAAAGTGGGGCGCATCTTTGGCAATATTTTGATAAATCACTACATAATTAAAATCTAGAAGCATTGTAGGTTTTTTATCTAAAATGATAAATTTATTTGGAAATTCAATACTTCTAATTGGTATAATAGAAGCATTGGAAATATTATGGCCTAAAATCTTATTTAGTTTGAAATAATTTAATTTTTCAAAATGACTAATCCATTTTTAAATTAACCATTTAAATATTTTAGATGGTTGAAGTGTTCATCAATATTGTTTGAGAACACGAACATCATCAATATAGACTAAAATATATTTAAAATAATCTTTAAATATATATTATTCATGATATGAAATTGAAGGTGCATTTTTTAAACCAAATGACATTACGTTCCATTAAGTAATGTCCAAGGCAAGTAAATCTTTTATAGCGATGATTATTTATCAGATGCCAATATCACGATTTTAAATCAAATTTTGAAAATATTTTTTGCATTATGCAATCTATTTAATAAATCCCTTTTATTAGGGTGATATCGATCCATTTTAAAACTTTGTTTAAGGCTTGTAATTAATTAAAATTCGATCTTCCTCTTTCTTTTCTTTTTTACAATTCATAACATAGAATGCGATTATCAGAGTAATTGTCTTATTCTTTCTTTAATAAATCGCAATCTGTCTTTTACATAAAGCCGGTAGTGCTCATTTGACAAGGGCGAGCTTTGTGAATGTCGTTCATTGAAATTGTCAATGTATGGATATCCACTACATGAGTTTTTTTCCGAGCATTGGGTTGTCACAAACTTTCTTTTGGAATTTTTTGGTGGCAATGTTGAATTTTTCTTTAATTTTGGGAAGAAATTTCTTTGTTTTAAAGTTAAACTAGCAATTTCTTCTTGTAAATAATTTATATGCATAGATTTATTATTAAGCCTATTTATTTCATTTATGATAATTTTTTTAGGATTGGTGATAAAGCGGAATGTGATTTCTTTATCCCAAAGAAAATACTGAATTCCGGTATCATTTAGTGATTGACATTATTTTAAGAAGAAGGAGTTCAAAATAATGTGTTGTGTCAAATTTTGACTAAAATAAAAGCATTTGAATACCATCATCTTGACATAACGGATAATAGTTTATATTTAATTTGTAAGGTCCATAATCGCTTTAAATTGTTTTTTAAAATATTTAGAAGGAATTATTCCTTCTTGTATAATTTAAATCGCTCCATTATCAGTAAAGCGGTTAAATTTGATAAAATAAATTCTTTATTTATAATTAATTTAATGAAAAATATACCATTTAGATATTGCCTTTTGAATATTTTGTAAGAAACCGGTTCTTTGATTATATTTTCAAATGAATATCTTTTGATGAATTTCAAAATCCATGACCAATTCATTTCTTCACTTTTTAATCTTGAACAATTTTAGTTTCTTTAATTAGGTTTTTTAGCTGTTAAAGAAGGTGAATTAGAAGATGATGAACTTGCCTCAATTTTTTTCTTTACGATAAAGTATATAGAGAGCTAATTAAATTTTTCTAGTTTATTTTTCTTATCATTAAGAAGATCGATAATTTTATCCAGTTGAATCATCTTGTGCTAAAAGTTTAATTAATTAGGCTAAAGGTGATGGTGATTATTTGAAGTATCTTTCTATAATTAATTGTTTAATTATAATAAATTCCTTTAGAATTTATGGATGAAACTTATTTTAGAACATTCTAAGGTTTATCATAAATTTTTTACAAGATGGAAGATTTCTTCTCTGTTGCCATTTTTGGTGGTTAAATAGCAACTTGACATTGAGCATAATAATTCAAAACATGCTCGAAAGAATAGTTAACTTATTTCTTTCTCTCATTTTAATGAAATATAAATCATTTATTTTGAGGCGTTGTTAGAAAGTAAAACTTCTATACCATGAGTTATCATACTTTGGTTGGAAGTATTCCTTTAGAACAATCTATCTGTTTTTTAGAAACTTGTGTAGCTTTCAAGTTCATTAAGATGGAGTAGATTGATTTTCTCTATTTGGATGATATATGATTTATTTGACCTATGATTCTTGTGAATCATCAGACTTCTCGATTTTTAAAGGATTGAAACAGGAAGTGTAATGGATCGAGGGTTGAATCAACTTCAATCGCCATTTTATTGTTGATCTACATCTTGATTAATGGAAGGTCTTGCGATTGGTATGATCCTGATTACGGAATACCTCATTCTTATCATTAGTAGCAATATGGGATGCCAACGATTTGTTTTTGAGTGGTTATTCATTCTTGGTTGAGCGACTTTAGAACTCATTGAGTATTTAAAAGTCGAAAATGAATTAAATTAAAGCATAGTTTGAGCGAAAATTATAAGTAAAAGTATAAATGTAATTTTAAAGCTTCAAAAAAAGTTTATAATGAAAGAGATAAACTCAAATTAGAAATGTTAAAATAAATGCGTGACATGATAGTCTCTAATACTCATTGGGATTGAGCCTACATGATGTGTTATTAAATCATATTTTCTCATCTGATATGTCATTGCTAGAAAACTTAAACTTTATATATCAGTAGATATATAGTGAAAAATTTTTTACTAATGTGAACTTAAACTTTATCTAAGTAGATATATGGTGAAAATTTTCTTGGGCTAATCCATCTGATTCCCCCTCTCTAGGATTTTTTTATAAAATGAGGTTTTCTTCTATTCAAATATGTTTGTGTGAGCAGATTTCATAAAAAGTTAAGGCGTAATTTTTTATTTAGAACTAATTTTTTAGCACCCAATAAATTTGAAGACTATTAAATACATATTAAAATTAAAATTATATAAAGTTATATTACATTAAGTTTAAATAAATAATGATTTTTAATCTCATCCTAATATATTTATATCAAAATATTCTATCATAATTGTTATTAGTAAAATAATAATATAACTCTTCAAAGTAAACAATCAGTTATTAAAGAAAATTCTAAAATAAAATGATATATACTTAATAAAATAATTTATTTACATTTTAATTATGATATCCTCACTCAAAATTTTCACCTAATGGACTAACATTTTGTCCAATGCTTTTCTGCTGCAGTCCAAACTATTGTCGGACTCAAATGTGAATTATCAACGTTCGTCAAATTTGAACATTCACTTTACTTCTTCTATAAAATTTTAAAATAATATTCTTAATCTTAATTTTCAATTTTTTTTTTTTATGAAAATTAAGTGAAATTAAGGTATATGACGTATCAATGATACGTCACATCGTCTCAAGCCTAAATTTTTATTTTTTGCTTTAGGGTTAGAAGAGAGAGGAGAGGAGAGAGAGATTATATATATATATATTAAATAAATAAATAAGTATATATATACATTATAATTAAATAAATAAATAAAGTTTTAATAAATAAAAAAATAAATAAATAAATTTTTTTTATTTGCATATTTTTTTTATACATTAATATTAAAATAAATAAATAAATAAATAATTAACTATATATATATATATATATATATATATATATATATATATATATATATATATATATATATAATTTTAATGCATATATATTTCACGTGATTAAAGATGAATTATTATTTATTTTATATATTTATATTTTTTATATTTTTTGTTATTATTATTATTTTAGATTTTTATACTTTATATTTTTATATTATTTATATATTTTTATATTATTTATATTTTATTATTTTATATATTTTTATATTTTTTATATTTTATATTTTTTTGTTGTTATTATTATTTATTTAATATTTTTATATTTTATTTTATATTTTATATATTTTTATATATTTTATATTTTATATTATTATTTTATACATAAATATAATATATTTTTATATTTTATATTTTTAATGTATATATATTTCACGTGATTAAAGATGAATTATTATTTATTTTACTTATTTCTTTTTTTTTTTTTCTTTTTTAATTTATAAATCTTCATAATTTTTAATAACTTTTATATATTATTTTCTTAATTTATAATATCAAAGTTATTAAAAATTATGAAGATTTATAAATTAAAAAAAGAAAAAAAAAGTCTAAAATAATAATAATAACAAAATAAAATAAAAAATATAAATATATAAAAAAATAAATAATAATTCATCTTTAGTCAAGTGAAATATATATGCATTAAAATTATTATTTATATATATATATATATATATATATAAAAAATTATATATATATACTTAATTAATTATTTATTAAAAATTATTTATTTATTTAATTATTAATGCATATATATATATATACCTAATTAATTAATTAATTATTTTTATATTCTTTCTTCTATCTGTGCAACTCTCTCTCTCTCTCTGCTAACGAAATCAAAAAATAAAAAAAAAATCCGCATCAATCATTCGTTTGACGGACGATAGACGCGCTTCCGGTCGTTGTCCACGGACAACTTATTTTCAAATTTTTTTTTTTTGATGTTTAAATTACTAATTAAGATTAAAAATATGCCTATTTTAAAAATTTTCCCTCCACTTTATTAGATGCTTTTTCAAACGAAGTACTCTCTCTCTCTCTATATCATCTAGATTATTGAGGAACTCTTTATTTTCAAAATAATTAGCAATCAAGACTCAATTTAAATTAAAATAAATAAAAATAATATATAAAGTTCAATCGAGAAGGGAGAGACCACCTTAGTGATTAAAAGATTAAAACAATATTTACATACATACTAAAATTTTTTATATATTTATATGTCTAGTACATAAATTTTGATATTTATTTATCAAATACTTATATTCACTTTTTTTTAAAAAAATAATAATAATATTTTTGATGTGATATTAAATATTTGAATATTATTAATATAAATATTAAAATATAAATATTAAATATGTAAATATATAAAAAAATATATAATATGTATGTAAATGGCCTAAGATATTAATAAAAAACTTAGCTCAAACAAACCCTAATCTATCGTTTTACTCATACTATGCTTTAACAATAGGAAAAATTATCACTTAAATTTTTTCGCATAATGGACTGTGCTTCATAATTTGCTTTAATAATTATTTTTTAAAAAATTATCATGCTTAAATAATTATTATTTACTTCTCGTAAGTTTAATTCAGATAAGAATCACCACAACTAAATTTTTAATCGCTCAGCCTGTTATCTGCCATGGCAACCAGAACGGTCCCTTACTCTCAAAATGGTCTCGCCTGAGCATCTTCTACCGCCGCCGACGATAACCACAGAAGACTTGCACATCCGCCGCCGAGCAGCCATCCGCCGACTAGACTCCTGCTCCTCGATGTTGGAGCTGCGGCAGCACCACTCCCAACTCGTCCGCCTTGGCCTCTCCTCCGACAACGACGCCGTCGGCCGCCTCATCCGCTTCTGCGCTCTCTCCCCCGACGGCGATTTTCCCTACGGCTTCCGCCTCTCGCAACTCCTCCCTTGCCCAGACCCCTATATCTTTAACACGCTTCTCCGTTCTCCCTCCTCTCTCTCATCCCTACTTCTGTACTCCCAGATGCTCCTCCGCTCTGTCTACCCCAACCAATTCACCTTTCCCTCCATCCTCAAATCCCTCTCCTTCGCTGGAGACGCACAATCTCTCACCGCCGGCCTCCAGGTCCACGCTCACGTCCTCAAGCTCGGATTCCACTCCGACACCTGCTCGCAGAACAACCTTATCAATTTATATTTTACGTGCGACCTCCCCGTCGAAGCCCGCCGCGTATTCGAGAAAATGCCTGACCGGGACGTTATTTCTTGGACAACAATGATCACCGGCCTTTGCCGCCTAGGTCTGGTCGACGAAGCTCGCAACCTATTCAACGAAATGTCTGAGCGAAATTCCGTCTCCTGGAACGCAATGATTTCGGGATACGTACAGAATCAAAGTTTCCACCAAGCATTTCAGCTCTTCTACCAGATGCGTGACGATGGATTCGAGCTCGACAAATTTTCCGCTGCCAGCATGCTGGCCGCCTGCACAGGGCTCGGCGCATTAGAGCAGGGCCGATGGATTCACAGGCACATCGAAAGGAACAAGATTGAACTCGATTCAAAGCTCGCTACCACCATCATAGACATGTACTGCAAGTGTGGATGCTTGGTGAAGGCCTATGAGGTTTTCGATGGCTTGCAAACTAAAGGACTTTCATCCTGGAACTGCATGATTGGAGGACTAGCGATCCATGGCCGAGGCGAAGAAGCCATCGATCTGTTCAAGAAGATGGAAAAGGAAATGGTGAAGCCGGATGATATAACTCTCCTCAATCTCCTCAGTGCATGTGCTCATGCAGGCCTAGTTGATCAAGGACGATACTTCTTCAATTACATGGTTCAAGTTCATGAGATCGAACCCAAAACAGAGCATTTTGGATGCTTGGTGGACTTATTGGGGAGAGCTGGCCTGCTACTAGAAGCGAAGAAGGTGATCGATGAAATGCCAATTGAAGCCGATGCCAGTGCTCTAGGTGCTCTACTTGGTGCCTGCAGGATTCACGGCAATGTTGAGCTTGGGGAGGAAATTGGCCAAAGGGTCATCGAGCTCGATCCGAAGAACAGCGGACGATACATTCTCCTTGCAAACCTCTACGCAAGTGCCGGCCGATTGGACGATGTGGCTAATGTGAGGAGGTTAATGAACGATCGAGGGGTGAAGAAGGAAGCAGGATGGTCAATTTTTGAAAAGGATGGAGTGGTGAACAAATTTATTGCTGGGGGCAAGTCCCATCCTGAGACCTCCCAGATTTACGCCATGGTTGATGAGATGCTTCGGCGAATCAGACTGGTTGGCTATGTGCCTGATGCTGTGGAGGAAAGAGAGAGTTCGATCTTCTTCCACAGTGAAAAACTTGCAATTGCTTTCGGGTTATTGCACACAGGGCAGGGGGAAACAATAAGGGTTTCTAAGAATTTGAGAGTGTGCAGAGATTGCCATGAGGCAAGTAAGCTCATATCCAAGGTTTATGGAAGGGAAATCATAGTGAGGGATCGTAATAGGTTTCACCATTTCCATGGAGGGCAGTGTTCTTGCAAGGATTACTGGTGATATTAATTGTTTATATAGGCATTAATTGATAATTAATTAACTAGATAATTAGATAGCGTTAATGGAGGAATCCGGCTGAAGTTGCAGAAGATATCATCTTGTGAGCTGGAAGTTCTCACGTGAGCTAGTCGGGAAAGTAGCGGAAAAAAAACGCATATTCGGCTATTTTAATAACTAAATTGCTATCAAAAAGCGATTTTGATGGGGAACACATACTTAGAATTGAGATTCCAAAGTTTAAAATAAAAAATAAAAACAATGCACCGACAACAGGAGATGAGATATCAGATTTTATCAGTGGTTCGGGCACCGCAGGTGAGATAAACTTGACGCTTACTCTCTTCACCACAGTTGAACTATGGCCTATGGAGCTTATTCACTGTTTTCCATGGCTGAAAAGTTCAAGCAGATATGTAATCTCCTCGCTAAATTCCAATTACAGGGATCTTCAGTGAAGAAACCAAAAGAAGTTAATATACATGATGTAAAGAATCAAGCCTTGCCTATTCCGCTAATGATGTTCGCCGACGCAGGCGGCGGTGACATCGGCTTCTGCAGAAGTGCAGTTAGGTAAACCTCGCCGTACTTGATCCCGCCGGAATCGGTCTTGTTCCCCACTGCCCATTTGATTCTCTTGTAACCCAACCTCGCAATTAGGGGTCCGTACACCGTCTCGAGATCCGCTGCCTTGCAGAAGAAATGGTCGACCCACAGTAATCCCCCGGCCTTGAGAACCCTATCGGCGTCAAACATGAGAAACTCGAGCGCCGGTAGCGGAATCCATCTGTTGACTGCGTGGCCAGTGCGCACGAGATCCATGGCGCCGTCGTGAACGGGAAGGCGCTGCTGCAGCGGTGCGTGGAGGGGTACGACGCCCCGCAGGGCGGCGGCTTCGCTGTATGGCGCACCGAGGTTCATGGTGGTGGTGAGGATGGTTGCGTTGAGGGTGAGCTTGAGGCGGGCGGCGAGGGTGCCGGTGCCACCGGCGATGTCGATGCCAAGGCGGATGGGGGAGGCACCGGCGGCGTTGGCGATGGCGAGGAGCTGGTGTAGGGGAAGGTCCAGGGCGGATCGGGCGGAGAGGAAGCGGGAGGGTTCGGTGGATTTGAGGTCGAAGCCCAGGTTGGTGGGGAGGCAGGAGAAGGAGCGGCAGGGAGAGGTGGGAGGCCAGAGGACCACTGGAGGGAGGCGGGGAACGGGTGGGAAGTGAGCAGCCATGGTTTGGAGGGGTGAGAACGACCGGGGAAGGGGCAGGGAAGAGATGGCTCAAGTGAGAGAGAGGCAGGGAGAGAAGGGGTATGCAGAGGTGGAGGAGATGGGGCATGGAGACGACGCGATGGGAGCGATGGGAGGAGAGCTCAGGAGGGGGAGTGAGGAGGATGCGCCGGAGGAGGAAGTTGCAGAGCGTATGCGGGTGAGGTGGGAGATGGTGGCTCGGATGGTGTGGAGCTGGTGGAGGAGCTGGTCCGTGACGGGATCGGAGTGAGGAGGCGCTGAGGGAGGGGAAGAGTTGCGGAGGGAGGAGAGATGATAGAGAGAGAGGATGTTGGCGGCCACCATGGCCACCAGGAGGAGGAGGTTTAGCCCTATCCCTACCCCCATTCTTTCTTTCTTCATCACTGACTTGGTTTCCCCCCCTCTAGCTCCCCTCTTACAGCTATTTATTAATATGGCCACTAAAAAAAATATTCTGTGCAATAATTTCTAAAAAATTATATTTGGATATCTGGTGTTTTTAATTTGTGCAATTATTTTTTCAACAATATCACATAATTCATATATATTTATATATTTTTATCCTATCATTCAAGATTAAACAATGACAAATCAATTTTAAATTATATATAACACATGCTTATAATATATGAATAAGTTAAACATCTTATAAAAATATTGTATTTTAAAAATAGTATATCTAATACTTTCCATTTATAAATTGATGCGTAATATCAATTAATATATGAAGATTAGACATTTATATTTTATAATATTAAATTATGATTGTTGATCTTCATATACGTAGTCCAAATACAAGTCGAATTTCACTGACTTGAAAGTGACAGCAAATAGAGCTTAAAATGTCTGGATATCAGAAAAACGACCATCGACCAATACTGATCGCCATCGCTCAAAATATCGAAATTGATCAAAATATAAATATTGCATAATCTAAAGAAGAACCCATGTCATTTATCAATACGCCGACGCCGGGAAGTAAGCGATATCCAAACGACTTCGCTCATAAAATTGATCGACCGTTAGCCAAACGTTAAAACTCCATCAACGATGAGAAATGTCGAATGATCGAAAGTGACAGTGTGCAAATCGAGGTTGAAATGCACTGGATGTTGCTAAAATCAACCCAAATTACCTCTGATTGACGAACAAACTTTCCATCACGCGTAATGTCAAACGGCCAATATAAATATAAATAAGGATTATCAACCGACGTCGACGAGCCGCCAACGCCGCGCGCATATCGGTGAGGCGCTGATGCAAATCGAACGATCTTCGTTCGTGAAATTGATTGCATCGTTAGCTTCGAAACGTCAAAATCTATCAAGTAAGACTGTTTGCACTCAATTGGACGAAAGTGCAGCGGTCGAAATGATAACTTTTCATTGAATTGATCCAACGCGATTAATCAAATGGGATCGTAAATGGAATATGCTTCGTCAAACATCAGAATAAGTTAAGATTGATATATATTAACTATGTAATTTTATCGATGTAAATTCATTTTAAGAACGATTAAGTGTTTAAAGAAATTAAATAAACTTAAATTTAACCTAAATCCTTAAAACCATCCGGGCGGCCCTATTCTTTTTCACGGCACGCTCGGTTCGGCTCGTCTCGATCCTCACGCAGATGACCCGAGCTCTTCCTCCCTTCACGCGCACGAGCTTCCTCGGATCTCCCTCCTTCTCCACGCACAATCATTCCCCCCTTTTTTTCCCCTTCTTCTTCTCAACCGCAAGCAAAAAGAGGCCGAATCCCTCCCATTTCGGTCTTCTTCCTCTCCTTTCTCCAAAAAATTGCAAGAAAATCTTCTTTCTCTTCCCTTCAAAACACGAGCAAGGGTAGGGTTGCTTTCCTTCTTCCTTATTCTTCTTCTCTTCTTCCTCTTCTCAATTTCTTCCAATCCGAATATCTTCTTTTTCCCCAAACCAAAAATAGCTCTTCAATTTCTTTCCTCTCCCTTTCTTCTTCTTCCTTCTCCATTTTTCTTCCCTCATTTTTCACAAAAATTGAAAATCCATTTTTCTTCTATCATTTTCCACCAAAATTGAAAATCCACTTTCAAATCCCAACTTTTTTCACCAAAATCGAAAACCCACTTTCAAATCCCCTCATTTCCTGAATCCGAAAATCCCCCCATTTCTTCAATCATAAATTCTCATTTTCCTTCTGCACGCAGCAAGGTTCTTCTCTCGATCACTTTTCATTACCTTTTCCATTTGTCGAATGGAGAGGAATACCATCATTAGGCGGGTTCTTTTCTCGGTTTCTGGCATCTCCATTTTCATTACCCATTAAATTCCTTTAGTAAGAATAATCACATCGGAGGTTCTTCTCTAAGTTTTCGATTCCGAACTAAAGAGGAATAATCATTAGCGTTCTTCTGGTTTACATCCCCATCTCGCCTCCTCACATCATTACAACGAAGAAATAAATCGAATGTGTGAATATGAAAATATATGTGTGTGTTTTATAGGTCAATGTCTTCAACAGATAACAAGAATCACAAATCGTCGGCTATGCCGTTAAAGGCGTCAAAGTAGTAACGTTAGATATTTACAGTCAAAATTTTGCCAAAATGGACTTAAGAAAAAGAATATATATATATATATATATATATATATATATATATATATATATTGCATTTGTCTTCTTTCAGGTTTAAATGCCTCGTCACACTCATTAGAGCTTGACGAGATGGAAATCGATTGTGTCGCATTACTCGCACGCCATTGGAGGCAGAAAGCCAAAACACTCTCGATGCTCACGCGTGAGAATGACGTCGAGAATAACTTTCATAAAATTTTTGAGACTTAAATTTAAAATTAATGGTGAAACATAAAGTCTTAAAATAAAATAAAATGAAAAGGGAATGTGGAGTTCACATGTAACTTAAAGTAATAATTGAGGGTGGCATGCTCAATAAACATTATTACCTTATGAAAATGTACTAAGTGAATGTGAATTTAGTCACTTAATTTATTACTAAATGAATGCTTGACCCGTTGTTTGATATGTTCAAACAATGAGGATACTCAAGTTAAATGCAAGTAAAACTTGATGTGACAAATGCCAAACTCATAAGAGACTTATAATAAATTTGAAATCTAGTTTTAAATAAATATGGAGTTTGATTTGGAGTTAAGGAGGAATCCAGATTGGATTTAATAGTTCTTATATAAATAGGGATGTGACTATGATGCTAGCCAATAAACATGAATATGACTAAAGTAGTAGACACCAGGGTTATTATAACTTATTCCAAGCAAATTAAAAGTGATTTAAATTGAACACAGTCGAGCTTGGAGAATGATGATGAAGCTTGATAATTCATTTACATTCTATAGCAAATTATAAGGGTTAATGGTTAATTAGTTAACTAATTGAAGGCTTATGTTCTATAATAATATGTGAAAATGATTGAAATAGAATAAGTCAAATGTAAATATAACTTTGAATTCATATTATACTTATGAGGAGGTTACATGGAGCTAGAAGGTTAATTTTCAAATGCTATAGAGCTCGATTCAAACTCTAAAGTGAGATTCATAAAGAACAAGTCTTCTTATGTAATCTATATATTGGAATGTTTAATTTAAAACAGATTTCTAAAGAAGGTTTCCATTGAACATAAAATTGGCACATATGAAATTTGTTGAGTGCTATCTTCAAGTTGAGGTGAAAATCAAATAAATTTCAAAAGAGATTTTCACTAAAAACGAGCAACCTATCGAAAAGACTATAAGCCAAATGATATTTGAGAATTGAAAAATTCAACTAGCAATTCAAGTGTGAGTAATATTTTAAAATCTATAACGTCTTCTACGCCATTTGTAACACACAATAACAACATTACGTTAATTAAGGTGTCAAATACACCCGCATAACTATGCTAATGTTTAAATTCAAGTATTTGAGGATCTTTGCGAAGTTATGGTTTAATCTTAGGACTAGTGCAAACAAAACCTAAAGTCAATTATGAGAAAATTTCAACTTAATGAAATATATAGAAGCTAAGCTTGTGTGGCGATCTAATCTCGTAAAATTAAATAGGTTATGATCTAAAGTTCTCAAATATATTCGAGTCAATCAATTAACTACCCCATTGATGGATGTGTTGAATGATGATTTCAACCGGAGGGGATACTTCCATCAAAATATGATTCTATTTTCAAATCAAATTAACTTAAATTAGGTATCAATCTAAAAAATTGCTTAAATGGAATTTAATCATTAAAGGCTTAAAGCAAAACTCAATCTACCCACCTTCCACAATTATTTGTTGGAGGTGATAAATTAAGAAAACTTTAGCTCACAAAGGAGCCAATGTCAAATCAAATGTTCTACTATGTTCACTCTCAATCAATCTCTTGCCAGTAACGATGTGACTCATGTCCTCTAACTGCATAGCTTAGCCGGTAGGCTCCACAGATGATATAGTTATGACCAGAGTCCTCTGATCGGGTGGTTTGGCCAGTCAGACTCCATTATATTACGATCACGACCGTAGCCCGTATGCTCCCCAATGGCTCTGCCCTTTGAGTTGTGAATCGTAAGGTATACTTGATAGGACAAACAGTCCTTTGCCAACTAAGGTGGATTTAAGTCTGTCTCCTTAGACAAACATCACCCTAGGTCTACAAGAATTTCTTAGACGATGTAACCCATGTGCTGCTGATAAGGATCCTTCAGTCAGGTTGGGCCGACTACCTCCTCTAACTAAGTATACTAGGGACTACGACAACCCGGGATGACAGAACCATGAGATCTAGATTGGGCACGTCATGATTCCCCCAACCATCCGCTTTAAGCTAATAATGATGAATTTCATAATCTTAAATTCTAAAACTCTACATCTTCTTCTTATATGCTAATTTAGTGATCTAAACTAATCGAAAGTTCTCTCTTATTTACTGAGAGGGGTAATTAACTATAGGGGCTTGCACCTATTGGAAATCTAGAACCAGATCTAAAATCCTTACCAAATGAGGACGAAATCTCTGGGTAGTGTCTTATCTACTATTCCATCTGCCTTCTGAAAATTACACCGACACACTTATACCATACTCTTCATTCAATTGTGAAAGGTCGGTAGCAAATTTCTGGAGCCCATAGATTTCTGGTGACTTCGCTGGGGACATGATTATGTTTCCATCTTTGGCTAATCATATGCATACTATAGTAGCAATAAAATATTTAAAAATTCAAAACAAAAATGGTGATTTAAATATGTAATAAATTCAAATTACTAATGTATGAGACTCTATATCGAATGAATTATTCTGTAGAGTATATTTTTATTATACTATTATTTTGTTCTGTAGTACCTTTGCATTTTGAAAGCATAGGGTGAAATAATAATTACTAATTATTAATTCCTATCTTTCACTTTGAGAATGGTCTGAGCACTCTTTCACTATTCCGTGTGTGGTGTGAATATCTACCTAATGCCATCATCAACACAAAGATGTTGGCTACCATTCAATTTTGACTTGAATTTTCCATCGTGCGAACTCTAAAGTACCCGGTACACACTCGTCCGAGGCCATGCTGGAATACCTCAAGTTACTGAAGCTCCAACTATCCATGTTTGTCAATCAGTTCAGCAACCAACCGTTGTTAAGGAGTTCTCCCAACAGAGAACTTCAGTTTTTAAAAGGCTAGGTCAATCTGAAGCCCCCATGATGAAAAGAATCATCAATGGACAAACTGTATCTTTAATGCCTCGTGGTACAACTGCTCCGCCCATTGAACCTTTCGTACCTAGAAAGCATGATTATGAAGCTTCCTCATCAGGAAGCAAATTAACTGAAGGTAGAGAAGAAGATGAAATGCTGAATTTAGGGCTTAACAGATCCCCTTTGAACGACCTAGTGAACAAGCAATACTATCATCGAAAGCGAGTATTCTTACCCACAACAACTTTGACAATCTAAAGTGGGTAAAAAGGAATAGCTCTATTGGTGAAGTATAACATTCTTTCTGGAACCAACAATGTCAAGCTCCACCATCACAGAGGAGATAGTCTGAAACATTATCTGCCATAATACATAAAGTTCTCAAAGTAGCCAAAGACAGAGGCTTAATGAGAAGAAGATTTTAGAGGCCCGTGGTAACTGAAAATACTGAAGCTTTACCAAGGAGGTTGCCATCTCTTATGGTAACTAATCATCGAGCCAAGTATGCTTCATACGATGAGCATTGGAGCGTGACACTTAGACTGCGTGTCCAAGAATTTGCTGTCGAAAGGTCCCGGTGAAAGGATAAGCAGATATGGAGGCCAAGGCCCCATGATGAAATCCTGAAGAATGGAAGAGGTGTGACATCTGATACATATACTCAAAATTTGCCTAAAAAATAACTCATCAGAAGTGGATACCCAAAAGAAGGGATATCACTCATGAAAGACATGACAGTTGACACCTTGGAGAATCCTCTAGGGGATCCCATCATCGATCAGATTCACCACCACAAGAGAAGGTTGACTTTGATCGTAATCCTTTAATGGAAGAAGTGTTTGTTCAGTACATTGAACCAGAGATCCACTAGAAATGTTGATCAGAAATTCATGTGTAAGAAGAAGATAATGAAGAGGACACTATGAAAGTTGAAGTCATCTATATGGTTAGAGATATATATGAACTTTTTGCTCGGCATCATCAACAACATGAATCCAGGGAACTTGAACCTGAATTTGATGTTTACGAAGAAGAGCCTTCACAGAAGTAAATTGAGGATGGATCTTCAATCTCCACTGAAGAGGAAGAAGAAGAAGATCAGAATGAAAAAGAGATCACAGGTATTGAAGCTGTTTATATGGTTGAACCAGGAAATGATCAGCCTGGTACATGCTTTTATAATCAGTGTCGTCATTCAACCCTATCAACATCTGCCCCTACAAATGTACAAGGAGAAGGATAGTCTAGCTCTTCCCCTGAAGATGAGCAGAGAGCAGAACAACAACAAGAAATAGAGGAAGAAGAAGAGCCTGTATTAATTGATGTTGCGATGCTAGCTAGAGAGCAAAGAGAAATGCAACGTCAAATGGAGGTCAAAGATAAAGAAATCACATAGCTTGGTACCAAGATGAATGATGAAGTTAACCAACTACCTCTTCAGCCGATAATTCAAAATATAAACACACAGGCAGTAATAGTTATGGTTAGAAACAATAATTAATGAAAATATAAAAGCAGTTATAGCTTCGGAGCAAGTGAAAAATTGGTGAGTAAGGTGTACCCCAGAATATGATCAAGTGATGTACCCAAAAGGTTATTCAGGGCTAAAATTTAATACTTTCAGTGGACTTGGTAATCCAAAGCAACATCTAGCCCAATTTAAGGCTACTTGTGGTAACACAGGGAACGATCCACTTTTCATTGGTTGGTAGACTTGACCTCGCACTTTGAGTGGTATGCAAAATGGTTAAATGATTCGGTTAAAACCTTTGCTGAATTAGAGATAATATTCGTGAAGAGGTTCACTAGTGCAATCAAGAAAATAACAATCGCTGACCTTGCCTTGCTAAAAAGGAGAAAAGATGAGTCAGTGACAAAATTCATAAGTCGTTGGCGTATCCTAAGTATGAAGTGTGAGCAACAATTAGAAGAAGAATATGTGATCCAATTGCTAATGGGAAATATGGATGATAAAATGACACCATTTTTATGTATGACATCGATTGCAACATTCCATGACTTGCTCGATAGGGTGGCTAAATTCGAAAAGATGAATTGCCCTAAGTCTGAAATCTATGCAGATAAAGCAAAGAGGAACAAACCTTCAGACTCAAAAAGAAACGAAACTCATGCCGCTTCCTATAGCTCAAATGGTGAAAAATGAGTGATATGTAATGCAGATAAAGGAAAATAGCCAATGCACAATGATGATAAAGGAAAGAAGCCTATCTATTCTAATCCACAACCAAAATTAGTATTAGAGGTAATGATAAACTTTAGACTTTTTCAAGTGGTGGAGCGTCCAAAACAAGCAACAAGAGATGTGAGTGAATGCGACCATCTCTTAAGGAAAACATGAATAAAGATTATTCTTTTAGAAGAGAGAGTGTGACCAAATTATTTCGGCAAGCAGTCAAAGATGATCTATAATTATTAGAAATTAAAAGGCTTGAAGAAGGCATTAAGTCGATTCCAAATTCTTGTCCTATCGGATGATGATCATCTTATTGAAGATTGTTATGTCTTCAAATTAGCTAGAAAGGAAGTATCGGTGAATTTACACTATCCGAAAGTGTTCTAGTCAACCTAAAAGAGAGTCTATAAGGATGATTACGTCCTCTTCAGTATCATCCATCAAAGACAAAAAGAAGGAGAAATCAATTCAGACTGAAGAATGGAAAATAGTAGTCTCCAAAAAGATCGTGAAAATATTGAAACAGCTGAAGGGTGTCCCTAGTGTTAAGTGGAAATCACCACTTGAACCTATATTGGACTTAAAAGAAATGCCTAAACTAAGTATTTGGGCTTCTCAACGGTATTCTGATAAAGCTACTTCATCACAATATGTGGAGCAGTCTACTAAATGTAGGCCTCATAAATCAAAGAAGCTGGCTAAGAAAAAGAAGATCAAGAAGAGAACTACAACTCAAAAGATTATTAATAATTTATAGGAGTATCACCAGCCAGTAAGACAACTATTTAAGCTTGCAGACTTTATGCCTAAAGTTCGCATTGATGAATTAGATGAAGAAGATAATGGTGAATCTTGTCCAGTAGATACATGCCAAATCATTTATGTGATATCAGATGTTCTTCAACATTAGTTACTACAAAACGACAAGGATAGTTAGACAGACTCGACCAACCCATCAGAATTCTTATCTGGAAAGCAAGAAGAGCTTGAAGAGTTAACATCTGAATTTTATTTAATGACTCAACAAGAAGATAATAGTACAGATGAAGATTTATATTTTCCCGATGGAGAATAGTCGGATTCATCGATATCATTACGTATGAAACATATGAAGTTGAAAAGTGAGTTTAACTCTTTTGATCAATCCTCTAGAATAAGAAGTGAATTTGAAGAAACTTTCTCTTTAGAGGAATTTGAGCAAGATAAAATAATTCAAGTTCAGTTAAGAAACGGTAAAGTCTTATCACCTTCATCAAAGAGGGAAAATGCAAATAAAGACAAAGGAAAATAAATTAAAGTCAACGAAGCTATCATTCCCAAAAATCCTAGAATAAAGCCTAAATTGAGCGAAAAGATAGACTATAATATTCTATCACATCTGAGAAAGATTACTGCACAATTGAGTGTGTACGAGGCTTTTTTGATGTCAAAAGACCTCCGAGAAACTTTGATACAGGCTCTCAAAGATTATGAAGCTTACTTTGATGAAAAATGCATGACTGAATCATTGCAAACTCAAGATCTTCCAGTAATCACATTTTTTGAAGATCTTTTATTGGGAATGATGAATCAGAACTATCCTCTATATGTTACTGCAGAGAGTGGACATCTCGATCAGTTGAATATTGATTGATCTAGGTTCTTCTATCACTCTTATGAGTCTAAAGGTATTAATAGGATTATCACTTGATATCTAACATCTTAGGAGAGATAAGTTGATGGTTCATGATTTCAATGAAAAAGGGCAGAAAATCCTAGGTTCTTTTATTCTCCCGCCCAAGTTTCAAGATTTATATACAGAAGCCAAGTTTCATGTAATCGATGCCGATACATCATTTAGAGCTCTCTTGAGTTGACCGTGGCTGCATGAGTATGACATGGTCTCATCAACTATGCATTAGTGTATGAAGTATTTAAAAGATGGAGAGAGTTCAGAATTGCTGGCAACATACAACCATTCTCCATCCATGAAGCAAAGATTTATGAAGATGCAAAGTACTTCATCCTCAAAGAGCCTATGCTAACAGAGCCTCTTGAAGTGGTAACATTCACTTCAGGAACTAAAAAATAACTTCACAAGGTGAAAGAGCAAAAGCAAAGAGGAAGAAAGAAGGTAATGCCGACTCTCCCTAAAGTACTTGATTCTGCACCTAAATCAAGAAGACCAGTTTTCATTTGGGAAGTGACACACAAGAAGAAGAAAATACTCCTTTCAAAC
This sequence comes from Cymbidium sinense, assembly GCA_021442155.1. Taxonomy (NCBI): domain Eukaryota; kingdom Viridiplantae; phylum Streptophyta; class Magnoliopsida; order Asparagales; family Orchidaceae; genus Cymbidium; species Cymbidium sinense. The sequence goes on from CM038219.1 coordinate 5,498,785, forward strand.
CTAAGGGAACTTATAAACTTTCAAGAAAGGCAAAGTATGAAATAAGTGATTCTGATTCAGACTATGACTTTAAATCTACTTATGAAAATAGAGTTCAGAGGGTCGCATCAAGAAGGATAACTCACTTGATAGAATTAGAGAACTCCTTCAAAATTATATCCATCCCTCATCAATACTTTAAAGAAATCACTTCACTGAAAGTCTATAACATTGAAGAATTGATAACATTCTATGTGTCATCGTTGAGCGAGAGTGGCGAAACAATTTTATAAATCTGAAGAGTCTCAGCCTTAAAATTTTGATCAGCCTGCTTAACATGAAAATTTTGATGAGATAGTGCCAATAAGAATACCAATATATTATCCACAGAAATTGTGAAGAATGATGCACAAGCTTGGAATTCATATTGGAACTACTAAAGATAGAACTCAAATCTTTAACAAGATGTGGAGCCAAAGAAGTCCTCAAGCATCACGAAGAAGTGATAATTTTATCACTAAAGGTCTTGGGTTCATCCATAAATCTCATCAAAATAAAGCCTGTTCTAATATAATTGAAGCTGAGATCGAAACTAATAGTGACGAAGAAGGTGATCTCCATGAAACTCTTCTTATAAATGATGAAGACGTAGAAAAAGCTGCGCGAAGAACTTCAAGATGGTGGACAAATAGCTACTATGGATGAACTCAAAGAAATCAACCTAGGAGCTGAGGATGATCCCCATCCAACTTTTGTTAGTGCCCTTCTACCCTATGAGAAAGTTGAAGAGCTAAAAATACTACTTTGTGAATTCAGGGATTACTTTTCCTGGACATATTTTGAAATTCCAGGCTTATCCCCTGATGTAGCAGTTCATAAACTGACTATTAAATCAGATGCGATGCCTATTAAGAAAGCTCCTAGGAGAATGAGATTGAATATTGAAGAACAAGTAATTATAGAAACTAAGAAGTTGGTCAAAGCAGGATTCATCTGGGAGGAGAAGTATGTAGATTGGATAACCAACATTATCCTAGTTAGGAAGAAGAACGACCAAATATGTCTCTGCATTGACTTTCGGGACCTAAATAAGGTGTGCCCAAAAGATGACTTTCGGCTTCCAATATCAGAACTATTAGTGGACAATACTTCCAACTATGATATATTCTTATTTATGGATGGATCATCGAGATATAATCAAATCAAGATAGCACCTGAAGATGAAAGACATACATCATTCAAAACACCTATTAGCATCTATTGCTACACAGTCATGCCTTTTGGCTTGAAAAATGCTGGAGCTACATACCAAAGAGCCATGACACGTATTTTTGATGAGTTGATTCACCAGAAAGTGGAGTGTTATGTTGACGATTTGGTGGTGAAGAGCTTAAATTGTGAAAATCATTTTGAAGACTTGAGAATTGTATTGGAGAGATTCATAAAATATAATCTCAAGATGAATCCTCTAAAATATACATTTGGGGTATCCTCCTAAAAATTTCTTGGGTATATCATACATCATAGAGGAATTGAAATTGATCATACTAAAATCAAGACAATTGTGAAGATGCCTCCACCGAAGAGTTTGCATCAGCTTCGTTCTTAAGGATAGCTTACATTCATCCGTCGATTTATATCAAACTTATCAGGATGTTGTCAACCATTTGCAAGGTTGATGAAGAAGGATGCTCCATTCAAATGGGATGAGGAGTGCCAAGAAGTCTTCAATAATATTAAAAGCTACTTGTTAAATCCACTAATCTTTGCAGCACCTACTCCTGGGAAGCCCCTCATTCTATACATGGCTGCATCAGAAGAGTCCCTTGGAGCATTATTGGTCCAACACAATGAAGAAAGCAAAGAGAATGCTTGTGTGGTGAAATATTTTTTTGCTTTCATCTATCCTTTTAAAGAAGATAAATGAAAACATAAATATACGCATTTGGTTGGAACACCACATAGATCTGCAGATGTTCTTATTAGGGTGATCATGTACGATATTGAGGAGATGTGTACTATCTCGAAAGGCAGAAGTCACCACCCTACAGTAGACCTAATCACCTGAATAAGGACTTCTAAGAACTATGGGTCTTAGTACGAGATTCTTTTATGGAAAAGTAAAGTAGGGTTTATTTTAAACTGGATTCGTTAAGTTTCCTATAGAGGCAAGCCCCCATAGTTAATTACATCCTAAGTAGGGATGTGCATTATTTGGTTTTAACCAAAAAACCAAACTGAACCATAGTTTTTGAGTAATTTGGTTTGGTTTTGAACTTAGTAATTTGGATTTTAGTTTTAATTATTGAAAACTTTGGTTTTTGGGTTTTGGATCGGTTTGTTAAATAAAATTTTGGATGGAACCAAATAAACTAAAGTAATTATATGTAATGCGGTATTATTAATTTATGTATAATAGGCTTATCTATTATATACTTAGTTTTATTTATTTATTTAATACTTGGTAGGTGCTTTTTTGGAGGACCATTATCCAATTTTTTAAAATATTTTGGTCTCATAATATGGTAATATGGTTCCATCAACTTCTAAGTTCAAAACATCGTTAAGGTAAGTAAAAATTAGTTTTAAATATTTATTTTAGCACATGAAGTAGTTAATTGCATTTTTTTTATATTTATGTTGTTTTTCTTATTGCTTGTTCATTACAATAAAAAATTATGCAAATAATTTTTAAATGTAACCAAATTCAATTTATCCAAAACCAAACCAAAATAACCGAACCAAATTATTATTTGGTTTGTTTGGTTTTGCATTTTATTTGGTCGGTTTGGTTTAATATTTTTAGGAATCCAAAACCAATCGGTTTTAAAAATTTATCATTCAATCCACCCAAATCAACCAACACCCCAATCTAATGAGATTCTTAGAATACTCGATTAAGGTAAATGATCGTTGTCTCCAAAGATTTTGAAGGTTAGACTATCAATAAATTAGTTTATTTTGGAAGATCAAATGGGATTGATTAATGGGAGAGAGTTATTATTAAGTCGAAGGAAGATATGTAGGAGATGCTCACGATGCTAGGAAACCTAGCGAGAATCTCAAACTATCCTATGGTTGGGCTTCACATTTTTAAAATTTGAAAAGGATTTATTTGTTTAAGTTGAAGTTTCATTAGAAGTTTAGGGCTTATAATTCCATGATGCAAGGTCATGGAAATTCCTAAGAGGTGAGGATTTATGCTCACGGCCTGGAAAGAAAATATCAACCTCAGAATCTAAATTTAGGGAGCTTTGGCGAGGGCCAAGGCATGACCTAAATCTAAGGTGAAAATGGGCATATGATTTACCTCCACAAGAGAGGATAAACTACCTGAATGTTGGACTTACAACTGCCTGGGGGTGGCCGCTAACTAAATCTTCCTACGATTTTAAATACATGTAGGCAAATCTTATGCTTCATGCAAGATAGTTAGGCTGTTGTTTATTTAGAAAGAGACTAAGTCCTTAAATACACTCCCTAAGAAACTAGATTATATAGGGCATGATTAATGATTTAAATCTAAGGAAAAATTTTCATATATTTTATTTCCATTTTTGGACAATCAATTTAACACAGGCTTTAGGATTTTTATGTCTAATGCATGAGAAATTAAATTATGGGCCAAAATTAGCAAGATGAGAGGTGTGTTTCCACCATGGCTCTCAAAGGTCAAGCCAAGTTCTCTAGCACAAGTGGAAGCCCTCCAAATCAAGAGTAAATCAATATGCTTTTTATGCATGATGTGAGAAAGAAAAGACAACATTCAGCTAAGGGGTTGCTAATTCTTTTATCTTGATTTATATCCTAAGCTTTAGGTGAGGTTATGAGTTGTTTATTTTAAATTTTAAATTGTTTAATTTGGTAGAAGATTTATTTTTTTCCTAAGAGCCTAATTGTCATCCAGGCCATACATCAAGCAAGAAAGAAACTAGGAAAAGTATTCCATTTCTAAAGCCTAAGCTAAACAAAATATCAAGCATTTTTATAAAGCTAACTCAAAAAGAATAAAAGGCCAAGTTTGGTCAGGCATCACAGCACAAACCCGAAAATAAATTGGGTAGCCGAGCTCTACCCTTACATAACCCGGATTATAAATAGATTATACAAAGGAATTCATGTTATGGGGGTCTACATTCTTCTTTTCTTCTTTCTTCTTTCTTCTTTCTTCCTTTTTTTTCTTCTTCTTTTAGTTCCTTCTTTTGGATAGTTGGAATGTGGATGCTCCAAAGGCTTCACATGGTACATAAAATATAGTCTTATAACCAATGTTCATCTTAATCACCCATAACAATCATTCCAAAATCCTAATTGTAAAATTACATGAAATGAAAAAAGTAAATCTAACTAAAACCTATAAAATAAAGATTAGCTAAACAAACCACACACTCCTAAGCATGTATATAAATAAATTAGACTTAACACCCCACACATGGGTAACCAAGTTCACCTGGCATATTTTGGATTATGCTTAAGGGTATAAGCAACATGCACAACAAAAGCAATTACATTTTTATTAAAGCGCCCATTAAGCACAATCCCCTGCATATGATAATGATTATACTAAATCATCATACCATTTATTCTACGCACATACACCCTAACATCTAGACTAAAACATCACATCAAAAAATAAAAGCAAACATCAAATCATGCACCGCCCTAATATAAGACTATAAGTGGTGACTTAGCCTAATGTTTGTGCCATGTAAGGTTTGTGTGGTATGCTTAGCTAAGCTTTAAGGTTTGGATTTTCAAAGTGTGAAACGGTTCAATTTGAAGGGTGGTCTCATTTAAGTTGTTTAGTTGATATGGGTTAATTTTATTTGATGATGTAATTTGGTTTGAATGAACCTACTTAATTACTAAAGATTGTAAAGAGAGGAAAATAGAAGAGAACTTCTCTTTCCTCTCTACCTTAAGTGATTTCTAAGGTAAATTCATTAATAATTTTTATTTAGCGAATGTTTTATTATGTATTTTAATTAATCATAAGTTTAGATTTTCTCTAAACAAACTTATTCAAAAAGAAAGGCATTTTAAGATTAAGTAAAATGAATTACTATCACAAAACACACAATATTTTATTTCTTTCCCACATGTGTATCATGCACATAAATGAATCCTAAGCATATCTATACATGCAATGTAAGTATTTAGCACACCTTAATAATGAATGCTAAGAGAGGTTGTTTAAGAAAATTTGGAATGTTTTATTTATGCATGATTTTGTTAAGTAGAAGAGAGTGATTCTTTTATCCATTTTTCATATGCACAATATAAAATACATAAGTGAGTACGACACCATTATTAGCACCAGGGGTGTAAGGTACAAAACCTACTTAGGGCTACTTAAAACCTCGCAACCCCGGGGTTGTCCAGACTAATATACCACTTTTTTTAAAATACATGCGCATATATAAAAAGAAATGCATGGAAAGAGAATCATGCAAAAAGTTTATGTTTGTTTGTTAAGTAGAAGAGAGTGACTCTTTTATCCATTTTTTATATGCATATTTACAAGTATAAAAGATATAAGTGAGTACGGTGCCATTGCTAGCACTAGGGGTGTAACGTACAAGACATACTTAGGGTTACTTAAAGCCTCACAACCCCGAGATTGTCCAAACTAATATACCACTTTTCTTAAATACATGTGCATGTACAAAAAGAAATGTATGGAAAGAGAATGCTAAGAGAGGTTGCTTAGGGAAATTTGGAATCTTTCATGTATGCATGATTTTGTTAATTAGAAGAGGGTGATTATTTTATCCATTTTTCATATGCACATTTACAAGTATAAAAGACACAAGTGAGTATGGTGCCATTGTTAGCACCAGGGGTGTAAGGTACAAGACCTACTTAGGGCTACTTAAAGCCTCTCAACCTCAAGGTTGTCTAGACTAATATACCGCTTTCTTAAATACATGTGCATGTACAAAAAGAAATGCATGGAAAGAGAATCATGCAAAAATTTTATGTTTGTTTGTTTGATTTTGGTTGTTTAATTTATATGTGTGATGTGGAATTTCTTCTTGAGTCATGACATAGGAGTGTATAGGAATAGATTTCAAACAAGTGTCATGTCATTTTCAAATGGATTACACACTTTGCAAATCCTACACAAACCTATGTTAAGAAAGAGAAGAAAAAATTACATAACAAATTTTATACTATTCACATGCAAGCTCATAAGTACTTATAGATTGCATACTTTTCATTTGTAATGTTTGGTTTATAAGTTTTAAAAATATTTTTGGATTTAGTTGTGATAATAGCCATTCATATCTTACTTTAGCCAAAACATGCAATTTGACATAAAGGAAACTTTTCATTTTAATTTTATTTTTAAAAGACATGAATGCATGATTTTCATATGACATGCACATTTAGCATGCTAGGAAAGAAATAAAGTGATGTAAGCATGTAACTTCACTCACCCTAATTAATTCCTAAAGACAATCTTATGAAGTAAGATCATTTAAAGAGAATCAAAAGTTGTTTAAAGAGACTTTCATTTTGTTTTGAGTTTGATTTGAATTAGGAAAGTGTGAAAAGGTTTGCTGGTCCTAACCTATTCCCACATGTGTGTATTATTTTAGTTTAATTTTTAGGTGATTAGATCAATTTTATGCTTTGGTTAGGTTAAGGTGTATATTAAGTTCATTAATTATTCCTTTCCTATACCACTTTAACATATTTAATCAAATAATTATGAGCCAATGTATGACATAAAATCATAAGGAGTTTAAATCAGGAATGCATCCTAGGAAAGGAAGGTACCTAATGCAATTGGCTCACAATTAATGATTAATTAAGCTGAAGGGTTTAATTTAAGTACTTTCATAACCCTTCCCACACATATGGGTTAGGTATGATTTCCTTAAGCTACTTAGGTTATTGAACACCTAAGTACCTATCCAAGAAGAATTGATTAAGTTTCTGGATTAATTTTGGTTTTGAGAATTTGATTTGATTAATTAAGTATATCATTAGTGGATTAACCCTTAATTAGATTTGGATTAAGCAAGAAGGGGGTTTAGATAATACCTTAAGATAAATATCCCAAAATTATTCTATAAACCTTCTAATCACTTAAACAATATTTAATTATCTTAATCAAGGAATTAAACCACATTATTCACATGCTTAATTAACCTTAATTACATTAAGAGAATGATTAGGGGTTCATTAATTAATTTTCCTATTTAATAAATTCCAAGAAAATTAGGGGAGGCAGAAGTCATCCTACTAAACATGCTTAAGAAATTCGAAATTAATTAATGAAGTCATTAGGGAGTAATTAAGGTTATTAAATTTCAAATAAATCATAATTAAGGAAAATCTACTACTCAAATTCAATTAGAAATAATTTTATTGGATTCTCTTCTAAATTATCTTTAAGATGAATCTGAGTTTGTATTTTTTGGATTTTTTTTACAATTAGTTATGAATTTAGGAAGTTTCTATTGATTTAAGTGATTTTTATGAAGTTTGTTAATTTATTTTATTGAAATAAATCATTTGACACTCAAAATTCAATATCTCTTAATCCAAAGGTTCTTTAGCCTTGAAATTTGTATGGTAGGTGTATTTTAACTTTAATATTAATCTCTGAAAATTTCAACTTGATCTAACATGTATTTTTGATTTAATTAATGAAATTTGATTTTTACTAAAACTCAAATTAAGCTCAAAATATTCATTGAAATTTGGGGATTTTAGGTTTGTTGGATTCCTTTTGGAAAGAAAAATCCAACGAGCCCTTGTTTGTATTTTTTGTTAAGTATTTTATTTTCTATAATTTTTTGAAGTTTTAGGTGATTTAAATAATTTTTTAAATTAGAAAAATTTGATTTTCCTACTTAACATAGTCATCACACCACATGGCGCTGACGTGGCAATGTGGCGCCACATGGTGCCACCCTATTGGATGCGCGGTGCCTCATGGCAACCGTGCGCCATGCGGCGTTGCGTGATTGACACGCGATGCCGCGTCAGCTTTTGAGCGGGAAAAAGTGCGGGTGCAGGATCGCGACCCGCCATTTGATCCGGACCATCCAATCACCGATCAGATGGTCCATATCAGATCGCGTGATCCAGAGGCTAGGATTGCATGATTTTAGCCGTTTGATCGTGCGAAACACAAGATCGGATGGTCCAGATCACATCAAGCGATCCGAAGGGCTAGATCGCACGATCCACACATGATCCATGTGTGATCCGAGCTGTCTGACCCCGCGAATCATGGGATCGGAGAGTTGCTGCTATCCGACAACCATGAATAGTGAAATCAAGGGCATTTTGGGAAAAATAAGATATTTTAAGTGAAAACTTGTCCAAATGGACTCATTTTTACGTCGATTCTCACCAAAAAAATTTTATTTTTTAATTGGGATGATTTAAAGTAAAAATGCGATGTTATCTACGGTAAATTCCTAAAATTGCATAAAAATTATCACAAATGAAGGATCCTAAGGTCAGCTACGGTTTTTGAAAGTTACCTCACCGGGGATGATTTTGGCGGTGATGACTTGAGTACGGTGTTGAGCAAGGGAAGAGGCCTTAGAATGAGCTTGGATCTTCACCTTCACGTCAAAATGAAGTTTCCATTAGTGATTGCCATTTCCTTGTCAAAATCCACTTAGTTTAGAAGTATTTCTCTCCAAAATGAAGTGGGGGTGATTGCCAATGGGTTTGAGAGCTCTAGGAGGAGGAGAATGAGAGGAATGGGTGAATGCTTCAGCCTCTAATGCCTTAGAATGAAAAGTGAACGAAAATCTCTCTTTACTTTGAATTTTTGGCTCTAAACTCATGTCATTTGGCTTGGGATGGTTGGGAGTGGAAGAAAATCATCCTAGGTGGCTCACTTGGGTTGGCAAAGGCATGAAAGTTGACTGCCATGAAGGACAAATGAGTGTCCTAGCTAAGGGGAGGTGAGAGTCCTTCATGCCAAGTGTTCAAATGTGAGAGGTGAGGTGATTTCACCTCCCCATGAATCATGGCTACCAAACCACTCCTTGGGTCAAAAAATCAGTGTTCTTGGCGCCTATGTGGACCAATGGATGAGCGCTAAGTGGCCAAGGAAGATAAATGACCACTTGGATAAGTGTCTTTTCTCATGGGATGCCCTTGACCCAAGGGCAAAGTGGTCATTTGGTATTGAATTTGATTTGGGCAGATGTGAAATGAGTCAAAAGTAAGTTGGATCAAATTTCATGTCATTTGAGATTCATTTGGTTTAATTTGGGTTAATTTGACCCATTTGGGTCAAATCGGGTCAAAATAGGTTAGGTTGACCAATTGGTCAAATTAGGTCAAACCAAGAGTTGGGTCAAGTTCAAATGATCATTTTGATTGCATTGGTTCAATTGATTTCAATTAATTTTGTTTAATTTGGATTTAATTTGAATTTTGGCCAATTTGATCCTTTAGGTCAATTTGGGCTAAGTTGACCAATTTGACCCAATTGACCAAATTAGCTTGAATCATGGCTTGGCTGATCATTTGAAATATATTGTAGCTTTGGTTTCAATTAATTTTGGTTTGGTTTAATTTCAAGTTGATTTGACCTTTTAAGTCAAGTTGGGTTCATGGTCAATTGGGCTAGGTTGGGTCTAGTTGGCCAATTGGTCAAATTGGGTTTAATTGAGGCTTTGGTCAAGTTCAATAATCAATTTGGAGTGAACTTGAGCCATTGGTTGCAATCAATTTAATTTAGGTTGCAATTTGGCTAATTTGGGTTCATATATGTTAACGGGTTGACTTGGTCAACAGGCTAGTTTGACTTGGTTTAACCCAATTCATGATAATTGATTAACTTATGATGATCAACAAACATGACATGAAGTTTGGATTGGCTTAATTTACTTTGATTTGGATTGAATTGAATTTTGGTTCATGTAGGTCAAAATACCACTTTGGGTTAAGTGAGCTAATCGGGTTTAGTTGGCTTGATCAAGGCTTTATTCAAGTTTGGTTGAACTCACATATGGATTTATGATTGAAATATAAATCCATTTGCATGTGATTTAGTGACAAATGAGTTTTGATTCATTTGACAATTTCAAGTCAAAAGGGAGAATGTGGGTTTGACTTGGGTTAGCTTGATTTTGATTTGATGATTGAAATTTCTATTTATATTTGGATTCATGAATGAAGGATTGATTGAATCATGAAGAAAAATCAAGGGTTTAGCTTGATTTGAGTTTGATTTGGCTAAGTTCAATAATTTGACTTAAAAGACTTAAGTTGGATTTTAGTTGAATTTGAGTTTAAGTATTGAATTTGGTTTTCAATATTTGAATTTATAATTCATTTATATTTGTGAATATAAATGAGAATATAAATGGGTTATGAGAAAATTTCTTGAATTTGAATTGATTTGGATTTTATTTGAGCTAAGTCTATAAGATAGAATCAAAGGGCTTAGGAAAGATTTTTGGAATCTGAATTTGAGTTTTGGATTTAGTTTGATTGATTTGAATTTATATTTCATTTATATATGTGAATATAAATGAGAATATAAGTGGGTTATGAGAAAATTTCTTGAATTTGAATTGATTTGAATTTGATTTGAGCTAAGTCCATAAGATAGAATCAAAGGGCTTAGGAAAGATTTTTAAATTTGAATTTGGATATCAATCATGGGTTTCGATTATTTGGAATTGATTCATGATTTGAGAAAATCCATTGAAATTGATTCAAGGTTTGATTTGGAGTTGAAGTTGATATGAGTTTGGAGTTGATTTGAATTTTACTTGAAGGAAGGAAGTGAGGAGTTGGTTCAAGCTATAGGGTAGGCAAATTTTCCTAACACCCTTAAGGCATGACCTATTGCTATAGCTAACTCTTCTAAGTCTCTAGGGTTAGATTAAGTGTCCACCTAATCACTAGATATGTCTTAAGACTAAGGAACTCTTAAGGTTTAAGAGAAGTCCTATTTCTAAGATGGAGGGGTTGAGAGCTCACTCCAAAAGTGAGGTCAACAACTCTTTATTATATCAGTTAAAGATTAATAGTAGCAGAAATGAGATACTCTCTGATAGAGAAGCACTGTTTGGCATTGAGCTTTGCAGTCCAAAAGCTCCATCACTATATGTTATCTCACAAGATTACCCTCATCTCAAGGATCAATCTCTTGTGACGTGGCGTGTCCTTTGGCAAGATGGGCAATACTTCTTCTACAATTTGATATCACATACGTTCCACAGAAAGCAGTGAAGGGACAAGTCTTAGCAGATTTTCTAGCTGCACATCCCATCCTTGCGGACTCTTCTCTTAATGATGATTTGCCTAATTAGCAAATTATTCTCATTCATGAAAGAGAAAAATCACAAATTTGGGAAATGTACTTTGATGGAGCCTCATCGATAAAACAAGTCAAACCTCTAAATTTTCCAAATGCAAGAGCAGGAATCAACATCATCTTCATAACACCAGAAGAAGGGATAATTAGATGATCATATGTGTTGACTAAGCCAAGAGCTAATAATGATGCCGAGTATGAAGCATTAGTGGCACGTCTTGAAGAAGCTATTTTCATAGGCATTCACAACTTGCATATTTTTGACGATTCTCAACTTATTGTAAATCAAGTACTTGACATCTATAAAATCAACAAACTTGAGTTAGCTTTCTATCATAAGAGAGTTCTCGAATGTATGAAGCAGATACCTAATATCATATTAGCTTGAGTTTCGCAATCCGAGAATAGTAAAGCCGATTGCTTAGCAAAATTAGCTAAGGAGATGTCAAGTATAAATGGTGATTATGTCACGACCAGGATATTTACTTGACAAATTTTAGAGTCAGCAAAGTATCAATCCCCACAAGTAGAGGGGTTAACAAATTTTACACAGTAGGATGTGACTCAGGTTGCTCCTCATACTCCCCAAAATCAACAAGAAGTTATACCGAGAAAAGCTAAGCCTGACATTGCTTCAGAAAAGTAGTGGGAAGCCTTTATTTTAGAAGAGCCACAAGATTGGAGGCAACCCTTCATCGACTACTTTAAAGAAGACAAATTATCAAATAATAAATCACTGGCAGCTCAAATTGAGAATAGAATGTTGCGCTATGCTTTCATCAACAACACTCTATATCATAGATCCTTTGAAAAAATATGACTACAATGCCTAAATGCAGATGAAGCTACCAGAATGATGTTGAAGTTCATGAATGACTTTATGGTGCACATCAATCAGGTCCCAAGATGACAGTAAAGATCAAAAGGATGGGTTATTATTGGCCATCTATGGTGAGAGATTGTATCAATCATGTTAAGAGGTGCAACGAATGTCAAGTACATGGAAATATAATCCATCAACATCCAAATCCACTACACCCAACAATAACATCTTGACCATTCGAATGTTGGGGTACAAATGTAATTGGACCAATTGATCCATCATCGTCAGCTGAACACCACTTCATCCTAACAGCAATTGATTATTTCTTTAAGTGGGCTGAAGCTACCCCATTTAAAGAAGTTACTACTGATCGAGTGATTAATTTCTTCACGCATAATGTGGTATATAGATTTGGAAGCCACGTTAAATAATTTTTGATAATGGCACAGCTTTCAAAAATACAAAGATTTATAGATTTGTCAATTGACACAAAATTGATTAGCAATATTCCTCAATATATAATCCAATGGTAAATGATTTGGTAGAAGTTTTCAACAAGACATTAGTTAAGTTGCTCAAGAAGATCCTTACTAAAAATAAGAGAGAATGACATACCAAATTGATAGAGGCATTATGGGCGTATCGAACCACCTACAAGATGTAGACTAAAGCCACTCCTTATTCATTGGTATTTGGAACTGATGTAGTTCTTCCGCTAAAACTTGAGTTGCCTTCACTTCGAGTAGCCATCCAATATAATCTAACTGAAGATCAAATTGCTCGTCTGAGAATAGAGAAACTCGACGCGCTTGATGAAGTTAGATTGCAAGCTCATCATAATCTGGAGGTTTATCGAGCAAAGATGTCCAGGGATTTTGACCATATGGTGTGGCCTCGAACATTCCAAAAAGGAGAATTGGTCATAGTGTTGAGAAGACTAATTATCCCCAATCAAAAATTTAGTGATAAATTTGAGCCTAATTGGGTGGGCCCTTTTATCATTAAAAAAGTGTATCAAGGAGGGGCATATCAACTCATTGACTTAAAAGATGAAAGACCAATGCTGCCAATTAATGGCCGATACTTGCTATACATGATGACTATATTCTTGAAGTACAATAGAAATTCTCTTGCAAGACAGGGGGCATCTTTTTCGACATTGTATTTCATGCCGAGATCCCTAAATAAATATATTTACTCAAGATGAAATAACTTTTTTGTGAAAATTTCCTGTTACATAGGGGGCATTTTAGATTTCTATATATAGATGAAATCAATGTTGTATGTTAAAACTCTCTTAAGTGCATTTCAATTCAAATATTGATGTATTTGAGTATTTTTATCTTGAAAGTTCTTTTAAATGCGCTTTAGAATTCTCCCTACAAGACAGAGGGCATTTTGAGTTTATGTTAAGTTTATTTGAGTTAACATCGTGTTATAAGACAAGATCCTCGAATATATTCTAATTCAGGTTGACATTGAGCTTTACGCCAAAATCTCTGAATATACCCATAATTGTCATTATTAAGTTGTAGGTTCTTATAGGAACAAAAAGAATTTATTGCTACACAGGAAAAACACAACCATAAATGTCAAAAATTTATCTCGCAGATTTATCAAATTTTGGAGATCAAGTCAGAAGAACTCCCAATTTTGGGAGCTTCAATCAACTGAGTTGAAAAAAATATCAACCTCTATATCCTGAAGTCTAGGACACGGATGGGTTCTAAAGGCCAAACTCGATAAGCCCACAAATGGCCGAGTTGCTGACGCTCTCTTCACTCAATAAGCTGCAAGAAAAAGCCACAATAAAAGAGCCCCCGTTCGTTAGTCTGATGACCAAATCACCAACCCATCACAGCTTAAGTAGAAGACTCGAGAATGTTCTAAAGGTCGAACTCAACAAGCCAATAAATGGCCGAAGTTATTGACGCTCTCCCCACTCAATAAGCCATAAGAAAAGGCCACAGTGAAAGAGCTCATGCTCGTCAGTCCAATGATGATAGCTGTTCAATCTTAAACCAGATCTAGCTTAGTGATTATAAGCAACCAGAATTCAAGAGATCTTTCTACTTGATCGATAAATCAAGTTAATTGGAGAAAACTCTCAATTCAGAGCTGCCTTAAGTCAATCTTTATATTGCCTGCAGAGTAATATTTCAATTTATTCTCAAATGATCTGATCAAGCTCAAAGCGTAGATCAAAGCCAATCTCCTCATCAAGTCCATCAAAGTAGAAAGCACAAGATAGAGGGAATAATTCCATAGTTCATACAAAGTCGATGGCCGAACGAAAAGAATTTTGTGGTTATTCAGTCTGTTAAAGGGTACATTGCTAGACTGATAACTCAACATTGACCCTATATAAATCGAGAGGCTGAGTCATCTGTATGTATCTTCAATGAGTCCATCAAAGCAACAAACATAGAATTCAGGGCATACATACACTTCTTGACAAGTCAATATGGACAAATCAGGTCAATCCTTCATCAAGTCCGTCAAAGTTAAAGCTAGGATAAAAGGAATTAAATCTTAAAACAAGCAGACCAATTCCTCCATCAAACCCAACCAAGCACGAAGCTAGGGTTGGAGGAAACTCAAATCTGCAATGATATAAAAGAAAGAGATATTCAACAAAGCCATTGAAGCAGAGAGTAGATGGTATAAGAACTCTTATCTATCTGACAAGTTGATTTTGACAAATTGGTCAATCCCGTCACTTAGCATGTCCTAAATAAGGAATCATACTAATGATAAATTCTATCAAAGCTCTGTAAGCTATTGCAACCGAAGCTGAAATGATCCAAGTTCTGTGGCCAGCCCAAAGGGTCAACCAATTTTCAACAAACATGACTCACTTCATGCAAATTACATTTATTGGGTGCATTTGTTTCCTTCCATATATGTGTCATAAGGCAAGTCAAGCCCACAAGTCAAATTTGACAGACTTTGGAAGTGACAGTGCGCAAATTGAGGCTCAAAATGTACTAGACATCACCAAAAATAGTCGAAACAACCTCCGATCAACCAACAGACTTCGTCATCGCATTCAAAACATGAAAATAGGTCAAAATATAAATATTCCATAATCTAAAGAGAATCTGATCAAGCGACTGAGCTATCAATGTGTCAACGTGCATATTAGAGTTGGAAAACTACGACGATGTCCAAACGACCTCCGTTCATAAAATTGATCACGTCGTTAGCATCGAAATTATAGTAAAATTTTTATAAGTAATTTTTAAAGAAGTAGAAATATACTTCCATCTTCACTCTATGCGAGATAAAATGAATATTGAAATATACTTCTTTTCTTTTTATGCAGTTTTTGACACCACGTAGATCCGCAAATGTTCTTATTGAGGGTGATTGGGTACGACATTGAGGAGAGGTGTACTATTTATAAATATAGGAGTCACCACCCTATAATGGAGCTAATCACCTCAACAAGGACTCCTAAGGACAATGGGTCTGCATGTGTTTTAAATCGGGTTCATTAAGTTTCCTACAAGGGCAAGCCCCCATAATTAATTACATACTAAGGAATGAGATCCCCCAAGAATACTCTTGATTAAGGTAAATGATCTTTGTCTCCAAAGATTTCAATAGGTAGGACTATCAATCGATTAGTTTATTTTAGAAGATCAAATGGGATTGATCAAAGAGAGGGAGTTATTATCGAAGCCAAAGAAAGATAAGTAGAAGATGTTCACGATGCTAAGAAATCTAGCGAGCATCTTAAACTATTCTATGGTTGGGCTTTATATTTTTGAAATTGAATTATTCATTTGAGTTAATTTTTTATTAGAAGTTTAGGACTTATGATTCCATAACACAAGATTATGGAAATGACTAAGAGGTGAGGATTTATGCTTATGGCCCATGGAAGGGAGAAGCAACCTCAGAACCTAAATCTAGGGAGCTTTGGCAAGGGCCAAAAGTATGACCTAAATCTAAAGCGACAATGGGTATTTGGTTTGCCTCCACAAGAGAGGACAAATCACCCGATTGCTTGGACTTACAACTGCCTGGGGGTGGCCGCCAACTAACTCCTCCTACAATTTTAAATTAATATAGGCAAGTCATATGCTTTATGCAAGATACCTAGGCTATTATTTATTTAAAAAGAAACTAAGTCCTTAACTCACTCTCTAAAGAGACTAGATCATATAAGGGCATGCTTCAAATGACTTAAATCTAATGCAAATCATATTACATGTTATTTTCATTTTTAGACAATCATTTGATTTAGGCTTATAGGATTCATATGGCTAATGCATGAAAAATAAGATTATTGGCCAAAATCAGTGAGAAGGGAGGAGGCATGTTTCTACCATGGCTCTCAAAGGTCAAGCCAAGTTTCTCTGGCAAAGGTGGAAGCCCTCCAATTAAGTGTGAAAATAATATGCATTTATGCATAATGTTATAAAAGAAATACTCATCCAGCTAAGGGGTTACTAATTCTTTTATCTTGATTTTAGCCTAAGCTTTAGGTGAGGTTATGAGTTCTTTATTTTTAATTTTGAATTGTTAAATTTAGTAGAAGATTTAGTTTTCCCTAAGAGCCTAATCCACATCCGCAATACATCAAGGAAAGAAACTAGGGATGCCATCTTAATGCATAAGCTAAACAAATCATCAATCAATTTATAAAGCTAACGCAAAAAGGATAAGAGGCCATTTGTCGCACCGCAAAACACGAAATAAATAAATTGAGCTCTACCCTTATACAACCTGGATTACAAATGAATTAATTACAATTAAATAAGGAATTCATTGTTATGGGGGTCTTCAAGCTTCATTTCTTCTTTCTTCTTTGATTCTTTCTTTTGAATGGTTGGAAGGTGGTTGCTCTGAAGGCTTCACATGGTATATAAGATGAGATCTTATGACCAATGCTCATCCTAATCCCCATAACAATCATTCCAAAATCCTAATTGCAAAAATACATGGAAAGAAAAAGTAAATCTAGCCAACACCTGCAAAATAGAGATTAGCTAAATAGACCACATAAATTCAAAGCATCCATATTGGACTTAACACCCCACACATGGGTGACTAAGTCTACCTGGCCTATTGGATTATGCTTAGGGGTATAAGCACTTGCACAACAAAAAATATTTATATTTTTATTTATTACAGTGCCCCTTAAACACAATCCCCTGCAGAAGATAATGGTTAGACTAAGATCACCTTACCATTCAGTCTATGCATATAGACCCTACCATTCAGTCTAAAATATTATATCACAAAACAAAAGTAAACATCAAACCTTGCACCGTCCTAACCTAAAGTTAGAAGTGGTGACTTACCCTAATGTGTGTGCTTTAGAGGTTTGTGTGGTATGCTTAGCTATGGCTTTAAGTTAAAGTTTTCTAAGTATGAAGAATATTCAAAGTTAATCTTATCTTAATGTGACTTTTGTTTAATGAAAGTAATGAAAGCATGTAAACAAATTCACCTTAATTAATTTCTAAAGACAATCTTATGAAATAAGAAAGATTAGATCAAATCAAAGTTTGTTTAATGTGATTTTTGTTTGATTTTGAGTTTGGTTTAACTTGGAAAATGTGAGGTGAGTTTGCCATTCCTAACTCATTCTCACATGTGTTTGATATTTTTGTTCAATTTTTAAGTGATTAGATTCATTTTATATTTTGATTAGGTTAAGGTATGAATTAAGCATGTTAATTACCCTTATCTATATCACCTTAGCATAGTTAATCAAATAATTATGAGCCAATGAGATGACATAAAACCATACAAAAAATGTAAATCAACAATGCACTTAGGAAGAAAAGGGCCTAATGTAATTTGGCTCATGATTAATGATTAATTAAGCTAAGGGGTTTAACTTAAGTTAGTTCAAAACACCCCTCACACATATGAGTTGAATTTTGATTTCCTTAATTATGCTTAGGCTCTTGAACACCTAAGCATCTACCCAAGAAGAATTTATTGAGTTCTGGAAAGTTTTAGAATTTTATGAAATTAATTAAGGGGATAATTAGTGAATTAACCTTTAGTTAAGGTAAGATTAAGGAATAAAATGGGTTTAAGGAATATCTTAAAAATAGTATTCCAAAATTACTCTCTAAACCTCATATTCACTTAATCAAAACTTAATTGAGTCAATTAAAGGGTTAAATCACTAATTATACCCTTAATTAAGTCTAATTACACTAAGGGAGTGATTAAAGAATAAACTAGCAATTACCCTAATTTACCACCAATAAATCCCAAGAAAATTAGGGGAGATAGAAGTCATCCATCTTATTTCACTCAAGAAATTTGGGATTAATCAGTAGATTAATTAGAGAGTAATTAGCAAATTAGCATTCCCAATAAAACCCAAATTCATAGAAAAGAACTAATCAAAATCAATTTTAGAATATTCTATTTTTAATTATTTTAGAAGTTTAGGTGATTAATTAGGAACTAAATAATCCCTAATCATATTATTAATCCCATCTACGCCACGTGTGCCGCTGACGTGACATGCGCTTTACACATGGCGCGATGGGATTGGGTACTTAACCCATCACATCATAGCGGCACGTGGCGGTGGCGCTACACTCTTTTTCTTTAGCTGCAGATCAACGGGGAGAAACGTGGGAGGCTACATGTTCTGATCTTGATCGTCCATCCAAAATGCACGGATGGATGGCCAGAGATTCATCCCTGTAATTCCCTGCGGGGAAGGGGATCCGTCCATCTTCTAGGCCATGAGCTCGATTGAGCTCAGATTGGGCTATAATTTGGCCCTCACCTTCATCATGCATCCTAGATCACACCTAATATCCAAACTCCTATACCATGAAAATTTCTTTCACAAAGCTCCAAACCACATTGAATTTAAGCTCGAAAAATGGCTAACCTCGCCGGAGGTGATCACTGATTTTTGATTCCCTCGGAGAAGCTTCGTCTGGTTGAGACAAAGATTTGTTGAAAGGTTGAGCTCTTGAGATTGAGTGGAGGCTTCTATGGACCAACTCCACTTGTACTTGAGCTCGGCTTTGATCTAGGGCACTCCTCCCTTGCTTCAAGAACTTGTATGAAGCTTCTGGCAAGCTCGATTAAGCTCCCTAAGAATGCTTGCAAAGGGAATTAGGCTGAGGTTGAGTGTAGAGCAAATTGGGATTTTGGTGGGGCTCCCCTATTTTCAAGTGATGAAAATCGAGAATGGAGATTTTCAAACCCTCTCTAGAAAGCTTGGGAAGACTCTCTGAGGCTTGCTTTGAGTTCCTCTGCTTCAATCGACTGAGGGGAAGTGAAAATTGAATTGAATAATGGGGAGTATATCTCCCCTTTGGCAAATCGATGGCCTAGCTTCCCTTTGACGTTTTGATCCAATTACCCATAAGGAGTGGGTTTGTTAGGCTATTAGGAGTGTCCTTGTGTTTGGTTTTGGCCATGGAGTGGAATGGTGAAGTGGCCATGTGCTTGAATTGAGTGTAAGGAGGATTCCCATGTGGCCATTTTAAAGCATGTGCTCGATTTGGCCATTGAGCTAGGTTGGGTTGACCCAAACCCATTGGGTTGGGTGCACCACACTCCCTAGTGTTCACTTGATCCATTAAGAGAGTGCCAAGTGGTTATCGAAAGGATTTGACCAAATTTCAAGTGGAATTGACCAAAATTTACCCTATGGACTAGGGGTAAAATAGTCATTTGACCTTGATTTTAGTTTGGGTATGTTTGATATGATGAGAAAATAGGTTTGGCCAAGTTTCATTGAATTTGGAGTTGGTTTGATGTGATTTGGCTTATGTTGACTCATTTAAGTCAAAATGGGTCAACTTGGGTCAAGTTGACCAATTGGTCAAATTGGGTCAAACCAAGGGTTGGGTCAAGTTCATATGACCATTTAAAATGTTTTGGTGGCTTTGGTTTGATTCAATTTGGTTTAGGTTTGGATTTGGTTCATATGACTTCATTTAGATCAAATGGGTCAAGTTGACCAATTTGACCCATTTGACCTATTTGAGCTAGGCCATGGGTAGGTTTAGGTTTGGTTAGTCATATGAAGTGGATTGATATCTTTGTTTCCAATCAATTATGGTTAAGTTTGAATTTGGCTCAATGTGACCGCAAAGTTGGTTCAAGGTTAATTGGGCTAGGTTAGTCCCAATTGAGGCTTTGGTCAAGTTCAACAAGTGATTTAGAATGAACTTGACCCATTGGTTTCAATCAATTTGGCTTAGATCAAGTTTTGACATATTTTAACTTTTTAGGTCAAGTTGGGTCAACTTGGGTCAAGAGGACAATTGGCCTAGGTTCAACTCAAATGTTGACTTGGTCAAGTTCAAACATTGATCATGAATGAGTCTTGATCAATGATTTCAATGAATTTGGCCTATGGTGGATTTTGGCTAAGTGTTGACTTAGTCAACCCTTAAGTTTGACCTGGTTTGACCCAATTTGATTGATTGATCATCTTATGATGATTGTTAGTCATGATGAGAGGCTTAGGTGAGTTTGATTTTGTCCAATTTGGTTTGGATTAGATTAATTTGGTACTTTAGGTCACTGGGAGTAAGTCAAATGGCTTTCAAAGTTTGATTTGAGTTTGATTGAACTCACATTTTATGATTGAAATATAAATCCATTTGGTAGTGGTTTGAAGTCAAATGAGTTTTAATTCATTTGACAATTTCAAGTTCAAAGGGTGAACATGAAATAGATTTTGGCTTGATTTTTTAATTGAGTTTTAGGTAAGTGATTGAAGTTTGTATTTATATTTGGATTCATGATTGAAGGATTGATTGAATCATGAAGGAAAATCAAGAGTTTGGCTTGATTTGAAGTTGTTTTGGCTAAGTTCAAGAATTTGACTAGAAAGGCTTAGGTTAGATTTTGATTGAATTTGAACTTGAATTTTGGAGTTGGTTTTGGTTGTTTGAATTTATATTTCATAAATATATGTGAATATAAATGAGAATATAAATGGTTCATGAGAAAATTTCATGAGTTTGAAGTGATTTGAACATGATCTAGGCTAAGTCCTTAAGAGAGGATCAATGTGACTTAGGAAAGATTTGTGAATTTATCTTGAATTTTGGATTTAGTTTGATTGATTTGAATTTATATTTCATATATATCTGTGAATATAAATGAGAATATAAATGAGTTTTGAAAAAATTTAATGAGTTTGAATTGATTTGAAGATGATTTAGGCTAAGTATTTAAGATGGAAATTAAAGACTTAGGAAAGATTTTGAATTAGGAATTTGAATTTTGGATTTGATTTGATTGATTTGAAATTATATTTCATTTATATATGTGAATATAAATAAGAATATAAATGGTTATTGGAAAATTTCATGAATTTGAATTGATTTGGAGATGATTTTGGCTAAGTCCTTAAGAGGGAATTAAGGACTTAAAGAAGGATTTGGAATTTGGAATTTCAACTATGTAATTCAATCATGGGTTTCAATCATGTGGAATTGATTTGAGTTTGGAGAAAATCAATTATTTAGGTTTGATGTTAGTTTGATTTAGAGTTTGACTTGAAATAAGGAAGGAAAGTGGTTCAAGCTATAAGGTAGGCAGAGTTTCCTAACACCCCTAAGGCATGACCTATTCCTATGGATAACTCTTATAAGTCTCTAGGGTTAGGTTGAGTGTCCCCCTAATCACTAGATGTGTCTTAAGACTAAAGATCTTTTAAAGTCTAAGAGGAGTCATATGGCTAAGATGGAGGGGTTGAGAACTCATTCTAAAAATGTGGTCAGCAGAAACATCAAAAACTACCAAATGAGAGTGTCCACGCTCAATTCAGACAAGTCTGTGTAAATGTAGAATGATCGGAAGTGACAATGTGCAAATCGAGGTTGAAATGCACTGGACGTCACCAAAATCAACCCAAATGACCTCCGATCGACGAACGAACTTCGCTATCGCATTCAAAATGTCAAAACTGGCCAGAATATAAATATTGCATAACTTGATAATCAACCAATCAAATGATCGAGTCATCAACGCGCTTGCACATATATCGAGGTCAAGAGGCACCACATAAACCGAACAACCTCCGTTCACAAAATTGATTGTGCTGTTAACTTTGAAACATTGAAATCTATCAAGTAAGACTATTTGCACTCAGTTCGTACTAGTCTTCACGAAAGATGAGTGATCAGAAATGATAATGCATATTTTGAGCTAAAATTGACCCAATTTGATGCCGATTTCAATCAAATGGCATCCAGCATCGAATTCGTTGTACTTCTTCACGAAAGATGAGTGATCAGAAATGATAATGCATATTTTGAGCTAAAATTGACCCAATTGACCAATCAAATGATATATATATATATATAACATAAATAATATAAGATTGATATATATATATATATATATATATATATATATATTAACTATGTGATTTTATCAGCGTAAAATTTATTTTAAGATCGATTAAGTGCTTAAAGAAATTAAATAAACCTAAATCTAACCTAAATCCCTAAAATCATCCTGCCGGTCCTATTCTTCTTCTGTTCGGTTCATCTCAGATGAACTGAAGCTCTTTCCTCCTTCACACGAGCTTCCCCTTCCATAACGAATGTGGAACTGCTGAATCTCCCTCATTCTCCACGCTCCCCACACACACACACAAGACGTTTATCCTTCCATAATGAATGTATGGAATCAATTTATTCTCACGACATAATGCTGAATCTCAATCTCTCATTCTCAAGCAACCCCTCACACACACACACGACTTTCATTCACGCGAATGTGTATGGAACTGCTGAATTCTCCATTCCACACAACACACACACACACACACATTTTTATTTTTTCAATCAGTAAAGAGGGTAATCCTCCATTTATCTTCTTCCTCTCCAAAATTGCAGAAAAGCTTTTTCTTTCTCCAAAACACAAGTAAGTTTTTTCCTTTCTTTCTTTCTTCTTCTCGTTTATTTTTCATCCTTCCATTCAATTTTCCCCAAATTGAAAATACAATCTTCCTTCCTTTCTTTTCTTCCTTCTTCATTTTTCTTCCCTCATTTTCCACCAAAATCAAAAATCCATTTTTCTTCCTTCATTTTCCACCAAAACTGAAAGTGCACTTTCAAATCCCCTCATTTTCCACCAAAATTGAAAACTCACTTTCAAATCACCTCATTTCCTCATTCTGAAAATCCCCCCATTTCTTCAATCTGAAATTCCCATTTTTCCTTTGCCGCAATGGGAGAGAATCATTAGGCAGATTTTTCTCTCGATTTTCGTCATCGCCCTTTCCATTACCTTTCTAATTCCTTTGCCACAACTGGAGAAGAACACCATCATTAGGCGGGTTCTTCTCTCTGTTTCCAACATCTCCCTTTCCATTACCCTTTCAATTCCTTTTGTCGCAACCGAAGAAGAAAGATCATCAGGTAGGTTCTTCTCTAGGCTTCCGACATTTCTGTCTCCTCCAACCTTTCCTCGTGCCACAGCTAAAACAGGAACACCATCATCAAGCAGGTTCTTCTTTTAGTTTCTGACATCCCCATCTCCGTCCCCTTGTCGATAAAAGATATATATATATATATATATATATATATATATATATATATATATATATATATATATATATATATATATATATATATATATATATATATATATATATATATATATATATATATATATATATATATATATATATATATTGCATTGCATTTGTCTTTTAAGTTTAAAGGCCTCACGCTCATTATGACAAGATGGAAATCATGTGGTGTTGCAAAGACACCGCCGCTACACTCATTGTATGCACCAAGAAAGCCAAAATACTCCCGATGCAGCCCCCTATGCGGGGATGATGCTCGGAGGTTGCCAAAATTTCATTAAAATTTTTAGACTTAAATTTAAAATTAATTGGATATTAAATTAATGATGAAACATAAAGTCTTAAAATAAAATAAAATGAAAAGCGAATATGGAGTTCACATGTAACTTAAAATAATAATAGAGGGTGGCGTGCTCAATAAATATTATTACCCTATGAAAATGTACTAAGAGAAGGTAAATTTAGTCACTTAATTTATTGCTAAATGAATGCTTGACCTGTTGTTTAATATGTTCAAACAAATTAGGATACTCAAGTTAAATTCAATTGAAACTTGATGTGGTAAATGTCAAACTCATAAGAGACTTACAATAAATTTGAAATCTAGTTCTCAAATAAGTATGAAGCTTGATGTGGAGTTAACGAGGAATCCGGATTATGTTTAATAGCTCTTATATGAATAGGGATGTGATTATGATGCTAGCTGATAAACATGAATATGACTAAAGCAGTAGACACGAGGGTTATTCTAACTTATTCCAAGCGAATTAAAAGTGATTTAAATTGAACATAGTCGAGCTTGGTGAATGCGATGAAGCTTGATAATTCATTTACATTCGATAACAAACTATAAGGGTTAATGGTTAATTTGTTAAGAAGAACTAATTGAATCTTGTGGCTTATGTTCTATAATGTGTAAAAATGACTGAAATAGAATAAGCCAAATGCAAATATAACTTTGAATTCATGTTATACTTATGAGGAGGTTACATGGAGCTAGAAGATTAATTTTCAAATGCGATACAACTCGATTCAAACTCTAAAGTGAGATTCATAAAGAACAAGTCTTCTTATTTAATCCATATATTAGAATGTCTAATTTAAAATGGATTTCTAAAGAAGGCTTCCATTGAACATAAAATTGGCACATATGAAATTTGTTGAGTGCTATCTTCAAGTTGAGGTGAAAATCAAATGAATTTCAATAGAGATTTTCACTAAAAAAGAGCAACCTGTTGGAAAGACTATAAGACAAATGATATTTGAGAATTGAAAAATTCAACAAGCAATCTAAGTGTGAGTAATATTTTAAAATCTATAACATCTTCTATGCCACCGAATTCGCAACACATCGTATAAGTGAATAGAAGGCGTTAATTTAGGCATTCTCAAATACACCCGCATGTGCCCCAATACTATGCTGAATGTTTAAATTCAAGTGTCTGAGCATGTTGCACGGGTTGCTATCCGATTTAGTTTTAGGAGTGGGTCCGGGTTAACAAAACCTAAAAATCAATTATGAGAATTTCAACTTAATGAAATATCTGAGAAGCTAAGTCTATTATGTGATAGTAGATCTAATCCTCTATTAAGAGCTAAATAGAGTTGACAGGATCTAAAGTTCTTAAATATATTCGAGTCAATCAATTAACTACCCCGATGATGGCTGTGTTGAATGGTGATTTCAACCGAAGGAGTTACTTTCATCAAAATGTGATCCTATTTTCAAATCAAATTAACTTAAATCAAGAATCAATCTAAAAAACTACTTAAATGAAATTTAATCATTAAAAGCTTAAAGATAAACTCAATCTATCCACCTTCCATAATTGTTTGTCAGAGGTGACAAATTCAGAAAACTCTAGCTCACAAAGGGGTCAATGTAAAATCAAGTGTTCTACTATGTTTACTCTCAATCAATCTATTTCCAGTAAGGATATGACCCGTGTCCTCTGACTACATGGCTTGGCCGGTAGGCTCCATAGATGATGCAGCATTCACCATACCGCCTAATCGTGGTTTGACCGCCGCTCCATTATATTACGATCATGATGCGTGATGTTTCTCTAATGGCTCTACCTTTTGAGTTGTGAATCATAGGGTATACTTGATAAGGTAAAAATCCCTCTGTGACCTAAGGTCGACTTAAGCTTGTCTTCTTAGATAAACACCACCTCAAGTCTACCAAGATTTCTTGGATGATGTAACCCATATGTTGTTGATAAGGATCTTTGGTCGTCGTGCCTACCTCCTCGACTTAGACTAGGACCACGGCACTTGGGATGACAAACCATGAGATCTAGATCGGGCACATCATCATTCCCTAACCATCTGCTTTAAGCTACTATACGCTACACATTTAGCGATTTAACGACTAGCCTTAATTGAAAGTTCTCTCTCGCTTATTAAGAAGGGTAATTAACTATATGGGCTTGCGCCTATAGGAAACCTAGGACCAGATCTAAAGTCCCACCAAATGAGGATGAAATCTCTCGATAGTCTCTTATCTACTATTATATCTGCCTTCTGAAAATTACACCGAGACACTTATACCATACTCTTCATTCAATTGCGAAAGGTTGGTGGCAAATTTTTGGAGCCCACAATGATCCTATGATACATGATGTGTCACAAAATGCTATTTTTTACGTGTTCGCCTCTTTTAATTAAGTGAAATGAACACGAACAAATATTTCAAGCTCAATTTATAAACAAGCCGAACACAATCAACATCTTGTTTGTTCGTGTTCGCTCAATTACCTCAAAATTAAGAAATTTATTTAAATAATTTTTTTAGTTAATATAAAATATATTTATATAATCATATTAAAAATATATTATTAATATTTTATGTTATATAATTAATTAAGTTAGTTAATAAGAATTTTATGGATTAAAATTTAAGTTTAATAAAAAATTTAAACTAAAATTAAATATAATTAAATCCTGTCCATTGAAAATATAATCAATAGTTTAGAAGCTTTTTAGCGTTTAACCCTAGGTATAAAAACTCAACACCCGACTATTGCATGCTCTTACAGTTCTACTCGCTCGAGGCTCAATTTGTAAATCTAATATCCTCTTCTGATCTCCTCGGCTACTATCTGCGAGAGCGAGACTACCACTGCAACTCTGAGAGAGGCCTCGCTAGTGTTTGGTTTTGGTCATTCCACGCTACCTCTCACCTTAAAACCTTCAGAGCCTCGATCGCTTTTGTTTGTACATCTTCCTCTTTACATCTTTTTATTCTTTTGCTCCATTTTAGGGATTCAATTGATGATTTTTTTAATTATCTTTCTCAATTTTTCTAATAATGATTATGCGGGTTTTAAGATGCATAACTACAAGGGTTGTATTTTGGCTCCTTTGAAAGTTTCATCGGTGTGATTGTGTTTCCCCTTTAAGGTTATATGCATTACTAAAGTTTCATCCTAGATATTTTTGTAGTAATGATGATTACATGAGTTTTATGAAACAAAATTATATGGATTGTTGAGCTAGGGTTTTTGAATTTTGCTCCTTTGGGAGTTTCTTCTGCTTTTTCATCTTCTTATCAGAAGATATTGCATCTTAGAGGTTTCGTTGACAATATTTATACTGTTTTATTCTGTGGGTTTTATGTTGCACTTTCACATATTTATGCCAATTGTATATGGACAGTGGACTGTAGAGTTTGGTGGTGCAATTTTAAGTTGCTGTGAATTAGTGATGTCAATGAATTTTTACTGTTGGAATTTGGATATATGCGACATTGTTAGCTTATTTATAATTTATGGGTTTAGGGAGCAGTGTGAATTGTTCAAAGGGAGAATGGTTCTTTATTCAGTGCAATGGCATTTCATAACTCCATGCTGTCATGATTGGCTTAAGCATCATTTTATTGGTTTATTACTGTTATTTTATTCAAAGCAATGACATTTCACTATTATTTGTGTAACATCCTAAGCCTCGTCATCTATCGATCTACCACTCTTCTCGCCTAACATGATCAACTAACCATATATAGTTAAATCAATCATAATTTCTCTTACTTTTCCTTTGCTTCATAATGATTCTTGTGGATTACATTATCAAAAGTATAGGACAGTGCTTAGTGTAAGTGTTTTTATATAAAGAAAGATCATATTTTCCTCAAGCTGAAGTAATTTCTATAAGAAATAGTTCAACATCCGTTGAGGCTGTTAACTTGAATATTGAATTGGTATACTTGAAATTTATCATTATTTGTAAGTTTTTTTTCTTTTGAGTGATTAAGAGGTTGTTTGGTTTGATTACTTTTGAGTGTTAAGTAAACTAAATGTAAGGGATTTAATCTTTTGTGTATTTGGCTGTTTGGTTTAAAGTTTAGTAGTTTATGTTGCTTTATTCCGTGCAATGATACTTTTCATGCAAAGCATTTTAGTGAACATATATAGACTACTTATCTTAGTCATTCTACTAATGATGTTATGGTAATTGATAAGCACCTATATGTTATGCATTTTAGTTTGTTACTTCTTTATTTAAAAAATGTTACATGTTATGATAAACACCTAGTATGGAGAGTGTATGTGGTCTTAACTCATATTTTCTTTTTTTATTTAGTGTGCTATCATGTCTACTGTGGATCATTCTCAATCTACATCATGTGATAATGATATAGTTGTATGAGCTAAATATGGTAAAGAAATTCTAAATATTTCTTCACATGTTGAATCAGAGGCAAATGTACTTGAGACTACTAGTACAAAAGTCAAATCTAAAAAAGGTAGAAAAAAATTTGCAGTATTGGAGCATTTTATAGAAACCACTTCAATATTTAAGGGAGAGACTATACTCTCTTTACAATGCATATGTTGTCGCATGAAATTTCATAAATCCAAAATTGGCACAACTTCACAACTCTTGAAACTTGCGAGATAATGTGAGAAAATCAAGGTCAAGAATAAACAAGTTGTTGAATTGCCAAACAAAAAGTAAAAAAGATTAAATTTTATGCCTTTTGATGCCAATTCAAAAATTGAGATTCCAATATTCAATGACCCCAAAAATTATGATCATCTTCAGATAAGATAAATAATTATAAAGATAATTATTGTGCTTGAGTATCCATTTATAATTATTGAGCATATATGATTTAATATTTTGTTAAAGGTGTTGAATCCCAATTATGAGAGGGTGTCTAGAAACACTATTAAGAGTGATTGCATAAAAGTTTATAAAATAGAAAAAGAGAGATTAAAAATATTTCTTAAGAACATTCATAGAGTTTCCTTGACATCTGGTTGTTGGACTTCAAATCAAATAGTGGGATATATGTGCTTAACAATTCACTATATTGATGATTCTTGGAAATTGTATAAGCGAATCATCAGCTTTATTGAGCTTGAATCTCCACACACCAGTACATTTATTTGTGATGCAATATATGATTGTTTATTAGATTGGAATTTGCAGGACAAGATGTCCACTATCACATTGGATAATGCTAGTAATAATGATGTTGCTGCAAATGCTTTAAAAATTAATTTTCAGTCTAGAGAAAAGTTAGATTTTGAGGGACATTTCTTTCATGTTAGATGTTGTGCTCATATCTTGAATATAATGGTTCAGGATGGATTGAAAGAGGTTCAACAAATAACACATAAAATCAAAGAGACAATAAAATACCTTAAAAAGTCTCCTTTAAGGTTACATAAGTTTATTGAAGTGGTAAAGCAACTAGGAATCCCCACTTCAAAGGGATTATGCATTGATGTTCCTACAAGATGGAACTCCACTTATTTAATACTTGAGTCATCTTTTATTTACCACAATGTGTTCGTTCATTATGCAGCTTGAGATTCCAACTATAAGTGGTTGCCTTCTAAAATTGAGTGGTATAACTATGAGTAGATTAGAAGATTTCTTTCTGTTTTTCATAATGTGACTAAAATGATTTCAGGTTCTTCTTATTCAACTACAAATATTTTTCTCCCTATTATCATGCATGTAAAGGAACTACTTATTGAAGAATGTAATTCATTAGATGAATTCATCAAGCAAATGGCTACTGTGATGAAATTTAAATTTGACAAATACTGTGGTGAATGCAATTTACTCATGTTAGTGGCTGTTGTACTTGATCCATGTTTGAAGATGAATTCATTCCTTTCACATTTCCTAAAATATACTCTAGTTCTAAGGTAGAATCCAAGATTAAGAGTGTTGAAGATGTCATTTGGGAAATCTATAATCAATATTCAGCAGATATTATTAATTCAAGCTCTTCAATTCTTAGTGGATCTTTACAACTAGTAACTGATGTACCTTTTTCATCAAATTTTGATTGTATGCTAGGATTTACTTATTTTGTTATTGCTTCTAGTTCTATTCAGCCATCAAAATCTAATTTACAAATTTATTTGGAGGAGGGATTTTACTTGTGCAATAATGATTCGTTTGATATTCTTGAATGGTGGAAGATGAATACTCTCAAGTATCCAACTTTATCCAAAATGGCTAAAGATGTTTTAATAATTCTCATAACCCTGTTGCATCCGAATCTGCATTTAGTGCTGGTGATAAAGTTCTTGATGAATACAGGAGCTCTTTATCTCCAAAAATAATCAATGCACTTGTTTGCACGGCTAGTCGGATCAGAGGCGTTCAACCCAACATAAAAAAATCCTTTAGTAGTTTTCTAACTAAAAGCAATCTATTTAATATATTTGATAAATTTCATTCCCTCATTATCTACTTTTATTTCAGGAGGAGTTAATGGAGGAGGAGAATCTTTATGTGATACTTCTAGAATATGTTTAGTAATGGAGAAGGAGACTAAGCATCAATATATCATCTTGCATTTACTCTTCCCAATCTAATTTTCATATGTGCTTTTTAATTTGGACAATTTTTATCTTAGTTGTTCATGATGATAATTTGTGGCAACTTTGGCAGTTTGGCTGAAGACTATAGTTAGTTGCTATAATTATGTTTCTTGGTTTCAGTTTAAGATTATTCTATTTTTTGGCTTCAAAATAGTTGGCTACCTGGTTGCTATAATTTTGTATGCTTGTATAGTTGTATTTGATGTGGGACTTTCCCTTTAATTTTCAGTTGTAGATTTGCAGCTGCCAGCTGTATTGTGTTCATTGTTCTCCTTTTTTTTTGATTTGCTGCTAAGTTTGATGCATTTCAGCCTTGATAAAATTCTGCAGGTAATAAGGTTCAATGGTTCATATATTTGAGTCTAATCATTTGCAAAAAATTTCTAATGCTGCTTAAATAGTTCCCGGAATCTTCACATTGTTTATCTTGGTGGAAAGATTTTGTTGCAGGAAATTTGCAGCAAGAAATATTAGAAATTGAAATGTTATTGGTATTTGGATGTTAAGTTTATGTTTGAATTTCTTTTCTTTAATGCAAGAGGAATATTGTTATCATGATGGGTGTGGGATCCAAAAATTCACCACCGACCTCTTTTGGAAAATAAAAGGAAAAGAGTTGTTTAAGTGTCGGTGAAAATTTCAGAAGGCAGATGAACAGTAGATAAGACACTACCCAGAGATTTCGTTCTCATTTGGTGAGAACTTTTTATATCTGGTTCTAGGTTTCCTATAGGCGCAAGCCCCTATAATTAATTACCTCCCAATCGAGAGCACTTTCGATTAAAGGTCAATGAATCGTTAAATAACGAGTATATAATTGCAGTGAGTGGAGTTTAGAACTTATGAAATTTATTATTTTAATTTTAAACTTTTTGTGGGGGGAACGATGACGCGCCCGATCTAGATCCCATGGTTCTCGTCATGTCCGGTCCCCTTAGTCAAAGGAGGGTAGTCGACCAACGAAGGATCCTTATCAGCAACACATGGGTTACGTCATCCAAGGTGTCCTTGTAGACCTGGGGTGGAGTTTGTCATCGGGGATATAAGTCCACCTTAGCTAACATAGGGCTTTTTGCCCAACCAAATACATTCTACATTTCATAGCTCAAAGAGCAAAGCCGTTGGGGAACATACGGGCTGCGGCCGTGACCATAATTTAGTGGAATCATATCGCGGTGAACCACCCGGTTAGAGGGCTCAGGTCATAACCGCCATTTCTGTGGTGCCATATTGCGGTAAAACCACGCCAGACGGACACGCCCACTACTTTAGAATATTTGAGTGTGAAGGTAGTTATGTATTTAATTTGACATTTCTTTGTGAGCAAAAGTTTTCTTAATTTGTCACCAAGACAAACATTCGGAGGGTGGATTGATTTTTAAGTTTTAATTTAAATAATTAATTTAATTTTTTTTATTTATATTTTTTTGTTATGTTCTTTGAATTTTGATCATTTTATGATTGATTTATATTTGAATATGTGATCATTTATCATTGAAATTTTAATTATAATTACCCTTCTTGATTATAGAGATAATATCAATTGATAGACCTTGTCTACTCTGTCTAGTTTTCTACAGAGGATCGAGTCTTAATTCATTGTCTCAAGAAGTATAATCCTTCAAAACCTTGTCCACTCTAGCTTGAACATAGAGGATCGGGTTTGATACTTTTCTTCTTGAGGGTTTGAATTTTAGAAGCAATGTCAGTTGATTCATATCTTGTATTATATGACAGAATTAGCTTCTCAGATATTATTCATTTGAAATTCTTATAATATCACATTTTTAGATTTATTAGCCTGGACCAGGTCCGAAGACCAAACTGGGATATATAACATCTGTTCTTGTATATTTTATCTTGCATTTGGATTACATGTCTTTCTAGATATTTGATCTACTGAACTTCAACACACATACATGTATCTATTCTTTTAAAGTATTGCATGGACATATGAAAGTCTAAGTTGAAGCAATTGAATTTGACATGATGTAATGAGATTTTTAGGTTTTGTTAACCCGGACCCGGTCCGAAGACCAAATCGGGATGTAATGCAAGCATGAGATAGAGATTGATATTCATCTAGGGGTATAACATGAACATTATTTAGGCTCAAACACCCTTACTTACATGAGAAATTAGCAAGTAAGTTGGCCGAATACTTTGAGCCCTTTTGATCAAGTAAAATGTTGTTGACATAAGATAAAGATCATTTATCCGAGTAGTTATGAATCCCGTATAGGCCAAATACCCCTTTTTTATGCAACAATCAGCAAGAGATATGAGCTGAAATAAATTATGTTGGAAGCCTATTTGATCAAATGTAAGGTAATATACCAAACATAGACTTAAGCCATTTCATTGGAAATATGATATGCATATTATTTTGGCCAAAACCCCCCCTTTTATGTCACAAATCAGCAAGGGTATATGGCTAAAATAAATTATGTTGGAAGCCTATTTGATCAAATGTAAGGTAATAGACCAAACATAGACTTAAGCCTTTTCATTGGAAATATGATATGCATATTATTTTGGCCAAAAATCTCCATTTTATGTCACAAATCAGCAAGGGTATAGGGCTGAAATAAATTATGTTGGAAGCCTATTTGATCAAATGTAAGGTAATAGACCAAACATAGACTTAAGCCTTTTCATTAGAAATATGATATGCATATTATTTTGGCCAAAAACCCCCCTTTTATGTCACAAATCAACAAGGGTATATGGCTAAAATAAATTATGTTGGAAGCCTATTTTATCAAATGTAAGGTAATAGACCAAACATAGACTTAAGCCTTTTCATTGAAATATGATATGCATATTATTTTGGCCAAAACTTTTATGTCACAAATCAGCGGGTATAGGGCTGAAATAAATTATGTTGGCTATTTGATCAAATGTAAGGTAATAGACCAAAATAGACTTAAGCCTTTTCATTGGAAATATGATAACATATTATTTTGGCCAAAACCCCCTTATGTCACAAATCAGCATGGGTATATGAAATTGAACACTTTAAGGGCCCATTTGATTAATGTAAATAATGGATCCAAGATAAACATAGGCCTTTATCTAGAAGCATGATATGAATATTGTTTGGGCCAAAAATCTCCTTTATGCAATAAATCAGGATTATATGAAAAAATCATTTTGAGGGCCCATTATACCATGATCCATAGCCCATGTTTCTCTTAATAAGGGGGAGGAGAAGACAAAGATATGTGTAGATGTCATTTAAAAGAGACAAGTGGATTAATTAAAATCCACCTCCTTCACATGCAAGCTCATGACAAATGGGGCACAAGTACCCATTAAATTTTATTAAGAAGATATGGCAAAAAAGATTTTATTTTCCCTTTAAATCCATTCCTCCTTTTTTTATGACATTAAGGGAAGTGATAATGATGATGCACAAGGGGCTTTACATGTCCATGCATGTGCATGTGATATGACAAATGGCATGAATTTAGATGATTTCCTTGCATGCAACTTATGAGAAGGTACCATATGCGTCGATGCCATAAGATGATGAAAAGGAAGGAGAAGCCTATAAATAAGAGAGGATTTCCCTTTCATAAAATCCCTATATTTCCTACTCTCCTTTTCTCCTTTATACCACAAGTTTAAGTTCTTTCAATCTTGCAAAAGGGTTAAGTTGTGCCACATAGATTTGTAAGTTCCCTTTCTAACTTGACAATTTTCTATTTTGATATCTTCATGATAGATATCATGTCATATGGTAGATATTATTTTCTATGTATTTCAAGCTTTATGTTTAAGCACATGTCCAACATGTAACATGTCGAGCTAAAGTAGAGTTTTTAGGATGAGCATTAAATAATGCATATCATAATGACCACTTCATGTGGTAACTTGTATGATGTAAAAATCACATAAGCATTCATGTTTAACATAAATAAGCATTGATCAATTCATATACTCATGTTGCATTTGCCATAGAATAGATAGCTTGCATGTTATAGAAATTGAAGCATAAGTATCAACTCATCTCACATTTGCCACAAAATAGGGATAGCATGATGATATAGAAATTGAAGCATAAGCATTCATATTTGAGATAAAGAAAATTTTAAGCCAATATGACAACTTAAGCATTTCATCCCTTTCTTTCTATCTTCTTTTTTTTATAAATTTCCTCCCTGCATCATCCCCTCAAAAGGGGGCTACTTCGGGGGACTAGGTCTTCCCACCATGAAAGGCATATGGTATCAGACACCGCTGATCAAAAATTTATTTCCCACACGCAAGAAAGGTATGTGTTAGCATAATATAGCATAACAAGTTTCTACCATGTTGGAGAAACATGAGTAGTACTTATAGTAATAAATTTAAAGCACATTTGAATATAAAACATGCTTAAACATTGCAAGAAAATAAATCTTTCCTCCTTTTTTTTTTAAACAAAATTTGCAACAGCCTCCGGCGTCACCCCCGCATATGGGGGTTGCCATGAGATGCCCACCATGCCAAGAAAGGCATGTATGGGTGGATGTCGTGAGACATCACGGTCGAAATTTTGTTTGCCCACCATGAAGATGTTTGATAGCATAACAACAAGTTTCCCTACCATGTTAGAGAAACATAAGTAAGTACTTATAGTAATAAATTTAAAGCTTGCATTTGCTTAACAATAAAAGAAGTTGCATTGCATATTTAATTAAGAGCATAATAATCACAACTTTCCTCTCCCCCCACATGTGGGGGTTGCCATGAGAGACTGGTCTTGCCCACCATGCCAAGAAAGGCATGTATGTGTGGATGTCGTGAGACACCACGGTCAAAATTTTGATAGCATAGCATTTCCCTACCATATTGGAGAAACATGAGTAGATACTTATAGTAATAAATTTAAAGCTTGCATTTGCATAATAAAAAAAAGAAAGCTGCTTGCATGTATATTTAGTTAGGAGCATAATAATCAAAATTTACAACAGCCTCCCTCTCCCCACATGTGGGTTACCATGAGACTGGCACCCACCATGCTAAGAAAGGCATGTATGGGTGGATGTGGAGAGACCACGCCAAAAATTTTAGCATAGCATTTCCCTATTAACAAGATATCAATAATAGAAATGGTAAATATGCAAGAATGAAACCCATAGGAATAGCAAGTATACCAAAACCCTTTCTTTCTAATGATTTATTTTCAGATTTCATTCTATTCATATGCAAGAGGCAAAAAACAAATGAAATCCATAAGAGATAGTATATAGTATGACATACCATTTTTCCATTTAATTTCATTTTACTTTGATTTCTTCTACTCATGTACAAGAGATAAAATAAATGAAATCTATAGAGATAACAAGTAGCATGGCATAAACTCCTTTGATAAAAATGATTTCAAAGATGTATCACATTTCTAGACAACACCATAGATTTCCGGTAAAACAAGAGCAAACATTATTTCATCCAAACAGTAGAAACTGAAATGTGAAGAGAGGAAAGCTTGCTAATAGTTTAGGATTTTGAACCAATCAACACCCCAAAATCCTTTACAAACTTCTAATTTTGTTTTTAATATTTATAAAAAATTTTGGCAAGGTAATCGGAGCAAAACCTTTAAGAAGCTATGGAAACTTCAGATTTCATTTCCCATAAGAAAGAAATAAAATTCAGCAAGCATCACTCTATATGATAAAGCATAGTAAAGATAAAGAACACTTGCATCTAGCAGGCATTCCACCTTAAAAGGCTATGGAAACTTGATTTCATTTTCCATAAGAAAGGAATAAAAAAATAGCAAGCATCACTTCCTATATGATAAAAGCAGCTAAAGATAAAGAACACTTGCATCTAACTTAGGCATCCCATCTTTAAAAGCTATGGAAACTTGATTTCATTTCCCATAAGAAAGAAAAAATTCAGCAATCATCACTTCGATTCCCTTAGGTAAAATCAATTTCCAACACATACCCATTACAAGAATCAATTCATTTTCCCTTAGGTAAAAAAAATATTTCAGCAAGAGAAATGTGCAACAAAGAAGTAACAAATACAATCGAGGAAGAAAAGCAAAATGTCAAGGATAATCCTCATCTTTCCTCTCACTCTCTTCGTTTAGTTTATGCAAATCCCTCAACCGCCTACCAATGGGACTTATCAAATTCATTTAAGGCAAAATGGAGAAACATCATTTAAAGCTTATAGTGTAACCAACATATCACCTAGAGGAGGAGAAAGCCTCATGCGTCCAATGGAGAGGAACAAAGAAGGAAAAGGAAAGAAGGAACCGGCAAAGAGAATGAGCTCTCTCAACCTTAGAAGGTGAAAATAGCAACAAAGCTTGTAGCATAAATCCAATCACCTTAATTTCATGCTATCACAAACCAAAACAAGTCCAACCATAAAACACAAATGGAAGAGGAAAGAAATCGCATTTCCTTCAAGAGAAACCCACATAACAAAATATAACTTAAGATTGAAACAAAAAACAACTTGGGGTTTCGGTTGGAAGAGGAATTAGAAGGATCAAGTCCTGCTTGTCGCTAGGGTTCTTGCTCAACCGAGAGAGGAGCAAGGAACTGGAGGGAGCTCTAGAGGGAGAAGGAGTCACTGGGGAGTTCAAGAGCAGCAAGAGGGAGAGGGAGAATCGCACACTAGAGCTTCAACCGAGAGCCGCAGGAATGAGAGAGGGGAGAATTGAATCGCGTGAATGAGGGTCAACGAGCCACTTTGAGATTACCGACGGCCTCGATTGGTTCAAACAGGCCCAATAGAAATGAGACGGATCAGCTTTAATTGGGCCGGCAAGGGTTAGGTAAGGATTAAGGGGTTTACTTAGGTTAATTAGCTTAGTAATTAAGATAATTAGCCCTTAATCATATAAATTTTCATGAATCCTCCTAATAATAAACCCTAATAATATGGGTGTCAATCTTAGGTATTTCCATTGTGCCGAACACAACGGCGTGATCGATTTCACGATCGGAGGCTGTTTGAACAACGTAGACGATGATCGAAGTGAAATTAGATTTAAATTGTGCGACGTCATGCTCAAATTGATCGACGCTCGCGCACACTTTGCCGAATCGATCGCGGAAGGCATCGTTTGATAGGTTTCGATATTTCGGCGACGACGGTGCGATCAATTTCACGAACGGAGGTCGTTTAGATGTCATCGAGGCTTCTCGACTTCGATATGTGCGTAATTTCATTAAAAATTGATTTTAATTATTTGATTGATCATTAATTGATTCAATATTTGTTATTTAATTAATTTTAATATTTTTGACGCATTACGAAGTTGAATTTTCAAATTGAAGTGAATCTAATTGATTTCGATCACAATTAGGGGGTTTTAACCTCGACCTCATTTATTTAATTTCAAGTGGCACATAGTTGTAGGTCAACAAATACCCCCAACAAACATGGTGCGTGCATGGAGCGGACCGTGTTTGTTGTACACTAGTTGACCTTGCGGATCTCCAAGAGATTTGCTTGGATGTCATGTTGAAGTTGTAATTTCTACAACTCTTGATAATACCTGATCGTTGCCCTTTGATGGAAGTGAGTATAACTCTCAAGTTGGGCAAGCATTTGCATTTCATCAGTTCGATTGTAATAGCTCGTTAAATCGGTATTTGTTGTCATTAGTCCAATGCTTTGTGCTTGATGAACTAGATGAAGGAGATGCTTTGACTTGTCATCATCAACTTATCAAGAGAATTTGGAATTTCTTCGGTCATTGGCTTTTATGCTTTGGCGGACTTGTTGAAGACTTCCTCCTGAGAGTTTGAAATTTATATTTTCCTCTTGTCACAGGCCCTTAATGGACTGATGGAGTTGATGATTTGTTGGCGAGATGATAATGTCTTCGGTCCTGTGCTTTGTGCTTTGACAGACTTGTTGAAGACTCAGTCTCGAGATTTGGAATTTGTATTTTCCTCCGTCCCCGGCTTGCCTTGGTGGACTTGAAGGTGAGATGAGAATGTCTGGTCCGCTTTTATGCTTTGATGGACTTGTTGAAGATTCCATCTCGAACTTTGGGATTTGCATTTTTCCTCTCGCTTGCCTTGACTAATGAGTTTGAGATAGAAATGTCTTCGATCCTGTGCTTTCTGCTTTGACGGACTTGTTGAAGATTTCCTCTCGAGGATTCATATCTTGTGCCTCCTTTTATCCCGACTTCATGCCTTGATAGATTTGATGGGAGAAAGTCCTGAATCATCTTAGAGATTTGTCAGCGATATAAATACCTTACCCTAGCTCTACTTATGGCTTGTAGAAGGATAAATGTCACGACTAGCTCTGAGCTTGTGTTGATCAATGGCAAAGAGTCATCGTGCTTTGCACATGTAATGGACATCTTGATGAAAAAAACTCCTTAGTTCGATTTAGCTTTATACAAACATTGGGATAGCTTCTTCGGTCCTCTGCTTTTTGCTTGATTGGACTTACTGAAGAAGAATTTCCTTCGGTCTTTGCTTTCTGCTTTGATAGACTCAAGGAGTTGAGATTTCACATTTGTATTTGATTCCAAACTCGGCTTGCCTTCTGAGTAAGGATATCTTTATTTATTGTGTAGAATTGAGAAATGACCTTATGACCAATAGGGATAATCTCCCGGGTCACTTGAACTCACCAAGTTAGAGATTTGGGGATTTGGATGCTCTTATCTTTGAACTAAAGTAGGAGGATCCCTTACTACCTTTGTGGCGTTGAGTAAGCAGATCACTGACTCTACCGTATTTTGCGTGAGTCACCTTATACACCCACTTGATGGACTTGAAATTGATGAAGGATTTTATCCTGTTAACGAGATGGGGAACTCTTACTATGGCCTTTGTGGCTTGTTGAGTAAGCGCACTGCCGAACTCACCATATTGAAGTCCGACCTTATACACCAACTCGAGCCTTTATTTGAAGTGGGATGATAAATGTATATCCAACTTGGTTTGTTGAAGTTTGTGACTTGAAAATTTTCTTCTTTGGTAACACTTTTAAATTTGAGCATTTGAATACATAATTTTGAGTATGACGGATCTCGACTAGGCATGTCAATCAAAGAGAAGGGATGCACCTTGCCTAAAGGGATGCATACTTTTACTATAAAACTTTAAAAAATGCCCCCTGTCTAACAGGGGGATTTTTATTTTATTTTGGAAATGCATTCTTATGTTACAAGAGAATTTCCAATGAAAATTTCCATAAGTGTTTGGCAATAAAGATTTTCAAATGCAGGATTTGTCCAATCACACTTTCATGTGTAATATTTCTTTAAATCGACGGTTGATCATTGGTCTTTCACCTCAAGTCAATGATGATAGGCTCGATATACCTTTTCAATAACAAAAGGTCCTTCCCAATTAGGTTCAAATTTACCAATTGCGTGATGAGGGATGATTGATCTTCTAGACCGTGACCAATTCTCCTTCACGAAAAGCTCGGGACGCATCAGTATGATCAAATGCTCAATATCCTCGCCGATAGACTTCTAGATTTTGCCGAGCTTGGAGCCTAACCTCGCGTCAAGCTCTTCCATCCGTAGACAAGCATTCTCATCTTGGGTAAGATTTTGTTGAATGGCTACTTGGAGCGAAGGTAGTTCAACTCAAAACCGTCACCCCCAAACACCAATGCATAGGGGGTAGACTTTGTAGGAGTCTTGTAAGTGGTACTGAAGCCCATAACGCCTTCCACAAGTTTGGTATGCCACTCCCTTTTATTTCTTGTGAGAATTTTTCTAAGCAATTTGACTAGTGTTTTATTAAATGCCTCAGCCAAGCCATTTGCTCTTGGATTATAGATTGATGAATATCGCAATCAATCTTATGTCGATCAACAAATTTAAAAACTTTAGTACTTTTGAAGGCTGATCCGTTATCTGAAATGATTCGGCATGGTACACCAAATCTATAGACAATATTGTGGGTAAAGAAGTTAGTCACTTGTTCAGCTGTAACTTCTTTAAATGGTGATGCTTCAGCCCACTTGGAGAAATAATCAGTGATTGCTAAGATGAAGCGGTGACTAGCTGATGATGGTGGATCAATTGATCCAATTACATCTGTCCCCCAGCATTCAAATGACCAAGATGCTACCATTGGATGTAACAAATTTGGAGGTTGGTGAATTATATTACTATGGACCTGGCATTCATGGCATCTCTTGGCATGATCGATACAATCTTTTACCATAGAAGGCCAGTAATATCACATTCTTTTAATTTTGAAAGCCATTTTAGGACCCGATTGGTGTGCACCACAATGTCTTTGATGGATTTCAACAATTACTTTGTTGGCTTCTTCTATTCCCAAACATCGCAGACCACATCGCTGAAGGATCTATGATACGTATTGCCATAAGCATATATAAAAGCCTTTTCTCAAGTTTATCAAATTATTACTGCACTTGCCTTCCTCTTTGAAGTAGTCGACGATGGGTCAGCTCTCCGCCTTCCTTCTTTCTACTATAAGAATTTCATTGTGTGGTTTTAGCACTTCCTCGTTGGAGCTTTCTCTTGAATGGTTTGAAGCTTGTCTTGTTGACTTGAGAAGAAATTTGTAAGGGAGTGTAAGGAGCAACATGAGTCGCACCCGATTAATTTGATGACCCCTCTTCCAAATGGGATTAAATTTATCGCTCTAGACTCGATGAGTGCAAACACTAATTAATATGTAGTCGATCATCCATACTGCATTTCTTTAGCTAATTTAGCTACCGCTTATTCTATTCTTAGCTCTAGAGACTCGAGTCATAATGATATTTGGGATTCACCTCATAAGTTCGAGAACTCGTTTGTGATAGTAGGCCAATTCAAGCTTGCTGATTTTGTAAAGGCCCAACACTTGATTAATGATGAGTTGAGAATCACCAAAAATTTATAGATTCTGGACTCTCATGAAAATGGCTTCCTCTAAACCTGCCACCAATGCTTCATATTCTGCTTCATTTTTGGTTCGGGGTTGAGTTAATCTATAAGAATGTCTCATTATGCCACCTTCAGGTATGATCAAGATGAGACCCATTCAGCTGAGCCATTGGGAGATTTGAGGGTTGAGTGTATTTGATGGATAAGCTCCATCAAAATACAATTCCCACATTTGTCGCTTTTCATATATTTGCATGATTTGCTCATTGGGAAGATCATCAAGCAATACGAGTATGGTATGGGAGGCAAGAAAATCTACTAGAATTTGCCCCTTCACCATTTCTCGGGAACATATGTAATATCAAATCAGAAGGTAAGGACAACCCATCGTGCGACTTGTCAACGCTTGGTCTTGTCATCAAGAACTTCAACGGATCGATCCTTGAGATAAGGGTAATTTTATGAGATAAGATGTAATGACGTAACTTTTGGGCAAAGAAAAATTAACACCAAACAATGCTTCTCAATTGAGAATAACGCTCGATCCTATTAGTCTTCAATAATACGAAAGCATTTTCTTTTCCTTCCTCATTATGTTGCGTCAACAAAGCACCTAGAGATTCCTCCAGTGCTGCTGTGTACAAGATGAGAGGCTTTCCTGGGATTGGAGCTGCAAGAATGGGTGGGTTCAATAAATATTTCTTGATACTGTCGAAGGCCTCTTGACATTCTTTGGATCACTTCAAAGGAGTATCTTTCTTCATTAATTTTGCAAAGGGTCGACATCTGTCTGACATATTTGATATAAATCTTCTAATGAATGCGATGTCCTCATGGAGCGAAGTTGAAGACTCCTTGAGGAGGCATTTCGACAATCACTTTGATTTTGTTGGGATCGATTTCAATCCTCCACGGCGCACAACATATCCAAGGAACTTTCCCGAAGAGACTCCAAAGGCACACTTGAGAGGATTCATCTAAAGATCATATTTTCTGATTCTTTCAAAGACGATCCTTAAATCATTGAGATGATCTTTGCGATCTATACTCTTGACAACGAGGTCATCAACATAGCACTTACTTTTTGATGAATCAACTCATCAAAGATTCATGTCATAGCCCTTTGGTATGTAGCTCCAGCATTCTTCAAGCCGAAGGGCATGACTGTGTAGCAATATATGCCAATTGGCATCCTGAATGAGGTATGCTTCTCATCTTCAGGAGCAATCTTGATTTGATTGTAACCTGACGATCCGTCCATAAATGAGAACATGTTGTGGTTTGAAGTGTTATCCACTAACAGTTCTGATACGGGAAGTGGAAAGTCATCCTTTGGACATGCTTTGTTTTAAATCGTCGGTCATGCATAATGAATCTAACCATTCTTCTTTTTCACGGGGACAATATTAGCTATCTAGTCAGCGTATTTTTCTTCTCGAATAAAACTAGCTTCAATGAGCTTCTTGGTTTCTGCAACTACCTGTTCTTCAACCTCCAATCTCATTCGCCTAGAGGCTTGCTTGACTGGTGATACATTTGGCTTAATTGCTAATTTGTGAACCACTACATCAGGGGATAAGCCTGGCATTTCAGCATATGTCCAGGCAAAGCAGTCCCTGAATTCACAGAGTAAGGTTTTTAATTCTTCCACTTTATCTTCATGAAGTAGGGCACTGATGAACGTAGGGCGAGGATCCTCCTGAGTTCCCAAATTAATTTTTTTAAGTTCATCCATAGTAGCTACCTGCCCACCATCTTCAAGTTCTTCAGGTGCAGGTCTGGCTTCTACTTCTTCATTATTTGTGAGACTAACATTAAGAATGTCATTCTCATCTTCATCATCACTCTCTACTTATGTTCTGTATAGCAATGTATATTCTGTGGACCGTTGTCTTGGATAAAACCAAGGCCTTTGGTAGTGTGTTTATTTCTCTTACCAATGGTTTGAGAACTTTTTGGGTACCACATCATTTCAAAGAGCTTAGTCCTTTGCTTACTTGCTCCAGCCTGGACCCCATGTTTGGACAGTAGGTTTTGCATCTTTAGAGAGTAATATTTTGGCATCCTTGTGGGCATAGCTTCTTCTTCTTTATATAGCTCCATTACCTAATCAGGATCTTCTTCTTGACACCCCTCGGATTTATAAAACAGGCTTCCTGACCCGTGTTTTC
Source organism: Cymbidium sinense (assembly GCA_021442155.1). Lineage (NCBI taxonomy): Eukaryota > Viridiplantae > Streptophyta > Magnoliopsida > Asparagales > Orchidaceae > Cymbidium > Cymbidium sinense. The sequence continues at coordinate 5,542,308 of CM038219.1, forward strand.
CAGAGAGAGGAGGTACATAGAAGGTCACCAGTTCCTCGACTTTGTGAGTTTCTCGAGGGGTGATTTCTTTAAAATATTGAGGAGGAATGGGAGTGACTATGAGTGTAGTCTCTGCTGCTGATGGATCTATGATTATTTTAAAGTAGGTGCATTACACCTTACCTTCAAAAGTAGATTCAAACTCAGAATCAGAGTCAAAATATTCTTCTTTAGTTTACTCAAGAGTTACATGGACCTTTGGATTTAGAAGGAACACATTCATCTTCTTCAAGATCACCGCCAAGATGAGGGATGTTATTGATTTTGGACCTGTTCTTTATATCCATAGGAATATTTGGAATAACCTCTTTTCCTTTATTCATTTTATCTTCTCCCTTCTTCTTAACTTGTTATTTTATGGGTTTTGAAGTAGATGCAGTATTTTCTAGTTGTTTTGTTAGCTTTGATTCCTTAGGAAGAAAGTAGCTGGCATCTTGATATATCTTCATTTCATGCACCGCAAAAGGTTGCATGTCACCCACAATTTGACATTCTTCTCCATCCTTTGTATATTTCATACATTGATGCAATGTAGATGGGACAATGCCATACTTATGAAGCCATGGTCGACCCATAAGGGCTCAATGAAGTATCCAGATCGATCACATGAAATTTGGCTTATGTAGAGGTCTCCAAATTTAAGAGGGAGGATGAATGACCCGATAGTTTTCTGTCCCTTCTCATTGAAACCTTGAACCATGACTTTATCTTGTCCTAGATGTTGTACATCTAGAGATAGCCATCTAAGAGTTCTCAAGTTCATAAGATTCACGAAAGAACCGGATCAATTAAGATCCGCGATATCATAATTTTATCACTTTCAGCTGTAACATATAGAGGGCAATTGTGCTCCCAGCATTAGATCATCCCAAAATGTGATGGTTGGAGGCTCTTGAACATGCAAGGTCTCCGTTAGACGCTCACAAAATATGCTTCAACTTTCCGCTCTTGAGAGCTTCAATTAAGGTGTTAGATCTTCTGACATTAAAAGTGCTTCGTATACACTAAGCTTCGCCATAATTTTTCTTAGATGGGATAGAATATTGTAGTTGATCCCTTTTGATGAAGGCTTCTTATTTGAATCCTTAGGGATAACTTTTCATTGATTTCAATTTCTTTTATCTTTATTCATTAGCTCTTTCCTCGTTAGGGATGGTAGATTCACCACTTTCAATCAACTGTTTCATTTTCATTTGATAATCTCATGACTTCATTTCAAAGATCCGCTCCATCTACAATGATAAGCGGAAGATTGAGAATTCTTGCTTAATTTTTTATGTATTGATATGGTGAGCTCGATTCATCTTCATTTGGGAAACAAAGTTCCTCTAAGCTGCTGTCAACTTCATGCATCATCAAGCAAGACTCAGTAGGAAGTTCTTCAGCTTCTTCCCCTACTTCTTCATTGATCTGAAGATTTGTAATGAATTCTGCAAGCGTGATAGGTCATCTTGTTGATTGTATATAATCTTCCATATTATTGATGATCCTTCATGTTACGTTGCGATAATCAATAGTAGTAGTAACATTTTTTATGCTACCTTCTTCTTTTATTTATTTATTTTTTTTTGTTTGGTACTTAGCCTTCCCCTTACGGTGTTGGCTAATGTCTTTCATGAGATGAACTAGCCTTCCCATAACTTAGGTGTTGTCTCAACTCAAGTACGAGATCAAGTGGTGATTTCCACTGAATACCTGGAATGCCTTCCAATTGCTTCAACATTTTTACAGTCTTTTTAGAGACTGTGACTTGCCATCTTTCATCATCGACCAGTTTCTCTTTGCCTTTATCATTGCTTGATAGTACTGGAGATGAGGTGATTACTTTTATGGATTCTTTCTTGGACGCCCAATATTTGTCAGATAATGTGAATTCTCCATTTTATATTTTGCTGATCTTTGAATATGTAGCAATCTTCAATAGGATGATTGAGCACCCGATGATATGGGCAATAGTTAGGATTATCTGGTTGTCCAGCCTCTTCAGGTCTTTTACACTCTGGTAGTTGGAGACCTGCTTTGAGAGCATGTTTAAATAATTTAGCCACACTTTCCCTCTTAAAAAAAATACTCTTTGTTCAGCTTTTCTTTTAGGGTTGGGGCCATTGAGTCATTCGCTCCTTTTGTTTGCTTTGGTGCTTCCTTCTGAGGTACATCATTACCTCCAAGTATGAGCTTGGGTTGTGGAGCGAGGATTGAGATTTTTGGTTTTCTTGATAAATGGTAGCATTTCTTTCTACGTTATAGACTAACCACTATCCTTCTTGAATGAGGGTTAAATGTGTTTCACCCTTCTTCAGATCCGGAGCTTTTGCTCTTTTAGATTTATCTTGGTGGCTATGAGAATGGGATAAATTTAATTTCTCAAATTTAGCCACCCTATCAAGTAGCTCTTGAAATGTGGTAATTGAAGCCATGCAAAGATAAAGCGCCATCTTATCATCGATGTTGCCCATCAGTAATTAAATTGCATGCTCTTCTTATAACTGTTGCTCATATTTCATACTCATATTTTGCCAACGTGTGATATATCGGGTAACTGACTCGTCTTTCTTCCTCTTCTCAAGGGAGAGATCAACAATTGTTTTCTTTTTGACTGCACTAGCAAACTTTTTAACGAACATATTTTCAAGTTTGTCAAAAGTCTTGACCGAGTCATTTGACAACTCAGCGTACCATTCGAAAGCAGTCGAAGTTAGGCTAACAAATTGACGGAATAATAATGCATCATTGCCCCCTGTGTTACCACAGGATGCTTTGAACTAGGCTAGATGTTTCTTAGGATTACCATTTCTGTCAAATAGATTAAATTTTTGCATTGAATATCCCTTTGGGTATGGAATTTGATCATACTATAGATATGGGACCTTTGCTCAAATTTTACGCCGCCTATAACTTTGATCTTCTCATTCAAGATAATATCAAGTTGAGAGGTATCACGCTTGATATAGTTTGTATATTAGAAGCGTTCTTGGCGACTCATTTATTTCAATCCTCACGCCGGGCTCAATTTGGACCCTTGAAGCATGTGAGATCAATTTATTGGAGGATTGTCATGGGCATTACTAGAGGCTTGATGATTATTTGGGGGGGGCGTGTTGGACTGCTGATATTTCTCTGCTTGCATCATTGCATCATCTGCATCATCATTTCACTCATTTTCATATTCAATTATTTCTTTTCTTTGGCTTTCATCGGCTGTCTAGCATACGCAAAGTGGTATCGGCAAGGTGGGATTTTCTTCCCTTTCTTCTTCTTCTTCTTGTTGTTCCTCTCACGAAGACTTCGAGGATGCTTCCTCTATTTGAACATTTTGTTGTTCTTGAGGGAGAGAATCTTGTTATGCGATGCCTATGTTGGTATTGACGTACACCATATGACTCACCGACTTATTGTACCATATACACCACTTCAACAATCATTGCATCCTCCTCCTCTTCTTCATCTCCTTGGATACGGATTTCAGATCGACGTCTCCAATGGACTTCTGATTCCAAGTGTGGAATCAAAACTTCTTCAATTAGAGGGCTTCGATCGAAGTTAACCTCCTCTTGATGGGATGGAGTTGATTGATGATGGGATCCCCTGGAGGATTCTCCAAGGTGTCTACCATCAGATATTTTATCATCTGGGGCTCTCTTTTAGGCTCCCATCGTTGATAGATTTGAGTTGGGGCGGATCTCGAATTCACAGATGTCATTGAATTTGCTCTAAAACAATTTCTTTTTGAGGCCTCCATATCTACTTACCTTTCCAGGGACCTTTGGTGGATTCACGGATCTTGGTCCAAGTGTCACACCCCGATGCTCATCGTGTGGGACATGGATATGTTGGCGTCCTGCCATTTGAATTACGGGATGAGGTCTCCTTGGAGGAGCAGTCCTAGCATCCTTGATAACAGGACCTTGGTACCTTCTTTTCATCAGTCTTCTCTCCTTGGCAACTTGGAGAACCCGATGCACTCGTGCAAATATAGTTTCGGGCTTCCTCGCGGCTGGAACGTGGGGTCGGAAGGGCTTGTGACGATAGAGCATTTTAACCCACTTAAGGTTATCAAACTGATTGTGGGTGGGAACACTCACTGCTGGTTCCACTATTGGTTGTGCAGTTGGCTGCACGGGAAGTAAGTGTTGAGCACGCAACTCAAGACTTATTTTTCTTCTTTGCTCTGGCTAAGCACTTCGGATGAAGCTTGACATCATGTCTCCGGGGTGAAGGGTTGGTGGCGGATTGCATTGTTGAGGGACTAAAGAGCAGTCCCGATAACCCTCTTCATGATTGATGTCTCCAGAGAACTCTCAAAGATTGATTGTTTCTTTTGAAGTGACCCTGGCAGTAGGGTCACAATGAGCCTTTTGAGATTCGCACATGGTGCGGGATGAGTTTATACTTAGTGAGTTAACTTGACTGCTCATTCATAGGGGAAGTCAACCTGGCGGATGGTAGCCCGGTGCTTCCGGCATTGATGATGGCGTTGGATGGATGTTGGTGCCCGAGAGTAACGATGGCTGTGTTACGTGAAATTCAGTTTAAAGGTAAAATTAGCAATTAAAATAAGCGCACTATCACACTTCCAAAAATATATGCGATAAGAAAAAATACTAAACACATGCACTAAATAAAATCTCAAATGACTTAAGACTTTATTTAGAAAACTTTGAAGTTGTCAAGTTTAACTTATCATTTCTCATTTCATTTTCATTTCATTTTTTTTATACTCCACTGCAATTATAACTTAGATTTGACTAGCCAAAGATGGAAAGAGAAACCTTTCCTCAGCGGAGTCGCCAAAAATCTGTGGGATCTGAAAATTTGCCACCGACCACTTTTGGAAAACAAAAGGAAAAGAGTTGTTTAAGTGTCGGTGATAATTTCAGAAGACAGATGAACAGTTGATAAGACACTACCCAGAGATTTCGTTCTCATTTGGTGAGAACTTTTTATATCTGTTCCAGGGTTTCCTATAGAGCAAGCCACATAGTTAATTACCCTCCCAAATCTTGAGAGCACTTTCGATTAAAAGGTAAATGAATCGTTAAAACGAGTATATAATTACGGTGAGTGGAGTTTAGAACTTATGAAATTTATTATTTTATTTAAAACTTTTGTGGGGAGCGATGACCGCCGATCTAGATCCCATGGTTATCATCCCGTCCACAGTTTGCTTAGTCGAGGAGGTAGTCGACCCAACGAAGGATCTTTGTCAATACATGGGTTACGTCGTCAAGGTGTCCTTGGACACAGGGGTGGAGTTTTCTAAGGGGACAAATATAAGTCACCTAACATAGCTTTTCTTAAATACATTCTACATTTCACGGCAAAGCGTTGGGAACATGAGTGGCCGTGTGTAATTTAGTGGTTCCATATCACGAACCACCCGTCGGAGGGCTCAGTCATAACCGCCATTTATGTGGTGTCATATCATGGCACCAGACGAGGACACGGACATCCTACGGGCTTTAGAAATATTTGAGTGTGAAGGTAGTTATGTATTTAATTTGACATTGCTCTTTGTGAGAAAAGTTTTCTTAATTTGTCCAAGACAAATAGTTGAGGGTTGGATTAATTTTAAGTTTTAATTTAAATAATTAATTTTTTTTATATTTTTTTTGTTATTTTTTTGAATTTTGATCATTTTATGATTGATTTATATTTGAATATGTGATCATTTATCATTAAAATTTTAATTATAATTACCCTTCTCATTAGGGCTAATATCAATTGATAGACTTTTACTACTCTATCCATTTTCTCTGAGGATCGAATTCATTGTCTCAAGTATAATCCTTCACCTTTAGCACATAGAGGATCGGGTTTGGGACTTTTCTTCTTGAGGGTTTGAATTTTAGAAGCTATGTTAGTTGATTCATATCTTGTATTATATGTGAGTAGCTTCTATTATTATAATTTGAAATTCTTATAATATCACATTTTAGATTTTTATTCATGAAGACCAAAGATATATAGCATCTGTTATATTTTATCTTTGTGTTTGGATTACATGTCTTTAGATATTTGATCAACTTCAACACACATACATGTATCTATTCTTTTAAAGTATTGCATGGACATATGAATGTCTAAGTTGTGTTGAATTTGACATGATGTAATGCAAGCATGAGTTTTGATTGATTTTTAGGTTTTGTTAACGGATGTCAGAATAATCGATGTGTATATGAGATAGATTCATCTAGTATAACATGAACATTAGCTCGAACACCCTTACTTACATGAGAAATCGCAAGTAATAGGGATTCGAATACTTTGAGCCTTTTGATCAAGTAAAATGTTCTTGACATAAGATAAAATGTCATTTCTCTGAGATTATTATGAATCCATTTTAATATCCCCATGTAACAAATCGCAAGGATATGAGCTGAAATAAATTATGTTCTATTTGATCAAATGTGTAATAGAAACATAGACAAGCCTTTTCATTGAAATATTATATGCATATTATTTTGGCCAAAACCCCCCTTTATGTCACAAATGCAAGGTATGAAATAAATTATGTTGAAAGCCAATTTCATCAAATGTAAGGTAATAGACCAACCACTTAAGCCTTTTATTGATATGATATGCATATTATTTTTGGCCAAAACTTTTATGTCACAAATCGTGAGGGCATAGAATGAAATAAATTATGTTGGAAGCCTATTTGATCAAATGTAAGGTAATAGACCAAACATAGACTTAAGCCTTTTCATTGAAATATGATATGCATATTATTTTGGCCAAAACCCCTTTATGTCACAAATCAGCAAGGGTATAGGGATGAAATAAATTATGTTGGAAGCCTATTTGATCAAATGTAAGGTAATAGACCAAACATAGACTTAAACCTTTTCATTGGAAATATGATATGCATATTATTTTGGCCAAAAGCCCCCCCTTTTATGTCACAAATCATCAATAGGCTGAAATAAATTATGTTGAAGCCTATTTGATCAAATGTAGTAATAGACCAAACATAGACTTAAGCCTTTTCATTGGAAATATGATATATATTATTTTGGCCAAAACCCCTTTTATGTCACAAATCAGCAAGGGTATATGGCTGAAATAAATTATGTTTAAGCCTATTTGATCAAATGTAAGGTAATAGACCAAACATGACTTAAGCCATTGGAAATATGATATGCATATTATTTTGGCCAAAAATCCCTTTTATGTCACAAATCAGCAAGGGTATAGGGCTGAAATAAATTATGTTGGAAACCTATTTGATCAAATATAAGGTAATAGACCAAACATAGACTTAAGCCTTTTCATTGGAAATATGATATGCATATTATTTTGGCCAAAAGAACCCATTTTATGTCACAAATCAGCAAGGGTATAGGGCTGAAATTGAACACTTTAAGGGCCCATTTGATTAAGTGTAAAGTAATGGATCCAAGATAAACATTGGACTTTATCTAGAAGCATGATATGAATATTGTTTGTGCCAAAAATCTTCTTTCTATGCAATAAATCAACAAGGATTATAGGCTGAAAATAAATCATTTTTGAGGGCCCATTATACCATGATCCAAGCTTGTTTCTCTTAATAAGGGGAAGGACATGATATGAGTAGATGTCATTTAAAAGAAGTGGATTAATTAAATCCATCCACCTCTTGTACATGAAAATGGGGGCAAAACATTAAATTTATTAAGAAGATATGGCAAAAAGAGTTTATTTTCCCATTCCTCCTTTTTTAATGACATTAAGGGAAGTGATAATGATGCACAAGGGCATGCCATGTCCATGCATGTGCATGATATATGAAATGGCATGAATTTAGATGATTCCCTTGCATGACTTATGACAATGCATATGTATCGATGCCATAAGATGATGAAAGAAAGGAAGCTATAAATAAGAGGGGATTTCCTTTCACAAAATCCCTACATTTCCTACTCTCCTTTTCTCCTTTATACCACAAGTTTAAGTTCTTTCAATCTTGCAAAAGGGTTAAGTTGTGCCACATAGATTTGTAAGTTCCCTTTCTAACTTGGTAATTTTCTATTTTGATATCTTCATGATAGATGTCATGTCATATGGTAGATATTATTTTCTATGTATTTTTTAAGCTTTATGTTTAAGCACATGTTATGTAACATGTCAAGCTAAGTAGAGCTTTAGGATGAGCATTAAATAATGCATAGCATAATGACCACTTAATAGGGTAACTTGTATGATGTAAAAAATCAATACATAAGCATTCATGTTTAACATAAATAAGCATTGATCAATTCATATACTCATGTTGCATTTGTCATAGAATAGGATAGCTTGCAAGTTATAGAAATTGAAGCATAAGTATCAACTCATGTCACATTTGCCACAAAAATAGGATAGCTTGCATGATATAGAAATTGAAGCATAATCATTCATATTTGAGATAAAGAAAATTTTAAGCCAATATGATAACTTAAGCATTTCATCCCTTTCTTTCTATCTTCTTTTTTTTTTATAAATTTTGCGACCTCCTGTCATCCCCTCAAAAGGGGGGGTCTTCCCAGAAAGGCGTGTATGGTAGGATGTGAGGTGTGAGAGAAAATATTTGCCACCACGCAAGAAAGGGTGTATGGGTTAGCATAGCATAACAATTTCCACCATGTTGGAGAAACATGAGTAGTATTAATAAATTTAAAGCTTGCATTTGTATATAAACATGCTTAAACATTGCAAGAAAATAAAACATTCCTCCTCTTTTTTTTAAACAAAATTTTGCAATAGCCGTCACCCCATATGGGGTTGCCATGAAGAAGCATGCCAAGAAAGGCATGTATGTGGACGTCATGAGCCAAAAATTTTGCCACGCCAAGAAAGGTGTGTATGGGTTAAGCATAGCAACAAGTTTCCCTACAATGTTGAAGAAACATGAGTAGGTACTTATAGTAATAAATTTAAAGCTTGCATTTGCATAATAATGAAAGAAAGCTACTTCCATGTATATTTAATTAAAAGCATAATAATCAAAATTTACAGCTCCTCTCCCACATGTGGGGTTGTCATGAGAGGCTGGGCACACCATGCCAAGAAAGGCATGTATGGGTGGATGTCTGAGACACCATATGATAGCATAGCATTCCTACCATGTTGGAGAAACATGAGTACTTATATAATAAATTTAAAGCTTGCATTGCATAATAAAAAAAGAAAGTCGCTGCATGTATATTTAATTAGCATAATAATCAAAATTTACAATGACCTCCTCTCCATGTGGGGTTGCCATGAATTGGGCACACCATGCCAAGAAAGGCATGTATGGGTGGATGTCGTGAGACACCACAGCCAAAATTTTGATAACATAATATTTTCCTATTAACAAGATATCAAAATAATAGAAACAGGCAAATATGCAAGAATGAAACCCAGAGGGAATAGCAAGTAGTATACCAAAACCCTTTCTTTTCTAATTTCAGATTTTATTTTCAAATTTCATTCTATTCATATGCAAGAGGCAAAATGAATGAAATCCATAAGAGATAGCATATAGTATGACATAGTCACTTTTCATTTAATTTCGCTTTACTTTCATCTACTCATGTACAAGAGATAAAACAAATGAAATCTATAGGAGATAACAAGTAGCATGACATAAACTCCTTTGATAAAAATGATTTCAGCATGTATCACATTTCTAGACAACAATTCCATAGATTTCCCCTTAGGTAAAAAAAGTTTTCAGCAAACATTATTTCATCCAAACAGTAGAAACTGAAATGTAAAGAGAGGAAAGCTTGCTAATAGTTTAGGATTTTGAACCAATCAACACCCCCAATACCCTTTCCAAGCTTCTGATTTCATTTTCAATATTTATAAAAAATTTTGGCAAGGTAATCAGAACAAAACCTTTAAGAAGCTATGGAAACAAGAAAATTTCTTCACATAGTAAATGTAACACCACCACAAATTGGTAGGACGGATGCACACAAATCCTTCGAAAAGAATTTACATCTATGAAAATTCGGTGATCACTTATTAAACTTAAGGTCGACAAAATAAACACGATAATCTTTGTCAATGTTATCAACTTGTGATAAATTCAAGAGGAGTCAAGCGGTAGTATCATTCGATTATGACTATCATCTTCTCAATTAGAAAATTTGAAATTCTTCACCAACTTTATTTCTACAACTTCCGGATTTTATTGACATTGTACCAATTTAATGTCATAAGAAATATGTGTGTTTCTAAATAAATTATTTATCATAATAGTTTTAACTGTGTAATGAGAGGCGACAATCTCAACAGATCCCAAGTTTCACTTCTAAGGTTGTTACCATACTCCTTCCATGACATGAGCTCCAATAACCAATATTTAATGTGAGAAACTTGACAAGAAGCAGGTATATTTTGCCCACCTACAAGCTCACGCCATTGAAAATGCTTTCCACTTCAAGACATAATATAGGAAAATGAGGGATATCCCACTTTTCCTTCATATAACTCAAAATCGATACAAGACCTACTGAGCTTAAGAGTTTTGCATGACTAAGATTTTTGATGAGATTCATCATCATAAATGCATCATAACTCGAGATTGAACAATATCTAACATTTAAAAATCAAGCGACATCGATGATAAATCCTTGATATCATAAGTAAGTCTCCCATAATGTCAATAAAGTGCACATAAGGGTAAAGTAACAAATACAATCAAGGAAGAAAAGCAAAATGTCACAAGGATAACCCTCATCTTTCCTCTCACTCTCTTTGCTTTAGTTTATACAAATCCCAATCCGCACCAATGGGACTTATCAAATTGAGATTTAAGGAAAATGAAGGAAAATAGCAAAGAAAGCTTATAGCGTAAATCCAACATATCACACTGCAGAGGAGAAAGCCTACTGTGCCTAGTGGAGAGGACAGACGGATAAAGGAAAGGAGGAAGCAGAATGAGCTCCTCGGCTCAAACTTAGAAGGAGAAAACAACAAATTGAAAGCTTGTAGCTTAAATCCAATCACCTTAATTTCATGCTATTGCAAACCTAGAAAACAAATCCAACCATAAAACATAAATGGAAGAGGGAATCAGATTTCCAGAAACCCACATAACAAAATATAACTTAAGATTGAAACAAACAACGGGGTTTGGTTGGAAGAGGAATTAGGAGGGATCGAGTCCTCTGTTTGAGGTAGGGTTTCGCCAGAGAGAGCAAGCTGTGAGGAGCTGAGAGGAGAGCCAAGGGGAGTTTGGCCAAGTGCAAGAGGAGAGGGAGAATCACACCTTAGAGCCACAGAACCAGAGGAGAGGAGAATGTCGTGAGCAGGGACCGTGAGAGGAATGTCATGAATGAGGTCAACGAAGGAGATAGCGTGAGGGAGAATCGTGCGTGTTCCTTTTCGGCCTCCTGATTGGCCACCTAAACGGCGTCCAATAGGAGGCAGGCTTTAATTAGATGTGAGGTTAGGTAGGGCTTAATAGGGATTAAGAGATTATTAGCTTAAGGATTAGTATAATTAACCCTTAATTGTAAAATTTTGATGAATCATCCTAATAATAAACCCTAGCAATATGGGTGTCAATTTTAGATATTTCTGTTATGCTGAACGCAATGACGTGATCGATTTCACAATCGAAGGTCGTTTAAGGAACGTCGATGACTGTCAAAGTGAAATTAGATTCAAATTGTGCGATGTCGTGCTCAAATTGATCGACGCTTGCGCACATTTTGCCGAATCGATTGCGGAAGGCCTCGTTTGATAGGTTTCGACGTTTCAGCGACAACGTCATGATCAATTTCACGAACGGAGGTCGTTTAGACATTGTCGAGGCTTCTCAACTTCGATATACGCATAATTTCATTAAAAATTAATTTTAATTATTTGATCGATCATTAATTGATTTGATATTTGTTATTTAATTAATTTTGATATTTTAGGCGCATTACGCAGTCTAATTTTCAAATCAATGCAGTTTGATCAATTCATCGCGTTTGAGGTTTATCCTCTGCCATTTATTTAATTTCAAATGACATAGTTGTAGGTCAACAAATGCCCCCAACAAACATGGGTGCGTAGATGACGTGTTTGTTGCACTAGTTGACCTTGCGGATTTCCAAGAGATTTGCTTGGATGTCGTCAGTTGTAATTTCAACAACTTTTAATAATACCCGATCGCTGTCCTTTGATGGAAGTGAGTATAACTCTCAAGTTGGGCAAGCACTTGAATTTCATCATTACTAGCTCATTGAGCACATTATTTGTTATTAGTCCAATGCTTTGTGCTTGATGGATTAGATGAAGGAGATGTTTTGACTTGTCATCAATGACTTGTCCAGAGAATTTGGAATGTCTTTGGTCCTTGATTTTGTGCCTTAGCGGACTTGTTGAAGACTTCCTCCTGAGAGTTTGAAATTTATATTTTCCTCTTGTCCTGGCTTTGTGCCTTAGCGGATTTGATGGAGTTGATGGTTTATTGCTAAGATGAGAACATCTTCAGTCCTGTGCTTTGTGCATTGATAGACTTGTTGAAGATTTCATCTCAAAATTTGGGATTTGTATTTTCCTCCTGTCCAGGCTTTGTGCCTTTATGGACTTGATGGAGTTGATGAGATAGAAATATCTTTGGTCCTATGCTTTGTGCCTTGACGGACTTGTTGAAGATTTCATCTCTAGGATTCATATCTTGTGCCTCCTTTTACCCTGGCTTCATGCCTTGACGAATTTGATGGAGGAAAGTCCTGAATTATCTTGGAGATTTGTCAGGCGATACGAAATTACCTTCTGCCCTAGCTTTCTGCTTTTGTAGGCTTGTGGGAGGATACATGTCAACGACCTAGCTCTCAGAGCTTGTGTTGGATCAATGGCAAAGAGTCATCACTCATGTGCTTTGCACATGTAATGGACATCTTGATGACAAAAAAAACTCTCTTAGTTTAGCATTTAGCTTTATACGAACATTGGGATAGCTTCTTTGGTCCTCTGCTTTTTGCTTGATTGGACTTACTGAAGAAGAATTTCCCTCGGTCTTTGCTCTTTGATAGACTTGAAGGAGTTGAGATTTCACATTTGTATTTGATTCCAAACTCGGCTTAGTGCCTTTTGAGTCGATTTTTTTGTTGACATTTTCAAAATGACCGACCAATGGGATAATCTCGGTCGGGTCACTTGAACTCACCAAGTTGGAGAGATTTGGGGATTTGGATGCTCTTGTCTTGAACTTAGTAGGAGGATCCTACTACTTTGTGGTGTGTTGAGTAAGTCACTTCTTTATTTTGGCGTGTTGAGTCGACCTTATACACCCAGTCGTGGACTTGAGCAATTGATGAAGGGTTTTATCCTCGGGCTGAGATGGGGATCTCTTCTTACGACCTTTGTGGCGTGTTGAGTAAGACTGTCACGACTTCGACCATATTTTGGGTTGAGTCACCATACTGAGCCTTTAGATTTGTGGGATGGAAAATGTCCTTCTTGGTTTGTTGAAGTTTACTTGAAAATTTTTTCTTTGGCGAAGACTTTTAAATTTGAGAATTTGAATATAATTTTGAGTATGCATGTGGGGATCTCTCACGATGTCAAAGAGAAAGAAAGGCCTTACCAGGGCACACTTTACTATAAAATTTTAAAAAATGCCCTGCCCCAGGATTTTTTATTTTGAAAATACATTCTTGTGTGATAAGAGAATTTCCAATGAAAATTTTCATATGTCTTTGGCAATAAAGATTTTCAAATGCGATTGTCCAATCACACCTTTCATGTGTAATATTTCTTTAAATCGTGTTGATTGGCGGCATTGGTCTTTCACCTTTGAAGTCAACGAGCTGATAGGCTCCCCCTTGATATACCTTTTCAATAACAAAAGGTCCTTCCCAATTAGGTTCAAATTTATCGCCAATTTTGCGATGAGGGATGATTGGTTTTCTCAGCACCAGGACCAATTCTCCTTCCTGAAAAGCTCGAGGACGTACTGTATGATTGAATGCTCTGGACATCCTCGCCCGATAGACTTCTAGATTTTGCTGAGCTTGGAGCCTAACCTCGTCAAGTGCATCAAGCTCTTCCATTCATAGATAAACATTCTCATCTTGGGTAAGATTTTGTTGAATGGCTACTAGGAGGCGTAGTTCAACTTGTAAACCGCTTGCAAACACTAGTGCATGAGGTAGACTTTGTAAGAGTTTTGTAAGTGGTGCGGTAAGCCCATAGCCTTCCACAAGTTTGGTATGCTCCCTTTTATTTCTTGTGAGAATTTTTTTAAGCAATTTGACTAGTGTTTTATTAAAGGCCTCGAAAACCATTTGCTCTGATTATAAATTGTCAATATCAATCTTATGTCATCAAAACTTAAAACTTTAGTGCTTTTGAAGGCTGATCCGTTATCTAAAATGATTCAGGATGGTACACCAAATCTATAGACAATATTATGGGTAAAGAAGTTAATCACTTTTTTGTTGTAACTTCTTTAAAATGCGTACACTTGGATAAATAATCGGTGGCTAAGATGAAGCGGTGATGATGGTGGATCAATTGGTCTAATTACATTCCAAAGGCAAGATGCTACCGTTGGATGCAATGGATTTGGAGGCTGATGAATTATGTTATCGTGGACTTGGCATTCATGGCATCTCTTGGCATGATTGATACAATCTTTTATTATAGATGACCAATAGTATCCAATTATTTTAATTTTGAAAGCCATTTTAGGACCTGATTGGTGTGCACCACAAAGTCCTTGATGGATTTCAACAATTACTTTGTTGGCTTCTTCTATTCCCAAACATCGTAGCCACATCTGCTCGAAGGATCTATGATACAGAGTATTACCAACATAAGCATATAGTCGAGCCTTTTCTTTTCGTTGTCGACTTATTACTTGGAAATTTGCCTTCCTTGAAGTAGTTGACAAAGGGCTGTCTCCAATCTTCCTTCTCTTCTACTGTAAGAATTTCATTATGTATTTTTGGCGCTTCCCCAAGTTGGAGGCTTTCTTCTGGAATGGTTTGAAGCTTGTCTTGTTGACTTTGAGAAGTAATTTGTAAGGGAGTGTAAGGAGCAACATGAGCTGCACCCTATTGATTTGTGTTTGATGACCCCTCTTCCGGGATTTTAAACTTATTGGCTCTAGGACTCACCAGTGCAGTATATAATCGTCATCCATAACATTTCATTTCTTTAGCTAACTTAGCTAAGTAGTCTTTTCTATTCCCAGCTCGGAGACTAGTCATAATATTTGGGATTTGCTTCATAAGTTCGAGAACTCGCTTGTGATAGTAGGCCAATTCAAGCTTGTTGATTTTGTAAAGGCCCAAATTGATGACGAGTTGAGAATCGCCATAAATTTGACTCCCATGGAAATGGTTTCCTAAACCTACCACCAACGTCATATTCGCTTCATTGTTGGTTCGGGGTTGAGTTAATTTATAAGAATGTCTCATATGCCACCTTCGGTGTGATGAGACCGATACCCTTGAGCCTTTAGGAGATTTGAGGGTTGAGTGTATCTAATGGGAGCTCCATCAAAATATAATTCCCACATTTGCTGCCTTTCTTTTCATATATGTGCATGATTTGCTCATCAGGAAGATCATCGTTAAGCAATGAATCTACCGGGATGGGATGAGCGGCAAGAAAATCTACTAGAATTTGCCTCTTTACCGCTTTCTAGGGAACATATGTAATATCAAATTATAGTAGAAGGACAGCCCATCATGCCAAGCGACCTGTCAATGTTGGTCTTGTCATCAAGAACTTCAACGGATCGATCCTTGAGATAAGGGTAATTTTATGAGATAGCATGTAATGGCGTAGCTTTTGGGCGCAAAATTAACTCCAAACAATGCTTCTCAATTGGGGAATAACGCTCGCTCTATTAGTCTTCATAATATAATAGTATTTTCCTTTCCTTCCTCATTATGTTGCCAAAGCACCTAGAGATTCTTCCGTCTTTTGCGTACAAGATGAGGCTTTCCGGATTGAGCAAGAATAGGTGGGTTCAACGATATTTCTTGATATTTGTCGAATACATTAATGTTGGTCGACATCACTGGATTTGATATAAATCTTCTGAATGCGAGATGTCCTGTATGGCGAAGTTGAAGACTCCTTGGAGGAGAGGCATTTCGTTGATTTTGTTGGGATCGATTTTAATCCCTCCACGGCGCACAACATATCAAGGAACTTTCGAAGAGACTCAAAGCGCACTTAAGAGGATTCATCTTGAGATCATATTTTCGATTCTTTCAAGGATGATCCTTAAATCATGGAGATGATCTTTGCGATATACTCTTGACAAGGCATCAACATAGCACTCTACTTTTGATGAATCAACTCGTGATTCGTGTCATAGCCCTTTGGTATGTAGCTCCGGCATTCTTCAAGCGAAGGGCATGGCGTAGCAATATATATACGGCGTCTGAATGAGGTATGCTTCTCATCTCCTGAGCCATCTTGTTTTGATTGTAACGGCGATCATCCATAAATGAGAACATGTCATGGTTTGAAGTGTTATCCACTAACTTGACGAAAAAGTCATCCTTTGGACATGCTTTGTTTAAATCTCAAGTCGATACTGATCTGAATCGACCATTCTTCTTTTTTCAGGGATAATATTAGCTATCCGTCGGTATTTTTCTTCTCGAATAAAATTAGCTTCAATGAGCTTCTTATTTTACGCACGTTCTTCAACCTCCAACCTCAGAGCTTGCTTGGCTTGAGTTGCGGCTTAATTGCTAGTTTGTGAACCATTATATCAGGGGATAAGCCTGGCATTTCAGCATATGTCCAGGCAAAGCAGTCCCTGAATTCACAGAGAAAAGTTTTTAATTCTTCCACTTTATCTTTAGGAAGTAGAGCACTGATGAACGTAGGGCGAGGATCCTCCTGAGTTCCCAAATTAATTTCTTTAAGTTCATCCATAGTACCCACCATCTTCAAGCTCTTGGTCTGGCTTCTAGTTCTTCATTATTTGTGAGACTAACGTTAAGAATGACATTCTCATCTTCATCATCACTCTCTACTTCTATTCCTGTTATAGCGTAACAGGTATATTCTTGTGGACTGTTGTCTTGGGTGAAACCAAGGCCTTTGGTAGTGTGTTTATTTCTCTTACCAATGGTTTGAGAACCTTTTGGTACCACATCATTTCAAAGAGCTTGGTCCTTTGCTTACTTACTCCAACCTGGACCCCATGTTTGTGCATTAGGTTCTGCATCTTTGGAGAGTAATATTTTAGCATCCTTGTGGGCACAGCTTCTTCTTCTTTAGATAGTTGCATTGCCCAATCAGGATCCTCTTCTTGACACCCCTCGGATTTGTAAAACAGGCTTCCTGGCCCATGTTTTCCAGGGAGAGGAGGTACATAGAAGGTCACCAGTTCCTCAACTTTGTGAGTTTCTTGAGGGGTGATTTCTTTAAAATGTTGGGGAGGAAGCAGTGACTACTATGTCTCTCGATGTATCTATGATTATTTTAAAGTAGGTGCATTGCACCTTACCTTCAAAAGCGATTCAAACTCATAATCGAGTATTTTCCTCATTCTGCTTTTCTAAGATTCGCATGGACCTTTGGATTGGGAAGGAACACATTCGTCTTCTTCTTCAGTATCACTGCCTAGATGAGGGACAGTGTTATTGATTTTAGACTTGTTCTTTATATCCCTAGGGATATTTGGAACAATCTCTTTTCCTTTATTCTTTTTAACTTCTCCCTTCTTCTTTACTTGTTCTTTTATGGGTTTTGAAGTAGATGCAGTATTTGCTAGTTATTTTGTTAGCTTTGATTCCTTAGGAAAAAAGTAGTTGGCATCTTGATATATCTTCATTTCATGCATAAAGGTTGCATGTAAATTTGGCATTCTTCTCCATCCTTTAAATATTTCATACATTGATGCAATGTAGATGGAACAATGCCATACTTATGAAGCCATGGTTGACCCAAAAGAGCTCTGAATGAAGTATCATCGATCACATGAAATTTGGCTTGTGAGGTCTCCAGAGGAAGAGGGAATGACAGATAGTTTTCATCCCTTCTCATTGAATCCCTAAACCATTACTTTATCTCATCCCGATGTTGTACATCTAGAGATAGCCATCTAAGAGTTCTCAAGTTCATAAGATTCACGAGGAGGCGGATCAATTAAGATCAGTATCATAATTTCATCACTTTCAACATCTGAGAGGCGATTGTGCTGCAATCCGAGCATTAGATCATCTTCGAAAATGTGACGAGGCTCTTGAACATGCAAGGTCTCCAGTTAGGCGGTTCATCAAAATATGCTTCGAACCTTCCCGGCTCTTTGAGAGCTTCAATTAAGGTGTTACGGAGATCTTCCGACATTAGAAGTGCTTCGTATACACTAAGCTGGGCCGGAATTTTCCTTAGATGAGATAGAACATTATAGTTAATCCCTTTTGATGAAGGTTTCTTATTTGAATCCTTAGGGATAACTCTTTCATTGATTTTAATTTCTTTTCCTTTATCCCTATTCATTGGCTCTTTCCTCTGTTGGGATGGTAGCACTCGACCACTTCTGTTTGCTACTTCATTTGCATCTCAATCTTGATGACTCGGTTCAGACATCGCTTACGCCCGTCTAATGATAAACTGAAGATTGATTACGCCAACTTTACATTTTTTATGTGTTGATATGGTGAGCTCGATTCATCTTCATTTAGGAAAGCAGTTCTAAGCGCGTCATGCATCATCAAGCAAGACTCGAGAAGTTCTTCAACTTTCCCCGCTTCTTCATCGATATGAAGATTTGTAATGAATTCTAAGTCCGCCTTGTCGATCATGTAATCTTCCATATTATTGATGATCCTTGTGTTACGCGACCATCAAGTAGTAGTAATATTTTATGTTGTCTTCTTTTTTATTTAGTTTATTTTTCACTGGTGTTTAGCCTTCTTTGCGATATTTGGCTCAGTCTTTCATGAGATAAACTAGCCTTCCCATAACTTAGGTTTTGTCTCAACTCAAGTACGGGATCAAGTGGTGATTTCCCAATACCGGAATGCCTTCCAATTGCTTCAACATTTTAAGCCTTTTTAGAAATTGTGACTTGCCATCTTTCATCATCAATTTCTCTTTTTTATCATTGCTTGATAAGATCGAGATGAGGTGATTTTGTGGATTCTTTCTTCGGACGCACCAATACACTGTCCGATAATGTGAATTCTCCATTTCTATATTTTTGCTCTAGCCAATCTTTGAATATGTAGCAATCTTCAATAGGATGACTGAGCACCCGATGGTATGGGCAATAGTTAGGATTATCTGCTTGTCCAGCCTCTTCAGGTCTTTTACACTCTGGTAGTTGGAGACCTGCTTTGAGTGCATGTTTAAACAATTTAGCCACACTTTCCCTCTTAAAAAAATACTCTTTGTTCAACTTTTCTTTTAGGGTTGGGGCCATTGAGTCATTTGCTCATTTTGTTTATTTTCGCTTCACCGTTTACCTCGAGGTACATCATTACCTCCAAGTATGAGCTTGGAGCGTGATCAACGAATCGCCTTGGTTTTTTCTTGATAAATAGGTAGCCTTTCTTTGTCTACATTATAGACTAATCGCTTACCTGTATCTTTCTTGTATGAGGTGAAATGCGTTTCACCTTTCTTTGGTCCGAGCTTTCACTCGATTTATCTTGCTGGCCATCGGAGCGTGACAAATTTAATTTCTCAAATTTAGCCACCCTATCAAGTAGCTCTTGAAATGTGGTAATTGAAGCCATGTAAAGATAAGATGCTATCTTATCATCGATGTTGCCCATCAGCAGTTGGATTGCGTGCTCTTCTTCTAAATGTTGCTCACATTTCATAGCCATATTTTGCCAACGTGTGATATATCGGGTCACTGATTCATCTTTCTTCCTCTTCTTAAGAGAGATCGAATTATTATCTTTTGATGTATAGCAACCTTTAACGAACATATTTTAAGTTCGAAAAGTCTCGACCGTGTCATTTGATAACTCAAAGATACCATTCAAAGCGCAAAGTTAGACTACTAACGAATTGATGAAATAATAATGCATCATTGCCCCCTGTGTTACCACATGATGCTTTGAACTTGGCTAGATGTTGTTTAGAATTACCATTTCCATCAAATAGATTAAACTTTGGCATTGAATATCTTTTTGGGTATGAAATTTGATCATACTCCGCGGGATATGGGTGACCTTTTCTCACTAATTTTTCTGCCTGCCCCGCAGTTATAACAGCTTTGATCTTCTCATTCAAGATAGTATCAAGTTGAGAGGCTGTCATGGCTTTAGATATAATTTGTATATTCTGAGAAGCAGGTTGTCGAGCTGACTCATTTATTTCAATCCTTGCTTCAGGTTCAATTTGGACTCTTGAAGCATGTGAGATCAAATTTATTGGAGGATTGTCATTGCTGAGGCTTGATGATTATTTGGGGATAGGTGTTGGACCCGCAATATTTCTCTCAGATTAACGCATCATTGCAATCATCTGATCATCATTTTGCTCATTTTTTTCATATTCAAGCGGCGATTTCTTTATCTTTAGCTTTCATCGGCGAATTTGTCTACGCCAAGTGGTAGTATCATGAAGGTGGGATTTTTTTCCCTTTCTTCTTCTTCTTCTTCTTCTTGTTCCTCTCCTGAAGACTCAGAAGATGCTTCCTCTATTTGAACATTTTGTTGTTCTTCAGGTTGAGGGGGAGGTACTGTTGTACGACGCCTATATTGGTATTGGCGTACACTAGATGGCTCACCGACTTGTTGCACCATATACACCACTTCAATAGTCATTGCATCCTCCTTTGCTTCTTCGTCCCCTTGGATACGGATTTTAGATCGATGTCTCCAATGGACTTCCGATTCCAAGTGTGGAATCAAAACTTCTTCAATTAGAGGGCTTCGATCGAAGTTAACCTCCTCTTGATGGGATGGAGTTGATTGATGACTGGATCCCCTGGAGGATTCTCTCTACCATCAGATATTTATTATTTGGGGCCCTCTTTTTAGGCTCCCATCGTTGATAGATTTGAGTTGGGGCGGATCTCTGGGAATTCACATTAAATGTCACGTCATGCCTTTGCTCTAGAGCAATTTCTTTTTGAGGCCTAGGCCTCCATATCTGCTTACCTTTCCACCGACCTTTCGGTGGATTCGACACGCGTCCAAGTGTCACACTCTTCACTGGGACATGGGTTACGTCCGCCATTTGAGTTACGGATGAGGTCTCCTGAGGAGCAGCCCCAAGATCCTTGATAACAGACCTTGGTATTTCTTTTCATCGCCCTCTCCTTGGAAACTTGAGAACCCGATGCACTGTGCATATAGGATTCCTCACAGAGAAGTCGAACCCGACGTGGGGTCCGTAAGACCGCCAAATTTACCAAGAGTCGTATGTTTAACCCACTTAAGTTTATCAAACCGACAGAACACTCACCGTTGTTCCATAAATTGTGCACCGGGTCGCAGCGCAGAATCGTTGAGCACGTAGCTCAAGGCTTCTTTTTCTTCGTTGCCTCCGGCTAAGCTTGCTTCCAGATGAAGAAGCTTTAGCATCATGTCTCCCTGGGTGAAGGGTTCACAGATTGCATTGTTGGGACTAAAGAGACAACCAAGAATAACCCTCTTCATGATTGGTTCTTTGAAGTCACCCTGATGATTTCTTTTGAAGTGACCCTGCAGCCGTAGGGGTCACAACTTCCACGGGCCTTTTCATAGATTACTGCACATGGCGTGCAGGACGAGTTTGAAATTCAGTAAGTTGAGGCCTAGCAACTTGGTCATTCAAGATGGCTGGAAAATCCACGCTACCAAATTGGATGGTAGCTCCGGTGCTTCCAGCGTTGATGATGGCATTGGCCAAACGGATGTTGGCGCCATTGCCGAGAGTAACAGTGGCAGCTATGTTCTTAGATGTCATTTGGAAGTGTTGCAGGTAAAATAAAATAAAATAGAAATTAAAAATAACTGCACTATCACCTTACTTCCAAAAAAATATGGGTACGATAAGATAAAACATACTAAGCAAATGCACTAAATAAAATCTCAAATGACTTAAAACTTTAATCTAGAAAGCTCTTAAGTTTTTGCTTTTAACTTATCACTTCCCATTTCATTTTCGTTTCTTATTTCATTCTTTTTTTATACTCCACTGCAATTATAACTTAGATTTGACTAGCCAAAAATGAAAAGAGAAACTCCCCCGGGAGTCGCAGAATCGGGATCCAAAAAATTCCATCGACCTCTTTTGGAAAACAAAAAAGAAAAGAGTTGTTTAAGTGTGATAATTTCGTAAGGCGATGAATAGTAGATAAGATACTACCTAGAGATTTCGTTCTCATTTGGTCAGAACTTTTTATATCTGGTTCCAGGTTTCCTATAGGTGTAAGCCCCTATAGTTAATTACCCCTCCTAATACTGAGAGAGCACTTTCGATTAAGGCTAGTCAATGAATCGTTAAAGAATGAGTATATAATTGCAGTGAGTGGAGTTTAGAACTTATGAAATTTATTAATTTAATTTAAAACTTTTGTGGGGAACGATGACATGCGATCTAGATCCCATGGTTCATCCCGTTGTCGTGATCCCCCGGTCCGCTTACTCGAGGAGGTAGTCGACCAACCCGAGGGAATGATCCTTATCGCAACACATGGGTTACGTCGTCCAAGGTGTCCTTGTAAACCTGGGTGGAGTTTGTCTAAGGGGACAAATATAAGTCAACCTTAGCTAACATAGGGCTTTTTGCCCAACCAAATACATTCTACATTTCATAGCTCAAAGAGCAAAGTCGTTGGGGAACATACGGGCTGCGGCCATGACCGTAATTTAGTGGTGTCATATCACGGCGAACCACCCGATCAGAGGGCTCATGTCATAACCACCATTTATGTGGTGTCATATCTCGGCAAAACCATGCGAACAGAGGACACGGGCCACGTCCTTACGGGCTTTAGGAATATTTGAGTGTGAAGGTAGTTATGTATTTAATTTGACATTGCTCTTTGTGAGCAAAAGTTTTCTTAATTTGTCACCCGAAGACAAACAGTTGTGGAGGGGTGGATTGATTTTTTTTATTTTTTAAGTTTTAATTTAAATAATTCATTTCATTTTTATTTATATTTTGTTATTTTCTTTGAATTTTGATCATTTTATGATTGATTTTAGATTTGAATATATGATCATTTATCATTGAAATTTTAATTATAATTACCCTTCGATCATGGCTAATATCAATTGATGTATTACATTTACTCGTCGGGTTTTCTACAGAGGATCAGGTCTAAATTCATTATCTCAAGAAGTATAATCCTTTAAAACCTTGTCCACTCTAGTTTGAACATAGAGGATCGGGTTTGGGACTTTTCTTCTTGAGAATTTGAATTTTAGAAGCTATGTCAGTTGATTCATATCTTGTATTATATGCCAGAATTAGCTTCTCAGATATTATTAATTTGAAATTCTTATAATATCAAATTTTTAAGTTTTGTTAACCCGGACCCGGTCCGAAGACCAAACTGGGATGTATAGCATCTGTTCTTTTGTATTTGACATGATGATTACTTCAACATACATACAAGTATCTGTTCTTTTAAAAATTTGTATGGACATGTAAATGTCAAGTTGAAATGTAGGTGTCAATTTGCAAGTTTAGTTCTTGATATGATATTTTTAGATTTTATTAACCCGGACCCGGTCCGAAGACCAAACCGGGAAGTATAGCATCTATTTTTTATATTTGACTTAGTAATTACTCCAACATGCATACGGATATCTGTTCTTTGGGAATTATATGGACATTAGAATGTCTAAGTTGGAGTTTATATGTCGAATTTTGATTTTTTGAGTTTTGTTGACCCGGACCCGGTCCAAAGACCAAACCGAGAAGTATAGCATCTGTTCTTTTGTTTATTTGACACGATGATTACTTCAACATACATACAAGTATCTGTTCTTTTAAAATTTTTTGTATGTACGGGTAAATGTCAAGTTGAAATGTAAGGTAATAGACCAAACGTAGAATTAAGCCTTTTCATTGGGAATATGATATGCATATTATTTTGGCCAAAAACCCCCCTTTTATGTCACAAATCAGCAAGGGTATAAGGCTGAAATAAATTATGTTGAAAGCCTATTTGATCAAATGTAAGGTAATAGACCAAACATAGACTTAAGCCTTTTCATTGGAAATATGATATGCATATTATTTTGGCCAAAAACCCCCCTTTTATGTCACAAATCAGCAAGGGTATAGGGCTGAAATAAATTATGTTGGAAGCCTATTTGATCAAATGTAAGGTAATAGACCGAACATAGACTTAAGCCTTCTCATTGGAAATATGATATGCATATTATTTTGGCCAAAACCCTTTTATGTCACAAATCAGCAAGGGTAAAGGGGCTGAAATAAATCATTTTGGAAGCCTATTTGATCAAATGTAAGGCAATAGACCAAACATAGACTTAAGCCTTTCATTGGAAATATGATATGCATATTATTTTGGCCAAAACCCCTTTATGTCACAAATCGAAGGGTATAGGCTGAAATAAATTATGTTGGAAGCCTATTTGATCAAATGTAAGGTAATAGACCAAACATAGACTTAAGCATTTTCATTGAAAATATGATATGAATATTATTTTGGCCACTTAATAGGGTAACTTGTAATGATGTAAAAATCAATACATAAGCATTCATGTTTAACATAAATAAGTATTGATCAATTCATATACTCATGTTGCATTTGACATAGAATAGGATAGCTTGCATGTTATAGAAATTAAAGCATAAGTATCAACTCATGTCACATTTGAGATAAAAAAATTTTAAGCCAACATGATAACTTAAGCATTTCATCCCTTTCTTTCTATCTTCTTTTTTTTATAAATTTCGGCAGCCTCCCGGCGTCATCCTCTCAAAAGGGGCTACTTCGGGGGACTAGGTCTTCCCACCACGCCAAGAAAGGCGTGTATGGTAGGTGTCGTAAGACACCACGATCAAAATTTATTTGCCCACCACGCCAAGAAAGGCGTGTATGGGTTAGCATAACATAGCAACAAGTTTTCCTACCATGTTGGAGAAATATGAGTAGGTACTTATAGTAATAAATTTAAAGCTTGTATTTGTATATAAACATGCTTAAACATTGCAATAAAATAAATCTTTTCTCCTTTTTTTTTAAACAAAATTTGCAATGACTCCACCCACACGATATGGAGGTTGCCATGAGAGACTGGGTCTGCCCACCATGCCAAGAAAGGCATGTATGGGTGGATGTCGTGAGACACCACGGCCAAAATTTTGTTTGCCCACCACGCCAAGAAAGACGTGTATGGGTTAGCATAGCATAGCAACAAGTTTCCCTACCATGTTGGAGAAACATGAGTAGGTACTTATAGTAATAAATTTAAAGCTTGCATTTGCATAATAATAAAAGAAAGTTGTTTGCATGTATATTTAATTAAGAGCATAATAATCAAAATTTACAACAACCTCCCAGCTCTCCCCCCACATGTGGGGGTTGTCATGAGAGACTGGGCCTGCCCACCATGCCAAGAAATGCATGTATGGGTGGATGTCGTGAGACACCATGGCCGAAATTTTGATAGCATAGCATTTCCCTACCATGTTGGAGAAACATGAGTAGGTGCTTATAGTAATAAATTTAAAGCTTGCATTTGTATATAAGCAAAAAGAAAGCTACTTGCATATATATTTAATTAAAATCATAGTAATCAAAATTTACAACAGCCTCCCGGCTCTCCCTCCACATGTGGGGGTTGCCATGAGAGACTGGGCTTGCCCACCATGCCAAGAAAGGCATGTATGGGTGGATGTCGTGAGACACCACGAAATTTTGATAGCATAGCATTTCCCTATTAACAAGATATCAGAATAATAGAAACAGGCAAATATGCAAGAATGAAACCCATAGGGAATAGCAAGTATCATAACAAAACCCCCTCTTTTTTAATTTCAGATTTCACTTTTAGATTTCATGTGCAAGAGACAAAATGAATGAAATCCATAAGAGATAGCATATAGTATGACATAGCCACTTTTCCATTTAATTTCAGCTTTTACTTTCATATTTCATTCTACTCATGTACAAGAGATAAAAACAAATGAAATCTATAGGAGATAACAAGTAGCATGGCATAAACTCCTTTGGTAAAAATGATTTCAGCATGTATCACATTTCTAGACAACAATTTCATAGATTTCCCCTTAGGTAAAAAAAAGCAAAACATTATTTCATCCAAACAAATAAAAAATGTAAAGAGAGAAAAGCTTGCTATTAGTTTAGGATTTTAAACCAATCAACACCCCAATACCCTTTCCAAGCTTCTGATTTCGTTTTCAATATTTATAAAAAATTTTGGCAAGGTAATCAGAACAAAACCTTTAAGAAGCTATGGAAACAAGAAAATTTCTTCACATAGTAAATGTAACACCACCCTGGTAGGGACGGATGCACACAAATCCTTCAAGAAAAGAATTTACATCTATGAAAGAATTCGTGATCACTTTGCTAAACTTGAAGGCCAACAAAATAAACACGATAATCTTTTCAATGTTATCAACTTGTGATAAATTGAGAGGAGTCAAGCGGTAGTATCATGGTTGATTATGATTATCATCTTCTCCGTAATTAGAAAATTTCAATAAATTCTTCACCAACTTTATTTCTTCATCTACAACTTCCAGTATTTTATTGATATTGTCGACCAATTTAATGTCATAAGAAATATGTGTGTTTGTAAATAAATTATTTATCGTAATAGTTTTAACTGTGTGTAATGAGAGCAGAACAATCTCAAACAGATCCCAAGTTTCACTTCTAAGGTTTTTTTTTATTATTTTTTATTTTTTATTTTTATTTTTTTCACTTCTAAGGTTGTTACCATACTCCTTACAGCTGTGACATGAGCTCCAATAACCAATATTTAATGTGAGAAACTTGGACAAGAAGCAGGCTAATATATTTGCCTACAAGCTCACGCGCTCATTGAATATGCTTTCCACTTCAAGACATAATATAGGAAAACGAGGGATATCCCACTTGGTTCCTTCACATAACTCAAAACCATGATACAAGACCTGAGCTTAAGAGTTTTTGCATGACTAAGATTTTGATGAGATTCATCGACATCATAAATGCATCATAACTCTCGTGAGATTGAACAATATCTAACATTTGAAAAATCAAGCGACACATTCGATGATAAATCCTTGATATCATAACTTGGCCGTAAGTCTCCCATAATGTCAATAATGTGCACATAAAGAGCAAAGTAACAAATACAATCGAGGAAGAAAAGCAAAATGTCACAAGGATAACCCTTATCTTTCCTCTCACTCTCTTTCAGTGCTTTAATTTATACAAATCCATAAATCGCCTACCAATGGGACTTATCAAATTCAGATTTAAGGCAAAAGCAGGAATAGCGAAAGCTTATAGCGTAAATCCAACATATCACACACGAGGGAAAGCCTCATTCGTCCCAAAGTGGAGGAGCAGACAGACGAAAGGAAAGGAGGAACAAATAGAATGAGCTCCTCGCTCAACCTTAGAAGGAAAACAACAACCTGAAAGCTTGTAGCATAAATTCAATCACCTTAATTTCATGCTATTGCAAACCAAAAAAATCCAACCATAAAACACAAATTGATGAGGGAAACAATCGCATTTCCTTCAAGAGAAACCCATAACATAACTAACTTAAGATTGAAAAGAAACAACACGGGGTTTGGTTGGAAGAGGAATTAGGGATCGAGTCCTCTGTTTTGCTCGCTAGGGTTCGTGCTTGAGAGAGAGAGGAAGCTCTGCAGGGAGCTCTAGAGGGAGAAGAAGGCTCGTGGGGAGTTTGGCCAAGGCAATAGGGAGAGGGAGAATCGCACTAGAGCTTGAGAGCCGCAAGTACCGAGAGGGGAGAGAATCATCGAGAGAGGAGAATGCGTGGCGGAGGAGAATGAGGTGAATGAGGTCAACGAAGGAGATAGTGTGAGGGAGAATCGTGCGTGTTCCTTTTGCCTCGATTGGCCTAAATGTCAAATAGGAGGGGCGCTTTAATTAGGCGATGGGCGGCGAGGTTAGGTAGGCTTAATAGGGATTAAGAGATTATTAGCTTAAGGATTAATATAATTAACCTAATTATAAAATTTGATGAAACATCCTAATAATAAACCCTAGCAATATGGGTGTCAATTTTAGTATTTACATTTGTCTCACGCAATAGCCGATCGATTTAAATGGAGGTCGTTTAAGCAACGTCGACGACGGTCAAAGTGAAATTAGATTCAAATTGTGTGACGTCGCGCTCAAATTGATCGACGCTCGCGCACATTTTGTCGAATCAATCGCGGAAGGCATCGTTTGATAGGTTTCGACGTTTCAGCGACAACGGTGTGATCAATTTCGCGAACAGAGGTCGTTTAGACATCATCGAGAATTCTCGACTTCGATATGCATGTAATTTCATTAAAAATTGATTTTAATTATTTGATCGATCATTAATTGATTTGATATTTGTTATTTAATTAATTTTGATATTTTAGGCGCATTACGCAGTCGAATTTTCAAATCAATGCGAGTTTGATCGAATTCGATCACGTTTAGGAGGTTTATCCTCTACGTCATTTATTTAATTTCAAATGACACATAGTTGTAGGTCAACAGGAAACAGAAATCTGCATTTCCTTCAAGAGAAACCCATATAACAAAATATAACTTAAGATTGAAACAAAACAACCTGGGGGTTTCGGTTGGAAGAGGAATTAGGAAGGATCGAGTCCTTTGTTTGCTGGTGGTTGATTACTTGAGAGGAGCAAGAACCTGCAGGGAGCTCGTGAGGAGAAGGAGAAGGCTGTGGGGAGTTCGCGAGCGAGGGAAGAGGGAGAATCGCACACCGCCAAAAGCAGAATGAGAGGGAGAGTCGAATCACATGAATGAGGGTCAACGTGCCCTACCACTTTTGGTTTCGAGGATTAGAGCCAATCGGCTCCTGATTGGTTGCCTAAACGGCATCCAATAGGGATAGAGGACGGACGGCTTTAATTGGGCAGATGGGCGACAGAGGTTAGGTAAGGATTAAGGGGTTTACTTAAGTTAATTAGCTTAGTAATTAAGATAATTAGCCCTTAATCATATAAATTTTTATGAATCCTCCCAAGAATAAACCCTAATAATATGTGTGTCAATCTTAAGTATTTCCGTTGTCACCAATGGCCGATCGATTTGATCGGAGGCTATTGGCGCGTCGCGACGATCGAAGTGAAATTAGATTTAAATTGTGCGACGTCGTGCTCAAATTGATCGACGCTAGTGCACACTTTGCCGAATCGATCGCGGAAGGCGTCGTTTGATAGGTTTTGACGTTTCGGCGATGACGGCGATCAATTTCACGAAGTCGTTTAGATGTCGTCGAGGCTTCTCGACTTTGATATGCACATAATTTCATTAAAAATTGATTTTAATTATTTGATCGATCATTAATTGATTCGATATTTGTTATTTAATTAATTTTAATATTTTTGACGCATTACGAAGTCGAATTTTCAAATTGAAGTGAATCTAATCGATTTCGATTGCAATTAGGGGGTTTTAACCTCGACCTCATTTATTTAATTTCAAGTGGCACATAGTTGTAGGTCAACAATGGGTTTGAATTTCAAGAATGCCAAAGTTGATATCATTATGGTTTTGAATTGAGAGAGTATAGATTTTATTGCAATATGGCTCGATGTTTTCCACAATTTTCCCTTGGCTATTTTTTATATCCTCCTTTTGGGTTGTGGCTATGGCTGTTGTGGGTTTTTCTTTCTATATGGGTTTTGCCTCTTTTCTGGACTGCTTGCTAACTTACCTGCATTGGATCTACTGCTATGGTGGTTGACAGGGTGGCTTTGTTGGCTGGCTGGGTTGGCTGGTTGGGTTGGTTGGATGGCTAGTTTTTTTTTTTTTTTGGCTATTTTTCATTTTCTATTGGTGACTGATATAGGAGGCTATTGGTGGTTTATCTCTAGATTGATTTTTATATGGTGGATGTTATTAGTTGGCTATTATTTTCTCTATTTGGTTGATTGGGGCTTGGTGGCCAGTTTTACTGATTTTGTTTTGTTTCTTTAGGTTATGATTTTGACCCCCTCTTGTATTGGTCTTCCTCTCTTGACTGTTGTGGCTTTGGTTTTGGGTATTGTCTTGGATTGGCTGGTTGAAAGTTGTTTTGTGACTGTTAGTTAGCCTCGGGTGCTGGTGGCTTGGTTGAGTGTCTTTATTACTGTTGTTCCTATTGGTTGGCTTGTAGTCTGTCTTACTGGTTTCTGTACCTTTTTGTCTTTGGTTGGCTAATCTGCTTACCTGGATCAAATTTTCTTTTGCCTTGGTTTGGTTTGGTGTGCTGTCTACTTCTACCCTTTCCCTAGCTATCTTGGGTGATTTTGGCTTGATGACTATTGTTGGTCTTTACACTGACTTGGGTCTTCTACTGCTGTGGTTGTTGGCTAGGACAATATGTTGACTGGCTAGTTTGGTTGGTTGTATTGGATGGCTGGGTCGGTTGGAGGGGTGGCTATTTTGGCCATTTTTTTGGCTCCTTTGGTGATTGTTCTGGGAACCTACTGGTGTTCTTTCTCTGACCTTTTTTTTTTTTTTTGGTTTTCTCCTACTTTATTTTTTCTCTCTTGGCTGCAGGTGACCCCCTGTTTCCTGTTTGGATGATAGCTTCCTGCTTTGTTTATCTTTAATTCTTAAGAGTTAAGATGATATGATCAACAGATGCTATACTTAGTCTTGTCGCATGTGATATTACACATTAATGATTTTATCAATGGTTTTTGTTAGGCTATGATGAAAAATTCAATAGATACATGAGATACAACTTAGCTTGATGGTTGGTTGTATGTATTTTCAAACATTCAATTTAACTTTTTGTGATTTATGTTTGTTGCTATATTATGTACAAAGTATTTGTTTTTTTTTTCACCAACTCACTATAATTTTAGTTTATTCGATGTTCATTTTATTTTTTGATTATTCCACTACACTTTTACATTATTAATCTTTCATTTTGCCAATTTTTTTAAAGGTTTAAATTTACGCATATTAAACGATGATTACTTATTTTAATTTTTGCTCATTCATTATTTTCTTTCATATTTTTTGTTAATTTTATTTGCATGAAGTCTGGTCTTAAAGATTCAAAGTTGGTTGAAGTGTTGAAGGCTTGAAGGCTTGAAGTTATGGTCCTATGGAGATTGGAGAATCACTATTTTTTTTAGTTCTTATTGAATCAAATTGTTAGTTGTATATAATCATGTAAATTTTTAGGTTGAATTTATTCTTATAAATTATAAACTTGTAAATTGTAATACTATGAGTCAGCAATTTAAATTGTAATCAATTTTGTGTAAAATAAATATTTTTGATTATATATATTTTAACTTCTATTGAATTTTATTGAATTAAACTTTTGATATTATTTATTTTTTTACTGTTGATATTACTTACATTTTTTACTGTATATGATTCAATTAAATAATTTTTTTAACTTTTTCAAACAATTTTAATTTTTAAATGAAAATTAAGAAAATTAAATATTTTTAAAATATAAAATCAATTTCATGACACGAAACTTAAAACAAACAAATAATTTTTCAAGCACAACACTCTATAAAGCAGTATTTCAAACACGAGCCAATTTCAAATAAAAAAAATAAATTGAGCCGAAAACGAACAAAATATCGACTCGCTCAAACTCAGCTCATTTTCACCCCTAATGATGTGAATAAGATGTAATATATTATTCTATAATAGCTAATGAACATGAACATATATATATATATACATTAAAGTTAACATAAAATATTCTATATTAAAAAATAAATGAAATAAGCAAATGATTATTATGATGTAATTAATCTAGCATGTTGAAACTAAAGCACTTGACTTGTATAATGTACATGAAGATTAGACATTTATATATTCTTTTAAAGATTCATTCTATGAGATTGCCTCACTAACTAGCCACATTATCATCCAAATAATTTTATTTTATAATGATTATATGAAATGCATTAGATTAATTTATCATCAAGATTTTAATGTTCATACGTAGTTCATGAGTAGCAAACTATATTATTGTTTTCTTAAAGCATTTGAATTTTATATAAAAATTATTTATTTAATTGCTTTACCTCTCATCAATTATTATTCCATTTGCTGTTTAAGTAAAAGAAAAGAAAATATTGAGAATCGAATTTTGCATCTAACATCCTATATGTTTTGATGCTTTATTCTTAATATAAACCATGATAAGATAGTGTGCGATGAATGTTTGATGAAGACAGAAGAAGGGGAACTGAAGTTATCAGAAAAACGTAGAGAAAGAACCAAATATGCAGCAGGAAGAGTAGCCATTGCCAAAGCTTTTATTTACTAAATGACAACTTTTATCACAGTAAGAATATAAACGGTACTCCTTAACATTGACATTTAACTGGCAATTTAACAGCTATTATCTCTTCCATTTTATACCTCCATATAACTTCGTCAAAGAGGGCATTCTCACGATACTAATTGTTCTTGAGGAAGTGCTTTGGGTCTCCATCTCTCCTGAATTCGATCTTTGATGGCCGTTTCCTGTCAGTAACAGCAGAAAGTATTGGTCTTCATATTACTTTCCAACAAGGTAAAAAAAAAAAATAGTGCCAATTTGGAAATATAAGAGTTTGTAACATAGGGGTATAAGTGAGTAAAGTTGACACATAAGCCAACTTAAACTTGCTCGATAAATGGCTTATGAGCCGAGCTTGATGAACTAACAAGACAAGTTCAAGCTAACATCAACTCGACTCATTAGCTCACAAGTCAACTCATTTAATAAATATTAATATAAAATATACTTAAAATATATTGAAATTTAATAGTTTAACTATACAATTGTTAAAAATATTTAAATATATATATATATATATATATATCTTTCTCTTATATCAAATAATTTATTATTATTTTACTTCTAATTTCTTAATTTTTTATTATTTTTATCATAATAACTATTTAAATCAAAATTATTTCATCTCTTTTATGCTAAATGAGCTGGCTCTCAAGCCAGGTCGAACTCAAACTCGATCAATTAATCAAGCTCAAGCTTAAGCTAAAGATGACTTGAGCTCAACTCAATAAAAAAACAAACTTGAAAAGCTTAAAGACCAAAAGTTTGATTTTTTATAAATATAGTATATTTCTTATGAAAGGTTTGAGTGCTATATCTATAAATTATAAAGTTTAGATGTTATATATATATATATATAAAAGAATTGTGTCCTATGCATGTAAATGCCCCATAAATTTTAAGGAAGAATCTCATAGTTTGGTTACCATGATATGACAGCCCTCCTCGAACTTCTCAAGAAAACCTGCAACCCAGCGATCCGCATTCTCCAACCATTCCTTGTGAACTATCGCTGCTGTCTTTGCGACTATATGGAACTACAGATGCAAAGAGATCATGCATGTAAACTTTTTTTTTTTTTTTTCAATTTTCACTAAAGTTCTTATAAAATGAGAAGTAAGAACAGAGGTAAACGAAGATGCAACAACAGAGGAATAATCAAGGCTTTGTTTGATTTAGAGGAACTAAACGTGGAGAAAAATTATTTACCTCATAATTACATCTTGATTGTTTGTTTACCAAGGAAATTAGAACAGATGCATATTTCTGAATGATTTTATGCTTAAACGTAGTGAGAAGGTGAGGAAAACTGAAGTATTCCCTTCAAATTTTGGTTATTTCTTCAGATAAAAAAAAGAAACACAGCCTAAGAGTTTAAAAAATAAAATCAAACTAGTTCCTTATAAACCATTCAAGATGCATCTGTCAAGCTGAAAATAGATACAGTATTTAGTCTCTCTTATTTGTGTAAACAGAAGAAATTTTTTATCATTGATATCCAAAAACCTTACAAAGTTACAAACCCATAACACAACACCTCAATTATTAAATAAATACATGAAACTATAAAGAGTTATGCATAAGATATACCTTTTCCTGATGCTCCCTAACTTTCTGACGTAATTTAGTTATACTCATATTGACTCTCAGTTGCTTCTCCTGAAAACCATAGGATAAGAGATAGCCAACCTAAACTTTTAAAGGATATCAAAGAAAAAAAGATACACAAAGAGCAGAAAGATTTGATAAATTTCTCTTGATTTAATTGTCAAAGATGAACTCTTTAGTGTTTTCATACCTTCACATAACTCACACCGAGATCCTTCCTCGTATATCCACGGGCCAAATTGCGCATAACATACTGATTGTAATCCTTGAGAATCCTCATGATAACATCAGATGTAGATATTCCATCCGTGCGCTTTGTTTCTTTGAATTTTCCAATGGCTTTAACCTAAACCATGAAAGAATTTTAAGAAACTTGATGGATTTATAGATAACAATTTGATTAGCCAATTGTACAAAATGGAAGAAAATAGACTAACAAATTCATAAACATCATTCCCAGCTCCACTTGCATCAGCATACCTGCATAACACATACATGCCAATAGATCCAGTAGTAATTTATGCAGCTAATGCAAACTGCTTCACATGAACATATTATGATGTCTTCAAATAGTGGCATTCAACTCATGGTGATCTCGAGAAAAAAATGAATTCCATCAAGGAACACAGAAGCATTTAAAATTTCAAAATTTAAAAAAAACAGCGCTTACTTAGAATTTGAGCTTTTAAAGAAGGCTAAAAGGTATTTGATAAAAAAAAAAAAATCAAAGCCAATATCATAGATAAAATATTGTAAATATAACAAATGTTGAAAACCTGCATGATGAGCACATGCAATACACAAATATCAAAACTTTGCAATCAATCTCCAATGTAGCGCTGCTAGAGATTCAAATTGCCTAGGTTTAATGAGCACCAATTAAGAGGATAAACAATTCTCAATGAGATCAGAGTCCATATTAGACTTTTGAGTAACCAAATTCATTATTTTAATAAACATTATTTAAAACAACAAAAACCAGATCATTATCTTAGTAACCACATTAAAAAAATCAGTAACCAGATTCATAATTTGGACTCCAAGAAAACAATCAACAGACAAAAAAATAAGTTGTGGTCAACCATAATTTTGTTGAAAGATTAAGCATATCTATATGCATGAGAGAAGACCTCCTCCAAAACTCACAAACCACTTCAATTTTTTTAAAATTTACATTCTTTTTATTAAAAAAAGTATTTTTATTTAAAAGTTAATATGAAAAGAAGGTAAAATTATATACATTTAATCTGTATAATATTTATTATAATCTATATATCATGTACTCTTCTCATTATTTTAACCTTTCTTAATTAATTAATATGAATAATTAACTTAATAATCACTTTTTTACTCTTAAAATATTTGAACTAACTATAAATTTATTTTAAAATCTACTAGATAGAGAAAGAGAATATCTTCCATTATTAAAATCTTATATAAGGTAGAAAATCAATTTCAAAATGAAGGCCTTTAATATATCTTATAATTTATATTTAATTAATAAATTAATTTTGTAGTTAATTAAACAACTTTCTATTTATTAATTATTAAAAAGCCTAAAATTAATTTTAACTATAGTTGTCATTAAAATAAATTGTGGTTTAATTATTGATCTAAGTCCAACTATCATAATTTTTTAATTAATTAAACTAATTATTTGTCAAACGAATTATAAATGATAATAATTTCAATATATCATATTACCGAAATATCAAAATAATATATTTAATTTTAACCATAATATATAATATAATTTAAAAAATGCATGAGTTACTTTCTCATTAAGCTATACTCCAATATGCCGATCTTTAGCAATTATTCATATTCCACAAGTCACTGGCATATATACATACTTAAATTGAGGTTATTTGGTTGTGCAATAACAACTTCTGGTGACATAAACCATATAAAAATTATAGTAGAAAAATAATTAAATTATGTACTCAACCATGCGCCTCACTCATAAGATACCCCAGATGAAGATTATGTGAAAGGAAATAGTGCTCTCGATGCAAAGTTAAAATATACATGACTTAAATTTAATTTGTACCGATTGTCATTTAAATTTTTTACAATGTGCAAGGAAATGGAAAATAGTACAAAGCATATTAAAGGATGAATTTAAATCCTTGCCTTTCACACATAGATGTTTTTGCCAACAAAGAAAAAAAAATATAACATCTTGCAACGACATCGATAATTCTCATGCCTACTTGATAAATTATGAAAGAACTTACGGAAGTGAGTCGTGGGCCACATAATCGATCATGTGCTTTTCCATGAACTCTTTTGTGATAACCCATGGAGCATTAGGAATAACCTCATCAACCCATCTGTTAAAAAAGTTGCAATAGTATCAAAGATGAGTACAGTTGAAGGAATGAAAGGTTGTATGATCATATATTTTCTAGTCGTCAATATTCAATATTTGAAGAATGACGCATAATCAAAAAGATTTACTTTCTAAGTGTGAAAAAACAAACAAAATTCAGAATGTCAAGAAAACTCGCCCTTCTCGCACACAATTATCCCTTGACAAGAGAAGGTGAGGGAGCGCAGCTAGTGGGAGAGTGCGAGTGGAAATGAAGAGAAAATAATGGGTCACCTGCCAATTGAAAGGTTTGCATTCTCAAATAGTTTGTTTATGCAAATTATGATCAAAATATTGTGGTTTTAGGTAAGGATAAGTTTAGGAATCCATTGAAACTAGTTAGAGCTCATTCTGTTGCTTTTAAATAGGAAACAAATATCAGACAGCAATGATTTTATTTTCATTCATTTTGCATGTGAAAAATGAAATCATCATGTTTGATGGGATTTAATGGTTATTATAGAGTTTGAAATCAATGTTGATTTCAAAGGAACTCTAATCAAATGATAAAATCTAATAAATTTTAAGCTTTTTCTAAAGTCCATTTTCTAAGTTTATGCAAACCAAATGTCCCTAAAGTAAGTTAGAAGATGATAGCCACAGCGAAACTGCCTGCAATATACAATTCAGAAAAAACAAAGTTATAAAGCATTTTAACCTCAAACTTCACCGCTTGCTCCCCAACTGGCAAACCATTTCATTTATAACTAATAGTAATTTATGAGGAATAGAAGCATGACATATAGTAATTAATAAGAAATAAAAGCATGATGAGAATTCAACAAACATTTCCAAATGAACCAATAACTAATAATAATAATCACATATTCTAAAGTCAAGGAGTTCACTGTAAGATGCTATGATTGATATGCTTACTTCCATTTTATTCAAGTGAACTGGTTGGGTAAATAACAACAAAATTGTGCAAAAGAAATGAAATACGCTTGAAAGAATTACATAATTCGATTATAATCATAAATTAATTGTCAGCAGGTCAAGATGCAAAATTCATATTACCCATCAAATTTACTGCAACATAATGATTAACCAATAAAATGGTTCATTTTAATCTATTTCATAAAATTAATTCTTCATTCAAAATCTTTACAACTCAGCCCAAGCAAAAAACAAAGAGACATACTTGCAGTGGCGGAGGGACTCATAGCGCTCAGCCTCAGTCATGACTGTCTTACCCTTGTATCTATATGTGATTTCATCATTGCAACATCCTACTAGCAAGTAGGTGCTGGGAAACCTGAAAAAAAATTGAGAAGTAAGAACAGGAGGGTTAATGTCAAGTGAACCAAAAAAAATCACTCATGAAATATTTTGATTACAACGAGCAATTTTATTGGACGTAAATTGATAATTATCAATCAATAATGTTAAAATTTCTAATAATTCTTAGATGTGATATATTTAAGTATCTTGAATTTATTATATAAAAGTAACATACAAGGCATAACTTCTAAAATTAAAGTACATAATTGAAATGAAGTTGTGTCATAATTACTAGTAGATGAGATGATATCATTAAGATTTAAGGATATAAATTTAAAATGTAACTAGACAACCATGAAGTATTAATCTAAGTTTAAGAAATGAAGATGTTACTATCAATCAAATAGATTTATAGAAATCAAAACATTTATAAGCACATGTAAATGTATAAGTAAGAAAAAATTACATTAGGGTGGATACAAAATAGCACCTATTGAAGATAAGATAATTAAAAATATGACTTTGATTAGGCAAGTTAATAAAGAAATTGAGAATTATAGCCAACCACAAATAATTGAGATATGTCTACTAATAATGATGATGAAGATAATGATTACATACATTTGAGGGAAAATGTGCAATAATAAAATAGGTAAATAGAATTAAAGTGAAATAACTAGGAAAGGAATATGTTAAAGATAATTTTGTTAGAGCTTATGCAATAATACTTACATAAAGTATAATTAAAACACTACTAATATGTGATAAGAATGAATGGATAAGAAGGTGATACCTATAATTTAATGTGAGAACTAGGACAAAGAGATTTGATCTATCTCAGAACATTCCTTAACTCCTCACATCATAGAAATCCCCCACACTCAATTGGATCTAAGTTAAATTACTTAATCACAAAATAGAGTATGTTGACTACGATTTTGGATAATTATGGTCATAAATTTGTGTCCATAGCTTGTTAGAAGATTCATAAATATAATAAGAACCTTCCTTATAGTGCGTCTTGTGTCTACCTATAAATGATCTAATCTTATTTATGGATACATGATCACAACGTGAAGAAACAAATGATTTTTTCTAATCCCTCTCAATCACCATCTCTCTCTCTCTCTTTTATATATAT
This sequence comes from Cymbidium sinense, assembly GCA_021442155.1. Lineage (NCBI taxonomy): Eukaryota > Viridiplantae > Streptophyta > Magnoliopsida > Asparagales > Orchidaceae > Cymbidium > Cymbidium sinense. Next base: position 5,581,051 of record CM038219.1, read on the forward strand.
ATATATATATATATAATCTCCCTCATTTCTTTTATCTTCAATTTTCTTATTTAGAACTTAAATTCAACTTATTTGTAATTTTAGAATTCCAAGGATGATTACATTTGCATTTATAAATATATTAAAAGTAGATTATGCAAATATAAGGTATATAAAAAATCATAGGCATATGACATACTAAAAATCAACACATGTTTTGCAATGTGACCCTTGGATAATATATTATAACCCATCATTTAAAGAAGTATTACATCAAGAAATATCCATGCAACCCATATAAACTCATGAGATCGTTTTAACATAATAAGCCAAGTTATTTGAGCATAAGAATTTCTATAAATTTTATTTATAATTCCTTGAGCAACTTTGTATTAGCCTTTCTATTTCTCCTAACTCTATCAAAGTGATATTCAAAATTGGGCATGGCTAACAACATTCCAATCATTTTCCAGTATCACCAATACCAATTATGAGAAGTGGAATATCCAGAAGAAAGCTTTGTTTAGATCCCAAGATAGTTGGGAAGCTATTGATGAAGGTAATACTGAATCACAAGAAAAATCCATGCAATAAAAGAGACGATTTTTAATAGACAAAAAACAGACAAGAGCCTTTAAAAAAAGTTCCTCAAATGAAAGTTTTCTGAAGTAGAACAAAGAAGATTCCAACAAAGAAAAAGAAAGCTAAATTAGTCATGATCATGACCGAGAGAGAGGTTAAACATGGCGTCCAAGACAAATTGGTATAATAATGATGAAAGAAACGACAATCCCAAAGAAGGATATGGAAAAGGGAGGAATCCATTTATGATAAATCTAAGAGCTTGTGACTATTAATTTTCAAATTGCTGTAATAAAAATTCTAATCAAGTTGATAAGCATGCATAAATGATAAAAATAAAGAAGGATTTATATTCTAAGAGGATTTATATGCATACCACATAATTTTTATATATTTATATATCTAACATCTAAACGATAATATTTATATACAAAACACTTAAAGCTTTAATATCACACAAAAATACTACTATCACTAACTTTTTAAAATCAAATACATATTTTCAAGCACAGGAAAGTGTTTTATATATACATATGAAAATTTAAGTGTTAGATATGTAAATACATAAACATTATATGGTATGTATATAAATTTTCTATATTCTATTATTATATGCAAAGGATGAGAAACTCGCAAACCATCTTGATGATATTTGGACATTAAAATAATCAATAACATATGTAACTACAAAGAAATGTTCATGGGGATAGACAAGTTGCTTTTGGTGGTCTTTCCAAAGTATATAAAAAAAAATTAAGATAAAATTCTAATTCAATTGAAAGATGACACTAATTTATTTCTAATATATGTTACACATCAAGCATAACAGGTAATATTTTTGAGTTTAGGCTAAATTGTGAAGAAAAGTTATAATATTCATGTAAAAGACCAAAGCCTCTAATTGAGTGATTATAATAATAATTTACTTGCTTTAACCTTAATGTAGAACAATCAATTATTCTATTTAAATATCAAGCGTGTAGATGCCAAATGCTTAAAACCATAAAAAATTCTTCTTGCTATGCCATTTGAGATTGGCCATCACCATTTTAATGGCTTGTAATATTATCAGACAGACAGATGGTGAACTAAATGCCTCACATTAACTCTCCAAAATAATTTTGTAAAGGATGTGTTCTTAGCAACGAGGAAGAAGCTTCTTGCAAGAGATATCATATCATGCAACAAAACCATTGGAACTCAGCCATATCAATATTTGTGGACCCAAAACTCCAACATCATGTGAAAGAAATCATAATTTTCTAACATTATTGGTAATTGTAGCAAGAAATCATGGGGGATAACCCTTAAAGGAAAAGTCAAAATGTTATCCACGTCTTCAAAAAATTTAAAGCAATAGTGGTGAATCAAAGTACTTACAAAATTAAGACATTATGATCAATTGTAGAGGAGAAATCATAATTAAAATATTTTAAGATTATTACTAAGAGCATGACATTCGATGACCATTGATAGCATCATAGTCATCACAAAAAATGGTGTTATGGAAATGAACAATCAAATAGTTCTCCCTATGGTTCTTTATATGTTAAAAAGCAATAATTGGTCCAAAGATTTTTAGATCGAAGCTTGAATTTTGCTATATACCAACTTAATAAAAGTCCAACAAAGAGTCTGAAAGGCATGAATCCACAAGAAACCTTGACTGGGAGGAGGTCAAGTGCATCTCACTAGAAGGCTTTTGGTTCTCATGCCCATACACATATTCTAAATTAAAGGAGAGTGCCAAGAGTATCATATTTACCCTCATCAGATATGATACACAGCCAAAGGCTTAATAGCTATTCCAAACATTGATTAAGAAGGTATTCAGGGCATACATCTCACCATAAGGCACCCAAAAATTACATCAAAGCTTACACCTTAATGGTTTGAATGAGGCTTATGCCTTTAATTGATTGAAGTATTTGAGGTGAATGCCTCAACTATAATATAATAATAATTAAGAAAGATATTTTACTATATGATATTATGAGATACAAAATAAAGTTTATAATAGGTTCAAATTTAAATTTTTTTGGTTAAGACTTAAAGTCCAATCAGAGAGAGAGGGCTCCTGATTATGAACATAGAGGTGTGAAAGTGAGGAGCATTGCAAGAGAGGAGGGATGAAAGCGAGGAACCCTACAAGCGATTGTGAGCGAGGGAGAATAAGTATGCAAAGCAGCTTCAAACATTCCCAAAAAAAGATAGTCTCTTTTTTAATATTTTTTCAATATTTTATTTATTTCCTTTTAACTATGTTTTACTTTTTTTAAGCATAATTTATTTGTAAAATAATATAATTTTTAGTTATATTAATATTATTTTATATTTTAAATAATGATAAACAAAATTAATTATGGCTTATTTATGAATTAATTCTAAAATTTAATAAGTTTATTTTTGGTTTGAGGATTACACTTAGATACACCTTGAGGCTTATATTTCATCTCTCTAAGGCGAAACAACTCCCTTCCAATTATCCCTTTTTAAACCTTGATTACAAGAAAGCAGCATGCAATTGTAATGTATAGTTCAATGAAGAAGGAACGTGCAATTGGCAAAAATAATGAAGACAGACATCTATTTGGAGAAGAAGAAAATTAAGTAAGCAAGCAAAGGTCAATATCCTACATTGCAATCAATTCCTATAACTATGGAAGATAGTCTAGCATGACAAAGAATTAATAATTTGCAAAAGACCTAAAAGACAACTAAGATGCCAAATTTCATTTTTCTTCTTGCTAATCAAGAATCAACTCCCTATGAAGAAGCAACACAAGCTAAAAGAAGAAAAGCAATGGTTGGGGAGATCAAACAAATAAAAAGGAATAGGATATGGGAGTTTGCCACATTTTCGAGAGGAAAAAAAAAAGAATGCCAATGAAGAAGTAGAGGAAATATAAAACGAGATTGATGAAAATGACAACAAGTAATAGGCTGACATTGAATACGATAAGGTATTCATTCTTGCAACCCATAAAAAAACTATTGGATTAATATTATCTATTATGACAAAATAAATAAAATATTTTCAAATAGATGTGAAAAGGCCATTATTGAAAAGGTCATTACATAGCTTGAATTAGGCATCTCAAGTTTAGAAAAACCAAACAGATTCATATTTCAAAACTAATTATTTTGCATAATGTCTTTATCAACATGCTTTATATGTAGAATGAAAAAATGGTGACACGTTAAAGTTGCTTTATATATGGATGATTTTAATTTTACATGAAGCAATGCTCAAATTCTTAGTTCAAACAAAACAATACTTGAGAGTTTGAGATGACAAGCATGGGCATATGTCATATTTCCTCAACTCGTGAGCAAAGCAATTGAAAGAACACACTTTTTTTGGTCACAATAATCTTATACAAATAAAATTAACCGAAAAAATCAAAACGAATGATTACAATCAAATTAGTGCATTGTTGATTACAAAGTGAACTTATCAAGATATGCTGAAGCTGAAGTGGTGGATCATACACTTTATAAATGCTTCATTGAAAACGTAAGGTACATGATATGCATAAGATTGAATATTATTTAGTTAGATGATATATGGAGGAGCCAAAGGTGAAATTTTAAAGCTGCTAAAAAAGTTCTTTGTAATATCTGAAGTACCATCTTCAATAGACTCATAAATATTTCTTCTAATGATTTTCAATCTATAAAACAGAGACTTCAAAAAGCCTTATATGTCTCTATCAGACATGTGTTGAGCATGAGCACACCTCCAAACATATTGAAATCATGTCTAATACATTTATATTTTTTTCTTCAAAGATAAATTCAAACAGTTAGTATTCAATGCAACAAGATCTGGAGACACAATGATGAGGCAGTGCAATTTTTTTACAACTTAACAAATAATATTTTTATCAATGATGGTGAAGATATCATTAAAGAGAGCATTGGTGTTAGTAGTGATGAACTCATGATACATATGATGTTGAGTGTATCGATCAATTAGTAGCACATCAACATGTTCATAACTTTTTGACACTTTAAAGACTAACTACTCTTTTTTTTATTTAATAACTTTGTGTAAATGATGTAATCTTGATAACTTGATATTAACAACGTCAATCAAAATGAATTATACCAAACACACTTAATAAATAATAATAATATAATTATAATTAAATTGATATTTTTTGTTGATATATTTTTGAACTTTTTTATGTGATACATTTGATATTATATTTTACTTTTTACAACTTTTAAATAGAAAATTTAAACAATAGGGGTTTTTGAGTATAAGTCTTTAAATTTTAAAAAAAAATTATATTTGAGCATATCGTGTCCTACTGTGCACAGCTTTGTTGAGTTCTCTGTGTCATGTTATACTCATGTCTTGTGTTGATGCTCATATTTTACAAGATTTATTTCGTATTATGGAGATACGCCAACCACATGAATATTCAAGAAGTAAAATGTCATTCCTCTCTTCAGTTGTGCAATAGGATGTAGCATAATTATGCATATATCATGCAATTTAGTTAGATTACTCAAGAAAATCAATCTTCCTCAGCTTGTAGCTACAAGGTCAATATTATAGCAAATCAACAATCACATTATCAGAGATGCGCATCAACATCTCTGATAACATTTTATTTCAGAGCATGTGAAAGACAAAAAGGACTAGATTTCATCCTTATCTATATGAAGACAAATGACTACGTTGCCAATATCTTCACTACCAACTTGCAACAAATCTATTTCATAAACTCGAGGACCTTCTTGGAACAATGTATTGAAAAAATTAAGTTTGATGGTGCCTTGAAAATTTAACTTGATTTAATTATAATTTAAGAGTTTTAAGCATCATATAGAATTTACAAATATAATAAAGGTAGACAACGCATGTATAAAATATACAAAGGATTTCATAGGCATACGAAGAGTCAATCTTGATTTTTCTAACATGAATCTTGCATAGTTATGTCATAAATCTTTATTTAGAGTTGTATCATATTTAGGAATCTCTAAGGATCATATATAAATACTGATTCGATTATTTTGGAATCATAAGTCAAGTTATTTGAGGATAAAAAAATCCTCCTATTTTTATTTTCATTATCTTACCCGATTTTGTATAGTAATTATATTTCTTCTAAATTTTACTGTGCAACCTTTGCTTCTCTTTCTACCTACATCGGCGTGGAATCTATGCTATGATAAATGGAATTTCCACATACGATCCTTTCTGAGAAACCAGGAATTGTCACAACAACAATCAAATTCAGAAATCCAACATTAAAATATAGCCACAGAGGTTCCAAATAAATTCTAATCCAGTCTTCAGGCAGTCTCCAAACTAAGCAATAAAAAAAAAGAAAAAAAACCAAGAACAACACAGTAATCCTTAAAAAAAGAGAGGATCAAATAAAACAAGAAATCTCACAATTTCTTCGCCTGTTCCAACGACCGGGCATGCCCAAAATGAAACAGATCGTAGATTCCGTCCGCGTACACGCGCACGGGCCTGTCTGTCCGGGAACCCTCCTCCGGCTCAACAGCTACCGCTACCGGCAAGGATTCCGACCCGCACTGCCTCCGCTTAGTCATTGGCGCCACCTCCCGATGCTTCGGTTCGGATAACGTAAAAAAGAAAGGAAGATTTACATGAGGGTGACGAGCTTCGCCGGGCTCCTCTTATATATATAAATCTGAAAGCGGCATACTGTTTTCGATGAGAAGAAGAGAGAGAGAGAGAGAGTTTAATTTATTTAAATTAAAAAAACAAATCGAGAATTGCATGGAGGATATATTTATAAAATTGTAAATGTTGTGGGGGTAAATATAAAAAGGGGAGAGTGAGTGATGTTATGGGCGTCAGGAGACGGACCGACGGGCCGACGTTCACATGCGTCATGGATGGGTACTTTGATCGTTGTTGATAAATTAAATGTATTTTCTGCGTATGAACATTAAAATAAAATTTATTAAAATTATCAAAATTATAAGTGTGAAAAATCTCAATATCTATAATAGATAATTTAATTTAAAAATATATTCTTTATTAAAAAATGTACACATATATATGCCATATAATTTTAATATATTTATATATCTAAAATCTAAATTTAAATATTTATATAAATAAAATTATAATTTTTTAACATCACATTAAAAATATCATCTCATAATTAATCCATCAAGCACAAATTCATTAACATTAACATTCAATTATTCTAATTGTAAATCTAAAAAAATTATTATGATAAGTACTGTATAGTATAATAGATTTTAAAATAAAATTGTGAGAATAATATTTAACAAGGTTTGCCCATGTGTATTGATAAAGTGCACGAGCTTAAGAATGAAAGAGTTTATAAAATAAACTATCAATAATTTTAGGTTTTAGCATATTGTAATATGTTCCTACAGAAAGCAACATAAAATAATTTTAAGATAAATTATTTTTTTTATTCTCATTCAATTTTACGTTTCAATTTTTATCTGATTTAAATTTTTTTATTCATTATATTTTATGTGAATTAACTTGAATAATGTTTATTTTTATCAAATTCAAGCCAAATTTGAATATGATCAGTATTTTAAAATTTTGTTTAAATTTATTTATTAGTTTCTAATCTAACTTATGCTAAATTTGAGCTTTGATCAAGGATAACTAATTTTGTATTTGATGTTAAAACTTTATATATACATTATTAAATTTATAGAGCTTAATAAAAAAAGATATAATTCATTAAGTGTTATTTAAATTATTTGATGAATTTAAATATTTGTTTGAAAAGCTTTAAATTTTACTTAATTAAATATCATTAAAAGAAAATTTTATTATATTTTTATAGAGCTATTTATCATATAACAAATAAATATGATCATTAACATAAATGAATAATTAAATTAATATTCAATTTTTTTTATTTATACATACTATATTTTAAAAACTTTATCAATAAATAAATATAAGAATATATAAAAGGATATCAAACTATTCATCGAATGTATTTGTTCTGTTAACAGCCTAAGACATGGAGCGCGAGGTGATGCTATGTGTTGTCCCGTCCCAAATGTCGGCATTGTGACTTCACTTAACGATACACACAAATATATTAATTTTAAAAAAAATGTATTAAAAAAAAACAAATGTGGTTGAGAACCGGCCGGCTTTCGTGGTTCGGTTTTGAAGAACATAGCTTTCATGGCGCGTGGGCGCTTATGCGAGCCAACTGATGCAATGGTACTTGAAAGGCACGTGTGCGACTTTTTTTTTTTTTTTTTTTTTTCCTGAAAGGGTTTTCAGCTAGCTTAGCATTTCAATAAAAAGAAATATATTAAATTATAATATATATATATATATATATATATATATATATCTTAGATTTATAAAAATAATAAGATATAAATATTTAGTATTGTACTTTTTTAAAAAAAGCTTTAAAATCTTGTACCATTTTTTTTTAAATGATATCAATTAATTTGAAGTGTTTTGAGTTCTTTTTCTTGATCAGTCATACCAATTGATAAATAATAAAAACTATTTTAGATTTTGAAAAATGTCTGACGCTTCTCCTACATTTTAAACTGATTTTTGGATCAATCAATATATATATATATCGTTAAGTGGGTGATGGAGCTGCCGACCTAACACAAATAATGAAATGAAAATGAAAATGGCATACGTGGATGGAAAAGCAAGTGGGTGAAGCGTTGACTAATGCAAGTGGCAGATTATCACAAATCAACAGTACACGTCTAGATCTAATATATATTACACATGAGATTATCTCTTATTTAATTAATCAACAGACGCCTATCAAATATGTCATTCACATATTATCATTAATTTATCAATAAATATGTGTTTATATCATAATATCATACACCACTAAAATAATATATAAACATGAAATGTGTATATTATAAGGTATTATAAGGTTCCTTGTATGAAATTTAATTCAGCTTTCAATAATTACTAATATTATTACTTACAGTGCTATAATAAGGCTAACTGATGGTGTGTAAATGAGATTTTATAATATATTGGCCTCTATCTCCTCCAGAGTAAGCCCCTTGGTTTCTGGTATAAAGAAGAGAATAAAGAGTAGGGATATGAGAGCAATCACTCCAAAACCAGCAAAGAGAATGCCAGTTCCCACCAGTTCCTGCAAGCAAATAGAATACAAGTCACCGCTTCAGATCTTGGATCCAAAAACACGCATTCATAGCGATTATTTATCGCCAGCCAAGTTTACAGAACAGTGAATAGTTTTCTGCATTTATACGTACATTTTGTGTGGAAAAAAATTTGAGTCTATATGAGTTTTATGCTTGTTTCATTTGCTTAAAGATGAGTGCAATAAAAAAACTAATTGATTAGTCATGTAATAAACTAATCTCAAACCAAATCTAATGATTATGAAATCTATTCTCATAAATTGGCTATCTCCTCAGTCCTTAATTATCCTTAGCATTTTCATGGGGATATGAAATTGAATTTGATAGCCCTCAGCCCTCGGATGAAGCCATGAAGGCAGCCTTTGAAACTTGGAAGGTCTGCGCAGTGAGCCTCCAGCATCTCTTAGGAGATCCTTATCATATGAATAGCAAATTATCTTCGTGCTTGACACAGGAGAATTTGACAAATAGGTGTTATATTAATATATAACTCACCCCTCTTAATAGTTCATATTTTGAAAACTGGTGCTATATAGGATGGTGCCAACCAAACAAACAAAGGAAAATATAATGACATTTATTTAAAAAATTAAAATATAAATTAAATTATGATTCCAAACACATAATCCCTTGTCCAAACCATCCAGTAAATTATTTTGATCTTTGAACAGCTGAGATAAATGAGAGATACTTCTTATCAATACCATAACACAGATTGTGGCAACTAAGCAATTCAATCCAAAATGCATTGCCCAAACGTATACGAATGCATGCAATTCAAGAAAGAATGCTGGAAAGAAAACTGAAAGCAAAGCAAGCTATACTTCATCAAGGTTACATGCCAATCATTTAATTAAGCTGATCCTGCTTGTATAAAGTAAGCATTGGAAATGTTAGGAAAAGAAATTAATGTTGAGCATACCTGTAAAGGAGAGAAAGCAAACGTCACCAAAGCATTTGTGGCAAAGTTCACAAGGACCGCAATACTCAACCCACGCCCCCTTATTCTTAACGGAAAAATCTCTGAGATCATCAGCCAACCAATGGGACCAAAAGACAACTGCAACAGAAGCTCTTATAAGAAAAATAACTTGTTTGCTGTTATTGGCGATAATAACGAGGCATTTGTCAATCCCATGTCAATTTAGACTGCATTTGAGGCAGCTTTTCACCTGCATTGCGGTCTGAACCGCACCACAGGTGGTGTTTGGGAAACTACGTTTTAGCTGCATTTTGAAAAAACTGTGGTGAAAAAATTGTGTTTTTTAATATAACCTGGTAGAGTGTGGTGGCTGCCAGAAAACTACGGTCTGATTTTTTTAAAATAATAAAAATTTATGATACCCATCATAATTTTTTAGACATCTTTTGCAGTAGCTTCACCATTGCTTTTTCAAATAGCTACAGCTGTCCTAAACAAATCCTTAGACTCAAGAATGTTTATACTCACAGCACGAGAAATAAGCATTTGTATGAGAATTGAAAGAACGGTTTCATCCATTGATCATGAATGTTGATCATTGATTCGCTTAATAGGAGATGCACTTCCTTCATGGAAAGAGTGTCTATATGCATTAAATGTTAAGCTTATTTAGTCTTCTCATGTAAATTGTCACTCTTATTGTTCATTTATACCAATGAATACTATTTATCAAGTTGTATCAACGCTTTTTTTGTGAATTATTATATGACATCAGGTTTATGATTTCAACAAATAAAAAATAGAACAATCAACTGAACAACAAGCAAACATTACATAGACCAAGAAAAAAAAACTCAATCAGCTCTTGTGAAAGTTTTTGCGACTATGGAGCCCTCAAGAATGAACTTGGGGAAATGTCTGAGGATGTTAATAATTTAAGTCGTGCGCTTAATGCCAATAAATGCCTGCAATTGCTTAGAAGATGACGTGGGGGTATATTGATGGTAAAGAAAAGGGGCTGTACAAAGTAATAAGGATCAGATGTTTGCCATACGAGAACCATAAAAAATTCACTCTATATGATAGAAATCAGAATGCTGAACCATTAATGTAAAAGGTACATGAAATACTATCACACAAAAACCAACCAGGACAAATGTATATGCGAGAACAAAAACTATCAAGAAATATCATAACTGCATGAAGAGAGATATACTTGAAGGAATCTTAAAGTAAAACAAATAAATCATCACTTTGAAATGGATGAATTTTCACAGAAAGCAGCAACCAACCAAACCAAACAGCACAGCTAATAAAACAATGTTATAAATGTGAATGTGAGCTTTGCTTCCACGAAAAAAAAAACATTCACTGCCAAGCTGCATAATGTAACAGACGATGTTATTTGAAAACCCACCTTCTGAGAAAATTTTTAATGAAAATCTGAAAATGTACAAAAACAATAACGGTAAAGTGTTTGATAACAAAGTCATACTCATGACAGCATGAATTGCCAATATTTTGGTGAGAGACTAAACTCATAGAATCTAGTTGACAAAGAACTTCCTTTTTGAGCTCTTCCCAGTTTTAGAAACTGATAGATGTGGCAACATATTTTATGCTTTAGAACTTGGCTCTTCGATTTAATCCAGAAACTGCTCAACTTAACTGCATCTTCAACCATTTTTTTCAGTAGGAATGGGATGTGTCTTTTTTTCTTCTTCCTTGAGAGGGCGTGAACTTTTTTTTCTAACATTTTTTAGTGAAAGGGGGTTGGAGAGTTTGTTGTTGAAGCCTTCATGACTCATGTTAAGCATCACACACATTGTAGAAGTTTTCATTTGGACTAAAAATTATGGTTCACTTCCTTTCTCAAAGAAGAAACTTGCGTTATAAATACAGGAATCAAGGGACGTTAACTTTCCAGAAATTTCAGTATGTTAGTTTCAATCTAGAACTCATCTGTTTGAGGTGCCACTGTTTGTAGGTCTCTTCATTTTAGCATTTTTAGTGGATATGAGGCTTCATGTTTTGGACTAACATCTAACAAGTAACACAACCAAGCTGCATTGATCTCAAAAGAGAAACATATAGATTCTAAGTCCACTCATATTCCTAGCTATGCATCATAAAAGGACATTTTCCACCTTGTAATATAAAAAAAGCTATAGGTGTATGCATGCTTTAAATAAATTTTAATTATTGAAGATGTGGCATGAATGCGGAGATAGGTAACTAAAGAGCATTTTGAAGAAAAAAATGTAATTACATGAGATGGAAAAGTTTTAATTCATTAAAAAGAAAGGACTAGTGTCAGTTGTAGAATTCATTGTCACCCGTGCATCAAAAACCTGAAAATTTCCATTGTGAAACAGAAACATAGGCAAATTTAAGCAGACCATAAAGAGGCAGAGACAACAGAACTAGTACCTGATAGCTTCCCACATACAAAAGTAGTGCAATTACAGCAACTAGAGGTAAATCCTTCAATATTGTATAATACAATGATAACAGAAACAATGAGAATGCCTGCAAATTCATAGGCGTATTTCAAGCATTAGAATAAAAAAACAAGTATCACATTACTAAATGTAAATAGTGTGAACAACTGTATAGTTTACGATTCATGCTTTGTACAGAGACAATTAATGAATTCCTAACGGCTTCTTCATAAAGAATGCAGCATTTGCACTTTAACTATGAAAATAATCAAGTATATCATAAAAATAAAAATAAAAATAAAAACTCTGACGATTATCTTAACAAAATTTTATAAGGACTCCTAATAATCTAAAAGCTAAGTATAGATTATTCCAAGAAGTTGCTTCAAATCTGGATTCACGAGAACCTGGAATTTTCTCAATAAAGTTTCACGTAGCAAACAGACATAGCCTCTTAATAAACTTTGAAAGGCCACATAGCAGGAGTGGACAATGTAAGTGGAGAGAGAAACCCAAAGCCACAACACTACAACTGAGACGGGTTTGGAAACCTTTTTAGGAGGCAAAGTTTGTTATGAGAAGCAGAGCTAAAACTTCTGCTATTGAAAAAATAGGTGACGTTTAAGTTTCATTGCATGCAGAACTGTGGAAACTTGAAAAGCAAAAATCCAAAAAGCTCATATTGAAAAAGCTTATGACAAAGAATCAAACAAAAGTGTGATACAAACTCAGACAAATAACATTAGCCAGTAAGAGAATCATGACTGATAAAAAAATGTCTTAGATTCAGCTACCTTTCATTCCTCAAACACATCACTACATAAATGTTCCTCCTCACATTTCCAAACAAGGTTTTGATGTTTCTGCATAGTATTAAGAATAGGCAGTTCATAATTGAAAGTGATGGACTAAAGACAAGCAAGGCATCAATTAGACAGTTGTAGTCATTAAAATATCATTATTGCTGCATGGGCAATGACATTATATCAGTCTTAAATGATTTTCCATCCACGCATGCCACAAGTCAAGACCATCAATACTAACTTCTTAAATCTAATTAACTAAGCATACTCAGTGAAAAATGCTACTTTAATGGAGAAGATTCCTAAAGTGATTCTACAGAATTCTAAAAATAAAAACAATACAACTAACATTCATTTTATACTTCATTTTAGCATACAACTAACACTCAAGTAGTAAAATACAAAAGATATTTGCTCCTACTAATTACAAAAATAAGCATTCCAAAGACAAATTAACTACAGGCATCATAACCATCAGCATCAGCATCATCAACATCATAACGCTGATAAATTTAGAAAGGAAAATAAATTCTACATTGAAGTATTAAAGTATGTAGGCTGGCGCTGCACAAATCAAGGAACCATTTGAATTCAAATCCCTACGAGCTATTATCACCCACACTAGCTGTCACTGCTCCTTCCTGTGGATTCTCTGTGGTTGAATTTCTATTTTTTTTCTCCCTTCTAATATCATATATTTCCATCTATGTACTGCTCTAAATGATTTCCTAAGGTGAGCATTTATAGCCATCACTAGGATAAAAGGAAAGGTAACACATGTAATTTCTTAGTTTCTATATTATTTATTTTATGTTTTAAATGAAAATTTGTATATATGCCCACTAATTCAACAACAATGATATGAGGAAAATGCTTCTCTCAAAAATTATATTTTGTTCATGGTATCAAAAAGAAGTTTCTGATAATCCAAACTCCAACGATGATCGAGAAGGGTAGGCAGGTGAAGAACTTTTGTCTGCGAGAAGCACAGCCTTCATTATCAAATTTTCATCCCATAAATGAAGATCCAGTGCTCCGAATTACCCAACATAAGTTTAATGAAGTTAATTTTGGTGGACGATTCTAATTAGTCATGCTTGTGTTATGAGGGAGAGTTGAGGTTTGATATCTAATAGAATCCATATATAAACATTCGAAGATGCATCAAATTATAATTCTTAAGAAGGTAAATTCTAATGTCATGGCATGACTCATAAATTTTTTGAATTCAAAGATTTGAAAAATTTGCCTCTGGTACAAAATCATAATAAAAAAAAATCGGGAAGCTATCCAAAAAATAATCTACTCTAATTTAGAAAACACAGTCCAATGTCGAGTTAGATCTAAAATTACAAATATTGTATCTTCATAAGATAATAATAATATCACCAAATACTATAACTCATTAACTGAAGTTTGACAAGAATTGGGTTTAAATATGAAGAAAAATAGAGTTGCTCAAGTGTTGGTAGAAATACATAGAAAAGTTCCAGAAAGAACATATATTTGAGTTTCTCCAAGGTTTCAACTCTGATATGAATGAAATTCAATAAAAACTTAGAATGAAGCCACTCCCTTGCTAATTCCATGGCATTTGTTTTAAGAGAGAAGAAAGCCTTTGTTTAAGGGAGAAGAAAGCCAAAGAAAGTTAATGATGAACAAAACATAAAATTCATTAGATATTGAAAGTTCGACACTTGCTTTCTCCATGGCATTTGTTGGTTCCCAGCACTTCCAGCTGCCTACAAATAGAGGGCGAAGCTCTCAGGCCAAGAAAAAGGTATGGTGCGAGCACTATCACAAGCAATATCACATTCATGATCAGCAATGGGAGATACATAAGAAATTGAAATTTTGGAAGCTTCAAATCCAAAGAGGGTGAACTATATGGCTCATATTGTGGACAAAAAAGAAAAAAACCAAGTCCTTTTGTTTCGCATTGAGAAAATCGAGGCATGTCACTGACTTAACTATCTAAAGACTAAAAATGAAAGTGATATTCTAAAAACAAAGGAGTTTATGGCTGTATTGACATAACAAGCTAACACAAATTACTCCTTACTCTCAAAAACTATAACAGATGCATATTGGATTTTGATATAGGGGCATCAGATCATATGATTAGATTACCGCAAGTATTTGAAGCCTACACTAACATCGATCACCCTAATGATGTTTGAGTGGCTATGGTAAGAAATATTTGGTTATTGGACGAGGAGCAATCCACG
This sequence comes from Cymbidium sinense, assembly GCA_021442155.1. Taxonomy (NCBI): domain Eukaryota; kingdom Viridiplantae; phylum Streptophyta; class Magnoliopsida; order Asparagales; family Orchidaceae; genus Cymbidium; species Cymbidium sinense. The sequence continues at coordinate 5,596,163 of CM038219.1, forward strand.
TATTAGATCTACTATTGAAAAGTGTTTTATAACTAAGTTACAATTTATCTATTAGTAAGTTAACAAAAATACATGAAATGTAAAGTGAAGTACTTCACCTCTCATTGTAAATTTCAAGTCTACTAAGCTTAGGAGAAGATAATTGGCAGTACTGACAAAAAGAATGGGTTATGTTATCTTGATACCACTGAATCCCCTCATACTCTCCATAATGTGCAGGTCTCTTCGTCATATCAAATTCCAAAATTATATTATGGCATAAACATTTAGGGAATCCTAATTTCTCATATGTAAAAACCTTGTATCAAAATTAATTTTTCAACAAAGAATATTTTCTCAAGTGTGCAATGTGCATGCTTGCTAAATAAACTCAAAGCAACCTTTCACCATAACCATACAAAACACCCAAAGCTTTTCATCTTATTCATAGTGATATTTAGAGACCTTCTAGAACTACTACTCTGACAAGAACCAATTGACTCATATCCTTTATATATGAACACACAAAACTATGTTGGGTATACCTTAAAAGAGAAAATTTTGAAGCCAATTAACTATTCCAACCATCTCATAAACTTCCAAAAGATGAGTTTCAAACCTTTATCCAAATCATACTCACAGATATTAGGAAAAAGGTTTAAGACCAAATTGGTCCATCAACTATTTATGAATGACCAATTTAATCTCGTAAAGAAACGAGAATCAATTTGGCCCATCGAATTATTTGATCGGACCAAGTCCCTTCCATTTAAAATTTAACTGAAACAGAAGAATAATACTGCAGGATATTTTTAGAATAATAAAAAATAAAATGAAGTACATAATTAATAAACCCTGCCCTCTTCTCATTTTCATTCACGCACCGCACCACGAAAAGACCAACTTGGTCCCTGATCAAATAGTCAAGGGACCAAATTGATCCTCCTATTTAGTCTAGGACCAAATTGGTCCTTTATAAATAGTTGAGGGGCCAATTTGGTCTTAAACCCTTAGGAAAGAATATTTCTCTTATTAGTTTACTCATTATTTGAATGAAATGGTATTCACCATTAAAGAATTTATGTCAATACCTCTCAAAATGGAGTGGCTAAGAGAAAAAGCCACCATTTGTTGGAGATGGCATAATTTATTATGTTCACAAATTTTATACAAAACATCTGCTAAGGGGAAGCCATTCTCACTACTACTTACCTTATCATCATTTATCTTCCAAGAAACTTAAATTTTGAAGTCCTATAAGTAATCTTGATCAATACCCTCACTTAAAAGATTCTGAATTCTTTACCTCCAAGAGTTTTGGGGTCGACTAATTTTGTGCACAACCTTCAACCGAATCATCATAAGTTTGATCCAAAAGCTATCAAATGTGTATTTTTCAGATACTTACCAACTCAAAAGGCTATGAATGTTACTCTTCAATATTTAAGAAATTCTTTGTTTCATCAATATCACATGCCTAGAAGATAATCTCTTCTACTCAACAAGAAAAAAATAATGCAAGTATCACTAGGACTCTACTATTTTCTTTCACATATCTCAAAATATCCTTAACATTCATTTCTTTACCCTAACTCTCATGTGAATCCTCAAAATTCCACGTCTTGAAAAAACTAGTCGGGGAACCAAATAATGTGCATTTAAGGAGATTTAGGGTTCAACAACAGCACAAATCACTAAATGTAAAGAAAAGTTGGATGAGAAACCTAAGTAATAATCTTGAAAATCAAGTTGCACTTGAGAAAGGGGCAAGAAATTATACCCAAAGATATATCTCAAATTATTTGACATACTCATCTCCTATACTTCAAGGCCTTTACCAATAAATTTGATAACAGTGATATCTAAAAATATATATGAGGCAGTTCCAAAACCAAAATGAAAAAAAAAATGTTGTTTTAAGAAAATAAGAGCTCTTAAGAGAATGGCATATGGGATATTGTCAATTGATCAGAAAAAAATTAAGATAATTGGAAGAAAGTGGGCAATAACAGAAAATGTAAAGCCAATGTAAAAAAAAAATTAAAGCTAATGGTAAAATTGGCATATACAATGCAAGGCTAGTAACCATAAGATTTTAGTCAAATTTATAGAATTGACTGCGAGAAGATATTTGCTCCAATCTCAAAATTTAATTCGGGATTTATTAGCCTTGGTTGCAAACTTAAATTGAAAGCTCCATCAACTCAACATAAAAAAGCCTTCTTAAATAAGGAATTAGAAGAATACATGAAGATTCTTTCGGGTTTTAATCAGAAGAAATAAAAAAATTGTAAATTAAAGAAAAATCCTTCTATGACCTAAAAAAATCAATACAAGCTTGGTTCACAAGATTTTCTTGAAATTTAGAGAACAAGGGAAGAGGACTATTTAAATTTTATATGCAAATAATATTGTGATTGCAGGTAATGATACTCATCAAAGAAATGAATTAAAAGGGGAAGCTGAAGAAGAAATTTGAGGTGAAAGATTCAAAAAAAAACTTAAATATTTTCTCAGAATGGAAGTTGCTAGAAGTGAAAAATGCTATTTTCATTTTCCAAAGGAAATACAATCTTGATATTCTCAAAGAAATGAAAATTTTTGGATGCAAAGCAATGGTAACTTCACATAAAAAAGATTAGAAGAAGAAAGGAAATGATGATGAACAAACTGTTAAAAATGAAAAATGACAGCGATTTCTAGGAAGACTCTATCTATCACTAAATAGATGATCAACGTTGCATATGTCATAGGTGATAAGTCAATGCATTCCACTACTCAAATGCACTTGGATTCAACAAATCATATGTTGAAATGTCTTAAAGAAGGTACATGCAAAAGCTCAATGTTCCAAATACAAATAAGAAAAATAAACGAATACATAGATGTAAATTGTGCAGAACATGAGGATGATAGATCCACCTTAGGTTTTTACACAAACTTATGGGGAATCTTGTCGCTTTAAGTGAAAGATAAACTGTGGGGGCTAGAAGTAATACTGAGATAGAATTTAGTGCCAATACATCTCCTCTAACTCTCTATAGTGATAATAAATCATCAACAAACAACATTGTGAATAATCCTATTCAACATGGCATAATACAGTACGTACAAATTAATAGATCATTTATAAAAAAAATTAAAGTGGTTGAAATAAACCTATGTTATATTTCCACTACCTTACAATAAGCTGATGTTCTCATGAAAATCCTAGACAGAAAATTTTTTGAAGGTAAGTTAACCAAATCATGTGTAATAAATATGTACTCCTAAACTTAAGGGGAGTATTGGAAAATATTAAAAGGAAAATAAATTCTACATTGAGGTGTTAAGGTATGTAAGCTGGTAGTTTCTGTTCAAATTAAAAGATTGAATGTAAATTCATACAATCAACTCCATCTATTATCGCCCATGTCAACTGTTGCCACCCCTTGGATTTTTGGTGGTTGTATTTATATTTTTACTCCATTCTAAGAGATTGTTTGGTTCTGTCATTTGAATCGGTTAAAAAAGAAATCAGTAAAATGAATGGTGTAAGGATTACTTTGCATTTGTTTGGTTGAGAGTTTTACAAATTCGACACTTTTTTTACGTTTGGTTGAAAAAATGTAATGTAAAAAATCGAAGGTTTGATGTCAGGTGGCGAATCGGGCGACGCAATCGAGGTGGTTGGCGGTTTGGTGGTGGCGGCGTCAGCGCATCACTTTAAATTGGCCTGTGTATTTGGAATTCAATCAAATTCATTCATCTAAAAAACCTTTTAATGTATTTGGAATACATTACATTCATCGAAATTTACTTTACTTTACTAAATCAAAAAAGTTAAAATCGTGCACTCAAATGCAAAACGACCTAAATATCATTTCCTTCTATCGATATACCACTATAAATTATTTTCTATTATGAGGATTTATGACAATAATATATTGTTCAAGGATAGAAGGTAAGGCAATATACGTAATTTACTTAATTTCTACAATTATTTCTTTGCTATTCTGGATGAAAATATGTATACACTACAATTCCGTAACAATAATGTGAGAAACTCTCCTCTCATAGATTATATTTTGTTCATTAAGTTCTCCCAAAATATTATAAGGCAGCTTTACATACGAATCATTGTTTTCCATTCATTCCAGTTGAGTATTGCTTGAGAGGTTATATCGATTTTGGGTTTTTATCCATGTTACCATAAGTATAATAAAATTCTTCCAGATCTTCTTGCATTGATCTCATTCTACGTATCCTATTGATGAATCTTTTACACTTCATTTTAGTCCAAACAACCTAAATCTATTTTCTACTACATTATCTTCAAAATGTGCAACACCTATAGCCCCTCAGTTTTTTTTTTTTTTTTTTCAATTTATCCTCTCTACCATCCATCTTAACTTGAAATTTTTAATCACTTTCAACTTAACAATTACTATTAGTGATTTTTTATTGCAAAACAGTTAGATTCATATAACAATTATAATGCAAACATGATTTCATAAAACCATCCTCTAACATCTATGATATTCCCATATTGCATTGTACTATTAGATACAACTCCATTTAACGATCTAATTTTAGCCTATTACTCCAAATATATTTCTCCATTTAAATCATCCAACTATAAGACTAAACACTTCTATCCTTATCAATATCATCATTATTTCTTAAAAGAAAAAAAAAAACAAAATGATCTCCCGATCGTTTGTGAGGGCCATTGTATTCTCAGGCTGTATAAAAGACCTAATTTAGTCCTCTAAGGAGGGGTGAAACGAGTCGAGTCGAGTTTTGATTTAATCGAGCTAAGCTTGTTTAAACCTTGTTGAGCTCGAGCTCGACTCGATTTAAAGAAAGTCAAGCTCGAGCTCGACTCGAGCTCATTTCGTTTAAGCTCGAACTCCTTTAAAAACTCGATATAAATGTGATTCTGCGATAATGTGGTTGTATGTAAATGATCGAAAGCCAAAATCAGTCGAGTCAAACCAGCTCGAAAAAATTTTTTCTGAAGCTTGTGGCTCGAAGCTGGCTCAGGTGGTTTACAAGCCGAGCTCAAGTCAGCTCGCGAGCCGGCTTAACTCACTTACACCCTTACCTCTAAGTATTTAAATAGGGACAAAATAGTCTTCTCATCTAAAACTAATGAAAATTAAAGTTAATGGCGTTAAAAAATTAAGATATTTTAAAAAATTTATTTTACTTCTAGAATTTTTTAGTAAATATAATTTCCTACTAATCTTATTTCTCATGTACATAGATAATATTTACGTACAATAACAGTGAATTGAGATCATATAGGTAGCAAAGTAAGTTGATTTTTCTGCAATAAATAATTTTGTTTGACAGTTTTGTTATCATGATTCTGATGTAACAAAAAATTAAATTCAAATTAGTTACAATAAAATCAAGATAACTAAGAACAAGTTGGATTATTTTACTTCACTCCTACTGTATATGAAGTTAGTTGTAGTACACAAAAAAATAAAGGAAGAATTACATACATACCACATAATTCTTATGCATTTACATATCTATCACCTAAAGTTAGATATTTACTTATCTAACACTTTCATATGCTTAAAAAGACGCATTTCACTTTTAAAAAGTAAGTGATGAAAGTATTTTTGATGTGATATTGAAGATCGGGGTGTTATATATATAAAAATTGAAATTTAGATGTTAGATATGTAAATACATAAGATTTGTGTGGTATGTATGTAAATCCTCCAAAAATAAAATATATAGGAATTATATTTATGAAAACATTCAAGAAAAATATATTTTTTCTAAAATACTCTCATTTTTAATATCATTAACTTCAACTTTTGCTAATTTAGATGGCAGAACTATCTTGGCCCTTATTTAAAGAGTCTAAACTAAATTGGACCTCCTACATAATCTGGGACTAACATGGCCACTTACTAATAGTCGTGGGACTATTTTGGTCCTTTTTTTTGTATTAATACTTAAACTTGTTGCACCTTGATATCACTTAATTTCTAACAATATTAACTCATAAATATCAATTTCATGCACAAAAAATATAAATCGTATGTACAAAAATATGTTCCCATTGATTTAAGGTTGGCATTAATCAATCTCATGGACCCATTACCAATATTAGGGTAGCATCTTAGTCTTCATAGATCTTAATGCTAATATAAAGGTTAACTTCTATTTTCTTCTCGATGTTATTCTAATGTAAACTATGTTTCATGAACGGAATTCTCTATGTTTCCATGAGGAAACATGAATAAAACAGTTAGAGTTACACAAAACCAATCAGGTTCTCTTTTTCTCCTATTCTTCCATATTTCTCATTTTTTTCCAAAGTTCTTTTGACGATTCTTCGTCAATTTCATCAATATTTGTTAAGTGCTTGTTGTACTCGACAATCAATGTAGCCACAGCTAAAGGCCTAGAGAAGTAAAGGCTTCAAGTACCTACAAAAGCTTTTACACATCCAAGGGTCAGGATATTTTCACCTTTTTGTGGGATCCGAAAATTCGCCACCGACATCTTTCGGAAAAAAAGGAAAGAGTTGTTTAAGTGTCGGTGATAATTTGAAGACAGATGAATAGTAGATACACTAGAGATTTCATTCTCATTTGGTGAGAACTTTTATATCGGTTACGGGTTTCTATGCAGCCTATAGTTAATTACCTCGAGAAGCACTTTCGATTAAGGCTAGTCGATGAATCGTTAAAGAAACGAATATATAATTGCGTGAGTGGAGCTTAGAACTTATAAAATTTATTATTTTAACTTAAAACTTTTGTGGGGAGCGATGGCCGTCGAATCCATGGTTCATCATCCGGTTGTCGATCCGCAGTAGTCGAGGAGGTAGTCGACCAGAAGGATCCTGACCAACATGGTTCCTTAAGGTGTCCTTTGTAGGTCTTCAGACAAATATAAGTCGGCTTACGACATAGGCTTTTCCCAACCAAATACATTATATTTCCATACTCAAGCGGATTAGGGTTATGAACATGGTAGTGGCAATAATTAGTGGTGTCTTGGCGTGACCACCCCAGGTAGAGGGCCAGGTGTATAAGTTTATGTAGATGAAACATCGCGAAACAAAATATTAATGTATTTATTTAAAATTTATAATTTTTTTATTATTTTTATTTTCTTTAATTTAATTTCATTTATATTTTGATTTTAGATTTGATATTTGATCATTTTAATAATTGATTATATAACATTACCGATCACAGGGTTAATATCGATTGATAGGCACTTGTCACTACGAGTTTACGGAGGATGCGAATTTATTATCTCAAAGTATAATCCTTGTCCATTTAGTTTGAGCATGAGGATCGGGTTTGGGACTTTTCTTCACAGAATTTGAATTTTAGAAACTATGTTGGTTGGTTCATATCTTTGTATTTATATGTGATTAAACTACCGAGATATTATTAATTTGAAATTTTTTAATATCAAATTTTTAAGTTTTTATTAACTCAGAAGACCAAACCGGGATATGTAGCATCGTTCTTTATGTTTGACTTAGTAATTACTCCAACATGCATGGATATCGTTCTTTGGGTGTATGGACATTAGAATGTAAGTTGGAGTTCGATGTCAAATTTTGATTTTTTTGAGTTTTGTTGACGGACGGTCCCAAGACCAACCGGAAAGATGTAGCGTGTTCTTTTGTTTTATACTAACTTGCGTGTCCTATTGTTTGACTACTATGCATTCTTTTAAAATGTTGTATGGACATTGAATTGAAATGTAGGTTCGATCTGCAGTTTAAGTTTGATATGACATTTTGGGTTTTGTTAACGGACGGTCCAAGACAGCAGAAGATGTAGTCTGTTCTTTTGTTTTTATACCTAACTTCACGTGTCCTGTGTTTTGAACTTCAACATACTGTGCTCTAAAATGTTGTATGGACATTGAATGTTGAAATGTGCGATGCAGTTTAAGTTTATATGACATTTTGGGTTTTGTTACGGACGTCGAAAACCTGGAAGATGCATCGTTCTTTGGAAAATATGATATACGTATTATTTTGGCCTTTTATGTCACAAATCAACATGATCATGAAATAAATTATTTTAGCTATTTAATCGATATAAAATGATAGTAGAATGAGTTTAGGCATTTGATTTGGCCTTTCTTTATATTACAAATCAATACATAAAGGAAATAATTATTTTGAAAGCCTATGATCAATCCATGATGGACTGCAGAATGAGTTTAGGCATTTGGTTTGTAAGACACTTTCTTTATATGGCAAATCAACATAAAGAGTAAAATAATCATTTTGAAAGCATATGATCAAATATAAAGTGATGGGCAGAATGAGTTTAGGCATTTGGTTTGGGCTAAAACACTATCTTTATGTTGCAAATCAGCCAACATAAAGTAACAAATCATTTTGAAAGCTATATGATCCATCACCCATAGCATTTATTTCTTTTGATAAGGAGAGAACATAAAATATGAGTAGATGTCATATTTCATTTAAAAGAGTGGATTAATTAAAATCCACCTCACCTCTGCTCATGGCAAGTGGGGACAATTAAATTTATTAAGAAGATGTGGCAAAACTTTATTTTCCTCTTCAAAAAAAAAGAGATAAGGATCTGAGGCACCACGTGTCAAGTATGTAACAATGTGACAAATGGCATTAGATGGTTTCCTTCGTCAATTTATGACGATGTCGATCTGTAAGAATAGATGGTAAAGGAAAGGCTAAGGAAAGATAAATAAGAGGATTTCCTTTCACAAAGATCTTACATTTTCCTCTCCTCTTCTCCTTATAAGTTTAGGCTCTCTCAATCTTGCATCAAGGGTTAAGTTGTGTCTATACTGTGAGTTTCTTTTCTAACTCAACAATTTTTTTTGATATCTTCTTAATGTATGTCATGTCATATGGTAGATTTAGTTTATTCCATATGTATTTCTTCAGTCTTCTTATGATCTTTATGTGTATATGTAAATGTGATGACGTAAAGTAGGAGAGGTATTTATATTTGAGTATGTCAATGTGTATTCCAACATATCGCTAGATAGAATCCACTTAATGTCATACTTCACAAATAAGATACTTTCATTATATAGAGATTGAGCGTAGTATTCATATATAAAAGAAGCGTTTTAAGCCAACGTGTTAACATAAGCATTTAAATCTTTTCTTTTCTATCTTTTTTTTTTAAGAAAATTTGAACCTCCGTCGTCCGCGTAAGAGTGGGAGGTAGGTCTTCCACCACGCAGAAAGGCATGTATGGTAGGTGTCGTGAGACCGTGACCGAATTTATTTGCCCATGAAAGGCGTGTATGGGTTCGACAGACGTTCGCCGCGTTGGAACGCGTGAGCAATCTTTATGACAGATTTTCACACGTTGGAACAACGCGTGAGCAGTTATCGGGTTTCCAGCCGCATTGGAACAATGTGACGGTGCTTATAACGTAAAGATAAATTTGTATAGGTGTAGAACAAAATAATCAAAACAACCTCCGGCTCTCCCCCAAGTGGGGTTAATGAGAGGCACACTGCCGAAAGGCATGTATAGGTGTATGTGGAGACGATAGCGTAAGATTTCCTACCATGTCGAGAACGCGTAGTACTTATATCACAAATCTCGATTCATATAAATATAAAGAAAGTCACATATATACATTGATTACAGAGCATCAAAATTACACAACAGCTCCCTCCTCCCCACGTGGGTTACACGAGACTCCACCGCCCCCACCATGTCAAGAAGACACGAGACCAGATGTCGAGACACCACCAAATTTTGATAAGATAAGATTTCCCTACCATGGCAGAACATGACTTATATCATAAATTTAAAGCTCACATTCGAATGTAAACAAAAGAAAGTCGCTTCACATATACATTCGAGAGCATCAGTAATTACAAATTCGGCTTCTCCCCACAAGTGGTTGCTACGAGATCTGTCACCCACCATGACCAAGAGCATGTATGTGTATAAATCATGTGAGTCAAAATTTCGATAAGATAAGATTTCCCTACCACGTTGAGAACATAGAGACTTATATCACAAATTTCAAGCTCAGATACAAAAGAGTAAGACGATATATAATTCCCTTCATAGAAATCAATCAAGAAAGTAGGTTACGAAATTCATAGAGAACAAAGAAATAGTAGATATTTAAGCTATACATCCTTCCTTATCGATTTTCAAACTTCCTACCAAATAAAAAAAAATTTTCAGCAAGCATCACATCTTGGGATAGCAAACTAATTGATTTCCCTTGTATAAAATAAATTTCAAAGATGCTTTATGCCTCTAAACAACAAGCTAATAGTTTTCCCCTTTCATAAAAAATATTTTCACACATTAGAAGCAAATCGATTCAATTTCTCTCTAGTGAAAATATTTTCGGCATGTATTACATTTCTAGATGGCCATTTCATAGATTTCCCAATATCCCAAACCCATTTCCAGCAAGCTAGCAAGTGAGATCTAGGCAACAAAATCTCCCAAATAGAAATTTCAGCTAACACATGCTTGCAATTTCATAGACAAAACATAAACATAGGATTTAGCCATACAACATCCAAAACCCATTTTAGCAAAGTGAGATCTAGGCAACAAAATCCTTCAAATAGAAATTTCAGCCAACACATGCTTGCAATTTCATAGATGACAAAATATAAACATTGGGTTTTGGCCATACAACATCCAAAACCCATTTTCAGCAAGCTAGTAAGTGAGATCTAGGCAACAAAATCCTCCAAATAGAAATTTCAGCCAACACATGCTTTGCAATTTCATAGATGACAAAATATAAACATAGGGTTTTGGCCATACAACATCCAAAACTCATTTTCAAAAGCAAGTGAGATCGCAACAAAATCCTCCAAATAGAAATTTCAACACATGCTTGCAATTTCATAGATGACAAAATATAAACATGGTTTTGGCCATACAACATCCAAAACCCATTTCCAAAGAAGCATGAATTTAAGCACAAAATAAAGCTCACTTGCCAAGCCCTAATTTTCGAATACCCAAATGCACAAAGAAAAAAATTGGGTTGGAGAGAAACCGACCGAGGTGTCGATTTACTAAAAGAGAGGAGGAGGAGTTTAAAAAGGGGAGAGCCTCATCGGCTGAAAAATGAGCTGGAGAGGAGTTTTTTTTTTTTTTTTTGTTTAGGGAGGAGCGAGAGAGCAGGGCTCGTGGTCAAGAGGGGAGGTGAGAGAGATGATGTCGAGCTGAGCAAGAGGGGAGCTCAGGGAGGACACCAACTGAGAGCGTGTCTCGCGGCGCTACCTGGAGAAGCCGAGAGATGCCGTGCGAGGGAGAGTTCTCGTGCGAGAGGAGGCCGAGAATCGAAGGAGGTGCCGAAGAGGGGAAAGTCGAAATGAGAGGAAGGATCGTGTACGAGGTCAACTCCCTGCTTCGCTCTGACACCACGTTGTAAACTGATACAGCTAGGCTAATTCCATTGGATGCGGGGCAGGGTTAGGTAGGGATTAGAGGGTTTAAGGGATTAAGCACATTAGTTTAATTAAAACATTAATATTAATTTTTTAATAAACCCCAACAATATGTCAATTTTTAATTTTTTTTTGCGATCAATGATCAATTGGATCTGATTTTGACAACGCCGACGACGGCTGAGAGAAATTAGAATTTAATCGATATCGACGACCGCCGCATTTGCCAAATCGCCCTGGGGCGTTGTTTGATAGAAGATGTTTCACGACAACGGCGAATTTCGCCAACGGAGTCGTTACCCGCTTCTAACTTGATATAATTTCATTAAAAATTAATTTTAATTTTTGGATCGATCATTAATTGATTCGATATTTTCTATTTAATTATTTTTGATGCTTTTCGGCGCATTATGAAGTCGAATTTTCAAATTGAATTGAATTTAATTGATTTCATCATGATTGAAAAGATTTAACCTCTATGTCATTTACTTAATTTTAAATGACACATAGTTGTAGGTCAACACTTTTCATTCCCTATTCTTTGATTTATTTATCAATACTCCGTTTACAACCAATTCAGCAAGAATGTTCCACATTAGATTTTGAGTTTGCATATATCATATAAGAAATCCCACAAAAATTACTGCATATATCAAGCATTTGTTTCAATGTCTAGCATTTATTTAAATTTACAAGTCCATATATCTTCAATCATTAGATTTCAATGTATTCTACATTGCCCAGTATACACCAAAACCTACAGGCAATATATATACAACAATAGCAAGCCTTTATCTCACTATGGGGTAGGCTACATGAATCCTTCTTCTCCATTGTGCCTTATTATATATCAAATTTTCATTTAAATAAACTAAGGTCATTGTTTATACATCTTAACCAACCCTTTTAGGTCTACCTCTGCCATTCTTAATATAAAGCAAATCTAATACATATACTCTCCGAACTGGATCATTGGACGACGACGCTTTATATGGCCAAACCATCTAAGACAACTCTTTCTAATCTTATTTGCCACTGGACCTACTCCAACCTTTTCCTGAACATTCTCAAATCGCATTTTATCTCTAAGAGTAAAGCCACTCATTTTCCTAAGCATCCTCATCTCTGCAACACTTAACTTAGTCTTATGCTTCTCTTTTACTAACCAACATTCTGCACCATAAATCATTACAGGTCTTACCACCATCTTATAAAATTTTTCCTTAAGTCTAAATGATACTATCTTTCACACAACAGGCCATATGCATTCCTCCACTTCAACCATCCAACTTGAATTCTACTAATAATATCTCCATCTATTTCACCATCATTTTGAACAATAGAACCTAGATATTTGAAACGCTCACTCTTTTTAATGACTTGATCACCCAATGTCATAATGTCACCACTAAAATTTCTAAAACTAAAATTATACTCCATATATTCAGTTTTAGATTTACTCAAACGAAAATCTTTAGACTCTAAGGTTGACCTCCTTAATTCAAGTTTCTCCTGGACTCCTTCTCAAGTCTTATCAACAAGAAGAATGTCATGCAATATATTTGAACTTCTTAAATTATAAAAGGCAACTTCATACGTTAGGACGCTACTTCAAATCATGCTTAGTGCTTAAAAAATAAAAAAATTAAAAAAAAAAACTGCACTTGCCTTTTAAAAGAAGGGCAAGTACAGCTTTTTTTATGATATAAACCTATCTCATATATTTAAGTGGACACAACAAGATCAGTTATAGCTTTTAAGAGTCATTGAAAAAGGTAAAACCTTGGGATAAGAACAAATGGAATATACGCTCGATTTTTTGGAGAAAGGATTAGCAGTGAGTAGGGATAAAACTAATGACCACATGGATGAAAACTGAGTTATGTATCACTAGGCCAATGCCCACTTCAATGTTCTATATTTGGTTGAGTACACGCTGCCTTCTAGCCCAGTGAGAGTTGCACGATGCTGAGAAGAAGTTGCTTTATAAAAATATTCATTTCCATATATCATATGAACAAGCACATGAAGCAGAATATATGAACAGGTAAGCAAGGACGTTTAAGGATTATTTTTTGTATGAACAAGTACAAGATTAAAAATATTACTAAATCAAAAAATTGGTGATAAGATCTGAACAAAAAAAAAAAAAAAAAATCTAACAAAAAAATTGATAAACGAATATTGGAGAAAGGAAAAAGCGTTCAGCAGCTAGAATTGGTTATCGTTCATATGGTGGTATCAAAAAGTGTATTTCACAACAATAATAAGCGTATCATTAATATTTGAGTACATTCTGCTCCTACAAGAGTTGCATCACACATGTAAGATGACCGTTATCCATTCACATAGCCTTCACATGTTCAACAAACGGAAAAAAAAGTAAACCAACTAATTTAAAAGAAAATCTATGCAAACAGTTGTAGTTGTTGATTCACCAATTCTACTCAATACACAATTACAGAACATAAAACATAACAACTTGGATCAAAGTTTCTTTCCAGTGGTTTCACAGATGTTCTGGTTCTCAGAGATTGAATTTTAGTAAAGACTGTACGGTTTACTGAAGAAGGAAACTTACAATTCCACTAACACCTCCAATTAATAGTGGTCTCCGGCCAAGCCTATCCACCACAAGAACTGCAACTCCAGTTGCAACCAGCTATAAATCAGAATTAAGAAATGAATTAGCCATCTAAAAAGCATTTAGCCAATGTTCATTATTCATCGTATCCCAAAGAACAGAAACAATAAAATGTAATTCATTCTTCCATGATCAGGTCAAGGCAAAATGTAAAAGATTTTATGCTGTAAACAAGATGTTTCCAATAAAAGTTTAATAAAATAGAAAACCATACGGTGCAAAACTCCCAAGAGTAACTAATGCATGCAAAGTGCGCCACTAATGAAAAGCAGAAAAGGGGAGGAAGTTATATTAAGAGTCTCAAGATTCCTCACCATTTGGTTTTGTGCTTGACAGACGTGATAAACATATGCAAAGATCTTGGAATGTATTTGAAGGCCATCTAACGACTCATCCAATTAGCCAATATCCATATCAACTCACATACATTAGTAAAGACAAACAAGTACAAACATTATCTCATTGCTACACTCAATCATTGATCATGCAGCATCATGATACAAGATCAAAGCCACTCAACAAGATATATTTAATAACCATATTAAAACATAAAAAAAAAAGAAAAAGAAAATGTAACTAAATGAATAAGGATTGTAACGGTTTGTATCGGACCATGACACCAATTGAAACAGGTGTCACAAACAAAATTGAACGAGTATGGCCTTATGTTGGTACTCAAGGAAATGAGAGAGACAAAGAAAGCAAGAGCCACAAGCTAGGCCTTACAAGTGAACGTCACAAGCTAGCCTTGCCATGCGTGAAGCCAGCGCTAAGCAAGGAGCTCACCTCGTAGCATGCGTGGGGTCAATCAAGTGAAAGGGAAATAAGGAAGCTGATTGGGGAGCTTGCCAAACTAGGCTGACAAGCAGAAGAGTGTCAAGCTGGCAAGAAGGCCCAAGATCGAGCTAAACCAAAGAGGACGAAGCAGAAGATTAGAGTTTTTTTTTCCTATATGATATATGTGTGTAATTTTAAAAAACTCTAGATCCTTAAAATAAAACAAATTTCGTTAAGAATGATTGTCCAAATGAAAAGGTGATAAATTAATTTAAATTTAATAAGATATTTTAAAAATAATAAGGGGCTGTTGAAATCACTTTTGTTTTATTTTTTATTTTACTTATGTTTGATTTGAAAAAATATATGTTTGATAGTGATAGCTATTTTTTAAGACACTCAAGATACCCAAAAATTGTTGAGTGATTTTTAAAATAATTTGATTTATTTTTTAAAAATTTAAAAACACAAAAAATATAACAAACAAACATATTTAAAAAAACATAAAAATTAAAAACAAAAAACACAATAAAATTGATCCCAAACAAGTCCTAAGTAAATAAGTAATATATATACTTACATGTACAGTAATAAAAGATTATAATATAACAAATTTGATTTAACAAATTAAATAGAATTTAAATTAATAAATTATTAAATTAATAATAAAAAAGTATTTTAATTATTAAATAAATTTTATAATTTAATAAATAAAATTTATGATAGGAAACAATTTGATTAAGATTAAATATACATAATTATATCAAATTTAAATTCTTAAGTCAAACTCAACTCTAATTAAGAATAAAAATTTAATTTTGACATTCAAATTAGTTTTGAATTTAATAAAATAATAAAAATAATAAATTTATAAAAATATCATAACAATAATAATAATATAATAATATAATATACTAAAATAATAATAATAATATAATAATAATCAATAATAATAATGATCATGATAAAGATGATGGTAACGATGATAATGATGATGAGAATAATAGTGATGATAATGCGTGTAATAAGCTAATTGATATTTTTACACAATTATAAGTTTCACGACAAAAGAACTAGTTCAAAAAATGAAAATCAAATGAGTATCATTAAAGGTAGATAATTATACTTTCTACTTTATAGTAATTATTTCCTTTCATTTAGATCAAAATGCATTGATTATTGTGTATTGATTAATGAGAATCTTCAAATAATATTATAAGTATTTTTCTGCTTTCATATAAGCATTAAGGTTCAAGTTGACATCAAACTATCATTACAAAAACTTAAAATGATTTCATTTTTCTCGGCTTATAAAATCATTATATTGATGTGATTTTATTCTATTTTTTTATGATTGAATCCTAAATGATTTTCCTAATGATAAGCAAAAAATATTATTATAAATATGATGAAAGATATGAAAAGTAATATATTATAAAATAACTACTTGTACATATTAAGTGATGAAGTTCACTAATTTAAAATACTAGCTGATGCAACGTACCAATGCATGTCAATGGAGATGAAAAAGATTATCGTCTTTTTAAGTTAGATTTGAAAAAGGTTTATCTTTCTTCTAAGGTTGGTTTGAAAAATGGTATAAGATAGTGAATCTTTTAAATGCACATTTAGACAGTGACTCTTGTAACATATATATTATAAACTATAATATAAAAAAAACTAATATATAAAAATGAAAAGAGAAGGTAAACTATTCTTGATCATACTCATTCATAAATGTATCATTTTTATTATTTTATAAAAAAGAGATGATACTGATATCACAGCTATAAACTAGCATGTATTGTGTTTCTTAAATCTTAAATTATTATAATTTATGAATATGATTATCCACTAAGTTGTTTAACTCTCTCTTTAGTTGATAACCATTTAAAAAAAATATCTAGAAACATAAATGAATGAAAGACGGTAGTATGTATATAGCAGAAAATTTACTTCTAAAACTAGCTATTGTAATTCATATTAAAAATAATGTATGGAGTGTAATACAAATGTCTTACAAAATAAAAATGATAAGTTTAGTAGGATTTTTCTATTAATGGTAATGTGAGCGTTTTAAACATATGCTTGATCGACTACTTTTCACCTTGGTACTCTAAACTCTTAGGTCAGGTCATGACAATCTACACATTAAATGACAGAAGAGGGAAATACTTATAACAGACCACAATCATCAAATCAAGAGCCAAAACATAACCTTTATCAATAATTGTAAACACAATTGGTGATTCCAAATTCTTATGTAGAACTTCTAAAGAAATGAGATCGTTTGCACGCATCATATGATTCTTAGATTGGTGTGCTCAGATATGTCTTGATTTGAAATTCAATATTAAGTATAGTATATAATAACACTATCATTGTTGGATCCTAAGTCCCAGATGAGAAAAATAGAGGGTTGCGTTAGCTAATCGACAACTAACATAAAATTTGTCTAAAATCCATGATATGAATCCTTCAACA
Source organism: Cymbidium sinense (assembly GCA_021442155.1). NCBI lineage: Eukaryota > Viridiplantae > Streptophyta > Magnoliopsida > Asparagales > Orchidaceae > Cymbidium > Cymbidium sinense. The sequence continues at coordinate 5,613,466 of CM038219.1, forward strand.
TAATGTGTTGATGCCAGGGTGTTCTCTGAAAACTATGATTATTAATGTTATAAGTGGTTATGCCTCTCAAGTAGGTTTGGATGTATGCTAAAAAAATAATAATAACTTCGAAGAACTAATTTAATACCTCTTAAAAAAAGAATATTTATTAGAGAAGATTTAAATGAGTATATTGATAAAGTGGTTAAACATTTTAAAAGCATTCATGATAGGTATGAGTATGGAGCAACTAATGAAGAAAGTATGATTATATTAGATTGTAATTTAGCTTATGATTTTATAATTGCTAATATTTTATTTAAGAAAAAAGATAAACATATTGCCACTTATAAGAATGAATCTAGTAAAACACACATTGATTACCTTCTTATAAGAAAATATATTATTTATATTGTCAAGATTATTAGATCATTTTGGGTGAAAGTTTAATCACTCATCATCGGCTACTAACTTTGGATTTTAAAATAAAGGATTGGAAGATAAAAAAATAAATTAAAGCATTGCCCTAGGATCAAATGAACATATTTAAAGAACGCCAATAAAAATATTTTTAAGAGTAAGATATAGGAGATTAAGATTTGGGATATTTATGAGGAAGCTAATGTTACATGAAAAAAAATAAAAAGTGAGATTAAGCAAGTTGTAAAAAATATGCTCAAAAAATAAAAAAGAAAAGCTCCTATTAATAAAAATAGTTGGTAGTGTAGTCAAAATACATAAGAAAAGATCAAAAATAAAAAGATTTGTTATAAAAATTATTTTAGTGTAAAAACTTAAAAAATTGGGAAAGATATAGAGTGGCCAGTATGGATTCTAAAAAATAATATATGTTAACAATATTTAGTGATTTATATAATGATTAGATATTAAAAAGATACATGTATAAGTCAAAATTTAGATGGGAGAATTAAAGATTTAATATAAATGAAATGCATAAAAGATTAATATCATAAAGTGTTTTTTATTTTTTATTTTTTATTTTTTTAATAGGACATTCAACATAGATAAATGAGATATTTTGATAGACTTTTCAATTAAGGTTTTAAGAATATGACTAACTTTAGTGATCTTAGTACAATAAATAAAAATAAAAAATTTTAATTTTATCATCGTATTAATAAAACTAAGGTTAGAGAGGCCTTAAAATAAATGAAGTGTGGAAAAGCAATTAAACCTGAAGATATTCCAATAGAAGTGTATAAATGCTTACGAGATCAAGGAATTTCTTGCCTTACGAATCATTTTAATATTATTTTAAAGATTATAAAGATGTCAAATGAGTTGGAGAAAGAGTTTATTAGTTCCTATTTTTAAGAATAAATGTGATGCACAAGAGTGCAAATTATGTATAAGTTAACGCGGTCACATTAAAAAAAACAGAGATAATTGAGCATAGATTATGATGTGATACAAAAATTTCTCAAAATTGATTTGAATTTATGTTGGGTAGGTCCGCTATGGATGCTATACATTTTGAGAGATTTGATGAAGTATAGAGAGAGTAAAGAGGATTTATGATATTTGTTAATTTAGGAGTTGTTTGTTTGCCTAAAAAATAAATGCAATATAAATGAAATACAGCGTAAATAAATACAGTGTATTCTGAATACTTAAAATCTATTTAGTTATCTGTAAAGTAAATATTGGGAAACTATTTTTTCTATTTGGTTGAATGTATGCAGAGAAAGTAAAAATAATGTATTTTAAATATTTTAGAGTTATTTAATTATATGTAAAATAATCGTAGAAAAACTTCTTTAATATATATATATATATACTCTCACTACTTTGTCCCAAATCACCTTGTTTAATATTTATTTATTAATCATTGATTATTTATTTAGAGTGATTATGCTCAAGTAGGTTTGGATTCTCAAAAAAAAAATTTTGGAATGAATTAGGGATTAATACAAAGAATCAAGAAAAAAAGTATTTATTGGGGAGATTTAAATAAGGGTAGAGTGGTAAGATTTTAAAGTATTCATGAATGGATTTAGTGAGTAAGTAATGAGACTATATTAGATTTTTTAAATTTTACGATTGTAATAATACTTTATTTAAGATGAACATATTATTACTTATAAAATGGATCTAGAAAACACGATTGATAATTTTTGATAAGAAAGAGATCGTTTAGATCAGAAAGATTGTATGTCATTCCAAGTAAATTTTAAGATTCAACATCGACTATTACTTTTAGATTTTAAGATAAAAGGTTGTAAAAAAAAATAAACTAAATTATCATTCAAGGATTAGATTGACACTTAAAGAACACAAATAAAATATTTTTAAGAAAGATTTAAATTTGGGATGTTCATAAAGAATTTAACGTTATGTGGAAAAAATATCGTTTAAATTAAGAAAGTTCTAAAGATGTGGCTGAATCAAAAAACTTCTTAATAGAATAAGTCAGGTTGAAAAGAAGATAAGAATAAAGAAGATTGTATAAAACGCTTAAATAAATGGAGAGGAAAGATATAAAATTCTAGATTCTAAAAAAGAATATACGACGAAAAAATTTAAATTTTTAGTGATTTATAATCTGATTACACCAAAGGTGAAAGATTTATAAGAAACCAAAGAGATGTATAAGTAATAAGTGTGGGGTAAGGATGAAAATAATAAAGTCTTTTCTTAAAAAAGATATCAAAATAGGTGGTATTTAATAAACTTTTCAATGAAGGATAAAGACGATTGATTTTAAGAACCTTAATACCTAAACAAAAAAAATAGAGAATTTTCATTTTATCGTGATAGTAAGTTAGTGAAGCTTTAAAGAAAATGAAATGTGAAAAGCAAGAGGACGATAATATTCCAATAAGTGTGAAAATGTTTGAGAGGAATTTCACTTACAACCTTTTAATGTTATTTTAAAGACTAAAAGATGATGAGTAGAAAGAGTTTGTTGGTTCTATATTTAAGAAGGATGCACAAGAGTGCAAATTATAGAGGAATTAAGTTAATGCCATAAAAAATTATGGGAGAGAGTAATTGAGCAAGTTATGATGTGATATTTTCACAAATTTGGTTTCATGCCGTAGATCTATGGATGCTATACATTTGTTAAGAGGTTCATGGAGAAGCATAGAAAAATAAGAAAGATCTACATATGATATTTATTGATTTAAAGCTTTATGATAAAGTCTCAAGAGATGTCTTGGAGAGTTCTGTAAAGAGAAGTTAATATTGGTTATATTCAAGTCATTAAGGATATGCATACTAGAGCATTGTGTCCAAACACAAGGAGGATTGACAAAATATTTTCCTATTTGTTGGATTACAAGGATCAACATTAAGCCATTATCTTTTACTTTAGTTATGGATGTTACGAGGCATTTACAAGAAGATGTACCTTGTATGCTTTTTTTTGATTATTCTTCTAATAAGACTGGAGAGAGTCCAAAGAAACTTGAATTATGGAGGTCAACTTTAGTCTAAAGGTTTTCGCTTAAGTAGATCTAAAATAATATATGGTGTAATTTTAGTAGTAGAAGTTTTAAGTCGTGACTTTAGGTGATCAAGTCATTAATAAGAGTGATTGATATTTAGGCTCTATTGTTCAAAATGATGGTGAAATAGATGGATGTTATTAGTAGAATTCAAGTTGGATGGTTGAAGTGGAGGAATGATGCCTATTATGTGATAGAAAAGTTCCACTTAAACTAAAAAAATTTTATAAGATTATGTAAGATGATGACTTATAGTAATGTTGGCCAATAAAAGAGAAACATAAAGACTAAGAATTAGATGAGGATGCTCGTGGATGAGTTTTACCCTGAGATAGAATGCAAAATGAGTATTTGGAAAAAAAGTAAAGAAATAAATGAGATAGGGAAATGCCTTAGATGTTTGGCCACATAAAGCGTATGAATTATTAGAGAGTAGATGCATTGATTTATTTAAAGAAAGGCAGTATGTAAAAAAAGAACAAGATGTAAAAAATGATCTTAATATACTAATTAAATAATAATATAATAGACACAATGATGGATTCATAAATTTCCCCACCCAGTGGATTAATATTTATTGTTGTTGTTATTGTTGATTATTTATTTACTAAACTAATTAATCATAATAAAAATTTTATTTACTAAATTAAATATTAATCCTTATTTTATAATGAATTAGTTAACTACCAAACTTATAATAACTATAATTATATTTATTAAATTATAATTAATTATAATAACATATCAATTAATCATTAATATTCAATTAAATTGGTTAAATTAAGTTAAATTAAACCCAAATTAAAAATAACTTCAATTTAATAATATCATCATTAATCATTTCTGATAAATTATAAATTAATTAAAATTAAGACATTTTAATTAAATAATACAAAGTAAAAAATAATAGTAACTTAATATTATATTTTTATTAATCATTAATTAAAAATTAACATAATATAGCATTTTAATTAATCATTGATTATAATCTAAAAATTTTAATATATAATTAAATTAAAGTATAAATAATTTAATTAATTTAAATCTTTCTCATTTATTATTACAAAAACAAACCTTTATCCCACTATGTGGGGTCAGCTACATGAATCCTTCTCCATTGTGTCATATTATGTATCAAATTCTCATTTAATTCTAATAAACTAAAGTAATTTTTATACATCCTAATCAAGTCTTGTTAGGTCTATCTCTACCTTTCTTAGCATAAGACAAATCTAATGCATCACACTTCTAACAAGGTCACCAGACGACAGATACTTTATGTAGACAAACCATCTAAGGCGACTCCCTCTAATCTTATCTGCCACTGGAGCTACTCAACCTTTCTTATTTATTATTCATTAATTAATAATATGCTTGAGAACCTCGATAAAAAAATCGCAAAATTCTAACATCTGAAACCCTCGCCTTTCTCCCCTTTCGCTCGACTCCTACCCGAAACTACTGAGGAAGAAAACGGAGACGTCACGAAGGTATCCTCGTCTTTTCTCCTGCCACCCTTTGCGCGCTTCAATTTGTATAAATGTCATAAAATGGAGAAGAAACGGGATATAAAATACTGTGGGATTTAACGTTGCCATTTTTGTTGTTTGGCAAGATTTAGATTAATATCCTGCTACCAAATAGCTCCTGAAGCCAAAGGTTTCAATGATGACAATGACACTTACATCATCGAGGCTGACGACGATGACCTCAAGTCCGACTTCTACGATCTCTCCTCACGCCTCTCGCCAACATCCCCGACATGAAGAACAACGATCTCATCTTCACACTATGTGAACATATTTGAAATATACTCAATTCGAGGGAATTTAGAAATCACATAAAATAGGCTATTTGCGGGATTTGAAATGTGAAAATTTTTTCTATTTGCTTTGCTTCAATCCAAACAACAAAAAAGAGAATAAGAATGTAAACAAAATGCAATGCACTTGGTTTATCGCTAACCAAACAGCTCCTTAAAGAAAGCATATGATAAAGTTCCAAGATAAGTGTTTGGGAGAGTTCTAGAAAAGGGAGTTAATATTAATTATATTCATGTCATTAATGATATGTATACTCGAGTTGTCGCTTGTGTTCACACACGAGGAAGCTCATATCTTTATGTTTTAGCTATGGATGTTCTTACTAGACATTTACAAGAGGAAATCTATCTTGGTGCTTGTTTTTGCTGATGATATTCTTGTTGATAAGACTAGAAAGGGAGTTCAAGAAAAACTTGAATTATGGAGGTCAACCTTAGAGTCTAAAAGACTTCATTTGAGTAGATCTAAAATCGAATACATAAAGTGCAATTTTAGTTCTAAAAGATCATGTGCAAAGTGGTGACAATGGGTGATCAAGTTATTAAAAAGAGTGAACGTATTAGATATCTCCGGTCTATTGTTCAAAGATATGGTGATATAGATGGGGATGATATTAGTAGAATTCAAATTGGATGGTTGAAGTGGAGAAATGCATCAGGTCTATTGCGTCATTAAAAAGTGTTGCTTAGACTCAAGGAAAAATTTTATAAGATGGTGAGACCTACAATGCTTTATGGCGTAGAATGTTAGCTAGTAAAAGAAAAGCATAAAATTAAGTATTGTAGAAATGAGGATGCTCATGTGGATGAGTAGCTTTACACTTTAGAGACAAAATGAGAAATGAATATATACGTTATAAGGTTGGGGTAGCTGTGGTACATAAGATTAGAAAGATTCCCCTTATATTATTTGGACACATAAAACGCCAGTCATTCAATGACACTTGGGAGAGTAAATGAATTAGATTTGACCTATATTAAGATAAGTACAGGTAGACCTAAAAAAAATTTAGTTAAGATGTACAAAAAATAATCTTAATTTATTAAGATTAAATAAGAATACAACACTTAATAGAACACATTGGAGAAAAAAGATTCATATAGCCAACCCACATAGTGAGATAAAAGCTTGTTGTTGTTGTATATTATATAATGGTCTTTACTAAAATTAATGGAGCCTTTAGGTTCTTCATTTTTGACATTTATTCCTTCTCTCTAAATTTTGCTTTGAATTTCATATAGAGAAGAGATGCAAAATTCTTGATTTAGAGAGAAATGAGAGTCAAAAGGAAAAAGAGAATATTCATTGAAAATCAATGTAGATAAAATATCCATAACAATATATTCAAATATTTATTATAAATAAAGAGTAGCATGATAAAGTTCAACTAATTCAAATTTGAAACTAGATAATTCCTAGGAAATAAGATAAATCCTAATGAGAAGGATGATTCAACTGAATGATTTTTATAATGACAATAAAACAAAATGCTAGAATAATTCAACTATAATACTGATGCATGTCTTGATAAATACTAATATCAGACTTTGGCAAAGTTTCCATTGCAAGCTCTAGCTCAAACTCATCTTTAAACATGAAATCAAGATCAAGTTCAACCATATTAGCACACTCAACTTTAGACATATAAAGACATGAAGGCAATGGAATCAATGGATTTAGGAATTGAACTAAGGCTAAATTTTTAAAATAGGCTTAATTAAAACTTTAATTAGGTAATTAGGCACGAAAAAAAAAATAAATCGCCATTGAAGCGACCAGACGACTGATTCCACGTTGAGCCTCACCCATTCAACTGACTGGCATAAATTTTTAAAGCGCGATTTCCCGTGACGGATTCATCGGTTGAATCGACAGTTTGATCGGAACGAATGAAATTTTCAACGACTTTCATGATGACAAAAATCTACGATTTAAACCCGTTAAAGCCATTTTTTCGAGCCTCCTCATGCGATCAGTTGAAAATTTTAGCGGACAAATTTACCGTGTCGGACTCATCGATGTCGTAATTGAAGCGAGCTTGTATCGTTAGCATAGCTTGAAATTACGCGATTTTCATGTTGATAAAATCACGAGATCCTGGCAGAATGCATACGGTCTTTGCAAATGCTCACAAAAACTATTGAAGCGAAGAAGCAGAGCTCACTCGATTGTTGTGTTGAGTATTTTTTTAATAATCTCTCTAATGAAACTCACTCCTTCAACTTTTGCTACTTGATGTAATTTCTTATGGCTAACAATGGGCAACTTGTGGCTAACAATGGGCAACTTATCCTTGACTGATTCTTCTAGTCTCACAGTTATGAGTCATCAAGGGTGGGCCGAAGCTCCTCTAGTAATTAATGCCACTGCATTTGATTTGGAAGTTTTTGCGAGCGTTTGCAAAACTGCGGCGTACCGAGCTAGAATCTCATATTTTATTAACATGAAAATCGTTAAGAATTTCGTTATGTTTCCAATGATACCAAATTTCATTCATTGAATAAGAATAATCTGGTGTACTGTGCTAAAATTTTCAACTCCGCATCATAATATAATTTTTTGCGGCGTTTAAAGCGTCTGGCTAGAATCTCAAATTTTGTCAACGTGAAAGTTGTGGAGAATTTATTCGTTTCCAACGATACCAAGCTCGATTCCTACACGATGAGTCAGATATGGACAAATCTGCGGTTGTGTATTTTTTTTAAAAAATTCATTTCGAACTACTATTTTTATTTTTTTGGTGCCTAATTACTTAATTAAAGTTTTAATTAAGCCTATTTTAAAAATTTAACCATTGGACTAACGGGACATAAGTGAAGTGAATGTTTTTTTTTTTTTTTAATTTCCTCAGACACCACTCTAATTTGTTCATTATATACTTATAATTTTCTTTAGTAGTCCTAAGTTAATTAGGAGAGCAAACCAATTATGAAACATAAAGAGATCTAGGAGGAGATCAAGATAATTTGGTCTATGAGAAAAAGAGTATTAATGATTGGCATATGCATGGTTATCAAGATCTGATTTATAAAGGGTACAATATTAAACCTGGCATTCTAAAGGTATGATCATCTATATTGTGATATGAATAGTGATAATTCATATTATAATAATGAGCATCATTAGGATCATGGTAAGAACAAAGGTATTTATGTGAATAATAGAAAGTATATATATATATATATATATATATATATATATATATATATATATATATATATATATATATATATACATATGTGTGTGTGTATGTGAGCTCCAAAAAATGGCGCTCGGCCTCTCCTGAGAGAATTTTATGTTGTTTTGGGATCAAACTTTCAAAAAAAAAATAAATTAGATTTAAGATAAAACACAACCCAAATATTTTTCTCATTTTGTAACAACTTCAAATCCTATTCTAGATTTCTCATACGCCCAAGCATCTATGATTAATTATCCCTCTCAAAATGAGAGAAAATTATTGATTAAGGCTAATTATTAAGCACCAAGAAGTTAGCATATAGTAGCAGAGATTTATATTTTAAAATTAATAAAATTCACCACACCTAACTTAAAGCAAATGGTAGATGAAGTGGAGATAAACCCAATCAAGATCTCATGGTTTTGTCATCTAGGGTTGTCATAACCTCTGATCTATTTAGTCGTAGAAGATAATTGATCCAACTTAATCAAGAAATTCTTGTCAATAGTCATCAGTTGCTTCTTCCATAGAGACCTTACAGAGTGGATGTTTATCCAAGAGGAAATTTTTTAGTCAACCTTAACTAACAAAAAATTTATATTCTATTAAATGCACTTTATAATTTACAACTAAAGAAGCAAAATTATTAGAGAATTTATGAGTTACAGTTGTAATTGTAATTTAATAGTATCATTTTACAACAAAGCGCCAAATAAAAGAGCTATAATCATAACCACTATTTTTTGTGATGTTATTCATGGTAAAGCCATGAAGATAGACAACACGAGGCACATCCTTACAGGTGTGAGATTATTTGAGAGTCAATATAACAATCCACTTGTTCTGACATTGGGTCATTTATTAGGGGCAAGAATTTCTTCCAAATTTGTCACCCTTAACAAACAATTGTTGAGGGTTGATGACATGTTGCTTTAGTATGCTGAATTTTGCTTGAATAACTTTATATTATATAATTTTATTTAATTTGTATATTTATACATGAGATGATTTACAACAAAATTTAAAATATTTTGAGAATAACACTTAATGGAAGGAGAACATTCTCTATCAATGTAAAGAGATAGAATTCTAACTCCAAAAAAGACAAAAAAACAGTGCATATGTGAGCAACGTCCAAGCAAATGCATATATGCAAAAAGAAGCATATAAAACAATCAAACATCCAAGGCTGGCAATAAAATCCCCTGATGTAATGCTTAGTAGATAATAGTTTCTACATAACTTTTTAGTAACTCCAATTAACAAACTCACTACTACTACAAAGATAACTGATTTCAATCAGCTCATAGATGCGAAAAACAGACCTAGAAATAAATATACCTTCCATAGACCTAGAAGAACTGAAACACGAGTGGCATCTGAGGCTGCAGAAAACCCTGCACTCTGTACACATAGAATGAAATGACAAAATCACAAACACCAGAAAAAATCAGCTCCGAGTCCATCTCAAAAATGAAAAACAAGAATACCTGAAGAATTTTTGCAGCATAATATAAAACGCTAGGTTGCCCTGTGACCTAACATGAGAGAATGAGTAATGAGTTTAGACTAAATGTCATGACGTCACTGAAAGACTGGATAACAACAGAACAGGAACAAACATAGGTCATAAACAATGCAGTATAACAGTGCCAGTACCTGCTGAAAAAAGAGCAATCCTACGCCAATAACAAGCGCTTTCAAACATTTTCCTTGAAAGATTTCACAAAATGTTGCTTGCCTGTTTTGATTATCATGAGAAATCTCATACAGAATGCCATCAATTTCCTCTGAAGCTGTGTCATCAATAGCTTGACCCCTTAGCCGGCAGAAACAAGAGATAGCAGTTGTTCTTACATCTGAAATGTTTCCTTTTCCCTGTACGGCACACAATAACAGCCAACGAGGTGATGGTGGTAACCACCACATTCCAATACCCATAACTAGACCAACAGGGGCACCAGTAGCATACATGTAACGCCATCCCGCAACAGTATCAACATAGAGATTACTGAATATGTAACCAAACTGCAACGAAGGCAAGAACTAAGATTTCACAATCAGAAAATTCTGATATTCACTGTCTTGGGATTGAAAACTTACAAGCATTCCCATAACTATGAAAAACTCCTTTAAAGATATCAATGTGCCACGTATTTGGCTTGGGGATGTCTCTGCGATGTACATTGGAGCAGCATGCATGGCCTAGCAATCAAAGAGCCATGACCATGAACAACTAGCATAAACGAGGATGTATCAAATGCATTAGTTAATCGAACTGAGAAAAATATTTGCAAAAGCTTCATGTATTTCACATTCACTACATCATAGAAAATAAGGTTCCTTGAAAATGCATAGAAATCTTTCACACAGACTTACGCTGTAAAGTGTTCCCATATGAACATTCAATGGATAACAAAACAGGAACGAATTATTTAAATTAGGATCGTTAGATAAAATAGTGTACTGCTTCAATAGAAGTATACACTGCCAATAAACAAATAGAAATAATTAAAGGATTAAATAAATAAAATTCCATATGAACTAGAGAAGAAAATCACAGAGCGGATAAAGGCATGCCCATGCAAGTAGGTAGTAATAACTTCAAAGTAAACAATACATTGTTAAGGAGCGTACTGGTGTTCTTCCCAGTCAATGGCTACTGATCCAAGGAGGAGGATGGCAAGAAAACCTCTCCCTAGGATAGGCCTAGAATTGGATATTACAATTGTTAAACCAAGTGGAACTAAAAGCCAAAAGTTCAAGTGGGAGTTGGCTTGCCTAGCTGAACTGTTTAGTAGGAGATGAGAACGAGAAATTAAAGCATAAGAGATCTTAAAATACCTTTGAAGATAAGAAGTTATGCGTTGTAATTTTGCGCACCTGAATATGAACATATGAGCACAAATCTATAATTATTTAGGGAATTTACATACATACCACACATTCTTATGTATTTATATATATAACATCTACACTTTAATTTGTACATATATAACACATCAATCTTCAATATCACATCAAAAACACTACTATTATTAACTTTTTTTTAAAATAAAATGCACCTTTTTCAATAATAAGAAGTGTTAAATAAATACATATCAAACTTTGGGTGTCAGGTAAGTAAATGCATAAGAATTGTGTGGTATTTAAATCTTTCAAATATTTGATGTGCACCTAGACCATTGGGATTTGTTGTTATTGGGAACTGATTGTAACCCATTCTTCGTATCAGGAAAAGCATCCAAGTTCGAGGTCATTACCATATGGACCAGTAAGAAAAACTTAAAGAAAATGCTTAATGAAGAATTAAAATAAACCATCAAGAACGAGGTCATTACCAGTCCAATTCCAATACCAAATAACAAGCGTCCAACCACCATGACAGGAAAGTTGGGAGTCACTGCTGTTAGTAAAGATCCAACAAAATATGCTAGAGAGGAAAATATGAGCTCCCGTCGTCTCCCTTCATTGATAAAAACAGTTAAGCAGTATAAAAACAAGGTATTGACTACATAAAAAGTTTAATCCGGACTAACCTAAATAATCAGCAACAGCAAATGCCAAAGAAGAACCAATTAATGCCCCATATAAAGAACCACTGACCTGTACCATGTAGGCACAGAAGGATGAAATTATGTGCAAAACATCCAACAGAAAAAATTAGGCTGCTGGAATAACGCTATCAACTCACCACAAGTCCAAGTTCCAAAGAGCTCAAATTGTACCATGTTGTTCCGCTCCATGTAGCTGACTACAAAAAAAAAAAAGAGGTACTAGGAGCAGGACATTCACCGTGAAATTCAGTAGGAGTTCATTGTTAAATTTGACTAACTTAAAAGATGAACAAGGGTTAGATTTTAACTACTTAGAGAAGAGAAGAAGCAACTTAAACTTCAGTTGTTTTCATTGCTTTGACAATGATGCATCGTTATTCTGAGTTAGTTGGTAAAACTAAATAATAGAAGAGAATTTTACTGCCATTGAAAATATCTGATCCTATGACTCTCGGTTCTGCTTTAACATATCTGACATTTTGCCTACCCATGCTGTTGAAAATGAAAGGAAAACCCTTGAATTTTAATATATAAGAGCAGAATTTAGAAGACAACTAGCTACTAAAGGGAGAGGCACTATAATTTATTAGAGGTTTCAAAAAAACACAACAGTTGGACACTTAATTCTGTTTGGTTTGAGGAATTGAAAGAGAGGAAAAGAAAAGTATGTGATTGAAACCAAATTAACTTTCATTCAATTGTTTGTTAGAGTAGCAATTAAGTGAAAAATAATCTTTCAATGGGTTTTCGTGCATACCATACAATTTTTATGTATTATATCCACCACCTAAACTATGATATTTACTTGTGCAGCAACCAAATTTTTAAATGACATTAAAAATACCATTAATATTAACTTTTCAAAAAAAAAGTACACCTTTTCATGCATGTGTTTTAATGTGATCTAGACACTAAAATATTGTATATAAGTAAATATCAAAGTCTAGATGTTAATTATGTAAATACATAGGAATTATATGTAATGTCTATAAATCCCCTTATTTTGCTAGGTTGATAATAAATTGTGTCACTTCTTCCTATGACATGAAAATATGCAAGTCAATTTGATAACCTAATAAACCTTCTCTTCTCAATTTTCACTATGGTTGAGTAGGGATTTGTCAATGGAAAAATTCATATATTTACATTTTAAGTAAAATCCAATTGGTGCATTAGAACCCAACTATAAAATAAAATTATAAGGAAAAATTCATTTGCATTGCTTCCAATTCCTTCAAATCAAACAAACCCTTATTGAATGCCAAATGGATTTTAATTGCAGCATTTTAAGCTACATTTTGTTTTCTCCCCATGTATTTCATCATGACCAAGCTTACTCTTGTCTTTTAGTAAACTTAAAACTTCTTTGATAAAGCTCACAAGGAGATCATTCCATTTTAAATATGTATTCATAGCATTTCAATACTACGGTCAAAAACTAAAAACACATAAAGACTTCTTGCTCATGAACAAAGCATCTATATTTTAAAGTATATATCTATATCATATTCAAATTATGATTTGCTCCAACAACATTATGTAGCTAGTCTCTCCACTCCACTACTTGTTGAAACTAGAAGTCATTCAATATAGTCTATCTTAAGTTCAATAAGATTATCAATTGAATATAGAGCACGGACAAACAATATTTTTCCCTACAGATCTTTAATAAATGTTATCCACATTATCTAACATAATCATTTTAAAATCTATCATCCTAGTTTATACACATCGACTTAAACATTTATATTTCTATCACACTTGACTCATTGAGCAAAAAATTTATTGATAAACACTCCAATCCTAATAGCATATCCCACTCTACTAATAATTAATAAACCTATCTTTCTATGTCAATTACAACTTAGTAAACCACAGAATATTTCATTGTAAATAACTAGCTTTAACCATAAAAGTTAGGTCCTCATCAAATATTCCAATTCTAATGGATAATAGATTCAAGATATATAAAAACTATCATACATTTCACTTGATTTTATCAATAATGCAAAAAAATGCTCGAAAAAAGGGAAATAAAGTTGGACATAAGTTTCATTACTCCAATTATGTTTTATGACAAAGAAATATGAACTCTCTCTTCATGAAAGATAATAATAGAGAACAATGATGGATAAAATATTTTGAATATGATTAATAAAAACCATGAAATTTCGAAGTAGAATATAGGAATGACATAGTTAGACAAAAATTATGATAAAAAATATCAAGAAGAGGTGATTCTATAGTAAGACATAGAACCATAAATATCATCTTGGTTGGTATGGGATATAAGAATGAAAGGGATAGCCTAATGAAGAATTAGATCCACCAATGATTTTGAATATAACTAAAATTAAACACAAGTATGATGAGACTCCCAAGTTTTTGCTTGCTTGAATCAACAACTTACAGAAAAAGGAAGACTATGCGACTTGCCAAGAAACTTTATTTAAATTAACAACAATATGCCATCATAGTCACTAAGGTTTGACTACCTTGACCAAGCTTTTATATTCTAGGAGGGGTCCCTAGTGCCAAAATGCATTTTTAGTAATGGCAATGGCATAAATGTCAATTATTATCATGAAGCCGACCAATAAATCCATTATCTAAAGAAAAAAAATCAAATTATGAATGTTGTAAATGTGTCGTAGGAGGGATATTTTTAGAAAATTGTATATAGGTTAAAGTTAAGAAACCGAAAATCATTAGCTAGAGATGAGTTTAAGGAGGCTAGCAAACATGAACATCCATGTAATTTCTAGTTTAAAAAAAAATTTGTAATAATTGATTAAATGGAATCTAAAGTTACATATGTAAGGACCCAAAGAATTCTAAAACTAATTACATAGCATTATTAATTAAATTAAAGAATAATTAAAATCGTTAACAAATGACTAAATTTTAAGCAAGTCATCTAAATCATATTATTTAAAAAAGATATTTACTTAATATAAATAAATATTAAATATAATATATATAATTTTGAGATAAATTATGTAATTGAGTGGATGTGTAAAGTAATTTTCATTTAGAACAAAATAATTATGCAATAAATCATTTATAGCACTCATACATTATGAAAATAAAATGTCAATGTTCATTCATATGCGAGAGAAGAGGCAAGTGGTCAAAACTCAATCAATGAAATACTCTATAACTTTTATATTGACTACTTCGTCTAATTGAGACTAGATATGCTATAATTTTTGAAAATATCGAAATGCATAAAGGCTAAATGTCGGATTGTAAACATAATGGATATCTAATATATGAGGCCACACATTGAAATGCTTTGAGCCCTAATTCTATAAACTTTAACCAAGATTTTGAAACTCCTTCACTTATTTGTTGGAAGTTTCAATCATAGAAAGCACACCATCAATTGATAATTACTATCCACTGAGAATAAATGAACAACAACCTCACAAGAAGTCACACATTTCAATCCATTACTATGTAATAAACAAAGTTGAAAAAGCTCTTATAACAATAGAAATCTCATCATAACTCAATTACAAGTAAAATATTTAGTATGAAGCCAAACCATCTATTGAATGTAGAATTCATTTTAAACTACTTCGACATATTTAATATATAACCAAAATGGAAATATGTGAATCACTTACAAGGTACTCTCATCTATTACAAAACCTATCATAAATTTCTTCTACACCACAAGATTATGTCGCATCAATTATGAATGATCCATCAAAATCAAAAAAAAAAAAGGGGGAAAAAGTTCAAAAGAAACCAAATTTAAAAAAAATAATAAAGAAACAAATGTGCTTTGTAAGATTTGGTAACATACATGCATTTTGAACCATGAAAATTAGCTATTTACTTGGTCCATAAAGCTTCACTTCTTATACAAGAAACTTGTATAGACTAGAAAAAGTTAAGGCATTTACATGACAGGAAAGTTTTACACAACTTCCAAAATGTCATTCAAATCACCATTTTTCATAATCAACAAGATTGTCACTCCAATTCCAGTTGTCCATGAATCTCTAGAAAGCAGAATCAGAAGGCAGGAAAGCTGGCAAGCCCTCCACAGTGAAATCAGCATGAGAAGAAAGAAGTTGGCCAAATGGAGAAGGTTGATCCGATGAAGGCAAGGAAAAGGAACCATGCCCTGTGCCTACAATGGCTGCTCTTCCTCCCATTAGGAAGAAACCACGACCTGCAGTGGTTGCAGTGCATGGTCTTTATTGGCAGCAACAGAGGAGGCTGCTCAGAGGAAGCGGAGCCTCTTCCTAACCTCACTTAGTTTAATATTTATATCTGACTTCTCTTCTATGACTAATGGATAAGAAGAGGGCATCAGCTAGAATGGGATGTTTTGAAGTGGGAGTAAGGGAGAGTAAAACCTTTACCTAAGAAGGAGAAGGCATAAAGAAAACAAAATGACTGTTGGAGATAGCTGTTGAAGATATCTGGGTTCAACAGATTTTATTACCGCTTCAGATATGGAGGTAGAAATCGATCCCGTAAAACCATAGTTAGCCAATGTGAGGTAGGGCACAGCAATGCAGCAAAGGTTCTGTCGAAAGAGGCTACGAGAAAAAGTAGTTGTTGAAAAAAAGGATGTTGAGTTGGATGAGGAAGATGGAAGGCGGAACCACGCTGTCAAATTAGTTTTATGAACACGGAGAGATGGGAAAGTCAAATGCAAATGCGAACATGTGATTTTGGTTTTCGCTCAATTTGATGACAAATAGAATACATCATAAAATAGCTAGACAAGAGATTTGGAATAGACCGTGAAATATTATTGGTATTTACTTTGCAATGGGCCAAACACTTAAAAAGTAAAAAGCATCGCATTTCATTGGCATTGCATTTAAAACTCAGTCAACCAAACAACCCCTAGAAACCAAGTGAATCAATAATTTGGTTTTGTGCTTGTGTTTTACATGTCATCTAGGAAGCACAAATATTTCTAAATAACTTATGTTTGTGTTGAACACATGTCGGGCACAAACATATCTCTAACACACCATGGCACATGTTCAACTAGCTTAAATTTATGTTGGAAGTATTTCAAGATAAAATTAAGTTCTGACACTGGTTAGCTACAACCTATCATGGAAGGGATATAACTTGAGATGAATCGGACACTTCTCAACATACATGTGAGAGATGACTATGAGGTATCAATGCATGTATGAAATATGTGACAACTGACAATGATTAATGGATGCTAATGTTAGAATGTTGTTAATAAATGACGATTGTCATAAGTGATAAAACATTTCTTTGATTATTAATAGTATTTTTTTTTCTCTTTTTATTATTACTAAGCTTCTTTTAAGAAGTATATGTATATGATAGCATACTTCACAGGATAAAAAATATTATGCTTTGCATACTTTATATTATTAATTTATAAAATATAAAATTATATTCATGGCATATCATATCCTATTTTTCTATAGTTATATTGTGTTGATGTGGCAATGTTATTTCTAAATTCTTCTTTCTTAGTATGTAATTCTATTTTTTTGTCTATAGGCATTTATTAATCATGAGTTGACAATGAGGTCAATAAGCTTATTCTTTTAAAGCTATTAAGTTGATTGCATTTTTAGAAGATAAAGGTCAAAATAATCAATAAATTATTATATGGGGCCATTTTAGTCCCAAATTATAAATATATTCAATTTAGTTTGTTGACTACTTAAATCTAATTCAAAATGATCAATTTCTTTGATTATTTTAAATTAGATTGGGGGAGTTAATGGACTATTTTGAATCAAATTTGAGTAATCAAAGAACAAAATAGAACACATTAGATAGTTTGAGACTAAAACTCTCCACCCCTTATAAATAGTTCAGGGACTATTATGACATTTTTCTCCATTTTTAATAGAGTATTGCCTCCATCAAAGACTTTGCATTTGAATTGTGCTTGTTTATTTAAGCTTATGTTCAAATTTTGGTATGGAAATGCTATATGATGATTTTTTAGATCTTTTCATAATTTTATACTGCTATGTATCACACATATAATGCTTAACTGTTATGATTATTCCATAATTATGTCGTACATGTAATGCAACACAATCTTAAAGAATAACAAATGTAAGAGCAATGCGTTAGCTTTACCGCTAGAGCATGTATCAGCCAATTGTGTCTTATATATCTTTTGTCATTAACAATAGTAAAATTATTAGTTACACCCTAGTTGAGTCGACTGGAGATGGCCAATGATGTGGTAGGTTTAGGAAAGAATAAAGCTTAAGATCAAATGTATGATTATTTACTTTGTAATTTAAAAGCTATGCCACTACTTTGCCATGAAAACTATAGTTATATATGGTGTAAGTGTGTGTGTGTGTATATGTATATATGTATGTATATATATATATATATATATATATATATATGATGTATGTAATGTATGTACATACGTATGTATGTAACTTACTCCCATTAGTTGTTGACTATTTTTCAGAAAAACCTCAAATGGAATGGAAGAATCATAGAGAGAATTTTGTGTATGCCGACGAGGAGCACCTTACATATATATATATATATATTGTATAATCTTAGTTCTAAATATTTGTGGTTCATGTCATTCTGTGGTCTAGTGGATTCATAGGATTATGAGGTTTATCTAGATGGACAAGGTAAAGAGAATCGTATGATAATACGTTTGGGTGTTTCCATGTACAGATGCAATTTGTATCTTATAATTATTGTGAAAAATAAAATTGGTGTAGCAAGCTCTTTTATATGTATTGTTATGAATTACAACATTAAATTGCATGTGATGTATGTATTAAATTATGAATTATCTACGTGCAACTATTTTATTGCTATGCATAATTTTTTTGATAATAGTAGATCGGGACTCACATGAGTACTTCAACTCCTTCAATTATGATGCAAGATCATGTGTTTCCATCTTAGTTTATTCTGAGCTCTTAGACCAAATCATGACAATATACTAGTAATTGAATGAAGTCAAGAACCAAATGTCTATAAAAGCGCATGCATCATTCCATAAATCTTGAGAGTTCAAACTTTATGCATGAAAAACTTAGAACGAGAAATAAATTTAGGACTTTGCACAATATGATAAGTTTATATTCCATAACTTCTACTTTGAAGTAATAAAGATAGAAAAGACGTGTCAAGAAAGAATGAAAACCCAATGTTTACTTTACGAAGCAGGTTCCTTTAAACTACTCTAATATGGAAATTTCTCTGGCATACCTCCAAAGAGATTGTAGCACCAGAGGTAGCACCAATATCATAGCCATACAACAGTCCTCCAAGAGCTGGGAAAAAGAATCTAAATCTTACCTAGTTAATAAAGTATAAGCAGAGAAAAGAAAAGAAGATTATTAATTTTTCATATTAAATGTAGTATATGCGTTTGGTTTACACGCAAATGTAGCACACAATTGCATTGCATTGTCGGATGCCAGCAAATCATAATAACTATCGTTTAAGTATAGAGAAGAAATATGTACATGGCTTCCAAGAGAAGAAGAAAAAAAAACCGCTATAGCATTCTTATTTAACAATAGAAGATATGTTGATAAATTTTAAAAAAAAAAAAAAAAGAGGCATACAAATACAAACAAAGAGGGGAAAAGGTGAAGCAAAGAAAAGGTAACATAAATTCAATGAAAAGCTCTTATAGAATCCAACTGGACAGACATACACCCAACCAAATACTGAAAAATCATAAAAAAATTTCCTGTTTCAGGTCAAAAAGAAATTAGAATAGCCACCAAATTATTGGACATCACACAACAGATTGTTAAAAACATATATAATGAATCAATATACACTAGTTTATCGCAAAATATAAGGTTGGTTCTTGGCATATACAGTTGGCAACAAACAAATTAAAATCAGAAGAAAATTTACTGTTTGAAGACCACATTAGTTGCCACCCTAGATAAGAAAGAAGATCACTTATATATCTCAAGGGTTTCTAAGACTTATAAGTGACAATAATAGTTATTTGTTGTACAAGAACAATTCCGTTTAAAAAGATGAATTTCTACCAAAGCCTAAAAAAAGTAAAAATATAAGCTATACTTGTCTATTGGGAGGAAAAATACACCTTAAATAATAGGAAAATAACACCAGAAGAATAGTAAATTCTGAACCATAAAAGGAATTTTTATCTACTACCATCAATCACAAAAAAGATCAAACAAGTGTACCTCTCTCCTAACTCTTCCTGTGCATTCCATCGCACAATAAACAAGATAAACGAATTAAAATGCAAACAGTCAATAAGATTAAGGTTTAGATCCATAGTCTACATTCTTATTCACTGTTTTAGATGAAAATATTTAAAGAAGATTTGGAACTGATTTATTAGTCCTGGTTCAAATTGAAGCTGTTTTTGACGCAAAAATACAACTGCCAAAAATGTAAGACTGCCTTCTAGAAGGAAGAGAGATCAAGCGACTCCATTGTGTTAGGGGTTTAAACACCTAGTGCTTTATCAGTAAATATTGCTAAAATGTTTTATCTGGAAACTAGTTAATTCCTTAAAGGATGCAATGGTCTGAGAATTTTCAGTTGAAAAAGATTTGCGAGTTGTATGAAAAAAAATTTTGCCAATGCAATCTGATTTATGAATTATGACACAATCAAGACAGGAAAATTGCATGTCATGAACTGAACCGAAGTGAATATGAGATCAAGTGGAAGCTAAATAGAGGTATGTCTGCTATAAACTGCCAGAACAATTTCTAAATGAATGTGTGCTTCCACTAACTATGATAGGAGCCAAAATACTATTTCAACTGTAAGTTAAATTTCATTTCTCCCAACTAGAAGCAAATGTGAAATTACGGATTGAACAAAAAGCTCAAATTTAATAATAAATCAACAGTAGAAGATGAAATATTGCATGATGCCTGCATTCTTGGCAGATTTTTGCAAGATCCGTTAAAGGAAATGTATCAGAAAGGTTAAAAAAATAACGGAGGCGTAAGACTTTCATCTATATTATGGATGAAAGTTGAGTTGACGTTAGCCCAGGCGACATTAAAGAGATACTTAGTTGGATGTTCAGATTGATGGGAATGATAACTGCAGTATCTTTATGTATTCATCCTTAAGGGAATGGATGGATACGACTGCTTATCTATCTGTCAGAATTAAGCTTCTACATGAAATAATTAAGACTGCATAAAGAAAAAGAATATTTTTATACAGGATAAGAAAATAAATTAAGATTATTTTTAAAATAATTGCAGATACTATTTCAATTAGTTATTTATTTATTATGATTATATTTTTTATTAATAAGATGATAAGAGTATATCAGATAAATTTTAATTCAATTTGATATGAATAAAATTTTTATTTTTTATTTTTTTATTTTTGGAAAGTTTAGTGTCAATAGAAATCATATGTTTTGAAGTTTGATCATAGGACATTTGCAATAATTTTAAAAGTTTTTTACTAGGTTCGTTAGCACCAATTTTTTATTATTTATAACTTATTATCGGATTAGTGATGATTAAATGAATTATAGTTAAAAAATCATCCTAAATTAATCTCTCTTCTCTCCTACTCAATGGAATATGGTTACTCTCCTTTTGTTATTGCAACTACTTTGCATCATTTGATATCATAGAAAAACCCATTCCCATATCTACATTGTGGCTTTATAATGCATCCAACTCATCATCCATCCAACTCTCGCTTCCACATTGTTCTGTCTCGATACTTTGCTCCCTTGCCATCATCATTAGTTTTCCTTTGCCTCCTTCATCCAATTGTAATTCCTCCAAATGCTGCCTCAACTTTTCTTTGAGTGCAAATCTACAATCTCTACTCAGTTGCATCTCTCTCTCCACCAACAGCCAATATTTATTACCTTATTCATAAAAGTTCTTCCCCAACCTCTTGAATAAAGTGCACATAAAGATCCCTTATCCTTCAACCGCAACAATACCCAATCAATTCTCTTCTAAATTGCATCCAAACCTAAGGCAACCCAATCGCCCTCTCTTTTGCCTCTATTGTTCTAGTCAATGCATCCCACAACATTAAGAGCTAAGACTACTTAATCTCAATTCTAATCTCAATCAATTTGGAATAAAAATAATAATTCTCATCTCCACCACACATGACTCTACAAATCTCTAATATCAATTTTTTTAATATAATTTCATAGACCACTTGAATAACTAATGAATTAACATGACATTATTTTATAAAATCTTGAATTCTCAGAAATATCATTGCATATGACTTTAAATTGTCTCATGATGGCATATATTATCATACATACTTTTACTATTGAAATCATGAATTATATCATAATAAGTCTTGTGATTACAATGAATCAAATTACAATTATGAACATCCTTCTTAATAAAGCCAATATAAATAATATTCCAGGAATATAAATGGTTATTTTTAAGATTATTATCAATCTTTGTATGATGATCTGGTGTCATAAGAAAATATTTTCAAAATTGATGATATGATAATTGTATAAATGATCTTCCCAATCTCATTAACTCTTATATTCTGCTAAATATTACATTCAGCCTTACATTCCTTATGAAAATTATGAAAATATAATGAACAATATAGATTGGATCAATGAAAATGAAAACAGCAAATATTACATCTTTCTCCAACCACTCCGATCCCTAACGCCCCACCAACTCCAGTAGTTAGTTCCACTAACTTCCCCATTTTCTGTCTGCGTGTGATAATTTTATTAAACCCACGCATAATTGCAAACATAATAAAATCATATGTAAACTCATCTTCACTTTAATCATTTCTCTTATGCCAACTGTTTGAGGTTGGACTTATGAATCCTTACATTTCATTCATTTTTAGTTAAGCGTTGCATTAGGTATTAAAACTATCCTTCACAATTGTCTTTTGCAACTTCTATCATAACTCAAGTGAAAATAAACAAGGATGAAGGTCCTACAGCCAATCTTAAATGCTCATCAAAATTAATAAAATGTGCAACATGCAACATTGTATCAGTTAAGTAATGCATATACTCACGGGAGAATCACTGCACTGAGTGAGTAGCTCTGCTTTGAGCTATCCCCATCGATCAGTGGCTCCCTTGTGCTATCTTTGTCAATCTTAGTGGCCTGATAAGTTAGCACAGCAGTCGTAACCAAATTCATTAGCAAACTCTCATACCAATATACCCACCAAGATCAAATGAAAGAACGATCCTATTCTGATAGAGAGAAGAATAGAGAGAGAGAGAGAGAGAGAGAGAGAGAGAGAGATTGAAATTAACTCACATCTTGCTTGAACATCCTAGAAAAGAGCGAGATCTTAGGCTGCTCCGGATCAGATATCCTCGAAGCCATATCGATGGCGACGTGTGGAACCCCGGGATAGGTTTATACAGGTGCTACAAACCTTGACAAGGGAAGAACTGCAGGATAAATGAGAGCGCGAACTGGAGATCAGACCGAAGACAAGCCTTGGTTGTTTTCTTTTAGCGGGCGATTCGAGGCCGAGAAGTGGTGACCGTGGTTCTATTCGCCGCCCTTAAACTTGAGAAAGTAGGTGAAGGATTTTTTTAAATTATTTTTATGGGGCATTTAACATACATATTTCATAATAATTTTATATCTATTTATTTAATATTTAAATTTTAATATTTATATAAATAATACCTAAATTTTTAATACTATTTAGAAAAATAACATTATTATTAACCTTTTAAAATAAAAACATATTTTTATACATAAAAATATTATATTTATAAATATCAAAATATAAGTATTAGATATCTAAATGTATAAAAATTATATTTTATATAGGTAAATATTTTTAATTTAAAATATATTTATCTAGTATATTTTAAAAAAAAATTTAAAAATAAATCACATTATTTTTAAAATATTAAAAAAAACTATAGATATTTTAAATATTTTCAAGAATAATTATCAATATTAATTTTTTATTTCAAATTAAAATATAAATTAAGTAAAATTAAAAATTAAAAATCAAAAAGTAGACGAGATCCCAAACAACCTCTGAGATCTAGAAGATTTGTTGGCTCAATAACGAACATTTTTTACTTTCAAGGAAGCATTGGTTCCACCGTGCATGAAGGATGTGAGAAGGGAAAAATATTACGTGCGAAGTCTAGATATAGCTCTGCATTCGGATGTCAATCAAAACTGAACATGTGTCCAAGATAAATATATTAATTTTTGACTTTACCACATAGTAACGGCAAGACCGGATGTCATTAACGTGATCAGGACCCTACCCGACCCATTAAAACAACGGGATTACACATGCTGGACGTTGTTTTCGCGCACAGCTAAATGCTATTTTAGATTCCATGCGCGTGAGAAATTTAAATGTTCGATGTATAAATGGAATTAGGGCAGTCGAATAAGCATATTTAAAATATTTTTAGGCGAACTTCACAGAAGAGAAACAAAAATCTCTCATTTCAATTAAGAAAAAAAAATGTGAAGATGGATATGATGACCAATTTAGTGGATGATGTCATAAATATGAATATCGGTAAATTTCCTACACAGTTTTATATATATAGTTATTTTGAAACACTTATTGATCTTCTTTGAAATTATTTTTTGACAAGAAACAATTCCGTACACTATTTTATATAAAGTTATTTTATACTCTTTTCAAGTTTAGAGCCTTTAGCTCAGTACATTTAGTACAGTGAAGATTGTTTAGGGTTATTTTATACTTATATACCAATGTATTGAGATTTGTGAGATTTGGGTTATTTTCTATTTGTTATTGAGATATACACTCTATACACTCTAGAGTATATACCTTTTTTTAATTTTAAACCACTGTAGGACTTTCTATATCTTTTATACATACTATTATAAGTTGCTTTGAGTACTTTCCAGGAGGATTTAGGTGATTTTGGGTGGTTTTCATGTATACACTCTGGAGTGTACACCTTTTTTAAAATTTTAAATCGTTGGGGGACTTCGTATATCCTTTCTACATGCTTTTATAAGCTGCTTTGAGTTCTTTCTAGGAGGATTTGAGCAATTTTAGAGCAGTTTTTCATGTGTACACTCTATACACTCTCGAGTGTACACATTTTTTTAAAATTTTAATCCACTAGGGGACTTCCTATATCATTTTTACATGCTATTATAAGCTGCTTTGAGTTCTTTCCATGAGGATTTGGATAATTTTAGAGCAGTTTTTCATTTGTACATTCTGGAGTATACATTTTTTTAAAAAAAATTTAAACCATTGGGGGACTTTCTATATCCTTTCTATATGATATTATAAGCTATTTTGAGTTCTTTTCAGGAGGATTTGGGTGATTTTGAAGCAGTTTTTTATGTGCGCACTCTGTACACTCTAGAGTGTACGCTCTGTATACTCTATAGTGTACACTATAGAATGTACACTCTACAGTGTACATCATTTATTTAATTTTAAACCACTATGAGACTTTCTATCCTTTCTACATGTTATTATAAGCTGCGTTGAGTTCTTTTCAGGAGGATTTGAGTGATTTTGGAGCAATTTTCTATGTGTATACTCTGTACACTCTATACACTCTAGAGTTTTCACCCTTTTTTTTATTTTAAACCACTAAAGGATTTCCTATATCCTCTTTACATACTATTATAAGCTATTTTGAGTTCTTTTCAAAAGAATTTGGGTGATTTTGGAGCAGTTTTTCATGTGTACACTCTATACACTCTAGAGTGTACTCCTTTTTTTTTAATTTGAAACCATTGTGAAATTTCTTAAATTCTTTTACATGTTATTATTAGCTGTTTTGAGTTCTTTCTAGGAGGATTTGATTGATTTTGAAGCAGCTTTCTATGTGCACACTCTATACACATGCTATTTATTTTTAGATGTGAGGGGGACATCACACAAATATGAGGGGGTACTTATTGAGATGATCAGGTATAACATTGATGTATGATGTACTATCTCAAAAGATAGGGACATCACCTTTCAATAGACATAATCATCTAATAAGGACTCCTAAGGCATGATGGGTCTTCAAATATACTAGAGATTTTCCTTCTACTTTACATGGATGAATAAAATATGATTTATAAAGTAGGGTTTATACTAAACTGAGTTTTAAGGTTTCTATAGGGGCAAGCCCCTATAGTTAATTACATCCTAAGGAAGGTAAATTCCTTAGGAATACTCTTGATTAAAGTAGGCAATTGTTGTCTCCAAAGATTTCAAGGATAAACTATCAATAAATTGGCTGTGTTGGAAATTAAATGGGAAGAATTAAGGAGAAGACTTATTTTGGAAGCCAAAGGAGATGAGTAGGGAATGCTCATGATACTAAAACTAGTGAGCATTCCAATTTATCCTATGGTTGGGATTTATATGTTTAAAATTGAAGAGATTTATTTGTTAGGGTTGAATTTTTATTAGATTATTATGGCTTATAATCCACCAACACAAAGTTGTAAAAATACCTAAGAGGTGAGGATTTATGTTCATAGCTCGTAGAAAATAGCTACCTTGGATCCTAAATCTAAGGGGCTTTAGCATAAGCTAAAGCACGACTTAAGTTTAAGCGAAGATGGATATATGGTTTTCCTCTACAAGAGAGGATAAACCATTCGACTGTTGGGCTTATAACTCGCTTGGAATGGTAGCCAGCTAACTCCTCCTACGATTTTAAAATTATTTGGTCCGATCATATGAAGTTGAAGATGGTTAGACTATTATTAATTTAGAAAGAGACTAAAGTCCCCACTCCCTAAGAGACTAGAACATGATGGTATGAGTAATGAATTAATCAAAAAATATAAAATCTTTTTAAATTTTATTCCAATTTTGACACTTCATTTTGACAAAGGCTTTGAGATTTTTATATGCCTAAACGCATGATGAAATAGAGTTGTTGGCCAAATCAAGAGAGAAAGAGGGTGAAGCTCCATCAGTAGGGGTTGCTCTCATAGGTCAAGCGGTTCCTATGCATGTAAGGATGGAGGCCCTCATTTTGCAAGAGTGATTTAAGATGATGCATGATGTGAAACATTCAACATTTAGCTAAGGGGTTACTAAATCTTCTATTTATCTTATTTAATGCATAGTCTTTATGGTAATGTTATAAATTATTTAAAACTTTAGTTATGAGTTATAGTTTGATATAAAAATTTATTTTTATCCTAAGAGTCTAATCACATCCAGGCCATACATTAAAGCATCATTTATTTAAGAAACTAATAAAAGCATGTCATCTCTAGTGCACAATTTAAATATAACATCAAATAATTTTTTTATAACTACCGCAAAAATAATAAGAGGTTGGTGCAGTCGGGTACCACCGTACAACCCAAAAAGAAAAGATGGGTAGCCGAGTTGTACCCTTATATGATCTAGAATTTGAAAGAATAATTACAATTTATAAATGAATAAGTGCTATGTCGGATCTTCAAGTCTTCATTTCTTCATGTCTCTTTCATTTCTTCTTTTCCTTTTGATATGGTGGACTTCAAGGCATTACATGGCACCCTAAGACAAAGCCTTCTAGCCAATGCTCATCCTAATCCCTCATAACACTAATGCAAAATTACATTAAAAGTAGGAAACATAAATCTAACTACACCTGTAAAATAGGTGTTAGCTAAACATACATATAATCCCAAGTAGTTATATATATATAATTTGGACTTAGCACCGTACACATGGGTAACCAAGCCCACCTGTCCTAACTTAGATTATGCTTAGGGGGTTTAAACAACCTGCAAATAGAGCATTTATATTTATTTTTAAGCATCCCCTTAAGCACAATCTCCTGCATAAAATATGATTAGGTTAATATCGGTCTAACATTCAGTCTACGAAGCATACACCCTAACATCTAATTTATAATAATACATCACAAAATAAAATATACATCATACCAAGCACCACCCTAACAAAGAGCTAGAAGTGGTGACTTAATTCTAATGTGTGTGTATTAAGGCTTGTATGGTATGTCCTAACTAGACATCAAGGTTATAATTTTCTAAATGTGAAAGGTTGTTTAATCATAAGAGGTTGATTTCACTTTAAATAGTTTAATTGATTTGAGAATTTTAGTTAGCATTTTCTTTTATTTCATTTGATTACACTTAGCAACTAAGTGTTATAAAGAGAAGAAAAAGAGAGGATTGCTCTCTTTCATCCCTACCTTAAGTCATTCTAAAGCATGTTAATTTTATTTAGTTCTCTTTAGTGAATGGCTTATTACACATTTTAAATTAATCTTAAGTTTATGTTCACTTTAAATAATTCTATTCAATATGAAAGACATCTTGAGATTATTTTGATTGGATTACTATCACATGATACATGTTAAATCATTCATTTTCATCATATGTAAAATGCATATGATTAAGTCCTAAGTACACTTACACATATAATATATTTTAACACACTTTAATGATGGATGTGAGCATATACATTTAAAGTTTATACTTTCTTATTGAATTATTTTTTCATATTAATTTAATGCTCTATCTAAATTCTTATACAAAAAAAAAAATACATAGGGATGAAACTAAAAAGTATGTGTTATTATTAACCAGAGAAGTGAGATAATAAAATGACCTCATTGGGGCTAGCTAAAGCTTCGTATTCCCAAGATGTCCAGACTATATACCATTTGCATTTAAATCATATGTAAATTTGCATGCATGAACATAAAAAGGGAGCTCTAAATCACATGATAAATTAATTCAATCACTAGCCAATTATGGATGTATGTATCTTTGATAAAAGAAAAGAGGTTCTAATTCCATAATTAAATACACACACACATGTATAAGAGACATAAGCTAGTATATGACATTGTTAACTAGGGAAGTGAGGTAATCAAATGACCTCCTTAGGGCTACTTAAAGCCTCGTATTCCCGGGATGTCTAGACTAAATATTTACTTTTCTCAAATACATATAGATGTATACATAAATAAAGGAAGGAAAATCATGCAAATGTTATATTTTTTATTTGATTGAAATATTTATGCATATGGAGTAAAGTCTTATCCAAATTCTAGTATTGAAATACATAAGAATGAAATTGAATGAAGTACGTGTCATTGCTGAACTAGTGAAGTGAGGTAATCAAATGACCTCATTAGGGCTAGTTAAAGCCTTGTGTTCCCTGGATGTCCAGACTATATACCCATTAGCATTCATACTTACATAAATAAATACATGAATAAAAGGAAAGAAGCTTCATTTCATACACTTAAGCTATAATCACATACATTTCCTATGCATTTATAACTAGCATTCATAGCATATGTAATTATTAATTTATAAGCTTTGGAAAATAATTTTGGATTTATTAGTGGTAATAGCCACACATATATTAAATTAAATCAACACATGCAAGCTTAACATAAAGCAAACCATTAGATTTAATTAATTTTGCAAAAGATGAATGCATGAATCAAATGACATACAACATTTAATAATTAATTAAGCTTAAAGAACTTAATTAAGTATATTTATGGTTTTCCCACACATGTGAGCTAACTATAATTTTCTTAAATGTCTTTAGGCTATTGAACACCTAATAATCTACCCATGAATTAATTAAGGAAAGTGAGATATGATTGCATTTTTAATTTGATTAATCAAGTCATTAATCAATTAATCAATTTTTCTTACTTAATTTCCCAAGTTTGATTAATTATCCTTTGAATGAAATAGACCTAAGAGAAAAAGATTAGGAAAGATGTCCCAACCTAGTTACATGAGTCCTCTCATTTAATTAAACAAGATTTGATGTGGTTTGAACTTTAATTTAACAAATTAACTTAGTTAATTAATCTTTAATTATAATTTCTTAAATAAAATGAAAGGGGTTTAAGGAAAAGAGGTTAGTAAAGAGATTCCAATTCCATGAGCTCCTCATTATTAGATAATGATCAAAGAACCCAATCAATCAATTAATTACTATTCACATACTTAATTAACACTTAATTAAGTTAATAAGGTAATTAGGGCTTAATCAATCAATTTTTCCAATTAATCAACTAATAAATCTCTAGAAAAATATGGGAGATAGAGGTCATCCCCTTAAATAGTATTAAAAAGTTTAAGGTTAATTAATTAATTAATTAGGGAGTAATTACATTAATTAATTTTTTAACTAAACCCTAATTATACTTTAATTACTATTCAAAATCAATTAAGGATAATTTTAATATATTCCTCTCTGAAGTATCTTTAAAATGAGCCTTTATTTGTATTTTTAGATTTTTCTACAATTTATTATGAATTTATGAAGTTTCAGTCAAAGAAATAGATTATTTAGCCTTAATTAAGCTTCTATTAATTGTGGCGCCCGGCGAGCGCTTTCCTGGCATCATAGAATTGGCTATTTAAGTTGTCACATCCAGCGGCTTAGTTAGTTGGCAAGTTGACATGCTTTTGATCTCCGCTATTCGATCTCAAATCGGATGGCACAGATCAATCCTATGGTTAATATTGACTCGAATCAAATAAATCTAACATGGGCTAATCACGACCATCCATTATGATCATGCGGAACGGACGACGCATGATCTATCAGCTCGTGTACGATGAAAGGCAGAGGTCATCCACCAATGATCATTCGATCCGAGCTCACCCGAGCTTCGATTAGCTCTAAATGGAACCCACACCATCGTGGTAATTAATTTTTTAACTAAACCCTAATTATACTTTAATTACTATTCAAAATCAATTAAGGATAATTTTAATATATTCCTCTCTGAAATATCTTTAAAATGAGTCTTTATTTGTATTTTTTAGATTTTTCTACAATTTATTATGAATTTATGAAGTTTCAGTCAAAGAAATAGATTATTTAGCCTAGCCTTAATTGCCTAATTAGTGCGGGCCTCGACACACCGCTTTCCATGTCGCATCATAGAATTGGCTATTTAAGTTGTCACATCAAGAGTCTATTGACCTCATTGTTGGAGTGAGCTCTCAACTTCTCCATCTTAGACATAGGACTCCTCTTAGACATTAAGAGTTCCTTAATCTTAAGATACTTCTAATGATTTGGTGAATACTTAACCTAACCATAGAGACTTAGAAGAGTTAGCCATAGGAATAGGTTATGCCTTAGGGGTATTAGGAAAACTTGCTTACCCTATAGGTTGAACCAAATTCTTACTTCCTATCTTCAAGTCAATCTCCAAATTCAAATCAACCTCAAATCCAACCAACTTCAAATCCAAATCAACTTCAAAATTCAAATCAATTTCCTACTTAAATGATTTTTCTCAAATCATTCAAATCAACTCCAACTTAAGTGATTTTTCTCAAATCATTCAAATCAATTCCAAATCAAATCTTAAATCAATACCAACCCAATTGATTTTCTCAAACCATCAAAGCAATTCCAAAATCTAAATCATGAATAAATTCCAAATGATTGAAATCCATGATCAATTCTAAATCCAAAAATCTTTCCTAAGTCATTTTAATTTCATCTTATGGACTTAGCTCAAATCAAATCCAAATCAATTCAAACTCAAAAGATTTTCTCATAACCCATTTATATTTTCATTTATATTCACAAATATAAATGAAATATAAATTTAAATAACCAAAACCAAATTCAAAACTCAAACCCAAATCTAACCAAAATCCAACCTATGCTTCTTCAAGTCAAATTCTTGAACTTAGCCACAAACCTTTGGATTTTCTCTTCAAACAATCAATCCTACACTCAAAATCAAATATAAACACAAACTTCAATCATCAAACCAAAATCAACATAACCTAAATCAATCCCATGTTCAACCTTTGAATTAGAAATTGTCAAATGAATCAAAACCCATTTGACTCCAAATCACTTGTAATTTGATTTATATTTCAATCATAAGTCCATATGTGAGTTCAACCAAACTTGAATCAAGCCTTGATCAAGTCAATTGACCCACTTAGGCTCACTTGACCCAAAGTGACCTAAAGCACCTTTTTGAGCCAAATTCTAATCCAACCCAAATTGGATTGAATTAAGCTCACCTAAGCCTCACATTATGAGCAACAACCATCCTAAGATGATCAATCACCCAAATTGGGTCAAACCAAGTCAACACTTAATCCAAATGACACATAAACTAGCCAAAATCTACTATAGGCCAAATTGATTGAAGCCATTGATCTAGACCAATCCAACATCAATGATTGAACATGATCAAGCCATCAATTGAGTCAAACCAAGCCAAATTGGCCACTTGACCCAAGTTAACCTAACTTGACCTAAAAAGTCAAAATGGGTCAAATCTTGACCGAAGTCAAATTGATTGCAACTGATAGGTCAAATTCATTCTAAATCAGTTGTTGAACTTGACCAAAGCCTCAATTGGCCAACTAGACCTAACCTAGCTCAATTGACCATGAACCCAACTTGACCTAAAAGGTCAAATCAAGCCAAAATCAAATCAAACCAAAATTGATTGAAACCAAAGCTTGCAGTACATTTCAAATGTTCAACCAAGCCTAAATCAACCCATGATCTAACGTAATTGGGTCAAATAGGTCAAATTGGTCAACTTGACTCATTTGACCTAAGTGAACTCAAACGAATCAAATCCAAATATAAACCAAATTGAACCAAACCAATGATACCAAAATATTTCAAATGATCATATGAAGTTATTAACCTTGGTTTAACCCAATTTGACTAATTGGTCAACTTGACCAAGTTGACCTATTTTGACCTAAATGGGTCAACTTGAGCTAATTCATATCAAATAAACTCCAAATTCAAAAAAAAAAAAATTAGCACAACTCATTTTTCCATCACTCCAAATATGCCCAAATCAAAATCAAAGCCAAATAACCATTTTGCACCTAGGTCAAAGGGTAACCTATGGTCAAATTCACTTGGAATTTGATCATATTCCAACTCAAGACCACTTGACATTCTTCTAGTGGACCATTTGGACACCAAGGAGAGTGGTGCACATGACCCAATGGGTTTGGGTCAGCTAAACCCAACCTAAAGCCAAAATTGATCCCTCCATTCAAAATTTTCTATTTGGAATCTCCCATATCCTCATTTAACACATGCACACTTCCACACCACCACTCCTCTGCCAAAACCAAACCATATGGAGCTCATAAAAATAAAAATAATCCACCATGAGGGTAATTTGATCAAAATGACAAAATGAGTTTTAGTCGTCGATTCAAGTAGGGGGAGATATACTCCCCCTCATTCTATTCCAATTCACCAACCTTGTATTCGATTGAGCTCAGAGGATCAAAGGCAAGCATCCACAAGCTTCCCTAAGCATTCCTAAGCTCATTTGAAATTCCCTTTCTTGATTTTACCTAAGCTAAAAATAGGGGAGGTGAGGGAGATTTCCAACTTAGCCAATTCTCAACCAATGTCCAATTCCTCTTGCAAGCATCATCAAGGCACTAAGTTGAGTTCATCCAAAGTAAATCCCAAGCATCCAAGCCACAGGAAGGGGGAGTTAGACCAAAGCCGCAAGCCATTAAAGTAAGCATTATCAATTGGAAGATCCACTTCATCCCAAAGCTTGAAACCTTCAAGAGGGCTTCGTCTCCACTAGACGAAGCTACCTCCATCATTGGAAGTGTCGGTGATAGCCTCCGACGAGGTATGCTTCAAAACTGAGCTCCCATTGAAAAATCTTTGGCCTTTTGTGAAGGGAATTGTAATCCTAATAGAATTCCACCATTGATCTTCTTCTCCTTGCTTCTTGATGGTGTGGGTTGAATCATAGCCCAATCTGAGCTCAAGTGAGCTCGGATCAAGCCATGGAGAACGGACAATCTCCATCTCCTGCAAGCGAGGGCAGGGATGAATCATGGGTCATCCATCCCACATGTTTTGGATGGATGATCCTGATTAAAACATGCTAGTTCTGCTGATTAATCCCTTTGAAACCGTGGGATTAATCCTGACCATCCGATCCTTGATCGGACGACCCAAGAGAAAGTGTGTAGTGCCTCCGGTTGATGCGACATCCTATTTGATAACTTAAATAAATCCCCGCCATACGTGAAAAGCGAGCCGCTAGTA
This sequence comes from Cymbidium sinense, assembly GCA_021442155.1. NCBI lineage: Eukaryota > Viridiplantae > Streptophyta > Magnoliopsida > Asparagales > Orchidaceae > Cymbidium > Cymbidium sinense. Next base: position 5,647,493 of record CM038219.1, read on the forward strand.
GCCACGGAGTCGATGAGATTAGAATTAATTAATTTCTATTTAATAATCATAGAAACTTCTAAAATCATTAATAAATGTAGAAAAATCAAAATGTAAACTCAATTCATGAAGAGGGAACTTTAATTTTCTTGGAATTTATTAATGAGGTAATAGAGAAATTAATTGATGAATTTTAATCACCCTCTTAGATAATTTGGATACTAAGCACATGAAGAGTGAATTAATCCCTTAATTAAAATAATTAAATATTGTTTAAGTGAATAGAAGGTTTATGGAATAGTTTTGGGATATTTTCCCTAAGTTATTCCCTAAACTCCCTTTCTTCCTTAATCCAAACCTTATTAAGGATTAATCCACTAATAATCTTCTTAATTAGCTTTAATCAAACTTTCAAAATCAATTTGAAATTAATCAATCTCTTTCTAGGCAGCTCTTAAGGTGTTTAAAAGCCTAAGGTAAGCTTAAGGAAGTCATTTCCAACTCACATGTGTGGGAAGGTTATGAAAGTACTTAATTAAATCTTTTAGCTTAATTAATCAATAATTATGAGCCAATTGCATTAGGCCCCCTTTCTTTCTTAAGGTGCATTGCAGATTTAAATTCCATGTGATTGCATATTATATGTTGGCTCATAATTGTTAGGTTAATTATGTTAAAGTGGTGTAGGTAAGGGGTAATTAATGAATTTAACTTACACCTTAACCTAAACAAAACATAAAATCAATCTAATGGTTCTAAAATTAAACTAAACTAATTCACATGTGGGAAATGAGTTAGGACCAGCAAACTCTTTTCACATTTTCTAAATCAAAATAAATTTAAAATTAAAACAAAAATCTATTTAAAATAATTTTGATTCACTTTAAATAATCTTATTTCATAGGATTATCTTTAGGAATTAATTAGGGTGAATGAAGTTACATGCTCACATCACTTTATTTCTTTTCAAGTATGTTAAATGTTATTTGCCATATGAACTCATGCATTCATATCCTTTTGACACAAATCAAATAAATGAAATATTTCTTTATGTCAAATTGCATGTTTTGGCTAAAGTAAGAATATGAATGACTATTATCATTACTAAGTCAAAAATTATTTTCAAAAATATACAAATCAAAGATTATGAATGAAAGTATGCCACTTATAAATTCTTGTGAGCTTGCATGTGATTATAAATACAAAATGTGTTATGTGATCTTTCATTCTCTATCCTTAACATGGATTTGAATAGGATTTGCAAAGTGTATAGTTCATTTGAAAGGAACACAACACTTGCTTAAATCCATTCCTATGCATTTCCATGTTATGGCTTAAGAAGGATCTTCACATTTACACATATAAATTGCATAACCAAATTAAACAAAAATTTTTTGCATGACTCTTTTCCATTCATTTCTTTTTGTACATGCACATGTATTTAATGAAAAGTGGTATATTAGTCTGGGCATCCCGGGGTTGCGAGGCTTTAAGTTGCCCCAAGTAAGTCTTGTACCTTACACCCCTAGTGTAGAAAATAGTGGCATCATACTCACTTATGTCTTTCATACATGTAAATGTGCATTTGATTAGTGGATAAAAGAGTCTCTCTTTTCTACTTAAATAAAATCATGCATTCATGAAACATCCAAATTTCCTTGAGGAACATCTCTTTGCATTCATCATCAAGATGTGCTAAGATTTGCATTTGTATGTATAGCTGTGCTTAGGATACATTCATATGCATGGTATACATGTTGGAAAGAAATAAATGGTTGTGTGTTATGTGATGGCAATTCACCTTAATTAATCTAAGATGCCTTTCTTATTGAATAGGTTTATTTAGAGTAAATCTAAAATTAGGAATGGTTAAAATACATAATAAAATATTCACTAAAGAAAAATCACTAATGAATCTACCTTAAAAATTACTTAAGTTAGGGATGAAAGAGAAGTTCTCTTCTCTTTTCTTCTCTTTACAACACTTAGTAATTAAATATAGGTTCATTCTAATCAAATCAAATCATTAAATAAAATTGATAAATCAACTAAACCACTTAAAGTGAAACCACACTAATTTGAATCCTCTCACACTTAGAAAATTCCAACCTTAAAGCCTAGCTAAGACATGCCACAAGCCTTAATGGCACACACATTGGCTAAGTCACCATTTCTAGCAAGTGCATGGTTTGATGATTTTATTTGTGATGTAATGTTTTAGACTGGATGTTAGGGTGTATGTGTGTAGACTGAATGGATCTTAGTCTAATCATTATCTTCTATAGGGGATTGTGCTTAAGGGGCATTATAATAAAAATATAAATGCTTTTACTGTGCAGGTTGCTTATACCCCTAAGCATAATCCAAAATAGGCCAAGTGGACTTGGTTACCCATATGTGAGGTGCCAAGTACAAATTATTCATGTACATACTTGGGTTGTGTGGTATGTTTAGCTAATCTATGTTTTACAGTTTTAGTTAGATTTACTTTTTCCATTTTCATGTAAATTATTACAATTAAGATTTGGAATGAATGTTATGGAGAAGTGGAGGTGAACATTGTTCATAAGACCTTATGTACCATGTGAAGCCTTTGGAACAATCACATTCCAACCAAGCCAAAAGGAAGAAAGGAAAGAAGCAAATCAATAATGAATAAATGAAGAATGAAGACCCCCATAACATAAATTCCTTCTAAATTGTAATTATTCATTTGTAATTTGGGTTGTATAAGGGTAGAGCTCAACTACCCACATTTCTTTTCGAGTTTGTGTGATGGAGCCCAACCACAAAGGCCTCTTTTTCTTTTGCACTAGCTTTATAGAATTATTTGATGTTTGTTTAGCTTGTGCATTAAGATGACATATTTTTCCTAATTTCTTCATTGTTTTGCTTAATGGCCTGGATGCGATTAGGCTCTTAGGAAAAAAATAAATTTTCTATCTAATTAATCAACTCAAAATCAAACATAAATAACTCATAACCTCACCTGAAGCCTAGAACATAAAAATCAAGATAAAAGTTTTAACAATCTCTTAGCTGGATGTTGTATGTTTCACATCATGCATAAAATCATCTTGCTTCACTCTTGCTTATGGAGGGCCTCCACCTTTGAGAGAACATGGCTTGACCTTTGAGAGCCATGGTAAAAACACACATCCTTCTTACTGATTTTGACCCATAACTAATTTCTCATGCATCAGGCATATGAATCCCATAGCCTGTATCAAATTAATTGTCCAAAAATAAAAATAAACTTAATAAAATTTGCATTAGATTAAGTCATGAGTTTAAGGACTTAGTCTCTTTTCTAAATAAATAATAACCTAGTTATCTTGCAAAAGCATATGACTTGCCTACATGTATTTAAAATCGTAGGAGGCATTAGTTGGCGGCCACCCCGAGGTGTGTAAGTCCAACAATCGGATGATTTATCCTCTCTTGTAGAGGTAAACCATATTTCCATTTTTGCCTTAGATTTTTGGTCGTGCTTGGCCCTTCCCAATGCTCCCTAGATTTAGGATCCGAAGTTATTGTTTCCCTTTGTAGGCTACAGACATAAATCCCCACCTCTTAGGCATTTTCATGGTCTTGTATCATGGAATTGTAAGCCCTAAATTTCTAATAAAAATTCAACTCAAACAAACAATTCTCCTCAATTTTAAAAATATAAAGCCCAACCATAGGATAGTTTGGGATGCTTACTAGGCTTCCTAGTATCATGAGCATCCCCTACTCATCTCCACTTAGTTTCAATAATAACTCCCTCCTTTTGATCAATCCCATTTGACTTTTCAAAAATAATAAATTGATTGATAGTCCTATCTTTGAAATCTTTGGAGATAGCGATCATTTACCTTAATTGAGAGTATTCTTAAGGAATCTCATTCTTTGATGTAATTAACTATGAGGGCTTGCCTTCATAGGGAACTTAACGAACTCAGTTTAAAATAAACCATACTTTACTCTTCCATGCAAAGTAGGGGAAGAATCTCTGGTACATTCGAAAATCCATTATCCTTAGGAGTCCTTATTTGGTGATTAGGTCCATTGTAGGATGGTGACTTCTATCTTTTGAGATAGTACACTACTCATTGATGTCATATCCGATTACCCTAATAAGAACATCTGTGAATTTATGTGGTGTTCAAATGAAAAGTACATTTTTATCTTCATTTTATCCACATAGACTGAAGATGGAAGTGTAATAGAAGAATAATTTTCACCACAGATTCATAGATCTATGATGAGGAGGTTAAGAACTCACTCCAAAAGTGAGGTCAACAAAAGATCCCCAATAGATGTGGTGTAACTGACAAGGATCACCACACGTATTGGCGTTGACCGAGATGATCAACAATGTCCGAAGGATTGTAAGTGCTAATGGAAATGATCTATACTTAAACCTTAGATGTAGACCGAGTCACGATCTTAGTGCAATGCAGCTCTCTTTATGCCAAGGGCATAAGAGAGCCAGAAGGAATCCGGTAGGGATTGAGTGCATGAACCTTCCACTAGGGAAGTGTTGACCTCACTTTTGGAGTGAGTTCTAAACTTCTCATCATAGATCTAAGACTCTTGTAGATACTAAGAGCTCCTTAGCCTTAAGATATTTTTAGTGATTAGAACACTTAACCCAAGCAGAGACTTAGGGTTATATAGGTTATGCCTTAGAGACTTAGGAAAACTTGCCTACCCTTTAGCCTAAACCCAATCCATGCTTTCCTTCTCAAACCAATCCTTAAATCCAACTCAAATACCAAATCTAAATCCAAATTCCAAATCAAATTATTGAAACTCATAATCAAATCAAGATCAACATTGTTCCTAAGCCCTTTGATTTCATCTTATGGACTTAGCCTTAACCAAATTCAAATTAATCTGATTCAATTGATTTTCTCAAATATCAATTCAATCTCTCAATAATTTACTAAATCCCAACTCAAACCCAATTCCAAATGATTCGGCCAAATTAAAACCAAAATTCTTCTTAAACCTTATGACCCACTCTCATAAGCTTAACCAAATCTCCACCTAAATTATTTAAAACTTGATTGATTTCTTTATAAATCAGTTATTCCTTCATTTATATTTTTAAATATAAATGAAATACATAATCAAATAGCCAAAACTAAATTAAACTAAATCCAAATCTAACCAAATCCCTCCTTAAGCCCTATGGACCTACCTCCATAAGCTTAATAAAATCTTGACCTAAATCAACCTAAAATCAATTGGTTTCTTTATGAATCAATTATCCCTTCATTTATATTCATAAATATAAATGAAACCACCCTCCAATGACCAAAAATAAATCAAACTAAATCAATTCCTTCCTTAAGACCTTTTGACCTACATCCTTAAGCTTAGTCAAATTTACATTCAAATCACTCCGAACTCAAGTGATTTTGTCATGAATCATTTATATATTCATTTATACCCCAAATATAAATGAAATATAAATCCAAATAGCCAAAATAAAATCTAAAATTAAACCAAAACCCAATTCAAGCCTTTTAGCCAATTTCTTGAACTTGGCTAAATCCTATCCAAATCACTCCAAAACCAATGATTCTTCTCATGAATCAATCATTCCTTCATTCATTTAGCCAAATAAAAATATAAACTATAATTATCAAATCAAACAAGTCGACCAAAGTTAAACCCAAGTTAGCCTTTTTGACTTGAAAACTTTAAATGAGCCAAAATCCACTGGATACTAAATTGATTGTAGTTGGATTTATATTTCAATCCTAAGCTCATGTATGAGTTCAACTAAACTTGAATCTAGCCAAAACCAAACCAATTGATCCATTTAGGTCCACTTGATCCAAAGTGACCTAAAAGATCCTTTTTGAGCCAAGTTCTAATCCAACCCAAATTGGATTGAACTAAGCCCATCCAAACCTCATATCATGATCAACAATCACCCTAAGATGATCAACTACCTTGAATTGGGTCAAACCAAGTCAACTTGGTCCTTTGACCAAGTTAACCTTTAGCCCAAATGAAACCTAAACTAGCCAAAACCCACCATATACCAAATTGATTGAAACCATTAATCCAAACTAACTCATAATCAATAATTGAACATGAAAAAACCCTCAATTGAACCAAACCAAGTTCAATTGACCATTTGACATAGGTTGACCCAAATTGGCTTTAAAAGCCAAAATGGGTCAAATCATGATTTAACCCAAATTGATTATAACCAATGGCTCAAGTTCATTCTAAGTCAATTCTTGAACTTGACCAAAGCCATAATTGAGTCCAATTTGACCAATTGGTAAACTTGACCCTAGCCCAAATTGACCTAAAGGGTCAAATTAGCCAAAATCTAAATTAAATCTAAATAAAATCAAATCAAAGTTTGCAATCATTTTTAATTAATCAATTAAATTTGAACCAACACCTAACCCAACCCAATTTGATCAAATTGGTCAAATTGGTCAACTTGACCCATTCGACCCATTTGATTTCAAATGAGCCAAAATCAAATATAAGCCAAACCAACCCAAATCATTTGAACTAAAACTCTCCAAATCATTATTTGAACCTAACCCAAGCCTTGGTTTGACCCAATTTGACCAATTGGTCAACCTAACCCAACATGAACCCATATGAACCCATTTGACCAAATGAAGCCAAAGCACCCAAAACCAACCCATGTGACCTTTGTTGTTGACCAAACCTGACCCAAATTGACCCTAGGTAGGCCCAAAGTCCACCCATAAGCAAAGTGGGCCCCACCCAAGGGGATTAACCATTAGATAAACACCTTTGCATTGGATTCCATCCAAAGGAGGCAAAGTCCACTCTCCCCTTTCTTTGGCAGCCCTAAGCATTACTATTTGGAGTATCATTTGCCTCATAGCCCAATCAAAGCAAGTCTAGACCAACCATGGACCAAAGGGAATCCAACTCCTCCTCACTCAAAGCCAAACCCCATGGACAAAGGGAGGAGGAAATCAGCCACCACCTGCCCATTCTTACCTTGGACCTCCTGCCATAGTTTCCTCCACTCCAGTCGTGCCACATGGACTCGATCGAGACCCCTCCAACATGCTGGCAGCGATGATCTGGCCGAAAATCAGGGATGGATCTTGTCCATCCACCAGGATCGATTGAGGTATACTCCCTCAATTATTATAGGGATTGAGATAATTTGAACACACTAAGCTTCCTAATTATTTTCAAAATCCTAGAGAGCCATCCCAAGTTTCCTTCACTGGAATTCCCCATCTCGTGCACAGCCAAACAGGGCATCCATCCTTCAAAAAATTCTCTTCCTCCACATAACCAAACTTTAATTCCTCTTGCACACACCATCCTCGTGTGTCATCGAAGCCATTCAAGCCTTTTCCCAAGCTTCTAAGCCGCTGGAGGGGGGAGCTCAATCAAGATCAAAGCTCCAAAGCACCTATCTTGGTTACTCGAGGGATCTACTTCAAATCAAGACCCAAGCTTGTCAATAAGGCGAAGCAACCTCCATCGATCCCATCACCGATCTTGAGCTCTGGTGAGATAATTCATCAACTACAGATTTAGGAAAAAGTGGTTGGTCTTTTTTGAAGAAAATTTGTATGTCATGCGATTTTGACTATTGGATGTGTTCCTCTCCTTCCCTTGATGGTGTGAGATCATTTTGGAAGCAATCGAGCTTTGGTGAGCTTGGATCAACAGAAAGATGGATGTCATTCATTTTTCATCATTCGCAAAATAAAAGATCATGGGTTGTCTGTTTCACATGATCAGAATGGATGCCGTGATTAGATCATGCTTAAATCCTTGATTTTTCCTTCTAAACTGTGAGATTAATCATGGTTGTCCAATCTTAGATCGGACGGTCCATAAGAAAGAGCGTCCGCCACTGACTAACTCAGTCGCACAACTTAAATAACCTATCCCATCGAGACACGTGGAAAGCACACCGCATAAGCAGCCACATGGCACCGACGGGATTAGAACTTTAATTAGGGTTAATTAATATATTTTTAAGGCTAAAATTTCTAAAATTCATAAATAATTGCAGAAAAATCAAAAAAATGCAAATATGACTTATTTTAAAGATATTTTAGTGAAGAATTTAGTGAAAATATTTTCAATGGATTTTGAATAGTAAATAGAGCTTAATTAGTGTTTAATTTAAAACTTAATTAGCTTAATTACTCCTTAATTAATCATCCAATTGATTTTAAACTTTTGAGGATGTTTAGGAGATGACTTCTACCTCCTATTTTTTCTTGAAATTTATTGATTGCTTAATTAGGGAAATTAATTAATTAAGCCTTAATTACCATTTTAACTTAATTAAGGGGTGATTAAATATATGAACAGTGATTAATTAATTATGTGGACTCCCTAAACACTGCTGAGCTATAAGGAGACTTAGGGAAGTGGATTGGAGCCTCCTGATAATCCTTTCTCTAATTTTCCCTCTCTTTTAAACTAAAGTCCTAATTATTAATTAATTAACTAATTAGAAACTTAATTAGCTAAATTGGAATTTGATTTTTTTTAAATCATGCTTAATCTAGTAGATAACTTATGGAAATAAGTGGGAACCTCTTTTCCTACCTTATCCCTTAAGCCCATCTCATTTTAAAATAATAATTAATTTTGGTCAGTCTCTTTTTAAGAGAGGTGAATTAAGGGATTAATTGGTTTAATTGATTTGAAATTTTAATTAAATCTGATTTTTCCCTTAATCCATCATGGGTAGAGCTTTAGATGTTCAATAACCTAAAAAGAGCTAATGAAATTATGGTTAGCTCACATGTGTGAGAAAACTATAAGAGTAATTAAGTGAGTTTCTTAAGTGTAATTATTAAATGATTATGAGCTAATTGTATTAGGCCCCTCTCATTTCATAGGAGCATTGTTATATATTCTTCAATTTATTTACATATCATATAAGCTCATAATTGTTTGATCAATTACCTTAAGGTAACATAGGTAAGGGTTAATTAATTATTTTAATCCATGCTTAACTTAACCAATTCATAAAATCAACCTAACTATTTTCCATTAAACCAAATTAATTCACATATCGTGAATGGGATTAGGATTAGAACATCTTTATCATACTTTTTAAATCAAGTTAAACATGAAATCAAAAGTGACTTTAAGAAACTTTGGTTTGTTTTAAATAATCTTATTTAATATGATTATCCTTAGGAATTAATTAGATTAAAAGAAATTATGTGCTTATGTTCTTTTATTTCTCTCCAATTGTATTAAATGTTGTATGCCACTTTTGATTCATGCATTCATTCCTTTTCAAAAATTAATTAAATAAAATAATTTCTTTTATTTCAAATTTGTATGTGTTGGCTTAATTAAAATATGTGTGGCTATTATCACTATTAAATCTCAAATATTTTTAGAAGTTTATTAATGAGTAATAATACATATGTGACATTAGCTATACATACATAAGAGGTGCATGTGAACATAAGCTTAGTGTATGAAGTGAAGTTCTTTTTTTTTCATTCATATGTTGATTTGCATAAGTAAGAATGTTAGTGACTATATTAGTTTGGACATTCCGGAGGCGCATGACTTTAAGTAGCCCCAAGGAGGTTCCTACCTCACTCACCTATTGTAAAATAATGATAATGTACGTTTGATTTCATTTTATTTATTTTGACATTAGAATTTGTATAGTGCTTTAATTCATTCACACAAATAAATCAATTAAATTAAATTCTACTTTTGCATGGTTTTCTATTCTTATAGTTGCTTATACATCCATATGTATTTAAGAATATTGGGTATATTAGTCTGGATATTTCAAGGATGCACGACTTTAAGTATCCCTAGGAGGTTCCTACCTCACTCCCCTAGTGCAAAATAATGGTGACGTACTTTCTTAGAATTTTCATACATTTGGATGTGTATTTAACTAATGAATGAAAATCCTATTTTCTATAAAATTCATTTATGCATCTTAAATTTAAGTGTGCCAAAATATATTGCATGTATAAATATGTTTAGGACTTAATTATATGCATGTTATATATGAAAATAAATGAATGGATATATGTTATGTGATAGTAGTTCATTCTAATTAATTTTAAAATGCCTCTCTTATTGAATGAGATTATTTAAAGTGAACCTAAACTTATGATTAATTTAAAATATGTAATGAGCCATTCATTAAAGAAAATTCATGTTTTGCTTTAGATGTGGGTTAAGGTAGGGATAAAAGAGAGTGATCCTCTTTTCTTCTCTCTTTATAACACTTAGTTGTTAAGCGTAGGCCAAATAAAATAAAAGAAAATATTAAGTAAAGCTTACAAATCAATTAAGCCAGTTAAAGTGAAACCATCTTTCAAATTAAATCATTTCTTACTTAGAAAATTATAATATAGCCTAGTTAAGGCATACCACACAAGCCTTAATACACACACCTTAGATTATGTCACTATTTCTAGCTTTATGTTAGGGCGATGCATGGTTTGATGTATGTTTGGTTTTATGATGTATTGTTGTAGACTGGATGTTATGGTGTATGCTTTGTAGATTGGATGTTAGGCTGTGATTAGCTTAATTATATCTTATGCAGGAGATTGTGGTTAAGGTGTACTTAAAAATAAATATAAATACTCTCTTTTGTAGGTTGCTTAAACCCTAAGCATAATCTAAGTTATGACAGGTGGACTTAGTTACCCATATGTAGGGTGCTAAGTCCAAATTATACATATAAGTGCTTGGGATGTATGGTGTGTTTAGCTAACACTTATTTTGTAGATGTAGTTAGATTTACTTTTCCTATTTTTAATGTAATCTTGCATTAGGAATTAGGATTAGTGTTATGGGAGATTAGGATGAGCGGTGGCTAGAAGTCTTTGTCTAGGAGGCCCCCGTGATGCCTTTGAAGCAAGCAAATCCAAACAAAGAAGAAAAGAAGAGGAAACCTGAAGATATGAAGAATGAAGACCCCCATAGCATTTATTTATTTGTAATTGTAATTTTTCTTTCATATACCGGGTTGTATATGGGTATCTCAACCCATTTTCTTTTTTTAGGGTTATCTACCGACCGTGTATTCTTTTATGTTGGGTTTATAAATTGTTTGATGCTTTATTTACAATTGCAGCAATAAAATGACATGTATTTTCTTAGTTTCTTCATATATGGTGATTTAATGTGTGGCTTGGATCCGATTAGGCTCTTAGGAAAAATTAATTTTTCTACCCCAACTATAACTCATAACTAAATTTTCTAAATAACTCATAACCTCATATAAAGCTTAGGTATTAAATCAAGATAATTAAAAGATTTAGTAATCCCTTAGCTAGATGTTATATGCTTAATATCATGCATGTCATCTTATTTCACTTTTACTAAGGGAGGGTTTCCATCTTTACATGATAGGGGAAGACTTGACCTTTGAGGGTCTCCTCTATGGTGGAAAACACATCTTTCTTTCTGATTTAGCCAACAATTTTATTTCATCATGCATTTAGACATATAAAATTCTATAGCCTTTGTCAAAATAAAGAATTAAAATCAAATAAAAATTGATAAGATTTGCATTAGACTAAGTCATTACTCATACCACTCATGCTCTAGTCTCTCAGGGAGTGGGTTTAATAACTTTAGTCTCTTTCTAATAAAAATAACATAACCATCTTAAAATCATACGATTTGACTACATGGTTTTAAAACATAGGAGGAGTGTTGACCTCACTTTTGGAGTGAGTTCTCAACTTCTTCATCAAAGACCTTGGACTCTTGTAGACACTTAGAGCTCCTTAGTCTTAAGATCTGTGATTAGAACACTTCGCTGACTTAGAAGAGTTAGTCATAGGAACATGTTATGCCTTAGGAATTTATGAAAACTTGCCTACCTTATAGACTTAAAACCAATCCTTGCTTTCTTCCTCCAAACCAAATCTCAAATTCTAATCCAAATCATAAATTAATTCTAAATTAAATGATTGAAACCCATGATCAAATTCAAACTCTAAAACCCTTCCTAAGCCCTTTGATTTTATCTTATGGACTTAGCCTTAACCAAATTCAAATCAACCTCAACTCAATTAATTTTCTCAAATATCCATTCAATCTCAAATCAGATTCCACATCAAATCCCAACCCAAATTCCAAATCAAGTGATTAGAACCCAAAATTAAATTCAAATTCCAAAATCCCTTCCTAAGCCATATGAACCACCTTCATATGCTTAGCCAAAGCCCCCTTAAAGCCAAATCAAACTTGGTTGATTTTTTATAAATCAATCATTCCTTCATTTATATTCATAAATATAAATGAAATCCAAATTCAAATAGCCAAAATCAAATCAAGCTAAATCAAACCAAGTCAAGACCTTTCTTAAGCCATATAGGCCTACCTCCATGAGTTTAATCAAATCTCAACCCAAATTAACCTAAATTCAATCGATTTATAAATAAATTATTTCTTCATTTATATTCACAAATATAAATGAAACCCACCCTCCAATTATCAAAAATAAATTAAAATAAATTAATTCCATACTTAAGCCCTTTTTTGACCTACATCTTTAAATTTGGTCAAATTTACTTCCAAATCACTCCAAACTCAAGAGATTTTCTCATGAATAATTTATACCCTCATTTATATTCAAAAATATAAATGAAATATAAATCCAAATAGCCAAAAGCAAACCCAAATCAAATCAAATATCCAATTTTATCCTTTTTAGCCAATTTCTTGAACTTGGCTAAATGATACCCAAATCAATTCAAAACTCATGGATTTCTTCATGAATGAATAACTCATTCAATCACTTACCCAAATATAAACAAAAACTATAATTATCAAACCAAACTCAAATAAACCCAAGTCAAACCCAAGTTAGCCCTTTTTGACTTGAAAACTTCATATGAGCCAAAATCCATTTGACTCCAAACCAATTACAATTGGATTTATATTTTCATCCTAGGTTCATATATGAGTTCAACTAAACTTGAATCAACCCAAAACCAAATCAATTGACCCATTTAGGTCCACTTGACCCAAAAGTGACCTAAAAGACCTTTTGAGCCAAGTTCTAATCCAACCCAAATTGGATTGAACTAAGCCCATCCAAACCTCATATCATAGATCAACAATCATCCTAGGGAGATCAACTACCTTGAATTGGCTCAATCTAAGTCAACCTTTAGCCCAAATGAAACCTAAACTAGCCAAAACTCATAATATATCAAATTGATTGAAACCATTGATTCAAACCCATTCATAATCAATGATTGAACATAACCAAACCCTTAATTAAGCCAAACCAAGTCTAATTGACCATTTGACCTAAGTTGACCAAAATTGGCTTAAATAGCCAAAGTAGGTCAAATCATGATTTAACCCAAATTGATTACAACCAATGGCTCAAATTCATTCCAAATTACTTATTGAACTTGACCAAAGCCACAATTGAGCCAAATTTGATCAATTGGTCAACTTGACAAGACCTAGCCTAAATTGACATAAAGGGTAAAATTGGCCAAAATCTAAATTAATTTCAAATTAAATGAAACCAAATCCTACAATCATTTTTAATTAATCAATTGAACATGAACCAACACTAACCCAACCTAATTTGGTTAAATTAGTCAACTTAGCCCATTTGACCTATTTGAATCAAAATGAGCCAAAATCAAATCTAAGCCAAATTAATCAAAACAACTTAAACCAAAACACTCCAAATGATCATTTGAACCAACTCAAGCCTTGGTTTGACCCAATTTGATCAATTGGTCAATCTAACTCAACATGAACCCAAAAGAACTCATTTGACCAAATGAAGCCAAAATACCAAAAACCAACCCATGGGACCCTAGGAGCTGGCCAAACCTGACCCAAACCAGGCCAAATCCATGTGGGACCCAATAAAAAGGGATTAATCGTTGGACAATCCTCCCCACATTAGATTATTTCCATAAAAAGCTAAGTCCACTCTCCCATCACTTGGGCAGCCATCTAAGTGCCAAATAGGGTATGCCTAGCCTTCCTAACCCACCCTAAAATAGCTAGGATCAGTCATGGATCAAGGGGAGTTCACCTCCCCCCATCTCAAGCCAAATTGGAGCACCCAAAAGACCAAGCCAACCCAATCTACCCATATCTTGCCTTGAGCTCCCTGCCACAACTTCCTCTAACCATGGTGTGCCAAATGGAGCTGACGACCCCTCCGACTCCTAAATGATGGTGAATTAGTGAAAATTTAGGCTCGTCCGTCCATCACAAATAATTGAGGGGTATACTCCTCAATCGGATTGAGCATGTGAGTGAGTTCCTTGAGTGATTTTGAAATCGGAGAGCTTCCTAGAGCACCCCCTTTCTCGACCATTACTCTTCATGTGAAACCAAAATGGGGAGACCTCCTTGATTCAAACCCATCCATCTCTCAACCAAAAACTTGCACACACCTTCACCATACCTAATCGAAGCCATCCAAATACTTTCCCAAGCTTCCAAGCTGCTAGAGATAGGAGCTCAATCAAGACAGAATGCCAAATAGGAAGAGCTTGGTCTATAGAAAACCACCTTAAATTAGAGAGTGGACAATGATTTTATTTCTACCAAACAAAGCTACCTCAGTCAATCCCACCATCGGACATTAGCTCTGATGAGGTAATTTCTCAATACTGATCATTGTATGCAAAATGGGTTGGTATTTATGAAGCGAATGTTCATGTCATGAGATCTTAGCCATTGGATGTGTTCATTTACTTCTCTTGATGGTGTGAGATTATTTTGATTCCAATCCAAGTTCGGGTGAGCTTGGATCAAACGGGGAAAGACATCATTGCTCACGAAGGAGATGGATCATGGGTTGTTCGTTCCGCATGATCGGAACTGACGATGATGATCAAATCACATAGAATCCCTTGATTTTTTTCTTGATCATGGATCTAATCCATCCCATCTCGATCGATGGCCCAGAAAGCATGTTATGTATAATCGATTGACATTTAAATAGTCTATCTATCGCGTGCCACATGGAAAGTGCGTTAGCTAATGGCACCAACGGGATTAGAGCTTTGATTAGCTTAATTAATCCATTTTAAGGCTGAAACTTTAAAATCCATAACCAATCCTTGAAAAATCCAAAAAAATATAAATGAATTTTAAAGGTATTTCAAAAAGGAGTTTAAGAAAATTATTATTAATTAATTTTGAACAGTAATTTTGCTTAATTAAGATTTAATTAAAAATTTAACTAGCCTAATTACTCTCTGATTAATTATCCAATTAATTTCAATTTTTAGAGTTATTTAGGGGGATGACATCTTCCTCTATTTTTATTGGAATTTATTGGATAGTTAATTAGGGAGATCAATAAATTAAGCCTTAATTACTCTTTGTGGTGAAAGTTTTCTCATTTTCTTTCTTAAGAATGTATACTTCCATCTTTAATTCTATGTGGAATTAAGATAGAAATATACTCTTTGTGCATTTGGATACCATGTAGATCCGCAATTGTTCTTATTAGGGTGATCGGGTACGACATTAAGGAGAGGCATATTATCTCAAAAGATAGAAGTCATCACCCTACAATGGGCCTAATCACCTGAATTAGGACCCTTATGACAATGATATGTACCAAAGATTCTTCCCACTTTACATGGAAAAGTAAAGATTTATTTTAAACGTTCATTAAGTTCCTACAAAGGTAAGCCCCATAGTTATATCCTAAGGAAGGAGATTCCTTGAATATTCTCGATTAAGGTAAATGATCATGTCTCAAGATTTCAATAGAGACTATCAATCGAATATTTTGGAAGATCAAATAAGATTGATCAAAGAGAGAGTTCTTGTCAAAGTCAAATAAAAATAAGTAGGGGATGCTTAAGATGCTAGGAAGCCTAGTAAGCATCCCAAACTATCCTATGGTTGGGCTTTACATTTTTGAAATTAATTTATTTATTTAAGTGGATATTTTATTAAAATTTTAGGGCTTATAATTCTATGACACATGATCACAAAAATGCCTAAGAGGTGAGGATTTATGCTTATGACCCATAGAAGGGAGAAGCGACCTCAGAACCTAAATATAAGGAGCTTTGGCATAAAAGCATAAATTTAAGGAAAAAATAGGTATTTATTTTCCTCCATGAGAGGACAAACCATCGACTTATTAACTTACATGTGGTAGCCAACTAACTCTATGATTTTAAATTCATGTAGGCAAGTCATATGCTTTATGAAAGATATCTAGGTTATTATTAATTTAGAAACAGACTAAGTTCTTAAACTCACTCCCTAAGAAACTAGATCATGTACAGGTATGAGTAATGACCTATATCTAATGCAAATTATATTACATTTTTATTTTCATTTTGGATAATTAATTTAACTCAGGCTTATAGGAATCATATGCCTAATGCATGAGAAAGAAGATTATGGGCCAAAATCAGTGAGAAGGGGAGGTGTATTTCTATCATGGCTCTTAAAGGTCAAGCCAAGTTCACTGGCATGGGTGGAAGCCCTCCAATCAAGAGTGAAATAATATGCTTTTATGCATGATGTTATAAAAGGAATACTCATCCAACTAAGGGGTTGCTAATTCTTTTATCTTGATTATTAGCCTAAGCTTTAGGTGAGGTTGAGTTATTTATTTTTAATTTGTGTTGTTAGATTTGGTAGAAGTTTTATTTTCCTAAGAGCCTAATTCACATCCAGGCCATACATCAAGGAAGGAAGAAACTAGGAAAAGAATGTCATCTTAATGTGCAAGCTAAACAAAATATTAAATATTTTATAAAGCTAATACAAAAGAATAAAGAATTTATGGTGCATTGGACAAACCCTAAAATAAATTAGTGAAATAGCTCTACCTTTATACAATGATTACAAATGAATTAATTATAAAGCAAAGAATTAATGTTATGGGGGTTTTTTCTTTTTTTCTTCTTCTTCTTCTTCTTTTTGGTTCTTTTTGGATGGTTGGGTGATTATTTTTTCACATGGTGCATAAGATAGATCTTATGACTAATGCTCATCCTAATCCATAACAATCATTCTAAAATCCTAATTATAAAAATTATATGAAATGGAAAAGTAAATCTAACTAACAAAAATAGAGATTAGCTAAACAAACCACAAATCCCAAGCATGTATTGGACTTAATACATGAAAGTCCATGTTATTGGATTATGCTACATGCAGAGCTTATATTTTTATTTATTACAGTGCCCCTTAAGCACAATCCCCTACACAAAATAATGGTTAGACTAAGATAGCCCTACCATTCATTCTATGAGCATACACCCTATCATCTAGACTAAAATATTACATCATAAAATAAAAGAAAATATCAAACCATACGCTACCCCAACCTAAAGCTAGAAGTGGTGACCTAGCCTAATGTGTGTGCTTTAGAAGGTTTGTGTGGTATGCTTAGCTATGGCTTTAAAATTTTAGATTTTCTAAGTATGAAAGATGTTCAACTTAGAAGGGTGGTTTAATTTAAGTTGTTTAGTTACTTTGGTTAATTTTATTTTGTATTTTGATTTGGTTTACATGAATCCTAGAATTAATTACTAAGTGTTGTAAAGAGAGGGAAAAGAGAAGAGAACTTCTCTTTCCTCCCTAGCTTAGGTAATTTCTAAGGTGAGTTCATGCTTGATTTTGTTTAGTGAATATTTTATTATGTGTTTTTAATTAATCCTAAGTTTAGATTTTCCCTAAATAAACCTATTAAAAAAGAAAGGCACTTTAAGTTTAAGTAAAGTGAATTAAAATCACAAAGCACACATCACTTCATTTCTTTCCCAACATGTATAACATGCATATGTATGAACCTAAGCATATCTATACATACAAATGGAAATATTTAGCACACTTTATGATGAATGCTAAGAAATATTACTTAAGAAAATTTGGAATGCTTTATGATGCATGATTTTTATTAAGTAAAAAAGAGGTTTTCTTATCCATTCTTCACATGCACATGAGTATGTATAAAAGGCATAAGTGAGTACGCCATCATTATTAGCAGGGGTGTAAGGTACAAGATCTACTTAGGGCTACTTAAAGCCTCACAACCGGGTTGTCCAGACTATTATACTACTTTCCTTAAATACAAGCACATGTACAAAAGAAATGAATGGAAAAGAAAAGATGCAAAAGTTTGTATTTGTTTATTTGATTTGTTTATGCAATTTGTATGTACAAGTGTGGATGTCCTTCTTAGGTAATAGCATAGGAATGAGTAGGAATGGGGTTAGGCAAGTGTTGTGTTTTTTTTTCAAATGAACTATACACTTTGAGAACCTATTCAAAACTATGCTAAAAAAAGAGAGAAAGAAAGCCACACCATGCACATCTTTATGTTTTGCTCACATGCAAGCTTATAAATAAAGTATAAGTATGCACTTTCAATTTTAGGTATTTGATTTACATATTTTTGAAAATTATTTGGATTTAATAGTGATAATAGCCATTCATATTTCTACTTTAGCCAAAACATGCAATTTGACATAAAAAAATATTTTATATTTAATTTAATTTTTTAAATGCACGGATGCATGGAATTCATATGACATACACATTTATCATGCTAGAAAGAACTAAAGTGATGAAAGCATGTAAACACATTCACCCTAATTAATTCCTAAAGATAATCTTATGATATAGGAAAGCTTAAAATAAATCAAGTTATTTTAAAAGAAGATTTGATTTTATTTTAAGTTTGATTTAATTTGAGAAATGTGAGGTGAGTTGGCTATTCCTAACCCATACATGTGTTTGTTGTTTTAGTTTATTCTTAGGATTATTAGGTGATTTTTATATGTTGTTTAGATTAAGGTATGAATTAAGCATGTTAATTACCCTTTACCTATACCACCTTAGCATATTTAATAAAATAATTATGAGCTAATGAGATGACATAAAATCACACAAAGAATTTAAATTAGCAATGCACCTTAGGAAAGAAAGGGCCTAATGTAATTTGGCTCATAATTAATGATTAACTAAACTAAGGAGTTTAACTTAAGTAATTTCATAACCCCTCTCACACATGTGAGTGAGATTTTGATTTCCTTAATGCATTTAGGCTCTTGAACACCTAAGTATCTACCCAAGATTGATTAATTGAGTTCTATAAAGTTTTAGAATTTTATGAAATTAATTAAGGGGGTAATTAATGAATTAACCCTTAATTAAGGTTGGATTAAGGAAGAAAAGGGGTTTAAGGAATATCTCATGGACCCAAAATTATTCTTAAACCTCCTACTCACTTAAACAAAACTTAATTGACTCAATCAGAGGGTTAAACCACTAATTTCACTCTTAATTAAGCATAATTATATTAAGAGTGATTAAAGAATGAATAAGCAATTCCTCTAATTAAGCCACCAATAAATCTCAAGAAAATTAGAGGTAGAAGTCATCCCTCTAATTATACACAAGAAGTTTGGGATTAATCAGAGGAGTAATTAGGGGGTAATTAAAAAATAATATTCCTAGTAAAACCCAAATTCGGAGAAAAGAATTACTTAAAATCTATTAAAATCAATTTTAGAATATTCTATGTTTAATTATCTATCCAATGCAATTTATTTCATTTTTTTTATTTTTCTAGGCTTAGATATGAATTTAGGAAGTTTTCATGGTTAATTAGTGATTTAAATAGCATAATTAAACATTTAATCCCATCGACGCCATGTGGGCCACTGATGTGGCATGCATTTTCCATGTGGCATGATTCGATATTAAAGTTGACCATCATAGCATCGCGTCAGTGGTGGCGCTACGCTCTTTCTCCTCACCTGTCCGATCAAGGATCGGACGGCTGAGGTTAAAGCCACAGATCTAAGGGATTAAATATGAGATCTACGTGTCTTAAATCATGGCCATCCATCCAAAATGCATGGATGGATGACCTATGATCTATCCCTATATTTTTCTGTGAAGAATGGATACCGTCCATCTTCAAGGGGATGATTCGAGCTTGATTGAGCTCGGATTGATCCCAAAACTTACCCACACCATCAACATGCATAGAAGATTACATCTAACTTTCTCATGGGATTAAAATCCACTTCACAAAGGACCAAACTATATTAAAATTATGCTCAGTTTAATGGCATACCTCGCCGAGGTGATCACCGGTGCTCAATTCTCTTGGAGAAGCTTTGTCTAGTTGAGAGTTTGAGTCTTGAGATTGGGTGGATCCTCCTATGGGCCAACTCCACTTGAACTTGAGCTCAATCTTGATCAAGAATTGTCTTCCCTTGCCTTTGGAACTTAGGAAAGAGCTTAGGAAAGTTCAATCGAGCTCACTGAGGGTGCTTCCAAAGGGAATTGGGTTGGTTTGAAGTGTGGAGTGAGTTTGCTTTTCAATGGAGCTCCCTTGTTTTAATCTTTAAAACTGAGAAAAATGGAATTTGGAAAATGCTTGAAAAGCTTAGGGAGGCTGGGAAATGACTTCTCTAGCTTCCTATTACTCAATCAAATTGAGGACAGTGAAGATTAATTGAATTATGGGGAGTATATCTCCCCCTTGAAGGATCGGACGACTGTTCCTTTACTTTCCATTTTGATCCAATTGAGTTCATGCAATGGGTAATTAGGTGAGGCTTGCACACATTTGGCCGAGGGGTAGTGGGAAAGTTGCGTGTTTAATTGAGTGGAGGAAGGTTTTCCATGTGCTCAATTTGAAGGAGGTGGTCCTTTATCTAGCTGACCCAAACCCATTGGGTTGGGTGCACCACACTCCCTAATGTTCACTTGATCCACTAAGAGGGTGCCAAGTGGTTATGAAGATTTGACCAAATTCCAAGTGGATTTGGCCAAAATTTACCCTTTGACCAAGGGCTAAAAAGGTTATTTTACTTGGATTTCAATTTGAATATGTTTGGTATGTTTGAAAAATGGGTTAGGCCAAGTTTCATTAAATTTGGAGCTGGTTTGATATGATTTGGCTCATGTTGACCCATTTAGGTCAAAATGGGTCAACTTGGATCAAGTTGACCAATTGGTCAAATTGGTCAAATTTGGTCAAACCAAGGGTTGGGTCAAGTTCATATGACCATTTGAAATATTTTTGTTGGTTTGGTTTGATTCAATTTGGTTTATATTTGGTTTTGGTTCAATTGAGTTCATTTAGGTCAAATGGGTCAAGTTGACCAATTTGACCCATTTGACCTATTTGGGTTTGGTCATGGGTTGGTTCATGTTTGGTTGGTCATATGAAATGGATTGGTATCTTTGTTTCCAATCAATTTTGGTTTAGTTTGATTTTTTCAATATGACCCTTTAGTCAAGTTAGTTCATGGTCAATTGGGCTATCTAGTTGGCCAATTGAGACTTTGGTCAAGTTCAACAAGTGATTTGGAATGAACTTGACTCATTGGTTTCAATCAATTTGGCTTAGATCAAGTTTTGACACATTTTAACTTTTTAGGTCAAGTTGGGTCAAGTGGCTAATTGGGTTTGGTTAGGCTCAAATGTTGACTTGGTCAAGTTCAAACATTGATCATGAATAAGTCTTGATTAATGGTTCCAATCAATTTGGCCTATGGTAGATTTTGGCTATGTTAAGTTTCATTTTGGCTAAGTATTGACTTAATCAACCCTTAGGTTTGACTTGGTTTGACCCAATTTGAGTGATTGATCCTCTCATGATGTTTGTTGATCATGATGAGAGGCTTAGATGGGCTTAGTTCAATCCAATTTGGTTAGGATTAGAATTTGGCTCATCAGAGGTACTTTAGGCCACTTTGGGTCAAGTGAGCCTATGTGGGTCAAATGGCTTGGTCAAAGCTTGATTTGAGTTTGATTGAACTCACATATGGACTTATGATTGAAATATAAATCCATTTACAAGTTGTTTGAAGCCAAATGAGTTTTGATTCATTTGATAATTTCAAGTTCAAAGGATGAACATGAGTTTAACTTGGGTTTGATTTTTGAATTTAGTTTTGGTTTGATGATTGAAGTTTGTATTTATATTTGGATTCATGATTGAAGGATTGATTGAATCAAGGAGAAAAAAAATAAGGGTTTGGCTTGATTTGAAGTTGATTTGGCTAAGCTCAAGAATTTGACTTGAAAGACTTAGGTTTGATTTTGAGTTTAATTGTTGAATTTGGTTTTGGATATTTGAATTTATATTACATTTATATTTGTTAATATAAATGAGAATATAAATGGGTCATGAGAAAATTTTTTAAATTTGAAGTGATTTGAGCTAAGTCCATAAGAGGGAATCAAAGGACTTAGGAAAGATTTTTTTTTGAATTTAGATTTGATTGTTGGGTTTAGTTTGATTGATTTGAATTTATATTTCATTTATATATGTAAATATAAATGAGAATATGAATAAGTTGTTAGAAAATTTCATGAATTTGAAGTGGTTTAGATTTGATTTAGGCTAAGTCCTTAAGAGGGGAATAAAAGACTTAAGAAATATTTGGAATTTCAATTATGGGTTTCAATCATAAGTTTAATTATGGGTTTCAATCATTTGGCATTGATTTGAGTTTGGAGTAAATCAATTAAGCCAGAGTTGATTTAGGTTTGATGTTTATTTGATTTGGAGTTTGACTTGAAGGAAGGAAGTGAGGAATGTGGTTCAAGCTATAGGGTAGGCAAATTTTCTTAACACCCCTATGGCATGGCCTATTCCTATGGCTAACTCTTCTAAGTCTCTAGGGCTAGGTTGAGTGTCCACCTAATCACTTGATGTGTCTTAAGACTAAGGATCTCTTAAAGTCTAAGAGGAATCTTATGTATAAGATGGAGGGGTTGAGAGCTCATCCTAAAAATGAGGCCAACACTCTTCTACCTTAATTAATGATAATTAAGTAAATTAATAGTGGATTAATTAATTATTTAAGCTTATTTCCATCTGTCAAAAAAGTCTTAGGGAAATGGTTTGAGTTTATTCCTTATGACCATTTCATTAAACATATTCATTTATTTCAAATTAATTAAAACTTAAGTAATTAATTAGCCACTTAATTGATCAATTAAAAGAGAAAGGATATCTAATTATTTCAAAGCCTAATTGACTATTTGAAATGACTTAGGGATTGAGATTGAGGCCTCTTCCTTGATCTCTTTCCCTAAGTTAATTTCATCACCCTATTTAAAGGCATAATCAAAGATTTAATTAACCAATTAAGGGCTTAATTAAATTAATTTAAAATCCATTCATTCTTAACCTTAATTAATCAACCTTGGGTAGTTCTTTAGATGTTTAATAGTCTAAAGAAATTTAATGAAATTATGATTAGCTTACATATGTGAGAAAATCATAAAAATAATTAATTAAATCCCTTAAGCCTAATTAATAATTAATTATGAGCAAATTGCATTAGGCCCCTTTCATTCTGTAGGAGCATTGCTAATTTACTTTTCATGTGATTGCATATCATGTTGGGTCATCATTAATTAGTTAACTAACTTAAGGTGATATGGGTAAGGGTTTAATTAATTAATTTAATTCATACCTCAACCTAATTAAGCCATAAAATCAAATGCTCTTCATTAAATCAAATTAACCCACACATATGGGAATGGGTTTAGAATTAGTAAATCTCTTTCACATCCCATAAATCAAATGAAACATGAAATTAAAATGGCTTTAAGAAACTTTAGTTTATTTTAAATAAGCTTGTTTAATGTGATTATCTTTAGAAATTAGTTGGATTGAATGAAATTACATTTTGCTTTATTTCTTTCCAATCATGTTAAAATATTGTATGTCACTTGATTCATGCATTCATTTCTTTCAAAAATTAATTAAATAAAATGATTTTCTTTATGTCAATTTTGCATGTGTTGACTTAATTAAAATTATGTGTAGCTATTATCACTATTAAATCTCAAATGTATTTAAAAGCTTACTAATGAATAATAATATCTATTGCAACTTTAGTTACATATACATAGGGGGTTCATGTGAATATAAGCTTACTGTATGAAGTGATGTCTGTCTCTCTTATATTCATATGTTGATTTGCATGAGTTTGAATGTTAATGGGTATATTAGTCTAGACATCCCAGGGACACATGACTTTAGGTAACCCCAAGGAGGTCCCTACCTCACTCCCCTAGTGCAGAACAATGGTGATGTACTTGTTTGATTTCATTCTTATGCATTTTGATATTATAATTGGGATAAAGCTTGAATTCATTTACACAAATCAATCAAATAAACAAACTCTACTTTTGCATGGTGTTCTATTCTATAGTTATTTATACATTCATATATATTTAAGAATAATGAATATATTAGTCTAGACATTCCATAGATGCACAACTTTAAGTAGCCCAAAAAAGGCTCCTACCTCACTCCCCTAGTGCAGAACAATGGTGATGTACTTGCTTAAAACTTTTATATATTTGAATGTGTACTTAACTAATTAATGAAAACTCCTATTTCTATTAAAAAGATATGCATCCATATTTTTTTCAAGTGGTTGGGTTGATTAGTCATATGATTTAGAGTTCCTTTCTTATGCTTGTGTAAGAATATAAATAACGCTTTAAATTAATATGATAAAATAATTCAACCAAATGGAACATCAATTCCAAGTACATTTTCTTACATTTATCATTTAAGTGTGCTAAGATATAAATTGCATGTATAGTTATGTTTAGGACTTAATCATATGCATGTTGTATATGATGGAAAGAAATTAAAAAATGTGTTATTTGATAGTAATTCATTTCAATTAATCTTAAGATGCCTTTCTTATTGAACGAGATTACTTAAAGTGAACTAAACTGGATTAATTAAAATATGTAATAATCCATTGACTAAATGGAATTGATTAATTAATTTGCTTTAAATGTGACTTAAGGTAGGGATAAGAGAGAGTGACCCTCTCTTTTCTTCTCTTTATAACACTTAGTTATTTTGTGTAAGCCAAATGAAACAAAAGAAAATACTAAGTAAAATTTACAAATCAATTAAACCATTTAAAGTGAAACCACCCATTATGATTAAATGTCCTTCATACTTAGAGAATGACAACTCGAAAGCCTAGTTAGGACATACCACACAAACCTTAATACACCCACATTAGATTAAGTCACCACTTCTAGCTTTATGTTAGGGCAGTGCATGGTTTTATGTATATTTATTTTATGATGTATTATTATAGACTAGATGTTAGGGTGTATGTTTCATAGACTGGATGTTATGCCGTTATTAGCCTAATCATATTGTAGGAGATTGAGCTTAAGGGGTGCTTAAAATAAATATAAATGCTCTCTTTTGCAGGTTGCTTAACCCCTAAGTATAATCTAAATTAGGGCATGTGGGCTTGGTTACCCATATGCAGGGTGTTAAGTCCAAATTGTATATATAACTGCTTAGATTGTATGGTGTGTTTAGCAACACTTATTTTGTAGTGTAGTTAGATTTACCTTTTAATCTTTTAATGTAATTGTGCATTATGAATTTGGTTAAGTGTTATGGGGGTTAAGGATAAATATTGTCCGAAGGTTTAATCCTGGGGTGCCATGTGATGCCTAGAAGCCTATCAAATCAAATGAAGTAAATCAAATGAATAAATGGAGGGAGCATGAAAACTTGAAGTCCCCCCATAACACTTATCATTTATAATTTATAATTATTCTTTCATATATTGGGTTGTATAAGGGTGGAGCTCGGCCACCCTTTTTTTTTTCGGGTTGTACGGTGGTACCTGACCGCACCAGCCTATTATTCTTTTAACGTTGAGTTTATAAATTGTTTGATGATTTGTTTACATTATGAAATAAAAATGGCATGTATTTTCTTAGTTTCTTCATGTATGATGATTTAATGTCTGGCCTCGATCTGCTTAGGCTCTTAGAAAAAAATAAACTTTTTACCCCAATCATAACTCATAATCTAATTTTCTAAACAACTCATAACCTCATTTAAAGTCTTCATATTAAATCAAGATAATTAAAAGATTTAGCAACCCCTTAGCTGAATGTTGTATGCTTAACATCATGCATATCATATTATTTCACTCGATAAGAGAGGGTTTCCATCCTTGCATGATAAGGGAAGACTTGATCTTTGAGGGTCTCCCTTGTGATGGAAAACATCTCTTTCTCTCTAATTTATCCAATAATACTATTTCATCATGCATTTAGAGACATAAAATTCTATAGCTTTTGTCAAAATGAAGAGTCCAAATCAAATAAAATTTGATAAAATTTGCATTAGACTAAGTCATTATTCATACCACTCATGCTCTAATCTCTTAGTGAGTGGGTTTAAGGACTTTAATTTCTTTCTAAATAATAACAACCTAACCATCTTGCAAAACAGATGACTTGACCATGTGGTTTTAAAATGTAGGAGAAATTAGCTGGTTGCCACTCCAGACAGTTATAAGTCTAGCAGTCGGGTGGTTTACCCTCTCTTGTGGAGGTAAATAATATACCCTTTTGCCTTAGATTTAGGACATGCTTTGGCCCTTGCTAAAGCTCCTTAGACTTAGGATCTGAGGTTGTTATTTTCCCTCAAGCTACAAGCATAATTCTTCACCTCTTATGCATTCTCACAATCTTGCATTGTGGGATTATAAGTCTTAGCATTCTAATAAAATTTGAACACAAAAATATAATTCTCTTTAATTTCAAATGTATAAAGCTCACCCTTAGGATAGTTTGGGATGCTCACTAGGTTTCCTAGTATCATGAGCATTCCCTACTCATCTCCTTTTGGCTTTGATAATAAGTCTCTCCTTTTGATCTATCGCACTTGATTTTCCAAACATAACCAATTTATTGATAGTCCTATCTTTGAAATATTTGGAGATAATAATTGTTTACTTTAATTGAGAGTATTCCTAAGGAACTCACCTTCCTTGGGATGTAATTAACTATCGGGGCATGCCCCCACAGGAAACTTTAGAACCCAATTTAAATAAACCCTACTTTATTCATCCATGTAAAGTAAGGGAAAAATCTATGGTATATTTGACGACCCATTATGCCTTAAGAGTCCTTATTAGGTGATTAGGTCCATTGTAGGGTAGTGATTTCTATCTTTCAAGATAGTGAACTATTCCTTGATGTCGTACCCGATCACCTTAATAAGTACACCCTCAGATATGCATGGTGTCTCCCCCCATACACACATATAATCTAAAAATAAACACCACAAGGAGTTAGCTGGCTGCCACTCCAAGTGGTTATAAGTGCATCAGTCAAGTGGTTTACCCTCTCTTATTGAGGTAAACCATATACTTATCTTTGCTTAGATTTAGGACCTGCTTTGACCCTCACAAAAACTCTCTAGATTTAAAATCCGAGGTAGTGTGTCCTTCGGGCTACTGGCATAAATCCTCACATCTTAGGCATTTCCATAATATTATATTGTGAGATTATAAGTTCTAGTTTTTAATAAAATTTTAACTCAAATATATATAATTCTCTTTGATTTCAAACATATAAAGCCCAACCATAGGATAGATTGGAACGCTCACTAGGTTTCTTAGTATCAAGAGCATTCCCTACTAATCTCCCTTTGGCTTTGATAATAAGTCTCTCCATTTTTACATATCCCATTTGATTTTCTAACATAGCTAATTTATTGATAGTCCTATCTTTGAAATCTTTGGAGATAACAATTGTCTACTTTAATCGAGAGTATTCCTAAGAAATTCACCTTCTTTATGATGTAATTAACTATGGGGGCTTGCCTCGATAGAGAACTTTAGAACTCAATTTAAATAAACCCCATTGTATTCATCCATGTAAAGTAGGGAAAAAAATCTCTAGTATATTTGAAGACCCATCATGCCTTAGGAGTCCTTATTAGGTGATTAGGTCCATTATAGGTTGGTGATTTCTATCTTTTGAGATAGTGCACTTTTCCTTGATCTCGTACCTAATCATCTAAATAAGTACACTCGTAGATCTGTGTGGTGTCCCCCATACATATATTTAAAAATAAACACCACAGGAAGCAGGTTTAAGCTATCTGCTAGGGATAAGTTTTTGAGTTTAATTTTGAATATGATTTATGGGAAGAAGATCCGATGGGGTTTAGAATCTATAATCTGTGAGAGTATGAATCTTCTATTAGGGAAGTAGGTTCAGGTTATATAAGTTTGATTTCATGGATGTATCCACTAGGGATATGAGTTTGTTTGGATTTTCGATAGGCATCCACTAGGGATAAGAGTTTGATTTAATGTGTCTAAATTTGGTTTATGCTTAATCTGGGGGCATATCCGCTAAGGATATGAGCTTGAATCCACTAGGGATCAAGACCGGGTTTGATTTATTTTAATTTGTGATGGCTCCACTAGGGAGGAGGATATGATTTGATTTATTTATTTGATCTATTTGTTAGGACTTGGGGCTCCACTAGGGAGAATATATGATTTGGTTTAATTTGATTTGAGTTTGAGGGCATATCTGTTGGAGATATGAGCTTGGATCCATTAGGGATAAGATGGATTTAATTTTAAGGACCCTATCGGTATGTGATGGATCCACTAAGAAAGAGATATATCAGCCTTGGCCTATCACAGGTTTACAAATCCAAAGGGACAGTTTACCAGGTGCGGGGTAAGACCATCCAACCTAAAGGTTGCCTTTCAATGTGCAATGACTGAGCTAAGAAGAAAGTGTAGCAGACTTATATCTTCTAAAGCAGGGAGCAACTGCTGGGGTGATCTGTTGGTAGCTCAATAAATTGAACCTGACCTAGGACGACTACTGAGTGAATGCCACTGTGGACTCATATCAACTCAAAAATAGCCATAATTAATATCATTTTAATTTGATTCAATTTTATACGATTTGCTTGGATTGGTTTATGTTTGAATTAAAATTGAAGACATACCCACTAGGTATGTGAACTCGGCCAAATTTGGTAGGATTTAAATTATAGATCCTGTCGATGTGCGATGGACCCACTGAGAAGGGGCTATATCAGCCTTGGCCAATCTCAAATTTATAAATCCAAAGGGATAGTCTACCAGCCAATGTAGCTAACCAACCTTGGCGCCATTGTGCAACTGAGCTAGAAAGAAAGTGTAGCAAATTTATAGCTTCCAAAGCAGGGAGCAACCGTTGGGGTGATGTGTTATTAGCACAATAAATCGAACCTGACCTAGGGCGACTACCGAGTGAATGTCTCTGGGGCTTATGCCAACTCGAGAGTAGTCAGACGATTCCTATAGAGAGTTTTGTTGACACTGCCCTAAAGATAAGACTCTTGCTTGGGAAAAAGTATCGCTAGGGGTGTCCTCCTAATCCATAAGTGAATATATATTTTTTATTTATATGTTTGCATGGACCCTGTTGGTGTGCGAGGACCATATTCCAAAGGGGATTGTGGTGAAAATTTCACTTATATACTTCCATCTTCAATCTATGTGGATAAAATGAAGATAGAAATATACTTTTCATTTGAACTCCACGTAGATCTACAAATATTCTTATTAGAGTCATCGAATATGACATTGAGGAATAGTGTACTATCTCGAAAGATAGAAGTCACCATCTTATAATTGACCTAATCACCTGAATAAAGACTCCTAAAGATGATGGGTCTTTGCATGTACCAGAGATTCTTCCCCTAATTTACATGAAAAAGTAAAGTAAGGTTTATTTTAAACCGTGTTAAGAAAGTTCCCTGAGGCAAGCCCCATAATTACATCCTAAGGAATGAGATTCTTGGAATATGCTCATTAAGGTAAATGATTATTGTCTCCAAAAAATTTCAAAGTTAGGACTATCACTCAATTGATTTATTTTTAGAAAATCAAGTGGGATTGATCAAGAGCAGGGAGTTATTATCGAATCCAAAAGGGGAATAAGTAGGGGATGCTTATGATACTAGGAAGCCTAGTATGCATCCCAAACTATCATATGGTTGGGCTTTATATTTTTGAAATTGAAGTGATTTATTTATATTGAGTTGAATTTTTATTAAAAATTGAGGGCTTACAATTCCATGACACAAAATTATGGAAATTCCTAAGAGGCGAGGATTTATGCTCGTAGCCCGCAAACAGAAGTAACAACCTTTGAACCTAAATCTAGGGAGCTTTGGCATGAGATGAAGCACGATCTAAATCTAAGATGAAAATGGGTATTTGGTTTATGTCCATAAGTGAGGATAAATCACCCGACTATTTGGACTTACAACCGCTTGGGGGTGGCTACCAACTAACTCATCCTACGATTTTAAGTACATATAGGCAATTAATATACTTTTGCAAGATAGCTAAGCTATTATTTATTTAGAAAGAGACTCCATCCTTAAACACACTCTCTAAGAGACCAGATCATGTGGGGCATGATTAATGACTTAAATCTAATGAAAATTTTTCATATATTTTATTTTCATTTTGGACAACAAATTGACACAGTTTAGATTCATATGCCTAATGTAATGAGAAATTAGATTATGGGCCAAAAATCAGAAGATAAGGAGGTGTGTTTCCACCATGGCTCTCAAAGGTCAAGCCAAGTTCTCCGGGGTGGAAGCCTCCAATCAAGAGTGAAATAATATGCTTTTATACGATGTGAGAAAAGTAATACAACATCTAGCTAAGGTTACTATAATTCTTTTATCTTGATAACCTAAGCTTTAAGTGAGGTTATGAGTAATTTATTTTCAATTTTGAGTTGTTTATGTTGGATAAAAAATTAATTTTCCTAAGAGCCTAATCATCATCCAGCCATACATCAAAGCAAGGAAGAAACTAGGAAAAGATGTCATGTTAATGCACAAGCTAAATAAACATCAATCAATTTATACAGCTAACACAAAAGAATAAGAGGCCATTTGGTTCTCCACCCACAAACCCAAAATAAATTGGGTAGCCGAAGCTCTACCCTTATACAACCGGATTATAAATGAATAAATTACAATCAAGAAGGAAATTCATGTTATGGGGTCTTCTTTCTTTTTTCTTCTTTCTTCTTTCTTCTTTCTTTCTTCTTTCTTCTTCCTTCTTTAG
Source organism: Cymbidium sinense (assembly GCA_021442155.1). NCBI lineage: Eukaryota > Viridiplantae > Streptophyta > Magnoliopsida > Asparagales > Orchidaceae > Cymbidium > Cymbidium sinense. The sequence continues at coordinate 5,678,398 of CM038219.1, forward strand.
GTGGTTTGAATGTGGATGCTCCAAAGGATTCACATGGTACATAAGATGTAATCTTATGACCAATGTTCAACCTAATCCCCCATAATAATCATTTTGAAATCTTAATTACAAAATTACATGAAAATGGGAAAAAGGAAATCTAACTAAAACCTGAACCCAAATCATACAATCTTAAGCATGTATATATATAAATTGAACTTAGCACCACACATGGGTAACCAAGTCCATCCGCCTATTTAGATTATGCTTAGGGTATAAGCACCGCACAAAAAAGTTATATTTTTATTACAACGCCTTAAGCAATAATCCAAAAAGATAATGATTAGCTATCGCCCCTACCATTCAGTCTACGCACATACACCCTAACATCTAGAATAAAATATTACATCACAAAACAAAAAAGCAAAGCATCAAACCATACACCGCCCTAACCTAAAGCTAGAAGTGGTGACTTAGCCTAATGCGTGTGCCTCTTAAGGTTTATGTGGTATGCTTAGCTAGGCTTTAAGGTTGAAATTTTCTAAGCGTGAAAGTGTTCAACTTAGAGGGTGGTTTTATTTAAGTGATTTAATTTATTTAGGTTAATTTTATTTGATGTTGTTTAATTTGAATGAACCTACTTAATTACTTAGTTGTAAAGAGAGGGAAAAGAGAAGAGAACTTCTCTTTCCTTCCTTACATTAAGTAATTTCTAAAGTAGGTTAATGATTTTTCTTTAGTGAATATTTTATTATGTATTTTAATTAATCCTAAGTTTAGATTTTCCCTAAATAAACCTATTAAAAAAGAAAGGCATTTAAAGATTAAGTAAAGTGAAATACTATCACACAAAACACACAACACTTCATTTCTTTCCCAACATGTGTAACATGCATATGGATAAATCTTAAGCATATTTATATACAATGGAAATGAGCACACCTTAATGATGAATGCTAAGAGAGTTTATTTAAGAAAATTTGGAATGTATGCATGATTTTGTTAAGTAGAAAGAAGGATTCTTTTATCCATTTTTCATATGCACATTTACAAGTATAGTGAGTACATTATTATTAGACTAGGGTGTAAGGTATAAAAGACTCTATTACTTAAAGTCCTCACAACCCTAGACTAATATACCACTTTTCTTAAATATATGTACATGTACAAAAGAAATGAATGGAAAAAAAAAGATGCAAAAGTTTATGTTATTTATTTGAATTGTTTATGCAATTTACATATGCAAGTGTGGATGTACTTCTTAATTGATAACATAGGGATGAATAGGAATGGATTTAAGTAAGAGTTGTGTTCTTTTCAAATGAACTATACACTTTGCAAAATCTTATTCAAAACTATGCTAAAAGAGAAGAAAAGGAAAGCCACATAATGTAAATCTTTATATTTTACTCACATGCAAGCTTATAAATAATTATAAGTAGCATACCTTTCAGTTTTGATATTGATTTATAAGTTTTGAAAATAATTTTGGATTTAATAGTGATAATAGCCATTCATATTCTTACTTTAGCCAAAAACATGCAATTTGGCATAAAGGAAACATTTCATTTTCAATTTGATTTTTAAAAGGCATGAATGCATGATTTTCATATGACATACACATTTAACATGTTAGGAAAGAAACAAAGTGATGAAGGCATGTAAATTCATTCACCCTAATTAATTCCTAAAAATAATCATATGGAATAAGAAGTAAATCAAAGTTGGTTTAAAGATATTTTTGATTTTGTTTTAAGTTTGATTTTGATTTGAGAAATCTGAGGTGAGTTTGCTGGTCCTAACCCATTCCCACATATGTTTGTTGTTTTAGTTTAGTTTTTAGATGATTAGATCAATTTTATGCTTTGGTTAGGTTAAGGTGTAAATTAAGTTCATTAATTACCCCTTACCTACACCTCTTTAACATATTTAACAAAATTAATTATGAGCCAATGTATGACATAAAATCATAAAGAATTTAAATCAGCAATGCATCCTAAGAAAGAAAGGTTCCTAATGCAATTGGCTCACAATTAATGATTAATCAAGCTAAAAGGTTTAATTTAAGTAATTTCATAATCTTTTCCACACATATGGGTTATAAATGATTTCCTTAAGCTACTTAGGTTATTGAACACCTAAGTATCTACTTAAGAAGGAATTGATTAAGTGATTAAATTCCTAGATTAATTTGATTTTAAAATTTTGATTAATTAAGCCATTTATCAAAGTAATTAAATCATTTAATTAATTTCACCTTAATTAGATCCTTATCCAAATGAAATAAACTTAGAAAAAAAGATATGGGAAAGAACTCCTAATCTCATTCCTTAAGTACATTTACTGTTCTAAGGTGATTAGCAAACTTAATTAATAACTTTATCACTATTTGAAAGTTTAATTAATCATTTAATTTTAAGAGGTAATTAGAATGAATCAAGCAATTCCCTAACTAATCTATTAATAAATTCCAATAAAATTAGGGGTGAAGTCATCCCACTAAATGCACATGAGAAGTTTGGAATTAATCAATGATAATTAGAGTAATTATCATTATTATTCATAAAACCCAAATTCAAAATAAATATCACTATTCAAAATCAATTGAAATTAATTTTAGATTATTTCCCTTTAAATTACCTTCATAATGCATTTTATTTTGTATTTTTTCTTTATTTTTTACATTTATTTATGAATATTTGAAGATTTAGTGATTATCAATTAATTAAAACCCCTAATTATTAACTAATCCCATCGGCGCCATGTGGACTACTGATGTGGCATGCGCTTTCCACATGGCGTAATGGGATTGGTTATTTTAGTTATCACATTCGATGCATCATCGTGGCGCTTTTCTTTCACTGAATGAGATCGAAAAAGATGAAACTCGCAGCTTGGGGATGAATCAGGGGATCCTACGCGGCTTGATCATGATCGTCCATCCAAAATGCATGGATGGATGATCCATGATTTGTCACTGAGTTCGTCTGTGGGAGAGGGAAATAGTCCACTCTTTAGGGAAAGATCCAAGCTCAGATTGAACTCAAACTTTACCCACACCATCTAGGAGTAAGCAAAGTAAATCCAATGATCAATTTCATTTGAGATGAAAATTATCTTCACAAAGGACCACACACTCTCTATTCTTGGCTCGGTTTGAAGGCATTCCTCACCGGAGGCTATCACCGGTGCTCCAATCCGTCGAGGTAGCTTCCTAGAGATGAAGCCTTGTGAAGATTTGAGGCTTTGTATTGGGTAGATCCTATTGACCAAGGTCTCCTCCTAAGTGCTTTTGGTCTGACACCACCTCCCTTGCCTTTAAAGTTTGGAAGAAGCCTTGGATCAACTTGATTGGCTTCCCTGAGGGTGCTTGCAAGAACAATTAGCTTGATATTGGGTATTGAGTGAGATGGAAATTTGAAGGAGCTCCCCTATTTTCAATTTAAGGGAAACTGAAAAATGGAGAAATGGAAGTAGCTCTAAGAGGCTTGGAAGAGCTTGCAATTGCTTTCTCTGGCTTCCTTAGCTTCAATCGAATGCAAGAGTCTATAAATGAAATGAAATTAGGGGGAGTATATCTCCCCCTAGGTGGATCAGATGGCCGAACTTAGAGAAGTCATTTTGATCAAATTCATCCTATGCAATGGGTTTGTTAAGTCGTTTAGGGTGGCATGTGATTAAGTTTTGGTCAGAGGAGGTAGTGGAGATGTTGCCATGTGCTTAATTGAGTGGAGGAGGGATCCCATGTGCTCAATTTCTAAGTGGGCAGTCGATTTGGCCATTAGGTTGGGTTTGGCTGACCCAAACCCATTGGGTCATGTGCACCATCCTCATTAGTGATCATTTGGTCTACTAAGAAGATGCCAGTGTCCATGAAAATGAATTGACCAATTCCAAGTGATTTTAATTTTGGGTTATCCTATGGCCTAGGGGTAAAAGGGTTATTTGGATTAGATTTCAGTTTGAATATGTTTGGTATGTTTGAAAAATGGGTTGGGCCAAGTTTCAATGAATTTGGAATTGACTTGTTATGATTTGGCTCATGTTGACCCACTTAGGTCAAAATGGGTCAACTTGGGGTCAAGTTGACCAATTGATCAAATTGGGTCAAACCAAGGGTTGAGTCAAGTTCATATGACCATTTGAAATATTTTGGTATCATTGGTTTGGTTCAATTTGATTTATATTTGGATTTGGTTCATTTTGATTTCATTTAGGTCAAATGGGTCAAGTTGACCAATTTGACCCATTTTACTTAATTGGATTAGGTCATGGGTTGGTTTAGATTTGGTTGGTCATTTGGAATGTATTGGTATCTTTGTTTCCAATCAATTTTGGTTTAATTTGATTTTAGCTCAATTTGACCTTTTAGTCAAGTTGGGGCGGTCAATTGGGCTAGTTGGTCTAGTTGTTAATTGAGGCTTTGGTCAAGTTCAATAAGTGATTTAGAATGAACTTGACTCATTGGTTTCAATCAATTTAGCTTAGATCAAGTTTTGACATATTTTGACTTTTAGGTCAAGTCAACAATCAAATGGCCAATTGGGCTAGGTTAAGCTCAAATGATGACGTTGTCAAGTTCAAACATTGATCATGAATTTGTTTTGATCAATGGTTTCAATCAATTTGGTCTATGGTAGATTTTGGCTAGTTTAAGTTTCATTTTGGCTAAGTGTTGACTTGGTCAACCCTTAGGTTTGATTTGGTTTGACCCAATTTGAGTGATTGATCATCTTATTATGATTGATGCTCACAATGTGAGGCTTAGATGGCCTTAATTCAATCCAAATTGGTTAAGGTTAGAATTTGTCTCATAAGGGGTACTTTAGGTCACTTTGGGTCAAGAGCCTAAGTGGTCAAATGACTTGGTCAAAGCTTAAGTTGATTGAACTCACATATGGACTTATGATTAAAATATAAATTCATTTGCAAGTGGTTTAAGTCAAATTTTTTGATTTATTTGATAATTTCAAGTTCAAAGGGTGAACATGAATTTGACTTGGGTTTGATTTTTGGATTTAGTTTTGGTTATTTGGATTTATGATTGAAGGATTGATTAAATCATGAAAAAAAAATCAAAGGTTTGGCCTGATTTGAGTTTGATTTGGCTAAGCTCAGGAATTTGACTAAAAAGGCTTGGGTTGAATTTTGGTTGAATTTGGATTTAGTTTTGGTTATTGATTTATAAATGGAGAGACATGATTTAGAATTATTTTCAAAGATAATGATTTTAATCATGATAAAATCCATTGGAATTGATTTGAGATTTGGTTTCGAAATGATTTGAGTTTAAGGTTGATTTGAATTTGGAGTTTGTTTTGAATTTTGAAATTTGACTTGAAGGAAGTGGGGATTTGGTGCTGGGTACAAGTTTTCCTAAAACCCCTAAGGCATGACCTACTCCTACATGGCTAACTCTTCTAAGTCTCTAGGTTAGAAGTGTTCACCTAGAAGTATCTTAAGACTAAGGAACTCTTAGTGTCTAAGAGTAATCCTATGTCTAAGATGGAGGGGTTGAGAGCTCATTCTAAAAATGAGGTAAACAGGGCTATATCAGCCTTGTCCTATCTCGCACTAGAGAATTTGATACCAAGATGGATTCTCCAACCATGGGGTGGATACTAAAGGGGAACCATCCAATCAAGTAACTGGGTAGTGTCTAAATGGGGTCACAAAGGATGTGATCAAAATAGAGTGCCCATGGGAGGCAAGGGCGCTATCCAAACCCTATAAAGAAATCATGTACGGTAACTCAAAGAGAAGGTGTAGCATACTTACATCTGCCATGAGTGGTGTATCCATTGGGTGGTTCGTTGTCAGCATAACAAGGACCAACAAACCTAAGGTGGGCATCAGTGTGCGATGATCAATCTGAGAAGAAGGCATGTAGACTTACATATTCTCAGATGAAAATGATGACCAAGATAGTCCATCATCGATAGGATAGATGATATCCACCTGGGTGACTCTAAGGTGGAGTCCCAATGAGTGATCCGACTTGAAGTAGTCAGGAGGAAAGGAGCCACTGGAGGACTTACCCTAAGCCTCAAATATACTCGATCTAGTCAGTGCATGATGGCTAGTTCAAGAAGAAAGCATACAGACTTACATTTTCTTTAAATAAAGTCAACATGATGTAGCTTACTGGCCACATAGTAAGAACTATCAAACTAACAAGGCGCTCGTCAGTATGCAATGGTCAAGTCAGGAAGAAGGCATAGCTTCCGGCCGTGGGGAGAACTATCCGACCAAAGGAGTGCCTTTCAGTTTGCAATGGTCAATTCAATGGAAGAAAGCATGGGGACTCACATCTTTCACTACAAAAGACCATTAGGGTGATCAGTTGCTTTGGGCAACAAATCAAACCCGACTTAGGGCTGCCCGTCGATTACGCAGTTATGCGGGAATGCCATATCACATATTCCAAGAGAAATGCTGGGGTAACATATTGAACTTGACCTGACTGACTAAGAGATTCTGCTTATCTCAACTCAGTAGTCAATTCCTATAGGAGTTCTGGCCCGCTAAAGATAGGATGCTTGAGAAGGGGACCCTTTGGAGGCTTGAATTCCTAATCCATAAGAGAATATTTTTGTTTATTTTGTTTATTTGTTTATTGTGGACCCTGTTAGTTTATGAGGGTTCATATTGAGAAGGAGATTATATAATCCTAGGGCTATCTTAGATTTACTGAACCAAGGGAGAATCTGTGCATCCACTGGAGATTCTCCAACCACAGGAGTGGCTACTAGAAAAGGGGGATTGTCCAATCCAAAAGTATCTCGGGTAGTGTCTAAATGGGGTCACAAAGGACATGATCCAAATAGAGTGCTTGTAGGGGTAGGGGTCACTAAAGGCTTGATCCAAAACCCTAGAGAAGATGACATGTCTAGTCATGTATCAAATAGGTATTTGGTGGCCAACTCAAGGAGAAAGCTTGGGGACTCACATACCAAGAGTGGTGTATCCACTGGGTGAGTCACTATCAGCATAACGAACATCAACCAATCTACGGTGCCCATTGATTTGTGATAATAAGCCTAGGAAGAAAGCTCGGGGACTCACATCCTCTTATCAGGATTGCGTGGATAGTCTCTTGGGCTTGACAGTGCCATTTTCAGGGTGAGTACGAATGCCACTGGGGGACTTATTTCAACTCAAGAGTAGTCAAGAAGAAAGGTGCCTTTGGGGGACTTATCCTAAACCTCAAATATACTCAACTTAATTAGTACATGATGGCTAGTTCAAGAAGAAAGCTAGGCTCAAATCTTCTTAAATGAAGTCAACATGAGGTAGCTTACTGGCTATGTAGTGAAGCCTACCAAACTAATAAGGCACTCATTGGTTTGTAAAAGTCAAGTCAGGAAGAAAGTGTGGCGACTCACATCTTCCAAACAAGTGACCACTGGGGTGACAGGCTAGCGAGGTAGCATGTAGACCAGAATTAGAGCAACTAATGAGTGAGTACCATAATGGGCTTGCCCCACATCAAAATAGCTTGAGATAAAATATTTGTGTTTTTTTGTGCTTGTGTTAAAGGAGATAGGATGCCTCTTGGGTTCTCTTATACCTACCCTAAACACATTAGAGATTTTGATAAAATGGTGCCACAGATGGCAGTTGGGATTTCCACCAAGAAAGGATATCACTTGGATTTTCTTACACCTAACTTAGTTGTGCTAATTGAAATAGGATGCCTCTTGGGTTCTCGTACACCTATCCTAAACATGTCGTGGTAGATTTGCAAGACAAGCAAACAACGCTTCGAAAGAAGAGAAGATTTTGATGAAATGGAATCAGATTTTTATTCTTTTGTTGATAATTATTTTCAAACATGTTTTATGGGTAATATTTCTTTAAATAGAGCCCATTAATTGGAAGCATTGGGTGTTCCCCTTTACAATCAATGAGCTGATAAGATCTTCCTCGGTAGGCCTTCTCTATGACATAGGGGCCTTTCCAAGTGGGTTCAAACTTGCCTCTCATCTTTTGATGGGAAACAATTGGTCTCCTTAGGACTAACATAAGTACTCCTACTTGAAAAGACCTAGGGAGGACCAGTTTGTTATGAGCTTGAATCATTTTGGCCTTGAATAACTCGAGGTTCTGGCATGCCCGTAGACGTCTCTCCTCCAAACCTTCGAGCTCTTCTAACCGCAACTTTGCGTTCTGCTCTGTAGTGATTTTGCTACCCAATGTTATCCTTAGTGATGGGAGTTAGACTTCAAAGAGTAGAACGGCTTCAGAACCATACATTAAAGAAAATGGGGTAGATTAAGTTGGAGTTCTGTATGTGGTGCGGTAGGCCCACAAGGCTTCAACCAACTACTCATGCCACTATCTCTTGTGTCGTCAAGAGTCTTCTTCAGTATCTGGATGAGAGTTTTGTTGAATGTTTCTACTAAGCCATTTGCCCTGGGGTAGTAGATGGTGGAGTATCTCCAATTTATACCGTGTCTTCTGGCAAAGTTGTTGATCTTGGTGCTTTTAAATGCAGTACTATTATCAGATATAATTCATCGAGGCACCCCGAACCTATATACGATATGGTTCTTGAAAAATTGAAGCACATGCTGAGCTGTGACTTCTTTGAGTGGTGTTAACCTCATTTTAGGATGAGCTCTCAACCCCTCCATCTTAGACATAAGACTTCTCTTAGACCTTAAGAGTCCTTAGTCTTAAGACACTTCTAGTGATTAGGTGAACACTCAACCTATCCCTAGAGACTTAGAAGAGTTAGCCATAGGTATAAGTCATGTCTTAGGGGTGTTAGGAAAATTTGCTATCCCTTAAGCTTGAACCAATCCTCACTTTCTCCTTTCAAAGTCAAACTCCAAATCAAATCAACATCAAAACTTAAATCAATTCCAACTTGATTGATTTTCTCAAACTCAAATCAATTCCAAGTGATCGAAGCTTATGGTTGAAATTCCAAATTCTAAAAATCTTTCATAAGCCCTTGGATCCCTTCTTATGGACTTAGCCTAAGTCAAATCAAAATCACTTCAAATTCAAGAAATTTTCTCACAACCCATTTATATTCTCATTTATATTAACATATATAAATGGAATATAAATTCAAACCAATCAAAATAAATTCAAAACTCAAATCTAAATTCCAAAAGATCTTTCCTAAGCCTTTGGATCCCTTCTTATGGACTTAGCCTAAGTCAAATCAAAATCACTTCAAATTCAAGAAATTTTCTCATAAACCATTTATATTATCATTTATATTCACAAATATAAATGAAATATAAATTCAAATAACAAAAAATAAATTTAAAACTCAAACTCAAATTTAATCAAAATTCAACCTAAGCCTTTCAAGTCAAATTCTTGAACTTAGCCAAATCAAACTCAAATCAAATGAAATCCTTGATTTTTCTTCATGATTTAATCAATCCTTCAATCATGAATCCAAATATAAACATAAACTTAAATCATCAAATCAAAACTAAATCCAAAAATCAAGCCCAAGTCAAACTCATGTTCACCTTCTGAACTTGAAATTATCAAATGAATCAAAACCCATTTGACCTCAAACCACTTGCAAATAGATTTATATTTCAATCATAAGTCCATATGCGAGTTCAACCAAACTCAAATCAAGCTTTGACTAAGCCATTTGACCCGCTTAGGCTCACTTAACCCAAAGTGACCTAAAGTATCCCTTATGAGAAAAATTCTAATCCTAACCAAATTGGATTGAGCTAAGCCCACCTAAGCCTCTCATCATGATCAACAATCATCATGAGATGATCAATCACTCAAATTGGGTCAAACCAAGTCAAACCTAAGGGTTGACCAAGTCAACACTTAGCCAAAATGAAACCCAAACTAGCCAAAATCTACCATATGCCAAATTGATTGAAACCATTGATCTAAGATCATTCATGATGAATATTTGAACTTGGCCGAGTTAATATTTGAGCCTAACCTAGCCCAATTGTCCACTTGACCCAAGTTGACCTAACTTGACTTAAAAAGTCAAAATGTGTCAAAACTTGATCTAAGCCAAATTAATTGAAACCAATGGGTCAAGTTCATTCCAAATCACTAATTGAACTTGATCAAAGCCTCAATTGGCCAACTTAACCCAACCCTTGGTTTGACCCAATTTGACAAATTGGTCAACTTGACCCAAGTTGACCCATTTTGACCTAAATGGGTCAACATGAGCCAAATCACATCAAATCAACTCCAAATTCATTGAAACTTGGCCCAACCCATTTTTGAATCATACCAAACATGCTCAAACTGAAATCCAAGCAAAATGACTATTTTACCCCTAGAACATAGGGTAACCTAAAATCAAAACCACTTAAAATTTAGTCAATTCCTTTCCATGGACACTTGGCATCCTCTTAGTAGACCAAATGGTCACTAATGGACATGGTGCACATGTCCCATTGGGTTTGGGTTAGCCAAACCCAACCCAAGGTCAAAACTGACCAACCCCATGGAAATGAGCACAAGGGATTCCTTCCTCCACCTTATTTTGCACATGGCAAACTCCTCCACTACCTTCTCTGGCCAAAACTGAATGCCATGCCAGTACTAATAGCCTAATCAATATCCAGGCCACACATCAAAATAAGAAAGAAACTAGGAAAATATGTCATCTTAATGCACAAGCTAAACAAACATCAATCAATTTATAAAGCTAACACAAAAGAATAAGAGGCTAAGTATTGTCAGGCTCCACTACGCAAACCCAAAAAAAATGGGTAGCTGAGCTCTACCCTTATACAACCTGGATTACAAATGAATAAATTACAATCAAGTAAGGAAATTCATGTTATGGGGGTCTTCATTCTTCTTTTCTTCTTTCTTCTTTTTTCTTTCTTCTTCCTTATTTTAGATGGTTGGAATGTTGTTGCTCCAAAGGCTTCACATGGTACATAAGATGTAATCTTATTACCAATGTTCATCCTAATCTTCCATAACAATCATTCCAAAATCTTAATTATAAAATTACATGAAAATGGGAAAAAGAAAATCTAACTAAAACCTGCAAAATAGAGATTAGCTAAACACAAGCCAAACAATCCCAAGCATGTATATACATAAATTGAACTTAGCTCCCTACACATGGGTAACTAAGTCCACCTGGCCTATTTTGGATTATGCATAGGGGTATAAGCACCTGACAAAAATAGTTATATTTTTATTACAATGCCCCTTAAGCACAATCCTCTGTAAAAGATAATGATTAGGCTAAAACATCCTACCTTTCAGTCTACGCACATGCACCCTAATATTCAGACTAAAAAATTATATCACAAAATAAAAAGTAAAGCATCAAACCATGCACCACCCTAACCTAAAGCTAGAAGTGGTGACTTAGCCTAATGTCCTTGCATTTAAGGTTTATGTGGTATGCTTAGCTAGGCTTTAAGATTGAAATTTTCTAAGTGTGAAAGTGTTCAACTTAGAGGGTGGTTTCATTTAAGTGATTTAATTGATTTAGGTTAATTTTATTTGATGATTTTATTTAGTTTGAATGAACCTACTTAATTACTAAGTTGTAAAGAGAGAGAAAAGAGAAGGGAACTTCTCTTTCCTTCCCTACCTTAAGTAATTTCTAAAGTAGGTTAATGATTTTCTTTAATGAATATTTCATTATGTGTTTTAATTTATCCTAAGTCTACATTTTCCCTAAACAAATCTATTCAAAAGAAAGACATTTTAAGATTAAGTAAAGTGAAATACTATCACAAAATACACAACACTTCATTTCTTTCTCAACATGTGTAACATGTATATGGATGAATTATGAATATTTATACATGCAAATGGAAGTATTTAGCACACCTTAATGATGAATGCTAAGAGAGTTTGTTTAAGAAAATTTGAAATGTTTCATGTTTGCATGATTTTAGTTAATTGAAAAGAGGGATTCTTTTATCCATTTTTCATATGCATATTTACAAGTATAAAAGACATAAGTGAGTACAACGCCATTATTAGCACTAGGGGTGTAAGGTATAAGACCTACTTAGGGCTACTTAAAACCTCACAACCCTATGGTTGTCCAGACTAATATACCACTTTTCTTAAATACATGTATATACAAAAGAAATGAATGGAAAAAAGAAAGATGCAAAAGTTTATATTTATTTGTTTTATTTGTTTATGCAATATACATGTGCAAGTGTGGATGTCCTTCTTAATTGATAACATATGGATAAATAGGAATGGATTTAAGCAAGTGTTGTATTCTTTTCAAATGAACTATATACTTTGCAAAATCCTATTCAAAACTATGATAAAAGAGAAGAAAAGAAAGACACACAATGCACATATTTATACTTTACTCACATGCAAGCTTATAAATAATTATAAGTAGCATACCTTTCATTTTGATATTTGATTTATAGGTTTTGAAAATAATTTTGGATTTAATAGTGATAATAGTCATTCATATTCTAACTTTATCCAAAAAATATGCAATTTGACATAAAGGAAACATTTCATTTTCAATTTAATTTTTAAAAGGCATGAATGCATGATTTTCATATGACATACACATTTAGCATGTTAGGAAAGAAATAAAGTGATGAATGCATGTAAATTCATTCACTCTAATTAATTCTTAAAAACAATCCTATGGAATAAGATTATTTAAAATAAATCAAAGTTGGTTTAAAGAGATTTTTGATTTTGTTTTAAGTTTGATTTTGATTTGAGAAGTGTGAGGTGAGTTTGCTGGTTCTAACCCATTCCCACATATGTTTGTTATTTTAATTTAATTTTTAGATGGTTAGATTAATTTTATGCTTTGGTTAGGTTAAGGCATAAATTATGTTCATTAATTACCCTTACCTACACCTCTTTAACATATTTAACCAAATAATTATGAGCCAATGTATGACATAAAACCATAAGGAATTTAAATCAGCAATGCATCCTAAGAAAGAAAGGTACCTAATGCAATTGGCTAACAATTAATGATTAATCAAGCTAAAGGGTTTAATTTAAGTACTTTCATAATCCTTCTCACACATATGGGTTAGAAATGATTTCCTTAAGCTACTTAGGTTATTGAACACCTAAGTATCTATCCAAGAAGGAATTGATTAAGTGATTAAGTTTCTAGATTAATTTGATTTTAAAATTTTGATTAATTAAGCCATTTATCAAAGTAATTAAATCATTTAATTAATTTGAACCTTAATTAGATCCTTATCCAAATGAAATAAACTTAGGGAAAAAGATTTGGGAAAGAACTCCTAATCTCATTCCCTAAGCACATTTACTATTCTAAGGTGATTAGTAAACTTAATTAATAAATTTATCACTATTTGAAAGATTAATTAATCATTTAATTGATTAAGAGAGTAATTAGGAATGAATCAAGCAATTCCCCTAATTAAATCATTAATAAATTCCAAGAAAATTAGGGGAGGTAGAAGTCATCCCACTAGATGCACATGAGAAGTTTAGAGAGTAATTATCATAATTACATTCTCAATAAAATCCAAATTCAGAAAATATCACCGTTCAAAATAAATTGAAATTAATTTTAGATTATTCCCCTTTGAATTACCTTCATAATGCATTTTAATTTGTATTTTTTTAATTTTTCTATGTCTAGTTATGAATATTTGAAGATTCATTGATTATCAATTAATTAAAACCCCTGATTATTAATTAATCCCATCGACGCCATATGGACTGCTAATGTAACACGCGCTTTCCACGTGGCACGACGGGATTGGTTATTTAAGTTGTCACATCCAAAGTTATGTTAGTAGCGACACGCTTTCTCCTTGACCCTCCGATCTCTCGTCCGATCAGAGATGGATGGTCAGGATCAAACCTGCGGTTCTTAAGGGATGAATGAGGGGATCCTATAAGGCTTAATCATGATCGTCCATCCAAAATGCATGGATGGATGGTCCATGATCCATCACTAAATTCTCCTACGGGAGAGGGCAACTGTCCACTCTTTCGGGCAAGATCTAAGCTTGATTGAGCTCGGATTGAACTCAAACTTTACCCACACCATATATGTGTAAGCATAAGTAAATCTAATGGTCAATTTCTTTTGAGATGAAAATTCTCTTCACAAATGACCACACACTCTCTATTCTAGGCTTAGTTTGAAGGCATACCTCACCATAGGCTATCACCGGCACTCCAACCCAGGTAGCTTTGTCTAGTAGAGACGAAGCCCTGTTGAAGATTTAAGGCTTTGGTATTGGGTAGATCCTTCTATTGACCAAGATGCTCCTCCTAAGCTTGCAGCCTTGGTCCAGACACCACCTCCTTACCTTTGAAGCATGGAAGAAGCCTTGGATCAACTCGATTGACTTCCCTGAGGGTGCTTGCAAGAGCAATTGGCTTGATATTGAGTATTGAGTGAGATGGAAATTCAAAGGAGCTCCCCTATTTTCAGTTTAAGGGAAACCAAAAATGGAGAAATGGAAGTAGCTCTAGGAGGCTTGGAAGAGCTTCCAATTGCTTTATCCGGCTTCCTTAGCTTCAGTCAAATGCAAGAGTCTATAAACAAAATGAAATTAGGGGGATTATATCTCCCCCAGGTGGATCGGATGACCGAGCTTAGAGATGTCATTTTGATCAAATTCATTCTATGCAATGGGTTTGTTAAGCCATTTAGGGTGGCATTTGATTCTATTTTGGATAGAGGAGGTAGTGGAGAAGTTGCCATATGCTTAATTGAGTGGAGGAGGATCCCATGTGCTCAATTTCTAAGTGGGTGATCGATTTGGCCATTGGGTTGGGTTTGGCTGACCCAAACCCATTAAGTCATGCACCATCTTCATTAGTGACCATTTGGTCCACTAAGAGGATGCCAAGTGTCCATGAAAAGGAATTGACCAAATTCCAAGTGGTTTTGATTTTGGGTTACCCTATGGCCTAGGGGTAAAATGGTTATTTGGCTTGGATTTCAGTTTGAATATGTTTGGTATGATTGAAAAATAGGTTGGGCCAAGTTTCAATGAGTTTGTAATTGATTTGATATGATTTGGCTCATGTTGACCTATTTAGGTCAAAATGGGTCAACTTGGGTCAAGTTGACCAATTGGTCAAATTGGGTCAAACCAAGGGTTGGGAAAAGTTCATATGACCATTTGAAATATTTTGGCATCATTGGTTTGGTTCAATTTGATTTATATTTAGATTTGGTTCATTTGATTTCATTTAGGTCAAATGGGTCAAGTTGACCAATTTGACCCATTTGACCTAAGTTAGGTCATGGGTTAGTTTAGGTTTGGTTGGTCATTTAGAAGTATTGGTATCCTTTTTTCCCAATCAATTTTGGTTTAATTTGATTTTAGCTCAATTTGACCTTTTAGGTCAAGTTGGGTTCATTGTCAATTGGGCTAGGTTAGGTTTAGTTGGCCAATTGAGGCTTTAGTCAAGTTCAACAAGTGATTTGGAATGAACTTGACCCGTTGGTTTCAATCAATTTGGCTTAGATCAAGTTTTGACACATTTTGACTTTTTTAGGTCAAGTTGGGTCAACTTTGGGTCAAGTGGCCAATTGGGCTAGGTTAGGCTCAAATGATGACTTGGTCAAGTTCAAACATTGATCATGAATTAGTTTTGATCAATGGTTTCAATCAATTTGGCCAATGGTGGATTTTGGCTAATTTAGGTTTCATTTTGGCTAAGTGTTGACTTGGTCAACTCTTAGGTTTGACTTGGTTTGACCCAATTTGAATGATTGATTATCTTATGATAATTATTGCTCACAATGTGAGGCTTAGATGGGCTTAGTTCAATCCAATTTGGTTAGGATTAGAATTTGGCTCATAAGGAGTACTTTAGGTCACTTTGGGTCAAGTGATACTAAGTGGGTCAAATGGCTTGGTCAAAGCTTGATTTGAGTTTGATTGAACTCACATATGGACTTATGATTGAAATATAAATCCATTTGCAAGTGGTTTGAATTCAAATGAATTTTGATTCATTTGATAATTTCAAGTTCAAAGGGTGAACATGAATTTGACTTGGGTTTGATTTTTGGATTTAGTTTTGGTTATTTGAATTTATGATTGAAGGATTGATTGAATCATGAAGAAAAATCAAGGATTTGGCAGACTTATATTTTCTTAAATAAAGTCAACATGATGTAGCTTACCGGCCATGTAGTAAGACCTACCGAACTAATAAGGTGCTCGTCGGTGTGCAATGGTCAAGTCAGGAAGAAGGCGTAGTAGACTTACATCCTCCTAAATAAGGAACCACTAGGGTGACATACTAGCGAGGGTAAGTACCAACTAAGCACTTGAGTGAGTCGCGAGGGGCATTATCCCAACTCAAAGTAGCCCGTGATAAAAGATATGTTATTTTATGTGGTTGTGTGTAGTTTGTCTTTGTGTTATGTTAATAAAGGATAGGACACCGGGTTCCTTACACCAACCATAAATACATCGTGGTAGATTCACAAGCAAAGATGTTTTCAATATGGAAGAGAATATTTGATTTGAAGAGGGATTTTTATTGATGATAAAGATTTTCAAACATTAATTTATGAATAATATTTTTTAAGTAAAGCTCATTGATTGGGAGCATCATGTACTCTTCTTTATGATTAATGAGTTCTATAAGGGTCAAGTGGGTTCAAATCCCATCCTCAAAACTAGCTAACTTGCAAAGCAGAGACTTGAATCTCTATACAACTTGAGGTTCTATCCTACCTTCCTTCAATAACCAACTTATTCATATATCTTGCTGATGAAGACTTTTGGGTGAAAGATCTTTAACAAATCAATTGAGAGTTCTCATGTTGTCACTTATCATCCAATGTTCTTTAATATTGGGATGAGAGTTTTGTTGATGGCTTCTGGCAAGCCATTTGCCCTCAGATAGTAGATGGCAGAATATCTCCAATCTATGTTGTGTCTCCAGGCAAAGCTATTGATTTTGGTGCTCTTAAATGCACCATTATCGCATATAATTTATCGAGGCACCCTGAACCTATGTACGATATGGTTCCTAAAAAAATTGGAGCACATACTGAGCTGTGACCTCTCTGAGTGGGATCGCCTCCGCCCACTTAGAAAAGTAGTCGGTGGCAGCTAGGATGAACCGATGACTCTTGAAAGAAGGATCATCGATCAGGCCCACTATGTCGATACCCTAACACTTAAATGGCCATGAGGCTAATGCAGGGTGTACAATGTTGGGCGATTCATGTAGGATCATACAGTGCACCTGACATTGGTGGCATCGCCTAGCTACATTCATGTAATCTGTGATCATCGACGGTCAGTAGTATCCTAGTCTCTTGATCTTGACTTTCATCTTCGTACCGGATTGACGAGCTTCACATAAATTTGTGTGTACCTCAATGATCTTACGGGCTTCATGTTTGTCCAAACAACGTAACCACATATGATTGAAGGACCACTAGTGCAAGGTGCCATCCATGAAAGCACCGAAAAGTACTCTCTACTTCACCTGATGTGCTAGGGACTTCTCTTGAGATAGTTTGCCTATATTTAGATAATCCATGAATGGTTTCCTCCAATCTGACTCATCATCCTTTTTGGCAACGATAATCACCCCTTCAAGATAGAGTCTCTCGATGAATTTAGTATCAATAAGGGATAAGACTTGTCTATTTTGTATCTTTATCGATATGGACTCATCTTCCAGACATGTCAACTCCTTGGCGAGCTTGCTAAAGCATGTTATGACATTTTCTGCTTGAGGAATCTTGTAAATGGTAACCTTTAGGATTTGGGCCAACAACTCTATAGTATACTTATGGTAATGATGGAGCTTAGGATTTAGAACCTTATAGGACCCAACGATTTGGTTGATGACCAATTAAGAATCCTCAAAGATGTTGATATTCGGATGCTTAGAGTAAGCATTGCACGGCAATCGAGCCTCATATTCAACTTCATTGTTGGTGCATGGATTGGACAGATGATATAAGAATTTCATTACATTATGTTCCGGAGTTAGGAGAACTATTTCTACCCCTACCTTTCCTGAGATAATAGATCATGGTTCTTCTCCCTATGATAGGAAGGCGCACCATCAAAGTACATCTCCCAATGGCGAATGCTAGTGTCCCCTATGTTCATAATTTGTTCATCAGGGAGGTCATCACTAAGTGGAGAGTCGACATGAAGTGGGTGTGATACTAAGAAATCTGCTAGTGCTTATCCTTTCACCGCACGGAGGGTATGAAAGTAATGTTGAACTGCGACAAAATCATGGACCAACATGCCAACCGTCTGGATAGCATCGGCCAAGTCATGAGATTTTATAATGGATTGATCCTAGAGATCAAGTTCACCTTATCAAAAAGCATGTAATGCCGTAGCTTTTGGGATGCAAAGATTAAAGCTAGGAATGCTTCTTGATAAGTGGATTGTTTGCCTCAGCGGAGATTAGATGACGGTTGAGGTAGTAGAGTGTGTTCTCTTTTCCTTTATCATTAGCTTGGGCCAACAAAGTGCAAAGGGAGTTATCTAATGAAACAGTGTAGAGGATGGATGACTTGCCTGGGATAGGGGATGCTAGAACTGGCGGCATCATCAAGTAGTGATTGATGTCATCAAAGGCATGTTGACACTTGTCAACCCACTTGAACTTGGCATCCTTTTTGATAAGTGCTGAAAATGACTGGCACCTTCTGATAGGTTGGATATGAAGCATCTAGATATGCCAACCGCCCTTGAAATGATCTGAGTTGAGTTATACTTTTAGGGTGGCATTTCTAATATCACTTTGATCTTCTCGAATCAATTTCAATTCCTCGGTGTCAGAAAACAAACCCAAGGAATTTCCCTGAAGCTACTTTAAATGCACACTTCAGGGGGTTCATTTTGAGGTTAATTGTCTTAACCGTTTGAAAACTACTCTAAAGCAAAGAGATGGTCATCCATTTCTTTACTTTTGACTACTAGATCATCGACATAACATTCGACTTGATGATGAATGAGTTCATTAAAGATTTAAGTTATGGACCACTGGTAGGTAGCACTGACATTTTTAAGGTTGGAAGATACGACCCTATAACAAAAGAATATGATCGGAGTTTGAAAAAATAGTGTTTCTTTCATCCTTAGGGGCCATCTTTATTTAGTTATATCTAGATGAGCCATCCATGAAGGAGAAGAATGCATGAGATGAGGTAATTGTGGTGAAATATTATTACCTTCATCTATCCCTTTTGGAAAGAAATAAATGAAAATAGAAATATATATCTTGTTGGGACACTACGTAGATCTACAGATGTTCTTATTAAGGTGATTGGGTACGACATTGAGGAGAGGTGTGCTATCTCAAAAAATAGAAGTGACCACCCTAAAATAGACCTAATCACCTTAATAAGGACTCGTAAGGACTATGGGTCTTGGAATATACCAGAGATTCTTCCCCTACTTTACATGAAAAAGTAAAGTAGGGTTTATTTTAAATTGGGTTCGTTAAGTTCCCTACAGGGGCAAGCCCCATAGTTAATTACATCCTAAGGAAGGGGATTCCTTAATAATACTCTTGATTAAGGTAAATGATCATTATCTCCAAAGATTTCAATAAGTGAGACTATCAATTGATTAATTTTTTTAGCAAATCAAGTAGGGTCGATCAAGAGGAGGGAGTTCTTATTAAAACCAAATAAAGATAAGTAGGGGATGCTTAGGATACTAGGAAGCCTAGTAAGCATCCCAAATTATCCTATGGTTGGGCTTTATGTGTTTGAAATTGATTTATTTGTTTGAGTTAAATTTTTATTAGAAATTTATGAGTTATAATTCCACAATACAAGGTCATGGAAGATGCTTAAGAGGTGAGGATTTATGCTTATGGCCCATATAAGGGAGAAGCAATCTCAGAACCTAAATTTAGGGAGCTTTGGCGAGGGCCAAAAGCATGACCTAAATCTAAGGTGAAAATGGGTATTTAGTTCATCTCCACAAGAGAGGATGAACCACCTGACTGCTTGGACTTACAATCGCCTAGGGGTGGCCGCTAACTAACTCCTCCTATGGTTTTAAAATACATGTAGGCAAGTCATATGCTTTATACAAATTAGCTGGGCTGTTATTTATTTAGAAAGAGGCTAAGTCCTTAAACTCACTCCCTAATAGACTAGATCATATAAGGCATGAAAAATGACCTAGATCTAATGCAAATTTTTCATATATTTTATTTTTATTTTTGGACAATCATTTGACTCAGGCTATAGGATTCATATGCCTAATGCATGATAAATAAGATTATGGGCCAAAATTAATGAAAAAGGAGGTGAGTTTCCATCACGGCTCTCAAAGGTCAAGATAAGTTCACTAGCATGGGTGGAAACCCTCCAAATCAAGAGTGAAATAATATGCTTTTATGCATGATGTAAGAAAAGTAATACTCATTCAGCTAAAGGGTTGCTAATTATTTTATCTTGATTTATAACTTAGGCTTTAGATGAGGTTATGAGTTATTTATTTTTTTAATTTGAATTGATTAGTTGGATAGAAAATTTATTTTTCCTAAGAGCCTAGTTGTCGTCCAGGCCATACATCAAAGCAAGGAAGAAACTAGGAAAAAATATCATCTTAATGCAAGTTAAACAAACATCAACAAATTTATAAAACTAGCATAAAAGAATAAGAGGCCATTTGTGGTCAGGCACCACCATACAAACCCAAAAACAAATTGGGTAGCCAAGCTCTACCCTTATATAACCTGAATTACAAATGAACAAATTACAACCAAGTTAGGAAATTCATGTTATGGGGGCTCTTCATTCTTCTTTCTTCTTTCTTTCTTTTGGATGGTTGGAATGTGGATGCTCCAAAGACTTCACATGGTACATAAGATGTAATCTTATGACCAATGTTCATCCTAATCCCCCATAATAATCATTCAAAAATTTTAATTGTAAAATTACATGAAAAGGGAAAGAGTAAATTTAACTAAAACCTGCAAAATAGAGATTAGCTAAACACACCACACATCCCATGTATATATATAAATTGGACTTAGCACACATGGGTAACTAAGTCCACCTATTGGATTATGTTTAGGTATAAGCATCGCACAAAAAATTTTATATTTTTATTACATCCCTTAAGCACAATCCTACAGAGAAAATGATTAGACTAAATCATCCTACCATTCAGTCTATGCACATACACCCTAACATCCAAAATAAAAATGAACATCAAACCATCCACCGCCCTAACCTGAAGCTAGAAAAGGTGACTTAGCCTAATGTGTGTGCTATTTAAGGTTTTTGTGGTATGCTTAGCTAGGCTTTAAGGTTTATATTTTCTAAGTGTGAAAATGTTCAACTTAGAGAGTGGTTTTATTTAAATTATTTAGTTGATTTGGATTAATTTTATTTGATGATTTTGTTTGGTTTAAATGAACCTACTTAATTATTAAAGGTTGTAAAGAGAAGAAAAAGAGAAGAGAACTTCTCTTTCTTCCCTACCTTGAGTGATTTCTAAAGTAGGTTAATGTTTCTTCTTTAGTTAATGTTTTATTATATACTTTAATTAATCCTAAGTTCAGATTTTTCCTAAACAAATGTATTCAGAGAGAAAGATATTTTAAGATTAAGTAAAGTGAAATACTATCACAAAACACACATCACTTCATTTATTTCCCAACATGTAAAACATGCATATCGATGAACCTAAACATATCTACACATGCAAACGGGAATGTTTAGCACACTTTATGATGAATGCTAAGTGATGTTACTTAAGAAAGTTTGGATGCTTTATGTGCATGATTTTCATTAAGTAGAAAAAAGGGATTCACTTATCCATTTTCATATGCACACTTATATGTATAAAAGCATAAGTGAGTCTGATTATTAGCATCGGGGTGTAAGTAGACCTTATACTTAAGCCTAATTGTCCAGACTAATATACCACTTTCCTTAAATACACATGCATGTACAAAAGAAATGAATGGAAAAGAAGAAAGATGCAAAGTTTATGTTTGTTTGATTTTTGGTTTGTTTATGCAATTTATATGTGTAACTATAGATATCCCTCTTAATTAATAGCATAGGGATGAATAGGAATGGATTTAAACAAGTGTTGTGTTCTTTTCAAATGAACTATACACTTTGTAAATCCTATTCAAAATTATGCTAAAAGAGAAGAGAAGGGAAGTCACATAATGCATAATTTTTATATTTTATTCACATGCAAGCCTATAAATAATTATAAGTAGCACACGTTTTAGTTTTGATAATTGATTTATAAGCTTTGAAAATAATTTTAGATTTAATAGTGATAATAGTAATTCATATTTTTATTTTAGCCAAAACATGCAATTTGACATAAAAGAAATATTTCATTTTTAATTTGATTTTTAAAAAGCATAAATGCATGAATTTCATATGACATACACATTTAGCATATTAAGAAAGAAATAATGTGATGAAAGCAATGTAAATTCATTCACCCTAATTAATTCCAAAAGATAATCTTATGCATAAGATTATTTAAAGTAAATCAAATTTGTTCTAAGGAGACTTTGGATTTTGTTTGAGTTTGATTTCAATTTGAGAAATGTGAGGTGAGTTTGCTGGTCCTAACCCATTCCACATATGTATATTATTTTTGTTTAATTTTTATGTGATTAGATTAATTTTATATTTTGGTTAGGTTAAGGTGTACATTAAGTGTATTAATTATCTTACCTACACCGCCTTAACATATTTAATCACATAATTATGAGCCAATGATATGAAATAAAATCACACAAGGAATTAAAATCAGTAATGCACCTAAGAAAGAAAGGGCCTAATGAAATTGGCTCACAATTAATGATTAATTAAGCTAAAGGGTTTAATTTAAGTACTTTCATATCCCTTCCCACACATGTGGGTTGGATTTTGATTTTTTAAGCCACTTAGGTTATTGAACACCTAAGCATCTACCCAAGATGAATTGGTTAAGTTTTGGAATGTTTTGATTTTAAAATTAAATTAATTAAGCAAGTGATTAGGGATTAACCATTAATTAAGTTTAGATTAAGGAAGTAAAGGGGTTTAGGGAATGACTTAGAGGAAATTCCCCAAATCCATTCCATAAACCTCTTCTCTACTTAAGCAAGGCATAAATAACTTAATAAAGGGATTAAACCACTATTCATATGCTTAATTACCCTTAATTACATAAATAGAGTAATTAAGGATTCATAAATTGATCTCCCTAATTAACCATCAATAAATCCAAAGAAAATTAGGGGAGTTAGAGGTCATCCCCCTAAATGGACATGAGAAGTTTGAATTAATCAGTGGGATAATTAGGGAGTAATTAGGTATTAAGTTTTCATTAAACCCCTAATTAAGGAAAATCTACTACTCAAAATCCATTAGAAATAATTTTAGATTCTTCTACTAAGAAATATCTTTACAGTGCATTTTACTTTATATTTTTATGATTTTTCTAGAATTAGTTATGCAATTATGAAGATTGTGCCATTAAGAATAATTAATTAAATCCTAATTAAATAGCTAATCTCATTGGCGCCACGTGGAGGCTGATGCGGAGTGCGCTTTCCATGTGGCATGATGGGAGGCCGAAGTTATCACATCGTGGCAGGTCTACGTGCTCTCCATCCGTTTGATCAAAGATCGGACGACTGAGATCAAACCTGCGGTTCTTAAGGGATTAATCTGTGGATCCCATGCGTCTTGATCATGGTCATCAATCCAAAATGCGTGGATGGACGACCCATGACCTGTCCTTGAGCTCACTTGTAGGAAAGGGGAACCGTCCACCTTCTATGGCATGATCCGAGCTTAATTGAGCTCAGATTGAGCTCAAACTTTACCCACACCATCTAAGAGTAAAGGGGAGAAGATCTAACGGTCAAATTCTCATGAGGTGAAAATTTCTTTCACAAAGGACCACACCCTCTCTACTTTAAGCTGGGTTGAAGGCATACCTGGGAGGCTATCTGCGCTCAAATTATTGAGGTAGCTTCATCTAGTGAAGGCAAGCCCAGTTGAAAGATTTGGTGGTTGAGTTGATCTCCTATGGACCAAGCTCTCCTTCAATTGGGCTCGACCTTGATCAAAGTCCATTCCCCCTTGCCTTGAGAACTTGGATGAAGCTTGGAGTGAGTTTGATTGAGTCCTCTAAAGAAGCTTGCATGATAAATTGGCTTGAGTTTGAGTATTGAATCAATTGGAAAATCGAAGGAGCTCCCCTATTTTCAGTCAAAGAAAACCGAAAATGGAGAATTGGAATTCACTCTAGAAGCTTGGGGAGACTTGCAAATGCTTGCTCTGAGTTCCCTTAGCTCAATCAAGTGTGTGTTTGTTTAATTCAAATGAAATTAGAGGGAGTATATCTCCTTCTAGGTGAATCGAATGGTCGTAAGCTTCATTACCATTTTGATCCAATACACCCTATTCAATGGGTTGGTTAGGCTGTTAGGAGTGGCATGGCATTCAGTTTGGCCAGAGAAGGTAGTGGAGGAGTTTGCCATGTGCAAAATAAGGTGAAGGAAGAATCCCATGTGCTCATTTTCATGGGGGAGGTTAGTTTTGACCTTGGGTTGGGTTTGGCTAACCCAAACTCAATGGGTCATGTGCACCATGTCCATTAGTGACTATTTGGTCCACTAAGAGGATGTCAGTGTCCATGAAAAGGAATTGACCAAATTCTAAATGGTTTTGATTTTAGGTTACCCTATGGCCTAGGGGCAAAATGGTCATTTGGCTTGGATTTCAGTTTAAGTATGTTTGGTGTGATTGAAAATGGGTTGGGCCAAGTTTCAATGAATTTGGAGTTGATTTGATGTGATTTGGCTCATGTCGACCAATTTAGGTCAAATGGGTCAACTTGGGTCTAGTTGACCAATTGACAAATTGGGTCAAACCAAGGGTTGGGTCAAGTTCATATGACCATTTGAAATATTTTGGCATCATTAGTTTGGTTCAATTTTGTTTATATTTAGTTTTGGTTCAATTGAGTTCACTTAGGTCAAATGGGTCAAGTTGACCAATTTGACCCATTTGACCTATTTGGGTTGGGTTATGGGTTGGTTTAGATCTAGTTGGTCATTTGAAATGCATTGGTATCTTTATTTCCAATCAACTTTGGTTTAATTTGATTTTGGCTCAATATGACCTTTTAGGTCAAGTTGGGTTCATGGTCAATTGGGCTAGGTTGGGTCTAGTTGGTCAATTGAGGCTTTGGTCAAGTTCAACAAGTGAGTTGGAATGAACTTGACCCATTGGTTTCAATCAATTTGGCTTAGATCAAGTTTTAACATTTTGACTTTTTAGGTCAAGTTGGATCAACTTGGGCCAATTGGGTTAGGCTTAAATGTTGACTTCAAATTGATCATGAATGACCTTAGATCAATGGTTTCAATAAATTTGGCCTATGGTGAATTTTGGCTAGTTTGGGTTTCATTTTGGCTAAGTGTTGACTTGGTCAACTCTTAGGTTTGACTTGGTTTGACCCAATTTGAGTGATTGATCATCTCATGATGATTGTTGATCATGATGAGAGACTTAGGTGGGCTTAGTTCAATCAAATTTGGTTAGGATTAGAATTTGGCTCATAAGGGGTACTTTAGGTCACTTTGGATCAACTGAGCCTAAGTGGGTCAAATAGCTTGGTAAAAGCTTGATTTGAGTTTTATTGAACTCACATATGGACTTATGATTGAAATATAAATCCATTTACAAGTGGTTTGAGGTCAAATGAGTTTTGATTTATTTGACAATTTCAAGTTCAAAAGGTGAACATGAGTTTGACTTCGGCTTAATTTTTGGATTTAGTTTTGATTTGATGATTGAAGTTTATGTTTATATTTGGATTCATAATTAAAGGATTGATTGAATCATGAATAAAAATCAAGGGTTTGGATTGATTTAGTTTGATTTGGCTAAGTTCAAGAATTTGACTTGAAAGGCTTAGGTTGAATTTTGATTGAATTTGAGTTAGAGTTTTGAATTTATTTTTGGTTATTTGAATTTATATTTCATTTATATTTGTGAATATAAATGAAAATATTAATGGGTTATGAGAAATTTCTTGAATTTGAAGTGATTTTGATTTGACTTAGGCTAAGTCCATAAGAATGGATCCAAGGGCTTAGGAAAGATTTTTTTGGATTTGAGTTTTAAATTTAGTTTGATTTTTTTGAATTTATATTTCATTTGTATATATGTGAATATAAATGAGAATATAAATGGGTTGTGAGAAATTTTTTTGAATTTGAAGTGATTTTGATTTGACTTAGGCTAAGTCCATAAGAAGGGATCCAAGGGCTTAGGAAAGATTTTTTGAATTTGGAATTTCAACCATAAGCTTCAATCACTTGGAATTGATTTGAGTTTGAGAAAATCAATCAAGTTAGAATTGATTTAAGTTTTGATGTTGATTTGATTTGGAGTTTGACTTTGAAAGGAGGAAGTGAGGATTGGTTCAAGCTAAGGGATAGGCAAATTTTCCTAGCACCCTTAAGGCATGACCTATACCTATGGCTAACTCTTCTAAGTCTCTGGGGATAGGTTGAGTGTTCACCTAATCACTAGAAGTGTCTTAAGACTAAGGAACTCTTAAGGTCTAAGAGAATTCTATGTCTAAGATGGAAGGATTGAGAGCTCATCATAAAAATGAGATCAACAAAGGGAGCCCAATAGGTGTGGTGTGACTGACAAGGTGCATCGCACATGTTGGTGTTAACCGAAATGATCAACAACAGCATCACAAGCATAAAATGATCTACTCACAGGTGTAGAAGAATCTAGAGCTTAGTGCAATGTGACTCTACTCATGTCTAGAAAGAATCTAGAGCTTAGTGCAATGTGACTCTACTCATGTCAAAGACATAAGAGAGTAAAGGAGGAATCCACTAGGGACTGAGTATGTGAACCTTCCACTGGGAAAGAGGTTCAAGTCATTCACAAGGGGATGAAAGATTTGATTTGATTTTGAATCTCATGGGGAGAAATTGATTTGTTTGATTATTTAGTTATGTTTGTTTCAACTCTATTGGGGATAGAGGTTGAATTTATTTGTTTCAACTTTTATTCCATTGAGGGAGTTAAAGGAATTTATTTTGTTTGTTTAGTTGTATTTGATTATTTTGGGTTTTAGATTTTGGATTTTTGAATAGATGAATCCTATTGGTTTGTGATATACTGTACTGAGTAGGGACCATGATGGCCTTGGTCTACATTAGATTTACCAATCCAAAGGGGTAGTTTACTAACTACGTAGTAGGACTAACCAACCAAAGGAGTGCCTTTCAGTGTGTAGCAACTGTACTAGGAGGAAAGCATAGTAGACTTACATCCTCCAAAGTAGGGAGCAGTCGTTGGGGTGATTCATTGGCAAGGCAACAGATTGGACCCAACCTAGGGCTGAGTATTGAGTGAATGCCGCTGAGGGACTTAGATCAGCTTAAAAATAGTCAAGATTAGTTTCATTTTATTTTTTTTTTTTTTGATGGATCTCATTAATTTACGATGGATCACATTGAGTAGGGACCATGATGGCCTTGAGCTTACTCAGGTTTACCAATCCAAAGGGAGTAGCTTCTTGATGGGGAGAACTATCCAAGCAAAGGAGTGTTTTTTAGTTTACAGTGGTCGATTCAGGGAAGAAAGCTAGTAGACTCACATCTTCTATTATAAAAGACCATTAGGATGATCAATTGCTTTGTGCAACAAATCGAACCCGACCTAGGGCTGCCCGTCAGTTTGCAATAATCTTGCTAGAAAGAATGCATAGTAGACTTACATCTTACAAAGTGAAATGACCGCCGAGGTAACCTGCTTATGGCAAACAGATTGGACCTGACTTAAGGGCGACTACGGAGTGAGTGCCAACCCAGGGACTTATCTCAATTCAGGTAGTTAGATAATTACTATAGGGAGTTATGTAGAAACTGCCCTAAAGATAGAATGCCTGTTGGGAAAAAGTGGCTCTTTGGGGGCTTGAATTCTTAATCTACATGTGAATTTATTTATTTATTTTGTTTGATTTATTGTGGACCCAGTTAGTTTACGAGAGATCAAACTGAGAAGGAACTTAAATCAGCCTAGACCTATCTCAAATTTACTGAACCAAGGGAGAATCTGTGCATCTGTTGAACAAATTCTTCAACCACAGGGGTGACTACCAGGAAAGGGGGACTATCCAATCCTAGAGTAACCCAGGTAATAAATGGGGTCGCAAAGGATGTGATCTAAATAGAGTGTCGACAAGGAATGGGGCCACTAAAGGCTTGATCCAAAACTAGAGAAGATGACATGGCTAGTCATATATGAAATAGGTATTGGTGCCCAACTCCAAAAGCTATGGAACTCACATCTGCCAAGAGTGGTGTATCCACCAGGTGAGTCACTGTAAGCATAATGAACATCAACCAATCTACGGTGCCCATCGGTTTGCGACAATCAGCCTAAAAAGAAAGCTCAGGGACTCACATCTTCCTATGCGATTGTGGGATAGTCTATCTTTGGCGATGGGCTATTGACCTAGGTGACTCGAGTGAATGCCACTTGGGGACTTCTATCAACTCAAAAGTAGTCAGGAGGAAAGGAACCTCTGGGGAACTAACCCTAAACCTTGAACATACTCAACCTAGTTAGTACATGATGGCTAGTTCAAGAAGAAAGCTCGAGGACTCACATCTTCTTAAATGAAGTCAACATGAGGTAGCTTACTGGTTGCACAGTTAAGTCTACCAAACTAACAAGGTGCTCATTGGATGGCAATGATCAAGTTAGGAAGAAAGCGTGAGGACTTACATTCACCCAACCAAGTGACCACTAGGGTGATAGACTAGCGAGGTAGTATGCCACCCGACGTAGAGCAGCTAATGAGTGAGTGCCACAGGGGGATTGCTCCCACGTCAAAATATCCTGAGATAAAAGATATGTGTTTATGTTGTGAAAGAGAGATGATGCCTCTTAGGTTCTCTTACACCTATCATAAAATGTCATGGCAGATTCGTAAGACAAATAAACAATGATTCAAAAGAAGATAAGATTTTGATGAAATGGAATCAAATTTTGTTCTTTTATTTATAATTATTTTCAAACATGTTTTATGAGTAATATTTCTTCAAATAGAGCCATTAATTGGAAGCATCAGGTGTTCCCCTTTACAATCAATGAGCTGATAGGATCCTCCTTGGTAGGCCTTCTCTATGATATAGGGGCCTTCCCAGGTGGGTTCAAACTTGCCTCCCATCTTTTGACAAGAAATAATTGGTCTCCTAAGGACCAACACAAGTTCTCCTACTTGAAAAGACCTATGGCAGACCAGCTTGTTGTGAGCTTGAATCATTTTATCTTTGTACAACTCGAGGTTCTAGCATGCCCGTAGGTGTCTCTCCTCCAAACCTTCAAGCTCTTCTAACAGCAACTTTACATTCTGTTCTATAGTTATCTTGCTACACAATGCTATCCTTAGTGATGGAAGTTGAATTTCTAAAGCTATAATGGCTTCAGGCCCATACACAAAGGAAAATAGGGTAGATTGAGTTGGGGTTCTGTATGTGGTGTGGTAGGCCCATAATTCTTCAACCAACTACTCATTCCACTGTCACTTTTTGTTGTCAAGTGTCTTCTTTAATATATGGATGAGAGTTTTGTTGAATGCTTCTGCTAAGCCATTTTCTCCGGGGTAGTAGATGGTGGAGTATCTCCAATCTATACCGTGTCTAATGGCAAAGTTGTTGATCTTGGAGCTTTTGAAAGCAGTACCATTATCGGATATAATTTATCGAGGCACCCTGAACCTATATATGATATGGTTAAGAGTGTGCATTCGGTCGGATTGGATGGGTGGGTTTTTTAATTTGCTAATTCGTTCGGTTTGAAATTCAAAATATGAAAATTTGATCCGTATAATATTTAATATAATCCAAACCAATCCAATCCAAAAAAACATTTGGATTTTCGGTTCAGTTTTTAAAAAATTGAAAATAATAAAAATGAAAAACCATATAAATATTCTTTGCACTCCATATTATTTCTACTAATTATCCTAGCACAAAAAATCATTCAACACAATAGATCACAAGAAATAAAATTGATTTCTCGATGCTAACATGACTTTCTAGGTTTTATTTTACCGAATCATAACTTCGTTATGTTATGCATAAATTTATAATCAACATAATCCTAATACCTCCTTTAATTTAAAACAAACTAAGCAATATTTTCTTATTCTTTAAGATTTCACTAAAACATTATTAAGGCTAGCTATCTCCTGAACTTTCCAAAATGCAAAATATCTATATATAAGAATACCTAAATATGAATATGAATACATTACATATATCTTATGAAAAAATACAGTTCATACAAAGATAATCATTTCAAATGAAAGATCATGAAGTTACTTTCTTAAGAGCTCATGAAACATGACAAAGAATATCTTGGAAGAGTTGCATATACATGCAGCATCATTGTTATCCATTAGCTAAACAACATAAAAAATAATTGAAAGTTAGAACAAATATCATAAAATAATCCATTACTCCATTATTTTACATAGCAATAACAAAAACTCGCTCTGAATAGTAAACAACTCCAACTCAAGTCTCCAAAGTAGAAAACACTAAATAAAAGAATCCATGAGAATCGAGATAAAACCGCTTGTTGAATGCTATTCGACAGACAGCCACCGAATCCATGAACGAGAATCAAGATCCGCGACAGAGCCGAGAAAAACTTAGAGAAGAAGGAGAAGCACACCTGCTGGTTCGCGAGATAATGAAGGTGAGAAGAAGAGAAGTGAATAGATGACAGAACAAAACATGACAACTACAACAAAGTCGGTGGTGCGTTGAACAGTCGAACTAGAAGTAGAGAGAACCGACCCAGCCGCGGGGATTGCCTTTGGCTGCTTTTCGCCTCCCTAATCGCTTTTGGGTTTGGCCCTAGCCTAGGATTTGTAATATCCGATTTCTATTTTTTGCATGGGGCAGGACAGGTGCTGGACGGGGGGAGTCGGAGTTCGACTGACGGACTCAACTAAGCGCTAAATTTCAAATTTTCAATTTTTTTGGATTATAAATTTTTAAATCCAATCCATAACCCCAAAACCAAATTTACCTAAAATTAAATTCGAAATCCAAAATAAAATTAAAAAATTGATCCAATTTTAAAATTTTGGTTCGATTTTAATCAAATTTTTGGTTTAAACTAAATTTTGCACAGCCCTAGATATGGTTCTTAAAAAATTGAAGCACATGCTGAGCTATGACCTCTCTGAGTGGGATTACTTTCACCCACTTGGAAAAGTAGTCGATAGCGGCTAAGATGAACCGGTGACCCTTGGAAGAAGGAGGATCGATCGGACCTGCAATGTCAGTACCCCAACACTCAAATGGCTATGAAGCTAATGTAAGGTGTAGAATGTTAGGTGATTGATGTAAGACCACACCGTGTACCTGACACTGATGACATTTCCTAGCTATATCCATGCAGTCTGTAATCATCGAAGGCCAGTAGTATCCTAGTCTCTTGATCTTTGCTTCATCTTTGGAGCAGATTGATGTGCTTAGTATAAACCTGAATGTACCTCGTTTACAATGCCACATGCTTTGTGTTTATCTAAACAACATAACCACATTTAGTCAAAAGATCGTCGGTATATGGTGCCATCAACGAAAGTGTAGGAGAGAGCTCTCTGCTTCACCTGATGGGCTTGTGACTTCTCTTGAGGCAGTTTGCCATGTTCAGATAGTCTATTAATGGTTGCCTCCAATCCAGCTCCTCATCTTTTTTGGCAACGACAACCTCCCCTTTAGGAGAAAGTCTTTCGATGAGTTCAGCATCAAGAAAGGATATGACTTGTCTATTTTGGACCCTTATTGGAATGGACTCATCTTTCAGACATGTCAATTCTTTGGCAAGTTTGGCTAAAGCATCTATTGTTGTGTTCTCTCCCGAGGAACCTTATAGATGTTGACCTCAGGGATCTGAGCCAACAACTTCATGGTATACTCACGAAAATGACGAAGCTTGGGTTTGAGAACCTTGTAAGACCCGATGATTTGGTTGATGACCAACTAAGAATTCACACAGATGTTGATGCTCTTGACACACACTATGATGGCTAACTCCAGGACAATCAAAGCCTCATACTAGGCTTCATTGTTAGTGCAGAGAATGGATAGATAGTTTGAGAATCTCATCACATCATGGTCTGGAGTTAATAGAACTATTCTTACCCCTATCTTTTCTGGAAGAGTAGATCGTGGTGCTTCCCCTTTAGGAAATGAAGCACCATCAAAATACATCTCCCAATGGTAATTGTCAACCTCCCATAAGTTCATGATTTGTTCATCAGGGAGGTCGTTTCTAATAGGAGAATCAGCAGGAAGTGGGTGTGCTGCTAAGAAATCCACTAATGCTTATCCTTTCATCGCACGGAGGGGTATAAATGTGATATCAAACTATGAATGAATCATGGACCAGCATGCCAAACATCTGAATAGCGTTGGTCATGTCATGAGATACTGTAGTGGATTGGTTCTGAAAATCAAGTTCACTTTATGAGAAAGCATATAGTGTCATAGCTTTTGGGATGCAAAGATTAAAGCTAGACAATGTTTCTCAATAGGTGGATAGTTTCGCTTCAGTAGGAATTATATGACATTTGAGATAGTAGAGAGCACTCTCCTTCCCTTCGTCATTGGCTTGGGCCAACAGAGCATTGAGAGAGTCATCCAATGCAGCAGTGTAGAGGATGAGTGGCCTGCCCGGGATAGGGGCTGCTAGAACTAGTGGCTTCACCAAATATTGTTTGATATCTTCAAAGGCATGCTAGAACTTGTTATCCCTCTTGAATTTGGCATCCTTTTGGCAAGTTCTAAAAATGGATTGCATCTCTCCGATAGTTGGAGATAAAGCATCTCAGATATGCCAACCATCTTGGAAAGATCTGAGTTGAGTTAATCTTTTAGGGGTAGCATTTATAAGATAGCTTTAATCTTTTACGATCTATTCCCGGTGTCAAACAAACCCAAAGAATTTCCATGCTACTCAATGCACACTTCAAATTCATTTTGAGGTTATATTGTCTTAACCATTCAAAACTACTCTCAAGTCAAAAGGTGGTCTTCCTTTTCTCTTTTTTTACTAGATCATCAATGTAGTCAACGATGATGGATGAGTTCATTGAAGATGAGTCATGGCGTTGGTATGTAGCACCCGACATTTTTAAGGCTGAAAGGTATGACCTTATAATAATAAATTCTGATCGGGGTTCAAAAAGTAGTGTTTCTTTCATCCTCATAACCATCTTGATTTGGTTGTAGCTAGATGACCCATCTATAAAGGAGAAGACTACATGATATGAGGCAATGTCCACTATTAATTCTAGTATAGGAAGAAACTCATCCTTAGGACATGCCTTCTTTAAGTCCTAAAATCAATGCATATGTGAATTTGATCATTTTATTCTTAACTAGCACGACACTGGCTAACCAGGTAGGTTATATTTCTTCCCTGATAAAACTAGCATTGATCAATTTCTTGACTTCAAAATGACCTGTTGTTCAATTTCTAATCACATGCATCTAAGAGCTTGCTTGATAGGGTTAGCTGATCTATTGCTAGTTTGTGGGCTATGTCGAGATAATCGCATTTCTTCATAACTCCATGCAAAGTAGTCCTTAAACTCACCTAACCTAACTAAGTCATTGGTTTCTTCTTCTTCATTCACAATGAATTGATGTATGTCGGGGAATTTTTTCTTCTATCCCGAGGTTGATTAGTTTAAGCTTGTCAATTATTGAATGGATCCCCTCAAATTCTGGTGGTGCATTCTTGATTTGGAGATCATCTAGATCATCTGAAGTTTCTAGACATATTTCCTCATAAGAATTGGTATGGTTTGAGAAAAACTTATCAGACTCCAATTGATTGGTAACAACTAAGCAATAATCATCATCATCAAATGGACCCAAATCCTAGTCTTGATTGTGCTCCTATCTGTTGTTCCATACTTAGTATTACATGTGCTTAGACCATGTATAAGGAATTAAACCTTTCTTTGCAAGATTAAGAACACAAGGTGAATGCCAATCAAAAGGCAATTCCATTAATTCTTTATATGAATCTTCCTTAAGTTCTACATCAACTTCAAGACTTGAGGATGATGATCCCAAATAGAATCTCTTGGGCTTCACATTAATGGAAGACTTAGGGGCTTCTTAACTACTAAACCTTCAGCTTTTTGAGATGAAAGTGAGGTTAGAGCTAAGGTATATCTGTTGTCTAATATTTCACATAAAGTTGATTCGAATACTTTGCTTTGTATGGAGGCCTAATCTTCATCACTGTCCAGCTTGAGTGTCACCTCCAATGAAACCCACTAAGAGGGGTTGGCTGGTATACTAATCACATTAGACTCATCCTCCGAGCTGGATACCAAATCTATGTGAATAGTAAGGGTACTCCTATGAACTTGAACATAACCCCTATTGGCTGATGGCCAACCAGGAGGTTTTTTTACCTCTGGGACTACCTCTATTTTTGCCTCTGCCTCTACCTGGTGGAAGTCGAGTCATCCTACATGTCCATATGATGGAATGAACTGTGAGTGGAATGTGATACGCGGCTCTACTTCTTCCTCAATTTCTTTTTCTTGTTCACTTGGACTTTTATTTTTCTTTTGCATTTGCATTTGAATTTTGACCAAGTTCATGAGAAAGGGTGTTTTGAGGAAGATAGTAGGTCGCATCCTCATATATCTCAATCTCTCTGACTGAAAATGGCTTTTCATCTCCTTTGACACAGTATTTAATCTCATCCTTTCTAAACTTGATGCACTGACGGAGGGAGGATGGAATCATCTTGTTCTGATGTATCCAAGGCCTACCGAGCAAAGAAGTGAATGAAGTATTCAAATCAATTATGTAAAATTTGGCTTTAGTCTTCTAGTCACCTATCTCCAAAGGTAACACTATGGAACCTAAAGCCCTCTCACCTTGTTCATTGAATCCTCTCAACATCATTTGATCTCCTTGGAGTGTGGAGATGTCGATCCTCAAATAGGCAAGGGTCTTTAGACTCATAATGTTCATCGATGGACTTGGATCGATGTGAACTCTAGCAAGTTTGAATCTGCCCATGTCCACTGTGATGTAGAGAGGACGGTTGTGCTCCATGTCCTCCAGAAGAAGGTCTTCATCTATGAAAGTGATCCCCTGAGCTTCTTTGGAATAATGTGCTTCCTCTCCAACATCGATCAATTGAGCTAAGCATATTTCAGGATCAAGGAGAGCCTTGGTTAGTGATTCTCTCATCTCTTTGGATAAGATAAATGCATTGTATATGGTTAGCTTAGATGAAAAATTTCTTAAGTGAGAGAGGATATTGTAGTCCACCTTGGGCTGATCCTCCACAAGCATATCCAAGGGTGGAGCATCCTATAGAGGTGCTTCTCGATCATCTGAATCAATGACTTGTTTTTGTCTATCTTGAGGTGCTACCCTAGGAGGTTGAACATTGCCACTGGAGGTTGACT
Organism: Cymbidium sinense; assembly: GCA_021442155.1. Classification (NCBI taxonomy): domain Eukaryota; kingdom Viridiplantae; phylum Streptophyta; class Magnoliopsida; order Asparagales; family Orchidaceae; genus Cymbidium; species Cymbidium sinense. The sequence continues at coordinate 5,713,845 of CM038219.1, forward strand.
TTGATGATTTCTTGTGGCAGAGTAGTGGAAGATTCTACTTGCTCGTCAGGCTCACCTACAGCTTCTCCTATGGGACTCTTGGAATCGGATGATTCCAAGTCTATCTTAAGAGGGGAACTCATAGTATTCAGAGAAGGAAGATTCGACTCTGAATCTAAAAAGGGAAGATCGGAGTTGTTATAATTGTTTTGACTTGAAGAGTTTTCATTAGGAATAGAAGTATACAATCCATCAGAAGTGACACAGATATAATTCAAGCTAGCTTTATTCCTTGATTTCTTAGATTTGATAGGAGGTACATAGTATAAATCTAGTAAAGTAAGTGGGGTGAGGGATTTGATGCCCTCATCGTCTACAAGTTCTACTAGTAGAAGAAGAAGCTGAAGTAGGAGGTGCTCGATGTAATGGTATAGCTAGACTAAAGGTTGGACTATCGTGGTTTTGCTACTTATCTGGCGACATGGGTTATTCTTTTTGAACTCCCCTTTCCCCAAGTTAGCACTGACAACTTGCAAACCTACCTTGATGTTGGAGGTTTGAGTTAGCTCAGACACATGCAAAAAAAGTTTCTTGATTTTGGAGACTATCATTTTAGTGGTATGGGATAAGGAGATATCCCAACCTTCTTTGGTTTCGGAACGATCGTAAGTATCCCCAAGGATTATCCTAATGGAACTGGATGGTTGTTCCACAAGGTATTCCTTCAGGATAACTATTGCACCAGCCTTAAAGCTATGCTCAAGCTAATCCTTGAATGTGAAGCAATCTTCCAAAACATGACCTAGCATGCGGTGGTAGGGAGAAAAGTTAGGATCACTGCTTTTGCCCACTTCCTCTGGTCTCCTGGGTTGGGTATCTGAAAATCAAGCTTCTTTAAGAGATTCTTAAAGATCTTCCTGATTACCTTCCTCTTAAATAAATAAGGCTTGTTAAGTTTATTCAAAAGAGTAGATGGATCATAACGGCGGTGGGTATGTGTACCACTGCTGTTGATGATGTGGCTGAGGAGGAGGCGGTGCAGGCCATGGAGGCTGCTATGGCGGTCGGTAAGGCTGCCTCGATGGTGGTATAGGAGGTGGAAGCGAAGGCTATTGAGTCTGGTCTCTGATCTAGTTGCTTCCCTTCTACCACTCCTCCAGCTTCTTCTCATATTCTTTTTGCGGATTTTACTTGGGTAACTGGTCTTTAAAAGGTAACTATTTGGCATCTCCTTATAGACTAGTCGCCTTATTGATTAGCTTCTCGAATGTTTTGATGGTGAAGCCCTTAAGCATGAAGGCAACTAGACCATGAATATTCTTTAGAAGAATTTCAATGGCATGATGTTCAGATAGCTGTGGCTCATATTTCATACTCAGGTTAGGTCATTTGAGAATGTAGTCAACAAGAGACTCACCTAGGTATTGTTGTGCTACAACGAGATTGCCCAGTGACCCTTTATTGAGATCCAACAAACCTCTTGATGTTGAGTTGCTCCAACTCAGTAAATATCTTCACTAAACTATTGAGAAGTTTAACGTACCAGTCAAAGGCTATGCCCTCTAAGCTACTGATGAAGAGATGGAAGAGTAAAGTGTCACTGCCACCAACATTGTAACATCTAGCCCTGAAGTGCGCAATATGCCACTTCGGGTTTCCACTACTATCAAAACTCTTGAAGGAAGGTGGCACTAAACCCTTAGAATATTGGATGGCATCAAATTCTTCTGGGTAGGGTCTACCCTTCGGAACTGATGATCCTCCTCGGGCTTGAGCCAATTCTTCTTTCACTTGCTGCTCAACCATGGACTTGATGTCCTTTTTCTTGTATGGAGGTACTATCCACTACCTTCCTATACAAATTGGTGCTATCCTACTCTACTGGAGGTAAAGTCTTGGCCGGATCCAAGATATGCACCAACTCTGGCTGACTAATCTCAGCTATATTGGATGAACTACTAGGGCTTGATTCTGGAGTGCTAAGACAGTTGCTAGTAAGTCTTCAAGCCTTTTCCATCCTATTTATTTTTTAATCCTTCTATTTTATCTGCTGAAGGAGGTGTTGGGGTTGTAGGCTTCTCTTCTGGCCTCACCTTCCATAGTGCTCTCTGAGTGATCCCTAGTGTCTACCATGCAAACCCTTACTGAAACTCCCAATAAATCATCTTCAGTGGGATCAAAGCGATCATCTCCTCATCGGACTAATCATATCCTAATATCTCCTTCTTCTCCATGAGATAATTGGCTATAATATCATCTAGAGAATGATCATCTAAACTAGCACAAATGACTTTGGCTGACCGGTGGTGGGATCCTATCATGTACTGTGGGGCATCGGACCTCCCCTGCTGGTGGAGAGTCAACCCTGTGAGGGCTATACTCACTGGAAGAAATACACTCTTGACTATCACTGAATCTATATGGGGTGACACTCCTAGGAGGATCTTTCATCATAGGTGCAACTGAGCTGTCACCTTCTCCATCGGTAAATACTACCTCCATCATGTGTTATGGTGGTTGTGGTGACGGGATGACTACTATACTTCGAGGTTGCCATTCCTTCCTCACCGTGACCGGGGTGGAAGGTTGAATAGGAGAGCTCGGCCTCACCATAATAGGCAGTGTAGATGGAATGGGATCCCTTGGCCATAGCCGGATCATCAGTGGGGTCCTCTTCTCCCCAGATGCGGCCTTCATGACCTTTGGTGGAACTGGAGATGCTGGAACATGTACAGGCGATGGTAGACGAAGGGTAGAGCAGTGTGATGGAGACACCACTGACTCTCTTTGAACATGAGTTACTCTCCTGTGATGGGTAGTCCCTGTGAGCAGAATGCTGTCGGTATGATCAACACGGGTAGCATGCCGATCAGGAAAATCAACAAGTGCAGATGCCCGGCCTTGAACCTCCTCTCTCCAATAACATGAACTAAAGTATGCGGCCTCTAGCCCTCTGTCTAATATGCTTCCCGGTGGATACGATCTCAAATCAAAGCGGAGACTCGATCTTATAGGCTCTCCTCCAACTTGGTGAAGAACTATCTCGGGCGCGACCTCCTCTCTGAAATAGAAGCACGAAATGCTGGTGGAGGTGAACCAGAAATCCTCCTAGCGTCCTCTCTATCAGAACAGAGAGTGGATGAAACCTATTCTGTGATGGCGGTCAGGTGTCTCCTCTCACTAAATGGACTGCCTCCTCTCAGCATGCAGTGTACGCTTGATGTAGTTCTTGTTTCTTCTTTGGGTCTTGGTAGGGTGAGCAGAGTAAGAGATAGACCCAACCTCAAAAGCAGGGGAGACAATCCTTGGGATCATTCGAGCCTTCCCCTTAGAGGGTGCTAGTGAGTGGGTGCTAGCCCTAATTAGGGCAGCATGGGAACAGCGGCAAGCGACAAATACTAGCATCTTTTGTTGTGGGATTGCCACTACCTTCCTTTTTAGTGAGGGAATATCTGAGTTAGATGGCATGTCACGGATGACTTACGCTTGGTCCGTGCTCCTACTAACAGTCGTGAGGGAGTGCCCTCACATGTAATCCTGGCTCCCTCAAAGCCTCGACCAAAGTGGATGAGGTGGGCATAGTCAGATCGGGGAAGGCTAGCCTCATCCAGGGCCAAGTCCATCCCATGAGGAAACGAGAACACATACTTTTGCGCTACCATTGCAATCAACTGAAATTGAAGCTGAGACTAAAGCGATCTTGTGAAGGTGCAATGTTGAAAATAAACTTGAATCATTCTATTTTTATTGATTTTGAATTCAAATTTAGAATTTGATCCCATACTCAACATCTTGAAAGTGTTGTGGGCTCAAATGGATTTAGAGATTTTGAGATTTGATTGGAAGAGGAATTTTGAATGTAGAATCCACTTTCAACAAATTTGGGTATGTTGAAAAATGGGTTCAAATATTTTTGGAGAGATGCTTCCATAGGTTCATATTTGAATTTTGATTTTGATTATGAGGACCCTTTATTTAACAAATTTGGGTATGTTAAAGTAAAGGGTCAATTGATTTATTTTGATTTGTGATTTTTTGGAATTTACTTAGCAAATTTGGGTATGCTAAGTAAGATGTTTGAAAATAATTTCTTCTTTTTTCTTTTGTTTCCTTCTTTGTGAATCATAAGAGAATTTGAAAATGGAATCTTCACTTTAGAAAATTTGGGTATGCTAAATGAAGAGTCCAAAATGTTTTGTTATATTTGTTTGAAAAAGAGGATTCTTAAATTTAGGTATGCTAAAGAGATCCAAATGTGTTTCTTTTGTTCTTTGAAAGTGGATCTTCACTTAGCAAATTGCTAAGTGATCTAAATGTGTTTTGATTTTTTGTGAAAAGAGGATCCTTAGCAAATTTAGGTATACTAATGAAATCCAAATGTGTTTCTTTTTGGAAACATCACTTAGCGAATTTGAGTATGCTAAATGAAATTCCAATGTGTTTGAAATTTTGTATTTTTGAATTTGGAAACTTCACTAGAAAATTTGTATGCTAAATGAAATTCAAAAATATGTTTCAAATTTTGTGTTTTGAAAATGGGGAATTCACTTAGCAAATTTGGGTATGTTATCATGAAGTTCCAATGTGTTTTGAAAATTTTTTTTAAAATGGAAACTTCACTTAGCAAATTTGGGAATGCTAAAATGAAGTTCCAAATATGTTTGAAAATTTTGTATTTTTGAATTTGGAAACTTCACTTAGCAAATTTGAGTATGCTAAATGAAATTCCAATGTGTTTGAAAATTTTGTGTTTTATTGATTTTGAAAAGAGAGATTTTCACTTGACAAATTTGGGTATGTAAGATGGAAATCAAATATGTTTCATTTTTCAAAGGTATAGTTTTGTGTGTGATTATTGCTTTTTGAAAGAGGAAATTCCAACTTAATCATATATGGAATATGCTAAGTATGATTTCAAAATGACATCATTTTTATTTGGAAATGAAATCTTCATTCAATAAATTTGAGTATATTGAATGGAGATGTTCATATGTGATTTTTGAAAATTGATTTTTGATTTTGATTGGAGATGAAACCTCCATTCAACAAATTTGGGTATATTAATGGAGAGGTTTCATATGTGCTTCTTGAAAAGGTGAAAATTCCAACCTAACACATGTGTAATGTGTTGAGTGGATTTTCAAAGTTGTGATTTTGCTTGAAGATGTAACATTGTCCAACACATTTGGATATATTGAATGAGAATGTCCATCTCCAAATTTTGGTGTTTTTTTTGAAAAGATATTTTGGATTTTATTTTTGAAAATGAAATCCTCATCAAAATGAATTGAGTGAAGATGTTCATTTGTGCTTTTTAGAAAATATGATTGTTGATTTTATTTTTGAAAAGATAATTATTCATTTTATTTAAAAAATATGATTGTTGATTTTATTTTTAAAGATTCGTACATATAACAATTATGAGAAATTATTAGATGTGTTTAAGTTATATGACAATTTTTGTGAAAAGATTTTATTATGTGCATTTTGCAAAGGTGCTTTTGAAAAGCAAGATTTTCATGAGTGATTTATTTTTCTATTATTTTTAGAATGAACCTTTCCATACCATAAAAATAGTAAGGAGGAAGTTTTTAGTTATTTTTTTTATTAAATTTTTATTTTCACCCATTGAGAAAACCCAACAGGGGTTCTAAGACCTACACGGAATGAGGTCCTAAACCTAAAGATGTTGGCTATCTTAGCTTAAGAATGAAATAAACTATGTGCCGACGGAAAAGAAGGATAGTCAAATCTATACAAAGTACAAATCCACTATTGATACTTGGAGATAATGATCATTTACCAAAGATGGAGAGAGGAACCATTCCTAGTGGGGTCACCAGAAAAATCTATGGTGAAATATTACTGTCTTTATCTATCCCTTTTGGAAAAGGATAAATGAAAATAAGAATATATACCTTATAGGAAATCATGTAGATAGATGTTCTTATTAGGGTGATCGGATACGACATTGAGGAGAGGTGTACTATCTCAAAAAAATAGAAGTAACCACCCTACTATGGACCTAATGACCTCAATAAGGACTCCTAAGGACTATGGGTCTTCAGAATATATTAGAGATTCTTCCCTACTTTACATGGAAAAGTAAAGTGGGGTTTATTTTAAACCGGGTTCATTAAGTTTCCTATATGGTCAAGCCCCCATAGTTAATTACATCATAAGTAAAGAGATTCCTTAAGAATACTCTCGATTAAGGTAAATGATCATTGTCTCCAAAGATTTTAATAGGTATGACTATTAATCAATTAATTTATTTTTAGCAAATCAAGTGATCGATCAAGAGGAGGGAGTTCTTATTGAAACCAAATGAAGATGAGTAGGGGATGCTTAGGATACTAGGAAGCCTAGTAAGCACCCCAAACTATCCTATGGTCGGGCTTTATGTTTTTGAAATTGATTTATTTGTTTGAGTTAAATTTTTATTAAAATTTAGAGCTTATAATTCTACAATACAAGGTCATAGAAGATGCCTAAGAGGTGAGGATTTATGCTTATGGCCCTTAGAAGGGAGAAGCAACCTCAGAACCTAAATATAGGGAGCTATGGCAAGGACCAAAAGCATGACCTAAATCTAAGGCGAAAATGGGCAAGTCATATGCTTTATGAAAGACATATGGGTTATTATTTATTTATAAAGAGACTAAGTTCTTAAACTCACCTCCTAATAGACTAGATCATATAAGGGCATGAAAAATAACCTAGATCTAATGCAAACTTTTGTATATGTTTTATTTTTATTTTTGGACAATCATTTGACTCAGGCTATAGGATTCATATGCCTAATGCATGAAAAATAAGATTATGGACCAAAATCAATGAGAAAGGAGGTGAGTTTCTACCATGGCTCTCAAAGGTCAAGCCAAGTTCACTAGCACGGGTGGAAGCCCTCCAAATCAAGAGTGAAATAATATGCTTTTATGTATGATAAGAAAAGTAATACTCATCCAGCTAAGGGGTTGCTAATTCTTTTATCTTGATTTATAATCTAGGATTTAGAAGGTTATAAGTTATTTATTTTTTTTAATTTAAATGATTAGTTGGATAGAAAATTTATTTTTTCTAAGAGCCTAATCGTCGTCCAGGCCATACATCAAAGCAAGGAAGAAACTATGAAAAGATGCCATCTTAATACGCAAGTTAAACAAACATCAACCAATTTATAAAACTAACATAAAAGAATAAGAGACCATTTGTGGTTGGACACCACCGTACAAACCCGAAAATAAATTAGGTAGCTGAGCTCTACCCTTATACAACCCAAAATACAAATGAATAAATTACATCCAAGTAAGAAAATTCAAAGATTAAATTTAACTAAAACCTATAAAACATATATTAGCTAAACACATCACAATCCCAAGAATGTATATATATATAAGTTGGACTTAGCACCCCACACATGAGTAACTAAGTCCACCTAACCTATTGGATTATGCTTAGGGGTATAAGCATCTATACATCAAAAGTAATTTTATATTTTTATTAGGGCCCTTAAGCATAATCCCCTACAGAAGATAATGATTAGACTAAATCATCCACCATTTAGTCTACGCACATACACCCTAATATCTAGACTAAAATATTATATCACAAAATAAAAGCAAACATCAAACCATGCACCTCCCTAACCTAAAACTAAAAATGGTGACTTAACCTAATATGTGTGATGTTTAAGATTTGTGTGATATGCTTAGCTAGGCTTTAAGGTTTATAATTTCTAAGTGTGAAAATGTTCAACTTAGAGGGTGGTTTCATTTAAGTTATTTAGTTTATTTAGATTAATTTTATTTGATGATTTTTTTTTGGTTTAAATGAACCTACTTAATTACTAAAGGTTGTAAAGAGAAGAAAAAGAGAAGAGAACTTCTCTTTCTTCCCTACCTTGAGTGATTTCTAAAGTAGGTTAATGATTCTTCTTTAGTGAATGTTTTATTATATGCTTTAATTAATCTTAAGTTTAGATTTTCCCTAAATAAACTTATTCAAAAAGAAAGGCAATTTAGGATTAAGTAAAGTGAAATACTATCACAAACCACACATCACTTCACTTCTTTCCCAACATGTATAACATGCATATGGATGAATCCTAAAAATATCTATACATATGAATGGGAATGTTTAGCACACTTTATGATGAATGCTAAGTGATGTTACTTAAGAAAGTTTGGATGCTTTATGATGCATGATTTTCATTAAGTAGAAAAGAGGGATTCTCTTATCCATTTTTATATGCACACTTATATGTATAAAAGGCATAAGTGAGTACAGTGCCATTGTTAGCACCAAGGGTGTAAGGTGCAAGACCTACTTAGGGCTACTCAAAGCCTCGCAATCCCGACTAATATACCACTTTCCTTAAATACACATGCATGTATAAAAAGATAAATGGAAAAAAAAAAGATGCGAAGTTTATGTTTGTTTATGCAATTTATATGTGTAAGTGTGGATGTCTCTTAATTAATAACATAGGGATGAATAGGAATGGATTTAAACAAGTGTTTTGTTCTTTTCAAATGAACTATACACTTTGTAAATCCTATTCAAAACTATGCTAAAAGAGAAGAGAAGGGAAGTCACACAATGCACATTTTTAGATTTTATTCACATGCAAGCCTATAAATAATTATGAAGTAGCACACCATTCAATTTTGATAATTGATTTATAAGCTTTGAAAATAATTTTAGATTCAATAGTGATAATAGCCATTCATATTCTTATTTTATCCAAAATATGCAATTTGACATAAAAGAAACATTTCATTTTTAATTTGATTTTTAAAAAGCATGAATGAATGAATTTCATATGACATACAAATTTATCATATTAGGAAAGAAATAAAGTAATGAAAGAAATGTAAATTCATTCACCCTAATTAATTCCTAAAGACAATCCTATAAATAAGATTATTTAAAGTAAATCAATTTTTTTCTAAGGAGAGTTTGGATTTTGTTTGAGTTTGATTTCAATTTGAGAAATGTGTGATGATTTTGCTGGTCCTAAACCATTCTCACATATGTATATTATTTTTGTTTAATTTTTATATGATTAGATCAATTTTATCTTTTGGTTAGGTTAAGGTGTACATTAAGTTTATTAATTATCGCTTACCTACACCACCTTAACATATTTAATCACATAATTATGAGCCAATGATATGACATAAAATCACATAAGGAATTTAAATCAGTAATGCACCTAAGAAAGAAAGGGTCTAATGCAATTGGCTCACAATTAGTGATTAATTAAGCTAAAAGGTTTAATTTAAGTACTTTCATAACCCTTCCCACACATGTGTGTTAGATTTTGATTTCCTTAAGCCACTTAGGTTATTGAACACCTAAGCATCTACCCAAGATGAATTGGTTAAGTTCTTGAATGTTTTGATTTTAAAATCAAATTAATTAAGCAAGTGATTAGGGGATTAACCCTTAATTAAGTTTAGATTAAGGAAGAAAAGGGGTTTAGGGAATGGCTTAGAGGAAATTCCCAAATCCATTCCATAAATCTCTTCTCTACTTAAGCAAGGCTTAATTAACTTAATAAAGGGATTAAACCACTATTCATATGCTTAATTACCCTTAATTATGTAAAGAGAGTAATTAAGGATTCATAAATTGATCTCTAATTAACCACTCAATAAATCCCAAGAAAATTAGAGGAGGCAGAGGTCATCCCCCTAAATGCACTTGAGAAGTTTGGAATTAATCAGTAGGATAATTAGAGAGTAATTAGAGTTATTAAATTTTCATTAAAACTCTAATTGAGGAATATATACTATCCAAATTCCATTGGAAATAATTTTTGATTATTCTCCTAAGAAATATCTTTATAGTGCATTTTACTTTATATTTTATGATTTTTCTAGAATTAGTTATGCAATTATGAAGATTCATCCATTAAAGATAATTAATTAAATAGCTAATCCCGTCGGCACCACGTGGAGGCTGACATGGCGCGCGCTTTCCATGTGGCATGATGGGAGATGCCACTTATGTTGTCACATCATAGCATCGCATCAGCAGCGATGCTATGTGCTTTCTCCCCATCCGTCCGATCAAAGATCGGATGGCTGAGATCAAGCCCGTGATTCTTAATAAATTAATCTATGGATCCTACACATCTTGATCATGGCTGTCCATCCAAAATGCATGGATGGATGGCCCATGATCTGTTCTTAAGCTCACTTGTGTTCGTCCACCTTCCATGGCATGATCCGAGCTGATTGAGCTCGGATTGAGCCCAAACTTTATCCACACCATCTAGGAGTAAAGGGGAGAAGATCTAATAGTCAAATTCTCATGAGGTGAAAATTTCTTTCACAAAGGACCACACCCTCTCTACTTTATGGGTTGAAGGCATACCTCGCTGAAGGCTATCACCAGTGCTCAAACCCATTGAGGTAGCTTCGTATAGTGGAGATGAAGCCCTGTTGAAGATTTGAGGTGATTTGGTTAACTGGATCTTCCTATGGACTAAGCTCTCCTTCAATTGGGCTTGGCCCCATCAAAGTACCCCCCCCCCCTACCTTGAGAACTTGGATGAAGCTTGGAGTGAGTTCGATTGAGTCCTCTAAAGAAGCTTGCAAGAGGAATTGGCTTGAATTTGAGTATTGAATCAATTGGAAAATCGAAGGAGCTCCCCTATTTTTGTTTAAGAGAAACCAAAAATGGAGAATTAGAATTCACTCTAAGAATCTTGGGGAGACTTACAAATGCTTTCTCTGAGTTTCCTTAGCTCAATCGAGTGTGTGTCTGTTGAATTCAAATGGAATTAGGGGGAGTATATCTCCTCCTAGGTGAATTGGATGGCCACAAGCTTTCTTGCCATTTTGATCCAATACACCTATTCAATGGGTTGGTTAGGCTATTAGGAGTGGCATGGCATTCGGTTTTGGCCAGAGAAGGTAGTGGAAGAGTTTCCATGTGCAAAATAAGGTGGAGGAAAAAATCCCATGTGCTCATTTCCATGGGGGTGGTCAATTTTGACCTTGGGTTGGGTTTGGCTGACCCAAACCCAATGGGTCATGTGCACCATGTCCATTAGTGACCATTTGGTCCACTAAGAGGATGTCAAGTGTCCATGAAAAGGAATTGACCAAATTCCAACTAATTTTGATTTTAGGTTACCCTATGGCCTAGGGGTAAAATGGTGGCTTGGATTTTAGTTTGAGTATGTTTGGTATGATTGAAAATGGGTTGGGCCAAGTTTCAATGAATTTGGAGTTGATTTGATGTGATTTGGCTCATGTTAATCCATTTAGGTCAAAATGGGTCAACTTAGGTCAAGTTGACCAATTGGTCAAATTAGATCAAACCAAAGGATGGGACAAGTTCATATGACCATTTGAATTATTTTGGCATCATTGGTTTGCTTCAATTTGGTTTATATTTAGTTTTGGTTTAATTGAGTTCAATTAAGTCAAATGGGTCAAGTTGACCAATTTGACCCATTTAACCTATTTGGGTTAGGTCATGGGTTAGTTTAGGTCTAGTTGGTCATTTGAAATATATTTGTATCTTTGTTTCCAATCAATTTTGGTTTAATTTGATTTTGCTCAATTTGACCTTTTAAGTCAAGTTAGGTTCATGATTAATTGGGCTAGATTGGGTCTAGTTGGTCAATTAAAGCTTTGGTCAAGTTCAATAAATGATTTGGAATGAACTCACTCATTTTCAATCAATTTGGCTTAGATCAAGTTTTGACACATTTTGACTTTTAGGTCAAGTTGGGTGAACTTGGTCAAGTGGCCAATAGTTAGCTTAAATGTTAACTTGGTCAAGTTCAAACATTGATCATGAATGAACTTAGATCAATGATTAATCAATTTAGCATGATGGATTTTGCTAGTTTGGGTTTCATTTAAGTGTTGTCTTGGTCAACCCTTAGGTTTGACTTTGTTTGAACCAATTTGAGTGATTGATCATCTCATGATGACTGTTGATCATGATGAGAGTCTTAGGTGGGCTTAGTTCAATCCAATTTAGTTTGGATTAGAATTTGGCTCATAAGGGGTACTTTAGGTCACTTTGGGCCAACTGAGCTTAAGCGCATCAAATGGCTTGGTCAAAGCATGATTTGAGTTTGATTGAACTCACATATGGACTTATGATTGAAATATAAATCCATTTGCAAGTGGTTTGAGGTCAAATGGGTTTTGATTCATTTGATAATTTCAAGTTCAAAAGGTGAACATGAGTTTGACTTGGGCTAGATTTTCAGATTTAGTTTTGATTTGATGATTGAAGTTTATGTTTATATTTGGATTTATGATTGAAGGATTGATTGAATCAAAGAAAAATCAAGGGTTTGGTTTGATTTGAGTTTTATTTGGCTAAGTTTAAGAATTTGACTTGAAAGGCTTAGGTTGAATTTTGATTGAATTTGAGTTTGAGTTTTGAATTTATTTTTGATTATTTGAATTTATATTTCATTTATATTTGTGAATATAAATGAGAATATATATGGGTTATGAGAAAATTTCTTGAACTTGAAGTGATTTTGATTTGACTTAGGCTAAGTCCATAAGAAGGAATCCAAGGGCTTAGGAAAGATTTTTTTGGAATTTTGATTTGAGTTTTGAATTTAGTTTGATTGGTTAGAATTTATATTTCATTTATATATGTGAATATAAATGAGAATATAAATGGGTTGTGAGAAATTTTTGAATTTGAAGTGATTTTGATTTGACTAAGTCCATAAGAAGGGATCCAAGGGGAAAGATTTTGAAATTTGGAATTTCAACCATAAGCTTCAATCACTTGGAATTTATTTGAGTTTGAGAAAATCAATCAAGTTGGAATTGATTTAAGTTTTGATGTTGATTTGATTTGGAGTTTGACTTTGAAAGGAGGAAGTGAGGATTGGTTCAAGTTAAGGGATAGGCAAATTTTCCTAAAACCCTTAAGGCATGACCTATACCTATGGCTAACTCTTCTAAGTCTCTAAGGATAGGTTAAGTGTTCACCTAATCACTTGAAGTGTCTTAAGACTAAGGGACTCTTAAGGTTTAAGAGAAGTCCTATGTCTAAGATGGAGGGGTTGAGAGCTCATCCTAAAAATGAGGTCAATAGTAATGTGCACCATTAGTTCTGGTATTAGTAGTGAAAATTCATCTTTTGGATATGCCATATTTAAATCCCTAAAATTGATGAATATGTGAATTTGATCATTCTTCTTCTTAACTGGAATGACACTGACCAACCAGGTAGGATATTTTTTTTTCTTTGAAGAAGCCAACATCGATTAGTTTCTTAACTTCAGAAATGACATGTTGTTCGATGTCTTATCACATGCGTCTAAGAGCTTGCTTGATACGATTAACACTAGACTCTATTGCTAGTTTCTTGACTGCTATGTCAGGAGAAAAATTAGGCATTTATTCATAACTCCATGCAAAGCAGTCCTTAAACTCAGTTAATAGCCTAACTAAGTCATTGGTTTCAGTATCATTCAACAAAGAATTGATGTATGTCAGGCATGGATTGTCTTCAATTTCTAAGTTGATTTCCTTAAGCTCACCGATGGTTAATCTGATCTCTTCTTCCACGTCTAGTGGTGCTTCCTTGACTTTAAAATTATTTGGGGTATCTAAAGTTTCTAAACCCACCTCCTCATATGAGTTAACATGATTTGAAAAGAACCTATCATATTTCAAATGATTGGTGATGACTAAGCAATAATCGTTATCATTGACTGGACCCACTGTACCGAATCTTAGTCTTGGCCTTAATTTAGAGCTTTCAAATTCATTCTTCCATATTCTTTCAAAATAGTCTGGCATGTGCTTTGACCAAGTATGTGGGATTAACCCTTTCTTTGTTAAGTTTAGAACAAATGACGAACCAATCAAAAGATAATTCTATTAAATATTTATAAGAATCATCCTCAAGATCTACATCAACTTCTTGACTTGAGAATGATGATCCTAGAAAGAACCTCTGAGTCATCACATCTATGGATGACTTCGGGGCTTCCTTAACTACCAAACCCTGAACTTTTTGTGAGGAAAGTGAGGTTAGAGCTAAGGTTCCCAAATGATGCCTAATTTTACATACAGACTTGGATACATTTATGCTTTACTTTGGAGCCCAGTCTTCATCACTATCTTTCTCAAGTGTCACTTCAAAAGGGATCTACTGCTGAGAAGAGTTGGCTGGTGTGCTAACCATATAAGACTCATCATCTAAACTAGATTCTAAGTCTAGGTGGATAGTAGGTGTACTCCTGGTGGCTGGGACATACCTCCTATTAGTGGCCAATAGGGAGGCTTTTCACCTCTAGGGCTACCTCTGAACTATCCTCTTCCTCTGTCTGGTGGAGGTTGGGTCATCCTACCCATGTGTTTGAATGGAGTAATGAACTGAGGGTGAATCTAATGTCAGACTCTATATCTTCCCCTGAGTCCGTGTCTCGCTCCCTTTTATTTTCTTTTATTTTTTTCTTTTTTCATTATTTTTCTTTTATCCCTCATGGGGATCTTGACTAAGTTCATGAGAATGGACTTATTGATTTTATGGGAGATAATAGGCTGCATCCTCATATATCCTGACCTCATGAACTATGAATGGTTTGAGATCTCCTTTAACGCAATACTCAATCCCACCTCTCATGAACTTCATGCACTGATGTAGAAGGATGGAACTATGTTATTTTCATGTATCTATGGTCTCCCAAGAAAAGCATTGAAAGATGTATCCGAGTCTATAATGTAAAACTTGGTTTTAGTCTTCCAATCATCTATCTCCAATGATAACACTATGAAGCCTATGGCCCTCTCACCTTGTTCATTGAATCCTCTCAACATCATCCTTTCCTTTAGAGTTTGGGGATGTCAATTCTCAAATAGGCAAGGGTTCTTAAACTCATAATGTTAACTGATACACCTTGGTAAACCATAACTCTTGATAGCCTATATCTGCCAACATCCACTATAATGTAAAGAGGACGGTTGTGCTTGGTCATCCCAAGAATTAAGTCTTCATCATTGATTGTAACTCCTAAGATATCCTTCTAGTGGTGTGCCTCCTCTTCAGTAGTGGTCAGCTGAGCTAAGCATATCTCAAGATCAAGAAAGGCCTTGATTAGAGATTCCCTTATCTCTTTGGATAAGATAAGGGCATCGTATATGCTTAAATTAGTTGAAACTTTCTAAGATGAGCTAGGATGTTATAATCAACTTTGACTTGTCCTCCATAAGCATATCCATAAGTGGAGCATCTTGGAGGGGCTATCAACTCACTGTAATCAATGACTTGCTTACCCTTATCTTGAGGTGCTACCCTAGGAGGTAGAACTTTGCCACTGCGCAGGTTAACTTCAGTGACTTCTTGGAATAATGAACTTGTAGAAAGTTCTACCTTCTCATCAGGTATACCTACAACTTCTCCTATGGGATCCTCAAAGTCATTTGACTCCAAGTTAATCTCAAGAGGTGAACCCGATTGATTCAGAAAAGGAAAGTCTGATTCTGAATCAGAAGAGAGAGGATCAGAATTACTATAGCTACTATTATTTTTTAGAGATGGAGAGTTTTCAATAGGAATAAAATCAAGAGTATAAGTGGGGAAGATGAAAGTAAAATATGCTTTCTTCATTGATTTCTTTTTTATGTGGAGGTACATGATAAAAATCAAGTAAAGTAAGTGGAAGGGATTTAATGCCCTAGTTCATTGATACAACATTCATGTCGATAGAAGAGGAGCTAGCAGAGGAAGGGGTAGCTGTAACTGTGGATGGAGTGCTAGACTTGGACGGTGGTTGTACTACTAAACTATCCCGAGCAAGTATAGTGAGCTACTGCTACTACTGGGTTGTAACCTTCCCCAAGTTTTCCTTCATAACTATCAAACCTTCATTAGTTTTGGAGATTTGAGCTACTTCAGGAACCTGCAAGGAAAGCTTCTTGATCTTAGAAATGATCTTCTTAGAATTTTGGGATAAGGAGATATCCCAACCTTCTTTAATCTTAAGAGGATCGCAAGTATCCCCAAGGATTACTCTAACAGAAATGGATAATTATTCTAATAGGTATTCTTTAGAGATAACTATAGTGCCTGACTTGTAGCTATACTTAAGTCAGTCTTTAAAATTAATACAATCCTCTAATACATGGCTAATATGAGGTGGTAATGGCAATAGTTAGGATCATCGCTCTTGCCCACTTCCTCTAGCCTCTTAGGCTCTGGTAATTGAAAGTCAGGTTTCTTTAAGAGATTCTTAAAGAATTTCCTAACTATCTCCCTCTTGAATGAATATGGCTTATTCAATCTATCGACAAGAGCATGTGGGTAATAGCTACTTGGCAGTGGATATGAGTACCGCTATTGGGTAGGCTGCTAAAGTGGTGGAAATGGCCGTTGTGGTGGCTGAGGTGGCCGGTATGATGGTCGAGGTGGTGGCATAGGAGGTACAAAGGAGGCTGCTGAGCTCAGGATCTCTCATACTAGGCTCTGGCTAGCTACTTCCCTCTGTCTATTGACATAAATGTCCCTGAATTCTTCTTGAACACCTTCTGCGGCTTGGGTCGAGATGATTGGTCGGGAAAAGGTAATTGTTTGGCTTCTTCTTTTAGGCTAGCCACCTTGTTGCTTAGTTTCTTGAATATTTTGATGGTAAATCCCTTAAGCGTGAAGGCAACTGAGCCATGGATATTGTTGAGAAGAATCTCAATGAAATGCTATTCGGATAGCTGTGGTTCATATTTCATGCTTAGGTTGCAACATCTAAGAATATAATCAATAAGAGACTCATTGGGATTCTACTTCGATATAATGAGGTCTCCTACAACCACTCTTTGCTAAGATCCAATAAACCTCTTGATGAAGAGGTGCTCCAACTCAACATAAGTCTTCTCTGAATCATTGGGCAGTTCAGCGTACCAATCAAATGCAACCCCTGCTAAGCTACTGACAAAAAGTCTGAATAGAAGTGCGTCAGTGTCATCGACATTGCAACAACTAGCTCTAAAGTATACAATATGCTATCGTGGGTTCCCATTACCATCAAAGATCTTAAAGGATGGTGGCACAAAACCCTTGGGGTATTGAATTACATCGAACTCCTTTGAGAATGGTCTACCCTTTGGAATGAATGAGCTCCCCCTAGCTTGCGCCATCGCTTCCCTCACATGTTGTTCCACCATATGCTTAATGTTCTTTTCATACATGGAGGTGCCATCTATTACCTTCCTATGCAAACTACTAGCATCATCATCTGTGGAGTGCACCTAGGATAGTCTAAGGTATGTACCAACTTTGGTCGATCGGCTACCATAGGAGAAGGCTGTGAGACTGAGGCTGAGTCCTATAATGCAAGGAACACTGCCATCAACTCCTCTACCATCTTCTCCATCCTATCTATATGATCATCCTTCTGCCTAAGCTGGTGGAGGAGGTGTTGGGTCGAGTGAGAAGTGTTACCTTCCTCGAGCATGACACCTTCCTTTATATGTTGATCCCAATGTAAGGACCCTCGTGTGTTGACCATGTGGACCTCGACTGTATCGTCCAACATGTCATCTTTATTAGGATCAAAGTAGACTCTATCCTCCTCGATCTAAGTGATCATTGCCAATGATTTTCTTAATTACATTGCAATAGCCCACTATGATGTCATTTAAAGAATGGTCATATATCCCACTTAGCTCTACGCGAATGTAGACTGACCACAGGACTGTGCTCTACTGACTGTATATATTGAATGCTCTATGTTGGTGGGGTGCACTCCCTAACTGGCTCAACTGCCATGGGGACTATGTTTATGTCCCCTCCCCTCTCTCCCTCTATCTATAATGAAGGTGGTGCAACCACGATACTTTTGGGTCACCACTCCTTCCTAGCCATGACTTAGGTATCTCACCACAACAGGTAGAATGGATGGAGTGGGATCCTTAGGCCATAGTTGGATCATCAGTGGAGATGGTCTTTCCTCAGATAGGGGCTTTTGAAGCTTGGCAGGGGTGGTAGATGTTGTAAGCTAGACGAGTGATGGCGGGCGGTGAGTGGAGTGGTGCGATGGCAAAGACACCGACTGCCTCTTAGCTGGAGATCTCCTCCTACATCAAACTATGCCCATGAGAACAATACTATCTGAATGATAGGCCCTGACAGTGCGATGATCAGAGAAGTCCATAACGGCGGAGGCCGTAAATTATCTGGCATACCTTCGTCTCTCCCTCTTGCCTACTTAGGCTAATACACAAGCATCGATGACTCTCTCCCTATAGATCTGATCACTGACACTCTTGGGAATCATGAACCTCAAATCAAATAATGCTCCAAACTATAAGCGTTCATAGGCTCTGCCAACTTGGCGAAGAACTGTCCTAAGATTGGCATAGGGCCTCCTACGCTCCCTAGCCGGTACCTCAAAGTGTGCTGGTGGTGGAGGTGATGCAGCAATCATCCTGTAGTCCTCCTCTCCATCTGAGGCTGAGAGGGGGGTGAAATCTATTGCCACTCAAGAGTGGAGAGGTCTTACAGGGAGAACCCTCCTCAGCGATGTGGGAGGCAACATCGATCTCCCTGGCTGCCCACTCATGGTGCCTTCCTATTTTTATTGCGATGCTAAGTGCATGTGAGCAAGGTAAAGCAAGAGCTAGAACCTACCTCAAAGGAAAGGGAGACTATCTCAGTGGACAAGATAGCCTTCCCCTTTAGGGTGACCAATGAGGAGGTAATAACCCTCACTGGAGCTATGGCAGGGACAATTGACTGAACTTGTGTTGAAGTAGCTGGTACTAACACTGATACTAATCGAGGGGTGGGAACCATGACAACCTTCCTCTTCAATGAGGGGAACTCAGGGTCAGATAAAATGTCGAAGTAGAGGAATGGCGTCTGTCCTACCACCTCTTCTCTACTAATAGTCATGAGGGCTATCCCCTCACATGTAACTCGTACGACCTCAAAGCCATAGCCAAACTAAATTAACGGGTGGTGGTGGTCGTGCATGGCTTGATCTTAAGTCCATATCCATACTCAATGAGAAAGAAAAGATGAACTTGCTGACAACTATAATAAGCTTGGACAGAAAGGACTAAGCGTCTAAAATCCGCATTTGTTGAAACATAACTGAGTAAGATCCTTGCTTTGATATTTGTCTTCAATCATTAATTTCTAGATTAGATTTGGAATTTGAACCCACACTTAACAAATTTAGGTATGCTAAGTCGGGTTCATTGAATTTTGGATAGATTTTTGATGTTTGAGGAGAGACTTTACCATAAGATTTTGATTTGGAACCCATACTTAGCCAATTTAGGTAGGTTGGCGGGGTTCAAGTATTTGGAGAGACTTTGGAGATATATATATGTTTTGTGTTTTATTTGAAATTTTATTTGAAAAACCTTTATTTAGCAAATTTAAGTATGTTAAAAGGTTGCAATTATATGTTTGAAAATTTTGTGAAAACATCTTTGTTTATGATGATTGTTTATTATGTGTGTGATACATATTGATTTGATTTGAAAGTGGGGCTCCTACTTAACAAATTTAGGTATGTTAAGTTGAGGTCAAATATGTTTGATATATGTTTGATATATGTTTGTTGTTTTGGGAACTCTCATTTAGTAAATTTAATATATATGTTATTTGATTTGATATATATTTGTTTGATATATGTTTGATATATGGTATGTCAAAATACAAATATATGATTTTGAAAAGGAAATCTAGTTAACAAATTTAGGTATGTTAAATAGAGTTCAATTTTTTAAATTTTCAAAAGGGGAGCTTCTCATTTGGAAATTTTGGGTATGTCAAATGGAGTTCAAATATGTCTTGATTTTATGTGTGATATTTGCTTTTGAAAAGGGGGAATTCCAACTTTAGCACATATATGCTAAGTGGAGTTTCAATTTTATGTCATGATTTCATTTGAAAATAGAATCTTCATTCAAGAAACTTGGTTATATTGAATGAGATTTATTATTTTGGAAAATATATTTTTTTTGAAAAGCGGTTTTAAAAATTTTTTATTTTGATTTTGAAAAGAACCTCCATGTAATAATTGTAGGTATTGTTAAATGAGGTTCAATTATCTTTAGGCCTTTTGAAAACTTCTTATGAATTTCATGCAAATCTTTTTTTATGTGAATTTTGAAAAAATGCTTTTGAAAAGTTCCATTTTGCAAAAGGGTTTATTTTCTTAAGTATAAGATTAACCTTGCCTCACCAAGCTGGTGGTAAAGAGATTCTAAATTTTTAGTCATCTCCTTTCATTAATTAATTTTATTTTTACCTATTGGGGGACCCAATAGGGGTTCTAGACCTACATGGAGTGAGGTCCTAAAACCTAAAGGATGTTGGCTAGCTTTGCTTAAGGATGAAATAAGTTAAGTTCCAATGTAAAGAAAGATAATCTCAAACTTTATATAAAATATAAGTCCACTATCGATGCTTGGAGACAACAATGGTCTACTAGAGATGGACAGAGGAACCAGCCCCGTGGAGTCACCAGAAAAATTTGTGGTGTTTATTTTTAGATATGTGGGGACACCATGAGATCTAAGGCGGTACTTATTGAATTGATCGGATACGACATTGAAGTATGATGTACTATCTTGGAAGATAGGGACATCACCCTTCAATGAACCTAATTACCTAATAAAAACTCCTAAGGCATGATGGGTCTTCAAATATATCAGAGATTTTTTCTCTGCTTTACATGGATGAATAAAGCAGGGTTTATATTAAATCGGGTTCTAAAGTTTCTTATAGGGGGAAGCCCCCATAGTTAATTATATCCTAAGGAAGGTTAATTCTTTAGGAATACACTCGATTAAAGTAGGCAATTACTGTCTCCAAAGATTTCAAGGATTGATTATAAATAAATTGGCTATGTTGAAAAATAAAATGGGAAGGATCAAGGAGAAGACTTATTTTGGAAGCCAAAGGAGATGAGTAGGGAGTGGTCATGATACTAGAAAACTTAGTGAGCATTCCAATCTATCTTATGGTTGGGCTTTATATGTTTGAAATTTAAGAGATTTATTTGTTAGGGTTGTATTTTATTATTATTATTAGGGCTTATAATCCACCAACACAAGGTTGTGAAAATGTATAAGAGGTGAGGATTTATACTTGTAGCCCGTAGGAAATAGCTACCTTAGATCCTAGATTTAGAGAGCTTTGGCATAAGCTAAAGCACGACTTAAGTCTAAGCGAAGATGGGTATATGGTTTACCTCCATAAGAAAGGATAAACCTAAACACAGCTGAGAGGGCTGGCTAACTCCTCCTATGATTTTAAAACCATGTGGTCTGGTCATAAGAATTTGTAAGATGGTTAAGCTATTATTAATTTAAAAGAGACTAAAGTCCTTAAACCCACTCCCTAAGAAACTAGAGCATGAGTGGTATGAATAAT
Source organism: Cymbidium sinense (assembly GCA_021442155.1). Lineage (NCBI taxonomy): Eukaryota > Viridiplantae > Streptophyta > Magnoliopsida > Asparagales > Orchidaceae > Cymbidium > Cymbidium sinense. The sequence goes on from CM038219.1 coordinate 5,735,211, forward strand.
GAATTAATCTACAAATGCAAAATCTTTTCAAGTTTTATTCCAAATTTGACACTTCATTTTGACAAAGGCTTTGGAATTTTTATATGCCTAAATGCATGATGATGTAGAGTTGTTGGCCAAATCAAGAGAGAAATAGGGTGAAGCTCCATCAGTAGGGGTTGCTCTCATAGGTCAAACAGTCCTTATGCGTGTAAGGACGAGGCCTTCATTTTGCAAGAGTGATTTAAGATGATGCATGATAAGAACCATACAACATTCAGCTAGAGGTTTATAAATCTTTTAATTATCTTGTTTAATACTAGGCTTTATGATAAGTTTATGAATTATTTAAAACTTTAGTTATGTGTTATAGATGGGTAAAAAATTTATTTATATCTAAAGAGCCTAATTGCATCCAGGCCATACATTAAAGCATCATTCATTTAAGAAACTAAGAAAAGCATGTCATCTTTAGTGCACAATTTAAACATAACATCAAATAAATTTTTTTATAATTCTGCAAATAATAAGAAGAGCGATTAGGCATATAACAAAAGAAAATATGGATAGTCGAGCTCTACCCTTATACAACCCAGAATATCAAAGAATAATTATAATTTATAAATGAATAAGTGCTATGGGGGATCTTCATGTCTTCATGTCTTCATGTCTCCTTCATTTCTTCTTTTTCCTTTGATTTGGTGGACTTCAAGGCATCACATGTTACCCCAGGACAAAGCCTTCTAGCCAATGCTCATCCTAATCCCTGATAACACCAATTCTAATTCTTATTACAAAATTACATTAAAAGTAAGAAAAGTAAATCTAACTACACACCAAAATAAGTGTTAGCTAAACACACATACAATTCTAAGCAGTTATATTTATAATTTGGACTTAGCACCCTGAACATGGGTAACCAAGCCCACCTGTCCTAACTTGGCTTATGCTTAGGAGTTTAAGAAACCTAGAAAGAGAGCATTTATATTTATTTTTAAGAATCCCCTTAAGCACAATCCTTGCATAAAATATGATTATGTTAATATCGACTTAACATCCAGTCTACAAAGCATACACCCAAATATACAGTCTATAATAATACTTTACAAAATAAAATAGACATCATACCAAACACTGCCCTAATATAAAGCTAGAAGTGATGACTTAATTCTAATGTCTATATATTAAAGCTTGTGGTATGTCCTAACTAGGCATTAAGATTATGATTTTCTAAATATAAATGGATATTTACTCATAAGAGGTTGATTTTACTTTAAGTGGTTTAATTTATTTGAGAATTTCAGTTAGTGATTTCTTTTGTTTCATTTGATTACACTTAGTAATTAAGTGTTATAAAAAGAAGAAAAAGAGAGGATTAATTTCTTTCATCCCTACCTTAAATCATTTCTAAAGCATGTTAATTTTATTTAGTTCTTTTAATGAATTAACATAGTTATAAATAATTTCTTTGGGGCATCCTATTAATTGACTAGGAACACACATTCCTTTTCATCACATGTATGATTAACTCCTATGATAATTAACAATATAACAAATTATGGATGTACATGTATTTTATAAAAGAAAAGCTTTAAATTCTTATATAAAAAACATAGACATGATAAAATAAATAGGTATTTCATGTCATTGTTAACCAAGAAAGTGAGGGTAATGATGACCTCCAGGCTAAAAGGCCTAAATATTCTGGGATGTCCATTATATATTCTCAAACCATATGCATACATGAACATAAAAGGGAGGATAAATCATGATCAATTAATTAATTTTTATGGATGAAATATTTTGCATGTAGATAAAAGAAAAGGGGTTCAAATTCTATAATTAAATACAAACAGACATGTATAAGAGACATAAACTAGTACATGTCATTATTAACCAGGGAAGTGAGGTGATCAAATGACTTTCTTGGGGCTACTTAAAGCCTCATATTCTCGAGATGTCAGACTATATATTGATAAATATGGATATTACATAAATTAATACATGAATAAAAAAAAAGCATATGGTAATTATCAAATTATAATACACATGAATAAAAAATGTCATTGTTATAATAGCATTCATAGCATATGTAATTCATTCATTTTATAAAGCTTTAAAATTATATTTAAATTTAATAGTGAATAATAGACACATATATTAAATTAAATCAACACATATGCTTGACATGTAAATCATTTGATTTAAATAATTTTGCAAAAGATGAATGCATGAATCAAATGACATACAACATTTAACATGATTGGAGAGGAATAAATAAACATAAACATGTGATTTCACTCAAACAAATTAATTCCTAAGGACAATCATATCAAATAAAATTATTTAAAGTAAACCAAAACTTTTTTAATGTCATTTTAAATTTCATATTTAATTTGATTTAAGAAATGTGAGAAGAAGTTTGCTAATCCTAATCCCATCCCATGTTTGTAAGTTAATTTGATTTAATGAAAGGTAATTAGGTTGATTTATGGGTTAATTAAGTGAAGATATGAATTAAATTAATTAATTAACCCTTACCTATGTTACCTTAAAGTAATTAACTAAATAATTAGCCAATATGATATGCAAATTAATTGAAAAATAAATTAGCAATGGTCCTAGAAATGAAAGGGTCTAATACAATTGGCTCACAATTAATAGTTAACTAAGCTTTAGAAACTTAATTAAATATATTTATGATTTTCCCGCACATGTGAGCTAACCATAATTTCCTTAAATATCTTTAGGCTATTGAATACCTAAAGATATACCCATGAATTAATTATGGAAAGTCAGATATGATTGCATTTTTAATTTGATTAATCAAGTCATTAATCAATTAATCAATTTCTCTTACTTAATTTCCCAAGTTTGATTAATTATCCTTTGAATGAAATGGCATTAAGGGGAAAAGATTAGGAAGAGGTCCAAACCTAGTTACATGAGCCCTCTCATTCAATTAAATAAGATTTGATGTGGTTTAAACTTTAATTTAACAAATTAAGTCATTAATTAATTAATTAATATTTAATTAATTCCTTAAATAAAATGAGAGGGGTTTAGGGAAAAGAGGTTAGAAAAGAGGTCTCAACCCAATTTTGTGAGCTTCTCACTATTAGACAATGATTAAGGAACCCAATCAATCAATTAATTATTGTTCATATGCTTAAGTTAAAAAGGTGATTAGGGCTTAATCAATCAATTTCCCTAATTAATCAATCAATAAATCTCAAAAAAAATAGGGGAGGCAGAGGTCATCCCCTTAAATAATCTTAGAAAGTTTGAGATTAATTAGTTAATTAATTAGAGAGTAATTAGTCTAATTAATTTTTTAATTAAACTATAATTAAGCTCTGATTACTATTTAAAATTAATTAAGGATAATTTTAATAGATTCCTCTTGAAAATATCTTTAAAATGAGTTTTTATTTGTGCTTTTTTAGATTTTTCTACAATTTATTATGAATTTATTAAGTTTCAGCCTTTAAAATGGATTTTTTAGCCTTAATTAAGCCTAACGCCATGTGGCACGCTAATGTGACATGCTTTCAACATGGCATTGTGGGATTAGCTATTTAAGTTGTCACATTTCGTGATTGAGTTAGCTGGTGGCGGGACAGCTTTTGATCTCCACCATCTGATCTCATATATGCGGAATCAATCTCATAGTTAATAATGGCTCGAATTAGATGGATCTAACGTGATATAATCATGGTCATCTATTTTGATCACGTGAAACGGATGACACATGATCTATCAGCTCACGAGTGATGAAAAGCAGAGGTCGTCTGCTATTAATCGTTCGACTCGAGCTCACCTGAGCTCGAATTGGCTCCAAATGGAACCCACACCATCGTACGAGGTATTTAGTAAGATCCAATGACCAAGATTGGCTCACATGCACATTTTTTTATAAAGACCAACACATTTTAAGCTAGAGGTTAGTTTTCATGAATTACCTCATCGGAGCAAAGACCGATGGCTCGTACGCTTGAGGTAGCTTTGTCTAATAGAGATGAGACCCTATTGAGTGTAATTAGGTTGATTCCAAGTGGATTGCTTGGGAAGCCAAGAATTGCTTTGGACACTCGGCTCCGATTGAACTCTTTACTCCGTGGTTTAGAACTTGGGGGAAGCTTTGGGTAGCCTAGAAGAGGTGCATGGAAGGTGTAGGAATGAGCAATATGATTTTGGTTGAGGAATGGAGAAGTTGGAATGAGGGAGAGGCTCCCTTGTTTCAGCTACGCTCGGGAAAGAGGAATGCCGATGAGGGAGACCTTGGGAATGCTGAGAGCTTAGGGAGTTCAAAATTACCTTAGGAAGTTTGGGCGAGTTGAATGGTTGTCTTTTTCGTACGAATTAAGGGGGTATATCTCTCAATTGGCTGAGGTAGATGGATGGGATTGTCTCCCATTTCTCAGCCGGCCAGCTACCGTCTGGGCGCCAGAGTTGTCACCATCAAGTCCACATGGCTCGATTTGAGTGGAGGAGGGCTTGGGAGGTGGCTCAAGCTAAGATGTGGGCTAATGGCTCTCCCTTAATCCCTTGGGTCTTAGGTTTGTAAGGGAGGTGAGTTAACTCACCTTCCTTTGGTCCAAGGTAAGTCCTATCTCACTTAGGGTGGGGCTAGGTGAGCAGGTGATACCCATTTGGGGTGAGTGAGGGCTACCAAGTGATGGGAGTGTACTTTGCTAAAAAAAAAGGTGGAATCATATGTAAATAGGTTTATCTAATGGGTAATAACCTTGGATTGGACTCATTTGGTTTTGGGTTGATTTTGGGCTGACCTAGGATGGGTTTGGTCAGATTCCAAGTGACCATGGGTCGGTTTCAAGGGGTTTAGCTCATTAGGGTCAAATTGGGCTAGGTTAGGTTGGGTTGACCAATTGGTCAAATTAGGTCAAACCAAAGCTTGGGTTAGGTTCAAATGATGATTTGAAGTATTTTCGTTCAAGTGGTTTCAATCAATTTGGCCTAAGTTTGATTGTGGCTAGATTTGGATTCATATAGGTCAAATGGGTCAACTTGATCAATTTGACCAAATTGATCAAATTAGCTTGGGTTAGGTGTTGGTTCATGCCCAATTTGTTAATTGAAGATGATTGTAGCTTTGGTTTGAATCAATTTGGATTTAATTTAGATTTTAGCTAATTTGACCATTTAGGTCTATTTCTAAGTTGGTCAATCAGGTTCAATTATGAGTTTAGTCAAGTTCAATAATCAATTTGGAATGAACTTGAGTCATTGGTTATAATCAATTTGGGTTGGATCATGATTTGACCCATTTTGGCCTTTTAGGTCAATTTGGGTCAACTTAGGTCAAATGGCCAATTGGGTTTGGTTTGGCTCAATTGATGGTCAAGTCATATTCAATCATTGATTATGAGTTGGTGTTAATCAATGGTTTCAATTGATTTGGTGTAGGATGATTTTTGGCTAGTTCGGGTTTCATATGGGCTAAGGGTTGACTTGATCAAATGACCATGTTGACTTGGTTTGACCAAATTTAAGGCAATTGATCATCTAGGGTGATTAATGATCATGGTATGAGGTTTGGATGGGCTTGATTCAATCCAATTTGGGTTGGATTAGAACTTGGTTCATATGGGTTCTTTAGGCCACTTTGAATCAAGTGGACCTAAATGGGTCAATTAGCTTGGTTTTGTTTGATTAAGATTTAATTGAATTTATATATGAGATTAGATTGAAATATAAATTCAACTGCATATGGTTTGGATGGGCTATGATGGGTTTTGGTTCATTTAAAATTTTCAAGTTGAAAGGGCTAAGTTGGGTTTGACTTGGGTTGATTTTAATTTGGCTTGATTATTGTAGTTTCATTTATATTTGGATAGATGATTAAAGGAATGATTGATTCAAGATAAAATCCATTGGTTTTGGCTTGATCTAGATGAGTTTTGGTTAAGTCCAAGGAATTAGTTTAAAGGATTTGAATTGGATTTTGATTTAATTTTGGATTTAATTTTGGCTATTTGAATGTATATTTCATTTGTATTTGGGAAGATAATTGAATATATAATTGGCTTATGAGAAAATCACTTAAGTTTGAAGTGATTTGAAGGTAAATTTAACTAAGCTCATGAGGTAGGTCAAAGGTCTTAGGAAGAATTTTCTTTAGTTTAGTTTAATTTCTATCATTGGAATGTGGATTCCATTTATATTCATGAAGATGATTGAATATATAATTGATTTATAAAGAATCAACTGACTTTGGGATGATTTGGGTAAAGATTTGGTTAAGCTCATAGAGGTAGGTCCATATGGCTTAAGAGTCTTGACTTGACTTAATTTAGTTTGATTTAGTTTTGATCATTTGAATGTGGATTTCATTTATATTTAGAAAGATAATTGATGGAATAATTCATTTATAAGAAAATCAATTGAATTTGATTTGATTTGAAGGGGATTTTGGCTAAGCTTATGAAAGTGGATCATATGGCTTATGAGGGATTTGGAGCTTGAACTTGATCTTGGGTTTCAATCATTTGGAGTTAAATTTGGATTTAGATTTGATAAATGATTGAGGGATTGAATTAATCTTTGAGAAAATCAATTTAATTGAATTGGATTGGATTTGGCTAAGGCTACAATCCAATCATGAGGCTTATGGAGGATTTTGAGCTTGGATTTGATTATGGGATTGATTGTGAAGTTTGGAAATTGAAATTAAATTTGAATTTAAATTTGGGGTTTGGTTTGAGAAGGAGAACATGGATTGGGTTTAGGGTATAGGGTAGGCAAGTCTCCTAAATCCCTAAGGTATAACCTACCCCTATGACTAACCCTTCTAAGTCTCTAGGCTTAGATTAAGTGTTCACATAATCACTAGAATTATCTTAAAACTACGGAGCTCTTAGTGTCTATAGAGTCCCAGATCTATGATGAGGAGGTTGAGAACTCACTCAAAAAGTGAGGTCAATAGTACACTCTAGAGTGTACACATTTTTTAAAATTTTAAACTGCTGGGGGACTTCTTATATCCTTTCTACATGCTATTATTAGCTGCTTTGTGTTCTTTCCTAAAGGATTTGGGTGATTCTAAAGTTTTCTATGTGTACACTCTATATACTCTGGACTATACCCTTTTTTATTTTTAAAGCATCTGTGGACTTCCAATTATGGATCTCAATGGTATTATATGCTGTATGGAATGCCTTTCAACAGGAACAGAGATTTTTTTTTTAGTTTTGTAAAGTGTACACTCTGGAGTTACATGCTTATTTTTAAATTTTAAACTACTGTGGGACTTCTTATATCCTTTCTACATGCTATTATAAGCTTCTTTGAGTTATTCAGGAGGATTTGGGCAATTTTGGTAAAGTTTTCCATGTGTACACTCTGGAGTGTGCACCCTTTTAATTTTAAACTACCGGGGGACTTCTTATATTCTTTCTAAATGCTATTATAAGTTGCTTTGAGTTCTTTCGAGGAGGGAAGTAGTTTCTCATGTGTACACTCTGTACACTCTAGAGTGTACACCTTTTTTTTATTTTAAACCATTGGGGACTTTCAATTATGGATTTCAATGGTATTATATGCTACTTTGTGTTCATAGTTATACATGTTATATATATTTTTATAATACATGTGTGTGTGTATATGCGAGGCAAAACGCAATGACATGTATATGTCTCATGAACCAATTGTTGGAAAATTCCTTGTTGTTGTTTGAAATATTAAATTGTGATTATGCACATCAAACTAGATTCAATGTTTAGAAGCATCATGCTAGTTATTGGCCGAACTTGAAGAATTTGAAATTGGATTTTATGTAGGTTTGAAAAGGCTCTCAATCTTCAAAATATATTAGAACCAGTTGTCTTTTCATGATAAGATTTTTTATTAATTTAGATGGGAATTGAAAGGTTAAAAAAATGACAGAAAGACATAATCATTCATTAGCAAAGCCTAGTGACCTAGATCTTGCGCATTAGAAGGCAAGCGATGTGCTAAAGTCAATGGATCGAAATTAGAGCAACTCATGTATTCAGCTATCTTAGTGAGAAAGTTGGCAAAGTGGAGAATGTTGACTTTATAAAAAAGAGATGCTTTCAATTATATTCAAAAAAAAAAGATCGAGGATTATAAATGATGATACTAATGCATTAATATAATTGTTCAAGGATTGATAAGTGGAAGACATAATGTTTGCATGAGATGTTCAAGTTGATGAGTCGGATAGCTTGGTGAATTTTTTTTTGGAGCGATGACATGTCAATGATAGACTATGACTATTTCGGGGATGTCATAATTTTTTGTACAAGTTATTGACTCAATAAATATAATATAGTCTGTGCACCTTTTGTTGGAGTCAACCATCAAAAAATATTTTATTTAAAGTAGCATTTCTATCTGAAGAGATAACTGAGTCATTCATATGGCTATTCAAAACATTTCTCTGACTAATGAATGAGAGACATCCTATTCATAAAAGATCAAGCAATGGTGAGAGCCATTGAAATTGCATTACCTTATACTCACCATAGGTTGTGCCAATGGCATATTTCTAAGAAAGCTCCTTCGAAGGTACATTGCTTTAATAGTAATAAGACTGTACAAAGTCTCTTCTATACATGCACAAGTAAATTTGATTCAAAAGAAGAGTTTGATCATGCTTAGTCTAAGATGCTAGAAGAAGAGAATTTGAAGGATCATGCTTAGTTAGCTAAGCTATATATAATTAGAAGTAAGTGGTCTACATATTCAATAAAGATTCATTCTCCATGGGTATTTTATCAATGCAATGTAGTGAGTCCATGAATAATATATGTCATGGAATCTCTAAACCAACAAGCTCTATCACCGATTATTTTTTGGGATTGGAGAAGGTTATGAAAACATGGCGACAGAATGAATATGATAAATATTTCAAGTGTAGCCAGCTAGCAATTGTTCCAATAGTTAGAACTAATCCTATATTGAAGCAAGCTACTATATTTTACACAAGAAAGCTTTACACTTTTTTTGAAGAAGAATTTTTGCATGGAGTAGGTGGATTAGCAGCAAATGTCTCGGATGATAATCCCATGGAATATTTGATAAGAAACTTAGAGAAAACCAGCATTACCAAGGCATGTCTGAATATAACTTATAGTTATAAAAAATTTAAAATTATGGGATTACTCTGTGCCCATTGCATTAGAGTCTTGAGTGTAGAAGATATTGTGAGGATTCCAGATAAGTATCTTCTCATGTAATGGTCTTTTAGAGCAAAAAGGATATATACTTTGACAGTGCTTATAAATACTTCAAAGATTTACAAGGTAATGATGAAAATCCTACTGGTATTATTTTTTGAAATCACATATGTAGACATTCATATCAAATAAGAACCAGAACACAATGTAATAAAGAAGCTGAGCAATATATGTTGGATTCTTTAAAGAAACTATCATGATAATGTTGATTCTATATTAAGTGAGAATTCATCTCCAATTAACAAAACAAAAAAGAAAAAGAGGTCTACTATAAGAGATTCCAAGTGTACCCTTGACTTATTGAAGGACCCAGTAAAGATGCGGCCAAAGGGTGTTTCCAATACAAGATTGAAAGAATATTGGGAGAGAAATAAAAAAGTCAAGAGTAATTTTCTACCAGTTTTTAAAATTTTACTCTTCCAATATTACAATTAAAATTTCACACATTATGTTTTTAATGTTATTGAGAAGAATAAACAAGCTGCAATAGTTGAAGAACATAAAGAGTCACCTATTGCAACACCTTTTTTCTATAATGCCAAAATACTTTTCAGAAGTAAGCAAGTATAATATTTTATTTCTACTGTTAGATTTCAGCAACTGATATGATGTTCTTATATATCAAGAATTTCACTCCAACTCAACAGTAAGTCAGTCGGCAGAAGGATACACCAAGCTGATGATGGATATTAATAGAGCAAAATATTATAATGCGTGAAATAGAGACAAATATTTTTAATCACATTTTTTATGTTTAGTTGAAGCCCAATTTTTATATGTTCATATAAATGTCTATTTTTTTACATAGTTTGATTGAAAGTATTTTAATTCATTATTACTATATTGTACTTTGAAGCTCAACTTTTGTACTTTTATAATAATAAGATCTAATTACTTAAAATATTTACATTAAAGTGAAATAAATTGTCCATTTCAATATTCCAAATGTCTATTTTATGAACTTTATGCTATGTTTATTATGAAGTCTTAAGAAAATGGCAAGAGCTAGATGAATAAATGAAAATATTATGTAATTAATTTCTACAAGCATAAACAATTTGCCTTTTTCTTTTTCTATTTTATTCCATAAGAAACAGAAGGTATATTTTGTGAGAATGTTTTTCTTGAAATCACTGAATTAATTTATGCTTCTATGACACCTCATTTTGCTATTTTCAAACTAATTATAGTTCAACATCAAAAAGTTGAGATGAGAAAAAAAATTTAAATTACCAAAAAATTGAATATTTTTTGGTCCAATATAATTTGTATTATTTCATAAGTAAATTGAAATAGATTTAAGGTTGTATTTTCAAATAAATTCAAAATAAAATTTAATATATATGATTTATTTATAGCCTTATAATTTAAATAAGAGTTTGTATTATATCTTTTAATTATAAAATCTCTTTTACAACATATAAAATCATTGAGATCCATAATTGGAAGACCCCCAGTGCTTTAAATTTAAAAAAAAGGTATACACTCCAGAGTTTATAGGGTGTACACTCTGAAAAATTGAGAAATAATTCTCAATTCCTATTAGAAGGCACTCTATACAGCATATAAAATCATTGAGATACATAATTGGAAGTCCCTCCATTATTTAAACTTTAAAAATAAGAGTGTACACTCTATTAAACTCCAAAGTATACACTTTGTACACTCTGAAAATTTGACAAAAATATTCTCAATTCCTATTGAAAGGCACTCCATACAACATATAAAATCATTTAGACCCATAATTGGAAGATCCCCCATCATTTAAATTTAAAAAATAAGGGTGTACACTCAAGAGTGTACAGACCGCACTCTCAAAAACTAACTAAAAAAAATTCTCAATTCATGTTGAAAGGCACTCCATACATCATATAAAATTATTAAGACCCATGATTAGAAGACCCCCCTACCCACCCAATCATTTAAATTTAAAAAATAAGGGTGTAGACTCTTGAGTGTACAGACTATACTCCATACTAAAGAGTGCACACTCCAAAGTGTACAAAGTGTACACTCTAAAAAATCAATAATATTTTACTAAATTTCTATTGAAAGGCACTCCATACAACTTATAAAATCATCAAGACCCATAATTGGAAGACCCCTATCATGTAAATTTAAAAAATAAGAGTGTACACTCCAAAGTGTACACTCTTTACACTACGGAGTGTACACTCTGGAAAATTGACAAAAAATTCTCAATTCTTGTTGAAAGACACTCCATATACAACATATAAAATCATTAAGATCCATAATTTGACCCTTTATTTTAATTTAAAAAATAAGGGTGTACACTCTAGAGTGTACAGAGTGTACACTATAAAAAAACAAACAAAAATTCTCAATCCATGCTGAATGGCACTCCATACAGCATATAAAATCATTGAGAACTATAATTGAAAGATCACCATCATTCAAATTTAAGAAATAGGCGTGTACACTACAAAGTGTACACATAAAAAACTATACTCAAATTTGCCAAATTCTCCTAGAAAAGAACTCAAAATTGCTTATAATATCATTTAAAAAGGATATAGGAAGTCCTATAGTAATTTAAAACTAACAAAAGGGTGTTCACTCTAAAGTGTACACTCTAGAGTGTATAGGCTGTCCCACAGTAATTTAAAATCCATAATTTGAAGACCCTCCATATTGCATATAAAATTATTGAGATCCATAATTAGAAGACCCCCTATCATTTAAATTTAAAAAATAAGGGTGTACACTCTATAGTGCACAGACTGTACACTATAGAGTGTACAAACTGTACACTATAGAGTGTACAGAGTATACACTTTGGAAAATTGAAAATAATTCTCAATGCCTATTGAAAGGCACTTTATACAGTATATAAAATCATTGAGAACCATAATTGGAAGACCACCATCATTCAAATTTAAGAAATAGGAGTGTACACTCCATAGTGTATAGAGTGTACACATAAAAAATTGCACCCAAATTAATCAAATCCTTCTGGAAATGAACTCAGAACAACTTATAATATCATTTAGAAAGGATATAGGAAGTAGTAGTGGTTTAAAACTAACAAAAGGGCGTACACTCTGGAGTGTATAGAGTGTACACTCTAGAGTGTATAGACTATACACTCTGGAAAACTGATAAAAAATTTCTCAATTCCTATTGAAAAGCACTCCATACAACATATAAAATCATGGAGATCCATAATTAGAAAATCACCCATCATTTATATTTAAAAAATAAGGGTGTACACTCTAGAGTATACAGAGTGTATACTCATAGTGTACACTCTAGAGTGTACACTTTATACACTATGGAAAAGTGACAAAAAATTCTCAATTTCTATTGAAAGACACTCCATACAATATATAAAATCATTAAGAACTATAATTGTAAGACCACCATCATTCAAATTTAAGAAATAGAGTGTACACTCTAAAGTGTATAGAGTGTATATATAGAAAATTGCACCCAAATTATACAAATTGTTCTCGAAAAGAACTCATAATAGCTTATAATATCATTTAGAAAGGATATAAGATGTCTCACATTGGTTTAAAACTAACAAAAGGGTGTACACTCTAGAAAATTGATAAAAAAAATACTCAAATACATATATGTGGTCAAACATTTCATATATACATCAACCCTCAAGCATTCATATATTATAATTCAGTTATTTCATATTTAAATAGAAAAGAGCAAAAAATAAACTTTGCTCTAAAGAAATTTATCTTCTTTGGCCAATCTTTGTGCTGAGCCTAATCCATTGGAGGTTTGCTAACCACTACTTCCATATATTTGCATACAAATAATCCACAATCAATGCTATTCTCCTGGACTGGTATACCTGTGATCACCTCGATTAGCTATTCCTTGGTTGGTCTCAAAAGCCTCCCCAATATCTTTGACAAGTAGTTTAATTTGTACATGCACCAAAACAAGGCCAATAAGGTAGTTACAAATTATGCATTTAGAAGAAACTTCTTACAATATTCTTCTGATCTTATGGGTGGGTTTGATAATGAGTCATAAAATGGTGTACGTTCCAAAGTGTACACATGAAAAGCTGCTACAAAATCACCCAAATCCTCCTGTAAAGAATTCAAAGCAGCTTATAAAAGCCACGGAGATTGGGTACCAGCTTGTTTAAAAAAAACAAGGCATGTATTAGAGTACAGACAGAGTGTATACTCTGAAAAACTAACAAAAAAATCTTAATTCTTAAAAATACATTTCATACAATATATAATACTATTGAGATCCATAATTGGAATTCTCCTAATGCTTTAAAATTTAAAAAAGGGTGCACACTCCAGAGTGTACAAAGTGTACACATGAAAAATTACTCCAAAATCACCCAAATCCTCCTAAAAAGAACTCAAAGCATCTTATAATAGCATATAGAAATGATATAGGAAGTCCCCCTAATGCTTTAAAAATGGGTTTACACTCTAAAGTGTATAGAGTGTATACATGAAAAACTACTCTAAAATCACACAAATCCTCATGGAAAGAACTCAAAGTAGCTTATAAAAGCATGGATATAAGAAGTCCCCCGATGGTTTAAAATTTTAAAAAAGGGTATACACTTCAGAGTGTACAGAGTATACACATGGAAAATTTCTCTAAAATTATTCAAATCCTTATGGAAAGAACTCAAAGCAGCTAATAATAGCATGTAGAAAGGATATAGGAAGTCCCACAGCTTTAAAATTAAAAAAAATGGGTGTACACTCCACAGTGTACAAAGTGTACACATGAAAATGGCTTGAAAATTATCAAAATCCTCTTGAAAATAACTCAAAGAAGCTTATAATAGCATGTAGAAAGGATTTAAAAAGTCCAACAGTGATTTAAAATTAAAATAAATGGTGTGCACACTAGAGTGTACAGAGTGTACAAATAGAAAACTACTCCAAAATCATCCAAATCCTCTTGAAAAGAATTCAAACCACCTTATAATAGCATGTAGAAGGATATAGAAAGTCCCCTAGTGATTTAAAATTAAAAAAAGTGTGTACAGTCGAGAGTATACAGAGTGTGCACATATAAAATTGCTCCAAAATCACCCAAATCCTCTTGGAAAGAACTCAAAGCAGCTTATAATAGCATGTAGAAAGGATATAGGAAGTCCCCAGTGGTTTAAAATTAAAAAAAGGGTGTACACTCTAGAATATACAGAGTGTACACATGAAAACTACTCTAAAATCACCAAAATCCTTCTAGAAAGAACTCAAAGCAACTTATAATAGCATGTAGAAAGGATATAGGAAGTCTCCTAGTGGTTTAAAATTTTAAAAAAAAGTGTATACTCCAGAGTGTACAGAGTGTACACATAAAAAACTACTCCAAAATCACACAAATCCTCCTGAAAAGAACTCAAAGCAGCTTATAATAGCTTGTAGAAAGGATATAGGAAGTCCCCCAGTGCTTTAAAATTAAACGCAAAATGTGTACACTCCAGAGTTTACAGAGTATATACATGGAAACGGCTCCAAAATTATCAAAATTCTCTTGGAAAGAACTCAAAGCAGCTAATAATAGTATGTAGAAAGGATATGTAAGTCTCATAATAGTTTAAAATAAAAAAAATGTGTGTACAGTTTAGAGTATACAGAGCGTACATATGAAAAACTATTCCAAAATCTCTCAAATCCTCCTGGAAAGAACTCAAAACAACTTATAATAGCATGTAGAAAGAATAAAGAAAGTCTCATAGTGATTTAAATTTAAAAAAAATGGTGTACACTCCAGAGTGTGCAGAGTGTACACATGGAAAACTGATCTAAAATCACTCAAATTCTCTTGGAAAGAACTTAAAGTAGCTTATAATAGCATGTAGAAAGGATATAGAAAATCCCACATTAGTTTAAATTTTTTTAAAAAAAGGTGTACACTCTATAGTGTACACCTTAAGAACAGATAGAAAATAACTCAAATCTCATAAATCTCAATACATTGGTGTATAAACATAAAATAATCTTAAACAATCTTGACTATACTAAATGTACAGAGCTAAAGGCTTTAAACTTGAAAAGAGTATAAAATAATACTTTTAAGGGGTCGTATTCAATGGTTTAAGTGAGCTGGTAATAGTCAAAACAAATGTGAAAACCCCAAAATCTCTAAAGTTCAAGAATGCACGAAATAATACCTTATGGAGTCATTTCGACAGAGAAGGTGAGATAATACCTCGAATTTTAATGTCCGAGAATTAGCACAACTCGAGGAAAGTCGGATGCTCGCATTGATGCACGCCGAGAGAGTCGAGTACAATCTTTACACGAATGAACATAGCCCAAAAATGAAAATGCCTAAATTTTTTCGACTAAAATGGCCCATGACATCCAACAAGTTATTTTAATGGGCGAGTCCCCGGCCATCGCATAGTATTCGTCCCACCGCATCGCATGGTAAAGTCAAAAAACTAATATTTTTATCTTGGACGCCGGCGATGCCAAGATGCGAGCTCATCCGCACGTAATATTTTCTCGTGAGAAGGGGAGTGTTTTTGATAAATCTCATTTAAAAATTAGTTAAATTAATTAATGATATGATTAGTATGGTAATGGCTTTGCAATAATAATATTTAATTATTTTATCATAATATTTACTAATTGATTTAATATGTGAAGATATATATTACTCTAATTTAATTTTTGATTTCATCGTAAACTTTGGTATGCTTAATTTAAACTTTAGTTATGATCTCACATATCAATAGGGAGCAATGCAGATGTTGAGGTCATCAAATAATTTCTTTAGTGATTGGGAAAAGGATGATATGGAGAGAGTGATTTGGTTGTCAAAAGAGTTGGTGGATGAGTGCTCAATGAGTTTTTTTTTTTTTTTTCCTTCTTACCTTCTTAACAAAGAAAATTGGGTGATAAGTACCATGACAATTATATAATATTATGTAGGGCTCATTCAATGATTGAAGTTGGACAATATGTTTTGAAAAATCAATATTTTTTTTATATTTTGTAAATTGATTGAAATAAATATATTTTCAACTCTACAAAGTTTTTTTTTTTTGAAAAGGAGATATTCATTTTAAAAAAAAATCATAACTTTTTAAAATAAATATATCTTCTATAAGAAAACAAATGATAGGTTTTTTTTTCAAATTCAAACAAAAAATATGAATTTACTTAGGTGTAAAGTATTTGGAATACAATGTATTTCAAATTTTTATATTTGTCTTACCAACTTTAGAATATAATGTAAATTTTCAAGTAATTTTAAGTATATCTTATAGTTCATTTTTGATATATTCAAAACTTATTTGATTAACCAAGTTTTGAATACACAAAGTCATAACCATTTTAGCCACTCATAGTGAGCCCCATCATGGCCACCTGCTATCGTCACCCGCTGCTACTATCACCCATCACCATTGACACTGCTAATTTTGTTTTACTCTGCAATATTTTATTTGACCAAACCTGAAAAAATAAACCCTAACATTGTAGAGTTTTCATCCAAACAACTCGAATGTATTTTAAATAAGTTACTTTCACTTTACAATATATTTTTTTCTCACTACATTTAAAATTCAACTGAACAAATAACTACTTACTCTTTTCACTTTCCACTAATCTTAATTAACAAAAAAAAGGGTTGTAATAAAACTTTTGATATATAGCACTGATAGAGAAGAGTAGAGAGGCATGGATGGTTAGTTAAATTAGCACCTTGAACAAAGAGGTCACAAGTGGAGTTCTATCTACTTACAAACAGTTGTAGAGCTAGAAATTTTCTTGGGAGGGACACCATTTTGCAATTTAAAAAAGTATTCTCAATTTCTTTATTTAGACTTAAGACCAAAATTAGTGCTTTAAATATTTTAAATTAGAATATATTTATAAGAAAAAGATCAAATAGATATAGACTAAAAAAAATACAATTGATGGTGTTGCTCTTCATTAAGAGTGTTGAATAATTATATCACAATCAATAAGTATATCTTCAATTCAATTATATTGTCAATTTTTCATAATATTCACAAAAAAAAATGTTATTTCATTACTTGATGTAGCAGCTTTAGAGTCAATACTATTATATCTAAGAATAAAAATTATTCATTAAGTTGAATATCCAAAATACAAGTTTTCAAATAATTTTTTATAATCATTAAATCTACTAATCTAAAATCATTTGGATAAAATCATTAAGTTAGTAATATATGTAAGAAAATTAGATTTATATAATCTTCATTTCAATAATAATATATATTTAATGTTCTATTTTTTATTATTGTTTATTATATAAATAAATTTAACTTAAAATTTTGAGAAAAATAAAATACTTCTAATTTTTATTATAAAAAATATATAAATACTAAATAAAATTAATAAATAAATAATTTGTTATTTTTTAATAATCTTAATAAATGAATGTTAACATTTTGAAGGGAGCACAATATAAAATGTAAAAGTATTAAATTATAAAAAATTTTATATAAAAAAAAGTTATGGATCAAATTGGTAATAAATAAAAGCATAAATAATTTTATATATTAAATAGCATTAAATAATTTATTATATATGTTCAATCATGTTTAACATAATAATAGCATAAGTATATTTATGTTTACATGTATGCATATGTGCTTGTATATTTATATAGATTTATATAAAAAATGTGTATAAATTTATTTGTAACTTTCAAATAGACATGATAAATTAATGAGTCTAACTTCAAAAATTTGGCTCATATACTTAACAAGTCCAGAAAAATAATATTTCACTTGATCATGCTCCATTGATTTACACCCCTAGCTCTACTTTATATTTTAGGTTTTTACTCAAGTACATATAAATTGTTAGTGCATGACCATGCACTCTATCCTTCCCACCTCCACGCAGTCCTTGCATAGCCTTGTTAAACAAAAGTCTCCCAACTGAGAAAGCTTGTGCCGGGAGGAGAGTGATCCTCGGCTTTTTGTACTTAACTGTTGGTGGTTTCCATCATACTTCGATTCTGCTGCATGGAAGACAAGGTAGAACTAAGTGTCCATTCCTTTTTTTTTCCCTCTCAAAACCTTTCATCGTCTGATGCAATTATCACGTCCGTCCAATCAAGATCGTGCGTCTATCATGCGTGGGCCATTGTTACTGTCGCCACAAGAACAGGCTGTGGGGCATAAGGCTCTTCACCATGGCCACTTGATGGAGACTGCTCAAAGGCGGTTCCTGTGCTCTCTCAGCTCATTCATGGTGGGCTGATAACAGTCTGTTTCAGCTTCGGTTTGCTCTGTGATGGAAACACCGTTGCACTGTTAAAGGCTTCTTCTTTCGCCTTGCTTTAATTTTTAAGTTTGTTTTAGGTGTGAAGTCAAATTAATGTTTGAATAAAAAATATGTTATGAAAAAACATTCGATTTGTGCTGTTTTAGTTCTTGGTTATTAGGACTGCAGAAAATGCTTCGTGGTGATGATAGATTTACGTAAATTATATTTCAGAAACAGTTTAATTTGTTTTCATTATATCATAAGTCAATTCTATTGTGCTGTATTATCTGAAAAAAATTATATGAAGTAATCTATATGCAAAGTAAATTCTTTTAAACTTCATAAATAATTTTGTTCACAAACTAACACTGTACTGATTCCAACCATTATCAAGCAGGATGTGCGGTACAAAAACCAGTTTCATTACCAAATTTGAGCATCTTGACTTGGACATCGGCGGCAACAATTACAGTATTTACTCTTTGTGGACTGTTTTTAAGAATTGTTATTTTAAATTTTTTTTAAATATCGTATAATATGTGAAAATTTATTCTTAAAATAACAGGAGAGTATCCAGCTTTTCAGTATTTTATCATTAATTTCTCATAAGAGAAATACTATACTGTTATACTCATAATCTCTGAAAAAAATTAAAACCTGTTTGGGATAGATTTTATTTTTATTTTTTTTAAAAGCACCGAAAATAATTTTTTCATATCCCAATATTTTTAAAACTGAGCATCATCATAAATATATTTTATTTCAATCAAAATATAAGTAAAATAAAAAATATAAAAATTAAAATTAAATTGATCCCAAACAGTTTCTTATAATTGATACGAAGATCTTGTAATGTATTACATTTTAGATCTTAAAATCAAATATATATAAAAAATACTTACTTTATATATTATTCGCAGATTCTCTTAATGAATATAATGTATAACATTAATAATCTCATCATACTTTTTCTTTTCTTTTTTCTGAAAATGATTGAGACTAGCATTACTCTTATTATAATTTATTCAAAACGTGGCCCTGTGAGCATTTGTCCCTTCTATAACACTGAAACAATAACTGTACAACAAGAGTGTAGCTCTTCATCAGATTAAATATTTGTTTTATAATGAATCAGAAACCATTGAATTGGCTAAATATGATTTTAGTGCACCCTTGTCAAATTAAATAAATAGCTACAAGAGCTGGATTAATGATAGATTAGATTTTGTGCCAGATTGATAGACTGAAAAGCTCATGGTATAAATATATATGTTGCAACTTAAATGATCAAATTACTTTGGGAGATAATATTACAGGATTTGATTGATATGGATTTTGGATATAAATTAAAATTCAAATTAAATTTGAAAATTAAAAAAAACAAATTACTTTGATTTGATGAGACAATAAATATACTTACGTATAACCCATGCATTAAAGAGTTTGAAGCCTCCTACAAACCACAATAATAAACAGTATTAAATTAATATAAATTTAAGTATTTTAAAAAAAATTAATTAGAGTATATTTCTATTCTGAGGTGGCGTTAATGTTCTGAGATGGGATCAAGCTGGTAAGAGTCAAAACACCCGACTTTATAGAGCCGCCGATAATCGACTAGCTTTATTCTGAAATTTTAAGTATCGGCCCGAACCGAAGAAACCCATCCGACTTTTCTTCTTTCTCCCGACAAAGACCTGCGACCATGACATCCGCAAAGCATTCAGGTCCACTCATTACCACTGCATTAACTCCACCTGATGGATCGATCCTTTTCCTCGCTAAACACAGGTTTCTTACATTTTGAAATAACTTTTAGTTTTTATTTTGAAAGGTTATGCGGAAATAGGATTTGTGAATTTCCTAGAGACTTTCAACTAAGTGTGCTTAGTTTGCTTGAAATCTCAGAAGGATGGATCGTGTAGCACTCTTTCATCTATATAGGAATGTGTGAGCATAAAACCAGTGGAATTAAGGCCGAGCTGATAACGTGTAATTCTGTGTCAAATAAGTCATTCATCATTTTTTTATGTTCCATTTTGTTTAGGAAAGTTCATTAGATTAAATTTTCAATAAGCTAAGCATACAATATTGTAGGTTAGCTGCTAAGCATACTTTAGGATGAGTCAAGAGCTCGTTTCATTGATAATTTATTATGATCGGCAATCGATCATTGACGATCAGTTTATACCAAGTTATGTCGGTGGAATAAATCGCCATATGCGAGTCTCGCGTCACGTAAGCTTAGAAGATTTAAAACATAAAGTGTTGAGATCTCTACGCTATGATATAGATAATTTTACAGTGGAGCTAACGTGACGTTTCCCTATTGGCGCGGAATTTATAGCATATATGGTTTCTGATGAGGAAGTATGCAATGTTGTACTAGATGAAGCTTCCCGTCAAACATTGATTCTTTATGTGGAAGTGAAGCTACACTGTAGTACTTCAGCTGTAATTGATATCGATTTCATGCAGCATAATATTCCATCTGATTACGCACATGATTTCACTTTGCCAACAGCAGTTGTAATGCAACAAAGCTGTGAGGAATCAGAACTAAGGTTAGTAGTTACTTAAAAGTTTTATTTATCTCAATTTTATGGTTCAGTCTATCTCGAGTTTTGTTTTATTGATGTTGAATTTCATTACACAGAAATCAAATGCCTGTCGAAGCACAGTTGCATGAGCAACCCAGTGCATCTAAGTTTCTGTCTGATGACGAGTATGAAACAATGAATAGTGAATCAAGTAATGCATATGAGGATAGCGATGCTGAAGAGGATTCTCTTTTTAGTAATATCAGTTTATGTGACAACAATGCTAGTTACAACCTTATTAGGAATCATTTACTCCGGAGTTCTGCAAATGAGGAAGATATGATTTGTAACAACGGCTATGTCCGTACATGTGAAATCACAAAAGATTGAGATGTAAACTTTGTGTTTGATGGTCCATCTGATAGTACAATTTTTTCAGATGATATTGAACTTCTAGTTGAATTATGTGAAGGTATGTGTTTCTCAAATAAAAAGGAGCTTCAGTTTGCAGTCATTGGTTGGCCAATAATAAATAATATTCAGTTTCTCACTATTACTTCAAATCAAAAAAAAAATTTACAGTTGTATGTGCACAACATAGTAATCCTAGTAGATCATGTCAATAGCGCATACATTATAGCAGGAGCAAACAGTTGGCAGGTGCTTGGAGGATATCAATGTTAGGTGCACCACATACATGCATCAGCACTATCAGTGATTCTAGATATCATCAATGTACATCTAAGTTCATTAGTTATTTCATAATGTCAGTTATGCGATCTCAGATAGACTTGAAACCAAGAGAGATTATTGGAAGGATGGAATCAAAGTTTAATATTAAAGTGTCTTATATGAAGGCACGGGATGCGAGGCGTAAGAATATCAGAGCAATATTTGGGAGTTGGGAGGACTCATATCGCTCTCTTGGCCTATTCATGGATTCATTATACTCTGTTTTGTCAGGCACTGTTTATAGAATTCTATCATCAAATACATGCAGGTTTCAAAGATTATTTTAGGCATTTGGATCATCGATATTAGATTGGGAATTCTATCATCCAGTTTTGAGCATGGATGAGACATTCCTACTTGAAAAGTATCATGGTACGTTACTCACAACTGTTGGTATTGATGCCAACAATGGAATATTTTCACTTGTCTTCGCCGTAGTTAAATCTGAAAATAATGAGTCCTGGCTCTGGTTCATTATGTGCATGCAACAACTGTTGCCTATTGTTTCATCAATGAGTAATTTGTGTATTATTTCAGATAAGCATGTGGGTGCGATCGAGATGTATCTTTAACATTGCTTAAGCTTCAAAAAAAAAGTAGTGAGAAGAATAGGTATCACAGATGTTGAATTTATATGTAAGAAAATAGATATGACTGGTAGTACGGATGACATAAACATATTCAATCGACATATGACAGACATAAAAAATATTAAAGTAGAGGCATTCCAATGGTTAGTAGAACGTGATGTGTGTAAGTGGTCATTGGTTCAAGATGGTGGTAAGCGATATAGTATTATGATGACAAATGCTTCTAAATATTTTAATGGAGTTCTGAAACGTGCACGAGGATTGCCAATTCAAGCCATAATCACAGCAGTTTATTATAATATTGTCGATTTATTTTTTAAGAGGTCTGGTATCATAGATTTGGGGGAAGCAAATGATGAATTAAAATTCTCTCTAAGAGCATAGGGTGTGCTCAGCAGGTTTAAGCATGAGGTTATACACTATCCACAACCAGTCAATATCAATGCTAACGAAGTGCAAGTGTTTGACATGAAATATCGATTATTCAGAGTTGACTTTACAGTTGATTGATTATGTTCTTGTAGCTGTAACCGGACACTGATTTATCATATGCCATGTGGTCATTCCATTGCTACTTTAGTCCATCAGAGATTGAATCATTTAGCCTATGTGTCAAGATATTACACAATGGCAATGTATGGGCATACATACTCTGCGAACTTTCATGTTCTGCTAAATCGAAGTAACTGGTCAGATTTTGATGTGGAGCGGGGACTGTATCTTTTGCTGCCATATAATGTTAAAATAAGATCAGACATACCACACACAAGTAAATATAAGAACACTATGGATGAGAGTGCAGGACAAAGCAATCGTACGTGCAGTATATGTAAATCAGTTGGTCATTACTGGACATCGTGCTCACACAACCGAGTAGTAGAAGGTTAGTATGGATAGTGTAGCACTATTTCATGTATATAGGGTTTAAGAATATTTTTAATGCTTTGATACTTTATCGTGATATAAATATTCCTGACTTCTAACATTGTTCATTTTTCTTTGTTCTTCTTCCACAGGTACGATGGTCGAGGAGCCTTCTAGGCTAACTAGACGTCGGTAGAGGAAGCGTGCTGAGATGGCCGATGATGCACCAGATCCAACACCTTCAGAGGTCCATCCTAGCTAGCCTCTTTGCATGGCAAACATAGGGCCACACATCCGATTTGGTATGAATTTAATTTTTAATGCCTTATGTCAGAATATTTTAACTGCTTACATGAATTGACATGATTTTCTTTCTGTTGTAGGGCACTATTTTAGAGGCTGCTTCACAACTCCTTATGCTGAGGGAGTAGCCCATTAGCTGCCTGCGGTTCACATCTTCTCTCCAATCATTAGGGCTGTATTTCCTCAATTAGATGCGCTACATTCGATTGAACCATCACTTATTGACTGCATTAGTTGAGCGGTGGTCTCCTCAGACCAACACTTTTACTTAGTTGCATGATGATTGCACATTGCGTGATGATTTTGGGCTTGCATGTAGATGGACCCTCGATCGTTGGACCTATTACAGTTGGAGAGGGGAAGACGTGAAGGCGTCGATGTGACGAAGTTACCGGGTCCACCCGCAACGCATAATCATGCTGGACCCAGTTCATCCATCTTTCGTGATGAGTCGCACATGAGATATACATATGCCACTAAGGTGGCTACAGTGGGCATTTTTTAGGGAGTCCTACATCGATCTCACGGTTCAGGTTCAGAGGTGCACTTACAGTATCTCCCTTTATTAAAAGATCTAGATACGTTTAGCACACTCTCTATAGGTGGAGTAATGCTAGCACACTTATACAGGGAACTGTAAGAGTCAACTAAGGAGGGCCAATAAATAGTTGACCTGCCAGATTTGGGAGCGACTTCATGTTGGGAGACCAACATTACATGTCCCCTACCCTCAGTAGCTTGATGGGCTGAGCATTAGTTTCAAGTAAGGAAACTGAAGTGATTTTCAATTGGTTTAATATATTAATTTGATAAATAACTGATTTGTACATAAAAATTGGTTTAATCAGGTGGAACGAACGGTACGTGCGGTAGATGACCATTGAAAATGTCAGGCTATATCGGGATGAGCTTGATGGACTACTACTGAGCCAGGTACTAATCTTAAATTATAAAGGCTATTTTTCTGAATTTTAACTTAGTACAGAGTAATAGCTACTCATACTTGGTTACTTGGGAGCCATATGGTATTTTGATCGAGCTTGATGCTTTGGTGAGCAGGCAATACGTCAGCACGTTCCATTATCAGAAGGTGGAGTACCTTCACCACGAATTTTTTATCGCTTGATAGTTACCATGCATTGATGTCACCGATGGATCCTTCAAAAGAGTTGATGGTCGAAAAGCGATCCGACGATCATCAACCGCATCGCTACTTGGGAGGATAGAAGGGATCACATTGTCAATATCAATGACACTAATGGAAATGGATAAGAAGCTTCACCGCAAGTGTTATGGTTTTGGTTTTGTACTTCAAGGCCCGAATTGATCCACCAATAACATACTACCCCAGAGCATCTGCCGAGCGCGCCTATGTAAGATAATAGTACTGACTATAAATTTTCTTAAGTATCTTTATTTAAATTTTTTGATAGTAACATTTTACATACAATAGTATAAGACATGAAAGACATCTTCCACTTTCTTTGGACGCTCGTGACTGACTGATGGTTGTAAATAGGTATGAGAAGATATGTCATGATTTGAGATTGTGCAAGCACATTAGCGATTACAGGCTCCATCACATCAGAGCAAAGCATATGCCACATGAGTACAATTTAACTCTGACTACACAAGATGGCTGCAGGGCCATCTACTAATGCTTATCAAGGGCCTTACACTTATCAGCAAAGCTCTTAGTCTCAATACCATATAGACATTGCACCTTCACCAGATTGGGTGTCTTTAGGAGACTCACAGCCAAGACTAGGTTCTGATGTTGCAGGTCAAGATCAGGGATCACATGATGTCTCCCATCACCGGTGATCGTCCATCGTACCAACCACTACAAAGTAGTTAGATAAGAGATATGGTTAGAGAGGAGAATATGGATCTATGTACTTGTATCTAGATCTATTTAATATATGAATGAAAATTCTAATGTATATTTTGTGTACTTGTGCAAATTGTTTATATAAAGTAGTTTATTGTTTCATTTACTATGAGGTAACTCTTCCAAAAAGTAGTTTAAGTAGTTTTAATTTTTTAATTTGATGTTATTATTGTTACTATTACTGAAAGATTGAATTTACAGTTGCGGATTACAGACAAATACATTTTTAGTATTTACTTCATGCTATTACAGACAAATACAACTTATAGCATACAACAAATACTTCTTATTTTTTTAAAAGATGGGCCGCCTGATAATTCATGACTGCTTCAGCATTAATCGGGGGACTAGCTTTAAGCCGAGCTAGCTAGTTGCCCAATTAACGGGCGATTGACTTTAGGTCGAGTGAGTATAGCCACCTCAGCGATGAGGTGGCTGACTAGTCACCCTTTAAACGGGCAACTGTACCTAAAGTTAATTTTTTTTAAATATACTTAAAAATTAAATTTATATTAATTTAATACTTATTTAAAAAAAAAAAAAAACTTTGACTACAAACCTGCCAATGCTCACAATATTAGCCTCTCTCTCTCAATAGCCAATATACGACCACTTCATCCCTGCATGTAATCCATAGCTAAAAAATCCCACACGAATCCAATTAATACAGAGAAATCAATCTTAAGAAGTTAACTCTTCGTTATAAATCGTAATCTCCCAACTGCTTCCTTCGACTTTTTTGATGATGCCGGTTTGAAGCAATTCCTTTGGTCAAAGTTATGGAGTTTTTTTTTTTGGAAAAAAAAAATCTGAAAGTCCATAATTATGATATTTTGATGCAGTTAATTATATTCGAATCAAATAAAGGAAGAAAAAGCTTTAGTTGAAGCATTATTGTTTTAACGAAATGTAAATATAGAAAAAAATATAAGACAATGACTCAAAATAATATTTTATAAAAAATACTTTTGTAAAAATACAAGATAATGATTTCTTACTATAATACAAACTCATTAATACTTTATGAAATAATTCATTTGATTGAGTATAAATCTCAATATAATATTAGAATTAAATTTTTTTTTTTTTTTGGAATTTGATTCAGAATCATCTAAATTCTAATTTATTAAATTAAACAATTGAAGTGTGATTGAAAACTTGGCAACATTAATAGGACCAATAAAACTTCAAATATTGTGTGCCTTTATAGAAGAAAATTTATAAACTAAATATCATTTAATTTCAAGATTATTAAGGTACTTAAATGACAAAAGAAAGAAGCATAATCAAATAAAATAACACAAGTGATGTAATTGGGCGTTTTAATATTTTGATTAAAATTATCAAATTTTTACTCGAAAATATTATGAATAGATTATTATTCTTTATATGAAGACTAGGTTACACCTTTATTTAAATTGGAGAAAATTTGAAGATTCAAATAACTCTAAGATTTGCATGGCATTTAATAATGATGAACATTATTGCTTGATCATCGTCACTCGATATCATCGCTCAATCGTTATCACTTGTCAATTTTTAAAGATCATCATCAGACAAATTGTTGTTCGACTTTTATTACCCTTCATTACTTTTCTAATATTTTTAACTACAATCCTAAGAAATTGAGCTAGTGTTATAAAGTTTATAATCCTTATTAATTCTTTTCAATTGAGTGGGCAGATCTTTATAATATTTACTTAGTTCATCTTTTTATTTTGGCTGGGCTTTGTAATGTTTTTTTTCTCATTTTTCATATTTTTAATGTAAAAATGCTAGTGGTTTATATAAACTCTTCTTTTATTTCTATATGTTAAATCTTCATACAAAATTAAGATATTAGATGCTATGTATCATCGGCGAATACTTTAGCACTCAACACTCATAAGAATTATTTTTTAGGAGTACTTAAATGCATATTATTTTATTGATTTTTTAATGTATTTATATTTCTAATATCTAAATTTTTATATTTATTTATGTAATATATAAGTGTCAAAATTGTATATTTTATTTCAAATAAATTGATATTATTCATATTTTTAAAATTATTTAGAAATTATAATGTTATATAAATAAATATAAAATTAATGAAATTATATTTAGAGATATGTATGTTTATAAAAAAAAAAAAAAAATATATATATATATATATATATATATATATATATATATATATATATATAAATTCCTTTTATACAATAATACTTATAAGACAATCTTTATAAAATGATTATTATATTAAATACAAAAAACTAAAGTTTTTATAAAGTTCTTGATTTAATTTTTTTTTCCCTCACTACATTAATTTGACTAGGTCAAAAAAGAGTAGATTTTAATAATTTTTATATATACCACATAATTTTTATATATTTATATTTTAATATTTATATGAATAATATTTAAATTTTTAATATTATATTAAAAATATCAGTATCATTAATTTTTTAAATTGGTATATATGTTTTCATATATAACAAAAATATTATTTTTATAAATATTAAAATTTAGATATTAAATTATTTAAATGCATAAAAATTATATATTATGAATGTAAATTAAAAAAATAAAAAATAAAAGAGGGTAGTATTTTCGGCGTGGAAGCATGCTGTGGCTCAGCATGTGACGTGAGTATCCTTCTCGCTCGTGCTTGAATCGACGCGGTTGGCGGTGGCAATTAAGCTCTAATCATGGATTAAAAAGTTTTATTAAATTTAATTAAATAACCCCACATGTATTAACTTCTTAAACTCACATTAATTATTATTAAAGTAAAACTGTACTCTCCAAATTAATTTAAATTATTATTATTTTTTCTTCCTGTCAAAATCCCGCCAGTCTCTATAAAGGTACACAGATGTGACATTTGAACAGGAGTGGAAGGAGTTTCTTTGGAACAAAATTTGAGTTGGATTGTCTTTCTATCACTGATATATTTTATTTTCGGAACCTAATTTAATTTTGTATTCTTCTGAGTGTCTTTTTAATATAGCTTTAATTATATTAAAAATAATAATATTGGTGATGGAGAAGAAGTTATTGTTTTATAAAAATTATATATTCTTCAAAATGCATCTAAATTACAGTCTGAACGATTACCAAATAATATTGCTGTGTAGTATAGCACCGCACTGCATCACCACTGTCACCCTAAACATGCCCTAAGTCTCTTCCCTCATGCATTTCTTCATATGGAGTTATTTGAGATTTATTTATTTTTATCATTATCATTGGCATTATAATGTTTTATTATTAGTTGCTAATGACAGAGATTTTTTTTTAATGTCATCTTCATAATCAATGCTAATATTTATCTCATAAAGTGCTACAATAGTATTGTAGGTTCAGTTGTTTAATTCAATCATATATATTTTTAGACTATGCCTCCCTATAATAATATAAATTAATCATTTAATGAGAACTCTAATATGTTTTTAAAAGGTTCTCAAGATTACTTTTGTTGCGTGCTAGAAAATTAGTTGTAGTAGAATAAGAGTTTACGCCTTAGTCTTGTTGAGAAATTCAGCACATACACAGATATTTGAAGAGAGAATGAGAAACTCTAGGATTTGTATGTGGAAAAATTCCAGAAAGTGAGGGGAAAAAATCACGGGGCCTAGCCCAGTAAAAATCTTCCACTATATATTTATTTCGGAGTACAAAGTTTAAGTTTTTCCGATAACGGATTCTGAATTGAGAAAAGCTTTGAATCAATAATCAGTCAACAGCGACGCAAAGATTGAGCTGGTTTGGCGGTAACGGCAGTGTCCGTCCGGCGAGCATCTATCGCGGTGAGATCGAGGAGCATGCGGTATTAGTAGGGGGCGACCCATCGCGATCAATATGAAGACTATGATCGGGTGGCCGACGGTACGGCCAGATGGTCCGCAACGACGATGTACGGCAATGCGCGGCTGACCGCGGGTGGCCGTGATGACCGACGATGGTGATCGACACGATTGATGGTGGTGGCCGACGCGTATTGATGACGGCGACGCAAAACGATGGAAATGAAGGACCGGCAGGCACAGGCACATCACTGGGCACAATTATGCTTGGAGGATCTTTAAGCCTTTTTTTTTTTTTTTGGGGCTTTATGTGAAGAATAGAGGCTTTATATATTAGAGAAATGACATGAAACGCAAAATCTAAACCACTCCATTTGACGGCTCGAAATGATTCCCTTGATCATCTGATATACTTTAAATATTTAAATGCTCAAATGAAGTCAGAATCAAAAGATCTTGGGCTTATTAGATCCAGCTCGTCAAGACGCTCAATTTGATCACAAACACTATATATTTAGAAACAATTTAGGGATTCAACTGATATCCCAAAGTTTCTAATGATATTTTAAGTGCTTGATCTAGGCTAGTTTCGACTTAGGATCAGATTGCTTTCGACACCAAGATTCGTGCTTCGACTAGTAAAATTTTCAGTGTCATATCAACTTTATTTAGAGATTTTATGAGATGAATTTTTAGTTTTCATATGTTGTTGGAATATGAACTCAAAAGACTTAAATATCTCATTAAGTTTATAATTTTTTCATTACTTTGGAAGTTTTATAAATTCTCTTTATATCAATTATATGTTCTATTGAGTTTTCTAAATAAAGGGAATAGCTTTTCATTAATCAAATTATGTCTAATTATAGGGAAGTTTTCTTTCATTAAAAATGACTTTTTAAAAGTAATATAAGTGAAATCACGTGATTTACTTCAAAATTAGACATTTGATAAATTCTTGATAAGATTCCTTTTATTATGAGCATATCACTATAAGGACTTCTTGTCAATGATGAGAAGAAGGTTTAAGGATTTTTGATGATGCTATCAACTTATTCTTTGATAATGATGGGGAAGGAGAGCCACCACTGATGATGGGTAAAGTGTTGAAGTTTCTTATAAGATAATTTATGTTATGTACTATGGTGTATCTATTGATGATATTATGAGCATATTATCTAATTATAATCATATGTTATAATTGAATTTTCCCCGAACTTGATTTGCTTGTGGAGGGGATGTAAATTCTTGAGGGTTATTTGAGGTCTTTTTTGAGCACCTTCCACATATTACCTAATTCTAATTAAGTTATCACATAATCAAATTCTAACTGAATGATGACCATCCTTTACTAAATATGCCAAACTCTCATGAACTTATGCCACAATGGGAGGCCATAGTTGGCCAAAGGGAATGAACAATGATAATTATTGCTTCAATTTTAAGTCATAAATCAAAGCATAGGATATCGTGGTTGATTCCTTCTCAATAAGTCTTATTATAAGAAGCATCATCTCACCATTTTTATACTAGTAAACCTCACTTTTTAAGAATAAAAAATTAAAAAAAGAAATGGCACATGAAGAAGAGGAAGCACAATTAAGCTTGTTCAGTTGTTTGTGCTAAATTAGCCAATTCAGACCCATTCAAACCCTAATTTGAATGAGTCATATAGCGATAAACTAAGCATAAAATTTTGAATCTTGTATGAGAGACCATTTTAAACCTATCCAAGCTCTCATTCAACAAAATCAAGTGAAATAAATTACCAAATCCTCCTTTCTTATTTTCACCAAGCTGCCATATCCACGATAAAATTTATTTAATCATATAGACATTTTTAAGATCCCAATATTACTTAAATTTAATTTACATTTAAAGTATTATCTAATGTACTTATGAGCTGTTTTATATTGAATCAAAATATATAATTCAGTTATAATTAATTATAATTCTCGATTTCAGTGTAAGATCCATCTAATCAGTTGCTTCTTAACACAGTGAAATTAATATTATGAAATTAATCAAATAAAAAATATATAATTTCTATAGTACCTAACATCATGATAATGATATAACGTGATGCAAAGGTAAATTTATTATTATTCCTCGATCTGGCCTGCAATAATTTTAAATAAATAAAAAAAACATTAATGAGAAGTGGCTTACCACGTGAGAAAATTCCACAAGAGCCACTGGGATTGATTAGATGAGAGAATCTAAGTTACAGTTTGTTCTATTGCTAGTTTTGCTGTCTATTAATTATAATATTAAAATTAGTTTAATTTAAAATTTAATTATGCATGAACGTGGGAGATATTGTGCTTATTAAATGGTGTAAGTTGTATAGCTTTGCTTGTTAATGGAGATATTATTAAGAAAGCACTGCGATGAGTTTGTGTTATTCAGTTTTATATTTTGCTTAATTTTTTTTTATATTATTCTCTCTCTCTCTCTCTCTCTCTCTCTCTCTCTCTCTCTCTCTCTATATATATATATATATATATATATATACTTCACTCAGTCAATACTCAATATGTAATAATATATATATATATATATATATATATATATATATATATATATATATATATATATATATATATATATATATATATATATATATATATATATATATATATACTTCAGAAGTAATACTCAAAGGTCAATACTTTACTTGTAAAACTAAACTATGTGGTCAAAGATAATATATTATATATATGAGATATCTCAAGTAGGAAGGTTTGATTTAAGCTTGAGCATGCCTAAGTCCTAACTTTTGAAAGGATATGATTTGCATCATGATGGATTGTAGTCAGCTCTAAAGAAATATCATATTCATTCTATTGATGAATGCTCACTTTAGACTTGAGAGGTTTTGGCTAACAAGATTAATCTACTAAGAGATTGTTGATTAGTTATTATATGTTGGTATTGGTATGAAGTTAGCAAGAGATAGGACTTATAGCTCTACTAAATACATCATTTGATTTGATTCTAAGAGAAATTTTACTTTTGTTAGTGGCATTTATTAACTATGATTATGTAAAATGACGTATTTTTTAATAATTTGGGCATTGACTTTTAAACTTAAGAATTTTATCTTCCAAATAAGTTGATTTAATAGTATATTTATGGCTTTGATTAAGGGAACCATGCTGTCATTAGTTAAAACATTTTTGTTATTATTAATAGTTAATAAAAAAGATCACTCGCC
This sequence comes from Cymbidium sinense, assembly GCA_021442155.1. NCBI lineage: Eukaryota > Viridiplantae > Streptophyta > Magnoliopsida > Asparagales > Orchidaceae > Cymbidium > Cymbidium sinense. The sequence goes on from CM038219.1 coordinate 5,767,551, forward strand.
TCTATGATATAATCGCAATCAAATGATACTTCCCCTAGGCTAATCTTGCCATATTATTCAAAATTGAATGGATGATAATGACTGTTTAATAATACTAACCATTAAAGATGACTTTCACTTTAAATATGAATATTAACCATTTAGTCATGAAGGAGAGAGGAAAGTCCTAGCTCCCCAATAAAACAACAAGGTCTAACCCATTCAAGCTTCTTTCAAAAAGGTTTAGCAATCCATACCTAATCAAATCAATCCATTTAGCTTTATCGAAACTATTTGAAACCACTCAAAATATTCAAAATCTATTCTTGCAATATAGTGGATATCTTACAACTATATGGAGTATAGATAAAAACCATTTAAACATAATACTTGAGAAGATATACTAAAACATAAAGAGGATTATTTAAAATAAAAAGCATTCTAATACAATAGAGTACTAGCCATTTTATTTCATTTGTTTAAATGTATTATAATATCATTTAATATTAAATAAAAAAGTCTATCCATGACTCATGATTATGACATCTACTCGATTAATCTAGTTGTGATAAGCTTGGGTAAGCCTACTCGAGGCTTTTCTCCTTAACTCCCTATATTAGCACATCATGTTTTGATATTTTAAAACAATAGAAAATACATAATAGAAATTCACACTACATTAGGGTAATAGGCATAGTGGAATATATTAATGTAAATCTAAATAGCTTTATATGAAAATATGGTAATATGATATGAAATTCATTAAACAATCTTAGTAATATGAAAGATCGTATATAAAATTTATGAATAATGATCAACCCATTCGATCATATCACCTCTAGATCGTGTATTAAATTTCAGCCATGTATACTTGTGTCTCAGATACATAAAATGGCTATGATATGCCTTTTTTATATGGAATTTTTGAGTTGAGCTCTAGGATCTATTGACCCTTTAATTAGAATGTTCCTCCTTTTAACATTTATAATTATTATTTATGAGAGCCACTATTAACTCATGCCCATCAACATGATGTTACAAAATATTGGCTACCTTTAAGTATATAATTCTTTAAACCTTATATGCTATTTAATAATTTTTTTTGTCATCCATTCATTCATTCATAAAAGTATTATTGTACATTAAAATATCATATCAAGCTTTGTGAAAGACCAACATAATAAAAAATCAATCAAACTTTGAATGTTTGAAAAAAAGGAAGCACTATGACAACTCAATTATCATGCAAAGAAACATTACTATATTAGTGTATTACGAACCCTTCCATATAGTTATGAATGCCTTGAGAGATTGATAATAATCCATCTTAATCTTCCATACTCAATTAAATACTCTCTGTCTATAAAATAGAGCGAAGGGCTACGCCTACACTCCCTCAATAGAATAATAGCAATCCACTTTTAACAATTCCATACTCTATTTACAAAAGAGTTGGGGGGGGGGGGGGGACTTGCTTATGGCTATTGAAGTTAGTAATGAGTATTTTTTATCATATTTTGCACCAGAAACATTCTTATTGATTACTTTTCTCATGATTAGAGACACTCAATTAAATCCTATAATTTCATTTATCTCATAACTCTTATACCAGATTAGCAGCTCCATTAATGGCACATTCCATAGTATATGAAGCTGGGGATCACTAAAGATTTATAATAGTTGAAACTTAGATACTACTCCATTAATGACACTTGATGCTCGTTAATGGTAACTTGGTTTATAGCTTTTACATGAACAAATTCTTGTATTAAAATTTTATTATTTTAGCCCCTTTTGATCTCCCAAGGAATAATCAAGTTCTCTATAAGTTAATTAGCCTAAATGTGGCTAAGACTTCATTGAACTAACCCTAGGTAGACACCGGTTAGTCTTCTTAACCGAGTTAGATTAGTTGAACATAATCAAATTAATCAGTTCTATTCTCTTGATTGAAATAGTAATTTATTGTCACCAAAAAAATGCATATATCTTTTTTTTTCTTCTTTATGAATTATAATCATTCTCAATATATTGGGCATATCTCCTTATAATATTCCAAGGATGATTGTGAATCATTTATAAAGCATGAAATTAAGTTTAATTAATTAAATTAATAAAATATAATAATACACTTAAACACAAAACTATTAATAAGAAGAATATAATTGTCTATTTTAATGATGTCATGTCAATAGAATTCTTTTTTATAGTTTAATTAAAAAAATTTCTTGCAAAACTACATTTTGTTATTTTTATAATCGTGGATCGCATGGGACGCTTATATGACAAATAGTTTTTAAAATAGATTTGAACTATATGTATTTATTATGGTAAAGAGTCAAATGAAAATACCTCTATAGTCAAAATTCACATTACTAGTTTTAATGTGTTTTTGAAAAGTAAATGTTAGCAAGTGTAAAATAATATCTTCAAATATAAGAAAAATTATTTTTAAGAAGAGTAAACCCATTAAAGCTCAATTTATACATAGAATATATTGAGAGTGTTTGATATTACCAAGAAATTATATGTAACAATCCTCAGATGAATGTACCGCTAATAACTTTCATTTTAACTTCAAAATTTATACATTCAAAAGGCTACCCAGAGATTCAAAAGTCAACATAAAAGTTGTAGAATTTTTTCATTACCTTCCATACACAAGATGAAAATACACATGTCTGATATAACAAAAAAATGGGAGCTATTAACTTAAATTTTTTTAAAAAAAATCATTTATATCAGCCTAGTCAAAGATCGATCGGCTGGCCACCGTCGGCTATTTTAAATTTTTTTAAGCGGATTCATTACTTAATTAAATTATTAATTAGGATTAATTTAAAAATTAAGCTGCATAAATAAACGGTGAATAAGAATATTTTAACATATTTTATATAAAATAATAAATATAATATTTAGAAGACGTTTATTATTTTTGCAGAAGACAAATAAATGAGCTCTGATATTATTATTTTGTATTTAAATATATTCTAGCTTAAAAATTTTTTTTTTGGTCTTTCTATCGTAATAGAAGACACATCAAACTATTACGAACCGTTTTTTTACATGCATTAATTATTCTGTATTAATTATTTTAGGCAAATACTGTAATGAGCTAAACACACAAATTTTACATCTATCTTAATATTTTATTGCCGCCCTTTAGCAATAATCTCTTCATATATTCCATCATGGTCATCAGCCTCCGTTTGTTGCGTATGGAGAAGTACCTTGGTAAAAGTCAGCATCGAATATATATACTCCTTCCTCCTCTTCTTAAAGTTATTTGATTTCCTTGATCTGTTAACAGTTCTTGAGTTATTTATTCAATCCTCCTACTGAAAAAAAGCCCCATCTCTTCATATCCTACCCTTCCTAGCTTCCTTTCCATGCTTGGATAAGTCAAAAAGATCAAGTCATAGGAACAACTTAGATGCTTGGATCCAATGGTTTTATGGTGCAACAACCCCTAATACAAGCACAGAAGAAAAGGAGAAGAAGAAAGATCTCACCTTTATCATTCCTTACTGCTTCACCTAGAGCAAGATCAGGACCATGTGTGACTTCTTCTGGCGAAGAATGGAGAAGAGCCAGGGAGATCTCACCGATATCTTTCAAGGCGGCAGCTTTGCCGACCCAGCAACGGCTTCCGACATCCCAACCATGATCACAGATGCGTGGCAGTCATCTCCAGATCCGGCGGCTGCGCTGTCGTTAGTGACCGGCGGCACCTTTTTGGACAACTTCGCTGATACTAAAGACCTGATGTTGCATGAATTGGCGGGAACGGGATTCTTCGGCTCTATGGAGAAGACGGTAGCTAGTAAAAGCTCATCGAGCATGGCTGTAGCGATGATCCGACAGCCTCCGCCACCGCTTGCTGGACTCGCCGATACACTGAAGGTTACCGGCGGTGTGCCGATCTCTTCGCCTCGAACGGCGGGCATCAAGAGAAGGTTTGCTCACGAATTCAGGATTAGTGGAACCAAACGTCCAAGTTAGATATTAGTTACCACCTTTCGCACAGTTTTCAGTTATATGATTTGTAACGATTTTTGAATATTTGATGTTACTTAGAGTATGAGTTCCATGGAACTCTAACATTTAGGTGTAAAGGGAGATTAAAAGGAGATCAAAGAGTGTGTTTTAATGAAAAAAGTTGAGATGTAATTAAAGGAACTAATCTTTATCTGAATAGACTGAAAAGAGAATCTATTACAAGTCGATGGATAATATTTAGGGATGAAAGAGAAAGGGATTTCAATTTTCCATCTTTTATAACAACGAAATGGATCTTAGCTAAAGAGGTTTAGATAATAAAGCACACACGCAACGAAGAGAATCTTTATCTTAATCTAAACCATTCTTCTTCAGACGAGACTTGTCGTAAACAATCAAAAGAAATTTCTGAAATGAAAATACTGCCAAGAAATATTTTAAATTTGATCAGATAATTTCTTTTATTTTGGTCAAGTTATTGCTTATTTGTGATCAGGAAAAACCAGGCAAGAAAGGTGGTTTGCATACCTGCACCAGCTGTGGCGAGCAATAAGCCTGGTGGAGAGGTTGTTCCTTCTGACTTATGGGCTTGGAGGAAGTATGGACAGAAGCCAATCAAAGGTTCTCCTTATCCAAGGTAGTTTAATTTCTTCATCAACTTGATTCTTTTGGCATATATTGGTATATTTCAGTACAACACGGTATCGATGTTTTCTTCTTCCTTCTTCCTCTTTTCTTCTTCCATTTCTTTATTTTATGAATTGGAGTAGAAGCTGGCCAATGAGGCGGGTACTGACACTGAAGTCAAAGAGAGAAGAAAATTAGGAAGATGATTTGTAAACAAGTAGATCTCTCCTTCCCTCCCTCACTGAGAAGTCTCTCTCTCTCTCTCTCTCTCTCTCTCTCTCTCTCTCTCTTTCTCTCACTTTGTGCCTTCGATCACTTACAGTATGGAAGAAAACCTGATATGTATATGCAATATGAGCAGAAATTAACTCATGAGTATAGATATATGTCTAGTGTAAACTTAGACTAAAGAACTCGTATCATCAAGTTCATCTTCATGGTGATTTCAAACTTCTTATTAATTAGCAAACCTAACAGTCCTTTTATGAGGAATTAAAACCAAACGAAATTCCATAGTTTGATATGCTAGTCAATTTCTTCTTTTTAATTATACTGACACGAAAGGATTGTACAAATAATAAACTGCGAAAGTTTAATTTGAGTAAAACATAATTTACTGGTTTTCTTTCATTTTTTTTTTTAAATTTGACTCTACGCATTTAAACTTTGTATTTTTCTTCATTCTTTTTTCTCTATATATACGGTTCAGAGGCTATTACAGATGCAGCAGTTCCAAAGGATGCTCAGCAAGGAAACAAGTTGAGCGTAGCCGAACAGATCCTAACATGTTAGTCATTACTTACACTTCAGACCACAATCATCCATGGCCAACTCAAAGAAACTCTCTTGCTGGATCTACAAGATCTCAATCTTCAAAAAGCAACAATAATGCATCATCTTCAAAGTGTTCTTCCATTAACAATAAGCAACAAGGTGAAAACATTACAAATATAGAAGAAGAAGAAGTCAAAGAGACTGCAATGAGCTCAAGCTTCCCATTAGTAAAAGAAATGGACAAAATGGAGAACAGTGTTGTGGCTGAACACTTAAATGATGATTTAAATCAGGTATTCCAGAAGAGCTTCAATGAGCTCGAGCCTGATGATTTCTTTGCAGATTTGGCTGTATTAGATGATGATCAAATGAGTCTTGATGCGGAGAAGAACAACAACAAGGCCATGGATCCCTTCAATATGTTTGGTTGGGATGGAGGCAACTCATTTGGAATAACCAAGGGAAGCTAGCTATGACAAGGCCTTTGAAGAAAATATTTATATAAACCAAACATCACATATTTTATTCGCAGATACACAGTTTCAATTAATGTCTTCATGGTCTGATCATCTATATACCTTCATAATTATTATTTCTTATGCAATTGTGTTCGAGTCTGTGTTAAAATTTTCTATTGTTTGTTACTTAAAAAAGAAAAGTTTGTTTGCTAGAGTGAAGAAGAAGAGATTGCTTGTTATGGAATATTGGAAGAGGGGACAGAAGCTGCGAAACAGAAGCTCTATACAGTTAGGGCAGGTACATGCATGATGCAGGCATGAGTTGTGACTGAAAGACCTGACAAAGAAACTATATTGCCATACTGTTCATATTTCTTCCTGTTTTTTGTTTCCTTCATTAATATATATATATATATATATATATATATATATATATATATATATATATATATATATATATATATATATATATCAATAATTTCAGTTTGTATTTCCCTCTCTTCAATTTATATTTTGAAGGCAATTTAGTTTACACTGAGGGTTTCTTAATGAGGAATGAAGCCTTTCTTCTCTTTCTTTGTCATGAAGAGTTGTCACATACTGAACGATGGCAAGAACCATGGCGTTTAGAAGGGCACTAACGTTTATATTTTTGTTCTAAAAATAAATCTTTTTTCATTTAAACGAAGCAGATAAAAGACCTAAAGTTAATATTAGAGAAGCATACAGTTTTAAAGTATAAACTTATAATTAAATTAAAATGATGACAAGAATGCATGCTTTTATCTACAGATGTTGAAAACGCGTACATTGCAATAAATTTGTGATGAACATCGAGATTAGGACGGTTTAATTAAATGATTATTAAACTCCCAAGAGGATAAGAAAATTAAATTAAATAATAGTTCTGATATATTCGTATTCTGATGCACGTAAACAAACTATAATAAACTGAATAAGAGTTAATAATTAATTTAATTTATGTACTAATCTATTTATTACTTCGGATCAGAGCTTTGCGGAATAAGAAACTCCATTAATCCTTTTTTTTTTGTGCTAAGAACTGACAATACATAATTGGTAACAGATAATATGGACTTTTTATGTTATGTTGGAGAAATCAAATGAAAAATCTTTAATTTTCAATATGTTTTACTAATTTTGTTTTTTTGGGTTTTATGCGATAACTAAATTTGTACCCGAAATATTAGAGAATTTTACTATTTAAAAGCTAAGATATAAAGAGAATTTAATAACTATTTGTAGCGTATATTTAAATTTATAGATTTTTAATTATTTGTAAAACTCTTACAATAATAGGCATAATTTAAAATTGTTTTCGTGTTTTACTGTTTTAATAAATGTATTTTATGCATTATTTAGAAATTCTTTTGTAAATTAAAGAAAAATAGATCAATATGCTTCATAACTGGCTATATAAATGAATCCTTAAGTAAAAGAACAATAGCTTTTCTTAAGGAAATAGACTTATTTAAAAAATAACATAATTGTATTTTATTGAATGGATTTTGGATTTCATTTTTACCAATTAAAAATTTAAATCCGTTGACAAATTAATACACTTTAGGACAGTTAATATCCAAATTAACTGACCTAAATCAAATGTACATTCAATGTGAAATTTAAATTTGACTGATATCATAATTTAATTTTATGTTATTTTAAATCTAATATTGATATTGATGTAGCCTAAGTTATCAAAAATCATAAAAAAAATAGACATAAGGTTATCCATTGACACCTAAATTAATATCATCTCTCTCATTCAAACCTAATTCAATATTATCCATTAACTTGTAATATATTATCTCTTCAGTCAATTATGATAAAGATTAGTTATTTAATAATGCTCCCATTAAAACACATTATCTGTTTTTCTCTTTAATCTCATTTTACCACCTTTTGCAATATCCCATTAAAGCAATGATTTCTTTCCAAATTTTGATGCTCACCGGATGCAATTTCAATAATAGGTGCATCAAGAAGAAGGCTCTATTGGAAGCATAGGATGCATGTGATGCGAGAAAGAAAAACTATAAAGAGTCAGAGGATGATACAATATTATATGTCCAAAGAGATGCCTTATAAGCTTCAAGAAAGGGATACAAAAGCTCTTGTTGACCTTCACATATGTGTCATAAGTCGAGTCAAGTCCACAAGTCAAATATGACGGACTTTGGAAGTGACAGTGTGCAAATCGGGGATCAAAATATACTGGACGTCACCAAAAATGATCGAAACGACCTCCGATCGATGAACGGACTACGCCATCATGTTCAAAACATCGAAACTAGTCAGAATATAAATATTGTACAACTTGATGATCAACCGATCAAGCGATCAAGTCATCAACACGCTTGCATGCATATCGAGGTGGGGCGCTCATCGACGCGTCCCATTCGTGCTCGGGCGATGCGGTTACATAACCGATCATCTCACGCGGTCCCAACTATGCTCAGAAGATGCGGTTACAGAACACGGACACTTCATCTCAGCCACCAACTCTCAACTAATCTCACTAGCACCGTTGGATCAAGCTCACTCCACTCGCCTTACTGGACACCAGTTAGCCTATAAAACTATATACATCCTGTACCAAGTTATATACTATGAAAGAAAGGTTTTATCTGTATGTACATGGTCTTCATCTCTACTTGTTTCACGTAAGTAAGCCTTCTTCCAGAAAGAAGCTCACTGCTCATCTCGTCTTGGCTACATGGTATCAGAGCACAATTCTTGCTGAAACATGTCAGAATATTCTTCTCACTCCAACAAAACTATGGAAACACAGCAAGAAAATTTCACCACACTAACCATCCCTCATTCCCTAAAGTTCCTTATGGGAAACATGAAATCAGTAGCCAACACTACCCTCACAGCCGACAACTACACTATCTGGAGTTCACAAATTCACAAGCTGTTCAGAGCAAACTGATTCGATAGCTTCCTAGAAGGCACCACCCCATGTCCCACTAAATACTCTATCGACACCAATGGACAACCTCAACCCAACCCAAACTACACTACGTGACAACTGATCGATCAAAACCTCTCAACAGCTCTTTACTCAACTATTTCACAATCAATCCTCCCCTACATTCTTAATCTAGGCTCGACATCTGGACAACATTAGCAAAAAGATTACAATCTCCTAATCGCTCCAGAGTAATCCAACTCAAAAATGAACTTCACCACATCTCCCTCTGTGATAAAACCATGACTCAATATCTCACGGAAATCAAATCCCTTGTAGATCAAATTTTCGCCGCTGGCTCCCATCCAGACTTGGAAGACATTATCCTGCACACCTTAAACGACCTACCGCCAACCTATCATGCGTTCAAGACCACCATCCGCACGAGGTCTGATCCTATTAACATTGATTATCTTTACTCTATCCTATGCAGAGAGGAAATCAACATCTCCATAGATCAAGAGAAAGAACTTACTTCCTCCATCATTGCTCTCTAACTCTCCGAGGCAAATCTGGGAAATTCTACAATAAAGGCCAAGGTAAATCCTACAACAATCCCTCTATACAACATGATATTGGACGAGCCAAAGGAAGAACAAGCCACTGTAATCAAGATCCAATCCCCTACCAAATATGCGACACGGCCTCTTCGCTCACTAACACCACTTCTTACCCACTAAAACCCTCACTCAAAGGCGATCTTACCAACATCCCTCAGAATGGATTCTCGACTCCGGGGCTTCCTCTCATCTCACCAACGAACTGGACACTCTCCAAGATCCCACCGAATACCAAGGACAACAAACGGTCACAGTCGGAAATGGCTAGACCATTCCCATTCTTCATCGGGGCCAAGGCATCCTTCCAACCCCCAACCGTAAGCTCCTCCTCAAACAACTTTTTCATGCAACCCACTTATCTCACAACCTTCTCTCTATTTCTAATCTTGCCACTAATAATAATTGCTCGATCACCTTTGACACTGATGGATTCATCATAAAGGATCGTACATCCCATCAACTCCTAACAGGTCGATGCAATGACGACTTGTACTCCATTCTAAAAATTACTACAGTACAAGCACTACACTCTGTACCTACCTCCTCGCATCTCTGACATCAAAGGCTCAGCCACCCGCACAGTGACATCCTCAGAACCATCTCGCTTTAGAACAAGCATCTTCACATCAACCCCCCCACTCCCCCTATATCGTATGCGCTCAGTCAAAAAGTCATAAACTATCTTTTTCAATTCCTGTAACTAGAACTAAACATCTCTTCGATCTAATTCATTCGATGTATGGGGACCATCCCCAACACCTTCACTACACGGATACAAATATTATGTTATCTTTATTGGCGATCACTCGAGGTTTACATGGATGTTTCTTTTAACATATAAATATGAAGTTGCTTCAAAATTTCAACAACTACATAAAATGATAAAGACACACTTCTCTAAGTCCATCAAAACCCTTCACTCAGATGGTGGAGGCGAATTCATATTCAATGCCCTCCAAACTTACCTCACTTCCCATGGCATCACCCACCAACACAACTGCCCCAACACTCTGGAACAAAATGGAGTCGCCGAAAGGAAACACAGGCATATTATTGAGGTATGAACTCTCCTCCAAACAACACACCTACCATACAGTGCATGACGCCTACATACTCATCTCATTAACCGACTCCCCACCAAAAATTTCTCTCTCAAATCACCTTACCAAATTCTCTACAGAAAATTACTGGACTACACTCAATTCAAAGTCTTTGGTTCAACCTGCTTTCCCTGGCATCAATCACCGACCACTAACAAACTCTCTCCAAAAGCACCCCTCTACATCTTCCTTGGTTGCTCACAGCACCACAAAGGCTATAGATGTTACAACCCCATTAACAGTCACATATTGATCTCAAGACAAGTCATTTTCCAAGAAACACACTTCCCACATTCGATAATCCAAACAACCCACAGTCCTCCTCCAACTGTACCACCACTACTACTAACACTATTCATCAGCAAACAACAAACATAACATCCATACTCTTGAAGCTCTCCCCACCAAACACCAACTCCCCCACTACCCTGCACCAACTCACCCACCCCTCCACCTAAACACGATGAAAACTAGACTCCAAAGGCCATTGGAAAGATTGTCTTCTACATCACCCTCCCTCACGAAACCTTTGCCCTCAGTCAAATATGTCGAATGGCGCAAAATCATGTTTTAGGAGTTCCTCGCTCTTCAACAACAAGCAACATGGTCACTTGTCCCTCCACCCACTAACCAAACCATAATCGGCTGCAAATGGACCTTCAAGACCAAATTTCACTCGGGTCCATTGCTCGTTATAAAGCTCGATTAGTTGCACAAGTATTTAAAAAAGAATATGGCATTCACTATCATGAAACTTTCATCCCAGTAGCCAAAATGCCAACTATTCACCTTTTACTCACAATTGCCCTTCAACATTAATGGACCATTCAGCAGCTAGACGTCTCAAATGCGTTCCTTCACGGCTCCCTCTAGGACAATCTACATGACTCAACCACCAGGTTTCTTTGACGCTCAATTCCCAAATCATGTATGCCTCCTTCATAAAGCCATCTACGGTCTCAAACAGTCCCCCAGGCAGTGGTACTCCACTCACCGAGCAGCTCAAACAACAAGGGTTCACCACTAGTACAGTAGACCCCGCCCTCTTCATCTATACACTTCAGGGAACTCGCATCTATCTTCTCCTATACGTGGATGACATCCTCATCACGAGAAACAAACCTCAGGTAATCTCATCAATTCTTCAAAAACTTAATACCGTATTTAATTTGAAGGACCTTGGAACCATTTCTAACTTCTTCGGAATCCAAATACACAAAGCCGAACACAAGCTCCTCCTAACACAAAATGCATTCATCCATCAACTCCTAAACCGCTCTGGTATGTCCTTATGCAAGCTTGCGCCAACTCCCATCTCCAACCGGACTACAACCTCCTCATCGCAAACAGAACCTTTTTCTTACCCATCAGAATATAGGCACCTAGTCGGCTCCCTCCAATACCTTACAATCACAAGGCCGGACATTGCCTTCGCCATCAATCAGTTGTGCCAACATATGCACCACCCGCTTAATATCCATTCACAACTCCTCAAACGCGTACTGCACTACCTTCAGGGAACACCCAACTATGGTCCCTAATAGTACTCGGAGATCTCCAACTCCACTCCTACTCAGACTCCGACTGGGTTGGGAATCTTGCTGATCGTTGTTCTATCGCTTTTGCACCTTCCTCGGTTCTACCCTAATCTCCTAGAAAGTCCAAAAAAAAAGCTCACTCATCAACCGAAGCAGAATATAGAGCATTGGCAGCAGCTACAACATACATCATCTGGCTACGTTAGTTAGCACACGAATTTGGGGTCCCAACAATCCAACCAATGCCCCTTCACTGCGATAACACTTCAGCCATGGCCATAGAAACCAATCCCATCTTCCATGCACGGACAAAGCACATCGAGATCGATTATCACTTCATGTGAGATCACATTGCCACCAACAAACTTCAAGTTCGCCACATCTCATCTGAAGATCAAATTGCTGACATCTTAACCAAACCCTACCTACCCGTCGATTCCTTCTGCTACATTCCAACCTCACAGTCCACAACTGGACCATTTAATTGCGGGGCGCTCATAACAAACTGACAACATCCCACTACTGTGCTCAGACGATGCAGTTACATAACATGAGCACCTCATCTCTACCAGTCCCACTGCGTGCTTAGAAGATTCAGTTACAGAACACAAGCACTTCATCTCAGCCACCAGCTCTCAACTAACCTCACTAGCACCGTTGGATCAAGCTCACTCCACTCGCCTTACTGGACACCAACTAGCCTATAAAACCATATACATCCTATACCAAGTTATATACTATGAAAGAAAGGTTTTATCAGTATGTACATGGTCTTCATCTCTACTTGTTTCACGTAAGTAAACCTTCTTCCAGACAGAAGCTCACTACTCATCTCCATCTTGGTCTACAGGCACCGACGCAAACCAAACGACCTCTGATCGATGAACGGACTTCGCCATCATATTCAAAACATTGAAATTGGTCAAGATATAAATATTTCATTATCTAAAGAGCAATCGATCAAGTGATCGAGCTATCAATGTGCCAACGTGCATATCGGAGTCGAGAAGCTATGAGGATGTCTGAATGACCTCCGTTCATGAAATTGATCATGTTGTTAGCTTTGAAACATCGAAAAATACCAAATGAGACTGTTCACGCTCAATTCGGACGAGTATGAGCAAATGTCGAATGATTGGAAGTGGCAATGCATAAATCAAGGTTGAAATATAAGGGATGCCCGAAAATGGTCGAAACAACCTCCAATCGATGAACGAACTTCACCGTCGTTCAAAACGTCAGCGCGACAGTGATATTCAATAAAAATAAAAAACTTTTTAAAAAATTGTTAAAAATAATTTGATTCTCAAGATACTTATGTCAAAAACTTGAATTTTTCTTTTGAATATGTAATATGACATTACAAAATATTTAAAGGCTTGCGATAGTTATTTCATCATAATTATGACATATAAGATGCAAACATCTTGATCTTGGTATTCTTTAATGTTTGTCTAATAAGAAGATGGTGAGAGGAAGTTCAATAGCTAACCTAATAAACTATGTAAGGATATTTGCTTTAGAAGCAGTCTCATTAAAGCTTTCCAAATGAGTCTTCTTTAAGAACCATAAACCCACCTAAGCTCATATACATTAATGTTTGTGGCCCTATTACATCAATGACTTCTTGCGAGAGTAAGTATTTTGTTCTATTCATTAATAATTTTTTTTTTAAAATATTAATGTACTTTTAAAGGAGAAATCATTGGTGTTTGAAAATTCTTGTCCGCAAAAAAGTAGACTTAATATGAGGTTATAAAATTTAATTTAGGAGATGAGTTCACATCAAATGAATTTCAAAGATATTGTGAAGATCATGGAATATTTCTTCCCCTAAAAATGTTAAGATCTTTTCAACAAAATATATTTAAGCCAAAGCATGCTCAATATGGCTCAAAACATGCTCAAAAATTAGAAAATACAAATATAATAATAATAATAATAATAATAATAATAATAATAATAATAATAATAATAATAATAATAATAATAATAATAACAACAACAATAAGCCAAAGTGATCACTTATGTCATCTACTTAACAAATTGTTGTGAATAAAAACACTCCTTAAGAAGTATAAATTGGAATAAAGCTAGTAATCTCTCATTTGAATTCTTTAGAAGCATAACTTGTGTCCACATTCCAAATGAGGAAAGAATAAAGCTTGATGAAAAAAAAATGAAATGTATAATTAATGGCATAACTGTTATCAATTGTGATGTGGAGTTCGATGAAAAAAATATATTTCTTCTAGATATTAAGGAGGAAGAAGATATTGATCAACCAAGAATAGAAGAGCTTGCAATAGAAGAATCATAATAGCATATTGCTTCACTAATCTCAACAAGAATATATGAAGGATCAACTTCAACAATACCATTAAGTAAAAGTTTAAATGAGAAGACTTCACATTTTAAAAGTTTACATGATATTTATGTTACCTTTTTATCTTTTTTTGAGCTTGAGAATCTTTAATCTATTAATAAGCAACATAAAAAATGGTATAAAAAGACATAAACTAAAAGTAAGAATAGTAAGTAGATACTATGGATGAAGAAATCAAAACCATCAAGAAAAATGGTATAAAAGAGCTCACTATTTTTTTTCCCAAGAATACAATGTGATTTAGAGTTAAATGAATGTATAAAGCGAAGAATAATGCTGAAAGAGATGTGAAAAAATATAAAATAAGATTGGAGATAAAATGATATAAGTAAAAACAAGGCATTGATTATGATGATGTATTTTATTTTTGTTGCTTATATTAAAACTATTAGACTTCTTTTTTGTGCATCTCAACATGGATAAAAGATCCATCATATAGATGTAAAGTCTACTTTTTAAAATATATTAAATAATCTTCAAGATATGAGGTAAAAAAGGAAGAATAAAAAGTTTTCAAGTTGAAGAAGATTTTGTATAATCTAAAGCAGGCAACAAAAGCTTGGAACCTCAATGAAATGAAAAATAAAGTTGGCCAAGAATAATGAAAAAGAGAAGGTGGATCTAACTTTTTATAGTAATCTTATTAAAATCTTACATTACTTAACTTGTATAAGGACATATATTATTTATGTTATTAGAGTAGTTAGTCACTACATTAAGGCTTTAATAACAATACACTTCAAGATTCCTAAGAGAACACTTTGATTTAATAAAGATACAATCGATTGTGATTTATTTTATGTTTTTTTTCTAATAAATATAAGATTATTGAATATAATGATAGCTATTAGAGTGAAATTTGGATGGTAGAAAGAGCATTATCAAATATTGCTTTATAGGAGATACTGCCTCCACTTATATATCAATAAATCAACATATTATTATATTCTCAACTTTTGAAGTTAAATATGTCTTTGCAATTTCATATATTTCTCATGTTATTTATTTATAAGATTTAAAAAAAAACTATAATTGATAATAAATCAGTACTTATATTGATAAAGAGTTATATCTTTCATAGTAGAAGTAAGCATAGTAGAAGAAAGCCATGTGTCAAAATCAAGCGGTAAACAACTTACAAACTCACTTAAGAAATTTTTATGAAGTTACAAAAATATTTTTTAACTTATGAATTAAATTTAAGGGGCGAGCATATTACAAAAAACTTATTTTGATAAAATAATAATAATAATAATAATAATAATAATAATAAGAAGAAGAAGAAGAAGAAGAAGAAGAAGAAGAAGAAGAAGTTAATATATTGAAAAATTCAAAAGTTAGCCAACTCGTGTAGGTGAATAATGAAAGGTTAACATCATTTTGATCGGTGAAAAATATATGTTGTAGATTAATTTTAATTTTATATAAATACTCTATTTTTTATCAAGATTTATGCATCAGATAAAAAATAAATGCATCGACGAGAGAAGAAAGAGAGAAGAAACAAGTATAGCTTCTAAAGAAAATTTATGTGAGTTTGAGGATTGAATAAATAACTCAAGAAATGTTAACAGATCAAGGAAATCAAAATAATCTTAAGAGGAGTGTGTGTGTGTATTATGTGTATATATATATATGTGTGTGTGTGTGTGTGTGTGTGTGTGTGTGTGTGTGTGTGTGTTTGTGCGATTCTGATCTCATATAAACGCACTTCTATATACACAACAAATTGAGGCTAATGACCAACATGCCATAACGCAGAGAATAGTAAGTGAGAGAAAGCTAGAATTGTAATGACCTTTATTGATTTGAATGATTGTTGATATAAGAGAGCCTATAGATAATCGATAGATGAAAGTAATAGAAGAAAAAAAAATGAAAGACTTGAAAATATCGTCAATAATGATGATACTATAATAATAAATACTATTAATTTTTGCTATAAATATTAGACACATGTTTTAATATTTATATGATAATGAATAATACAAATATCCCTACAATTGTCACTTGATCTAAAGCTCCAAAAGTTTTACTTCCACTATTGTTTTTAATTCGACTTTAGATTTACTTATTTATTTGAACCTTATGCAAATGTAATGTGGTTATTAATCTCGCTTCTAATGTTTATGTGAGAATTAAATTTTTACCAAACATATGGAGAGAATGTTAATGATTCGAAAGTTTAGAGATAACAAAATTTTAATTAACTATTTATTGTAAATATTTAAATTTATAGATTTTAAATCAATTGTAGAACTCTAACAACAATATGTATATTGTTTTTGGTGTTTTATTGTTTTAAATAAATGCAATCAATTATGTATTTTATGTGTTAACTAGAAATATTTTGAAGAAAATAGATATTAAAATATATCATAATTAACATGTATAATTTGTGATTATTTTAAAATAAGACAGATGACTTCTTTTAGGGCTAGGAATGAATTGAAATGAGTTTAGCTGAACATGTGTTTGTTCGAGTTCTAAAACACTTACTTATCAAGTTAATCAAGATAGATGGTGTTTAAGATTGAGTTCGTTAAAAAAAATCATGTTTAAGCTCGGCTTGGGTTTATTCAAGAGCACGGTTCAAATTTGGTTATGGAGCATCTTAACGAGCAACTCTTTTAATGAAATAATTGAGCTTTAATCAAGCTTGTTCATGAGTAGCTTGTTGATAATAATTTTAAAAATATTTATATTAAAAATATAAAAATTTTAAAAATAATTAAGATGATTTACATACATATCACATCATTTTTATGTATTTAAGTATCTAACATCAAAAGTTTAATATTTATATTTTTTAACAACTTTTCTATATATAAAACAGTGTATTTATTTTTGAAATAATAATTATAATAATATTTTAAATGTGATATTAAAGAGCTGAATATTATTCATGTAAATATCAAATTTTAATTGTTAGAGATATATATATATATATATATATATATATATATCTATATATATATATATATATATATATATATATATATATATATATATATATATATATATATATATATATAATCAAGATCGTGATTTCTTTATAGTATTTATCTTCTTTAAACATAATTTATAATAATAATTATAATTATTATAACTGTAAATGAACCGAGCTTCAACAAGTTATTCGTGACGGCTCGATTAGAGCTCGTTAATGCTGATCATTCATTTAACTAATCGAATGAGCTTGAATACTTTTGTAAATATTTGATTGCTAAATGAACAAGTTTGAATAAGTCGTTGTTCAGTTCATTTAAATTCATCGTAACATTTAAAATTTCACAAAACAAGCTCGTAAAGAAGCTCGATTATGGCTCGATTAAAGCTTGTTCATAAATAATATCATTTATATTTCTCAATAGGTGCATGCGAACAAGCTCTATTACGACTCATTTATTTCATTAAACGAGTTGCTTGTTAACAAGCTCAATAAGTCCAATTTGAACCATGCTCATGAACAAGCTCCAATCGAGTTGAGTCATGAGTAGCCTATCAAATATTCAGTTCATTTGCATGCTTAACATTTTTAATGGAATTGACTTAATATAGTAAAGAAAATAGTGTTTTAATGAAAGGATTTTTAATTTTAATTTGCCAAGTAAAAAATACTTCAGATTAAGGGTCTATTTA
Organism: Cymbidium sinense; assembly: GCA_021442155.1. Taxonomy (NCBI): domain Eukaryota; kingdom Viridiplantae; phylum Streptophyta; class Magnoliopsida; order Asparagales; family Orchidaceae; genus Cymbidium; species Cymbidium sinense. The sequence continues at coordinate 5,785,609 of CM038219.1, forward strand.
GGACAGTTGTAGTTATATAAAAAGTTATGGTGGAGCTACTATAAAAAAAGCTAATATATGAAGAAGTTGTAGTGGATATATAATTTTTTATTTACAAAAGTTAAATTGCAACTTTCTGGCCACCACCTCAAGTAGCTAAGTCAAGTTAAAAAATATAGCTTTTCCACTATAGAATCCTCAAAACACAGTCAAAATGCAGTTCCCAAATGATGCAACAGTGCAATTTCGCATCGTACTGCTCCCTCAAATGCAGCCTAAGTCATATTAAGACAAAGTAAATCTTCAAAAATTAGAGGTTGGATTTTTGAGGGATTTGTAAAAAAATTATTTGAGGTAACATGTAAGATTAAAAGAAATTTAATACAAATAAGATACATAAGTAATAATAATTAAGAACAACTACATCAATTTATGCCATCATGGGTCGCTCACCCTCTTCATGAATAAACAAATACTTGTTGACATCTTAATTATGGTTTTCATTTCTCTTTAGAACTCTCTAAAAAATTCATTATTTCATAAAGCTTTGAACTTTTATACTTTATTTATTTAGTGAGTTAGTCACCTATTAGTGACATTTTTGATGCAATATTTAAGATTTGAGTGTTATGTATGTGTGGTGTTTATTTTTGGGATGCATGACACCACGTAGATTTTAGGAGGTACTTATTGAAGTGATCAAGTACGATATTAAGAAATGATGCACTATCTCCAAAGATAGAAATCATCACCCTATAATGGACCTAATCACCTAATAAGGACTCCTAAGGCATGATGGGTCTTAGAATATATTAGAGATTTTTCCTCTACTTTACATGGAAAAGTAAATCATGGTTTATTTTAAGCCGGGTCCATTAAGTTTCCTATGGAGGAAAATTAGTTAATTACATCATAAGAAATGGGAATCCCTTAGGAATACTCTCGATTAATGTAGAAATTAAAGTCCCAAAAGATTTGAAGGCTAGACTATCAAAATATTAGTTGTATTGGAAAATCAAGTGAGAAAACTCAAGGAGAAGACTTATTATCGAAGCCAAAATAAATGAGTGAGGAATGCTCAAGATACTAGAAAACCTAGTAAGCATTCCAACTTATCCTATAATTGAGATTTATATGTTTGAAGTTGAAAAATTATTTATTTGAGTTAAAATTTTATTAGAAAGCTAGGGCTTATAATCCAACAACATAAGATTATGAAATATATAAGAGGTAAGGATTTATGCTAGTTGCCAGAAGAAAATAGCTACCTTGGATCCTAAATCTAGGGGGCTTTGGAATAAGCCAAAGCACGACCTAAATCTAAGCAAAAATGGGCATAAGGTTTATGTCCACAAGTGAGAATAAACTGCCCAATATCTGAACTTACAATCATCTGGAGTGGCAGCCAACTAACACCTCCCACTCTTTAAATCCATGTAGTCAAGTCATATAATTTTGCAAGATAGTTAGATTGTTATTATTTAGAAAGAGACTAAAGCCCTTAAACCACTTCCTAAAGAGACTAAAGCATGAGTGGTCTGAGTAATGACTTAGTCTAATGCAAATCTTTTTAATTTCTATTTGTTTTTTTTGACTCTTCATTTTGATAAAGTCCATAGGATTTCTTATGCCTAATTACATGTTGAAATGGGATTTTGGCTAAATTAGAGAGAAATAGGTGTTTTCCAACATAGTGGATACCCTCAAATGGTCAAGTCTTCTTATCATGCAAGGATGGAAGCCCTCTCTTAATAAGAGCAAGACAATATGAATGCATGATGTCAAACATACAACATTAGCTAAGGGGTTTCTAAGTCTTTTAATTATCTTGATTTAACACCTAAACTTTATGCGAGGTTATGAATAATATAAAACTTTAATTATGAGTTGTAGTGGGGTAAAATATTTATTTTTCCCTAAGAGCCTAATCGGATCCAGGCCACACATTAAACCATCATTCATAAAGAAATTATAAAAAAGTATACCATTTCTATTACGCAATTTAAACAAAATATCAATCAATTTTATAGATATAACGTAAAAGAATAAAAGGCTGGTGCGGTCGGGTACCGCTATACAACCCGAAAAGAGAAATGGGTAGCCGAGCTCTACCCTTATACAACCTAGAATTATGTGGGCTCTGAAAATTTACCACCGACCTCTCGACAATATGATTGAAGAGAGTGTGATTTAAGATGTCGGTGTAATTTTCAGTAGACAGATGTAATAGTAGATAAGTCACTATCCAGATATTTTTCCCTTGTTTTATGAGGACTTTGATCTAGTTCTAGGTTTCCTATATGTGCATGTCCCTATAATTAATTACCCCTCACAATTCTAAGAGAGAACTTTCGATTAAGGCTAGTTGTTAGATCACTGAATGCGTAGCATACAGTAGCAATATATGGAGTTTCAGAATTTAGATTTATGAATTCATCATTTTTAGCTTAAAGAGGATGGTTGGGGGAATGGTGATGTGCCCGATCTAGATCCCATGATCTCGTCATCCCGAGCCATCACGGTCCCTAATCTACTTAGTTAGAGGAGGTAGTCAACCAAACATGACCGATGGATCCTTTATCAACACATGGGTTATGTCATCTAAGAAATCCTTTAGTTTTGGGGTGGTGTTTATCTAAGGAGACATGCTTAAGTTTACCTTAGCTGATAGAGGGCTTTTTGCTTTACCAAGTATACCATATGATTCATAATTCAAAGGGCAGAGCCATTGGGGAGCATATGGGCTACGATCCTAATCATAATATAATGGAGCCTTACTGGCCAAAACACTCAATCAGAGGACTCTGGTTATAACTGCATCATATATGGAGCCTACTAGCCATGCCACGCAGTTAGAGGACACGAGCCATATCCTTATTGACATAAGATAGATTGAGAGTGAACATAGTAGAACACTTGATTGACATTAGCTCCTTTGTGAGCTTGAGTTTTCTTAATTTGTCACATTCGATAAACAATTACGGAAGGTGGATAGATTGAGAGTTTTTAATGATTAAATTTCATTTGAGCAGTTTTTAGTTTGATTCTTGATTTAAGTTATTTTGATTTGAAATTAGAATCACATTTTGATGAAAGTATCTCCTCCGGATTGAAATTACCATTCAACACAGCCATCATCGGGGTAGTTAGTTGTTTGAATCAAATATATTTGAGAACTTTAGATTATGTCAATTTGTTTAGCTACTAACAGAGGATCAGATCTACTATCACATGATAGAATTAGCTTCTCAGATATTTCAATAAGTTGAAATTCTTATAATAGATTTTTAGGTTTTGTTAACCTAGACCTAGTCTTAAGACTAAACTAGGAATCAACCCACGTAGCATCCTTAGACACTTGAATCTAAACATTCAGATAGTGACGGGGCCCATGCGGGTGAATTTAAGAATGCCTTGATTAATACCTTTTGTTCACTTGTATGAAGAGTTGCGAATCCAGTGGCATAGAAGGTGTTGAACTAGGTTTCCATTTGCAATTCAAAATATTGTATGTTTGCTTGCATTTTACTTATTGGTTGAATCTATAAACCTTAATGTCACGTTCATATTGACTAACGAGCTCTTTAATTGAACTTGTGCTTGCAAGAAAGCTATCGAACTTCTTACAAACTCTTATTCTCAATTAGAATTGACTTTTAGGTTCATCACCAATCACCTGCTATTCAACATTAAATTGAGGTCTTCATTTCATTCAATATTGAATGTAATTATCTCGGTGTTCAATTGATTATATTTCATGCTTTCTATTTATTCATGAATTTGACACTTCAAATAATCAAGAAAAATCTCATTAAGGTTAATTCATGAGATACCAGAACCTACTCTTGCTTAGAAGTAAGCTATCAAGCTTTGTATAAGTTCTCCATATTCAATTGTCTTCAATTAAAATCATTTTCAATTCGCTTGGAATAAATTATAATAACTTAAGTGTCTATTATTTTAGTCATATTTATGTTTATTGGCTAGCATCATAGTCACATCCATATTCATATAAGAGTGATCAAACCTAATTTGACTTTATTTTAAATTCCACATCAAGAGATCAATATACATAACCAAACTTCAAATTTATTGCAAATTTCTTATGTGTTTAGAGTTAGCTTCAAGCCTCACTTATAAAGTCCTTTTTTTAAGTTCATTATAATCTCCCCCTTTTTTATTTCAATTTGATATTTACCTATATGTTTATTTTATTAGAAATTTAATTTAATACATTTAAATTTAATTTTAGATGAATTTTGATTCTTTTAAGTCCAGAATTTAATCCAAAATTCAACAGAGTTTCAACAGTATTTTGGCGTCGTCCTCGCATAGGGAGCTGCATCAAAACTATTTTGGTCTACTCGGTATGCCCTAATGACCGTAGTAGGCGGTGTCTTACGATACGACAACTGTCTTTCAATCTCGTTATGCCATAATGAGCATAATGACCACAAAGCAAATATAGAATATTCCATACATTCAAGCCCTTTGTTTAAGTCAAAATTCGGTTTAAATTTTTTGACAACATTCTCTCAGTGATTATTCACATGTCATCAACTATTTTTACCTCACCCTAATGGAGCGTGTGTCTTGCGACACCATAGCCGTCTCCTTGCACCCATTATGCTCTAATGGGCATTAGCGTGGTCTTGAAACTTGTAGGAAAAAGCACAAACGAAAAATATTCCGTATACACATAATATATATATTTTTCTCGCCACGCCCTGATGAGCATGACGAGGCCTTCAAACCTTAAGATATATATCAATAGCACGGTGTTGACCTCACTTTTGGAGTGAGCTCTCAACCTCCTCTTCTTAGACTTAGGACTCTTCTAGACACTAAGAGTTTCTTAGTCATAAAACACTTCTAGTGATTAGGCAAACACTTAACCTGCTTAGAGACTTAGAATTAATCATAAGATTAGGCTATGCCTTGGGGCTTAAGGAAATTACCTATCCTATCTAAACCCAATCTAGATACACTTTATCAAATCAAACCTGATTTCAAATCTCAAACCAAACCTCAAATTCAAATCCAAATTCCAAATCCATATCCCAAATTTGACTCCAAATGATTGAAACCTAAAATCAAATGCAAATCCTAAGACCCTTCCATGCCATATGAACTACCTTCATAAGCTTAACCAAAACTCCCTTTAAATTAAATCAAATTCTATTGATTTATTTATAAATCAATTTTTTCTTCATTTATATTCACAAATATAAATGAAATCCATATCGAATGATCAAAACTATATCCAAAATCAAATCCAAACCCAATCTAAGCTCTTTGAGCAAATTCTTTGGACTTAGCCAAATTCCATCCAAATCAAGTCAAAATTAATGGATTTTCTCTCGAATCAATCATTCATTCAATTATCTACCCAAATATAAATGAAACCTACAATCATCAAATCAAATCAAAGCCAACCCAAGTCAAACCCAACCTAGCCCTTTTGACTTGAAAATTTCAAATGAGCCAAAATCCTGCAAACTCTAAATTGATTTCTGTTGAATTTATATTTCAATCTAGGGCTCATATATAAGTTCAACTAAACTTAGATCAAACCAAAAACCAAACCAATTTAAAAGTGACTTGACCATTTGAGCCAAACCAAGGATTGACTATTTCAAGTTAACCCAAATTGGCCTAAAGGACCAAATTGGGTTAAATCATGATCTAACACAAATTGATTGCAACCAATATCTTAAGTTTATTCCAAATTGATTATTGAACTTGACTAAAGCCATAATTAAACCCAATTTGATCAATCAAGTCCAATTGAGCCATTTAGCCAAAATTGGCCTAAAGGGTCAATTTGACATAAATATAAATTAAATCAAATTATTTTAAACTAAAGGCCACATTCATCTTTAATTAGCCAATTGAACATGAATTAACCCATTCAAGGCAATTTGGCCAATTTTGGTCAAATTGTCAAAAACTTCATTTGATTTCAAATGAGCCAAAATCAATTCTGCCAAATTAAATTAAATTGATACTAAAACTCTTCAAATTATCATTTGAACATAAGCCTTGGTTTAGCAATTTGACCAATTGGTCAACCTAACCCAATATGACCCAATGTGACCCATATGACCCAAATTGAGCCAAATCCTTGAAACCAAGCCATGACCCATTGGGGCTGATTAAACTTGACCCAAACCCATTTGGGATCAGCCCAAAATCAACCCAACCTAATTAAATCCCTCATGGATCCTCCCTCACATAAGATTCCACCCAACTTCATTTAATTATCTCCATCACATGCATTCAACTCCCCCCATCCATGGCATTCAATGGAGCTGATCATATGACAACAAAAGAGGACTTTGGAGCAAATATCCAAAGTCCTCAATCAATCCATCATCCATCCCAACCACCCTAAGAAAAATGATAATATTTTGGAGCCAAAAATTCAAAAAAAGGAGGATTTTCGGTCATTATTAAAGGAGGGGGGAAATGAGGCTTCATCTTTCTTCCTCCTACCACTATTCCGCCCCCAAGAGCTCCCCAAAGAAACTAGCAACCATTTTCCCACCTCTCTTGAGCCAAAAACATCAAAACTGGGTGGATTCTGGTGAGAAAATGGCAAGCACCAGAAAATACATCATTCCAAAGTGAAGGCGAAGGCTACACTCATTCTAAAGCTTCCTCTTGCACCTAGGAGCTCGCTCGGATCTTCACTACCGCTCGAAACCATCCCCGGCGTAGTAATTTTTCCAAACTTTAGCCTACTTTAGGAACTTCTATTTTGTATCGATTCTTACATTATTTTTAGGAATTTCCTTAGAGAAGTCCTACATTTTTTATTATATTTAGTCATAATACGAATCATGAGATTTTTTGGTAAAAACTGCCATAAAAATGAGCCAAATCGGATCAAATTTTGTTCAAAATTGTGAAAAATCCGTCATGAACATTTACGCCGGTTCGCCATCCGATCTGTGTTCGGGATCACGGCTTAGATCGTGCGATCGCACGGTTCAGATTCAAGGCTGTGTGGTTCAGATCCGTGATCGTGCATTTCAAATCCGTGGATCACGCGGATCGATCCGGATCATCGTCGACGGTCGTGCGATCCGCACAGCCATCTTGCATCACGGACTCTCCGCTTGATCGGGCATCGCAATGCTGCGTGGTGCGTGTACCATCAGAATAGCGGATCGTCAATGGCATCACGCGCCGGCGCGGGTTATGGGAAAAAATTATTTTTTGATTTTCAAAATTATTTTAGTATTCTGAAACTTTAAAAATTCATAAAAAATAAAATACATAGCAAAAAATTACAAATAAGGGCTCATTGGATCCATCTTTATGAGCGGAATCCAACGAGCCAAAAATCTCCAAATTATAATAAAATGGTTTGAGCTTAATTTAAGTTTTAGAAAATAAAATTTCATTAATTACTCTAAAAATGCAAGTTTGATTGAAATGAAATTTTCAAGGATTGAAATAAGAGTTAAAACACACACTACCATAAAAATCTCAAGTAAAAAAAAATCTAGATTGGGAGAAATTAAATTTTGAAGTTCAGATTATTTATTTTAATAAAAAAATTAAATAAAAATCCAAAAATTTTCAAAAAATCTTAATATGGCTTAAATCACTTCAGTTAACATATAAGATAATAATAATAATAATAATAATAATAATAATAATAATAATAATAATAATAATAATAATAATAATATGATCTTAAAGTTTAATGAACCTATAATAAATATGTAGGGTTAAATTTAACAAATTAAGGAATTAATTAAAATGAAATTCATAAAAATCAAAATAATAAATTAGAATAAAAAATGAAATAACACTTAAACAATCATTAATCAAACCTCAAATCAAAAAAATATCATATATCCTTAGAGAAAATTAAATTAAATATAATTAAACCTATTTAAGTTAATAAAACTCAATTAAATGATTAAATGTTAAATCAAACTTAAAATTAAATAAATCTAAGAAACTTTAACATGGGTTAAACTAGTATAACTAAAACTACACTGAGCATGGAATCTTAATAATATGAAACTCCTTAATGAATATAAATAAACTGAAACTAATTAATCATTAAGTGAACTAAAAAGTTAAATTAATTTTAAATCCAATACATCATAATCGCTTAATATTAATCAAACCAAACCAAACCAAATGAAGCTAAAGTGAACTTAATTGATTTAATATCTAAATCAATCCATTTGGACAAAGAGAGTTACTCAACCATTAAATATTTCAACCTAATAACTAAATCAAACATGTTAATGAAATTAAACAAACATAATAAATAAAACAAATCAAATAAAACTCTAGTCATAAATAATAAAACTTAATTAAATTACTAAACAGCAATTCACTTAATAATGATGGTAATAACATTAATCCTTTAATCAAATCAAACTTAAGAAAACACTTAAAAATCAAATCACTCACATGTGAAAATTAAGTCATTAATTAAATAAATCTTTGATTAATCCAATTAAATTAATTATTTTAATCAAATAAAATTAATCAAACATCTAATTAATGCAAACTTAATGAATTAATCCATCATCTTAATGAATCAAATTAATTTAAATAAATTACATTAAAGCTAACTCTTAAATTAAATCAAACCCCAATTAAATTTAATAATTTACACTCCCTAAAACTAATTAAGTTTAAATTAATCATATTAAACCTAAGCTTAATCAAACATAAATGCAATTAAATACTAATCAAATCTAAATTAAACATAAATCATTAAGTCATTAATTACATCATTAATCTAAATAAATATAAAACTAAATAAAATTAAATAAATCTTTATTTAATTTAATAACTTAAACACACTTCTTAATTAAACTAATTACCCTTAAGCTAATCCAACTGAATAAACACCTAATTAATGCAAACTTGATGAATTAATCCATCATCTTAATGAACCAAATTAACTTTTTAAATCAAAGTCAACACTTAATTAATCTACTAATTAATTTGATCACACATCTTAAATAAGTTAATTTAGTCAATCAAATTAATCATATTAAACTTAAACTTAATCAAACATAAAGTGCAATTAAATGAATCCTAAATTTAAATCATTAAGTCATTAATTACATCATGAAACTTAAATAATATGAAACCAAATTAAAAATTAAACAATTCCTTACTTAATTTAATAATAAACACACTTCTTAATTAAATAATCACATTGAACCTAAGCAAACCCACAGATCAATAAAGCTAATCAAATCAAATTAAATCAAATAAAGAAAGACTCTCATCAATTTTATATGTAATCAAATTAAATCTCATTCAATCTACTTAAATAAGATAAACTAATTAACGATCCATTGTATTAAATCAAATACAAACCAAACTTTGATAAACATGATAAATGGATGAGATTAAAATAAAATTCTAATTACAAAATCAAACTCAATTAAAATCAAAATAAAATCTCAATTCTAATCCATCAAACTACAAATAAATGAACCATGATTAAATCAAATAAACATAAAATTAAATCACATAACTATAATCAAATAGAAGAATTAGGTATTAATTTAAAAGGATATTGACTTATCAAGATTTAATTAAACCAAAATATCTAATCTAAAATTAATCAATCTAAAACACATGGAATTAAACAAACTTAAACTTCATTAGAGATTAAGGATATTGAATTATCAAGATTTAATTAAATCAACACATTTAATCTAAAATTAATCAGTAAAAAACACATGGATTTAAACAAACTTAAACCTCATTAGATATTAAGGATATTGAATTATCAAGATTTAATTAAATCAACACATTTAATCCAAAATTAATCAACCAAATACATGAAGATTAAATAAACTCAAATTCTAAAATCTAAATCAAATCAAATAAATCAAATCAAATGAATTACATAAATTTAAAAGGGCTAATTAAGATACTTAAGGACCTTAGTTAGACTCTTTAGGAGTTAGGATGTAGAATAGGGTGAGTTTTGTCTACAAATGGAATTCATTCTACTTTTCATTCTTGAAAATCTAAACATCATTTTAACCAAATAAAAGTGAAATAAAAATGAAAAATAAATCATTAAATCATTTAAATTGAAATCACCCAAATTTAAAATTTAAATAAATTCAAACTCCAAATTAAAACTTAAAAAAGAAGCTGGTAAAGTCTTGTACAAGCCTGAAGCACACACATTAGAATACTAAGTCACCACTTCTAGTGCTAAGTCAGGGCATTGTATGTATGATGTTATGTTTTGTTTTGTGATGTAATATTTTAGACTAGATGTTAGGGTGTATGTTTCGTAGACTAGATGTTAGGCCGTTAATATTTTTTATAGGGGGTTGTGCTTAAGGGACTGCTGTAATAATAATATAAATACTTTTGCCATGCAGGTTGCTTAACTCTTAAGCATAACCCACATTAGGACGGTGGGTTTGATTACCCATGTGGGGTACTAAGTCCAAATTATTCATATAACTGCTTGGGTTGTATGGTGTGTTTAGCTAACATTTATTTTACAAGTGTAGCTAGATTTACTTTTCCTATTTTAATATAATTTTACATTAGGAATTAGAATTAGTGTTATGGGGGATTAAGATGAGCAGTGGGAAGAAGGCTTAGTCCCTAGGGTGCCATGTGATGCCTTTGGAGCAAATCAAATCAAAAGGAAAAAAAAATGAAGAAAAGAAGACCCCCATAGCTTGTATTATTTTTGTAATTCAGGTTGTATATGGGTAGAGCTCAGCTACCCATCTTTTTTTTTCTTTTTGGGGTGTACGACAGAACCTGACCGCACTAGCCTCTTATTCATTTATGATAGTCTATAAAATTGTTTGATGTTGTGTTTATATTGTGCACTAGAATTGCATGCTTTTCCTAGTTTCTTCATGTTTGATATTTGAATGTTTGGCCTGGATGCGGTAGGCTCTTAGGATGAAATTAATTTTTTTACCCCAATTAACAACTCATAATTAAAATTTTAAAATAATTCATAACCTCACATAAAAGCCTAGGAATTAAATCAAGATAATAAAATATTTAGCAACCCTTAGCTTTGGATGATTGTATGTATAATATCATATGTCATATTCTTCACTCTTGTTAAGAGGGGCTTCCATCTATGAGCAACTGAGAGCCTTTGATGGAAGAACACCCCTTTCTCTCTTGATTTAGCCCATAATTAAGTTCTCATGCATTTAGGCATACAGAATTCCATAGCATGTGTCAAAACAAAGAGTCCAAAAGAATCAAATAAGTTTGATAAAATTTGCATTAGATTAAGTCATGAATTTATACCACTTATGCTCTAGTCTCTTAGGGAGTGAGTTTAAGGACTTAATCTCCTTTCTAAATAAATAACAAGCTAGCCATCTTGCAAAAGCATATGACTTACCTACATGGATTTAAAGTGTAGGAGGAGTTAGCTACCACTCAGGTAATAATATGGGTGATTTACTCTCTCTTGTGGAGGTAAACTATATCTGGCTTAGATTTATGATCCAGGTTGTTATTTCTCATTGGGCTACATAAATCCTCACCTCTTAGGCATTTCCAATCTTACATTATGGGATTATAAGTCCTTATTAATAAAATGTCAACTCAAATATTTAACTCTCTTTTAATTTCAAGTATATAAAGCCCAACCATAGATATATTGGAATGCTCACTAGGCTTCCTAGTATCATGAGCATTCCCTATCTCCCTTTGACTTCCAAATAAGTCTTCTCCTTGATCTATCCCATTTGATTTTCTAAAATAGCCAATCCTTTGATAGTCTTAACCTTGAAATCTTTGAGACCCTAATTGCCTACTTTAATCAGAGTAAGGAATTTCCATTCAGGATGTAATTATGAGGCATGCTTATAGGAACTTAACAAACTCAACTTAAAATAAACCCTACTTTACTTTTCCATGTAAAGTAGGAAAGATCTCATATATTGAAGACCCATCATGCCTTAGGAGTCCTTATTAAGTGATTAGGTCCCTTATAGGGTGGTGATTTCTATCTTTTGAGATAGTACATCATTCCATAATGTCATACTCGATCACTTCAATAAGCACCCCTAGGATCTGCATGGCGTCCCACATCTCAAAAAATAAATACCGCAGATTTTTCTAGCGACTCTGCTGGGGATGGTTCCTCTCTCCATCTTTAGTAGACAATTATTATCTCCAAGCATCGATAGTGGACTTATATTTTATATAGGCTAGAGACTATCATTCTTTCTGTTGGCACTTAGCTTATTTCATCCTTAAGCAAAGCTCGCCGACATCTTTTAGGTTTTAGGACCTCACTCCGTGTAGGTCTTAAAATCCCTATTGAGTTCCCCCGATAGGTAAAATTAAAATTAATCAAACAAAGGAGATGACCAAAATTAAGAACCTCTTCAGCATCCTGATGGTGAGGCAAGGTTCATCCCATGAACAATAAGAAAATAAAATCCTTTTGCAAAATAACATGTCTTTCCAAAAGTACTTATTCAAAATTCACATAATAAGAGATCTTTACACAAAAATTTGTAAGAAATTTTCAAAAAAAATAAAAATAAAATAAAAGGCACAAAATACATATAACCAAACCTCATTTAACAAATCCTATGATTGTTACATGGAGGAATGTCTTTTTTGAAAGCACATTTTCTTTGGAAATAGCTATCCCTATCCCACACACTCAAATTTGTTGGATGGAGATTCTATTTTCAAATAAAATCATGATATAAAATTGAAACTCCACTTAGCATACCTCACATGTGATAGAGTTGAAGTTTTCCTCCTTTTCGAAAAGCAATAAATCATACACACACAAAAGAGAAGTCAAGACATATTTGAACCCCCCACTTGACATACCCAAATTTGTTAAATGAGAGTTCTCCTTCCCTTGGAGAAGGCAAAGCAAATTGAATTCTATTTGACACCATTTGCGTTTGTCTGATAGAACTCCTTCTTGCCAAAGTCTTGGACTTCAAGACATGTTTGGATCTCATTTGACATGTCCAAGTTCATCAAATAAGAACCCCTTTTTTTTGAAAATCATAAGATCAAATTGAACTCCATTTAACATACCTAAGTTTGTTAAATAAGTTATTTTCTTTCAAAAATCATAAACACATTTGACTTTCACTAAACATACCAAATTTGTTAAGTGAGAGTTTCATCTTCAAAATGATAAACACATTTGAATTTCACTTAACATACCAAATTTGTTAAGTGAGAGTTTCATTTTCAAAATCATAAACACATTTGACTTTCACTTAACATAACAAATTTGTTAGGTGAGAGTTTCATTTTCAAAATCATAAACACATTTAACTTTCACTTAACATACCAAATTTGTTAAGTGAGAGTTTCATTTTCAAAATCATAAACACATTTAACTTTCACTTAACATACCAAATTTATTAAGTGAGAGTTTCATTTTCAAAATCATAAACACATTGGACTTTTACTTGACATACCAAATTTATCAAGTGAGAGTTTCATCTTCAAAATCATAAATACATTTGACTTTCACTTAACATACCAAATGAGAGTTTCATTTTAAAAAATCATATACACATTTGACTTTCACTTAACATACCAACTTTGTTAAGTGAGAGTTTCATTTTCAAAATCATAATACATTTGACTTTCATAACATACTAAATTTGTTAAGTGAGGTTTCATGTTCAAAATCATAAACATTTGGCTTTCACTTAACATACCAAATTTGTTAAGTGAGGGTCTCTTTTCAACACACATTTGATCCCTGTTTTAACATACCAAATTTGTTAAATAAGGATCCAATTTTTCATGTCAAACCAAACTTGAGCTTTCACTTAACATACCAAATTTGTTAAGTGAGAGTCTCATTCTCAAAGAAAAAAAATATCTCAAACACATTTGGGGCTTTCACCAACATAACCAAATTTGTTAAGTGGAACTCTCATCTTCAAAGAAAAGCAAATCTATCTCACAATCACATTTGACTTTAACTTAACATACCAAATTTGTTAAGTGAAAATCTCATCATCAAACACAAATCAAACACATGTGGCCTCTACTTAACATACCAAATTTGTTAAGTAAGAAGCCCCATTTTCAAATCAAAATATCATGTAATCAAATCTTCATAAGAAAAAAATATTTCATCACAACCTCTTCTTAGCATACCTAAATTTGCTAAGTAGAGGTCTTTCAAACTATCAATATTTTCAAACAAGATGCACAAAACACAAATATTTCCAAGAAAATCTCTCCTCAAATTTTATGAACCCCGCCCAACCTACCTAAATTGGTTGTGTATGGGTTCTAAATTAAAATCATATGGCAAAGTCTCTCCTCAAATTGTAAATCTCTCCAATTGAACCTCATTTAGCATACCTAGATTTGTTAGATGAGGGTTATAATTCAAAAGGACAAATCAAAATCAATAATTCAAGTCAACATCAAGGAAAAAGCTTCTCATTCAATTCTACAAATCTCTCCATGCAATTTGAACCCCATTCAACATAACCAAAATTGTTTAAATGTGGGTTATGACTCAAGATCAAAAGATAAAATCAAGCAACAATAGTTGAAGCAATCAAAGGAAAGGGACACCACACCGCTCTCAAGACAAAAGAAGGTTGGGATATTGCTTTATCCCAAACCTCTAAAAAAAGTAGTTTCCAAAATTAAGAAACTCTCCTTTGCAGGTGCCTGAAGCACCTCAAACCTCCAACTCTAAGAAAGGTTTGCAAGTTGCAAAGGACAACTTGAAGGAGGTAGAAGCCTAGTAGAAGTAGTCCAACTTACTTGGCTAAGATAGCATAGTAGCACAACTACCGTTCGAGTCCAGCACTCCATCCACCATTGTAGCTACTACTTCTTCCTCCAGTAGCTCCTCTTCTTGCCAGCAGGAGCGTTGCATCGTGGACAGAGGCTCTAAACCCCTAACCTTGCTTAATTTATTAGATTTCTATCATGTACCTTCATCTAAGAAGAAATTAATGAATAAAGCTTTCACTTACATCTTGTCCACTTTTGATACTCTAGATTTTATTCCTCTCGAAAACTCTCCAAGTCTACAAAATAATAATGATAACTCTAGTTCCAATCATTCCTCTTATAATTTAGAAATGGATTTTCCATTCCTAAATCATTCAGATTCGCCCATTGAGATTGATTTGGAGTCATCGACTCGATGATCCATAGGAGAAGGCGTGGGTGAACGATGAGGTAGAACTTTTCACTAAATCATCTCATGAAGTCACTGAAGTCAACCTCTACAGTGGCAAAGTTCTACCTCTTAAGGTAGCACCTCAGGATAAGGGTAAATAAGTCATTGGTTCTAGTGATCAAGAATCCCCTCCACAGGATGTTCCACCCATGGATATGCTTATGGAGGATCAACCCAGAGTTGACTACAATTTCTTTGCTCACCTAAGAAAGTTGCCGACTAAACTAAGCATATATGATGCCCTTGTCTTATCCAAAGAGATGAGGGAGTCATTAATAAAAGCTCTTATCGATCCAAAAATATGCTTAACTTAGCTGACTGCTATTAGAGAGGAGGCATGTTATTCAAGAGAAGCCCATGGAGTTATATTCATAGATGAAGACCTTCTTTTGGGGATAACCGAGCACAACTGCCCCCTCTACATCATAGTGGATATGAGAAGATTCAGACTCTCGAGGGTGTTAGTTGATCCAGGTGCATCAGTGAATATTATGAGTCTAAAGACCATTGCCTACTTAAGGATTAACACCTCTAAACTTTGAGGAGATTAGATGATGTTAAGATGATTCAATGAATAAGGAGAGAGGGCTTTAGGCTCTATAGTGTTGCCATTGGAGATAGATGACTGGAAGATAGAAGCCAAGTTCTACATAATCGATTCAGATACATCTTTCACCACTTTGCTCGGTAGGCCTTGAATACATGAAAATAACACGGTTCCATCCTCTTTACATAAGTGCATCAAATTTTGAAGAGGTGGAATCGAGTATTATGTCAAAGGAGACTTGAAGCCATTCTTAGTTAGAGAGGTCAAAA
Organism: Cymbidium sinense; assembly: GCA_021442155.1. NCBI lineage: Eukaryota > Viridiplantae > Streptophyta > Magnoliopsida > Asparagales > Orchidaceae > Cymbidium > Cymbidium sinense. The sequence continues at coordinate 5,801,600 of CM038219.1, forward strand.
TATATGAGGATGCAGCCTACTATCTTCCTCCAAATTAAAAAGTCTATTCTCACAAGCTTGGTGAAAGTTCAAAATTAAAAGAAAAAGAAACAAAAGAAAAAGAAAAGGAAATTGAAAAAGAAAAAAAAAGGAAAAAAAAAGAAAAATAAAAAGAAAGCACAAGTGAGCGAGAATCAAACACCGAGGAAGAGGTAGAGCCAGATGTTACATTCCACCCATAGTTTGTTCCTCCATATGAACACATGGGTAGGATGACTCGTCCCTACCAGGTAGAGGAAGAGGTAAATTTAGAGGTAGTTCTAGAGATGGAAGACCTCCTTACTAGTGGTCAACCAGTAGGAGCTATGTTCCAGCTCACAAGAGTACCCCCGCTATCCATATAGACTTAGAGTCGAGTTCGGAGGATGAGTCTCACGTCGTTAGCATGCCAACCAACCTCTCGTCCCTTTGAAGGTGACATTGAGCAGAGTGATGAAGACCCCAAGTAAAACATGAATGTCAATCACTATATGTAGAAGTAGCATTGGGAACTTTAGCTAACCTCACTTTCTTTCTAGAAAGTTGAAGGTTTAGTAGTTAAGGAGGCCCCCAAGTCATCCACAGATGTCAAGCAAAGAGATTTTTGTTGGAGCATCATCTTCAAGCCAAGAAGCTGATGTAGAACTTGAGAATGATTCATATAAATATTTAATATAATTTCTTTTTGATTTGTACTTGCCTTGTATTCTTAACTCAGTAAAGAAGGGATTAATCCCACATACTTGGTCTAAACATAGGCCAAACTATTTTGAAAGGCCATGGGACAATGAAAGTAGACATCCTCAATCAAAACCAGACTATGATTCGACACAGTGGGTCTAGTTGACGATGACAACCATTGCCTAGTCATCATAAATCATTTAGGGTCTCATGGGTTCTTTTCAAATCATGCTAACTCTTATGAGGAGGTATGTTTAGAAACTTCAGATGACCCAAATGAGCTTAAAGTGAAAGAGGCACCACCAGAGTTCAAAGTAGAGATCATATCAACCATCGATGAACTTGAAGAGATCAACTTAGGAACTGAAGATAATCCATGTTTGACATACATTAGTTCCTTATTAAATGAAGAAGAAAACCAGTGACTTAGTTAGGCTATTAACTGAGTTTATAAATTGCTTCACATGGAGTTATAAATAAATGCTCAATTTATCTCCTAACGTGATAGTCCACAAACTAGCAATAGAACTAAAGCTAACCATATCAAGCAAGCTCCTAGATGCATGTAATTAGACATTGAATAATAGATCACTTAAATCAAAGAAATTGATGATCTTGGCTTTATCGGGAAGAAAAATATCCTAGGTTGGCTGTCATCCCAATTAAGAAAAAAATGGCCAAATTACATATGTCAATTTTAGGGATCTAAATAAAGCATGTCTAAGGATGAATTTCTACTTCCTATACGTGTGGTGAACATTGCCTCATCTCATGCGTATTCTCCTTTATGGATGGATCATTTAACCAAATTAAGATGGCCCCAGAGGATGAAAGAAACACTACCTTTCAAACCCCGATCAAAATTTATTATTATAAGGTCATGCCTTTCGACCTTAAAAATATCGGTGCCAAATACCAGGGGGCCATGACTCGAATCTTCGATGAACTTATTCATCATCAAGTTGAATGCTACATCAATAATTTCATTGCCAAGAGCAAAGAAAAGGAAGACCATATCTTTGACTTGAGAGTAGTTTTTGAACAGTTAATATAATACAACCTCAAAATGAACCTCCCTGAAGTGTGCATTTAGAGTAGCTTCAAGAAAATTCTTTGGGTTTGTTATCCGGCACCTAAAAATAGATGACCTGGAGAAGATCAAGGCTATCTTAGAAATGCCACCCCTAAAAGTCTAATTCAACTTAGATCATTTCAAGGTGGTTGGCTTATCTAAGATGCTTTATTTTCAACTTATCGGGAAGATGCCAACCATTTTTGGCACTTGTCAAAAAGGACACCAAGTTTAAGCAAGATGAAAAGTGTCAACATGCTGTTGAAGACATCAAGCACACCTAATGACGTCGCCAGTTCTAGCAGTCCCTATCCCGGGCAAGCCATTGATCCTCTACACCATTGTATTTGATAACTCCCTTGATGCTTTGTTGGCTCAAACCAATGAAGAAGGGAAAGAAAATGCTCTCTATTATCTCAGTCATCATCTAATCCCCATTGAGGTAAACTATCCACCTATTGAAAAGCACTTCCTAGCTTTAATCTTTGCATCTCAAAAGCTATGACATTACATGCTTTCTCATAAAGTGAACTTGATCTCTAGAGTTAATCCGCCATAATATCTCATGACACAACTGACCTTATCCAGACAGTTGGCACGTTGGTCATGATCTTGTCTCAATTTGATATAACATTCATACCCCTTTGTGCAATGAATGGACAGGCACTACCATATTTCTTAGCAGCACACCCACTTCCTACTGATTCTACTTAATGATGAATTCCTCGATGAACAAATCATGAACTTAGGGGACACTAGCATTCTCCACTGGGAGATGTATTTTGATGGTGTAGCTTCCTCTCAAAGAGAAGAAGAACCATAATTTATTATCTCAGGGAAGGCAGGGGTAGGAATAGTTCTCCTAACTCCGAACTGCAATGTGATGAGATTCTCATATCATCTGTCCAATCTGTGCACCAACAATGAAGCCAAATATGAGGCTCGATTTGATCTAGAGTTAGTCATTACACTATACATCCAGTATCAATATCTTTGGAGATTCTTAGCTAGTCATCAACCAAATCGCTAGGTCTTATAAGGTTCTGAAGCCTAAGCTCTATCATTACCATAAATATACCATGGAATTGCTGGCCCAAATCCCAGAGGTTACCATCTACAAGATTCCTCGAGGAGAGAATGCAGTAGCTAAGCTTGCTAAAGAATTGACATGTCCGAAGATGAGTCTATTCCAATAAGGGTCCAAAATAGACAAGTCTTATCCCTTATTGATGCTTAACTCATCAAGAAATTCTCTCTTGAAGGGGAGGTTTCCATTACCAAAAAGTATGGGGAGTCAGATTGGAGGCAACCATTCATGGATTATTTACATACTAGCAAACTACCTCAAGAGAAATCACTAGCACACCAGGTGAAGCAGAGAGCCCTTTCCTATGCTCTCATGGATGACACCTTGCACCGGCATTCCTTTGATCATATATGGTTACATTGTCTTAACAAACATGAAACCCATAGGATCATGATCGAGGTACACTAGGTTTATGCAGAGCACATCAATCCGGTCCGAAGATGAAAGCCAAAATCAAGAGACTAGGATACTACTGGCCTTCGATGATCACAAACTACATGGATGTAGCTAGGAGATGTCACCAATGTCAGGTACACAATGCAGTCCTACATCAACCACCCAACATTCTACATTCTACATTGGCCTCATGGCCATTTAAGTGTTGGGGGGTATCGACATAGTGGGTCCGATCGATCCTCCTTCTTCCAAGTTCATTCTTGCCCGCGACCCACAAGTGGTCACGGCATGCTTTCTGATTTTAGGAACCATATCGTATATAGGTTTGGGGTGCCTCGATGAATTATATCGATAATGGTGCATTCAAGAGCACTAAAATCAATAGCTTTTTCTTGGAGACATATCATAGATTGGAGGTACTCTACCATCTACTATCCAAGGGAAAATGGGTTAGCAGAAGCCTTCAATAAAACTCTCATTCAAATACTAAAGAAGACAGTAGATGACAACAAATGGTAATGACATGAATAGTTGGTTGAAGCCTTGTGGGCATACCGTACCACCTATAGAACTCCAACACAGTCCACCCCTTTCACCTTAGTAATGGGTCTGAAGCCATTCTATCATTAGAAGTCTAACTCCTATCACTAAGGATAGCTGTGGGTAGTAAAATCACAATGGAGCAGAATGCCAAGTTGTGGTTAGAAGAGCTCAAAGGTTTAGAGGAGAGATGCGGGCATGCTAGAACCTCTAGTTATACAAAGCCAAGATGATTCAAGCTCATAACAAGTTGGTCGTCCTAGAGCTTTTCAAGTAGGAGAGCTTATTTTAGTTCTAAGGAGACCAACTGTTATCCATCAAAAGATGGGAGGCAAGTTTGAACTCACTTGGGAAGGCCCTTATGCCATAGAGAAGGCCTACCAAGGAGGATCTTATCAACTCATAAATTGTAAAAGAGAGCGCCCAATGCTTCCAATCAATGGGCTCTACTTAAATAAATATGATCCATAAATCTTGTTTGAAAATAATCATCAATAAAACTTCTTTTCATATCAAATTCCATCTCTTATGTGTTAGAAATATCTTTCGCTTGCAAATCCATCACGGTGTATTTAGGGTAGGTATAAGAGAACCCAAGAGGCATCCTATCCCACCACAACATAAACATAAACTACAAAATAATCTTCCAGTGCTATTAGGATAGGTGTAAGAGAACCTAAGAGGCATCTTATTTTGACTAGTACAACTAAGTTAGGTGTAAGAGAACCCAAGCGTCATCCTTTCTTGGTGGAGTCACAATTACTCCTACAGTGCTATTTCATCCATTATTATGTGTTTAGGGTAGGTGTAAGAGAACCCAAGTGACATCCTATTCTCTCTTCCACAACACAAACAAATACATATATTTTATCTTGGGCTATTTTGATGTGGGAGCAAGCCCCCTTGTGGCACTCACTCATTAGCTGCTCTAGGTCGGGCTGATGTGCTATCTTGTTAGTGTGTCACCCCAGTGGTCACTTGTCTAGTAGATGTGAGTCCCCATGCTTTCATCCTGACTTGACCATTGCGAACCAATGAGGGCCTTGTTAGCTTGGTAGGCCTCACTGCGCAGCTAGTAAGCTACATCATATTGACTTTATTTAAAAGGATGTAAGCCTACACGCTTTCTTCTTGAACTAACCATCATGCAATGACTAGGTCGAGTATATTTGAGGTTTAGGATAAGTCCCCCAATGGCTCTTTTCCTCCTGACTAATTCAAGCCTAAGTTTGGTCCCACAGACCCTCACTTAGTAGTCACCCAGGTGGATAGCCCTATCAAGAGAGACTATCCCGATGTTAGTTCCTTTAGAGATGTAAGCCTACACCTTCTTTCTAGGCTGTCAAACCGATGGACACCTTAGGTTGGTTGGTTATCATCATGCTGACGATAACCAGTCGGTGGATACACCACTCTTGGCAGATGTGAGTCCCCGCGCTTTCTCCTTGAGTCAGCCACCGAATACCTACAAGCTTTCTTTTATAGGGTCTTGGATAAAACCCCTAGAGGCACCTCTCTTGTGGGCATTCTATTTGGATCACATCCTTAGCGACCCCATTTAGACACTACTCAGGTTACTTTTTGATTGGACAACCCCCCTTTCCTAGTAGCCACCCCTATGGTTGGAGAATTTGTTTACGGATGCACACATTCTCCCTTGGTCTAGTAAGTTTAAGATAGGACTAGGTTGATATAAGCTCCTTCTCAGTGTGGTCCCTCACTAATAAGATCCACATAAATATAAAACAAACAAAATATATCTTCTCTTATGGATTAGAATTCAAGCCTAGTGGCCCTTTCCCAAGCGGCATCCTATCTTTAGGCGGTGTCAACAAAACTCCATATAATGCGACTATTTGAGTTGAGATAAGTCCCAGTCGACACTCTCTCAAGTCGCCTTAGGTCGGGTTCAACTTGTTGTGCCACCAACCATTCACCTCGATGATTATCTTAGCTTTGAAAGATATAAGTTTATTACGCATTCTTTCCAACCATGACATTTGCAAACCGACCAGGTTGGGCGATTTTTGCAAATGATCGATCACCCTAGTGGTTCCTTATTTAGGAAGATGTGAGTCCCCATACTTTCTTCTTAACTTGACCATTGCAAACTAAAGGCACCCCTTAGGTGGGTTAGTTCTACCTAACAACTAGTAGACTATCCCTTTGGATTTGTAAACCTAAGATAGGTCTAGAATGACATTGGCTCCTTCTTAGTAGATCCATCACACATCGATAGGGTCCATCTAAAATTAAATTAATTTTGACTATTCTTGAATCGATATGAGTCCACAGTGGCATTCGCTCAAATAGTCACCTAAGTTGGGTTTGATTTGTTGTGCCATCCACAGATCACCCCAACGGCTGATCCCTACTTTAGAAGATGTAAGTATGTTATGCTTTCTTCTTGTGCTTGCACAGAAACCCTCGGATAGTCCTACCTTGTGGCTGATTGGCTACCCCTTTGGATTTGTAAATCTAAGACAAGTCAAGGCCAACATAACTCCTTCTCACTGGGTCCATCGCATACATGGTCCATAAATAACACACCAAATTAAATTAAATCAAATATAATAAAATCAAATATAAATCAAATTAATCATCAGGACTACTCTTGAGTTGAGGTAAAATCCCTAATGGTGCTCACTCAGTAGTCACCTTAGGTAGGGTTCGATGTGTTGCTCATCCAAAATATCACCCCAATGGCTTTTCCATGCTTTGGAAGATGTAAGTCTACGCTTCTTCTAGGTAGTCATTGCAGAAAGGCAACCAGGTCGATAGTCCTACCTATGGCGTAGACTACCCTTTGGACTTATAAATCTAAGACATCCCGTGGCTCTTAGTGTGTTCCATCACACATTGATAGGGTCCATAACAAATAAGTTCAAAATCAACCTCCCTAGTGGAGTCAAATTAAATATATTGGATAAACCAAACTTCTCCCCAGCGAGGCGCAAATCAAATTATCCTCTCTAGTGGAGCTTAGATCTAAATCAAACAAATTTAACTAAGTGTACATCCCCGATGGATAAGCCCTCAATCTGAACCCTTCTCCCTAGTGAAGCCAAAACAAATTAAACCAACCTTTCTAGTAGAGTCCGATCAAACAAATCAAAGAAATCTAATCAAATTCTTATCCTAGTGGATAGCCTGAACCTGCTTCCATAGTGGAAGGTTCGTATACCCAATCCCTAGCTGATTCAAGCACATATCTCTAGTGGATATGCCACATCAATTAAAATAACATAAATTAAAATCAATTTGATCTTGAACCCCATCAGATTATAGATTCTTATCCACATCGGATACACACCCAAACTAATCATATTCACAATCAAACTTAAATTCTTATCCCTTAGTGGATAACTTGAACTTGCTTCCTTTGTGGAAGGTTCATGCACTCAATCCCTAGCAGATTCCTTCTTGCTCTCTTATGCCCTTGGCATAAAGAGAGCTACATCGCACTAAGATCATGATTCTGTCTTCTCTCAGGTTTAGGTATAGATCATTTTTGTTAGTGCTTGCAATCTTTTAGACTTTATTGATCATCGGTCAGCAATATGTGCGGTGTGCTTTATTAGTTACACCACACCTATTGGGGGTCCTTTTGTTGACCTCACTTTTGAAGTGAGCTCTCAACCTCCTATTCTTAGACTTAGGAATTTTCTAGAAACTAAGAGTTTCTTAGTCATAAGGCACTTCTAGTGATTAGGAAAACACTAAGCTTTAGAAACTTAGAAGGGTTAATCATAAGATTATGCCTTAGGGTTTAAGGAAATTACCTATCCTATAAACCCAATCTAGATACACTTTCTCAAATCAAACCTGATTCAAATCTCAAACCAAACCAAATTCAAATCCAAATTCCAAATCCATATCCCAAATTTGACTCCAAATGATTGAAACCCAAAATCAAATTCAAATCCCAAGACCCTTCCTAAGACCTTCCTAAGTCATATGAACCACCTTCATAAGCTTAGCCAAAACCCCCTTCAAATCAAATTTTAATTGATTTCTTTATAAATCAATTGTTCCTTCATTTATATTCACAAGTATAAATGAAATCCATATCCAAATGATCAAAACTGTATCAAAATCAAATCCAAACCCAATCTAAGCTCTTTGAGCCAATTCTTTGGACTAAGCCAAATTCCATCCAAATTAAGTCAGAACCAATGGATTTTCTCTCGAATCAATCATTGATTTAGTTATTTACCAAAATATAAATGAAACCTACAATCATCAAATCAAATCGAAGCCAACCCAAGTCAAACCCAACCTAGCCTTTTGACTTGGAAATTTCAAATGAGCCAAAAAAACCTTAGACTCCAAATTGGTTGAATTTATATTTTTAATCCGGGCTCATATATAAGTTCAACTAAACTCATCAAACCAAAACCAAACCAATTGACTTAGGTCCACTTGACCCAAAGTGACCTAAAGGACCCATTTGAGCTAACTTCCAATCCAACTCAAATTGGATTGAACTAAGCTCACCAAAATCTTCCACCATGATTGTTGATCACCCTAGGATGATCAATTACAATCAATTGGGTCAAACCAAGTGAACCCTTAGCCCCAATGAACCAAAACTAGCCAAAACGCATCCTACATCAAATTGATTGAAACCAATGTTTTGAATCAACCCAAAATCAATATTTAAATATGACTTGACCAAGAACCAATTGGCCATTTGATCCAAGGTGACCCAAATTGGCTTAAAATCAAATTGATTACAACTAATGTCTCAAGTTCATTTCCAAATTGATTATTCAACTTGACCAAAGCCATAATTAAACCTGATCAATCGAAGCATTGAGCATTTATCCCAAATTGGCCTAGAGGGTCAATTTGGCCTAAATTCAAATTAAATCCAAATTGATTCAAACGAAAGATTACATTCATTTTCAATTAGCTAATTGAACATGAATCAACCCATAACCAAGCCAATTTGGCCAATTTTGGTCAAATTTGTCAACTTGATCCATTTGGCCCATTTGATTCCAAATGAGCTAAAATCAATTCTAAGCCAAATTAAATCAAATTGATCATACCAAAATTCTTCAAATTATCATTTGAACCTAACTTTAAACCTTAGTGAATCCATGAAATGTGACCCATGACCAGCCAAATCCAAGCCATGACCCATTGGAACTCAAACTGACCAAACCATTTGGGATCAGTCACATTGCTTCGTTCGGTTACGTATTGCTCTCCCCATCATGCATTCAACTCTCCCATTCCATTCATGGAGATTGATCATATGCAACAAAAGAGAACTTTAGAGCAAATATCCAAAGTCCTCAATTAATCCATCATCCATCCCAACCTCCGCAAGCAAAATGACAACAATTTGGAGCCAAAAATTCAAAAAAGGAGGATTTTTGGCCACTATTAAAGGAGGGGAAATAAGGCTTCATCTCTCTTCCTCCTACCACTATTCAGCCCCCAAGAGCTCCCCAAAGCAACCAGCCACCACTTCCCCTCTATTGAGCCAAAAACATCAAAATGGTGGATTTCGATGAGGAAATGATAAGCATCAAAAAATACATCATTTCGAAGTGAAGGCTAAGGCTACACTCATTCCAAAGCTTCCTCTTGCACCTAGGAGCTTGCTCGGATCATCACCACTGCCGGAAACCATCCCCAGTGAGGTAGTTTCACCAAACTTTAGTCGGCCTTAAGAACTTCTATTTTGTGTCAATTCTTGCATGTTTTTTAGGAATTTCCTTAAAAAATCCCTGCATTTTTCATTATATTTAGTCCTAATACCAATCGAGAGATTTTTCAGTGAAAATTATTGCAAAAATGAGTCAAATCAAACAAAATTTGGATCAAAATCATGAAAATCCATCGATGACCAATGTTTTACCGGTTTCACGCGGTTGTCCGATCCACCGTTGAGGATCGGACGGCTCGATCTGCGTCGCGCGGCTTGATCCGACGTGGTTTAGATCACATCAGCGGATTCATCGTGGTTGGTCATGCGGATCGATCCGACTATCTGATTTGCGATGGGATGATCCATGCCGATCTGTGCATCACCATGCCATGTCGACTTTCCGCTTCGTTCGGTCGTGCGACACATCCGCGGGCCAATCGATGCGCTGCGCTATGTAGGGCGGCTCATCATTGCCACATGGTGCATTGCCCGTCGGCGCCCGAATGGGTTAAGTGGGAAAATGCCTATTTTTTGATTTTAAAAATTATTTAAGTGTCTTGAAACTTTGAAACTTCATAAAAAAATAAATTACTTAGTGAAAAATTACAAATAAAAGCTCGTTGGATTCATCTTTCCGAGCGAAATTCAACGAACCAAAAATCTCCAAATTCTAATGAATGGTTTGAGCTTAATTTAAGTTTTAGTGAAAATAAAATTTCATTAATTACTCTAAAAATACAAGTCTGACTGAATTGAAAGTTTTAGAGATTGAAATAAGAGTTAAAACACACTTACCATAAAAATCTGAAGCAAAAAAGACTTCTGGATTGTGAGAAATTAAATTTTGAAGTTCATATTGTCTATTTTAATAAAATAAATCAAATAAAAATTCAGAAATTTACAAAAAATCTTCAAAATAGCTTAAATCACTTCAGTTAACATTTAATATCCTAAAATAATAATAATTATAATATGATCTTCTAAATCTTAATGAACATGCAATAAATATTTAGGGTTAAAATTTAATAAATTAAGGAATTAATTAAAATGCAATTCATAATAATCTAAATAATAAATTAAAATCAGAAATGAAATAACACTTAAGCAATCATTAATTAAACCTCAAATCTGAAAAAATATCATATAATCCTCAGAGGAAATCAAATTAAATATGATTAAACCTATTTAAGTTAATAAAACTCAATTAAATGATTAAATCTTAAAGTAAACTTAAAATTAAACAAATCTAGGAAACTTTAACATGAGTCAAACTAGTATAACTAAACCTACACTAAGCATGGAATATTAATCATATGAATCTAATTAATGAATATAAATAAACTGAAACTAATTAGTCATTAAGTAAACTAAAAAGTTATATTAATCATAAATCTAATACATCATAATTGCTTAATTTTAATCAAACCAAGCCAAACCAAATGAAGCTAAAGTGAACTTAATTAATTTAATATCTAAATCAATCCATTTGGAATAAGAGAGTTACTTAACCATTAAATATTTCAATAACTAAATCAAACATGTCAATGAAATTAAACAAACATAATTGTTTATCTCATTTTTAGAATGAGCTCTCAACCCCTCCATCTTAGACATATGACTTCTCTTAGACACTAAGAGTTTCCTTAGTCTTAAGGCACATCTAGTGATTAGGTGGAAACTCAATCTAACCCTAGAGACTTAGAAGAGTTATCCATAGGAATAGGTCATGCCTTAGGGGTGTTAGGAAACGTTGCCTACCCCATAGCTTGAACCAAATCCTCACTTCCTTCCTTCAAGTCAAATTCCAAATCAAGTCTAAACCAACTCCAAACTCCAAATCAAATCAACATTAAAAACTTAAATCAATTCCAACTTAATTGATTTTCTGAAACTCAAATCAATTTCAAATGATTGAAGCTTATGATTGAATTCCAAATTCCCAATAATCTTTCCTAAGTCACTTTGATTCTATCTTATGAACTTACCTAATTCAAATCCAAATCAAATAAAATTGAGATGTTTTCCATAACCCATTTATATTCTCATTTATATTCATAAATATAAATGAATTACAAATTCAAATATCCAAAATCAATTCAAAAATCAAATCCAAATTCAACCAAAATTCAACCTAAGCCTTTCAAGTCAAATTCTTGAACTTAGCCAAATCAAATTCAAATCAAGCCAAACTCTTGATTTTGCTTCATGATTCAATCAATACTTCAATCATGAATCCAAATATAAACATAAACTTCAATCATTAAATGAAAGCTAAATTCAAAAACCAAATCCAAATTCAACCAAAATTTAACCTAAGCCTTTCAAGTCAAATTATTGAACTTAGCCAAATCAAATTCAAATCAAGCCAAACTTTTGATTTTTCTTCATGATTCAATCAATCCTTCAATCATGAATCCAAATATAAACATAAACTTCAATCATTAAACCAAAATAAATTTAAAAATTAAATCCAAATTCAACCCAAATCCAACCTAAGTCTTTCAAGTCAAATTCTTGAACTTAGCCAAATCAAATTCAAATCAAGCCAAACTCTTGATTTTTCTTCATGATTCAATCAATCCTTCAATCATGAATCCAAATATAAACACAAACTTCAATCATCAAACTTAAACTAAATTCAAAAATCAAACCCAAGTCAAACTCATGTTCACCCTTTGAACTTGAAATTGTCAAATGAATCAAAACCCATTTGACTCCAAATCACTTGCAAATGGATTTATATTTCAATCATAAGTCCATGTGAGTTCAATCAAACTTGATTCAAGCCTTGATCAAGTCAATTGACCCAAAGTGTCCTTTTGAGCCAAATTCTAATCCTACTGAAATTGGGTTAAGTAAGCCCAACTAAGCCTCACATTATGAGCAATAATCATCATGAGATGATCAATCACTCAAATTGGGTCAAACCAAGTTAAACCTAAGGGTTGACCAAGTCAACACATAGCCAAAATGAAACCTAAACTAGCCAAAATCCACCATAGGCCAAATTGATTGAATCCATTGATCAAAATTCATTCAAGATCAATGTTTGAACTTGACCAAGTCATCATTTGAGCCTAACCTAGCCGAATTGGCCACTTGACCCAAATTGACCCAACTTGACCTAAAAAGTTAAAATGGGTCAAAACTTGGTCTAAGCTAAATTAATTGAAACCAATGGGTCAAGTTCATTTAAAATCACTTATTGAACTTGACCAAAGCCTCAATTGGCCAACTAGACCCAACCTTGCCCAATTGACCATGAACCTAACTTGACCTAAAAGGTCATATTGAGCCAAAATTAAATCAAACCAAAATTGATTGGAAACAAAGATACCAATACATTTAAAATAACAAATGAAACCTAAACCAACCCATGAACTAACCCAAATAGGTCAAATGAGTCAAATTGGTCAACTTGACCCATTTGACCTAAATGAAATCAAATGAACCAAATCCAAATATAAATCAAATTGAACAAAACCAATGACACCAAAATATCTCAAATGGTCATATGAACTTGACCCAACCCTTGATTTGACTCAATTTGAGCAATTGGTCAACTTAACCCAAGTTGACCCATTTTGACCTAAATGGGTCAACATGAGTCAAATCATGTCAAATCAATTCTAAATTTATTGAAACTTAGCGCAACCCATTTTTCAATCATACTAAACAAACTCAAACTGAAATCCAAGCCAAATGACCCCTAGGTCAAATGGTAATTCTTGGCCAAATTCACTTGGAATTTGGTCAAATCCTCATCATAGCCACTTGACACTCTCTTAGTGGACCAAGTGGACACTAGTGTGCATGGTGTATATGACCTAATGGGTTTGGGTCAGCCAAACCCAACATAATGGCCAAATCGACCACTCACTTGAAAATAAGTACATGGGAATCCCTCCTCCACTCAATTAAGCGCATGACAACTCCTCCACTACCTCCCTTTGGCCAAATCGAGCCATGTGCAAGTTCAAAAGACCTAACAAACCCATTGAAGGAAGTGAATTTGATCAAAATGGCAAAGCCTTACTCGGCTGTCCGATCCTTCAATGGGGAGATATACTTACCCTAATTTCACTTCATTCCAATACACTCACACTCGATTAAAGCTAAGGAAGCCAGAGAAAACAATTGCAAGATATTCCAAGCCTCCTAGGGATACTTCCATTTCTCCATTTTGGTTTCTTAAAAATAGGAAGCTCCTTCAATTTCCATCACCAATACTCCACTAGCTCAATTCATCCTTCAAGCATGAGGACTCAATCAGTTGATTCAAAGCTTCATCCAAGTTCTCAAGGCAGAGAGGGAAGCTAGACTAAGGCAAATGAAGCTCCTTGGTCAATAGAAGGATCTACTCAACCTCAACCTCAAACTTTCAACAGGCTTCATCTCACTAGAGCTACTGATATGGGAGCTCGGTGATAGCCTTCGATAAGGTACTATTCAAAATTGAGCTTAGGGTAGATTTTTCTTGGTCCTTTTTGAAAGAAAGTTTCATCTCATGAGAATTTGACCATTAGATCTTCATCCCCTCACTTTTTGATGGTGTGGGTTGAGTTTGAGCCTGATCTTGCCCTAAAGTGTGGACAGATGCCCTCTCCTGCAGGCAAGCTCAATTACGAATCATGGACCATCCATCCGTGCATTTTGGATGGACAGTCCTGATCAAGCCACATAGGATTCTCTGATTTATCCCTTAAGAATCGTAGGCTTAATCGTGACCATCCGATCTTTGATCGAACGGTTGAGGAGAAAGTGCGTAGCACCGCCACTAACGCGGCATTAGGTTGTCACAACTTAAGTGATGAATCCCATCGCAGTGCGCGCCGCGTTAGCGGTCCATGTGGCACCGATGGGATTAGTCATATAATTAGGGATTTAATTACCTAATAAATATAGAAACTTCAAAACAACATAACTAAATGTAGAAAAATTAAAAAATCACAAAATAAAATGCATTGTGAAGATAATTTAGTAAGGAATAATCTAAAATTATTTTAAATTAATTTGGAGCAAATATGTTTGCTTAATTAGGATTTAAGTGAAAACATAATCACCCTAATAACTCTTTAATTACTTCATTAATTCATTTCAAATTTCTCATATGCATTTAGTGAGATGACCTCTACCTCCTAATTTTCTTGGGATTTATTGATGAGTTAATTGGGAAATCAATTAATGAATCTTTAATCACTCTCTTAATATAATTAAGCTTAATTAAACATGTGAACAGTGGTTTAATACCTTTATTAAGTTAATTGAGCCTCGCTTAAGTGAAGAAGAGGTTTATGGAATGGGTTTGAGGAATTTTCCCTAAGCCATTTTCTAAACCCCTTTGCTTCCTTAATCCAAACTTAATTTAGGGCTAATCCATGAATCACCTACTTAATTAACTTGATAAAATTTTAAAACATTCCAAAACTTAATCAATTCATCTTGGGTAGGTGCTTAGGTGTTCAATGACCTAAGTAACTTAAGGAAATCAAAATCCAACCCACATGTGTTCGAAGGGTTATGAAAGTACTTAAATTAAACCCTTTAACTTAATTAATCAATAATTATGAGCCAATTACATTAGGTCTCTTTCTTTCCTAGGTGCATTGGTTATTTAATTTCCTTATGTTGTTTTATGTCATACATTGGCTCATAATTATTTGATTAAATATGTTAAAGTGGTGTAGGTAGGTAATTAATGAACTTAATACAAACCTAAATAAAATATAAAATCAATCTAATGATTCTAAGATTAAACTAAAATAACATACACATGTGGGAAATGGGTTAGGACCAGCAAACCTCTTCACATTTCTTAAATTCAAATCAAACTCAAACAAAACTAAAAATCTCTCCAAAACAAATTTGATTTAATTTAAATAATCTTATTTCATAGGATTGTCTTTAGGAATTAATTAAGGTGAATGAATTTATATGCTTTCATCACTTTATTTCTTTTCTAACATGCTAAATGTGTATGTCATATGAAAATCATGCATTCATGCATTTTAAAAATCAATTTAAAAATGAAATGTTTCCTTTATGTCAAATTGCATGTTTTGGCTAAAATAAAAAAAAATATGAATGGCTATTATCACTATTAAATTCAAAATTATTTTCAAAACTTATAAATCAAATATCATAACTGAAAGGAATGCTACTTATAATTATTTATAAGCTTGCATGTGAGTATAAATATAAAGATGTGCATTGTGTGACTTTCCTTCTCTTCTCTTTTAACATAGTTTTGAATAGGATTTTATAAAGTGTATAGTTCATTTGAAAAGAACACAACACTTGCTTAAATCCATCCCTATTCATTCATATCTTATCACTTAATAAGGATGTTCACACTTGCATATGTAAATTGCATAAACAATTGAACCAAGCATGATTCTCTTTCCATGCATTTCTTTTTATACATGCACATGTATTTAAGAAAAGTGGTATATTAGTCTGACAACCCGTTCTGAGAGGCTTTAAGTAGCCTAAGTAGGTCTTGTACCTTACACCACAATAACATGGCGTTGTACTCACTTATGTCTTTTATACTTGTAAATGTGCATATAAAAATGGATTACTCTTTTCTACTTAACAAAATCATGCATTATGAATCCTCCAAATTTTCTTAAGTAACTCTATTAGCATTCATCATTAAAGTGTGATAAACACTTTTATTTGCATGTATAGATATGCTTAGGATTCATCCATATGCTTGTTACACATGTTGGGAAAGAAATGAAGCGTTGTGAGTTTGGTGATAGTATTTCACTTTATTTAATCTTAAAATGCCTTTCTTTTTGGATAGGTTTGTTTAGCAAAAATCTAAACATAGAATTAATTAAAAAACTTAATAAAATATTCACTAAATAATAATCAAATATGAATCTACCAAAATTACTTAGGTAGGGAGGAAAGAAGTTCTCTTCTCTTTTCCTCTCTTTACAACATTTAGTAATTAATTGTAGGTTCATTCAAACCTAATCAAACCACAACATAAAAATCAACCAAATCAACAAAATCACTTAAATGAAACCATCTCTAAGTTGAAAATTTTCATACTTAGAAAACTTCAATCTTAAAGCCTAGCTAAGCATACCACACAAACCTTAATTGGCACACATATTAGGCTAAGTTACCATTTCTAGCTTTAGGTTAGGGCGGTGCATGGTTTGTTATTTTCTTTTATTTTTTGTAATGTATTGTTTTAGTCTGAATGTTAGGGTGTATGTGTGTAGACTGAATGGTAGGGCGATCTTAGTCTAACCATTGTCTTTTATAGGGGATTGTGCTTAAGGGGTATTGTAATAAAAATACAACTGTTTTGCTGTGCAGGTGCTTATACCCCTAAGAAAAATCCAAAATAGGCAAGGTGGACTTAGTTATCCATGTGTTGGGTGCTAAGTCCAATTTATATTTATACATTTTTGGGATTGTATGGTTTGTTTGGCTAATCTCTATCTTGCAAGTTCTAGTTAGATTTCCTTTTTCCCATTTTCATGTAATTTTATAATTAGGATTTTAGAATGATTATTATGGGGTATTAGGATGAACATTGGTTATAAGACTATGTCTTATGTACCATGTGAAGCCTTTGGAGCAACCACATTCCAACCAACCAAAAGAAGAAAGAAAAAAAATAAAGAAGAAAGAAGAAAGAAGAAAGAAGAAAGAAGAGATAAGAAGGAAGAAATGAAGAATAAAGACCCCAATAACAATGAATTCCTTCTTGATTGTAATTTATTTATTTGTAATCCAAGATATATAAGGGTAGAGCTCAACTACCCAATTTGTTTTTGGGTTTGTGCGGTGGAGCCGATCACAAATGGCCTCTTATTCTTTTGCACTTGCTTTATAAATTGATTGATATTTGTTTAGCTTGTGCATTAAGATGACATCTTTTTCTAATTTCTTCCTTGCTTTGATGTATGGCTGGATGATAATTAGGCTCTTAGAAAAATAAATTTTATATCAAACTAATTAATTCAAACTAAAAATTAAACCACTCATAACCTCATCTAAAGCCTAGGTTATAAATCAAAACAAAAGAATTAACAACCTCTTAGCTGGATGTTGTATTACTTTTCTCACATCATGCATAAAAAGTATATTATTTCACTCTTAACATGGAGGGCTTCAACCTTTTCCAGAGAACTTGGCTTGACCTTTGAGAGCCATGGTGGAAATACACCTCCTTGTATTGCTGATTTTGGCCCATAATCTTATTTCTCATGCATTAGGCATATGAATCCTAAAGCTCGTGTCAAATTGATTGTCCAAAAATGAAAATAAACTGTGACAAAATTTGCATTATATTTAAGTCATTAAATCATGCCCTACATGATCTAGTCTCTTAGGGAGTGTGCTTAAGGACTTAGTTTCTTTCTAAATAAATAACAATATCTTGCAAAAGCATATGACTTGCCTACATGTATTTTAAAATCCATAGGAGTTAGTTGCCACCCCAGTGTAAGTCCAATAGTTGGTGGTTTATCCTCTCTTATGGAGGTAAACCAAATACCCATTTTTGTCTTAGATTTAGGTCATGCTTTTGGCCCTCACCAAAGCTCCCTAGATTTAGGTTCAGAGGTTGCTACTTCCCATTGCAGGCTACGAGCATAAATCCTCACTACTTAGGCATTTTTGTGACCTTGTATCATGGAATTGTAAGCCCTAGATTTTTAATAAAATTTAACTCAAATAAATCAATTCAATTTCAAAAATGTAAAAGCAACCATAGTAGTTTGGGATGCTTACTAGGCTTCCAGTATCTGCATCCCTACTTATCTTCATTTGGCTAAGAACTCCCTCCTCTTGATCGATCCCACTTGACTTTCTAAAAATAAACCAATCGATTGATAGTCTACCTTTCAAAATCTTTGGAGATAATGATCATTTACCTTAATCGAGAGTATTCCTAAGGAATCTTGTTCCTTAGGATGTAATTAACTATGGGGCTTGCCTTAGGGAACTCCGATTTAAAATAAACCTACTTTACTTTTCCATGTAAAGTAGGGAAGAATCTCTGGTACATTTTGAAGGCCCATAGTCCTTAGTCCTTATTAAGGTGATTAGGTCCATTGTAGGGGGTGACTTCTATCGAGATAGTCCACCTTTCCTCAATGTTGTACCCGATCACCCTAATAAGAACATCTGCGGATCTACATGGTGTCCCAAAAGGTGTTATATTTCTATTTTCATTTATCCTCTTTCCAAAGGGGATAGATGAAGGCAGGAATATTTTTCACCATAGATTTTTTTGGGGACTCCACTGGGGAAGGTTCCTCTCTCAATCATTGGTAAATGATCATTGTCTCCAAGTATCGATAGTGGGTTTATACTTTTGTATGAATCTAAGACTATCTTTCTTTTTCATTGACACTTAGCTTATTTCATCCTTAAGTTAAGCTAGCCAACATCTTTAGGTTTTAGGACCTCACCGTTGGTCTTAAAACCCATTGGGTGAAATAAAAATTTAATAAAAGAAAATGATTAAAGACTTCCTCCTTACCATTTTATGGTAAGGAAAGGTTCATTCTAAAAATAAAGACAAAATAAATCCATAAAAAGTCTTGCTTTTCAAAAAACTTTTCAAAATACACTTAATAAAATATTTGCACTACATCTAACAATTTTTATAATTGTTACATGTAGGAACATTTCAAAAATAAAACCAACAATCATATTTTCCAAAAGCACAAATGAATACTTTCACTCAATTTACTTGAATGAAGATTTCATTTTCAAATAAAAATAACAATCAACATTCCAAAATAAAACCAAATCAATTTTGAAAAAGCACATATAAAACCTTTCCATTCAATATAATATTTATTGAATGGAGGTTCATTTCAATCAAAATCAAAAATAAACTTTCAAAAAAAAGCACATATGAAACCTCTCCATTCAATATACCCACATTTATTGAATGGAGGTTTCATTTCAATCAAAATCAAAAATAAATTTTCAAAAAGCACATATGAAATCTCCATTCAATATACCCAAAAATTATTGAATGAAGATTTCATTTCAAAATAAAATATTTTTGAAATCCCACTTCATATTCCATATATGATTAGGTTGGAATTTCCTCTTTCAAAAGAAAAAGCATAATCAATACATCTTTGAAAATGAAACATAATTGATTTCCATCATACAAACCCAAATTTGTTAAATGGAAATCTCTCTTTTCAAAATCAACAAAACACAAAATTTTTAAAACACATTTGAAACTTTATTTTAGCATACCACATTTGCTAAAAGTGAAGTCCCCATTTTCAAAACAAAATTTGAAACACATTTTTGGAATTTCATTTAGCATACTCAAATTTGAAATCTCCATTTCAAAATTTAAAACTTTTGGAACTTCATTTTGCATACATTTGCTAAAGTGAAGTCTCCATTTTCAAAACAAAATTAAAACATTTGGAACTTCATTTTAGCATACCACATTTTAAGTGAACATTTGAAATTCATTTTAGCATAATTTGCTAAAATTGAAGTCTCCATTTTCAAATAAAATTTATAACACATTTTGGAATTTCATTTACCATACTCATATTTGCTAAAATTGAAATCTCCATTTCACAAAATTCAAAACACATTGGAACTTCATTTTAGCATACCACATTTGTTAAAGTGAAGTCTCCATTTTCAAAACAAAATCCAAAACAAAGAAACACATTAGATTTTTTAGCATACCAAATTTTAAAAATCTATTTCAAAATCAAATCAAAACAAAAACACATTGATTTCATTATACCAAATTTGCTAAGAATCCATTTTTTTAAAAAAAAAAAAAAAATAGAACACATTGGATTTCATCTTAGCATACCAAATTTGCTAAGAATCCTATTTTCAAAAAATTTTCAAAAATAATAATAATAAAACACACTTGAATTCTTTTATTTAGCATACCCAAATTTGCTAAATGAATTCCATTTTCAAATCACAAATGATTCACAAAATAAAGCAAAAAGAAAAGAAGAAATTGTTTCAAATATCTCACTTAACATACCCAAATTTGCTAAGTGAGTAAATTCAAAATCATAAATCAAAAAATCAATTGACCCTTTACTTTAACATACCCAAATTTGTTAAATAAAGGGTCCTCAAATCAAAAAAAAATTAAAATCAAATATGAACCTATGAAGCATCTCTCCAAAATATTTGAACCCATTTTCAACATACCCAAATTTGTTGAAAGTGGATTCTACATTCAAAAATTCCTCTTTCCAATCAATCTCAAAATCTCTTCTAAATCCATTTGAGCCCCACTTAACACTTTCAAGTTGTTGAGTGGGTTCAAATTCTAAATTAAATTCAAAATTAACAAAATAGAAATTTGGTTATTTTACCATTCGATTTCATTAGATCGTTTTTTTAGTTTCAATTGATTCAATGGCACAGAGTATGTGTTCATTTCTTCATGGGATGGATTTGGTCGATCAGCCAACCTTCACCATCATTATGCCCACCTCATCCACTTTGGTGAGGCTTCAGGGGATTGTGTGAGGACCCACCCTCACTTATTAGCGAGGAGCAGTGCGGTGGCCGTCATCTAGGTCAACATGCCATCGTTGAGATCCCCTCAAGAAATCTGGTTCCCTAGTAGCATGCGTGATGCGCCTGCAATTGTTCCATGTTACCCAAGTTGGGGCTAGCACCCACTCCGCACATTCAGGGGAAGGCTCCCCGATTCAGTTGTCTCCCTCTTGAGGTTGGGTCTAGTTCTTACTCTACCTAGGACCAAGGACAAGAACATGATCATACACTCGCATTGCGGAGTTAGGCTACTATTGTTGAGAGTTAGGATGGTTTCCCAGTTACAAGAACTAGTTCCATCCTCTATCTAGAGATAGAGGATGTAGAGGATTTCACTTCACCTCCTTGATTTGCACAGTGAGAGGAGGAGGTCATGCCACCTCATTTTTTATGAATAGTTGAGCCTCATGAGTTGGGGCTTTTGATTTGAGATTAGTTATCCCCTACAACGTGGGTAGGAATCTTAGGTAGGAGAGGGCTAGAGAAACCCATAGTTCATGTTATATCGAGAGCATTGGAGATTACATTGTGACTTTCTGATATTTACCTGCCGACCATATTGATATCTTACTGGACACATCATGGAGAGAACTCGAGAGTGGTGGTGCCTCCACCACATCTCTTCTCCCTCTCCCATAAATGTTCCTATCTATTTTAGCCAAGGTGATGAAGGCATGGGAGAAGATAACCGTTGGTGATTGGCGAGATCATCATCACCCTATGGCGGTAGATCTCTCGACCTTTTCCCCATATGGTGAAGAAGGAATGGTGACCTCAAATATCATGTCTTCCTTCACCACCACCACTAGATGGAAGTAGATTTGAGGAGGAGAGCTTGGCACTATGGATAGATCCTCTAGAGTACCACTCCACATAGATTCAGTATAGTGAGTATCTTTCCAGTGAGTGTAGTCTTTAAGATTCTCAAGTGTAAGGTTAGGTGCCTCATATGATAGTGATCCACCTCATATCCAATTTTCATGGTTCTTGGACCATTCTCTAGATGACATAGTAGCCTTATCTCATGGAGAAGAGATCTTAGGATATGACAGTCTGATGAGAAAAGGTCTTTGATCCCAATGATGATTTATTGATGATTCAATGGGGTACATGGTAGATACCGGTTCTCTCTCCTGAGCCAGACTATGGAAGGTGTTGAAGCGAAGACACACCTACTCGACAACACCTTGATAAAGAAGAAAGATGATCAAATAGATAGATGGAAACTCAGGACTTGTTAGATAGCTCTTAGCACTTCAAATAAGCACAGCATCCTACCATAGAGACTAGTCAGCCAGAGTTGGTGCATGTCTTGGATCCAAGACTTTACCTAGAGCAAGGTAGCACCATTATGTGGAAGGTAGTGGATAGTACCTCCATACGAAAAGATATCAAAATTATGGTTGAGCAAGGTGAGAGAAGCATTGGCTCAAGGAGGATCATCGTTCAAAGGGTGGACCTACATAGAGGAATTTGATGCCATCCAATATCTAAGGGTTTTGTGCCTCCTTCTTTCAAGAACATGGAAGTGGGAACGAGGTAGTATATTGCACACTTTAGGCAGGTTGCACAACATGATAGTGATGCTTTACTCTTTATCTTTTGCGGTAGCAACATAGCCATTGGTACATTGAACTTCCCAACAGTTCAGTGAAGACTTTAGCTGAGTTAGAGCAACTCTTCATCAAAAGGGTTGTTGGAGCTTAGCAAAGGGTGACTGTAGGCAATCTCGTTGGGACTCAACAAAACCTCGACAAGTCCCTCATTGATTACATTCTCAGATAATATAATTTGAGTATGAAATGTGAACCACAGCTGTCTAAATAATATGCCATTGAGATTCTGCTTAAGAATATCCATGGCCCAATCACCTTCATGCTCAAAGGTTTCACCATCAATACATTTGAAATTAATCAACGGGTAGCTTACAAGGAGAAGCCAAATAGTCACCTTTTCAATCAACAAAGCAAGCTTTTGAGAAGAAGTCGGGTAGTGATAAAAGGTAGACAGGAAACGGCCGGAGAGCGGTTGATGCTCCATAGTAATCACTTGCACCTCCTTTACCACCAGGGCAATCTAGCCACCAGAGCCTCCATGGCTGCATGCCTCTCCTCAACCTCATAATCGTGCAATATACTCATACCATAGTAGCTATGGTCCACCTACTCTTTTGATAAACTTAATAAGCCTTATTCATTTAAGAGGGAGGTAATCAGAAGATCTTTAAGAATCTCTTAAAGAAGCGATTTTAGCTAAACTAGGACCAGGAGGAAGTGGGCAAAAGCAATGATCCTAAATTTTGCTCCAACCACCACATGCTAGGTCATTTTTTAGAAGATTGCTTCACATTCAAGGACTAGCTTGAACATAGCTTCAAGATCGGTGCTTGTGGTGAATAAATCTCTATTGGGGAGTCGCCTTTCAAATCTGTGGAGAAAAGAAAGAAGAGACCTTATAAAAATTTTCTTGGTAAAATGCCATGATCAGATATACTTATTGATCGGGTATCATCAAGAAAATAGTGTACCATCTCAAAATATAAGTCACTACCCATTAATAGAACCAATCACCTCAATAAAGACTCCTAAGGATGATGAGTTTGCATATGTATCAGAGATTCTTCCCTTTCTTTATATGGAAAGTAAAGCAGGGTTTATTTTAAATCAGATTCATTAAGTTTCCTATAGGGGTAATCCCCCATAGTTAATTACATCCTAAGGGATGGAATCCCTTAGGAAAACTCTTGATTAAGGTAAATGATCATTATCTCTAAAGAGTTTAATAGAAAGGACTATCAATTGATTGGCTTATGTTTGAAGATCAAATGGGATTGATCAAAAGAGGGAGTTATTATCGAAGAAGATAAAATGGAAGATAAGTAGAGATGCTCATGATGCTAAGAGCATCTCAAACTATCTAAAATTGGCTTTACATTTTGAAATTGATTTGTTTGTTTGTTATTTTTCATTAGAATTTTAGACTTAAGATTCTTAACACAAGATTAAGAAATGCTAAGAGGTGAGGAAATCATATGGCCCAAAGGGGAAAAATAACCTCAAACCTAAATCTAGGAGATTGAGCCGAAGAACAACCTAAATCTAAGGCAAAAATAATGGTTTGCCTCCAGAGAGGACAAACCACCCACAGACTTACAGGGGTGGCCAACTAACTCCTCTATGATTTTAAATACATGTAGGCAAGTCTTTATGCTTATTTACAAGATAGCTAGCTATATTATTTAGAAAGAGACTAAGTCCTTAAAATCACTCCCTAAAGAGACTAGATCATGTAAAGGGACATGCTTCAAATGACCAAAATCTAATGCATTTCAAATTTCATTTTATTTTATTTTGGACAATCATTTTGACTCAGCTAATAGGATTTTATGACTAATGCATGAGAAATAGATTATTGGCCAAAATCAAGAAGGGAGGAGGTGAGTTTCCACCTCTGGGTTCATTCTCTAAATGGAAGCCCTCAATCAAGAGTGAAATAAGATGCATTTGTGCATGATATTATAAAGAAATGTTCATCCACTAAGGGTTGCTAATTCTTTTATCTTGATTTTAAATCTAAACTTTAGGTGAGATAATGAGTTACCTAATTTTAATTTGAATTTTAAGTTGGGCGAAAGAATTATTTTTCCCTAAAGAGCCTAATCCACATCCATGCCATACATAAAGCAAGGAGAAACTAGGCATGCCACTTAATGCAAAGCTAAACAAATCATCAATCAATTTATAAAGCTAACATAAAAGAATAAATGATTGTGGTGACACCACGCACAAAATATCAAATGGGTAGGAGCTACCCTTATACCGATTACAAATGAATTGAATTTTTAATTATGCAAAAGAATTCATTTTGATGGGGGTCTTCAAGCTTTATTCTTCTTTCTTCTTTCTTTCTTCTTTTCTTCTTTTATTCCTCCTTTTAAATGGTCAGAAGGTGGATGCTCCAAGGCTTCACTTGGTACATAAGATGAGATCTTATGACCAATGTTCATCCTAATCCCCATAATAAATCATTCCAAATTCTTAATTATACAAATTTTTTTACATGAAATGGAAAAGGGAAATCTAACTAACCCACACAAAATAAAGGTTAGTTAAACACACCACACAAATCCCAAGCATGTATATTGACTTATCACCCCACACATGGTGACTAAGTCCCTATGGATTATGCTTAGGGTATAAGCACTAGCATTTATATTTTTATTTATGATAGCACCTTAAGCACAATCCCCTATAAAGAATAGTTAGACTAAGATCCTACCATTCATTCTAAGCATACACCCTAACATCTAGTCTAAAACATATATCACAAAATAAAACATAATATCAAATGCATCGACCTAACCTAAGCTAGAAGTGGTGACTTAGGCTAATGTGTGTGCTTTGAAGGCTTGTGTGGTATGCTTAGCTTAGACTTTAGGTTAAATTTTCTAAGTGTGAAGAACATGTTCAACTTAGAGGAGGGTTTCATTTAAGTTGTTTAAGTGTTTTGGGTTTTTTTTTTATTTCATGTTTTAATTTGGTTTAAGTGGCTACAATTAATTACTAAGTTATGAAGAGAGGGAAAGAGAGAACTTCTCTTTCCTTCCTAACCTAAGTAATTTCTAAAGTAGGTTCACATTTTAGTTTCATTTAGGTGAATGTTTTGATTAAATCTTTTAATTAATCCTAAGTTTAGAACTCTAAACAAACCTATTCAAAAGAAAGCATTTTAAGATTAAATAAAATGAATCAAAATTCACATAACACACATTACTTCATTTCTTTCCCAACATATATAACATGCATATGGATGGACCCTAAGCATATCTATACATGCAAATGAGAGTAGTTAACACACTTTATGATGCATGCTAAGTAATCCATTTAAGAAAATTTAGAAGTTAAATATGCATGATTTTTCTTAAGTAGAAAAGGTTTTCCTTATCCAAAATTTCACATACATGCATGAAAGTAAGAAAGGCATAAGTGAGTACAATGCCATTGTTAACCAAAGGTGTAAGGTACAAGACCTACTTAGGTACTTAAAATCTAAACTTGGGGTTGTTAGACTAATATACCACTTTCTTAAATACAAACATGTATATAAAAGAAATGAAATAGAAAAGAAATATGCAAAAGATTTAATGGATTCATTTTGTTTATGCAATTTATTCATGCAAGTATAAATCTTAGATGATAGCATAGGGATGAATAGGGTATAGAATTAGTAAGTGTTGGGTTCTTTTCAAATGAACCCTACATCTTACCAACTCTATTCAAAACTATGCTAACATAAGAAAGAAAGAAAACCTATACTAAACATGACTTTATAATCCATCACATGCAAGCTTATAATTAAGATATAAGTAGCACACTTTCAGATATTATTTATATGTTTTGAAAATAATTTTGAATTTAGTAGTGATAATAGCCACTCATATTTTACTTTAGCCAACACATGCCCATTTGACATAAAGTAAACAATTTCATTTTAAAATTTGAAACATGAAATTATGAATACGTGAAATCACTTGGCATAAAACTTAACATGTTGGGAAAGATCTAAAGCAATGAAAGCATGTAAACAAACTCACATTACTTAAATAATAAAGACATTCTTATAGAATAAGAAAATTTAGAATAAATCAAAGTGAATTTAAAATGATTTTTTGTTTAGTTTGAAGTTTGATTTAATTTTGAAAAGGTGATATATTTGCTATTCTAACCCATTCCACATGTGTTTGATATTTTTGTTTAATTTTAGATAATTAGATCCATTTTAAGCATTGATTAGGTTAAGGTATGAATTAAGTGGCTTAATTAACCCTTACTACACCACCTAGAAAATTAACTAATAATTATGAGCCAATGAGATGACATAAAACCCAAGGAATTTAAATTTGCAATGCACCTAATAATGAAAAGGCCTAATGCAATTTGGCTCACAATTAAAGTTAATTAAGCAGGGGTTTAGCTTAAGTAATTTTAAAACACCCTTCACACTTATGAATTATTTTGATTTCTTAATTAAACTTAGCTATTAAACATCTAAGCATCTACCCAAGGTAGATTAATTAAGTTCTAACTTTTTTAGAATTTTTTTGAAAAATTGATTAAGGGGATAATTAATGAATTAACCCTTAATTAAAGGGATATTAAGGAGAAGAGGGGTTTAGGGAATAGCTTAGGGAAATGCCCCAAAATTATTCCATAAACCTCCTACTTCTGGATCTAACCTTAATCAAATCTAATCATGGGTAAAATACTAATTATACCTTATTACTTAATTACATGAAAGGGTAATTAAATGAAATAGCAATTTCCATTTAAGCCCTCAATAAATCTCAAGAAAATAGGGAGGTAGAGGTCATCCCTAAAATTGAACGAAATTTGAGATTCAAATGATGCTTAATTAAAGGATAATTAATAATTAATTCTAAACCCAAATTTAGAAAAAATTTAAAATCCATTGAAAAATTTTTAAAATATTCTAGATGAATTATCTTTTAGATTTTCCTTTTATTTTTCTATTTTTCTATGAAAAGTTATGAATTTTGAAGATCCATGATTATTAAATTAATTATAATTAACTAATCCAATCACATGCTTGACCGCAGGTGGCGGTGATTGCACACACATGCCATGCCATGAGGACAAATGTCACATCAAATGAAAGCGGCGGCGCATGAGCTAACATCAGGTCGATGGTGAGGATTCACCGATTTTAAAGGATAATGATTTCTAAATATGCTAAATAATCTCCATCTAAAATGATGGATGGATGAGATGAGCAAGTTCTTCCCGAGGATCAATGGAGGCGTCCATGATCAGGAGATCCATCAGCATGAAATCATACAAAATAACCCACACCATCTAGACAATTATCAACCTATCCAAGCGGTTGATTTTTGCCATGAATATTTCTTTCAGAAAGGACCAACACCTCCTAATCTAAGTGGTCGAAACTCGAGATCGATGAGGTAGCTTCATCTAGTGGGGATGAAGCCCTGTTGAAATTCCTAGGCCTTGAAATTGAGTGGCTTGTTGTATGGATCAACACCACCTAAAGATCCTTGTGGGTTTGATTAAATTGATTCTCTCCTTATTATGGGAGCTCCAATGTGAGCTTGGTGCTCATGGTCAAAGGTGTGTAGAGAATTGGATTGAGATTGTATATAGGAAGTTGGTAATGGATTGAGCTCCCTATTTTTTGCATGCAAAACCAAGAATTAGGAATTCAAATCCTCTAAGAAGCTTGGGAGTGCTGATGATTGCTCAAGTTCCAGGCTCAATGACAGGTGAATGAAATTTTATTGAATTAGGGGAGTATATCTCCCCAGGAAATGATGGCCAAACCATTCCCATTTTGATCCAATTGACCATTGGAGAGGTTGTTTGGGCTATTTTGGTGTGCACATGGTGGTTTGATCCGAGTGGATTCCAACTCCCATGTGTCTTTGAGGTTTGAGAGGAGTTTGAAAATTCAATTTCAATTAGTGGTGGGGTTTGGTCTATGGGTCAAATGGGCTAACCCAAACCCATTGGGTTGGGTGCACCACTCATCATTAAGTCCCTTGAGCTTTAGAAAGCCTCAAGTGATTGTGAAGAGGGGTATGACCAAATACCCATGGGTTAGGCCAAAATTTGTTCTATGGCCTAGGGTAAAATGGTCATTTTTACTATTTTTCACTTTGGACATGTTGGTATGTGGAGAAATAGGTTTGGCCAAGTTTCATTGGATTTGGAATCCATTTGATAGGGTTGGGCTCATGTTGACCCATTTAGGTCAAAATGGGCCAACTTGGGTCAAGTTAACCAATTGGTCAAATTTGGTCAAACCAAGGTTGGGTCAAGTTCATATGACCATTTGAAATGTTTTGGTGCTTTGGTTTGATTCAATTTGGTATAGATTTGGTTTTGGCTCATATGACTTCATTTAGGTCAAATGGGTCAGAGTTGACCCATTTGATTTTTGAGGAGGTCAAGGTAGGTTTAGGTTTGGTTAGTCATATGGAGTGGATTGTATCTTTGTTTCCAACCAATTTGGGTTAAGTTCAATTTTGGCTCAACATGACCCCTTTAGGTCATGTTGGGTCTAAGGTCAATTGGGCTAGGTTGGGTCTAGTTGGCCAATTGAGCTTTGGTCAAGTTCCACAAGTGATTTGAATGGACTTGACCCATTGGTTTCAATCAATTTGGCTTAGATCAAGTTTTGACACATTTTGACCCTTTAGGTCAAAATGGGTCAACTTGGGTCAAGTGGCCAATTTGGCTAGGTTAGGCTCAAATGTTGGCTTGGTCAAGTTCAAACATAGGTCATGACAGAACTTAGATCAATGGTTTCAATCAATTTGGCCTATGTTGGAATTTGGCTATGTTAGGTTTCATTTTAGGTTAAGTGTTGCCTTGGTCAACCCTTAGGTTTGACTTGGTTTGACCCAATTTGATTGATTGATCCCATGATGATTGTTGATCATGATGAGAGGATATATGAGTTTGGTTCAATCCAATTTGGTTAGGATCAAAAGTTGGCTCATAAGGGTACTTTAGGTCACTTTGGGTCAAGTGAGCCTTAGTGGGTCAAAAGGCTTGGTCAAAGCTTGATTTTTAGTTGATTTATCTTGTTTATGGACTTATGATTGAAATATAAATCCATTTATAAGAGGTTTGAAGCCAAATGGATTTTGATCCATTTGAAAATTTCACATTCAAAGGAAGAATATGAAGGGGTATTAGGTTTGATTTTTGATTTGGGTTTTGATTATTTGATTGAAGTTTGGATTTATATAAGAGCTCATGATTGTAGGTTTGAGTGAATCATGAGAGAAAATCAAGAGTTTGGCTTTGAAAGTGTTTTGGCTAAGTTCAAGGTTTTGGCTTGAAAGACTTAGATTTGATTTTGAATGGATTTGAGTTTGATTTTTGGAATTGGTTTTGATTGTTTGAATTTATATTTCATTTATATATGTGAATATAAATGAGAATATAAATTGATCATGAGAAAATTTCAAGAATTTGAAGTGGTTTAATCATGATTTAGGTTAAATCCATTAAAGGGAATTTTTAATTTTAAATTTAATTTTTGAATTGGATTTGATTGATTTATATTTATATTTCATTTGTGAGAATATAAATGAGAATATAAATAAGTTTTGAGAAAATCCATGAATTTGAATATGGTTTGATCAAAGTTTAGGTTAAATCCATTAATGGAAAATTAAGGATTTAAGGAATTTCAAGGATTTTAAATTTGGAATTTAATTTTTTTTGATTTGATTGATTTATATTTATTTATTTTATATATGAGAATATAAATGAGATATAAATAAGTTTTGAGAAAATTCCATGAGTTTGAAGTGATTTGATCAAGGTTTAGAGTTGATTTTGGCTAAGTCCTTTAATGGAAAATTAAAGGGACTTAAGAAAATTTTCATGATTGATTTGAATTTTGAATTTGATTTGATGGGTTTGAATTTATATTTTATATATATATATATATATATATATATATATATATATATATATATATATATATATAATATAAATGAATATAATGAGAATATAAATGAGTTAGAGAAAATCTCAAAGATTTGAATAGTTTAGATCATGATTTTGCTAAGTCTTAAGGGAAGCTTAAGGACTGGAAAATTTGAACTTAGGAATTTTTGATGGATTTTGATCATGGGTTTCAATCATATTTTCAATCATGGAATTGAATCATGGAATTGATTTGAGTTTGGAGAAAATCAAATAGAATTGATTTGGAGTTTGACTTGAAAGAAGGAAAGTGAGGAATGGTTTAAGCTAAGGGTAAGAAATTTTCTAACACCCCTAAGGCATGACCTATTCCTATGGCTAACTCTTCTAAGTCTTCTTGAGTGTCCACCTAATCACTAGATGTGTCTTAAGACTAAGGAACTCTTAAAGTCTAAGAGAATCCTAAGCCTAAGATGGAGGGGTTGAGAGCTCATTCTAAAAATGAGGTCAACAAAGGGCACCCAATAGGTGTGGTGTGACTGACAAGGAACACCGCACATATTGGTGTTGACCGAAATGATCAACAACAGAGAGATCACAAGCACTAATAAAACTAATCCAACCCAAGGAAAAGAGAATCCAGCTTAGTGTAATGTGGCTCTACTTATGTCCAAGACATAGAGAGGGAAGAAATAAGGGATAGAGTGTGAACCTTCCACTAGGGAAGTGTTCAAGTCATCCACAAGGAGAAAGGTTTGATTTGATTTGAATCTCAGGAGAGATCTCCATTGGGGAGAGGGTTGAATTTGTTTCAAATTTTGTTAGTTTGAATTTTTAGATGAACCCTATTGGTTTGCAATGGGTTGTACTGAATAGGAGCCATGGAGGCTAAGACCTAACTCAGATTTACCAATCCAAAGGGGTAGTCTACTAAACACATAGTAGGACTAGCCAACCAAAGGGATGCCTTTCTATGCAAATACTGCATTGGAAGAAAGCATAGTAGACTTACATCCTCCAAAGTAAGACCATTGGATAATCTATTGGCAAGAAAAGATTGAACCCAACCTAGGACTATTGAGTGAATGCCACTGGGACTTAGATCAACTCAAAGATAGTCAAGATTGATTTCATTTTTATTTGTTTGTTGATTATGATGGATCCCATAGGTTTATGAATCAAGTGGGGCCATGGAAGCCTACTAACCTAAATTTACCAATTCAAAGGGAGTCTACCAACCACAAGGTAGGACTATCCAACCAAGGAGAAATGCCTTAGTATACAATGGTCAAGTCTTAAGAAGAAAGCATGGACTCATATCTTCTATAAATAAGAAATTGTGATCGGGCTGAGCAACATCAAACCCACCTAGACCGACTATTGAGTGAATGCCAGGGGACTTAGATCAACTCAAAGATAAAGATTAATTTCATTTTAATTTATTTGATGGATTCCATTGTGATGGATCAAATTGAGAAGGAGCTTATAAGCCTAGACCTATCTCAAATTTACTGAACCAAAGGGAGTAGCTTCCCGGTCGATGGGAGAACTATCCAACCAAAGGAGTGCCTTTCAGTTTGCAATGATCAATTAAAGGGAAGAAAGCTCAGGGACTCACATCTTCCACTAGAAAAGACCACTGATCGGTTGCTTTGGGCAACAAATCAACCCGACCTAGTTTTTGCAATCATGCTAGAAAGAATGCATCATAGTCTTACATCTTTCAAAAAATGACTAGGTAACCCGCTATGGAAAAATAGATTGAACCCGACCTAAGGGTGACTACGAGTGAGTACCAATTAGATTTATCTCAACTGTGTAGTCGCAATTCTATAGGGAGTTCTCACGACACTAAAGATAGATGCCTACTTGGGAGAAGGGGCCCTTTGGAGGTTTGAATTCCTAATCCACAAGCAAAAACTTTGTTTGTTTATTTTAGTTATTTTGTTTTAGTTTATTTTATCATGGACCCTCTTAGTTTGCAAGGGATCAAACTGAGAAGGAGCTTATATCAGCCTAGACCTATCTTGATTTATCAACCAAGGAGAATCTATCCGAACAAATTTTCCAACCACGGGGTGGCTACTAGAAAGGGGAACCGCCCAATCCAAAAGTAACGGGTCTAAATGGGGTCAAAGGACTTGATCCAAATAGAGTGCCCATGGGATGGGGTCGAAGGGCTTAATCCAACACTGGAGAAAATGACATGGCTAGTCATACCAATAGGTATTCGGTCCAACTCAAGGAGAAAGCACGGGACTCATATCTACCAAGAGTGGTGTACTCACCGGGTGAGTCATCAAGAACATCAACCAACCTAAGGTGCCCATTGGTAACAATCAGCCTAGAAGAAAGCTCTGGGACTCACATCCTCTATAGAATGACTTGGGATAGTCTTTCACTCGAGGTGCTACCCAACCTAGGGTGACTACTGAGTGAATGCCACTGGGGACTTAGATCAACTCAAAAGTAGTCAAGAGAAAAGGAGCCTGGGGACTTATCCTAAACCTCAAATATACTCAACCTAGTTAGACATGATGGCTAGTTCAAGAAGAAAGCACGGGGACTCACATCTTCTTAAATAAGTCAACATGAGGTAGCTTACGCTGGCATAGAATACTAATCTAACAAGTGCATTGGTTTGCAATGATCAAGTTAGAAGAAAGCAGGACTCACATCTTCAAACAAATGACCATTGGGGTGACATACTAGCATGTAGCATGTAGACTCGACCTAACTAATGAGTGAGTGCCATAGGGCTTTCCCACATCAAATAGCTTGAGACAAAAAGATTTGTTTGTTTATTTAAAAAGGAATAAGACACCTATGGGGACTCTTACACCTACCTTAAAACACAGGGAATTATGAAATGATGCCAGATGGCAATAAGAATTCCACTAAGAAAGGATTGGGTTCTCTCACACTATCTTAGTTATGCTAATCAAAAATAGGATGCCTCTCGTTCTCTTACACCTATTCTAAAAGCATTGGAGATTGTGTTTGTGAAGAGGGATAGGATGCCACCGGGGACTCTTACACCTACCCTAAACACGCCAGTGGATTCACAAGACAAAACAACACTTCAAAGAAGAGAAGATTTGATGAATGGAATCGTTCTTTTATTAATGATTATTTTCAAACAAGTTTTTTCATGGGTAATATTTCTTTAGATAGAGCCCATTAATTGGAAGTATCGTGTCCCTTTACAATCAATAAGTATAAGATCCTCCTTGGTAGGCCTTCTCTATGACATAGGGCCTTCCCAAGTGGGTTCAAACTTGCCTCCCATCTTTGATGGGCAACAATTGGTCTCCTTAGACTAACACAAGTTCTCCTACTCAAAAGACCTAGCACAGCTTGTTGTGAGCTTGAATCATTTTGGCCTTGTACAACTCGAGGTTTTGCACGCCTAGTGACTCTCCTCCAAACCTTCGAGCTCTTCTAACACAACTTTGCATTCCTGATAGTGATCTTGTTACCCAATGCTATCCTTAGTGATGGGAGTTGAACTTCTAAAGGAAGAATTTCACCCATACACTAAGAAAATGGGGTAGACCGAGTTGGAGTTTGTGGTGCGGTAGCAGGCTTCAACCAACCGCATTCCATTATCATTTGTATCATCAAGAGTCTTCTTCAAGATGGATGAGAGTTTTGAATGCTTCTGCTAAACCATTAGCTCTGGGGTAGTAGATGGTGGAGTATCTGCAATCTATATCGTGCTTTCTAGCAAAGCTATTGATCTTTATGCTTTTGAATGTAGTACCATTATTGGATATAATTCATCGAGGCACCCCCTATACGATATGGTTCTAAAAATTGAAGCACATGGTGAGCCGGACCTCTCGAGTGGGATGGCTTCCACCACTTGGAAAAGTAAACTAAGATGAATCGATGCCCTTGAAGAAGGAGGATCGATCGGACCTACAATGTCGGTACCCAACACTCAAATGGCCATGAAGCCAATGTAGGTGTAGAATGTTGGGTGGTTGGTGGAGGACACCGCACACGATGGCATCTCTAGCTACATCCATGTAAATATGTGATCATAGAAGGCCGTAGTATCCAAGTCTTTTGATCTTCACTTCATCTTCTGAGATTGATGCACTCCACATAGACTGATGGTTATAATTCCACGACTTCATGTTTATCTAAACAATGTAACCACATCTGGTCAAAGGACCGACGGTACAAGGTGCCATCAATAAGAGCATAGGAAAGATCTCTTTGTTTCACCTGATGGGCTTGAGATTTCTCTTGAGGTAGTTTGTCAGTGTTCAAGTAATCTATGAATGGTTGCCTCCAATCCATCTCCTTGTCCATTTTGGCAATGACAACCTCCCCTTCAAGAGAAAGTCTCTCGATGAGTTCCGAATCAATAAGAGATAAGACTTGTCTATTTTGGACCCTTATTGAAATGGACTCATCTTTCGACATGCCAACTGGCAAGTTTAGCCAAGGCATCTGCTGCTTTCTGGAACCTTGTAGATGTAACTTAATGGCCAACAACTTCATGGTATACTCATAGTAATGATGAAGCTTGGGTTTGAGGACCTAGTGGGACTCGAACTGGGTTGATGACTAACTAAGAATCCCCAAAGATGTTGATGCTCTTGACACTGATGGTGATGGCTAACTCAAAGTAACAATCAAAGCCTCATACTCGACATCATTGTTGGTGTAGGGGTTGGATAGATAGTATGAGAATCTCATCACATTTTGATTTGGAGTTAGAAGAACTATTCCTACCCCCACTTTTCTGGAAGAGTAGATCATGGTACTTCACCTTTAAGAAAAGAAGCATCTCCCATCAAAATAGCTGCATCCTCCCTAAGTTCATGATTTGTTCATTCATGGAGATCACTAAGCGAGAATCAGTGGGTGTGTTCTAAGAAATCCTAGGTCACCTTTTACCACATACAAATGTGATATCAAACTTTGAGAGTATCATGGACCAATGAGACAAATGTCTGAAAAGCATTGGTTGTGTCATGAGGTACTACAATAGATAGGTTTGGGAGATCAAGCTTACCTTATGAGAAAGCATATAGTATGTAGAGATGCAAAGATCAAAGCTAAATGTTTCAATAGGTGGATAATTTGTCGCAGGATCAAATGATGATGGTAGTAGAGAGCACTTTCCTTCCTCATTATTGGGCCAATAACAGAGCAAGAGAGTCATCCAATGCAGTGTAAAGGATCAATGGCTTGCCCGGATAGCTAGAACCGGGTGCTTCACCAAGTACTTTTGATGTCTTCAATGCATGTTGTCACTTATCATCCACTTGAACTTGGCATCCTTTTGACAAGTTGGCTTGCATCTCCGATAAGTTTGAGATAAAGCATCTTAGATATGCCACCATCCTTGAAAGGATCCGAGTTGAGTTAAACTCTTAGAGGTGGCATTTCTAAGATAGCTTTAATCTTTTAGATCTATTTCTATTCCGGTGTCAACAACAAACCCAAGGAATTTCTAAGACTGAATGCACACTTCGTGGGATTCATCTGAGGTTATATTATCTTAACGCTCAAAACTACTCCAAAGAGATGGTCTTCCTTTTCTAAACTTTTGACTACTAGATCATCAACATAACACTCAACTGGATGGATGAGTTCATTGAAGATCTGAGTCATGGCCCATTGGTATGTAGCACCAAAGATTTTAAGGGAAAGGCATGACCCTATAAGAAGATTTTGATAGGGTTCAAAAGCAAAGTGTTTCTTTCATCTTCGTGAGACATCTTGATTTGGATAGCTAGATGACCCATCCATGAAAGAAAAGACTACGCATGAGATGAGGCAATGTCCACCATTAACTCTAGTATAGGAAGAGGAAACTCATCCTTAGACATGCCTTGTTTAAGTCCCTAAAATTGATGCAAATGAATTTGGCCATTCTTCTTCTTAACTGGATGACACTAACCGGTAGATATTTTTCTTCCTAATGAAACCATCATCATCGCTTGACTTCTAAATGACCATTGTTCAATTTCTAATCATGCATCTAGAGCTTGCTTAATAGGGTAACGGATCTATTGCTAGCTTATGGACGCAATGTCGTGAGATAATCTGGCATTTCTTCATAACTCCATGCAAAGATCTTTAAACTCGTCAATAGCCTAACTAAGTCATTGGTTTCTTCTTCATTCAAGAATAATGATATGTCGCAGGTGATTTTCTTCTTCCAGGTTGATTTCTTTTAGCTTGTCGATTATTGAATGAATCTCCTTCAAATTCGATGGTCTTTGACTTGGAGATCATCTGATCATCTAAAAGTTTCTAAACACACATTCTCATAAGAGTTGGGGATGTGTGAGAAGAACCTATCAGACTCCAAATGGTTGGTAATAACTAGCCAATAATCTACATCATCGACCAGACCCATTGTACTGAATCCTAGTCCCGCTCTTGATTGTGCTTTCCTGCCTGTATTACTCCATAATTTTTTGAAATATCCTGACCTGTATTTCAACTAAGTGTGAGGAACTGAACCTTTCTGTATAATATTTTGAAAATAAGGCGAATAAAAGTTAAAAGATAATTCCATTTATTCTTTAAAAGTATCTTCCTCAAGTCCTACATCCAGCTCTGGACTTGAGGATGATGAACCCAAAAAGAACCACTTCTACTTCATGTCATTGGAAGACTTAGGGACTTCCTTAACTATTAAACCTTCAACTTTTTGAGATGTAAGTGAGGTAAGAGCTAAGGTTCCCAACTATACCTAATAGTTTCACATAAACCATTCAAATACTTTGCTTTGCTTGGAGGCCTTTCTCTCGGATCAAAAGTCACCTCCAATGGAACCCAGAGAGGGTCATGGTACTAATCACATTAGACTCATCCTCGAGCTAGATTCCTAGTCTATGTGAATAGTAGGAGTACTCCTATGAACTGGAACATGACTTTATTATTGAAGGCCAATGGGGTCTCCACCTCTGAACTACCTCTTTCTTCCTCACTCTACGGTGGAGATTGAGTCATCCTACCCACATGTCCATATTATGGAATGAACTGTGGGTGGAATGTAATTTGAGGATCCACTTCTTCTTCAATTCCCCTTTCTTGCTCACTTGGACTTTTCTTTTTCTTTTCATTTTCTTTTATCTTTTCTTTTGCTTCATTTTATTTTGCTTTTACATTTGCATTTGAATTTTGTCCAAGTTCATGAGAAAGGGTGTTTTGAGGAAGATAATAGGTCACATCTTCATAGATCTCAACCTCTCTAACTAAAAATAACTTTTCATCCTTATTGACATGGTATTCAATTCTATCCTTTCTAGACTTGATGCAAGGGAGGATGGAATGATCTTGTTCGATGTATCCAAGGCCTACCAAGCAAAGCAAGGAATGAAGTATTCAATCAATGATGTAGAACTTGCTTCAGCCTTCCATCACCGATCTCCAATGGAAACACTATAGTACCTAAAGCCCGCTTGCCTTGAACATCAAATCCTCTCAACATCATCCTATCTCCTTGGAGAGTAGAGATGTCAATCTTCAAATATGAAAAGGTCTTTAGACTCATAATGTTCACTGATGCATCTAAATCCATGAGAACTCTAGTCTAACCTGTCATGTCAATGTGATGTAGGGGATGCTCCAAGTCCCCAATAGAAGGTCTTCATAAGGTGATCCCTTGGGCTTCTTTTGCATAGTGTCCTTCCTCATATAGGCCAAGATATTTGATCAAGGAGGGCCTTGATTAGTGATTCCTCTCTTCGATAAGACAAGGGCATCATATATGCTTAGCTTAGATACAACTTTCTTAGATGAGAAAGGACATTGTAGTCCACCTTCTGCTGATCTTCCATAAAGCATCCAAGGGTGGAGCATGGAAGGGCTTCTCGATCTTCGCACCAATGACTTGTTTCCTTTATGTGAGGTGCTGCCTAGGAGGTAGAACCTGCCACTACGGAGGTTGACTTAATCTCTTGAGGCAAGGTGGTGGCAAGTTCTACCGCACAGGCTCACCTACAACTTCTCCTACCTCAAAATCGATGATTCCAAGTCTATCTCAAGAGGTGAACCCATAGATTTAGAGTTGGAAAATTAAACTCAATCAAAGAGGAAGATCAAAATTATTATAGTTAATTAGACTTGAAGAGTTATCATTAGAATAGAAGAAGATAACTCATCAAGAGAAGATGTAATTCAAATTAACTTTATTCTTCAATTTTGGAAAGTATTTGGAGGTACAAAGTAAGTCAAGTAAAGTGAGTGGAGTAAGGAATTTGATGCCCTTATCCGCTGATACAAGAGTTCTACTAGTAGAAGAAATAGAAGAGCTAGATGAAATGGAAGAAGTCAGGTGGAAGCCGCAACTAAAGGTCGAGGTTGGACATGGCCTGTAAGCTAAGGGGCTATCCCGTCAACACATGTGCCGCTTGAGCTCCCGCTTTCCTAGAGTTGGCACTAGAACTTGTAAACCTTCCTGGTGTTGGAGGTTTGAGGACTTGCACCGCAAAGGAAAGCTTCAATTATTTTCTTAGAGGTTTTAGACAAAGAAATGTCCCAACCTTCTTTGGTTTTGGTAGGATCACTTGTATCCCCAAGGATTACCCTAATGGAACTGGAAGGTTGTTCCACAAGGTATTTTTTGGGATAATGACAACACCGGTCTTGAAACTATGTTCAAGTCAGTCCTTGAATGTAAAGCAATCCTCCAAAATGTGGCCTAACATTCGGTGGTAAGGGCAAAAGTTTGGATCATGAATTTTTCCTACTTCCTCCGATCTCCTAGTTCGTAGCTAAAATTAGTTTCTTTAAGAGATTCTAAAGATTTTTTGATTACCTCCCTCTTAAAAGAATAAGGTTTGTTTAACTTATCTAATAGAGGTGGACCATAGCTACCAAGTGCGATATGGATGCATCTGGTGGTGGTATGGGCGGTGTGGTGGCCGGGCCGTGGAGGCTAAGGTGGAGGCGATGGTTGTCTCGGTGGCAAAGGAGGTGGAGGTCACTGAGCGTGGTCACCGACTGATCTTAGTCGCTCTCTCAAACTACCGGTTTCTTCTCATAAACCTTTGGGATTTCTTTGGCAATGATATGAAAAGGCAACTATTTGGCCACTCCTTGTAGACTAGCCGCCTTGTTGATTAGCTTCTCAAATGTTTCATGGTGAAGCCCTTAAGCATGAAGGTGACCAGGCCATGGATATTCTTCAAGAGAATCTCAATGGCATGCTCAAATAGTGTGGTTCACACTTCATACTCGTGTTACCATCAAGAATATAATCAACAAGTGACTCACCTGAGGTGCTACAACGAGATCACCTACAAGACCCTTTTGAGCTCTAGAAATCTCTTGATGAAGAGTTGCTAACTCAACAAATGTCTTTACTAAACGATAGTTCAACATACCAATACCCACTAGGCTACACAAAGAGTCTAAAGAGTAAAGCATTGCTGCCACCTACGTTGCAATAACTGGCCCTGAAGTGAGCTATATGCTGCCTCAGATTCCCACTACCATCAAAGCTTTTGAAGGAAGGAGGCATGGGATATGGATAACATCAAATTCCTCTGGGTAGGTCTACCCTTTGGAATCGATGATCCTCCTGCTTGAGCCAAAGCTTCCTTCACCTTGCTCAACCATGGATTTTAGATCTTTTCATGTATAGAGGTACTATCCACTACCTTTCTGTACATGCTAGTGCTAACTTGCTCAGTGGGAGGTAGAGTCTTCATTGGGTCTAAGACATGCACTAGCTCAGGATGACTCACATTGATTATACTAGGATAAACTGGAGGGGATTGCTTTTGAAGCATTGACACCACTACTAACAAGTCCTAACATGCTATCCATCTTTCATCTTTTTTGCCTTAACTATAATCGAGGTGATTCTCTATTGTCTCCTTGATCAACCTCATCACCTTCCATGGCTCTGTTGCTCCTAAGAAGAGAACCTATCAACCATGCATATGCCAATCAATCCCCATCAAGTCATCTTCATTGGGATCAATGACTCTTTCTTCGTCAAACCATGCATACCTTAAGATCTCTTTTTTCTCCATAAAATAGTGTGCAACTATCTCATCTAAGGATTGATCTAACAGAGTACAAATAGTTTGCTGTGATCACTATCATGCATCGAGAGGCACTCACCTCATATGTGGGGAGTCAATCTGCGTGACTACTCACAAGAATGATACTCCCGACATACTATGTAATAGGGTAACAATCCTAGGATGATCCTCTACCACTGTAACTATCACATCTGAATATGATAACTACCATCTCCATCCATATGTGTGGAGTTGGTGAAGGAACCATGATGCTTTGGGGTCGCACTCCTTCCACACCACTAAGGAAGGAGAGAGCTCGGCCCTACAAATGGGTGGTGTAGAGGAGTAGGATCCCTTGGCCATACCGGATCACCAACGGGGTATTTTTCTGGATGTGGCCTTCATGGCCTTGGATGGAATGGGATCAAAACTTGTATCACATGGATGGTAGAGCTGGTGGAGACTCACTCACTAGGATGTGAACTACCTCCTATGTGGTGGTCCCCATGAGGAGAATACTATCATGGTGGCGGGTGAGCTAGAAAGTCAACCAAAGCAAAGTGATTGATGATGAAAACCTCGCTCTCTACGTAATGTATGATGTATGGGCCTCACGGGCCCTCGATGGATCTCCCTACACTGGGGATAATAAAGATTGAACTCAAGACTGCATCCAGATGCTCACCACCGCATAGAGTGAGAAGGCATATGACCTCCTACTCTAACTAGTAAGTGCACCATTGGAGGAGGACAAATGGATCCTCCGCATCCTCTATTTGATCCGAGAGGATGAAACTATTTTTTCGTAACCAGTGGTGAAGTGATCATGGGAGACTCATCCATGGTTGATCTAGCCTCAACTCTCTTTGAGTATGGAACTTTGACCATACATTCTTGTTCCTACGTAGTAGGATGAGAGGAGTGTGAGCTAGACCCATACTCAAATGTCAGGGAGGCAAGCCTCAAAACTGGGGAGCCTTACCCTTGAGGGTATGGGAGGTGTTAGCACGCATGGGGCAACATGAAACTCTGGGAAACTAATCGAGACCACTTGGAACACAATCGCTAAAGTCCGTGGTACTGCCACATTTCCTCTTCAGAGGAGATATATCAATCGTAAGTCTACCCCGATGATCGCTTCGCCACACCTTCTTCCCCGATGTGAGGGGAATGCTCACAAGTGATCTTGGCCCCTCAAATCCGCCAAAATGGATCAAGTGGTCTAAATGAGGAAGTCACCCAAGGTCTAAGGTCCATGCCATGAGGGAAGGTAAAGATAAATTTCGAGAACTGATATTGTAAATAAAACTAAAATCAGATTGCAACCGATTGAAAAGGATCTGAATGAGAAATGAACTTGCATCGCTTTCTATCTCCATAGATTTTGAATTTTGAATTTTGAAAATTTGAACCATCCACATCAACTTGGAAGTGTTAAGTGGGGTTCAAATAGATTTGAAAGAATTGATTGAAAGAGAATTTGAATCTAAACTTCAACAAATTTAGGTATGTTAAAAATATGGATTCAAAATTTTGATAGGATGCTTCCATAGGTTCATTGATTTGAATTTGAATTTTTGTGATTTTGAGGACCCTTTCCTTTAACAAATTTAGGTATGTTAAAGTAAGGGTCAAATGATTTTGTTTGTTTGATTGTTTTAAAATTTTACTTAGCAAGGTATGCTAAGTAAAGTAAAAGTGATTATTTCTTAAAATTTTTTGTTTAATTTTTTGAAAATTTTGGAATTTTACTTAGCAAATTTAGGTATGCTAAAGAAACCAAGTGTATTTTGTTTAATGTTTTGAAAATAGGATTCTTAGCAAATTTAGGCTAAGAAAATCAAGTGTTTCATTTGTTTGAATGTTTTGATTTTGAGGATCCTTTAACAAATTTGGTATGCTAATGAATCCTAAGTGTTTTGTTTGTTTTTGAAATGATTGAAAGTGGAGATTCAACTTTAGAAAATTTGGTATGCTAAAGATAAAGTCCACTTGGTTTTGTGAAATGGAAATTTTTAGCAAATTTAGTATGCTAAATGAAATTCCAAATGTGTGTTTAAAATTTTGATTTCATTTAAAAAAATGGAAACTTCCATAGAAAATTTGGTATGCTAAGGAAAGTTCCAAAGGTGTTTGAATATTTTGTTTTGATTTGGAAACTTTACTTAGCAAATTTGGTATGCTAAATGAAGTTCCAAATATGTTTTATAAATTTTGAATTTTGGATTTGAGACTTACTTAACAAATTTGGGTATGCTAAATAAAAGTTCCAAAATGTGTTTGAATTTTTTTTTTTGATTGGATTTTGGAGACAAACAAATTTGTGTATGTTAAATGAAGTTCCAAATGTGTTTAGATTTTGAATTTTTTTTTTGATTTTGGATTTGGAAACTTACTTAACAAATTTTGTATGTTAAATGAAATTCCAAAATGTGTTTAGAATTTTGAATTTTTTTTTGGATTTTGGATTTTGGAAACCTTACTTTACAAATTTGTGTATGTTAAATGAAGTTCTAAAATGTGTTTAGAATTTTGAAAATTATTTTTGGATTTTGGAAACCTAACTTAACAAATTTATGTATGTTAAGTAAGTCTCTAAATGTGCTATAAATTTTTTTGAAATATGATTTTTGATTTTGATTTTGGATTTGGAAATTTTACTTAGTAAATTTGATTATGCTAAATAAAATTCCAAATGTATTTTAAAAAATTGTTGAAAAATTTGATTTTAATGTTTTGAAAAGAGGACCTCCATTCAACAAATTTAAGTATATAGAATGGAGATCAATCTTATTTTCAAAATATGAAATTTTTGTGTGTGATTATTGCTTTTTGAAAGAGAGGAATTCCAACTTAAAACATATGTGAGATATGTTAAGTGGGATTTCCTAAATGATTTTTATTATTATTTGGTAATGAAATCTTCATTTAATAAATTTAAGTATATTAAATGAAGGTATTCATATGTGCTTTTTTGAAAATTTTAATTTTTTTTGAAAATGAACTTTTTATTCAAGAAGTGAGTGTATTAAATTGAAAAATTCATGTGTGCTTTTTGAAAATTTTATGATTATGATTATGATTTTTGGAAAGGATGATTGTTCATTTTATTTTAAAAAATGAATCTTCATCAGTGAATTGAAAGAAGATGTCATTTGTGCTTTTGAAAATTTTATTAGTTTT
Source organism: Cymbidium sinense (assembly GCA_021442155.1). NCBI lineage: Eukaryota > Viridiplantae > Streptophyta > Magnoliopsida > Asparagales > Orchidaceae > Cymbidium > Cymbidium sinense. The sequence goes on from CM038219.1 coordinate 5,845,263, forward strand.
ATTTTGAAAATCCTACATGTAAAATTATGGGAATTGTTAAATGAGGGTGACAAAATTTTGTGAAAATATTTTATTAAGTGCATTTTTGAAAAGGTGCTTTTGAAAAGCAAAGTTCTTTATGGAAGATTTTATTTATTTTAGGATGAACCTTTCCTTATCATGGAGACGGTAAGGAGGAAGTCTTTAGATGTTTTCTATTTTATTTTAGATCTTTTCATTTTACCCATTGGAGAACCCAATGAGGGTTTTAAGACTAACAAGGAATGCGGTACTAAAACCTAAAGATGTTGGCTAACTCAACTCAAGAATGAAATGAAGGATAGTATTGGATTCATACTAAAGTACAAACCCACTATCGATACTCAAAGACAATGATTATTTACCAAAGATGGAGAGAGGAACCATCCCCAGTGGAGTCTCCAGAAAAATCTATGGTGAAAAAATCTCTATTGGGAAGTCGCCTTTCAAATCTGTGGAGAAAAGAAAGAAGAGAAGTTTTAGAAATTCATCTTGGTAAGATGCCATGCAGATCCACAGATGTACTTATTCAAGTGATCGTATGTCATCTATAGTGTACTATCTCAAAGAGAAGTCACTACCCTTTAATGGAACCAATCACCTCAATAAGACTCCTGGGATGGGTCCGCATATGTACTAGAGATTCTTCCCTTTTACAAAAAAAGTAAAGTAGGGTTTATTTTAAATCATTAAGTTCTACAAAAGCCCCATAGTTAATTACATAAGGGATGGGATCCTTAGGAAAACTCAAGGTAAATGATCATCTGAAGATTTCAATAGGGAAGGATAATCAATCGATTGGATTATGTTTGAAGATCAAATGGGATTGATCAAAAGAGGGAGTTATTATCAAACAAAATGGAAGATAAGTAAGAGATGCTCATGATGCTAGGAAAATCTAGCGAGCATCTCAAACTATTCTAAAATTAGGCTTTATAATTTAGAAATTGATTTAGTTTATTTGAGTTACATTTTTTTTTAGAATTTTAGGACTTAAGATCCTTTAACACAAGATTAAGGAAATGCCTAAGAGGTGTGGAATTATTCTTATGGCCCACAAAGGGGAAAAATAACCTCAGAACCTAAATCTAGGGAGCTTAGGCAAGGACGAAAAGCACAACCTAAATCTAAGGTGAAAATGGATAATTGGTTTGCCTCCATAAGAGGACAAATCACCACGGGTGGCCAACTAACTCCTCCTATGATTTTAAATACATGTAGGCTTCATGCTTATGCAAGATAGCTATTATTTAGAAAGAGACTAAGTCCTTAAACTCACTCCTAAAGAGACTAGATCATGTAAAGGGACATGCTTCAAATGACCTAAATCTAATGAATTCAAATTTCATTTTATTTTATTTTTGGACAATCATTTTGACTGCTAATAGGATTTTTATGATTAATGCATGAGAAAGACATTATCAAAATCAACGAGAAGGAGGAGGTGAGTTTCCACCACGACTCCTCAAAGGTCAAGCCAAGTTCTCAAAAGGTGGAAGCCCTCCAATCAAGAGAGTGAAATAAGATGCATTTGTGCATGATATTATAAATAAATGCTCATCCATCTAAGGGGTTGCTAATTCTTTTATATTGATTTTAAACATAAGCTTTAGGAGAGGTTATGAGCTGCTTAACTTTAATTTGATTTTTTAAGTTGGGTAAAAGATTTAATTTTACTTAAAGAGCCTAATCCACATACATGCCATACATAAAGCAAGGAAAAAACTAGGATAAGCATGCCACTTAATGCAAAAGCTAAACAAATCATCAATCAATTTATAAAGCTAATCACAAAGAATAAATGGTCGCACACCACCGCACAAACCCAAAATATCAAATGTGGGTAGCCAAGCTCTACCCTTATACAACCTGATTACAAATGAATTAATTACAATTAAGCAAAGGAATTCATTGTTATGGGGTCTTCAAGCTTTATTCTTCTTTCTTTCTTCTTTCTTTCTTTCTTTCTTTTGTTCCTCCTTTGATGGTTGAAGGTGATGCTAAGGTTTCACATGGTACATAAGATAGATCTTATGACCAATGTTCATCCTAATCCCCATAACAAATCATTCCAAAATCCTAATTATACAAATTTTACATGAAAAGGAAAAGGAAAATCTAACTAACACCCAAAATAAGGTTAGTAAATCACCACACAAATCCCAAATGTATATATTGGACTTATCACCCCACACATGGGTGACTAAGTCCACCGCCTATGGATTATGCTAAGAAAGCAAGAAAAGTTATATTTTTATTTATGATAACACTCCTTAAGCACAATCCCTTGCAGAAAGGAATAGTTAGACTAAGGACATCCTACCATTCATTCTACAAGCATACACCCTAACATATAGTCTAAAATATTCATCACAAAATAAAACATAGCATCAAACCATGCATTGACCTAACCTAAGGCTAGAAGTTGTGACTTAGGCTAATGTGTGTGATTTGAAGGCTTTTGTGGTATGCTTAGCTTAGGACTTTAGGTTCAAATTTTCTAAGTGTGAAGAATTTTTTCAACTTAGAGGAGGGTTTCATTTAAGTTGTTTAAGTGTTTTGGGTTTATTTTATTTTATATTTTAATTTGGTTTAATGAAACCTACAATTAATTACTAAGTTATGAGAGGGAAAGAGAACAGAACTTCTCTTTACTTCCCTAACCTTAAGTAATTTCTAAAGTAGGTTCATGTTTTAGTTTCATTTAGGTGAATGTTTTGATTAAATATTTTAATTAATCTAAGTTTAGATAAACTCTAAACAACCTATTCAAAAGAAAGGCATTTTAAGATTAAATAAAATGAATCAAAATTCACATAACACACATTACTCATTTCTTTCCCAACATATATAATATATGGATGGACCCTAAGCATATCTATACATCCAAATGAGTAGTTAACATACTTTATGATGCATGCTAAGTAATCCATTTAAGAAAATTTAGAAGTTAATATGCATGATTTTCTTAAGTAGAAAGGTTTTCCTTTAAAATTTCACATACATGAAAGTAAGAAAGGCATAAGTGAGTACAATAATTGAGTAATGTATAGACCTACTTAGGGCTACTTAAAGCCTCCTAGGTTTTCCAGACTAATATACCACTTTCTTAAGCAAACATGCATATAAAAGAAATGAAATAGGAATATGCAAAAGTTGTTTAATGGATTCATTTTGTTTATGCAATTTATTAATGCAAGTGTAATCCTTCTTAGATGATAGGGATGAATAGGTATAGAATTAAGTTGTTCTTTTCAAATGAACCCTACATCTTACCAACTCTATTCAAACTATGCTAACATAGAAAGAAAGAAGAAAACTATGCTAAACATGCTTTATACATCACATGCAAGCTTATAATTAAGATAGAATAATAACACTTTAGATTTGATATTTATTTATAAGTTTTGAAAATATTTTAATTTAGTAGTGATAATAGCCACTCATATTTTACTTTAGCCAATGCACATATTTGACATAAAGTAAACAATTTTTTTAAAATTTGAAACATGAAATTATGAATGCATGAATCACATGACATACTTAACATGTTGGGAAAGATCTAAAAGCAATGAAAGCATGTAAAAAACTCACTTTACTTAAATCCTAAAGACATTCTTAAGTAAAAAAAATTTAGAATAAATCAAAGTGAATTTCAAAATGATTTTGTTTAGTTTGAAGTTTGATTTAATTTTGAAAAGGTGAGATGAGTTTGCTATTCTAACCCATTCTCACATGTGTTTTGATTTTTTTTAATTTTTAGATAATTAGATCCATTTTTTAAGCATTAGGTTAATATGAATTAAGTGGCTTAATTAACCCTTACCTACCCACCTTAGAAAATTAACTAAGTAATTATGAGCCAATGAGATGACATAAAACCCACAATATTTAAATTTGCAATGCACCTAATAATGAAAAGGCCTAATTTGGCTCACAATTAAAAGTTAAACTAAGGGTTTAGCTTAAGTACTTTTAAAACACCCTTCACATTTATGAAAGGGGTTTTAATTTCAATTAAACTTAAAAACACAAGCATCTACCCAAGGTAGATTAATTAAGTTAAACTTTTAGAATTTTGAAAATTGATTAAAGGATAATTAATGAATTAATCCTTAATTAAAGGGAGATTAAGGGGAGAAGAGGGGTTTAGGGAATAGCTTAGGGGAAATGCCCCAAAATTATTCCATAAACCTCATACTGACAAGATCTGACCTTAATCATTCCTAATCATAGGGTAAATCCACTAATTACACCTTAATTACCCTTAATTACATGAAAGGGGTAATTAGGGAATGAAATAACAATTTCCTAAGCCCTCAATAAATCTTAAGAAAATTAGGGAGAAGGTCATCCCCAAAATGAACCTAGAAATTTGAGATTAATTGATGACTAAAAGGATAATTAACTAATTAAGATTCCCAAATAAAACCCAAATTTAGAGAAAAGTTAATTCAAAATCCATTGAAAATTATTTTAAAATATTCTAGATGAAATTATCTTTCCATAACATTTTTCTTTTATTTTTTTATTTTATGAAGAGTTATGAATTTTAGAAGATCATTAATTAGAATTAATTAATCTAATCCCTACTAATCCTCACCACACATGTGTATGCACGTGGGTCGCGCTTTACATACATGATGTGACTAAATGTCACATCCCAAATGGCGTATGGCATGCTATTCAGTCTCATCAAAGATCGATGAGGATTCACCAATTTTAAGGAAATGAATTCTAAACAATAATCTCGCCCATCTAAAATGCGATGGATGGAGATGAGCAAGTTCTTCCTCAAGAGACCTTCCATGATCAAGGGGAGATCCGCTAGCATGAATCATACAAAATCAACCCACACCATCTAAGAATAAACTATCCATGATTTCATGCCATATATTTTCTCACAAAGGACCAACACCTCCTAATCTAAGTGGTCAAAAAAATTCCATACCTCAAAGGTGATCATGGTGCTCGAGATCGATGAGGTAGCTGCCTAGTGGAGACGAAGCCTGAAATTCTGCCTTGAGATTGAGTGGGTATGGACCAACACCACCCAAGATCCTGGCTTTGATTGAATTGATCCTCTCCTTATATGGGAACTCCAATGAGCTTAGTGAGCTCGATTCCTTAGAAGAAGTGAGAATTAGATTAGATATCTAATGAGCTATACATTTTGCACTATGCAAAATCGAGAATTAAAAAATTCAAATCCTATCTAAGAAGCTTGGGAATGCTCTGAGGTGGTTGCTCTGGGTTCCTAGGCTCCAATCGATAGTGAGTGTAATGAAAATTCATTGCATTAGGGGGTATATCTCCGCCTATGTCAATCGAACGGTCAAACCATTCCTTGCCATTTTGATCCAATTGACCAGATTGGAGAGGTTGTTTAGGCTATTTTGAGTGTGCACATGGTCGGTTTGATCCCTTGAGTGGAATGCCAACTTCCTATGTACTGAAACTGAGCTTAGGAGGGAATTTAAAAACTCAATTTGAAGCTATGTGGTCCCGTTTGGTCTATGGGTCAAATGGGCTGACCCAAACCAATTATGTTTAGTGCACCACTCATCACTAAGTCCCCTTGAGCTTTTTTAGGAAAGCCTCAAGTGATTGTGAAAAGGGTATGACCAAAATACCCATGGGCTAGGCCAAAATTTGTTCTATGACCTAGATGTAAAATGGGCATTTTGTTATTTTTCACTTTGGGTATGTTTGGTATGTTGAGAAAATTAGTTTGGCCAACTTTCATTGGATTTGGAATCCATTTGATAGGTTTTGGCTCATGTTGACCCATTTATGTCAAAATAGGTCAACTTGGGTCAAGTTGATCAATTGGTCAAATTGGGTGAAACCTAGGGTTGGGTTAAGTTCATATGACCATTTGAAATATTTTGGTGGCTTTGGTTTGGTTCAATTTGATATAGATTTGGTTTTGGCTCATATGACTTCATTTAGGTCAAATGGGTCAAGTTGACCTATTTGACCATTTGACCTATTTGAGGTAGGTCAAGGGCAGGTTTAGGTTTGGTTAGTCATATGGAGTGGATTGGTATCTTTATTTTCAATCAATTTGGGTTAGGTTCAATTTTGGCTCAACATGACCCCTTTAGGTCATGTTGGGTCTATGGTCAATTGGGCTAGGTTGGGTCTAGTTGGCTAATTGAGGCTTTGGTCAAGTTCCACAAGTGATTTGGGATGGACTTGACCCATTAGTTTCAAACAATTTGGCTTAGATCAAGATTTAACACATTTTGGCCCTTTAGGTGAAAATGGGTCAACTTGGGTCAAATGGGCCAATTGGGCTAGGTAGGTGTCAAATGTTGGGTTGGTCACCAAACAAACCAAGAAGTCATTTTGGAAGATCAAAATTTCAATCAACTTAGATTTCAAGGTTGACCCAAACCCAATTTTGGGTCAATTTAGGATTGGTCGATTGTCAGTTCAGTTAGATCAAAAGGTCAATTTGGGTTGAGGTCAACCAACTTCGATATTTTGGTCAATTTCTTCAACCCAACCCAAGTGTCAACCCAAACCCAATTTTTTGAGTCGAGTTGAGTCAGTTATCAAGTGTCAATTTTTGACATGATAGGTTAGGCTCAAATGTTGGCTTGGTAAAGTTCAAACATAAGTCTTGAGTGAACTTAGATCAATGGTTTCAATCAATTTGGCCTATGATGGAATTTGGCTATGTTAGGTTTCATTTTATATTAAGTGTTGACTTGGCCAACCCTTAGGTTTGACTTGGTTTGACCCAATTTGATTGACTAATCATCCCATTATGATTCTTGATCATGATGAGGGGCATATATGAGTATGGTACAATCCAATTTGATTTGGATCAAAAGTTGGCTCATATGGGTACTTTAGGTCACTTTGGGTCAAGTGAGCCTAAGTGGATCAAATGGCTTGGTCAAAGCTTGATTTGAAGTTGATTGATCTTGTATATGGACTTATGATTGAAATATAGATCCATTTACAAGAGGTTTGAACTCAAATGGATTGTAATCCATTTGAAAATTTCATATTCAAAGGAAGAATATGAAGGGGACTTGGGTTTGATTTTTGATTTGGGTTTTGATTGTTTGATTGAAGTTTGGATTTATATAAAGCTCATGATTGTAGGTTTGATTGAATCATGAGATAAAATCAAGAGTTTGTCTTGATTTGAAAGCGTTTTGGCTATGTTCAAGATTGTGGCTTGAAAAACTTAGATTTGATTTTGAATGGATTTGAGTTTGATTTTTGGAATTGGTTTTGATTGTTTAAATTTATCTTTCATTTATATATGTGAATATAAATGGAGATATAAATTGATCGTGACAAAGTTTCAAGGATTTGAAGTGGTTTAATCATGATTTGGGTTAAATCCATTAAAGGGAATTTAAAGGATTTAAGGGAATTTTTAATTTAAAATTTAATTTTGATTTGGATTTGATTAATTTATATTTATATTTCATTTATATATGAGAATATAAATGAGAATACAAATAAGTTTTGAGAAAATCCCATGAATTTGAATAGATTTGATCAAAGTTTAGGTTAAATCCATCAATGGAAAATTAAGGGATTTAAGGGAATTTCAAGGATTTTAAATTTGGAATTTAATTTTTTCCTTAGATTTAATTGATTTATATTTATATTTCATTTATATATAAGAATATAAATGAGGATATAAATAAGTTTTGAAAAATCTCATGAGTTTGAAGTGATTTGATCAAGGTTTAGAGTTGATTTTGGCTAAGTCCTTTAATGGAAAATTAAAGGGACTTAAGAAAATTTTTATGGATTGACTTGGAATTTTGAATTTGATTTGATGGGTTTGAGTTTATATTTTATTTATATATGAATATAAGTGAGAATATAAATGAGTTATGGGAAAATCTCAAAGATTTGAATAGGTTTAGATCATGATTTTGGTTAAGTCTTTAAGGGAAGCTTAAGGACTTAGGCAAAATTTGGACTTAAGAATTTGATGGATTTTGGTCATGGGTTTCAATCATATCTTTCAACCATGGATTTCCATCATGGAGTTCAATCATGAAATTGAATCATGGAATTGAATTGAGTTTGGAGAAAATCAAATAGAATTGATTTGGAGTTCTACTTGAAAGAAGGATATTGAGGAATGGTTTAAGTTAAGGGTAGGAAATTTTTCTAACACCCCTAAGGCATAACCTATTCATATGGCTAACTCTTCTAATTATTCTAGGGCTAGGTTGGATTGTCCACCAAAACACTAGATGTGTCTTAAGACTAAAGAACTCTTAAAGTCTAAGAGAAATCATAAGCCTAAGATGGAGGGGTTGAGAGCTCATTCTAAAAATGAGGTCAATAGGGATACTTGAGATTCTTCCAAAACCTAAAGAAGGTTAGGATATCTCCTTATCCTGTACCTCTAAGAAAATTATCTTTAAAATTAAGAAACTTTTCTTGCAGGTGCTTGAGACATCTCAAACCTCCAACATGAAGGAAGGTTTGCAAGTTGCCAGAGCCAACTAAGGGAAAGGGGGAGCGAACAAAATGCTTGCTGTGAGCCAAGTAGCGCAACCACCGACCAAGTCCAACCTCCAGTCCACTGTTAGAGCTACTACATCAATGACTACCTCTATTTCAACTAACTCTTCTTCTAGTAGACATCTTATATCGACGGATGAGGGCATCAAATCCCTAACGCAACTTATTTTAGTTGATTTTTACTATGTATCTCCTTCAAAATCCAAGAAATTGAAGAATAAAGCTAGCTTGAATTATATCTATGTCACATCTGATGGGTTGTTATCTAAATCTATTCATAATGATAACTCTTCAAGTCTAAAGAACAATTATAATAACTCTGATCTTCTTTTTTCTAATTTAGAGTTGGACCTTCATTCTCTGAATACTATGGGTTCACCTCTTGGGATAGACTTGGAATCATTTGATTCTGAGGGTCCCATAGGAGAAGCTGTAGGTGAGCCCATGTGCGTGTAGAATCATCCATTACCCGCCACAAAGAGATCATCAAAGTCAACCTCCATAGTGGCAAGGTTCTACCTCCTGGGTAGCACCTCAAGATAGAGGAAACAAATCATTAGTTCGGAGGATAAGAAGCCCCTCCACAGGATGCTCCACCCTTAGATATGCTTTTGGAGGATCATCCCAAGGTGGACTACAATGTCTTCTCTCACCTAAGAAAGTTGCCATCTAAGCTAAGCATATATGATGCCCTTGTCTTATCCAAAGAGACGAGGGAATCACTAATAAAGGCACTCCTTGATTGACAGATATATTTAGCTCAACTGATCACTATAGGAGAAGAGGCACATTATTCTAGAAAAGCTTAGAGAATCACTTTCATAGATGAAGACCAACTTCTAGGGGACATGAAGCACAACCGTCCCCATTACATTACAAGTGATGGGTAGATTGGACTAGCCAAAGTTCTCGATCCAGACGGAAAATTATGAGTCTAAAAATCCTTGCCTATTTGAGGATTGACATCTCCACACTCTGAAAAGATTGGATGATGTTGAGAGGATTCAATGAACAAGGCAAGAGGGCTTTATGTTCCATAGTGTTACCTTTGGAGATAGGTGACTAGTAGACTGAAGCCAAGTTTTATATCATTGATTTGAATACTTCATTCACCACTTTGCTTGGTAGGCCTTGGATACTTCAAAATAAGATGATTCCATCTTTCCTCCATAAGTGCATCAAATTTAAGAAAGATGGGATTAAATACTATGTCAAAGGAGATGAAAAGCTATTTTCAGTCAGAGAGATTGAGATATATGAGGATGCGACCTACTATCTTCCTCAAAACACTTTTTCTCATGAACTTGGTCAAAATTCAAATTCAAATTCAAAAGAAGAAGAAGAAGAAGAAAAAAGAAAAGAAAAATGAAAGTCTAAGTGAACAAGAAAAAAAAATTGAGGAAGAAGTGGAGCCACATATCACATTCCACCCATAGTTCATCTTATCATATTAACATGTGGGTGGGATGACTCGACTTCCACCGAGAAATAGAGGCTAGTAGAAGACCCTAGTTGGCCATCAGCCAACAGGGGTTATGTTCCAATTCACAGGAGGACCCCTACTATTCACATAAATTTGGAATCTCGAGGATGACAAAATGATTAGCATACCACCAACCCTCTCGGTTTCATTGGAGGTGACACTCAAAGAGCGATGAACAGTGCTCAAAAAAAAAAGCACTAAAGTATTCGAATCAAATGTATGTTAAATGATCAGGCAACAGTTAGGAAGCTTAGCTCTAACCTCACTTTAATCTCAAAAAGCTAAAGGTTTAATAGTTAAGGAAGCTGCTCAGTCTTCCATGGATGTCAAATCAAAGAGATTCTTTTTGGGATCATCATCCTCAAGTCCTAAAGTTGATGTAAAACTTGAGGATGATTCATATAAAGAATTAATAGAATTGCCTTTTGATTGGTACTCACCTTGTGTTCTTAATCTTGTAAAGAAGGGTTTGATTCCCTATTCATGGTCTAAGCACAGGTCAAAATACTTTGAAAAGTTATGGAACAATAAAGGCAGGGATGCACAATCAAGATAAGGACTAGGATTCAGTATAGTGGGTCTAGTCGATGACGATGATTACTGCTTAGTTGTCACCAACCATCTAGAGTCTGATAGGTTCTTTTCACACCAAACCAACTCTTATGAGGATGTGTGTTTAGAAACTTCAAATGATCCAAATGATCTCCAAATCAAAGATAATTTTTGAAGAGGAGATCCATTCATTAATTGACAAGCTTAAAGAAATCAACCTTGGGGCGGAAGAAAATCCATGCCCAACATACATCAGTTCGTTGCTGAATGAAGAAGAAACCAATGACTTAGTTAATCTATTGACTAAGTTTAAAGACTACTTTGCATTGAGTTATGAAGAAATGCCCTGATTATCTTCTGATGTATCAGTGCATAAAATAATAATAGATCTTAGTGCTAACCCTATCAAATAAGCTCCTAGATGCATACGATTAGAAATCGAACAATAGATCATTTTTAGAGTCAAGAAATTGATCGATCTTTGGTTTCATCGTGGAAGAAAAATACCTACCTTAGCAAAGTCATCCTAGTTAAGAAGAAGAATGACCAATATATATCAATTTTAGGGACTTAAATAAGGCATGCCCTAAGGATGAGTTTCCTCTTCTATACTAGAATTAATGGTGACATCATCTCATCTCATGCGTTCTCTCCTTCATGGATGGGTCATCGCTACAACCAAATCAAGATGGCTCAAGATGAGGGAAAAGAAACACTACTTTTGAACCTCAATCATCTATAGGACCATGCCTTTTAGCCTTAAAAATGCTGGTGCTACGTACCAATGGGTCATGACTCAGATATTCAATGAACTCATCCATCATCACGTTGAGTGCTATATTGATGATATAGTAGATAAGAGCAAAGAAAAGGAAGACCATCTCTTTTACTTGAGAGTAGTTTTGAACAGTTAAGACAATATAACCTCAAAATGAATCCCCTTAAATGTGCATTCGAAGTAGCTTTAAGGAAATTCCTTGGGTTTATTGTCCGACACTGGAGAATAGAAATGGATCCAGAAAAGATCAAAGTTATCTTAAAAATGCCACCTTCTAAAATTTTAACTCAGCTAAGATCTTTCTAAGGATGGTTGGCATATCTAAGACACTTTATTTCCAACCTATCAGGGAGATGCAAGCCATTCTTAGCACTTATCAAAAATGATGTCAAGTTTTAATAGAATGACCTTGGAAAATCCTTGAGGTCACCATATATAAGGTTTCCCAAGAGAATGCAGTAGCAGATGCTTTGGGAAAATTTGTCAAAGAATTGGCATGTCTGGAAAATGAGTCCATCTCAATAAGGGTCCAAAACAGACAAGTCATATCCCTTATTGATGCTAAACTCATCGAGAGACTTTCTCTTGAAGGGGAGGTTGTCGTTGCCTATAAAGACAAGGAGTTGGATTGGAGGCAATGCTCATAGACTATCTAAAACACGAAACTACCTCAAGAAAATTCACAAGCCCATCGTGAAATAGAGCTCTCCTATTGATGGCACCTTGTACCGATGATCTTTCAATCAAATGTGGTTACATTGTTTGGACAAACACGAATCCCGTAGGATTATCATTGAGTTACATTCAGGTCTATGCGGAGCGCATCAGTCTAGTCTGAAGATGATGAAGATCAAGAGGCTAAGATACTACCGACCTTCAATGATTACATACTACATGGATGTAGCTCGAATATGCCATCAGTGTCAGGCACATACGGTGTGGTCTTACATCAATCACCCAACATTCTACACCCTACATTGGCTTCATGGCCATGATTGGGGTATTGACATTGTGGTTCCAATTGATCCTCCTTCTTCCAAGGGTCATCGGTTCATTCTAGCTACCACCGACTACTTTTCTAAGTGGGCAGAAACAGTCCCACTCAGAGAGGTCACAGCTCATGAGCTTCAATTTTTCAGGAACCATATCGTATATAGGTTCAGGGTGCCTCGATAAATTATGTCTGATAATGGTACTACTTTCAAAATCATCAAGATTAATAGCTTCGCTAAAAGACATGGTATAAATTGGAGATACTCTACCATCTACCACCCCAGAGCAAATGGCTTAGTAGAAGCATTCAACAAAACTCTCATCCAAATACTAAAGAATACTATAGATTACAATAAGCGACAATGGAATGAGCAGTTAGTTGAAGCCATGTGGGCCTACCGCACCACATACAGAACTCTAACTCAATCTACCCCATTTTTCTTAGTGTATGGGTTCAAAGCTGTTCTATCTTTAGAAGTTCAAGTATCATCACTAAGGATAGCACTGGGTAGCAAGATCACTACAGAGAAGAATGCAAAGTTGCGGTTAGGAAAGCTCAAAGGTTTAGAGGAGAGTCTAGAGAATCTTGAGTTGTACAAAGCCAAAATGATTCAAGCTCACAATAAGCTAGTCCACCCTAGGTCTTTCCAAGTAAGAGAACTTGTGTTAGTCCTAAGGAGACCAATTATTGCCCTTCAAAAGATGGGATGGAAGTTTGAACCCACTTGGCTATGTCATAGAGAAGGCCTACTAAGGAAGATCATATCAGCTCATTGATTGTAAAGGGGAACACCCGATGCTTTTAATTAATGGGCTCTATTTAAAGAAATAATTACCCATAAAATATGTTTGAAAATAATTATCAACAAAAAAACAAAATCTAATTCCATTTCATCAAAATCTTCTCTTCTTTCAAAGCATTGTTTGCTTATCTCGTTAATATGCCATGACGTGTTTAGGATAGGTGTAAGAGAACCCAAGAGGTATCCTATCCCTCTTCCACAACACAAACACAATCAAACACAATCTCCTGATGCTAGTAGAATAGGTGTGAGAGAACCCAAGAGGCATCTTATTTTGATTAGCATAACTGAGTTAGGTGTAAGAGAACCCAAGGTTTTAAATGCCATCCGGCACCATTTCATCCAAATCTCCAAGTGTGTTTAGGGTAGGTGAGATAACCCAAGTGGCATCCTATTCCCTTTAACACAAGCACAAAAAAATAAATACATATCTTTTATTTTGATGTGAGAGCAGGTCCCCTATGATACTCACTCATTAGCTGCTCTAGATCGAGTTTACATACTACCTCGCTAGTATATCACTCAAGTGGTCACTTGTTTGGAAGATGTGAGTCCCCATGCTTTCTAACTTGATCATTGCAAACCAATGAGCGCCTTGTTAATTTGGTAGCTTTCACTTCCCAGCCAATATGCTACCTCGTGTTGATCATGTTTAAGAAGATGTGAGTCCCCATACTTTCTTCTTGAAATAATCATCATGTACTGACTAGGTTGAGTATATTTGAGGTTTTAAGATAAGTCCCCTAGAGGCTCCTTTCCTCTTGACTACATTTGAGTTGATATAAGTCCTCCAGTGGCATTCACTCAGTAGTCACCCTAGGTCGGATATCACTTGTCGAGCCGAAGACAAATTATCCCAGCAATCAGTTCTACAATAGGAGGATGTGAGCCCCCGAGCTTTCTTCCTAGGTTGATTATTAGAAATCGATGGGCACCTTAGGTTGGTTGATGTTTGCTATGCTGACAGCGACTCACCTGGTGGATACACCACTCTTGGCAGATGTGAGTCCCCGGGCTTTCTCCTTGAGTTAGGCACCTACATGATATTATCTTCCAAGGTTTTGGATCAAGCCCTTAGCGCCCCTCTCCCATGGGCACTCTATTTGGATCACATCCTTTGTGACCCCATTTAGACACTACTGGTTGGATAGTCCCCCCTTCCTAGTAGTCACCCTTATGGTTGGAGAATTTATTTAGCGATGCATTCTCCCTTTCAAGAAATTGAGATAGGTCTAGGTTGATATAAGCTCCTTCTCAGTTTGATTCTTTAGGGTCCATGATAAACAAACTAAATAAAAAAAGAAATTATTCACTTGTGAATTAGGAATTCAAGCCCCCAAAGAGCCCCTTTTCCAAGCATTATCTATCTAGTGTGAAAACTCTTTAGGAATTGCTACACTAAGTTGAGATAAGTCCCCAGGTCAACACTCACTCCATAGTCACCCTTAGATCGAGTTCAATCTATTTTGCCACAAATAGGTTACCCCAAAAGTTATTCCTCTTTGGAAGATGTAAGCCTATGATGCATTCTTTCTATGACAGAAATTGATAGTCTTATCGGATTTATTGCCCAAAGAAACCAATCACCTCAGTTGTCTTTTGTAGTGGAAGATGTGAGTCCCTATGCTTTCTTCCCCTGAATTGATCATTGCAAATTGAAAGGCACTCCTTTGGTTGGATAATTCTCTCCTTGGCAGGGAAGCTACTCCCTTTGGTTCAGTAAATCTGAGACATGTCTAGGCTGATATAAGCTCCTTCTCAATGAGATCATCACAAACTAATAGAATCCATCAAAACAAACAAATAAAAAAATGAAACTAATCTTGACTAATTTTAGGCTGATTTAAGTCCCCAGATGACATTCACTTAATAGTTAGCCCTAGGTCGGGTTTGATTTGTTGCCTTGCCAACCGATCACCCCAGTGATTCCATGTTTTGAAAGATGTGAGTCCTCGCACTTTCTTCCTACCTTGACCATTGCACACTGAAAGACATCCCTTTGGTTGGTTAGTCCTAGGTTCTATTCTTTGGATTGGTAAATGATATAGCCCAAGGCCTCCATGACCCCTACTTAGTGCAGTCCATCACAAATCGATGGGATCCATTAAAACAAACTAAAAAAAAAATTGAAATCAATTTTGACTATCTTTGAGCTAATCTAAGTCCCTCAATGGCATTCACTTAATAGTCAACCCTAGGTTGGGTTCAATGCATTTTCTTGCCAATGGATCACCCCAGCAACTGGTCCCTACTTTGGAGGATGTAAGTCTAGCTTTCTTCTAGTATTACACAATAATCAAAGACATCCCTTTCTTGCTAGTCCCACTATATGTTTGGTAGACTAGCCATTTGAATTGGTAAATCTGAGTTAGGTTTAAGCCTCCATGGCTCCTACTCAGTGCGATCCATTGTAAACCAATAGGGTTCATCTCAAAGTCCAAAAATTTAAAATCTAAAATAAATCCAATCTCCCTAATGGAGTTAAAACAAAAGCAACAAACTAAACAATCAAAACTAAACAACAAAATAAATCAGATCATTTTTTTCTCCCCGGTGAGACTCAAGTCAAATCAAACCTCTCATCTCCTTATGGATGACTTGAACCTATTTCCCTAATGGAAGGTTCATATACTCTATCCCTAGTGGATTCCTCTTTCACTCTCTTAGTCTTTGACGTGAGTAGAGTCACATTGCACTAAGCTCTGGATTCTTTCTACACCTTGGGTTAGGAGTAGATCATTTTTGTTAACGCTTGTGATCATTTGGTGTTGTTGATCATTCAACATTGTGCGTGTTCCTTGTCACACCACACCTATTGGGCACCCTTTGTTGATCTCATTTTTAGAATGAGCTCTCAACCCCTCCATCTTAAACATAAAACTTCTCTTAGAAACTAAGAGTTTCCTTAGTCTTAAGACACATCTAGTGATTAGGTGAACACTCAACCTAACCCTAGAGACTTAAAAGAGTTAGCCATAGGAATAGGCCATGCTTTAGGGGTGTTAGGAAAACTTGCCTACTCCATAGCTTGAACCAAATCCTCACTTCCTTCCTTCAAGTTAAATTCTAAATCAAGTCTAAATCAACTCCAAACTCCAAATCAAATCAACATAAATTATCAACTTAATTGATTTTCAAACTCAAATCAATTCCAAATGATTGAAGCTTATGATTGAATTCCAAATTCCCAAGAATCTTTCCTAAGTCACTTTGATTCTATCTTATGGACTTATCTAAATCAAATCCAAATCAAATCAAATTCAAGAAGTTTTCATAACCCATTTATATTCATTTATATTCATAAATATAAATGAAATATAAATTAAAATATCAAAATCAAATCCAAATTCAAACAAAATTCAACACAATCCTTTGAAGTCAAATTCTTGAACTTAGCCAAAAAAATTCAAATCAAGCAAAACTCTTGATTTTTCTTCATGATTCAATCAATCCTTCAATCATGAATCCAAATAAAAACATAAACTTCAATCATTAAACCAAAACTAGATTCAAAAATTAAATCCAAATTCAACCAAAATTCAACCTAAGCCTTTCAAGTCAAATTATTGAACTTAGCCAAATCAAATCGCTCTTGATTTTTTCTTCTTCATGATTTAATCAATCCTTCAATCATGAATCCAAATATAAACATAAAATTTAATCATTAAACCAAAACTAAACTCAAAAATCAAATCCAAATTCAACCCAAATTCAACCTAAGCCTTTCAAGTCAAATTCTTGAACTTAGCCAAATCAAATTCAAATCAAGCCAAACCCTTGATTCTTCTTCATGATTCAATCAATCCTTCAATCATGAATCCAAATATAAACACAAACTTCAATCATCAAACCAAAACTAAATTGAAAAATCAAACCCAAGTCAAACTCATGTTCACCCTTTGAACTTGAAATTATCAAATGAATCAAAATCCATTTGACTCCAAATCACTTGCAAATGGATTTATATTTTAATCATAAGTCCATATGTGAGTTCAATCAAACTTGATTCAAGCCTTGATCAAGTCAATTGACCCACTTAGGCTCACTTGACCCAAAGTGACCTAAAGTATCCCTTTTGAGCTAAATTCTAATTCTACACAAATTGGATTGAACTAAGCCCAACAAAGCCTCATATTGTGAGTGACAATCATCATGAGATGATCAATCACTCAAATTGGGTCAAACCAAGTCAAACTTAAGGGTTGACCAAGTCAACACTTAGCCAAAATGAAACCTAAACTAGTAAAAATACACCATATGCCAAATTGATTGAAACCATTGATCAAAACTCATTCATGATCAATGTTTGAACTTGACAAAGTCATCATTTGAGCCTAACCTAGCCCAATTGGCCACTTGACCCAAATTGACCCAACTTGACCTAAAAAGTCAAAATGGGTCAAAACTTGATCTAAGCTAAATTAATTGAAACTAATGGGTCAAGTTCATTCCAAATCACTTATTGAACTTGACCAAAGCCTCAATTGGCCAACTAGAGCCAACCTAGCCCAATTGACCATGAACCTAACTTGACCTAAAAGGTCATATTGAGCCAAAATCAAATCAAACCAAAATTGATTGGAAATAAAGATGCCATCACATTTCAAATAACCAATGAAACCTAAACCAACCCATGACCTAATCCAAATAGATTAAATGGGTCAAATTGGTCAACTTGACCCATTTGACCTAAATGAAATCAAATGAACCAAATCTAAATATAAATCAAATTGAACCAAACCAATGATGCCAAAATATTTCAAATGGTCATATGAACTTGGGTCAACATGGTCAACTTGACCCAAGTTGGCCCATTTTGACCTAAATGGGTCAACATGAGCCAAATCATATCAAATCAATTAGATTCATTGAAACTTGGCCCAACCCATTTTTCAATCATACCAAACATACTCAAATTGAAATCCAAGCTAAATGACCATTTTACCCCTAGGTCAAAGGGTAATTCTAAGCCAAATTCACTTGGAATTTGGTTAATTCCTCTTCAAAGCCACATAACACTCTCTTAGTGGACCAAGTGAACATTAGTGAGCATGGTGCACATGACCCAATGGTTGGGTCAGCCAAACCCAACCCAATGGACAAACCGACCACTCACTTAAAAATAAGCACATGGGAATCCCTCCTCCACTCAATTAAGCACATGGTAACTCCTCCACTACCTCCCTCTAGCCAAATCAAACCATGTGCAAGTTCAAATGACCTAACAAACCCATTGAAGGAGATGAATTTGATCAAAATGACAAAGCCTTGCTCGACCTTCCGATCCTTCAAGGTGGAGATATACTCCCCCTAATTTCACTTCATTCCAATACACATCACACTCAATTAAAGCTAAGGAAGCCAAAGAAAGCAATTGCAAGCTCCTCCAAGCCTCCATTTTCCATTTCTCCATTTTGGTTTCCCTTAAATCAAAATGGGGAGCTCCTTCAAATTTCCAACTCATCCAATACTCCACTAGAGCTCAATTCATCCTTCAAGCACCCTCATGGGACTCAATCGAGTTGATCCAAAGCTTCATCCAAGTTCTCAAGGCACGAGAGAGGGGAGCTAGACTAAGGTCGAACCCAATTGAAGCCCACCTTGGTCAATAGAAGGATCTACTCAACCTCAACCCCTCAAACCTTCAATAAGTCTTTGTCTCCACCAGACTAAGCTACCTCAATGGTTGGGAGTGCCGGTGATAGCCTCCGGTGAGGTACTATTCAAAACTGAGCTTAGGGTATATTTTTCTTGGTCCTTTGAAAGAAAATTTTACCTCATGAGAATTTGATCATTAGATCTTCATCCCCTTACTTCTTGATGGTGTGGGTTGAGTTTGAGCTCAATCCAAGCTCAATCGATCTCAAATATTGCCCTAAAGAGTAGACAGATGCCCTCTCCCGCAGGAAAGCTCAGTGACAAATCATGGACCGTCCATCCGTGCATTTTGGATGGATGGTGCTGATCAAACTGCATAGGATCCTCTGATTTATCCCATAAGAAATAGAAGTTTAATCCTGATAGTCCGATCTTTGATCGGATGGTCAAGGAGAAAGCGTGTAGTGCTGTCGCTGACGCGACATTGGGATGTGACAAATTAAGTGATGAATCCCATCATGCCACGTGGAAAGCGCACACCACATCAATGGTCCACGTGGCCTTGACAGGATTAGTCATATAATTAGGGATTTAATTACTAATAAACATAGCAACTTCAAAATAACATAACTAAATATAAAAAAATCAAAAAAATACAAAAAAAAAGCATTATGAAGATAATTTAGTAAGGAATAATATAAAATTATTTTCAATTGATTTTGAGCAATGATTTTTCCTTCATTAGAGTTTTAGGGAAAACTTAATCACCCTAATTAATCCCTAATTACTTCATTTCAAATTTCTCAAATGCATTTAGTGGGATGACCTCTGCCTCCCCTAATTTTCATAAGATTTATTGATGAGTTAATTAGGAAAATTAATGAATCCCACTCTCTCTTAAGCTTAATTAAATATGTGAACAGTGGTTTAATCCCTTTATTAAGTTAATTAAGCCTTGCTTAAGTGAAGAAGAGATTTGTGGAATGCATTAGGGAATTTTCTCTAGGCCATTCCCTAAACCAATTTCTTTCCTTAATCCAAACTTAATTAAAGGCTAATCCACTAATCACCTACTTAATTAACTTGATAAAATTTTCAAAACATTCCAAAACTTTACCAATTCATCTTGGGTAGGTGCTTAGGTGTTCAATAACCTAAGTAGCTTAAGAAAGTCAAAAAGCAGCCCACATGTGTGGGAAGGGTTATGAAAGTACTTAAATTAAACCCTTTAGCTTAATTAATCACTAATTGTGATTCAATTGTATTAGGTCTCTTTCTTTCCTAGGTGCATTGTTGATTTAAGTTCTTTATGTGGTTTGATGGTATACATTGGCTCATAATTATTTGATTAAATATGTTAAAGCGATGTAAGTAAGGGGTAATTAATGAACTTAATGTACACTTTAACTTAAACAAAATATAAAATCAATCTAATGATTCTAAAATTAAACTAAAATAACATACACATGTGGGAAATGGGTTAGGACCAAAAAACCTCTTCACATTTCTTAAATTCAAATCAAACTCAAAGAAAACTAAAAATCTCTCTAAAATAAATTTGATTTAATTTAAATAATTTTATTTCATAGGATTGTCTTTAGGAATTAATTAGGGTGAATGAATTTACATGCTTTCATTACTTTATTTCTTTCCTAACATGCTAAATGTGTATGTCATATGAAAATCATGCATTCATGCCTTTTAAAAATCAAATTAAAAATGAAATATTTCATTTATGTCAAATTGCATGTTTTGGCTAAAATAAAAATATGAATGGCTATTATCACTATTAAATCCAAAATTATTTTCAAAACTTATAAATCAAATATCATAACTGAAAGGTATGCTATTTATAATTATTTATAAGCTTGCATGTGAGTATAAATATAAAGATGTGCATTGTGTGACTTTCCTTCTCTTCTCTTTTAGCATAGTTTTGAATAGGATTTTGCAAAGTGTATAGTTCATTTACAAAGAACACAATACATGCTTAAATCCATCCCTATTCATTCTTATGTTATCACTTAAGAAGGCTAGTCACACTTGCATATGTAAATTGTATAAGCAATCAAACCAAAATCAAACAAACATAAAATTTTTTTGCATGATTCTCTTTCCATGCATTTCTTTTTATACATGTACATGTATTTAAGAAAAGTGGTATATTAGTCTAGACAACCCTGGGTTATGAGGCTTTAAGTAAGGTCTTGTACCTTACACCCCGGTGCTAACATGGCATACTCACTTATGTCTTTTATATTTGTAAATGTGCATATGAAAAATGGATAAAAGAATCACTCTTTTTCTACTTAACAAAATCATGCATCATGAAGCATCCAAATTTTCTTAAGTAACTCTATTAGCATTCATCATTAAGGTGTGCTAAACACTTTCATTTTCATATATAGATATGCTTAGATTCATCCATATGCATGTTACACATGTTGGGAAAGAAATGAAGTGTTGTGTGTTTTGTTATAGTATTTTACTTATTTTAATCTTAAAATGCCTTTCTTTTGAATAGGTTTGTTTAGAAAAAATCTAAACTTTGGATGAATTAAAACACATAATAAAATATTCACTAAACAACAATCAAATATGAATCTACCTCAGAAATTACTTAAGGTAGGGAGGAAAGAGAAGTTCACTTCTCTTTTCCTCTCTTTACAACATTTAGTAATTAATTGTAGGTTCATTCAAACCTAATCAAATCACAACATAGAAATCAACTAAATCACTTAAATGAAATCACCCTCTAAGTTGAACATTTTCATACTTAGAAAACTTCAACCTTAAAGCCTAGCTAATCATACCACACAAACCTTAAATGGCACACACATTAGACAAAGTCACAATTTCTAGCTTTAGGTTAGGGTGGTGCATAGTTTGATATTTGCTTTTATTTTGTGATGTATTTTTTTAATTTGGATGTTAGGGTGTATGTCAGAGACTAAATGGTAGGGTGATCATAGTTTAACCATTATCTTCTGTAGGGGATTGTGCTTCAGGGGCATTGTAATAAAAATATAACTGTTTTTGCTGTGCAGGTTCTTATACCTCTAAGCATAATCCAAAATAGGCCAGGTGGACTTGGTTACCCATGTGTGGGGTGCTAAGTCCAACTTATATATATACATGCTTGGGATTGTATGGTTTTTTTTTGTTGATCTCTGTCTTGCAGGTTATAATTAGATTTCCTTTTCCCATTTTTATGTAATTTTACAATTAGGATTTTGGAATGATTGTTATGGGGTATTAGGATGAACATTATTTAGAAGACTATGTCTTATGTACCATGTGAAGCCTTTGGAGAAACCACATTCTAACCAACCAAAAGAAGAAAAAAAAAGAAAGATGAAAGATGAAAGAAGAAAGAAGAAAGAAGAAAGAAGAAGGAAGAAATGAAGAATAAAGACCCCCATTGTGATGAATTCCTTCTTGATTGTAATTTATTTATTTATAATCTGGGTTGTATAAAGGTAGAGCTCTGCTACCAAATTTGTTTTTCGGTTTGTGTGGTGGAGCTCGACCATAAATGACCTATTTTTTGTGCTAGTTTTATAATTTGATTGATGTTTTTTTAGCTTGTGCATTAAGATGTCAACTTTTCCTAGTTTCTTCCTTGCGTTGATGTATGACCTGGATGATGATTAGGCTCTTAGAAAAATAAATTTTCTATCTAACTAATTAATTCAAACTAAAAATTTAACAACTCATAACCTCATATAAAGCCTAGGTTTTAAATTAAGATAAAAGAATTAGCAACCCCTTAGTTGGATGTTGTATTCATTTTCTCACATCATGCATAAAAATATATATTATTTCACTCTTAACTTGGAGGGCTTCCACCTTTGCCAAAAAACTTGGCTTGACCTTTGAGAACCATGGTGAAAACACGCCACCTTATCTTGCTGATTTTGGCCCATAATCTAATTTCTCAAGCATTAAGCATATGAATGCTAAAGCCTGTGTCAAATTGATTGTCCATAAATAAAAATAAAATGTGACTAAATTTGCATTAAATTTAAGTCATTAAAGCATGCCCTACTTGATCTAATCTCTTAGGCAGTGTGTTTAAGGACTTAGTTTCTTTCTAAATAAATAATAGCTTAGCTATCTTGCAAAAGCATATGACTTGCCTACTTGTATTTAAAATCATAGAAGGAGTTAGTTGGCAGCCACCCCTAAACGATTGTAAGTCCAATAATCAAGTGGTTTATTCTCTCTTGTGAAGATAAACCAAATACCCATTTTCACCTTAGATTTAGGTCGTGCTTTTGGCCCTCACCAAAGCTCCCTAGATTTAGGTTCAGAGGTTGCTACTTCTCCTTGCGGGCTATGAGCATAAATCCTTACCACTTAGGCATTTCCATGATCTTGTATCATGGAATTGTAAGCCCTAGATTTTTAATAAAAGTTCAACTCAAATTAATCAATTCAATTTCAGTAATGTAAAGCCCAACCATAAGATAGTTTGGGGTGCTTACTAAGCTTCCTAGTATCCTAAGCATCCCCTACTTATCTTCATTTGGCTTCGATAAGAACTCTCTCCTCTTGATCGATCCCACTTGACTTTTTTCAAAATAAACTTATTGATTAATAGTCTTACCTTCAAAATATTTTGAGATAATGAGCATTTACCTTAATCAAGAGTATTCCTATGGAATTTTATTCCTTATGATGTAATTAACTATGGGGGCTTGTCCTTATAGGGAACTTAACAAACTTGGTTAAAAATAAACCCTACTTTACTTTTTCATATAAAGTAGGGGAAGAATCTCTGGTACATTCTGAAGACCCATAGTCCTTAAGAGTCCTTATTAAGGTAATTAGGTTCATTGTAGGGTGGTGAATTCTATCTTTGAGATAGTATACCTTTCCTCAATGAAAATAAGAACATCTGATGCGTGGTGTCTCAAAGAGGTGTTATATTTTTATTTTCATTTATCTTCTTTCCAAAAGGGGATAGATGAAGGCATGAATATTTTTCACCACAATAATAAATGAATCAAATCAAATAAAAGTCTAATCATAAATAATCAAACTTAATTGAAATAACATTAACAGTTAATTCACTTAATAACAATGATGGTAATAACAATAATCCTTTAATCAAATCAAACTTAAAAAACACTTCTAAATCAAATCACCACACACGAAATTAAGTCATTCATAAAATAAATCTTTGATTAATCAATTCAAAATTTAATTATTTTTAATCAAATCAAATTAATCAAACATCTAATTAATGCAAACTTAATGAATTAATCCATAATCTGAATGAATCAAATTAATTAAAATAAATTACGTTAAAGCTAACTTTTAAATTAAGCTTAAATCAAACCCCTATTTAACTTTAATAATTAATCACACCCCTCAAGTAAACTAATTAAGTTAATTAATTTAATCATATTAAACCTAAGCTTAATCAAACATAAATGCAATTAAATACCAATCTAATCCTAAATCAAACATAAATTATTAAGTCATTAACAATAAATATAAATCCAAATAAAAAAAATTAAATAAATCTTTATTTAATTTAATAATCATCTTAAACACACTTCTTAATTAAACTAACTACCCTTAAGCTAATCCAATTGAATAAACACCTAATTAATGCAGACTTAATGAATTAATCCATCATCTTAATGAACCAAATTAACTTTTTAAATCAAATTCAACATTTAATTAATCTACTAATTAATTTGATCACACATCTTAAATATGTTAATTATGTAATCAAATTAGTCATATTAGACTTAAACTTAATCAAATATAAAGTGCAATTAAATGGCAATCAAATCCTAAATTAAACCTAAATCATTAAGTCATTAATTACATCATCAAACTTAAACAAATATGAAACCAAATTAAAAAGTAAACAAATCCTTATTTAATTTAATAATAAACCTAAACACACTTCTTAATTAAACTAATAATCACATTGAACCTAAGCAAAACCATAGATCAATAAAGCTAATCAAATCAAATTAAATCAAATAAAGAAAGACTCTCATCAATTTAATATGCAATCAAATTAAATCTCATTCAACCTACTTAAATAAGATAAACTAATTAACTATCTATTGTATGAAATCAAAATACAAACCAAACTTTGATAAACATGACAAATGGATGAGATTAAAAATAAAATTCTAATTACAAGAATCAAACTCAATTAAAATCAAAATAAAATCTCAATTAATCTAATTTAATATAACTACAAATAAATGAACCATGATTAAATCAAATAAACATAAAATTAAATCACATAACTATAATCAAATAAAAGAATTAGATATTAATTTAAGAGAATATTGAATTATCAAGATTTAATTAAACCAAAACATATAATCTAAAATTAATCAATCAAAAATACACGGATGTAAACAAACTTAAACTTCATTAGAGATTAAGGATATTGAGCTATCAAGATTTAATTAAATCAACACATTTAATCAAAAATTAATCAGTAAAAAAATACATGGATTTAAACAAACTTAAACCTCATTAGATATTAAGGATATTAAATTATCAAGATTTACTTTTATCAACACATTTAATCTAAAATTAATCAATCAAATACATGAAGATTAAACCATCTCAAATTCTAAAATCTAAATCAAATCAAATTTACACAAATTCAAATGGGCTAATTAAGATACTTAAGGACCTTAGTTAGACTCTTTAGAAGTTAGGATGTAGAATAGGGTGAGTTCTGTCTACAAATGGAATTCATTCTACTCTTTATTCTTGAAAACCTAAACATCATTTTAACCAAATAAAAGTAAAATAAAAATGAAAAATAAATCATAAAATCATTTAAATTGAAATCGCCCAATGATAAAATTTAAAAAAATTCAAACTCTAAATTGAAACTTAAGCTAAAGAAGCCTGGTAAAGTCTTGTCACACAAGCCTTAAGCACACACATTAGAATACTAAGTCACCACTTCTAGTGCTAAGTAAGAGCATTGTATGTATGATGTTGTATTTTGTTTTGTGATGTAATATTTTAGATTGGATGTTAGGTTGTATGTTTTGTAGACTGAATGTTTGGCCGTCATTAGCCTAATCATATTTCCTGCAGGGGGTTGTGCTTAAGGGGCTGTTGTAATAAAAATATAAATGCTTTTGCTGTGTAGGTTGCTTGGTTACCCATGTGTGGGGTGCTAAGTTCAAATTATTTATATAATTGCTTAGGTTGTATGGTGTGTTTAGCTAACATTTATTTTGTAGGTGTAGCTAGATTTACTTTTCTTATTTTTAATATAATTTTGCATTAAAAATTAGGATTAGTGTTATGGAGGATTAGGATGAGCGAAGGCTTAGTCCTGGGTGCCGTGATGCCTTTGGAGCAAATCAAATCAAAAGGAAAAGAAGGAAAAAATGAAGAAAAGAAGACCCCCATAGCATGTATTATTTTTAAATCCGAGTTGTATAAGGGTGGAGTTTGGCTACCAATTTTTTTTTCTTTTTGAGGTGTATGACGGAAGTTGACCACATAGGCCTCTTATTCTTTTATGATAGTCTATAAAATTGTTTGATGTTGTGTTTAGATTGACTAGAATTACATATTTCTTTTCTAGTCATGTTTGATGTTTGAATGTGATGTAGGCTCTTAGGATGAAATTAATTTTTTTACCCCAATTAATAACTCATAATTAAGATTTTAAAATAATTCATAACCTCACATAAAAGCTTAGGAATTAAATCAAGATAACAAAATATTTAGCAACCCCTTAGCTGGATGATTGTATGTATAACATCATGCATGTCATATTCTTCCACTCTTGTTAAGAGGGGGCTTCCATCTATGCTAGAGAATAAAGGCTTAACCTGTGAGAGCCTTTGATGGAAGAACACCCCTTTCTCTCTTGATTTAGCCCATAATCAAGTTCTTATGCATTTAGGCATACAAAATCTCATAGCCTCTGTCAAAATAAAGAGTATAAAAGAATCAAATAAATTTGATAAATTTTGCATTAGATCAGGCCATGAATTCATACCACTCATGCTCTAGTCTCATAGGGAGTGAGTTTAAGGACTTAGTCTCTTTGTAAATAAATAACATCTTAGCAATCTTGCAAAAGCATATGACTTGCTTACATGGATTTAAGGCGTAGGATGAGTTAGCTGGCTACCACTCCAGGCAATAATAAGTCCAGCAGTTGGGTAGTTTACTCTCTCTTGTGGAGGTAAACTATATACCCACTTCGCCTTAGATTTAGGTCACACTTTGGCCCTCGCCAAAACCCCATAGATTTAGGATCTGAGGTTACTATTTCCCATTGGGCCTACAAGCATAAATCTTCACCTCTTAGGCATTTCCAGAATCTTATGTTGTGGGATTATAAGTCCTAGTATTTTAATAAAATGTCAACTCAAATATAACTTTCTTTAATTTTAAAAATATAAAGCCCAATCATAGGATAGATTGAAATGCTCACTAGGTTTCCTAGTATCTTGAGCATTCCCTACCCATCTCTCTTTACTTCCAATAATAAGTCTTCTCTTTGATCTATCTCATTTGATTTTCTAAAGCAGCCAATCCTTTGATAGTATTAACTTTGAAATCTTTGGAGACCCTAATTGTCTACTTTAATCGAGAGTATTCTTAAGGAATTCCCATTCCTTATGATGTAATTAACTATGGGACCTTGCCTCCATATGAAACTTAACGAACTCAGCTTAAAATAATCCCTACTTTACTTTTTCATGTAAAGTAGGGGAAAGATCTCTGGTATATTTGAAGATCCATCATACCTTACAAGTCCTTATTAGGTGATTAGGTCCATTATATGTTAGTGATTTCTATCTTTCAAGATAGTACATCATTCCTTAATGTCATACTCAATCACTTAAATAAGTACCCACTAGGATCTGTGTGGTGTCTCACATCTCAAAAAATAAACACCACACACGGTATATGCCATCATCAAGAGGCCTAGCATAGCCTGGAATCAAAGCTGCCAGAGCTTAAACTTGGAAAACTTCAAGTTATGTTCAGGTGCAACCTCTACAAGGTATCCATCCATGAGTTTTGCCACCATGCTCATAGGGTTCAATGAAGGAACATTCTCCATCAACTGAGTTTCATCAACTATGGCAGGAGAGCCTGTGATTGTTGTTGGGTTTATCAACATGAAATGATCGAGCATTCTTTGAACACAGTCTATCATAAAGGGTTTCAACTGAGTAACCCAAGTTTGGTATTAGAAGATCCTTAAGGGAAGCTTCTTTTAACTGTGCTCCAATTCTTTTCTCCAAATTCTCCTTACAAGCAGGTTCTACATGCAAGATGATTGCAGTTTGAAGTATCCAAAGAAGAAATGTTATGGTTATTATTCCCTTCTCTGTGGGAAGCAATCCAACTATCTCCTCCAAGCACTTTCAGGAAATGGTAATACAGGTGGAACAGGATGAGCATGGCTAGCGCAATCATGAAAGCTGGAATTTCTGCTCAATCCTCGAAAAATACTTCTTTGAATAAAATAAGAGAGACCCACCAATCTGATTCAACTACCTTTGGCTGCTCATGGATATGCCATTCCATATAATGTTTCCATTTGAGCTCTTCATGGAAGATCGAGCCGACATTGGCCAACCAAATAGATTTGGATCAACACAAGCCTTCATTGTCAATTAATTGATGCATCAAGTTACAATATGTAATTCTTCGACGAATGGAAGGAGATCCTCACAGGTTTCAATAACTTTCATTTAGTCCTTCAAATTCCCAAAAAAAATTCATTCAAAAGTTTTTGGTCTGGAAATAAGATTTCCTCTAAAGTATTCTTCCCACGGAGGTGTTGACATCATAAAAGTGGCAATCGTGAGGAGGATGGGAAGGAGACTTGTCACCGCGAGGACAGAAGAAGAGTTAGAATTTTCCAACTAGGAAGCAGGGATGCAAGATGTGTTCATTTGAGAGGGGGAAGAGTGGGTGAATGAATGAAGGGGTTTTGATTTCTAACCAAATGAATGAGGGAGAATGGGGAGATTCAGAGGGAACGATTTGGGGAAGTTGTGCTTATAGTTTGGAATCAAGAGGGAACGGTTGCAAGCACAAGAGGCAGGATTAGTTTTGGGAGGAACGAATGAACATCGAACAAAAAGGGTTTTCATGCATGTTTCTGTGAGGGATCGAGCCAGTTTGGGTTATTAGAATAAATTGGCTCTCTTTTTACTAATTTTCTTAGTATTTAATCAGTCTTGATATAAATTTTACATTGACATCATTATATATATATATATATATATATATATATATATATCGATATTTCAAATACAATGAAACAGTTTGTTTTGCAATTGGAGGCCGTTTGGTTCAAGTCGACGTCAAATTGGTTCAATTTTAGCTCAAAATACATGTTATCATTTCTGACCACTCAATTTTTCCACAGACTTATCCGAATTGAGTGCGAATAGTCTTACTTAATAGATTTCAACATTTTGAAATTAACAACACAATCAATTTCATAAGGAAACTCATTTGATTTAAGTCAGTGCCTCTTGATCTTGATATGCATGTAGGCGCATTGATGACTCGATCGCTTGATCATTAGGTTGTGCAATATTTATATTTTGACTAGTTTTGACATTTTGAATGCAATGAAAAAGTTTGTTTATTGATTGGAGGTCATTTGGACTTATTGTAGTGACATTTAATGTATTTCAGCCTCAATTTATGTGCTATCACTTTCGATCATTCAACATTTGCACAGACTCATTTGAATTGAGTGTGGATAGTCTTATTTAGAAGTTTTTAAAGTTTCAAAGCTAATAACACAATCAATTTTATGGACAGAGATCATTTGGATATCTTCGTAGCTTCTAGACTCTGATATGCGTGTCGTATATTGTAACTCGCTCGCTTGCTCGATTGGTTATTAAATTGTTCAATATTTATATTCTGACCAATTTTGATATTCTGAATATGATGGCAAAGTTCATTCATTAATTGGAGGTCATTTCAACTATTTTTGGTGATGTCCACTACATTTTGAACCTCAATTTGCTATTGCATCCAAAGTCCATCAAATTTGACTTGTGGACTTGACATTGACTTATGAAACATATATTGAGGCCAACAAATTATAAAAGAATAACCAAAATTATGTTGAATAAATGTTATGGGGGGTCTTCATTCTTCATGCTTCATGTCTTCATTTTCATATCTCTATTTGATTTAGTTTACTCCACTTCAAAGGCATCACATGGCCCCCAAGATAAAGCCTTCTAGCTAATATTCATCCTTATGCCCCATAACACTAATCCTAATTTCTAATGCAAAATTACATTAAAAATAGAAAAAGTAAATCTAACTACACCTGCAAGACAAGTGTTAGCTAAGCACACATACAACCCAAGCAGTGATATTTATAATTTAGACTTAGCACTCACATGGGTAACCAAGCCTACCAGTCCTAACTTGAATTATGCTTAGGGGCTTAAGCAACCTGCAAGCAAAATATTTATATTTATTTTTATAGTAGCCCCTTAAGCACAATTCCTTACAAAAAAAATATGATTAGGCTAATCATCTTAACATCCAGTCTATGAAGCATACACCCTAACATCCAATCAAAAATAAAATATCACAAAATAAAAAATATATATCACACCATGCACCATCCTAACATAAAGCTAGATGTGGTGACTTAATTCTAATGTGTGTGTTAAGGCTTGTGTGGTATGTTCTAACTAGGAATTAATGCTATGATTTTTCTAAATGTGAAAGGATGTTTAGTCATAAGAGGTTGATTTCATTTTAAGTGGTTTAATTGATTTGAAAAATTTTACTTAAGTGTTTTCTTTTATTTCATATGGCTTATACTTAGCAACTAAGTGTTATAAAGAGGGGAAAAGAGGATTGTCCTTTTTCATCCCTACCTTAAGCCACTTCTAAAGTATATTAATTTGATTTAGTTCTCTTTAGTGAATGGCTTATTACAAATTTTAAATTAATCCTAAGTTTAGGTTTGCTTTAAATGATTTCATTTAATATGAAAGGCATCTTAAGATTAATTTGATTGAATTACTATCACATAGAATATGTTCAATCATTCCTTTCCATCACATGTAACATGCATATGATATTAAATCCTAAGTATATCTATACATGCAATATATTTCTTTTAACACACTTTAAATGAAGGATGCATATGTGTATTTTGTAGAAAATGAGATTTTCACTCATTAACTAAATACACATTCAAATGTATAAAAGTTTTAACCAAGTACTTTATCATTGTTAACTAGGAGAGTGAGGTAATGACCTCCTTGGGGCTACTTAAAGCATCATATCCCTAGAATGTTTAAACTAGATATACCTACTATTCTTGAATACACATGAATGTACAAATGACTACAATAATAGAAAATCATGCAAAAGTTGTATTTCTTTCATTTGAATTATTTATACATGTGAGATAAAGTTGAAAAGGAGATTTTCATTCATTAGAAAAATGCACATACAAGTGTATAAAAGTTTTAAGCAAGTACTTCACCATTGTTAAACCAAGGGAGTGAGGTAAAGACCTCCTTAAGCTACTTAAAGCTTTACGTCCCGAAATATCTAGACTAGATATACCCACTATTCTTGAATACACATGAATGTATAAATGAGGACAAGAATAAAAAATCATACAAAAGTTGTATTTCTTTCAAATGAATTATTTATACATGTGAGATAAAGTTGAAAAGGAGATTT
The DNA here is from genome assembly GCA_021442155.1 of Cymbidium sinense. Taxonomy (NCBI): domain Eukaryota; kingdom Viridiplantae; phylum Streptophyta; class Magnoliopsida; order Asparagales; family Orchidaceae; genus Cymbidium; species Cymbidium sinense. The sequence goes on from CM038219.1 coordinate 5,876,716, forward strand.
TCATTTATTAGCTAAATGCACATACAAGTGTATAAAAGTTTTAAGTGGATACTTCGACATTGTTAAACCAGGGGAGTGAGGTAAAGTCCTCCTTAGAACTACTTAAAGCCTCACATTGTCCAGACTAGATATACCCACTATGCTTGAATACACATGAGTGCACAAATGACTACAAGAATAGAAATTCATGCAAAAGTTGTATTTCTTTTAATTGAATTATTTATACATGTGAGTTAAAGTTGAAAAAGGAGATTGTCATTCATTAGCTAAATGCATAGATAAGTGTATAAAATTTTTAAGCGGATACTTTGCCATTGTTAAATTAGGGGGTGAGGTAAAGTCCTCCTTGCGGCTACTTAAAGCCTCACATCCCTAGAATTTCCATACTAGATATACTCACTATGCTTGAATACACATGAGTGTATAAATGACTATAAGAATGAAAAATCATGCAAAAGTTGTATTTCTTTTAATTGAATAATTTTGTATGTGAGCTAAAGTTCTATCTAAATTCTAACATAGAAATACATAGGAATGAATTCAAACAAATGTTATGTCCTTTTCAAATGGGCTATACACTTGTTAACATTCAAACCTTATGTAAATCCATATAGACTAAAGAAAGTGAACTCTATATCACATGTTTTAAGCCATAGACACATGCAAGCTTATAGACATTTATAACTATTATCACTCCAAAAATTATAGTTGACTTATAAACTTTTGAAAATAACTTTGATTTAATAGTGATAATAGCCACACATATTATAAATTTAATTCAACACATGCAAGCTTAACATTAGGAAAATTCATTTAAATTTAAATATTTTGAAAACATTAATGCATAAAATCACATGAAACACATCATTTAATATGACTGGAAAGGACTAATAAGACAAAAACACATGTTTCATTCAATCAAACTAATTATTAAGGACAATCATCTCAAATAGTAGCATTTAAAGAAAGCCAAGGCTGTTTAATCATTATTTTAAGTTTATATTTTGATTTGATTTAAAGGAATGAGGGAAAGTTTGCTGATCCTAACCCATTCCCATGCTTGTAATTGATTTATTTTAATGAAATATAATTAAGTTGATTTTATGAATTAATTAAATTGTAATATGTATTAAATTTATTAATTAACCCTTGCCTATGTTACTTTAAAGTAATTAATTAAATGAGAATGAGCCAACATGATATGCATGGAAAATAACTTGTAATGATCCTAAGAAATGAAGGGATCTAATGCAATTAGCTCATAATTAATAATTAATTAGGTTAAGGAACTTAATTAAGTACTTTTATGATTTTTCTCCCACACATGGGTACCATAATTTCCTTAAATGTCTTTAGGTTATTGAACACCTAATGATCTACCCATGAATTAATTAATTAGGTTCTTGTGTGTTTTAGATTTTAATTAGATTAATGAAATCATTAATCACTTAATTAATTTTAAACTTAATCGCCACATGGGTTAACTATCCTCTAAATGAAGTGGACTTAGGGAAAAGATTAGGAAAAAGTCCCAATTTAATCTCTAAGTCTCCTCACTATTAAATAATGACAAATGAGCCCAATTAATTAATTAATTTACTATTCATTCAATTAATTAAACCTTAGTCAAGTTAAGAGAGTAATTAAAGCCTAATTAGATAATTCTCCTAATTAATTAACCAATAAATCACCAAAATATTAGAGGAGGTAGAGGTCATCTCCCTAAGCAATCTCAAAAAATTTGGGTTAATTAATTAATTAATTAGGGAGTAAATAAGATAATTAATTTTTTAATTAAACCATAATTAAGCTCTAATTACTATTCAAAATAAATTTAAAATATTTTAACAAATTCCTCTCTCAAATACCTTCAAAATAAATATTTACTTGTATTTTTATGATTTTTCTATGATTTATTATGATTTTCGAAAGTTTTAGCTCATTTAAATGATTTTTCATGATTTTTATAAAGTCTATTAGTTTATTTTTACAAAAATAGACTATTTGAGCTTCAGAATGTAACATCTCCCAATCCTGAAATCTTTTTAACTTGACATTTTTATGTTAGGTATATTTTAACTTCAATTTCAATCCTTGAAAATTTCAATTGAATATGATGTGTATTTTTGGTTTAATTAATAAAATTTGATTTTTACTAAAACTTAAAGTAAGCTTAGAATATTTAGTAAAAAATTAGGATTTTAGATTTTTTGGATTCCTTCAAAAAGGTGAATCCAACAAGTCCTTATTAATTTTTACTCTAGTGTTTTTTTCTATGAATTTTTGAAGTTCCACATGATTTAATTAATTTTTAAAATAAAAAATGACCAAATTTCCTACTTAACCTAGTCGGCACCTCTCGACATTGGCATGGCAACGCGTGATTGGCCACACGGTGCTGATGCAAATTTTGAGTGAAAAAATCACGCACGCATTGTTCGATTGGACGGTCTGATCGTAGATTGACGGTCCAGATCGAATCCACGATCTAAAGGCCAAAAATGTGCAGATCTAGCGTGAAATCACAGTCATCCATTTCCTAGCCACGAGATCGGATGACTGCTGCTTTCCAGCTAGTGAAAGAGATCGATGAATAGTAAATCAAGAGGGGAAAATGGAATTTTCATGAAATCAAATGAAATTTCATCCAAATGGGCTCAAATTCGCATTGATTCTCAATGAAAAACCACCATTTTTGTATTATGATTGTATGAAATGAAAGATGCAAGGGTATCTTAGGGATTTTCCTAGATCAAGCAAAAATTATCACAAATAAAGGAACCTATAGTTAAAGGATTTGAGAATTATCTCACCGGGATGATTTCTAGCAGTAATGTTGATCCGAGCATGCTCTTGGATGGACCTAGGCTCTTTCCTTCACTTGGAATGTCGTATCCACCAATATGTACCACTTCCTCATTGAAATCTGCTTGATTTTGGTGGCTTTCAGTCCAAATGAAGTGGGGAATGAATGTTGATTGCTTAGATAGCTCTTGGAGATTGAAATGATGGTAGGAGAATGATTTTGGAAGCCTTTATTCCCTTGTGCACAAAGGTGGTCAAAAATCACCTTTCATAATGATTTTTGACCCCTAGTGGGTGTCCTATGGCTTGGGGTGGTTAGGAATTGTAGGGAATCATCCTAGGTTGCTTAATTTGGTTGGCCAAGAGGGATTAGTGGGTGTCATAGCAAGGGGAAGTAGAGGTCCTTGATGCCAAGTTTTCCAATGGGGGAGGTGAAGTGAATTCACCTCCCCATGAGTCATGGATAATCCAACCACCTCTTGGGTCAGGTTGGTCAGTGTTCTTGGAGCCTAGGTGGACCAATGGATATGTGCCAAGTGGCCAAGGAAGAGAAATGACCATTTACATGGGTGTTTTGTCTTATGTGACACCCTTGGCCTAAGGGTAGAATTTCCATTTAGTATTGGATTTGATTTAAGCAGATTTGAAATGAGTTAGAAGTGAGTTGCCAAATTTCATGTCATTTGGAGTTCATTTGGTTCAATTTGACTCAATCTAACCCATTTGGGTCAAATTGGGTCAAAATAGGTTAGGTTAACAAGTGGTCAAATTGGGCCAAACCAAGGGTTGGGTCAGGTTTATATGACCATTTGGGATGTGTTGGTGTCATTGGTTTGGTTTAATTTGATTTATATTTGATTTTGGTTCATTTGAATTCATTTGGGTCAAATGGGTCAATTGACCAATTTGACCTAATTGACCAAATTGGCTTAAGTCATGACTTGGCTTGGGTTTGGGTGATCATTTGGAATGTGTTGTGAGCTTTAGTTGAATTCAATTTACATTTGAGAGTGTTTTAGGTTGGTTTGACCCTTTAGGTCAAGTTGGGTTCAATAGGTCATTTGGGTCTAGTGAGTCAATTGGGCTAGGTTTAGCTCAATTAAAGGCCAAGTCATGTTCAAGTGTTGATTTTGGGTTGGAAGAATCATTGGTTTCAAGAGATTTGGCTTAGGTTGTAATTTGGCTAGTTTAGGTTCATATGGGTTAAAGGGTTAACTTGATAAAATGGCTAGGTTGACTTGGTGTGACCCAATTTATATCAATTGGTCATCCTAAGGTGATCAACAATCATGTCATGAAGTTTGAATTTGCTTAATTCACCTTGATTTGGATTGAATTGAATTTTGGTTCAAATAGGTCAAATTGGCTACTTTGGGTCAAGTGAGCTAATTTGGTTTAGTCGACTTGACTTTGGGTTGAATTTGATTTACTTGAGTTTATATATGTATTTGAGATTGACATATAAATCCAATTGCAATTGGTTTGGATTCAAATGAGTTTTGGTTCATTTGAATACTTCAAGTTAAATGGGCTAAGTTAGGTTTAACTTGGGTTGATTTTGGTTTGGCTTGATTATTGTAGATTTTATTTATATTTTGATAGATGATTGAATGAATGATTATTTCAAGAGAAATCTATTAGTTTTGACTTGATTTGGATGGGTTTTGGTTAAGTCCAAGAAATTGGCTTAAAGGGCATAAATTGAGTTTTGATTTGGCTTTAGCTATTTGAATTTATATTTCATTTATATTTGGGAATATAAATGAAGATATAAATGGCTTATGAGAAAATCACTTGAGTTTGGAGTGATTTAGAAGCAAATTTTACCAAGCTCATAGAGGTAGGTCAAAGGGCTTAGAAGGAAATCGATTTAGTTTGATTTGGTATTAATTAGTAGAATATGAGTCTCATTTATATTTGTGAATATAAATGAATACATAATTGATTTATAAAGAAATCAATTAATTTTGAGTTGATTTGGGTTGAGATTTGGTTAGGCTCATGTAGGTAGGTCCACATGGCTTAAGAAGAGCCTTGGTTGGATTTGGAATTAGTTTGATTTAGTTTTGATCATGGGGGTTTATATTTCATTTATATTTATGAATATAAATAAAGGAATGGTTGATTCATGTAGAGATCAATTGATTTTGATTTAGTTTAAAGGGGATTTTGTCTAAGCTTAAGAGAGTGGATCATAAGGCTTAAGAAGGATTTTGGAGTTGGATTTGATTTTGGGTTCCAATCATTTGAAATTGAGTTTGGACTTGATTTTAATAAATGATCAAGGAATTGAATTGATCTTGGAGAATTTGGCTAAGGCTAAGGCCATGGAATTCATTCATAAAGCTTATGGAAGAGTTTTGAGCTTGGATTCATTATGGATTTCAATCATTTGGTTTCAAATTTGTATTTGGATTTGGTATTTGAATTAAATTTGAGGTTTGGTTTGAGAAGGTAAACATAGGTTGGGTTTAGGCCATAGGATAGGCAAGTCTCCCTAAATCTCTAAAGCATGACCTACCCCTATGGCTAACCCTTCTAAGTCTCTAGGCTTAGGTTAAGTGTTCACCTAATCTCTAGAAGTGTCTTTTGACTAAAGAAACATTATGTCTAGAAGGTTCCTAGGTCTAAGAAGAGGAGGTTGAGAACTCACTCCAAAAGTGAGGTAAACAAAAAGATGCTCAATAGGTGTGGTGTAATTGATAAGGCACGACGTGCATATTAGCGTTGACCGAGATGATCAATAATGTCCAAAGGATTACAAGAGCTAACGAAAATGATCTATACCTAAACACAAAAGGTAGATAGAATCACGATCTTAGTGCAATGCCACTTAACTTATGCCAAGAGCATAAGAGAAAGAAATCCACTGGGGATTGTACATGAACCTTTCACTAGGGAAGTAGATTCAAACTATCTGTTAGGGATATGGATTTGACTTTGATTGTGAATATGATTTGTAGAAAGAAGATCCACTGGGGATAAGAATCTATAATTCATCGGGGATCAAAATCAAATTTTAATTTTAATTTTATTTTAATTGATGGGGTGGCATATCCGCTAGGGATATGGACACGAATTTGCTAGGGATTAGGTATGTGAACCTTACACTAGGGAAGCTGGTTCGGGTTATCCATTGGGGATAAAATTTGATTTCAAATATACTTTATTTGGGGGTGTATCCATTGGGAATAAAAGTTTGATTAGATTTCTTTGATTTAAACTCCACTGAGGAGAATGGTTATGGATTGAGGGCATATCTGCTAGGGATGTACACTTAGTTAAATTTGTTTGATTTAGATCTAGGCTCCACTAGGGAGGCTGATTTGATTTGCCTCGATGGGGAGAAGTTTGGTTTACTTGATATGTTTGATTTGACTCCACTAAGGAGGTTGGTTTTGAATTTAATTTGTTATGGACCCTGTCGATGTGCGATGGGCCACACTAAGAAGAAGCCATGGAGGCCTTGGGATGTCTTAGATTTACAAGTCCAAAGGGGTAGTCCACCTGCCATGGGGTAGGCTATCCAAAGGGTTTTCGTGTAATGACTATGCTAGGGGAAGAAAGTGACTTTATATCTTCCAAAGCAAGGAAAAGCTATTTGGGTAATCTGTTGGATACGCAACAAATCGAGCTCGACCTAAGGTGACTAATGAGAGAGTGCCACTGGGGATCTTATCTCACTCAAGAGTAGTCAAAATTAATTTCATTTTAATTTGATTTAACTTTATTTAATTTGATTTAATTTGGTGTGTTTTTTGTGGACCCTGTTAGTGTGCGATGGACCAACTGAGAAGGAGCCACGGGGGCCTTGACCAGTCTCAAATTTACAAATCCAAAGGGGTAGTATACCAGACACAAGGCAGGGCTATTCAGCCTAAGGGTTATCTTTCAGTGTATAATGGATGGGCTAAGGAGAAAGCGTAGCAAACTTACATCTTTGAAAGCGGGGAACAACAGTTGGGGTGACCTGTTGATGGCACAACAAATCAAACCTAACCTAAGACAACTGAGTGAATGCCGTTGGGGACTTATGTCAATTTTAGAGTAGTCAGGATTAATTTCATTTTAATTTGACGGACCCTGTCGGTGTGCGATGGATCGCACTGAGAAAGGCCTATGTCGGCCTTAACCCATCTCAGATTTTCCAATCCAAAAGGGTAGTTTACTAGCCGAAGGGAGACTATCTAACCTAAGGGGCACCATTCAGTGTGAAACAACTGTACTAGAAAGAAAGCATAGCAAATTAACATCTTCTTAAGTAGGGACCAGCAGCTGGTGTGGCCCGTTGATGTACAATAGATCAAACTCGAGCTAGGGCTCACCGTTGGTGTGCAACAGTCATGCTGAAAAAAATGCATAGCAGACTTACATCTTCCAAATCAAGATCACCGGGTAACCTATTGGTGGCATAACAAGTTGAGCGACCTAAGGGTGACTACCGAGAGAGTGCCATTAGGGATTTATCTCAACTCAAGAGTAGTCAGGCGATTCTTATAGGGAGTTTTGTTGGCACTACCCTAAAGATGAGATGCCTACTTGGGAAAGGTACTGTTGGGAGCATTAATTCCTATTCCATAAGTGAATATATGTTTTTTTTTTGTTTTATATTTTCATGGACCCAATTGGTGTGTGAGGGACTACACTAAAAGGGGCTATGTCGGCCTTGACCTATCTCAAATTTGTTGGACCAAGGAAGAATCTGCGCATCCATGGAACATAATCTCCAACCACAAGGGTGGTTACTAGGAAAGGGGATTGCCCAATCCAAAAGTAACCTAGGTAGTGTCTAGATGAGGTTGCAAAGGAAGTGATCCAAATAGAGTGCCCATAGGGGAGGTGCCACTAGGGTGTTATCCTGGACCCTATAAATAAGAAAGCCTATGGGTACTCAATGGCCAACTTAAGGAGAAGGCATATTTTATATCTACAAGAGTGATATCCAGGGTGTTGAAAATAGTGAACATCAACCAACCTAAGGTGTCATCAATGCATGATCCTAAAAGAAAGTGTGTAGACTTACATCTCTCTAAAGTGGAAAGATAGGTCATAGGCTCGACGAGCATGACAGGGTTTCCATCGCAAACGAGTGTACTTAGAAAGAAAGCATGGTAGACTTACATCTTCCAAAGTAGGGACCAACTGCTGGGGTGACCCATTGACGTCGAAATAGATCAAACCCGACCAAAGGGCAACTACTAAGTAGGGAGTCACAAAGAAGGACTGGACCCAGACTTGAAGTAGTCAAGAGGAAAGAAACTGTTGGGGGACTTACGTTAATCCTCTACTCAACCAAGTCAGTTCATGATAGCTAGTTCAAGAAGAAGGCATAGCAGACTTACATCCTCTTAAATGAAGCCATGATAGTAGCTTACTGACCACGCAGTATGACCTACCATGCTGATAAGGCACTCGTCAATGTGCAATGGCCAAGTAAGGGAAGAAAGCATAGCAGACTTACATCTTCCAAAATAAGAAGACCATTGGGGTGATGCACTGGGTAACAAGTCAAAGTGACCTAGAGCAGTTAATGAGTGAGTGCCACAAGGGGCGTTATCCCACATCAAAGTAGCCCAAGACAAAAGATGTGTATTTATTTGTGTCTTTATGTTATGTTGATGAAGGATAGGATGCTTGGGTTCTCTTGCACCTACCCTAAACAGGTCGCAATGGATTCACAAATAAGCAAAGAATGCTTAAAATGAAGAGAAGATTTGATGAATGGAAAGATAGAATTTTTATTGAGAATAATTATTTTCAAACATAGTTTTCAAGGATAATATTTCTTTAAATAAAGCCCGTTGATTGGAAGCATCAAACGCTCTCTTGTATGGTTAATAAGCTAATAAGATGCTCTTGGTAGGCCTTCCTAAGTGAGTTCAAACTTTCATCCCATCTTGCGACTGGCAATAATTAGTCTCCATAGAACTAAAATAAGCTCTCATACTTGAAAAGCTTTAGAGCAGACTAGCTTGTTATGAGCTTGAATCATTTTGGCTTTATACAACTCGAGATTCTGGCATGCCTGTAAGTGTCTCTCCTCCAAACCTTCAAGCTCTTCTAACGATAACTTAGCATTATACTCTATTGTGATCTTGCTACCCACAGCTATCCTTAGTGACAGGAGTTGGACTTCTAATGGTAGAACAGCTTCAGACCCATATACTAAAGTGAAAGTAGTAGATTGAGTTGGAGTTATGTATGTAGTGCACTAAGCCAAGAAGGCTTCAACTAACTACTCATGCCACCGTCGCTTGTTATTTTAGGGTCTTCTTGAGTATTTGGATGAGAGTTTTGTTGAAGGCGTGAGGCCATTTTCTCTTTGGTAGTAGATGGTAGAATATCTCTAATATATGCTATCCCTCAGGATAAAATTATTGATCTTGGTGCTCTTGAATGCAGTACCATTATCAGATGTAATTCATCGAGGCACCCCTAACTTATATATGATATGGTTTCTGAAAAATTGGAGCATATACTGAGCTATGACCTTTCTAAGTAGGATGGCCTCCGCCCACTTAGAAAAGTAGTTGGTGGAAGCTAGGATGAACCGATGACCCTTGAAAGAAGGAGGATCAATCGGCCAACTGTGTTAGTACCCCAACATTCAAATGGCCATGAGGCTAATGTAGGATGTAGAATGTTGGATAGTTGATGTAAGACCACACCGTGTACCTGACATTGATGGCATCACCTAACTATATACATTCAATCTATAATCATTGACGACCAGTAGTATCCTAGTCTCTTGATCTTGGATTTCATCTTCGGACTGGATTGATGAGCTCCGCATAGACCTGGGTGTACCTCAGTCAGGATCTTATGAGCTTTATGTTTGTTTAAATAACGTAACCATATATGATCAAAGGACCACTGATACAAGGTGTTATCCACGAGCGTAGGAAAGTTATCTCTACTTCACTTGATGTGTTAGTGACTTCTCTTGAGTTAGTTTACCTATATTTAAGTAATCTATGAATGATTGCCTCCAATCCAGCTCCTCATCATTTTTGGCAACGACAACCTACCCTTCAAGAGAGTATTTCTCGATAAGTTTAGTATCAATAAGAGATAAGACTTGTCTATTTTAGACCCTTATTGATATGAACTCATCTTCGGACATGCCACCTCATTGTCAAGTTTGGCTAAAGCATATGCTACAACATTTTTTCCTCAAGGAATCTTATAAATGGTAACCTCTAGGATTTGGGCCAACAACTCCATAGTGTACTTGTGGTAGTGATGGAGCTTAGGGTTTAGAACCTTGTAAGACCCATCAATTTGGTTGATGACTAACTAAGAATCCCTGAAGATGTTAATGTCTTGGATACATAGTGTGACTGCTAACTCCAGACTGACAATCAAAGCCTCATATTCAGCTTTGTTGTTGGTGCAAGGATTGGATAGGTGATATGAGAATCTCATCACATCGTGGTGTAGAGTTAAGAGAACTACCCCTACCCCTATCTTTCCTGGGATAGTAGATTGTGGTTCTTATCCTCTTTGAGGAAGCTGTACCATCAAAGTACATCTCCCAACGGTGAATGCTAGTGTCCCCTAGGTTCATGATTTGTTCATCGGGGAGGTCATCACTAGGCGGAGAGTTAGCAGGAAGTGGATGTGTTGCTAAGAAATCTGCTAGTGCTTATCCTTTCACCACATGGAGGGGTACAAAAGTAATATCAAACTATGACAAAATCATGGACAAATGTGCCAACCGTTTGGACATCGTCAGCTATGTCCTGAGATATTGTAGTGGAGGATCCTAGAGATCAAGTTGATGAGAAAGCATGTAGTGTCATAGCTTTTAGGATGCAAAGATTAAAGCTCAACAATGTTTCTTAATGGGTGGATAATTTGCTTCAGCAGAGATTAGATAATGGCTAAGATAGTAAAGAGCGTTCTCTTTCCCTTCATCATTAGATTGGGCCAAAAGTGCCAAGGGAGTCATCTAATGCAACAGTATAGATGATCAATGGTTTGTCTGGATAGGGTTGCTAGAACTGGCGGCATCATCAAGAAGTGCTTGATGTCTTCAAAAGAATACAAACACTTGTCATCCCACTTGAACTTGGCATCCTTTTTGATAAGTGCTAAGAATGACTGGCACTTTCCCGATAGGTTGGATATGAAGCATCTTAGATACGCCAACCGACCTTGAAATGATCTGAGTTAAGTTAGAATTATAAAGGGTGGCATGTCTAATATCACTTTGATCTTCTATGGATCGATCTCGATTCCCCAGTGTCGGACAACAAACTTAAAGAACTTCCTTGAAGTTACTTCGAATGCACACTTCAGGGGGTTCATTTTGAGGTTAAATTTCCTTAATCGTTTGAAAACTACTCTCAAGTCAAAGAGGTGGTCTTTCTTTTCTTTGCTTGTAACTACGAGATCATCGCCATAGCATTCAACTTGATGATGAATGAGTTCATCAAAGATTTGAGTCATGGTCCACTGGTAGGTAGACCTTATAGAAATAAATTCTGATCGGGGTTCAAAAGGTAGTATTTTTCTCATCTTCAGGAGCCATCTTTATCTGGTTGTATCCATATGAGTCATCTATGAAGGAGAAGACTGCATGAGATGAGGCAATGTCCACCATCAGCTCTAGGATTGGTAGTGGAAATTAATCTTTTGGACATGCTTTATTTAATTCCTTAAAATTGATGCATATGCAAATTTGGACATTCTTCTTCTTAAACTAAGATGACACTAGCCAACCAGGTAAGGTATTTTTATTCCCTGATGAAGCTAGCTGTTGACCTCACTTTTGAAGTGAGTTCTCAACTCCCCTATTATAGATCTAAGACTCTTGTAGATACTAAGAGCTCCTTAGTCTTAAGACACTTCTAGTGATTATGTGAACACTTAACCTAAGCTTAGAGACTTAGAAGGGTTAGCCATAAGAATAGGTAATGTCTTAGGGACTTAGGAAGATTTGCCTACCCTATAGCCTAAACTCAATCCATGCTTTCCTTCTCAAACCAAATCTCAAATCCAACTCAAATACCAAATCCCAAATCCAACATTCTTCCTAATCCCTTTAATTTTATCTTATGGACTAAACCTTAACCAAATTTAAACCAATCCCGATTCAAATGATTTTATCAAAGATTAATTAAATCCTTCAATCATTTACCAAATCCAAACTCAAACCCAATTACAAATGATTCAATCCTCAGCTCAAATCTGAGATCAAAATTCCTTCTTAAGCCTTACGACCCACTCTCATAAGCTTTGCCAAATCTCCACCTAAATTATTCCAAACTTTATTGATTTATTTATAAATCAATTGTTCATTCATTTATATTTAGAAATATAAATGAAATTCATACCGAAATGACCAAAACCAAATCAAACTAAATCCAAATATTACCAAATCCCTCCTTAAGCCCTATGGACCTCCCTACATAAGCTTAATCAAATCTTAAACCAAATCAACCCAAATTTAATTGGTTTCTTTACAAAACTAATTACTTCTTCATTTATATTCATAAATATAAATGAAACCCACCCTCCAATGATTAAAAATAAATCAAACTAAATCAATTCTTTACTTAAGCCTTTTTGACCTACATCCATACGCTTGGTCAAATTTACTTCCAAAACACTCCAGACTCAAGTGATTTTCTCATGACTCATTTATATCTTCATTTATATTCCCAAATATAAATGAAATATAAATTCATATGACCAAAACCTAGTCCAAAATTAAACCAAAACCCAACTATAGCCTTTTTAGCCAATTTCTTGAACTTGGCCAAATCATATCCAAATCAAGCCAAAACCAATATATTTTATCATGAATCAATTACTCCTTCAATCATTCAGCCAAATATAAACATAAGCTACAATTATCAAATCAAACTAAAGTCAAGCCAAGTCAAGCCCAAGTTAGCCTTCTTGACTTGAAAACTTCAAATGAGCCAAAATCTATTATATTCCAAATTGATTGTAGTTAAATTTATATTTCAATCTTAGGCTCGTATGTGAATTCAACTAAAATTGAATCAAGCCAAAACCAAACCAATTGACAAATTTAGGTCCACTTGACCCAAAGTGACCTAAAGACCCTTTTTGAGCCAAGTTCTAATCCAACCTAAATTGGATTGAACTAAGACCATCGAAACCTCTTATCATGATCAACAATCACCCTAGAATGATCAACTACCTTGAATTGGGTCAAACCAAGTCAACTTGGCCCTTTGACCAAGTCAACCTTTAGCCTAAATAAAACCTAAACTAGCCAAAACACACCATATACCAAATTGATTGAAACCATTGATCCAAACCCGCTCATAATCAATGATTGAACATGATCAAACCCTCAATTGAGCCAAACCAAGTCCAATTGACCATTTGATCTAAGTTGACCCAAATTGGCCTATAAGCCAAAATGAGTCAAATCATAATCTAAGCCAAATTGATTGCAACCAATGGCTCAAGTTCATTCCAAATTAATTATTGAACTTGACCAAAGCCATCATCAAGCCCAATTTGACCAATTGGGCAACTTAACCCAACCTAACCCAAATTGACCTAAAAGGTCAAATTAGCAAAAATCCAAACTAAACCCAAATCAAATCAAACCAAAGCACAATCATTTTCACTAATCAATTGAACTTGAACCAACACCTAACCCAATAATCAATTGGTCAAATTGGTCAACTTGACCCATTTGATTTTAAATGAGTCAAATCAAACCTAAGTCGAACCAACCCAAATCATTTGAACTAAAACTCTCCAAATCATCATTTGAACCTAACCCAAGCTTTAGTTTGACATAATTTGACCAATTGGTCAACCCAACCCAACATGAACCCATATGAACCCATTTGACCAAAGGAAGCCAAAGCACCCAAAACCAATCCCTAGGACCTTTATGGCTAACCAAACCCAACCCAAATTGACTCTAGGTCCGCCATAAGTACCATCCAAGGGGATTAGCCATTGGACAAACACCTTGGCATTGAATTCCTTCTAAAAGAGGCAAAGTCCACTCTCCCCTTTCTTTGGTAGCCCTGAATTTGCTATTTGGAGTATCCTCTACCCCATAGCCTAATCTAAGCAAGACAAGGACCAGCCATGGACCAACCATGGACCAAAGGGAAACCAACTCCTCCTCCTCACTCAAAGCCAAACCCCATGGATAAAGGAAGGAGGAAATCATCCACCACCTACCCATATCTTTCCTTAAACCTCTTACCATAACTTCCTCCATTCTAGTCATGCCACGTGGACTCGATTGATACCCAACAGTCGGGTTGAGAATCAGGATGGATCCACCCATCCATCGCAATTAAGGGTATACTCCTCACCTCAATTGACACAAACACACTAAGCTTCCTGAGTGTTTTCAAAATTCTAAAGAGCCTCCCCAAGCCTTCCCAAGTTTCCCTTTGCCAAAATTTGACATTCATGTGTGCATCCGGAATAGGTCATTCATCCTTCAAGCAATTCTCTTCCTCCACGTAACCAAGCTTCAATTCCTTGTGTACACACCATCCTCGTGTGTTGTCTAAGCCATTCAAGCCCTTGCCCAACCTTCTAAGACACCATAGGGGGGGAGTTTGATCAAGACTGAAGCTCTAAAGCACCTATCTTGGTCGTCCAATGGATCTACTTCAAGTTAAGGCTCAAACTTCTCAACAGGGCTTCGCCTCAACTAGGAAAAGCTACCTCCGTTGATCTCACCACTAGTCTTGAGCTTCAACGAGGTAATTCCTCAAAATCGTAGCCTAGATGAAAAGTGGTTGGTCTTTTTTGAAATAAATTCCATTGCATGTGATTTTGAGCGTTGGATGTGTTCCTCTCATTCCCTTGATGGTGTGAGATCATTTTTGAAGCAATCTGAGCTTTGGTGAGCTCAGATTGAATGGAGAAAGATGGACGACATCCATGTTTCATCACTCATGAAGGAGAAAGATCACGGGTCATTCACTCTGCGTGATCAGAACGGACGATCGTGATTAGATCACACTTAAATCCTTGATTTTTCCTTCTAAATTGTAGAATTAATCCTGGCCGTCCGATCTTAGATAAGACAGTACATGAGAAAGCATATTCGCCATTGGTTGACTCAGCTATGCGATGTGATAACTTAAATAACCTATCCCATCATGCCATGTGGAAAGCGCGCCGCATCAGTAGCCACGTGGTACTGACTGTATTAGGACTTTAATTAGGGTTAATTAATCTATTTTGATGGTTGAACTTCTAAAATTCATAACTAACTATCAAAAAACTCCAAAAAAATGCAAATGAGAGCTCATTTTAATGGTATTTCAGAGAGGAATCCATTAAAATTATTATTAGTTAATTGCGAACAGTGATTTAGGCTTAATTAGGGTTTAATTAAAGTTTAATTAACTTAATTGCTCTCTAATTAATTTTCCAATTAATTCCAAACTTTCAGAAGTTATTTAGGGAGTTGATCTCTGTCTCCTCTATTTTTCTTGGGATTTATTGGTTAGTTAATTAAGGAAACTGATTGATTAAGCCTTAATTACTCTATTAGCTTAATTAATGATAATTAATCAAATGAATAATGAATTGATCATTTAATTGAGTTCATTAGCCTTTGTTAGGTGACAAAACTTAGAGAAATGGATTGGTACCCTTCCAATCTTCTTTAATCCTTCATTCCTCTTTAAAATTAATTAATTAAAACAATTAATTAATTAAAATCAATCAAAACCCAAATCATATCAGAATTTAATCAACTATTTAAAAATTTTTAGGGATTGAGATTTAGGCTTCCTTCTTTATCTCTTTCCCTAGGTCCATTTCATATTATTGATTAAGGATAATTAAGACTTAATTAGATAATTAATGAACTTAATTAACATAATTAAATCTAATTTTCTTGTTTTAATTCTTGGGTAGATCTTTAGGTGTTCAAGAACCTAAAATAGCTTAATGAAATTATGATTAGCTCACATGTGTGAGAAAATCATAAAAGTAATTAAATGGTTCCTTAAGTTTAATTATTAAATGATTATGAGCTAATTGCATTAGGCCCTTTCATTTCATAAGAGCATTGCTATTTACTTTTAAATTCATTTGCATATTATATTAGCTCATAATTATTTAATTAATTATCTTAAGGTAACATAGATAAGGGTTAATTAAGTGACTTAATCCAAGTTTAATTTAATCAATCCATAAAAATCATCTAATTGTTTCTTATTAAATCAAATTAACTCACATATATGGGGAATAAGATTAGGATTAGCAACTTTTCTCACATCTCTTAAATCAAGCTAAACATAAAATAAAAAATGACATTAAGAATCTTTGATTTGTTTTAAATAAACTTGTTTGATATAATTATCCTTAGGAATTTGTTGGATTGAATGAAATTATATGCTTATGTTTCTTCATTTCTTTCCAATCATATTAAAATATTGTATGCCACTTGTATTCATGCATTCATTTCTTTTTAAAAAATTAATTAAATAAAAATGATTTCCTTTATGTCATGTTGCATGTGTTGGCTTAAATTAAAAATATGTGTCGCTATTATCACTATTAAATCTCAAATGTACTTTCAAAAGCTTATTAATGAATAATAATACATATTATGCATTAGTTATATATACATAGGAGGTGCATGTGAATATAAGCTTAGTGTATGAAGTGAAGTTTCTTTTCATTCATATGTTGATTTTCATAAGTATGAATATATGGGGTATATATGTGGGATGCGACTTTAAGTAAGGAGGTTCCTACCTCACTTCCTGGTGCAAACTAATGGCGATCTACTTGTTTGATTTCAATCTTATGCATTTTGAAATTAGAATTTGGATAGACCTTTAATTCTTTCACACAAGTAAATCAAATAAATTAAATACAATTTTTGGAATGATTTTATATTCTTATAGTTGCTTATATATCCATATGTATTTAAGAATTATGGGTATATTAGTCTAGAAATTCCGGAGATGCATGGCTTTAAGTAGTCCCAATGAGGTTCCTACCTCACTCCCCTGGTGCAAAATAATGGTGAAGTACTTGCTTAGAACTTTGATACATTTGAATGTGTATTTAGCTAATGAATGAAAATCCTCTTTTCTATAAAACTCATTTATGCATCCTACATTTAAGTGTGCAAAAATATGTTGCATGTATAGATATGTTTAGGACTTAATCATATACATGTTACATATGATGAAAAATGAACAAACATGTGTTGTTTGATAGTAATTAACTCCAATTAATCTTAAGATGTCTTTCTTATTGAATGAGACTAAGTAAAATATGTAATAAGCCATTCACTAAATAAAATTCATTTAATTAACTTGATTTAGATGTGGCTTAAGGTAGGTGATAAAAAGGAGTGATCCTCTCTTTATAGCACTTAGTTGTTAAGTGTAAGCCAAATAAAATAAAATAAAATAAAACATTAAGTGAAAATGCCTAAATTAACTAAATAATTTAAAGTGAAATGACCCTTCAAATTAAATCCTCTCTTACTTAAAAAAGTATAACAAAGCCTAGTTAGGGCATACCACACATGGTTTGATGTATGTTTGGTTTTATGATATATTTTTGTAGACTAGATGTTAGGTTGTATGCTTCGTAGACTGGATGTTAGGCCGTGATTAGCCTAATCATATTTTATGCAGAAGATTATGCTTAAGGGGAACTTAAAATAAATATAATGCTCTCTTTTGTAGGTTGTTTAACCCCTAAGCATAATCTAAATTAGGACAAGTGGACTTGGTTACCCATGTGCAGGGTGCTAAGTCCAAGTTACATATATAACTGCTTAGGTTGTATAGTGTATTTAGCTAACACTTATCTTAGAGGTGTAGGTAGATTTACTTTTTCTATTTTTGATATAATTGTGCATTAGGAATTAGGATTAGTGTTATGGGGGATTAGGATGAGTGGAGGCTAGAAGTCTTTATCTTGGGAGGCCCCCGAGATGCCTTTAAAGCAAGAAAATCCAAAGGAGGAATGAAGGAGACATGGAGAAAGAAGATATAAACACCCCCCATAACATTTATTCACTTGTAAAATTGTAATTATTCTTTCATATGCCGGGTTGTATATGGGTAGAGATCAGCTACCCATTTCTCTTTTTTGGGTTGTATTAAACGACTATTTATTCTTTACATTGGCTTTATAAATTATTTGATGTTCTGTTTACAATTGCATAATAGAAATGGCATGTCTTTTTTTAGTTTCTTCATATATGGTGATTTAATGTGTGGCCAAGATTTTCTTAGTCTCTTAGGGAAAAATTATTTTTCTACCCCAACTACAACTCATAACTAATTTTTAAATAACTCATAACCTCATCTAAAGCCTAGGAATTAAATCAAGATAATTAAAAGATTTAGCAACCCTTTAGCTAGATGTTGTATGCTTAATATCATGCATATTATCTTGTTTCATTTTTGCTATGAGAGGATTTCCATCCTTGCACGCTAGGGGAAGACTTGACCTTTGAGGATCTCCTCTATGGTAGAAAACACCTCTTTCCCTCTGATTTAGCCAATAATCTCATTTCATCATGCATTTAGACATATAAAAATCCTATAGCCTTTTTCAAAATAAAGAGTCCAAAATCAAATAAAATTTGATAAAATTTGCATTAAATTAAGTCATTACTCATACAACTCATGCTCTAGTCTCTTAGGGAGTGGGTTTAAGGACCTTAGTTTCTTCCTAATAATAACAATCTAACTATCTTGCAAAACATATGACTTGACCACATGTTCTTAAAATGTAGAAGGAGTTAGCTAGCTATCACTCCAGGCGGTTATAAGTTTAGTAGATGGGTGGTTTATCCTCTCTTATAGAGGAAAACCATATACGCATCTCCGTTTAGATTTAGGATGTGCTTTGGTACTCAATAAAGCTCCCTAGATTTAGGATCTGAGATTGATGTTTACCCTCGGGCTACTAACATAAATCCTCACATCTTAGGCATGTCCACAATCTTATATTGTGGAATTATAAGTCCTAGCCTTCTAATAAATTTCAACTCAAATACATAATTCTCTCAATTTCAAACATATAAAGCCCAACCATAAGATAGATTGGAATGCTCACTAGATTTTCTAGTATCATGGGCATTCCCTACTCATCTCCCTTTGACTTCAATAATAAGGCTCTCCTTTTTTATCTATCCCATTTGATATTCCAAACATAGCCAACTTACTGATAGTCCTATCTTTGAAATCTTTGGAGATATTAATTGCCTACTTTAATCGAGAGTATTCCTAAGGAACTCACCTTTCTTAGGATGTAATTAGCTATGAGTGCTTGCCTCCATAGGAAACTTTAGAACTTGGTTTAAATAAACCCTGCTTTATTCATTCATGTAAAGTAGGGGGAAAGTCTCTAGTATATTCGAAGACCCATCATGCCTTAGGAGTCCTTATTAAGGTGATTAGGTCCATTATAAGGTAGTGATTTCTATCTTTTGAGATAGTGCACTATTCTTTAATGTCATATCTGATCACCTTAATAAGTACACCCTCAGATCTGCGTGGTGTCTCCCATATACATAAATCGAAAACAAATACCAAAATTTTTTTTGGCAACTCTGCTAGGGATGGTTATTCTCTTCATCTCTAGTAGATAATTGTTGTCTCAAAGCATTGATAGTGGACTTGTATTTCATATGAGTCCAAGACTATCTTCTCTTCCATTGACACTCATCTTATTTCATTATTACGCAAAGCTAACTAGTATCCTCTAAGTTTTAGGGCCTCACTCCTTGTAGGTCTTGAGACCCCTAATGGGTGAAAGATAAAATTAACTAATGAAAGGAGATGACAAAAATTTAGAATCTCCTCACCACTAGCTTGGTGAGGCAAGGTTCATCTTACATTTAAGAAAAAGATCTCTTTTGCAAAAATTTCATTTTGCAATAGCACTTTTCAAAATTCACATAATAATAGATCTTGCACAAAATTCATAAGAAATTTTCAACAAGCACAAACTCATATAACCAAAACTCAACTAACATTCCCCATGATTATTACATGGAGGTTCTTTTCAAAATCAAAATCAAAATCATTTTTCAAAAGCATATTTTTGAAAATAGTTATCCCCATTCAACATACTCAAATTTGTTGAATGATGATTATATTTTCAAATAAAATCATAGCATGAAATTGAAACTTCACTTAACATATTTCACATATGCTATTTGGAGTTTCCCTCTTTTTCAAAAGCGCACTTTGAAAATGACCACCTCCATTCAACAAGCTTAAATTTGTTGAATGAGGACTCTAATTTCAAATAAAATTATTGCATGAAATTTGAACTCCAGTTAACACGTTTCACATATGCTACAGTTGAAGTTTCCCTCTTTTCAAAAGTAAGAAATCACACACATAAAATCAAGACATATTTTGGACTCCATTTGACATACCAAAATTTGTCAAATGAGAGTCCCATTTCCAAAATCCACAAAAAAAATAAATTGAAGTCTATTTAACATACCCAAATTTGTTAAATATTTTCCCCTCTTTCAAAAATCATAAATACACTTGGCTCCTACTTAACATACCAAATTTGTTAAGTAAGATTTCCATTTTCAAATCATAAATACACTTGACTCCTACTTAAAATACCAAATTTGTTAAGTAAGAGCCCCATCACAAATACACTTAACTCCTACTTAACATTCCAAATTTATTAAGTAAGAGTCTCATTTTTAAATCATAAACACACTTGGTTTCCTACTTAACATACTAAATTTGTTAAGTAGGAACCTCATTTTTTAAAAGCAAACAAACACAAATCATATCATATTTGACATACCAAATTTGTTAACTGAGAGTCCCATTTTTAAAAGCAAATCATATCACATTTTTGACTTCCACTTAACATACCAAATTTCTTAAGTGAGAGTCTCATTTTCAAAAGGAAATCATATCACATTTTTTACTTCCACTTGACATTCCAAATTTGTTAAGTGTGAGTCTCATTTTTTAAAAACAAATCAAATCACATTTGACCTCCACTTAACATACCAAATTTGTTAAGTGTGAGTCTCATTTTCAAAAGCAAATTATATCACATTTGGCTCCCACTTAACATACAAAATTTGTTAAGTAAGAGTATCATTTTCAAAAATCATAATCACATTTGATTCCTACTTAACATACCAAATTTGTTAAGTAAGAATCTCATTTAAAATTGCCCTTAACATACCCGAATTTGTTAAAAGAGTCTCATTTTCAAAACACAAATCATGCCACATTTGGCTCCTACTTAACATACCAAATTTGTTAAGTAAGAGTCTCATTTTCAAATCATAATCACACTTGATTCCTACTTAACATACCAAATATGTTAAGTGAGGATCTCATTTTCAAATCATATCACACTTAAGTTCTACTTAACATACCAAATTTGTTAAGTAAGAGTCTAATTTTCAAATCATAAATACATTTGACTCCCACCTAACATACCAAATTTGTTAAGTGAGTCTCATTTTCAAACACATATCAAACACATTTGGCCCCTACTTAACATACCAAATTTGTTAAGTAAGAAGCCCCACTTTCAAATCAAATCAACATATACCACACACATAACCAATCATCACAAGTAAAGATACTTTCACAAAATCTTCAAACATATAATCAAAACCTCTTCTTAGCATACCTAAATTTGCTAAGTAAAGGTCTTCCAAATCAAAATTTTCAAACAAGACATACAATACAAATATCTTCAAAGGTCTCTCCAAATATTTGGACCGTACCTAACCTACTTAAATTGATTGAGTATGGGTCCCAAATCAAACTCTTATGGCAAAGTCTCTCCTCCAAATATCAAAATCTCTCCAAAATTCAATGAACCCCACTTAGCATACTAAATTTGTTAAGTGTGGGTTCAAATTCAAGTAAGTATAGAAGTGATTGAAACATCAAGGCAAGGTCTAACTCAATTATATTTTAACAAATGTGCAACTTTTAGTCAGTCGGTCAATGGGTGATCATGGCTCGCAAGTTCATCATTTCTTTCTCTTACGTGTAGATGGCCTTGGATGAGGCCAATCTCACCACGGTGCACACTTGATTTATTTTTATTGCTTTGAGGGGTTCATTACTTGTGAGGCCCTCCGTTAGTAGGGAGGAGGTGGTGACAGGCAGCTCATCGCTTGGATATCCCATCTCACAGTTTCCCATCTTGAGAGGAAGGCAGTGGTTCATGCCGTTCTTAATGGGTTTAGTACTGCGTTGTTGCCCTGCCATAGCTCTAGTGAGAGCTACTACCTCCTTGTTGGTTACCTCAAAGAGGAAGGCTATCTTAGCCTTTGAGATAGTCTCTCCCACCTTCAAGGTAGGTTCCAGCTCCAGCTCTACCTTGCTCACCTATACCCAACACCATAATAAAAATTGAAAGATTAAGCGGGGTCATGAACGAGCATCCAGAGAGCTTGATGCTGCTTCCCATGCAATTGAGGAGGGTTCTCCCTATGAGACCTCTCCACTTCTGAGTGGCAGTAGGTTCCACCCCTTATTGGCCTCAGATGGAGAGGAGGACTATTGGAGGATCATTGCTTCTCCTCCACCAGCACATACCAAGAGACACTAGCTAGGGAGCATATGAGGCCTTACGTCAAACTTAAGATTCTTCTATGCAAGGTCAGCAGAGATTATGGACGCTCAGAGTCTAGTACCTTATTTGACTTATGATCCATGATCCCTAGGAGTGTTAAGGGTCAGATCCATAAAGAGACAGAGGCTCAGTATCTGCTAGTGGGGAGAGAGCGGAGGTATGCGATTCGGTAGCCTCACCACGATGGATTTTTTTCGATCCCATACTGTCGTCGATCACTTTCGGATAACATTGTTCTTGCGTGCTTCACTAAAAGATTACCGGTTGAGGCGGTCGGTATTTCCATCAAACCACTGCCCTCATCATCCACCATCATTAGTTCAGCTCCCAGCATCTACTATTCCCACCAAGGGTTAGAAGTACCCATCCCAGGATAGAAAATCCCCACTAGTGATCCAGCTATGGCCCAAAGATTCTACTCCATCCATTCCTGTGAGGAGGGAGCTCCCCTTTCTCTACTCAATTATGGTGAAGAGTGTCAATCTAAGAGCATCATCATCGCACCACCACCACAGCATACAAAGATAAAGAGGGGGAGTGGACATGGACATAGACCTCATGACTATTGATCCTCCCGGCAAGAAAGTCTTGACAGTAGGTAGTGTCCATTGCATAGAGGCAAAGTAGCATAGTCCTGCGGCTAACAGTCAGGGGGATTCATACCAGTTTGACCAGGCATAGTAGATCGATCGATAGATGACATATTAGTGGACTACTTTTCCTAAAAAAGATGAATTCTTGGGAGTGACCACTCAGATCAAGATGAGGGGAGTGAAACGATCTCGGCGAGGATGACATCTTTGGATGATACGGCGAGGTCCACATGGTTTATACTCAAGGATCCTCATAGCAGGATTAGATTAATTAGGAAGGTGTTGTGGTCAAGGAAGGTGACACTTCTCATTCAACTGAATAACTCCTCCACCAGCTCAGACAGAGGGATGATCACATTGACAAGATGGAAAAAAATTTGAGTTGATGGTAGTAATTTTAGCATTAAAAAACTCAACCCTAATTTCACAGCCATTTCTAATGGTAGCCGACAAGCCAGAGTTGGTACAAACCCTAGATCATCCTAGATGCATCCCCGTAGATGATGATGCTGGTAGTTTGCATAGGAAGGTTATAGATCGCACCTCCATGCATGAAAATGATATTAAAAATATGGTATAATAGTAGGTGAGGGAAGCGATGGCGCAAGCCTGGGGAGCACATCTATTCCAAAGGGTAGATCATACCTAGAGGAATTCAATATAGTTCAATACCCAAGGGTTTTATGCTGCTTTCTTTCAAAATCTTTGATGGCAGTGGAAACCAGCATCAGCATATTTCACATTTTAGAGCCTATTGTTGCAATGCTAATGGTAGTGATGCACTATTAATTAGACTTTTTATCAACAGCCTAGTAGGGGTTGCATTTGATTAGTATGTCGAACTACCCAATGATTTGGTAGGGCTTTTGCTGAGTTGTAGCACCTCATCATTAAGTGATTTGTTGGAGCTAATCAAATAGTGATTATATGCAATCTAGTTGTAGCAACATAAGTTCCCACTGAGTCCCTTATAGATTATATTCTTAGGTGGTGCAACATGAGCATGAAATGCGAGCTGCAGTTGTCTGAACAACATGCTATTGAGATTCTCCTCAAGAATATTCATGACCAGGTTGCCTTCATACTTAAGGGCTTTATCATCTAGATATTTAAGAAACTAATTAAAAAGGTGGCTAGCCTATAAGAGGAAGCCACACAATTACCCTTTCCTAACCAATCATCTCTGAAGCCATAGCATTAGAAGAAGGGGGACAATTGTTGATGGATAAAGGGAAGTAGCGACCCGAGTCGGTATGAGAGACCCAGCTCAATAGCCCCTTTGACACCTTCTCACCACCACCTCGGTCATCATATCGCCACCGCCACCACAATTTATTCCCAACGATCTACCCAGCGTTATTCCTATCCTCCGCTAAGTAGCTATTACCCACCTACTCTTATTGATAGCATGAATAAGCCATATTCATTAAAGAGGGAGGTAATTAGGAAAATCTTTATGAATCTCTTAAAGAATCCTAACTTTCAATTACCAGAGCCCAAGTGGCCGGAAGAACTAGGCAAGAGTAATGATCCTAACTATTGCCCCTACCATCACATGGTTAGTCATGTCATAGATGATTATATTTCTTTTAAGGACTGGCTTGAGCGTAGCTACAAGTCAGGCACTATAGTTATCCTCAAGGAATACTTAGTAGAACAACCTTTCAGTTCTATTAGGGTAATTATGGGGGAAACGTGCAATTCTTTTAAGACAAAAGAAGGATAGGATATTGCCTTATCCTGAACCTCTAAAAAAGTAGTTTCTAAAATCAAGAAACTCTCTCTATAGGTGCCAGAGGCAGCTCGAATCTCTAACATTAAGGAAGGTTTCCAAGTTTCCAAAGACAACTTGAAGAAGGTGTGACAGCGGCGACAGTCCTTACTTGCGGGATAGTTTAGTAGCGTGCCAGTGCAGTCAACCTCCATCCATAGTTGCATCTACTACTTCTTCCTTCACTAGCTCCTCTTCTTCCACTAGGAGCGTTGTATCAATGGACAAGGGCATTAAATCTCTTACCCCACTTACTTTATTGGATTTCCATCATCTACCTCTACTAAAAAAAGAAATCAATGAAGAAAGCTTTCACTTACATCTTGTCCACTTCTAATACTTTAGATTTTATTCCTCTTGAAAACTCTCCAAATCTAGAAAATAATAATAATAGCTCTAGTCATTCTGATCCACTCTATTCTGATTCAAAATCAAACTTTCCTTTTCTAAATCAATCGGGTTCACCTCTTGAGATTGACTTGGAGTCAACTGACTCTGAAGATCTCATAGGAGAAGCTATAGGTATACCTATTAAGAAGGTAGAACTCTCCACAAGTTCATCATTTCAAGAAGTCATTAAAGTCAACCTACGTAGTGGCAAAGTACTACCTCCTAAAGTAGCACCTCTTGACAAGGGCAAACAAGTTATTGGTTTCAATGAGAAGATAACCCCTCCACAAGATGCTCCACCCTTGGATATGCTTGTGGAGGACCAATTCAGAGTTTATTACAATGTCCTAGCACATCTTAGAAAGTTTCTAGCTAAGTTAACCATATATGATGCCCTTATCTTATCTAAAGAGATGAGGGAATCTTTAGTCAAGGCTCTTTTTGACCTAGAGATATGCTTAACTCAATTGAACACTATTGAAGAGGAGGCACACAGCTCAAAGGACATCTTAGAAGTTACAATCAGTGATGAAGACTTACTTCTAGGAATGATCAAGCACAACCACCCTCTTTACATTACAGTGGACGTTGGTAGATACAAGTTATCAAGAATATTGGTTGAGCAAGGTGCATCAGTCAACATTATGACTTTAAGAACCCTTGCCTACTTGAGGATTGACATCTATAAACTCCAAAAGGAGAGGATGATGTTGAGAGGATTCAATGAATAAGGCAAGATGTCCTTAGGCTCTACAATGTTGTCATTAGAGATAGCTAACTGGAAGAGTGAAGTCAAGTTTCATATCATAGACTCAGATACATCTTTCAATACTTTGCTTGGGAGACCGTGGGTATATGAGAACAACACAGTTCCATCATCTCTACATCAGTGCATGAAGTTTGTGAGAGGTGCAATTGAGTACTTCATCAAAGGAGATCTTAAGCCCTTCACAGTTCATGAGGTCAGGATATATGAGGATGCAGCCTATTTTCTTCCCTAAAACCAACAAGTCCATTTTCATGAATCTAGTCAAGATCCCCAAGAGGCACAAATAAAAAGAAAAGATAAATAAAAAGAATTAGAAAAGGAAAAGAAAAAGGAGAAAGAAAATGAAAATAAAAGAGAGCAAGGCATGGACTTCGAGGGAGACATAGAGCCTGACATTAGATTCCACCCACAGTTCGTTACTCCATTCGAACACATGGGTAGGATGACTTGACCTCCACTAAGTAGAGATAGAGGATAGTTTAGAGGCAACCCCGGAGGTGGAAAGCCTTCCTATTGGCCACCCAATAGGAGGTATGTCCTAGCCACTGGGAGTACACATGCTATCCACATAGACTTAGGATCTAGTTCAGAGGATGAGTCATATGTGGTTAACACACTGGCCAACTCTTCTCAGCAGTGATGTTGGATCATGATAATGATGAAGACTAGGCTCCAAAGCAAAGCATAAATGTATCCAAGCCTACATATGAAATAGTCAAGAGTCAGTTGGGAACCTTAGCTCTAACCCCACTTTCCTCCCAGAAAGTTGAGATTTTGGTAGTTAAGGAAGCCCCTAAGTCATCCATATGTGGGAGAACTCAGAGGTTCTTTTTGGAGCATCATCCACAAGTCAGGAAGCTGATGTAAAACTTGAGAATGATTCATATAAAGATTTAATACAATTTTCTTTTGATTAGTATTTACCTTATGTTCTTAACTTAGCAAAGAAGGGATTAATCCCACACACTTGGTCTAAACATAGGTAGGACTACTTTGAAAGGTTACGGGGCAACCAAAGTAGACATCCTCAATCAAGACCAGGACTAGGATTTAGTATAGTAGGTCCAGACAATGATTACAATCATTGCCTAGTCATCACCAATCATTTGGAATCTAATAGGTTCTTTTCAAATCATGCTAACTCATATGAGGAGGTGTGCTTAGAAACTTTAGATGATCCAAATGATCTTGAAGTTAGAAATACACCACCAGAGTTTGAAGAGGAGATCAGATCAATCATCGATGAGCTCAAAGAAATCAACCTAGGAACAGAAGATAATCCACTTCTAACATACATCAGTTCGTTGTTGAATGATACTGAAATTGATGATTTAGTTAGGCTATTTACTGAGTTTAAGGGCTGCTTCACATGGAGTTATGAAGAGATGCCCGATTTAGCTCCTGACATAATAGTCCACAAACTAGCAATAGAGTCTGGTGCTAACCCTATCAAGCAAGCTCCTAGATGCATATGATTAGACATTGAACAACAAGTTATTTATGAAGTTAAGAAACTGATCAATGTTGGTTTTATCAGGGATGAAAAATATCCTACCTGGTTAGCTAGTGTCATCCCGGTTAAGAAAAAGAATGGACAAATTTGCATATGTGTCAATTTTAGGGATCTAAATAAGGCATGTCCAAAAGATGAATTTCCACTACTAATACCAGAAATGATGGTGGAGATTGCGTTATCTAGTTATAACCAAATAAAGATGGCCCCTGAAGATAAAAGAAATAATGTGTTTCAAACCCCGATTGAAATCTTTTGCTATAGGGCCATGCCTTTTGGCTTTAAAAATGCTGGTGCTACAAACCAGCAAGTCATGACTCAAATCTTCAATGAACTCTTTCATCATCAAGTTGAAATTTACATCAATGATCTTGTAGTCAAAAGTAAAGAAAAGAAGATCATCTCTTTAACTTGAGAGTAGTTTTTGAATGGTTAAGATAATTTAACCTTAAAATGAATCCCCTGAAGTGTGCATTCAGAGTATCTTCAAAGAAATTCCATGGGTTAGTTGTCAGCACCATGGGATAGAAATTGATTTGGAGAAGATCAAGGCGATATTAGAAATGCCACCCCCCTAAAAGTATAACTCAACTCAGATCATTTCAAGGGTGGTTGGCGTATCAAAGATGCTTCATTTTCAACCTATCAGAAAGGTGCCAACCATTTTCAACACTTGTCAAAAAGGATGTCAAGTTCAAGTGGGATGACAAGTGTCAACATGCTTTCGAAGACATCAAGCACTACCTGATGGCACCACCAGTTCTAACAGCCCCTATCCCAGGCAAGCCATTAATACTTTATATTACTGCATTAGAAGACTCCCTTGGCACTTTGTTGGCCCAAACCAACACCGAAGGGACAAAGAATGCACTCAACTATCTTAGTCATCATATAATCTCTGCTAAGTCAAATTACCCACCCATTGAAAAGCACTGGTTAGCTTTAATCTTTTCATCTCAAAAGCTCGGTACTACATGCTTTCTCATAAGGTGAACTTGATCTCTAGGATTAATCCACTGTAATATCTCATGACACAGCCGACGCTATCCATTTCTCCATGATTTTATCATAGTTTGATATTACATTTGTACCCCTCCGTGTAGTGAAAGGATAAGCATTAGCAGATTTCTTAGCAGCACACTCACTTTCTACTGATTATCTGCTTAGCGATGACCTCCCCGATGAACAAATCATGAACTTAGGAGACACTAGCATTCGTAGCTGGGAGATGTATTTTGATGGTGATACTTCCTTTCAAAAAGGAGAAGAACCATGATCTACTATTCCAGGGAAAGCAAGGGCAGGGGTAGTTCTCCTAACTCTGGATCGTGATGTGATGAGATTCTCATATCATATGTCCAATCCATGCACCAACAATGAAGCTGAATATGAGACTCTGATTGTCAGTCTAGAGTTAGCCATGACACTGTGTGTCTAAAGCATCAACATATTTGGGGATTCTCAATTAGTTATGAACCAAATCGCTAGGTCTTACAAGATTCTAAATCCTAAACTTCATCATTACCACAAGTACACTATAGATTTATTAGCCCAAATCCCAAAAGCTTCTATTTATAAGATTCCTCGAGGAGATAATGCAATAGAAGATGCATTAGCCAAGCTTTCTAAAGAGTCGGCATGTCTAGAAGATGAGTCCATACCAATAAGGGCCCAAAATAGACAAGTCTTATCCCTTGTTGATGCTAAACTCATCGAGAGACTCTCTCTTGAAGGGGAGATTACCATTGCCAAAAAGTATGAGGAGTTGGATTGGAGATAACCATTCATAGATTATCTAAATATAGGCAAACTATCTCAAAAGAAGTCACTAGCACATCAGGTGAAGCAGAGAGCCCTCTCATACGCTGTCATGGATGTCACCTTGTATCGGCTATCCTTCTATCATATGTGGTTACGTTGTTTGAACAAACATGAATCTTATAGGATTGTGACCAAGGTACACTCAGGTCTATGCGGAGCGCATCAATTTGGTCTAAAGATGAAAGCCAAGATCAAGAGACTAAGATACTACTGGTCTTCAATGATCATAAATTGCATGGATGTAGCTAGAAGGTGCCACCAATGTCAAGTGCACGGTATGGTCTTACACTAACCACCCAACATTCTACACCCTACATTGGTCTCATGGCCATTTGAATGTTGGGGTACTGACATAGTGGGTTAGATCGATTCTTCTTCTTCCAAGTGTCATCGATTCATTCTAGCTGCCACCGACTACTTTTTCAAGTGGGCGGAGGCAATCCCACTCAGAGAGCTTACAACTTAGCATGTGCTCTAGTTTTTTAGGAACCATATCATATATAAGTTCAGAGTGCCTTGATGAATTATATCTGATAATGGTACTGCATTTAAGAGCACTAAAATCAATAGCTATGTTCGAAGACACAACATCGATTGGAGATATTCTTCCATCTACCACTCGAGGGCAAATGGATTAGCAGTAACCTTCAACAAAACTCTCACCTGAATATTAGAAATGATACTCAATGATAACAAGTGACCATGGCATGAGCAATTAGTTAAAGCCATGTAGGCTTACTACACTACATACAGAACTCCAACTCAATCTACCCCATTTTCTTTAGTGTATGGGTCTAAAGCAGTCCTATCGTTAGAAGTCTAATTCCCATCATTGAGGATAATTGTGCGTAGAAAAATTACCATGGAGCAAAATGCCAAGCTGCAGTTAGAAATGCTAGAAGGTTTGGAGGAGAGATGCCTTTGGGCATGCTAGAATCTTGAGCTATATAAAGCTAAAATGATTCAAGCTCATAGCAAGTTGGTCTGCCTTAGAGATTTTCAAGTAGGAGAGCTTATTTTAGTTTTAAGGAGACCAATTGTTGCCTGTCGAAAGATGGGAGGCA
Organism: Cymbidium sinense; assembly: GCA_021442155.1. Lineage (NCBI taxonomy): Eukaryota > Viridiplantae > Streptophyta > Magnoliopsida > Asparagales > Orchidaceae > Cymbidium > Cymbidium sinense. The sequence continues at coordinate 5,907,035 of CM038219.1, forward strand.
AGTTTGAACCCACTTGGGAAGGCCTTTTTTCTATAGAGAAGGCCTACTGAGGAGGATCTTTTCAGCTCATAAATTATAAAGGAGAGCGCCCAATCCTTCCAATCAATGGGCTCTGCCTAAGGAAATAACATCCATAAATTTTATTTCAAATCAAATGTCAATAAAGTTTCTTTCAACTCAAATTCTATCTCTTTCATGTTTAGAAACATCTTTGCTTGCGAATCCATCATAATGTGTTTAGGGTAGGTGTAAGGAACCCAAGCAGCATCTTATCCTTTAGTAACATAGCACCAACACAAACTACACACCACATAAAATAACTATATCTTTTATCTCTGCTATTTTATGTGAGATAAATCTAATGGCACTCACTCATTATTCTCTTTAGTGGTGACATCTTTGCTAGTATGTTCTAGTGGTTACTTATCTGGAGGATGTAAGCCAACAAGCGTTCTTCCTAACTTGACCATTGTAAATCGATGAGCGCCTTGTTATTTTGGTAGGCCTTACTACACAGCCGGTAAGCTACCCCATGTTGACTTTGTTTAAGAGGATATAAGCTACCTCATGTAAGAGGATGCAAGCCTATGCGCTTTCTTCTTAAACCAGCCATCATGCATTGGTTGGGTCGAGTATATTTGAGGCTTAAGATAAGTCCCCCAGTGGCTCCTTTCCTCCTGACTACTTCAAGCCTCGGTCCAGTCCTTACACGGGACTTCCCGCTTAGTAGTCACCCTAGGTCGGATAGTATCTGTCTCACCGATGATAAACTATCCCAATGATCATTTTCATTTATAAAGATGTAAGTCTACAAGCCTTCTTCTCAAACTGACAAACACCTTAGGTTGATTGGTTATCGCCATGCTGATGGTGACCCACCCGATGGATACACCACTCATGATAGATGTAAGTCTGCAAGCTTTATTACAGAGTTGGTCATCGTATACCTACAAGATTTCTTTTACATAGTCCAAGATAAAGCTCGTAGCGGCACCTCCCTTATGGGCACTCTATTTGGATCACACCCATAGTGAACCCATTAAACACTACCCGGGTTACTCTTGGATTAGACAATCCCCCTTTCCTAGTAGCCACCCTTATGGTTTGAGAATCCATCTTATGGATATGTAGATTCTCCCTTGGTCTAGTAAGTCTTAGATAAGACTAGGCTGATATAAGCTCCTTCTCAGTGTGGTCCCTCGAGCACCAGTGGGGTCCACACAAACATATAAATAAAACAAATATATATTTTTGCTTATGGATTAGGAGGGAAACCCCCAACGGTACCTTTCCCAAGCAGGCATCTTATCTTTAGGGAAGTGTTAGCAAAACTCCCTATAGGAATCGCCTGACTACTTTTGAGTTGAGATAAATCTTTGAGTCAACACTCTCTTAATAGTTGCCCTTAGGTTGGGTTCAATTTGTTGTGCTCCTGACGGTCATCCTTGCTTTGGGAGATGTAAGGCTATTACGCATTCTCCCCAGCACGATCGTTGCACACCGACAACAGCCTTAGGTTGGGTTTGATTTTTTGTGCTATCAATCAATCACCCCAGTGGTTCTTTTTTTAAGAGGATGTAAGTCTATAAGCTTTCTTCTTGACCTGACCATTACACACGAAAAGACACCCCTTAAGTTGGTTAGCTCTGCCCCACAGTCGGTAGACTATCCCTTTGGATTTCTAAATCTAAGATAGGACTAGGTTGATATTAGCCCCTTTTTAGTGGATCCATCAGACAACCATAAGGTACATCTAAAATTAAGTTAATTTTGACTATTTTTGATTCAATATGAGTCCACAGTGGCATTTGCTCAATAGTCACCCTAGGTTAGGTTTGATTTGTTGTGCTATCAGCAGATCACCCTAGTGGTTCCTTGTTTAGGAGGATGTAAGTCTACAAGCTTTCTTCTTGACTTGACCATTGCACATGGAAAGGCACCCTTAGGTTGAATAGTCTTACTTGATGGCTGGCAGACTGTCCCTTTGGATTTATAAATCTGAGATAGGTCTAGGGTGATATAGCCCCTTCTTAGTGGATTCATCGCGCACTGATAAGGTCCATTTTATTAAATCCACCATCTTTCCACAGTGGAGACTAAATTAAATCCATCCACTCTTATCCCTAGTGGATGCTTCCTTGAAATAAATTGAAGAAAACCATAAATTAAATCCACATTATCCCCAGTGGATCTGAATTCTCATCCCCAGTGGATTCCCTCAAATTAAATCAAATTTCTCTCTAACAAGGCTCATATAGCCCCACAAAATCAAACCAAATCAAATTTCTATCCCTAGTGGATAATCTAAACCTTCTTTCCTAGTGGAAGGTTTGTACAATCATTGCTGGTGGGATATAAATCCTAATCCCTTGCAGATCTTTTCCCGTAAATCATGTTTATGACCAAACCAAATCAAACTCCTATTCCTTATGGATAATTGAAACCTGCTTGCCTAATGGAAGGTTCATTCATCTGATTGGATCATTTTTCCTCTCTTATGCCCTTCGCATGAGTTGAGTTGCATTGCACTAAGATCTTGATTTCACCTACATCTCAGGTTTTGAGGTAGATCATTTCTTTTAGTGCTTATGATCCTTTTGACATTGTTGATCATCTCGATCAACGCTAATACGTGTAGTGTTCCTTGTAAGTTACACCACACCTATTAGGGGTCCTTTTGTTGACCTCACTTTTGGAGTAAGTTCTCAACTCCCTCATGATAGATCTAGGACTCTTGTAGACACTAAGAGCTCCTTAGTCTTAAGACACTTCTAGTGATTAGGTGAACACTTAACCTAAGCATAGTAAGGTTAGCCATAAGAATAGGTTATGTCTTAAAGACTTAGGAAGATTTTCCTACCCTATAGCCTAAACCTAATCCATACTTTTCTTCTCAAACCAAACCTTAAATCCAACTCAAATACAAAATCTAAATCCAAATTCCAAATTAAATTATTCAAACCCATAACCAAATCCAAGATCAACATTCTTCCTAAGCCCTTTGATTTTATCTTATGGACTTAGCCTTAACCAAATTCAAATCAATCTCGATTCAATTTATTTTCTTAAAGATCAATTCAATCATTTAATCATTTACCAAATCCAAACTCAAACCCAATTCCAAATGATTCAATCCTCAGCTCAAATCTGAGGTCAAAATTCCTTCTTAAGCCTTATGACCCACTCTCATAAGCTTAGCCAAATCTCCACCTAAATTATTCCAAACTTGATTGAATTCTTTATAAATAGATTGTTCCTTCATTTATATTTACAAATATAAATGAAATCCATACCCAAATGAGCAAAACTAAATCAAACTAAATCCAAATATAACCAAATCCCTCCTTAAGCCCTATGGACCTACCTCCATAAGCTTAATCAAATCTTAAACCAAATCAATTTAAAATCAATTAGTTTCTTTATAAACCAATTACTCCTTCATTTATATTCATAAATATAAATGAAACCCATCTTCCAATGACCAAAAATAAAACAAACTAAATCAATTCCCTACTTAAGCCCTTTTGACCTACATCCATAAGCTTGGTAAAATTTGCTTCCAAATCACTCCAAACTCAAGTGACTTTCTCATGACTCATTTATATCTTCATTTATATCCTCAAATATAAATGAAATATAAATTATATGACCAAAACCAAGTCCAAATTAAATTATGGTGAATTTTTTATTTTCATCTTCATCTATCTTTTGAAAAATAAATGAAGACAAAAATAACACGCTTTATTGGACACCACGTAGATCCGCAGATATTCTCATTAGAGTGAGCGAGAATGGAATTGAGGAATGATATACTATCTTGAGAGACAGAAGTCACCATCTTACAATAGACCTAATCACCTAATGAAGACTCCCAAGGACAATGGGTCTTCGAATTTACCAGAGATTCTTCCCCTACTTTACATGATAGGGTTTATTTTAAACCATGTTAGTTAAGTTCCCCAAGGAGGCAAGCCCCCATAGTTAATTACATCCTAAAGAATGAGATCCCTTAAGAATACTCTTGAATAAGGTAAATGATCATTATCTCCAAAATTTCAAAGATAGGACTATCAAAAATTGGTTTATTTTTAGAAGAACAAATAGGATTGATCAAGAGGAGGGAGTTATTATTGAAACCAAAGGTAGATAAGTAGGGATGCTCATGATGTTAGGAAACCTATCGAGCATCCCAAACTATCCTATGGTTGGGCTTATATTTTTAATATTTGAAGAGAGTTCATTGTTTGAGTTGAATTTTTATTAGAAATATAGGGCTTATAACTCCACACCACAATATCATGGAAATACCTGAGAGGTGAAGATTTATGCTTGTAGCCCGCAAAGGGAAAACAACAATCTCTGAACCTAAATCTAGGGAGTTTTGGCAAGGACTAATGCATAACCTAAATCTAAGGTAAAAATGGGTATATGATTTACCTCCACAAGAGAGGATAAATCACCCAACTGTTGGACTTATAACTGCTTGAGGGTGGTCACCAACTAACTCCTATAATTTTAAATACATGTAGGCAAGTCTTATGCTTTTGCAAGATAGCTAGGCTGATGTTTATTTAGAAAGAGACTAAGTCCTAAACACACTCTCTAATGGACTATATCATGTAGCGCATGAATAATGTCTTAAATCTAATGCAAATTTTATTAAGTTTTTATTTTTATTTTTGGACAATTCATTTGACACAGGCTATGGGATTCATATGCCTAATACATGAGAAATTGGTTATGGGTCAAAATCAATCAGAAGGAGGTGTGTTTCTACCATGCCTCTCAAAAGTCAAGCCAAGTTTCCTGGCAAAGGTGGAAGCCCTCCATTAACAAGAGTGAAGCAAGATGCTTCTATGCATGATACAACATCCGACTAAGGGTTGTTAAATCTTTTATCTTGATTTATAACCTATGCTTTAGGTGAAGTTATGAGTTATTAATTTTAATTTTGAGTTGATTAATTGGATAGAAAATTTATTTTTCCCTAGGAGCCTAATCGCATCCAGTCCATTCATCAATTAATGAAGAAATAAGGAAAAATATGCCATCTTAATGCACAAGCTAAACAAACATCAAATAAATTTGTAAAGCTAGCACAAAAGAATAAGAGGCATTTGTGGTCGGGTACCACCGCACAACCCGAAAAGAAATGGGTAACCAAGCTTTACCTTTATACAAACTAGATTACAAATGAATTATTACAATTTAGAAAGAATTCATGTTATGGTGGTCTTCATTCTTCATTCTTCATTTCTTCTTTTCTTCATTTTTTTTTTTTTCTTCATTTCTTTCTTTTTTCTTTTGGTTGGTTGAGATGTAGTTGCTCCAAGGCTTCACATGGTGCATAAGACATAGTCTTATGACCAATGTTCATCCTAATCCCCATAACATTCATTCCAAATCTTAATTACAAAATTACATGAAAATGGGAAATGTAAAATCTAACTAAAACATGTAAAAATAGAGATTAGCTAAACATACCGCACAACCCAAGCATGTTATAGGAATAAATTAGACTTACAACCCCACATGGGTCCACTCTAATTTGGATTATGCTTAGGGGTATAAGCAATCTGCATAGCAAAAGTATTTATTATTTTTATTATAACGCCCCTTAAGCACAATCCTCTATAGAAGATAATATTAGACTAAGATCATCCTATCATCCAGTCTATGCACATACACCCTAACATCCAGTCTAAAACATTACATCATAAAACAAAATTAGGCATCAAACCATGCATCGCCCTAACATAGAGCTAGAAAGCTATGAAATTTTAATGTATTGGCTTTGTGTGGCATGTCTTAGCTAGGCTTAAGGTTAGAGTTTTCTAAGTTTGAAGAGTAAAACATAGAGGGTGGTTTCATTTAAGTGATTTAGTTGATTTGTTAATTTTATTTTGATGATTTGATTTGGTTTGAATGAACCTACACTTAATTACTAAGTGTTGTAAAGAGAGGAAAAGAGAAGAGAACTTCTCTTTCCACCTTACCTTAAGTAATTTTTAAGGTAGATTCATTAATGATTTTTCTTTAGTGAATGTTTTATTATGTGTTTTTATTAATCTTAAGTTTAGATTTGCTCTAAATAAACCTATTCAATAATAAAGGCATCTTAAGACAAATTAAAAGTGAATTACTATCACAAAACACACAACCATTTATTTCTTTCCAACATGTGTATCATGCACATAAATAAATCCTAATCATATCTATACATGAAATGAAAATACTTAGCACACCTTAATGATGAATGCTAAGAGATGTTGCTTAACAAAATTTGGATGTTTCATGATGCATGATTTTGTTATGTAGAAAAGAGGGACTCTTTTATCCATTAATCAAATGCACATTTACAAGTATAAAAGACATAAGTAAGCACGGTGCCATTGTTTTTTACACCAGAGGTATAAGGTACAAGACTTTCTTAGGGCTACTTAAAGCCTCGCAACCACGGGATGTCCAGACTAATATATCACTTTTCTTAAATACATGTGCATGTACAAATAGAAAACAAATGGATGAAAAATCATGCAAAAGGTTTATGTTTGTTTGTTTGATTTGGTTATGCAATTTACATATATGATGTGAAGCTCCTTCTTAAGTTATAACATAGAAGTGTATATGAATGGATTTAAGCAAGTGTTATGTTCTTTTCAAATGAACTATACACTTTGCAAATCTTATACAAACCTATGTTAAGAAAAGAGAAGAAAATCATAAAACATGTTTTATATGATATATTCAAATGCAAGCTTATAAATATTTATAAGTAGCATACCTTCATTTATAATCTTTGATTTATAGGTTTTGAAAATATTTTTTTTGATTTAATAGTGATAATAACCACTCATATTCTTACTTTAGCCAAAACATGCAATTTGACATAAAGGAAATATTTCATTTATTTTGATTTTTCAAAAGAAATGAATGCATGATTTTCATATGATAAACAATATTTAACATGCTTGGGAAGAGATAAAGTGATGTAAGCATATGATTTCATTCACCCTAATTAATTCCTAAAGACAATCTTATGAAATAAGATCATTTAAAGTGAATCAAAATTTCTTTAAAGGCATTTTTATTTTTTATTTTGAGTTTGATTAGATTTAAGAAATATGAAAAGGTTTGTTGATCCTAACCCACTTCCCCCATGTGTGAATTGCTTTAGTTTAATTTTTAGAGCCATTAAGTTGATTTTATGTTTTATTTACATTAAGGTGTAAATTAAGTCCATTAATTACCCCTTACTTACACCACTTTTACATAATTAACCTAACAATTATGAGCCAACATATGATATGTAATCACATAGAATTTAAATCAGTAATGTACCTAAGAAAGAAAGGGCATAATGCAATTGGCTCACAATTATTGATTAATTAAGCTAAAAGTTTAATTAAGCACTTTTCTTCCCACACATGTAAGTTGGAAATGATTTAAATTTACCTTAGGCTTTTGAACACCTAAGGATCTACCCAGCAAAGGATTGATTAAGTTCAAATTGATTTTGAAAGCTTGATTAGATTAATTAAGTAGATCATTAGTGGATTAATCCTAATTATGTTTGGATTAAAGAAGAAAGGGGTTTAGGGAATAACTTAAGGAAAGTACCCCAAACACATTCTATAAACCTTTTACTTGCTTAAACAATGTTTAATTATCTCAATTAAATGATAAAACCACTATTCACATGCTTAATTACTCTTAACTATATTAAGGGGTGATTATGGATTCATTAATTGATTTTCTTAATTAACACATTAATATATTCCAAGAAAATTAAGGGAGGCAGAGGTCATCCCACTAAATATATCTGAGAAATTTGGAATTAATTAATGAAATGATTAAGAAGTAATTAAGGTTATTAAGTTTTTAATTAAACCATAATTAAGAGTGAAATAATTTTGTATTGTTCTTGCAGATTATCTTTGGAAATGAGTTAATTTGTTTTCTGATTTTTTTTGCATTTTAATTATGGATTTAAGAAGTTTATGTGATTAAGGGATAATTAAATACTAATTAATTAACTAATCTTCAGCCATGGACCCATAGCATGCGGCTTTCACATGGTGTGGATTAGTTATTTAAGTTGTCAAATCATTTGCCATTGGTCGTGCATGTACTTTCCACAGGCGTCGATCAAGGATCGGATGGTTAGGATCAAACACGTGATTTCAAAGGGATAAATTATGGGATCTAGCTTGTTTTAATCATGACCATCCATCAAAACAGGATGGATGTCATGATTCAACCCGCCTTTTGCTTGTGGGAGGCGAGTCCATCCTCCGGCTTGATCACGAGCTCACTTGAGCTGGGATAAGGTTGAGATTCAACCCACACCATCTAGAAGCTAGGAGAAGAACATCCAACAGTTGAATTTCAATGGGATTACAATTCCCTTCACAAAGGACCAAGGATTTTTCTACTTAAGCTCGATTTTGAGTCATACCTCGTTGGAGGCTATCATCAGTTCTTCCAATAGTTTAGGTAGCTTCGTCTAGTGGAGACAAAGCCCTGTTGAAGGTTTCAAGCTTCGAGATGAAGTGGATCTTTCAATTGACCAAAGCTTGTTTCAATGGCTTGCGGCTTCGATCAAATTCCCCCTTCCCTTGGCTTGGATACTTGGGAGAAGCTTTGGGTAAGCTCAACTTGGTGCCTTGATGGTGCTTGCAAGAGTAATTAAAGTTTGATTGAGAATTGAGCAAAGTGGAATTTCCTCCCACCTCCCTTATTTTTGGCTTAAGAAAAATTGAGATAGGGAAATCGGAATGAGCTTGAGAATGCTTGGAGAAGCTTTCCTTTGATCCTCTGAGTTCAATCGAATGCAACGAAGATTGTTTGAGTGGAAATGAGGGGGAGTATATCTCCCCCTACTTGGATCATACAATTGAAGCTTGCTCTTCTAATTTGATCAAATTAGATGATTGAATAGGTTGTTTAGGTTGTTAGGAGCTCCATGTGGTTCAATTGTGGCAGAAGAGTGGAAGTGTGGAGGTGCACATGTGTTAAATGAGTGTGGGAGGCGATCCATGTGGAGAATTTTGAGTGGAGTGTTGGTTTGGCCTTGGGTTGGGTCATGGCTGACCCAAACCCATTGGTCATGTGCACCATCTCCTTTGGTCCTTTGGTGTCCAAATGGTCCACTAGGAGGATGCCAAGTGGCCATGAAAAGGATTTGACCAAATTCCAAGTGAATTTGGCCATAGGTTACCCTTTGACCCAAGGGTAAAATGGTCATTTGGCTTTAATTTTGATTTGGGAAGATTTAAAATTATTGAAAAATGGGTTGTGATAATATTCAAAGAATTTGGAGTTTGTTTGATATGATTTGGCTCAAGTTGACCCATTTAGGTCAAAATGGGTCAACTTAGGTCAAGTTGACCAATTGATTAAATTGGGTCAAACCATGGGTTAGGTCAAGTTCAAATGATCATTGGAGTGATTTGGTATCATTGGTTTGGTTTAATTTGGTTTATATTTAGTTTTGGTTCATTTGAGTTTACTTAGGTCAAATGGGTCAAGTTGACTAATTTCACCCATTTGACCCAATTGGGTTAGGTCATTAGTTGGTTTAGGCTTGGTTGATCATTTAAAATGTTTTACAAGCTTTAGTTTCAATCAATTTTGGTTTGGTTAAGTTTCAAGTTGATTTGACATTTTAGGTCAAGTTGGGTTCATGGTCAATTGGCTAGGTTGGGTCTAGTTGGCCAATTGAGGCTTTGGTCAAGTTAAACAAGTGATTTAGAATGAAAATGACCCATTGGTTGAAATCAATTGGGCTTAGATCAAGATTTGATCCATTTTGATTTTTTAGCTCAACTTGGGTCAACTTGGGTCAACTTGGGTCAAGTGGCCAATAGGCTAGGTTTGGCTCAAATGATGATTTGGTCAAGTTCAATCATTGATCATGGATTGGTTTTGATCAATGGTTTCAATCAATTTGGCCTATGGTGGATTTTGGCTAGTTTAGGTTTCATTTGGGTTAAGTGTTGACTTGGTCAAAGGTTAGGTTTTAATTGAAGTGGTTGATCATCCTATGATGATTGTTGCTCACAATGTGAGGCTTAGATGGGTTTTGTTCAATCCAATTTAGGTAGGATTAGAATTTGGATCAAACAGGTGCTTTAGGTCACTTTGGGTCAAGTGAGCCTAAGTGGGTCAATTGACTTGATCAAGGCTTGATTCAAGTTTGATTGAACTCACATATTGAAATATAAAATCCATTGCAAGTGATTTGGAGTCAAATGGGTTTTGATTCACTTAACAATTTCAAGTTCAAAGGATGAACATGATTTTGATTTGGGTTTGAGTTTTGAATTTAGTTTTGGTTTGATGATTGAAGTTTATGTTTAAATTTAGTTTGTGATTGAAGGATTGATTGTTTGAAGAGAAAATCCAAAGGTTTGGATTGATTTGAGTTTGATTTGGTTAAGTTCAAGAATTTGACTTGAAAGAGTTTAGGTTGGATTTTGATTAGATTTGGATTTGAGTTTTGAATTTGGTTTTGGTATTTGAATTTATATTTCATTTATATTTGTGAATATAAATGAGAATATAAATGGGTTATGAGAAAATCTTTTGAATTTGGAATGATTTGGATTTGATTTGAGCTAAGTCCATAAGATGAAATCAAAGACTTAGGAAAGATTTTGGATTTAGAATTGATCATGGATTTCAATCATTTGGAATTGATTATTGATTTGAGAAAATCCACTGGAATTGATTTAAGGTTTGATTTGGAATTGAAGTTTATTTAAGTTTGATGTTGATTTGGATTTGAAGTTGATTTGAGTTTGAAGTTTGACTTGAAAGAAGGAAGTAAGGATTTAGTTCAAGCTATAGGGTATGCAAGTTTTCCTAATACCCCTAAGGCATAACCTCTTCCTTTGGCTAACTTTTCTAAGTCTCTAGAATTAGGTTAAGTGTTCACCTAATCACTAGAAGTGTCTTAAGACTAAAGAACTCTTAATATCTAAGAGGGGTCCTATGTCTAAGATGAAGAAGTTGAGAGCTCACTCCAAAAGTGAGGTCAACAAAGGGCGCCCAATAGGTGTGATGTGACTGACAAGCCATACCACACGTATTGGTGTTGACCGAGGTGATCAACAACCAGATCACTGTAACAAAATGATCTACTCCCCAACCCAAGGTGTAGAAGGAATCAAGGGCATAGTGTAATGTGACTCTACGCATGTCAAAGACATAAGAGAGTGAAGAGGAATCCACTAAGGACTGAGTTTGATTTAATTTGAGTCTCGCTGGGGAGAAATTGATTTGATTTGTTGATTTAGATTTGGTGCTCCACTAGGGATGAAAAAGTGAACTCTCAACTAAGGGAGCAAGTTCAAGTCATCCACTGGGGAAAAGAGGTTGTGAAATCCACTAGGGAATTAGAATTCGAATCTGCTGGCATCTCATTAAGAAGAAGCAGATTGATTTGATTATTTGATTATTTTGATTATTTTGATTTGACTCCACTAGGGGAGGTTGATTTGATTTATTTTATTTATTTAATTTGACTCCACCGAGGGAGGAGGGTTGAAATTATTTCAGATTTTAAATTTTGAATTCTGTGATGGACCATATTGGTTTGTGATGGATCGCACTGAGTAGGGGCCATGTTGGCCTTGGCCTATTTCATATTTACCAATCCAAAGGGGCAGTCTACCAACCACATGGTAGGACTATAAGGGGTTGCCTTTTAGTGTGCATCAGTTGTACTAGGAAGAAAGCATAGTAGATTTACATCCTCAAAGTAGGGATTAGTTCTTTGGGGTGATATTGGTGAGCATTGAACCCAACCTTAGGTTACTAAGTGAATGCCCGGGGACTTAAATCGCTCAAAGATAGTCAAAATTAATTTCATTTTTAATTATTTTGATGGATCCCATCGATTTGCGATGGACCTGATGCCATGTTGGCCTTGGTCTATTTCAGATTTACTAATCCAAAGGGTAGTCTACCAACCACATAGTAGGACTATCCAACCAAAGGGGTTGCCTTTCGGTGTGCAACAGCTGTACTAGGAAGAAAGCATAGTAGACTTACATCCTCCAAAGTAGGGATCAATTGTTGGGGTGATCAGTTGATGAGGCAATGGATTGAACCCAACCATAGGCTGACTATTTAGTAAATACCGTTGGGGACTTAAATTAGCTCAAAGATAGTCAATATTAATTTCATTTTCTAATTATTTTTTATGGATCCTTTCAATTTATGATGGACTACACTGAGTAGGGGCCGTATATGCCTTGGGCTAGCTCAGGTTTATCAATCCAAATGGGTAGTCTACCAACCACATAGTAGGACTATCCAACCAAAGGGGTTGCCTTTCCGTGTGTAATAATTATAGTGGGAAGAAAATGTAATAGACTTACATCATCCAAAGTAGGGATCAGTTGTTGGGGTGATCAATTGACAAGAAAACGGATCAAACTCGACCTAGGGTTGACTATTGAGTGAATGCGGGGGGACTTAAATCAGCTCAAAAATAGTAAAAATTAATTTCATTTTTTTAATTATTTTTGATGGATCCCATTGGTTTGCGATGGACTGCACTGAGTAGGGGTCATGTTAGCCTTGGTCTAGCTCAAATTTAACAATCCAATGGGAGTAGGTTTCCGATCGAGGGGAGAACTATCCAACCAAATGGATTGTATTTCAGTTTGTAATAATCAATTAAGAAAAAAGCATGGGGACTCACATCTTACAAAAAAAGGAACCACTGGGGTGATCGATTATTTATGCAACAAATGGAACCCGACCTAGGGCTGACTATTGAGTGAATGTCACTAGGGGACTTAAATTAGCTCAAAGATAGTCAAGATTAATTTTATTTTTTAATTATTTCTGATGGATCCCATCTGTTTGCGATGGAATGCACTGAGTAGCGGTCGTGCTGGCCTTGGTCTAACTCAAATTTTCCAATCCAAAGGGAGTAGCTTCCCGACTGAGGGGGAGCAATCCAATCAAAGGGGTATCTTTTGGTTTACAATGGTTAATTCAAGGAAGAAAGCTCAGAGACTCACATCTTTCTTGAATAAAAGACCACTAGGGTGACACATTAGCAAGGTAACATGTCGGTCCTGGCTGACTATTGAGTGAATGCCATTGGGGGACTTAAATTAGCTCAAAGATAGTCAAGATTAATTTCATTTTTAATTGTTTTTTGATGAATCCCATTAGTTTATGATGAACTACACTGAGTAAAGGCCGTGTAGGCCTTGTTTTCTCAGATTTACTAATCTAAAGGGAGTAGCTTTCAGGTCGAGGGGAGAACTATCCAACCAAAGGGGTGCCTTTCAGTTTGTAATGGTTAATTCAGGGAAGAAAGCATAAAGACTCACATATTTCCTAAATAATAGACCACTGAGACAACACATTAGCGGTGCAACATGTCAACCTAACCTAGGGCTACCCATCGATTTGCGACAATAATGCTAGAAAGAATGCTTAGTAGACTTACATCTTCTAAAGAAAATGTTGTGCAACTCTTGTGGCAAAATAGATTAAACCCAACCTAAGTGACATGGAGAGATCGACCGGACTTATCTCCTCAAGCAAAGTCATGCAATTCCTATAGGGAGTTCTACACACAAAGAGATACATGCTTAAATGGGTGAATTCAAATGTGGGAATTTGTTTGTATTTTAGTTTGCTGGACCATATAGTTTGTGAGGGATCATCTTGAAGGAGATTATATTAGCCTAGACTACCTCGATCAACCAAGGGAGAATCTGCATCCACTAAATTCTCCAACCACGGGTTGTTAAGAAAGGGGATTGTCCAATCCAAGAGTAACCCAGGTAGTGTCTAAATGGGGTCGCAAAGGATGTGATCCAAGTAGAATGCCCACAAGGGAAGGGGCCTTTAAGGGCTTTATCCAAAACAGGGGAGATAATATCTATAGATACACGGTCCAACTCAAGGAGAAAGCATGGGACTCACATCCCGAGTGTTGTATCCACTAGTGAGTCACTCGATAGAAATCAACCAACCTAGTGCCCATCAATTTGTAATAATTAGCCTAAGGAGAAAGCATCAATGATTCACATCCTCCTATAGTGGAACTGATTGTTGGGATAGTCATCTTCTCGATTGTTATCGACTAGGTGACCTCGAGTGAATGTCATTGGGGGACTTATATCAACTCAAGAGTAGTCAAGAGGAAAGGAGCCTTTAGGGGACTTATTCTAAACCTTAGATATACTAGACCTAGTTAGTGCATGATGGTTAGTTCAAGAAGAAACCCTGGGATTCACATCTTCTTAAGCAAAATCATCATGAAGTAACTTACTGGATGGGCGTAAGCCTACCAAACCTAACAAGGCGCTCATTGGTTTGCAATGATCAAGTCAGGAAGAAAGTGTGGGGACTCATATCCGCCAGACAAATGATCACTGGGTGACAGACTAGTAAGGTAGCATGTCCGCCCGACCTAGAGCAGCTAATGAGTGAGTGCCACAGAGGGTTTGCTCCCACATCAAAATAGCCCGAGACAAAAGATATGTATTTATTTTTGTTTGTGTTTGTGTTAAAAAGAATAGGATTCCTCTCAGGTTCTCTCACATATCCTAAAACATATTAAGGAATTGATAAAATGGTGCCATGAATGGCAGTTGGGGTTCCCAAAAAGAAAGAATGTCACTTGGGTTATCTCACATCTAACTTAATTATGTTAGTTGAAATAAGATGTCTCTTGGGTTCTCTCACACCTATTCTAGTAGCACTGGGGAATTTTGTTTAATTTATTATGGTGAAAATTTTCTTCCTTCATCTATCTTTTTTTTAGAGAAATATAAATGAAGAACAAAAATAATAATTTTCTTGTGTTGGACACCACGTAGATTCACAGATCTTCTTATTAGGGTGACCGAGTATGATATTGATAAATGATGTATTATCTTGAGAGCAGTCACCATCCAATGGATCTAATCACCTTAATAAGGACTCTAAGTACTATGGGTCTTGGATGTACCAGTGATTCTTCCCCTACTTTACATGGAAAAGTAAAGCAGGATTTATTTTAAACCGGTTCGTTAAGTTTCCTATGGAGGCAAGCCTCCATAGTTAACTATATCCTAAGGAATGAGATCCTTTAGGAATACCCTCGATTAAGGTAAATGATCGTTGTCTCCAAAGATTTCAAAGATAGGACTATCAATTAATTGGTTTATTTTTAGAAGATCAAGTGAGATTGATCAAGAGGAGGGAGTTATTATCAAAACCAAAGGAAGATTAGTAGGGGATACTTATGATACTAGGAAGCCTGGTAAGCATCCCAAACTATTCTATGGTTGGGCTTTATATTTTTGAGATTGAATTGATTTATTTGTTTAAGTTGAATTTTTATTACAAATTTAGGCTTGTAATTCCATAACACAACACCATGGAAATTCCAAAGAGTTGAGGATTTATGCTTGTAGCCCACAAAGAGAAGTAGCAACCTCTGAACCTAAATCTAGGGACCTTTTGGCAAGGGCCAAGGCATGACCTAAATCTTGGAAAAATGGGTATTTGGTTTACCTCCACAAGAGGGATAAACCACCCGAGAGTTGGACTTACAACCGACTGGGGGTGGCCGCCAACTAACTCCTCCTACGATTTTAAATACATGTAGGCAAGTCATATGCTTTTGCAAGATAACTAAGCTATTATTTATTTAGAAAGTGACTAAGTCCATAAACACACTCCCTAAGAGACTAGATCATGTAGGGAATGATTAATGACTTAAATCTAATGCAAATTTTATTATGTTTTATTTTCATTTTTGGATAATTGATTTGACACAGGCTATGGGATTCATATGCCTAATGTATGAGAAATTGGATTATGGGCCAAAATCAGCAAGAAGGAGGTGTATTTCCACCACGGCTCTCAAAGGTCAAGCCAAGTTTCCTGGCAAAGGTGGAAGCCTCCATAACAAGAGTGAAACAAGATGCTTTTTATGCATGATGTGAAAACATACAACATCCAGTTAAGGGGTTGCTAAATCTTTTATCTTATTTTATAACTTAGGATTTATGTGAGGTTATGAGTTGTTAATTTTTAGTTTTGAGTTGATTAATTGGATAGAAAATTTATTTTTCCCTAAGAGCCTAATTGCATCCAGGTCATTGATCAAATAAAGGAAGAAACTAGGAAAATATGTCATCTTAATGAACAAGCTAAACAAACATCAAGGAATTCATAAAACTAGTGTAAAAGAACCTTTTGTGGTCATTCCATCGCACAAACTTGAAAAGAAATTGGGTAGCCAAGCTCTACCCTTATACAACCCGGATTACAAATGAATTAATTATAATAAAAAAAAAGATTTCATGTTATGGGGGTCTTCATTCTTCTTTCTTCTTTTGGTTGGTTGGAATGTGGTTGCTCCAAAGGTTTCACATGGTGCATAAGACATAGTCTTATGATCAATGTTCATCCAAATCCTCCATAACATTCATTCCAAATCCTAATTGCAAAAATTACATGAAAATGGGAAAAGTAAATCTAACTAAAACATGCAAAATAAAGATTAGCTAAACAAACCACACAATCCCAAGCATGCATATGAATAAATTAGACTTAGCACCCCACACATGGGTAACCAAGTCCACCTAGCCTATTTTTGGATTATGCTTTGGGTATAAGCAACCTGCACAGCAAAAGCATTTATATATTTATCATAGCACCCCTAAGCACAATCCCCTACATGAAGACATGGTTAGACTAAGATCGTCCTACCATTCAGTCTGCATACACCCTGACATCACAAAACAAAATTAGACATCAAACCATGCACCACCCTAACATAAGACTAGAAATGTGACTTAGTCTAATGTGTGTGCCATTTAAGGCTTGTGTAGCATGTCTTAGCTAAGCTTTAAGGTTAGAGTTTTCTAAGTGTGAGAGATTCAACTTAGAAGGGTGGTTTCACTTTGAGTAGTTTAGTTTATTTGTTAATTTTATTTGATGATTTGATTTGTTTTGAATGAACCTACACTTAATTACTAAGTGTTATAAAGAGAGGAAAAGAGAAGAGAACTTCTCTTTTTTCCTTACCTTAAGTAATTTCTAAGGTAGATTCATTAGTGATTTTTCTTTAGTGAATGTTTTATTATGTGTTTTAATTAATCCTAAGTTCAAATTTTCTCTAAATAAACCTATTCAAATAAGAAAGGCATTTTAGGATTAATTAAAGTGAATTATTATTACAAAACACACCACACTTTATTTCTTTCCAACATGTGTATAATGCACATGAAATGATCCTAAGCATACATCCAATGCAAATATTTAGCACACCTTAATGATGAATGCTAAGACATATTGCTTAAGGAAATTTGGATGTTTTATGATGCATGATTTTGTTAAGTAGAAAAGAAAAGGATTCGTTTATCCATTAATCAAATGCACATTTACATGTATGAAAGGCATAAGTGAGTATGTCACTATTATTTTCTACACCAGGGGTATAAGGTAGAAGACCTTCTTAGGGCTACTTAAAGCCTCGCAACCCTAGGATGTCCAGACTAATATATCACTTTTCTTAAATACATATGCATGTACAAAAAGAAATGAATGGAAAAAGAGTCATGCAAAAGGTTTATGTTTGTTTGTTTGATTTGTTGGTTGTTTAATTTATATGTGTAATGTGAAGATACTTCTTAAGTTATAACATAGAAGTGGATAGGAATGGACTTAAGTAAGTGTTATGTTCTTTTCAAATGAACTATACACTTTGCAAATCCTATTCAAATCTATGTTAAGGGGAAAGAAGAAAAGCACATAACACATTTTATTTTATAATCACAAGCAAGCTTATAAGTATTTATAAGTAGCATACTTTCATTTACAATGTTAGATTTATAAGTTTTGAAAGTAATTTTTAATTTAGTAGTGATAATTTCCACTCATATTCTTACTTTAGCCAAAGCATACAATTTGACATAAAGAAAACATTTCATTTATTTTGATTTTTCAAAGGATATGAATGCATGATTTTTATATGGCACACAACATTCAGCATGCTAGGAAAGAAATAAAATGTGTAAGCATGTAAATTCATTTACCCTAATTAATTCCTAAAGATAATCTTATGGAATAAGATCATTTAAAGTGAATCAAATTGTTGAAAGAGATTTTGGTTTAATTTTGAGTTTGATTTAGGATTGTGAAAAGAGTGTTTGTTGGTCCTAACCAATCTCCCACATGTGTGTGTTAATTTAGTTTAGTTTTTAGAACCATTAAGTTGTTTTTTTATTTTGTTTAGGTTAAGGTGTAAATTAAGTTCATTAATTACCCCTTACCTAGACCACCTTAACATAATTATTCAAATAATTATGAGCCAACATATGATATGCAACCTGTTGACCTCATTTTTAGGATGAGCTCTCAACCCCTCCATCTTAGACATAGAACTTCTCTTAAACACTAAGAGTCTCCTTAGTCTTAAGACACTTTTAGTGATTAGGTGGACACTCGACCTAACCCTAGAGACTTAGAAGAGTTAGTCATGGGAATAGGTCATGCCTTAGGAGTGTTAAGAAAATTTACCTACCCTATAGCTTGAACCAAATCCTCACTTCCTTCCTTCAAGTCAAATTTAAAATTCAAATTAAACTCCAAATCAAATCCTCAAACTCAAATCAATTTCAACTTGATGGATTTTCTCAAGTCATGAATAAATTCCAAATGATTTAAGCTTATGATTGAAATTCCAAGTTCAAAAAATCTTCTTAAGTCACTTTGATTCTATCTTATGGACTTAGCCTAAATCAAATTCAAATTAACTCAAATTCAAGAAATTTTCTCATAACCCATTTATATTCTCATTTATATTCACAAATATAAATGAAATATAAATTCAAATAACCAAAGCTAAATCCAAAACTCAAATTCAAATTTAACCAAAATCCAACCTAAGCCTTTCAAGTCAAATTCTTGAACTTAGCCAAATCAAATTCAAATCAAGCCAAACCCTTGATTTTTCTTCATGATTCAATCAATCCCTTCAATCATGAATCAAATATAAACATAAACTTCAACAATCAATCAAAATCAATTCAAAATCCAAATTTCCAAAATTCAACTAAGCCTTTCAAGTCAAATTCTTGAACTTAGCCAAATCAAATTCAAATCAAGCCAAACTCTTGATTTTTTCATATTCAATCAATCAATCCTTCAATCATGAATCCAAATATAAACACAAACTTCAATCATCAAACCAAAACTAAATTCAAAAATCAAACTCAAGTCAAACTCATGTTCAACCTTTTCAACTTGAAATTGTCAAGGGAATCAAAACACATTTGACTCCAAATCACTTGCAAATAGATTCACATTTCAATCATAAGTCCATATGTGAGTTTGACCAAACTTGATTCAAGCCTTGATCAAGTCAATTGACCCACTTAGGCTCATTTGACCCAAAGTGACCTAAAGTACCCTTTTTGAGCTAAATTCTAATCCTACCCAAATTAGATTGAACTAAGCACAAATAAGCCTCACATTATGAGCAACAATCATCATGAGATGATCAATCACTCAAATTGGGTCAAACCAAGTCAAACCTAAGGGTTGACCAAGTCAACACTTAACCAAAATGAAACTTAAACTAGTCAAAATCCACCCTAGGCCAAATTGATTGAAACCATTGATCAAAACTCATTCATGATCAATGTTTGAACTTGACCAAGTCATTATTTGGGCCTAACTTAGCCCAATTGGCCACTTGACCTAAGTTGAACCAACTTGACCTAAAAAGTCAAAATGTGTCAAAACTTGATCTATGCCAAATTGATTGAAACTAATGGGTCAAGTTCATTCCAAATCACTTGTTGAACTTGACCAATGCCTCAATTGGTAAACTAGACCCAACCTAGCCCAATTGACTTTGAACCCAACTTGACCTAAATGGTCAAATTGAGCCAAAATCAAATTAAACAAAAATTGATTGGAAACAAAGATACCAATACATTTCATATGACCAATGAAACCTAAACCAACCCATGACCTAACCAAATAGGTCAAATGGGTCAAATTGACAACTTGATTTGACCTAAATGAAATCAAATGAACCAAATTCAAATATAAATCAAATTGAACCAAACCAATGATGCCAAAATATTTCAAATGGTCATATGAACTTGATTGACCCAGAATTGACCCATTTTGACTTAAATGGGTCAACATAGACAAATCATATCAAATCAATTCCAAATTCATTGAAACTTGGCCCAACTCATTTTTCAATCATACTAAACATATTCGAACTAAAATCCAAGCTAGATGACCATTTTACCCCTAGGTCAAAGGATAATTCTTGGCCAAGTTCACTTAGAATTTGGTCAAATTCTCTTCATAGCAACTTGACACTCTATTAGTGGACCAAGTGGACACTAGTGAGCATGGTGCACTTGACCCAATGGGTTTGGGTCAGTCAAACCCAACCCAAGGTCAAAAATTGACCACTCACTTGAAATTAAGCACATGCCAATCACTCCTCCACCTTGTTTTGCACACTTCCACTACCTCCTCGACCAAAAAGCGATGCATGCAACCCATGGCCTAACAAACCCATGGGATGAATTTGATCAAAATGACATCTATGCGACCATGGAGATTCACCCCCTAATTTCACTTCATTCACATTGACTCACATCCAATTGAAGCTAGGAAACTCAGAGAAAGCATCCTCAAGCTTCTAAGCCTCCTAGAGCACTTAACATTTCTCCATTTCTCGGTTTATCAAAATCAAAAATAGGGGAGGTAGTAAGGAATCCATTCCCACTCAATACCATATATCAAGCTAATTGCTCTTGCAAGCACCCTCAAGGGAGTCAATCGAGTTGATGAAGCTTCCCAAGCTCCAAAGGCAAGGGTGGTCAATAGAAGGATCTATCCAATACCAAAGCCTCAAATCTTTAACAGGGCTTCATCTCTATTAGACGAAGCTACCTCAAAATTGGAGCATGTGATAGAGGTGTATGCCTTCAAACAGCTTAAATGGGAGTGTGTGGTCCTTCGTGAAAGAAATTTTCATCTCATGCAAAATTTAATGTTGGATTTACTTGTGCTTTCCCCTAGATGTTGTGGGTAAAACTTGAGTTCAATTCAACATGAGCTCGATCTTGCTAGAGTGGAGGGATGCCCTCTCTATAGCAAACTGTGATCATGTCTATTCATGCATTTTGGAGGGACGGTCATGTTGAAGCCACGTAGGATCTGTGATTAATCCCTTTAGAAAGCTTGATGGGCAATCTCAATCTAATCTTTGATGGTTGATCGAAAAGCATGTAGCACCACCGATGATGCAGCTTCAGATGTGACAAGTTAAATAACTAATCCTATCGTGCCATATGGAAAGCGCACGCCACATCAGCGGTCCACATGGCACTAACGAGATTAGTTAATAATTAGAGGTTTAATTAATTATTAATCACTGAATCTTCAAATATTTATAACTAAATGTAAAAAAATCAGAAAAATACAAAATAAAAAATATTATGAAGATAATTCGAAGAGGAAAATCTAAAATTAAATTCAATTGATTTTGAACAGTGATATTTTCTATATTTGGGTTTTATTGGGAATATGATTATGCTAATTACTCTCTAATTATCCCACTGATTAATTCCAAACTTATCATGTGCATTTAGTGGGATGAGTTGCCTCTCTAATTTTCTTAGAATTTGTTAATAGTTTAATTAGGGGAATTTCTTAAGTCATTCTTAATTACCCTATTAATCTATTAAATGATTTATTAACCTTTTAAATAGTCATAAATTAATTAATTAAGTTTGCTAATTACCTTAGAATAGTGAATGGACTTAGGGAATGAGATTAGGAATTCTTTCCCTATCTTTTACCTAAGTTTATTTCATTTGGATAAAAATCTAATTAAAGTGCAAATTAATTAAATAATTTAGTCACTTAATTAAATGACTTAATTAATCAAACTTTTCAAAATTAAAACATTCCAAAACTTAATCAATTCATCTTGGGTGGGTTCTTAGGTGTTTAATAACCTAAGTAACTTACAAAAATCAAAATCAAACCTATATGTGTGGGGAGGGTTATGAAAGTTCTTAAATCAAACCCTTTAGCTTAATTAATCACTAATTATGAGCCAATTGCATTAGATCCCTTTCTTTCCTAGGTGCATTGCTATCTTAAATTCCTTGTGTGGTTTTATGTCATACATTGGCTCATAATTATTTGATTAAATATGTTAAAGCGGTGTAGGTAAGGTAATTAATGAACTTAATATACACCTTAACCTAAGCAAAGCATAAAACTCACCTAATGGTTCTAAAATTAAACTAAAATAACATACACATGTAGGACATGGGTTAGGACTAGCAAACCTACTCACATTTCCTAAATTTAAATCAAACTTAAAACAAAATAAAAATCTCTTTAAAATAAATTTGGTTTACTTTAAATAATCTTATTTCATAAGGTTGTCTTTAGGAATTAGTTAGGGTAAATGAATTTACATTCTTTCATCACTTTTCTTATTTTCTAATATGCTAAATGTGTATGTCATATGAAAATCATGCATTCATGCCTTTTGAAAATCAAATTAAAAATGAAATATTTCCTTTATGTCAATTTGCATGTTTTGGATAAAATAAGAATATGAATAGCTATTATGACTATTAAATCCAAAATTATTTTTAGAACTTATAAATCAAATATCATAACTGAAAGATATGCTACTTATGATTATTTATAAGCTTGCATGTGAGAATAAATATAAAGATGTGTATTGAGTGGCTTTCCTTCTCTTCTCTTTTAACATGAATTGGATGGATTTGCAAAGTGTATAATTCTTTTAAAAGAACATAACATAGCACTTGCTTATATTCTTTCCTATCCACTTCCATGCTATGAATTAAGAAGGATTCTCACATTTACACATGTAAATTAAACAACCAACGAATTAACCAAACAAACATCAACTCTTGCATGATTCTCTTTCCATGCATTTCCTTTTGTACATGCACATGTATTTAAGAAAAGTGGTATATTAGTCTGGACAACCCCAGGTTGCGAGCCTTTAAGTAGCCCTAAGTAGGTCTTCTACCTTACACCCCACAGTGCTGCTAACAATGGCATACTCACATATCTTTATACTTGTAAATGTGCTTATGAAAAATGGATAAAAGAATCACTCTTTTTCTACTTAACAAAATCATGCATCATGAAGCATCCAAATTTTCTTAAATAACTCCCTTAGTATTAATCATTAAGGTGTGTTAAACACTTCCATTTGCATGTATAGATATGCTAAGGATTCATCCATATGCATGTTACACATGTTGGGAAAGAAATGAAGTGTTGTGTATTTTGTGATAGTATTTCACTTTACTTAGTCTTAAAATGCCTTTTTTTGAATAGGTTTATTTAGGAAAAATCTAAACTTAGGATTAATTAAAACACATAATAAAACATTCACTAAATAATAATCAAATATGAATCTACCTTAGAAATTAATTAAGGTAGGGAGGAAAGAGAAGTTCTCTTCTCATTTCCTCTCTTTACAACTTAGTAATTAATTATAAGATTCATTCAAACCAAATAAAAATACAAAATAAAGCAGCCAAAGCAACTAAATCACTTATATGAAAAAAAAACCCTCTAAGTTGAACATTTCTATACTTAGAAAACTTCAACCTTAAATCCTAGCTAACCATACCACACAATCCTTAAATAGCACACACATTAGGCTAAGTCACTACTTCTAGTCCTATGTTAGGGCGATGCATGGTTTGATGTTTTCTTTGATTTTGTGATATTTTGTTTTAGTCTAGATGTTAGGGTGTATGTGCGTACACTGAATGGTAGGGTGATCTTAGTCTAACCATTATCTTCTATAGGAGATTGTGCATAAAGGGCATTGTAATAAAAATATTACAGCTTTTATTGTGCAGGTGCTTATACCCCCTAAGCATAATCCAATAGGCCTGGTGGACTTGGTTACCCATGTGAGGGGTGCTAAGTCCAATTTATGTATATACATGCCTGGGATTGTGTGGTTTGTTTAGCTAATCTTTATTTTCTAGGTTTTGGTGAGATTTACCTTTCCCTTTTCATGTAATTTTGTAATTAGGTTTTTGGAATGATTATTATGGGGTATTAGGATGAACATTGGTCATAAGATCGTGTCTTATGTGATGTGAAGCCTTTAGAGCAACCACATTCCAACCAAGAAGGAAGAAAGAAGAAAGAAGAAATGAAGAATGAAGACCCCATAACAATGAATTCCTTCTTGATTGTATTTAATTCATTTGTAATCAGGTTGTATAAGGGTAGAGTTCGGCTACCCAATTTGTTTTCGTATGTCGGGGGACCACACAAATGGCCTCTTATTCTTTTGTGTTAGCTTTATAAATTGATTGATTTTTATTTTACTTGTGCATTGATGATTAGGCTACCCAATTTGTTTTACTTGTGATAGCAACTTTTCCTAGTTTATTCCTTGCTTTGATGTATGGCCTAGATGATGATTAGCTCTTAGGAAAATAAATTTTCTATCCAATCAAAATAAATCCAAACTAAAAATAAAGTAACTTATAACCTCACCTAAAGCCTATGTTATAAATCAAGATAAAAGAATTAGCAACCCCTTAGCTGGATGTTGTATTACTTTTCTCACATAATGCATAAAAAGAATAATATTTCACTCTTGATTGAAAAGCTTCCACCTTTTCCAGAGAACTTGGCCTGACCTTTGGGAACCATGATGGAAACACACCTCCTTATCTTGTTGATTTTGGCCCATAATCTAATTTATCATGCATTAGGCATATGAATCCTAAAGTTTGTGTTAAATTGATTATCCAAAATAAAAATAAAATGTGACAAAATTTGTATTAGATTTAAGTCATTAAATCATGCCCTACATGATCTAGTCTCCTAGGAGTGTGTTTAAGGACTTAGTCTCTTTCTAAATAAATAACAATCTAGCTATCTTGCAAAAGCATATGACTTGCCTACATGTTTTAAAATCATAGAAGGAGTTAGTTGGCGGCCACCCCTAGGTAGTTGTAAGTCCAATAATCGGGTAGTTTATCCTCTCTTGTGGTGGTAAACTAAATACCCATTTTCACCTTAGATTTAGATCGTGCTTTTGGCCCTCGCCAAAGCTCCCTAGATTTATGTTCAGAGTTTGCTACTTCCCTTTGCGGGCAACGAGCATAAATCCTCCACCCTTAGGCATTTTCATGATCTTGTATCATGGAATTGTAAGCTCTAAATTTCTAATAAAAATTTAACTCAAATAAATCAATTCAATTTTAAAATATAAAGCCCAATCATAAAATAGTTTGGGATGCTTACTAGGCTTCCTAGTATCCTAAACATCCCCTACTTATCTTCATTTGGCTTCAATAAGAACTCCCTCCTCTTGATCAATCCTACTTGACTTTCTGAAAATAAATCAATCGATTGATAGTCCTACCTTTGAAATATTTGGAGATAACGATCATTTACCTTAATCGAGAGAATTCCTAAGGAATCATGTTCCTTATGATGTAATTAACTATGGGAGTTTGCCCCAATAGGAAACTTAATGAACCTGGTTTAAAATAAATCCTACTTTACTTTTTCATGTAAAGTAGGAGAAGAATCTCTAGTATATTTCGAAGACTTATAGTCCTTAGTAGTCCTTATTAAGGTGATTAGGTCTATTGTAGGGTGGTGACTTTTATCTTTTGAGATAGTACACCTTTCTTCAATGTCATACCCGATCACCCTAATAAGAACATATGGATCTGCATGGTGTCCCAACAAGGCATTATATATTTATGTTTTCATTTATCTTACTTTCCAAAGGAATAGATGAAGGCATAGATATAATATTTCACCACAAATTTTTCTGCCGACTCCGCTGGGGTTGGTTTCTCTCTCCATCTTTGGTGAATAAGCATTGTCTCCAAGTATCGACAGTGGGTTTGTACTTTTGTATGAATCCAAGACTATCTTTCTTTTCCATTGGCATTTATCTTATTTTGTCCTTAAGTTAAGTTAGCCAACATCTTTAAGTTTTAGGACCTCACCCCGTGTTGGTCTTAAAACCCCCGTTGGGTTCCCCAATGGGTGAAAATAAAATTTTAATAAAAAGAAAATAATTAAAGACTTCCTTCTTACCATTTTTATGATATGGAAAGGTCCATTCCAAAAATAAAGTCAAAATCAATCCTTCATAAAAGTTTTGCTTTTCAAAAGCACCTTTTCAAAATACACTTAATAAAATATTTGCACTACATCTAACAATTTCTATAATTATTACATGTAGGAACATTTCAAAAATAAAACCAACAATCATATTTTTCAAAAGAATAAATGAATACCTTCACTCAATTTACTTGAATGAAGATTTCATCTTCAAATAAAAATAACAATCAACATTCCAAAAATAAAACCAACAAACATATTTTCAAAAAAAAGCACAAAAATTGAAGATGGGCCTTTCCATTCAATACATCCAAATGTGTTGGATGGATGTTACATCTTCAAGCAAAATCATAACTTTGAAATTCCACTCAACACATTCCACATGTGTTAAGTTGGAATTTTCAATTTTCAAAAAACACATATGAAACCTCTCCATTCAATATACCCATATTTATTGAATGGAGGTTTCATTTCCAATCAAAATCAAAAATCAATTTTCAAAAAGCACATATGAAACCTTTCCATTCAATATACCAACATTTATTGAATGGAGGTTTCATTTCCAATCAAAATCAAAAATAAACTTTCAAAAAGCATATATGAACATCTCCATTCAATAAACCTAAAATTATTGAATGAAGATTTCATTTCCAAATAAAATGATACTCTTTTGAAATCTCACTTAACATATTCCATATATAATTAGGTTGGAATTTCCTCTTTCAAAAAAAAAAGCAATAATCACACATGAAACTACATCTTTAAAAAATGAAACATAATTGATTTCCATCTTACATATCCAAATTTGTTAAATGGAAATCTCTCTTTTCAAAATCAACAAAACACAAAAGTTTTTTTTTAAAACACATATGGAACTTCATTTTAGCATACCATATTTGCTAAAGTGAAGTCTCCATTTTCAAAAAAAAAATTCAAAATACATTTGAACTTCATTTTAGCATACCACATTTGCTAAGTGAAGTATCCATTTTCAAAACAAAATTCAAAACACATTTGAAACTTCGTTTTAGCATACCACATTTGCTTAAGTGAAGTCTCCATTTTCAAAACAAAATTTACAACACACTTTTGGAATTTCATTTAGCATACTCAAATTTGCTAAGTGAAATCTCCATTTCACAAAATTCAAAACACATTGGAACTTCATTTTAGCATATCACATTTGTTAAAGTAAAGTCTCCATTTTCAAAACAAAATCCAAAACACAAAGAAACACATTAGGATTTCCTTAGCATACCCAAATTTGCTAAGAATCCTATTTTTAAAATCAAATCAAAAACAAAAGAAACACACTTGGATCTCCTTAGCATACCTAAATTTGCTAAGGATCCTATTTTTCAAAACAAAATCAAAATCAAAAGAAACACATTGGAATTTCTTAGTATATCTAAATTTGCT
Source organism: Cymbidium sinense (assembly GCA_021442155.1). NCBI lineage: Eukaryota > Viridiplantae > Streptophyta > Magnoliopsida > Asparagales > Orchidaceae > Cymbidium > Cymbidium sinense. The sequence continues at coordinate 5,934,629 of CM038219.1, forward strand.
AAGAATCCTATTTTCAAAAAAATTCAAAAAAACAAAACACACTTGAATTCCTCATTTAGTATACACAAAATTGCTAGATGAGGATTCCATTTTCAAAATCACAAATGATTCACAAAATAAAGCAAACAAAAAAAAAAAAGAAATTGTTTTCAAACACCTCACTTAGCATACCCAAATTTGCTAAGTGAGTAAATTCCAAAAATCACAAATCAAAAATAAAATCAATTGACCCTTTTCTTTAACATACCCAAATTTGTTAAATAAAGGGTCCTCAAAATCAAAATTCAAAATTCAAACATCAACCTAATGGAATCATCTCTCCAAAAAAAAAAATTGAACCCATTTTCAACATACCCAAATTTGTTGAAGATGGATTGTACATTCAAAAAAATTCCTCTTTTCAAATCAATCTCAAAATCTCATCTAAATCCATTTGATCCTGGCTTAACACTCTCAAGATGTTGAGTGTGGGTTCAAATTCTAAAATTCAAATTTAATAAAAAAATTAACAAAATAGAAATCTGATTCAAGTTTCTTTTCAACATTGCAAACTTTCAGTCAGCGTCAATTTCAGTTTCAGTTGATTGCAATGGCAGAAGTATGTGTTCATGTTTCCTCATGGGATGGATTTGGCCCTGGATCAAGCCAACCTTCCATGATCTGACTATGCCCACCTCATTCACTTGGGTCGAGGGTTCGAGGGGGCCAGGATTACATGTGAGGGCACCCCCGTTACCACAGTAAACAGGAGCACGGTGACCGGGCAGAAGCAAGTCATCCAGGTCAACATGCCATCTAACTTGGAGATTCCCTCACTGAAGAGGAAGGTTGTGGAGGTTCCCATAGCATCGATGATCGACGATCGATCTGATTGTTCCCCATCTTGCCCCATTAGAGCTCACTCTTGGCACCTTCCAAGGGGAAGGCTCCCCTGATTCCAGGGATTGTCTCCCTTGCATTTAAGGTTGGGTCTAGCTCCTACTCTGCTTGACCTACCCAGACCCAGCAAAGAAATAAGATCCACATGATCAAGCGGCATCACACTCATATTGCTAGGGAGTTGGAGACACCTACTCAGTCTATTATAGAGAAGTTTCCTAGGATAGTTTCCCTGTTGGTTACAGAAAACCAATTTCACCCTCTATCTGGATAGGATAGAGAGGATGCTAGGAGGATTTCTACTTCATCTCTGCCAATGGTTCAGTTTCAGGCACCGGTGAGTTAGAGGAGGAGGTCGTACGCTGACCTCCGATCAATTTTATGTCGAATAGGCAGAGCCTACAGACCATCGGAGTCCAGGGCTCAGTTTGATTTGATATATATCATTCCTAGCAGCATTGGCAGGCAGCTTAGGCAGGAGAGGGCTAGAGAGGCCCGCACATTTGTTCATGTTACTAGCTGGGAGCACCGGAGGTATAGCGGAGCCTCTGCACTTATGGATTTTCCAAATTGATGTGCTACCCGCACTGACCATACCGATAGTATCTTACTCACATGGACCACACATCATAGGAGAGGAGCTCCTATCTCAACAGAGTCGGTGGTGTCTCCACCACATCACTCATCTCCCCATTCACCGTCTCCTGTACATGTCTCAGCATCTACTGTTCCAGCCAAGGATTATGAGAATTAGCCCAAAGTTGATTATAATGTCCTTGCTCACATAAGAAAATTGCCAGCTAAACTTAGCATATATGATGCCCTTGTCTTATCCAAAGAGATGAGGGAATCATTAATCAAGGCTCTTCTTGATCTAGAGATATACTTAGATCAACTGACCACTATTGGAGAGGAGACACATTATTCAAGAGAAGCCCAGGGAGTCATATTCATCAACGAAGACCTTCTTCTGAGAGACATGGAGCACAACCGTCCCCTCTACATCACAGTGGATATGAGCAAATTTAGACATTCTAGGGTTTTGGTTAATCCAGGTGCATTGATGAGCATTATGAGCCTGAAAACCCTTGCATATTTAAAGATTGAAATCTCTAAAATCTGAGCAGATCAGATGATGTTAAGAGGACTCAATGAACAGTGCAAGAGGGCTTTAGGCTCCAGAGTGTTAGCTTTGGAAATAGGGAACTGGAAGACTGAAGCCAAGTTCTATATAATTGATTCAACTACATCATTCACTACTTTGCTCGATAGGCCTTAGATACACCAGAATAAGATGATTCCATCCTCCCTTCATCAGGACATCAAGTTTCAAAGAGATGAAATTGAATATTATGTCAAAAGAGATGAAAAGCCATTTTTAGTTAGAGAGGTCGAGATATATGAGGATGCAGCCTACTATTTCCTCAAAATAAAAATGACTATTCTTGTAAACTTGGCCAAAATTTAAATACAAAAGAAAAGGAAAAGGATGAAAAAAAAAATGAAAAAGAAATGAGAAAAGAAAGTACAAGTGCATAAGAAAGAGACACTAGGAAGTGGTAGAGCAGCATATCACATTTCACCCAAAGTTCAATCCACCATATGACATATGGGTAGGATGACTTGACCTCCACTAGGCAAAGGCAGAGGTAAATACATAGGTAGTTCCAGAGGTGGAAGATCCTCTAGTTGGTAGCAGCTAACAGGGGCTATGTTCCAGTTCACAGGAGTGCTCCTACTATTCACATAGACTTAAAATTCAGCTTAGAGGATGAGTCTAATGTGATTAGCATACCAGCCAACCCCTCTCAGCGAGTTTCATTGGAGGTGACACTCAAGCTCGACAGTGACAAAGACCAAGCCTCCAAGCAAAGCATGAATGTATTCGAATCAGAATTATGTAAAACCATTAGGCAGAAGTTGGGAACCCTAGCTCTTACCCCACTTTCTTCTCAAAAAGTTGATGGTTTGGTAGTTAAAGAAGCCCCTAAACCTTCCATGGATGTCAAGCCAAAGAGATTCTTATTAGGATCATCATCCTCAAGTCTAGAAGTAGATGTAGAAATTGAGATATAAATATTTAATGGAATTACCTTTTGATTGGTACTCACCTTGTGTTCATAATCTTGCAAAGAAAGGTTTGATTCCTTATACATGGTCCAAGTACAGGTCAGAGTATTTCGAGAAGATGTGAGACAACAAAGACAGGGATGCACAATCAAGACCATGATTAATATTCAGTACAGTGGGTCCAATCGATGAAGATTAATACTGCTTAGTTACCACCAATCATCTGGAGTCTGATAGAATCTTCTCAAACCACACTAACTCTTACAAGCAAGTGTGTTTAGAAATTTAGATGATCTTGATGATCTTCAAATCAAAGATTCACCTCTAGAATTGGAAGAGAAAGTCCATTCAATTATTGATAAGCTCAAAGAAATCAACCTCGTGACAAAAGAAGATCCACGCCCCACATACATCAGATCTCTACTGAATGAAAAAGAAACCATTGACTTATTTAGGCTATTGACTGAGTTTAAGGACTGCTTTATATTGAGCTTTGAAGAGATGCCCAGATTATCTCCTAACGTAACTCCTAGATGCATGCGATTAGAAATTGGACAATAGGTCATTTTTGAAGTCAAGAAACTAGTCGATGCTGGCTTTATCTGAGAAGAAAAATACCCTACTGGTTAGCCAGTGTCATGCTAGTTAAGAGAAAGAATGGCCAAATTTACATATGCAATGATTTCAGGGACTTAAATAAGGCATGTCCTAAGGATGAATTTCCACTTCCTATACCAGAATTAGTTATGGACATTGCGTCATCTCATGCAGTATTCTTCTTTATGGATGGGTCATCCGGCTACAATCAAATCAAGATGGCACCCAAGGATGAAAGAAACACTGCTTTTTGAACCCTGATCAAAATCTATTATTATAAGGTAATGCCTTTTGGCCTTAAAAAAGCCAATTCTACATACCATAGCCATGACTCAAATCTTCAACGAACTCATTCATCATCAAGTTGAATGTTATGTTGATGATATAGTAGTCAAAAGCAAAGAGAAGGAAGACTGTCTCTTTAACTTGAGAGTAATTTTCAAATGGTTAAGACAATTCAACCTCAAAATGAACCCACTAAATGTGCATTCGGAGTAGCTTCAGGGAAGTTCCATGGGTTTGTTGTTTGACATCAGGGAATAGAGATAGACTCAGAAAAGATCAAAGCTATCTTAGAAATGCCACCCCCTAAAAGCCTAACTAAACTAGGATCCTTCCAAGAGGTTGGCATATCTAAGGCGCTTTATCTCCAATCTATAAGGATGCAAGCCATTTTTATCACTTGTCAAAAAGGATGCTAAGTTCAAGTGGGATGATAAGTGTCAGCATATTTTTGAAGATATCAAATAGTATTTGGTGAAGCCATTAGTTCTAGCAGCCCCTATCGTGGGCAAGCCTTTTATCCTCTACACTACTGCATTGGATGACTCACTTGGTGCTTTGTTGGACCAAACCAATGACTAAGGGAAGGAGACTCTCCTACCTCACCATCGATCCTCTGGCAAACTACCACCTATTAAGAAACACAAATCTTAGCTCTTCATTATGGCACTATATGCTTTCTCATAAGATAAACTTGATTTCAAGAATCAATACATAGCAGTATCTCATGACACGGTCGATGTTAATCAGATGGTTGGCACGTTGGTCCATGATTCTCTCATAGTTCGATATTACCTAGCACATTTCTTAGTAGCACACCAACTTCATGTTAAATCTCTGCTTAGTGATGACCTCCCCGATGAACAAATCATGAACTTAGGGGACACTAGCATTCATCATTGGGAAATGTATTTTGATGGTGCGGCTTTCATTCAAAAGAAAGAAGAACCATGATCTACTCTTCCAGGAAAGGCAGGAGTAGGAATCATCTTTTTAACTCTAGACCGTGATGTGATGAGATTCTCATACAATCTCTCCAATCCATGCACCAACAATGAAGCTGAGTATGAGGCTTTGATTTTTGATCTGGAGTTAGCTATTATAGTGTGTGTCAAAAGCATCAACATTTATGGGGATTCTCAGCTGGTTATCAACCAAATTGCTAGGTCCTATAAGGTTCTAAAACCTAAGCTTTGTCACTACCATGAGTACACCATGAAGCTGTTGGCTCAAATCCCTGAGGTCACCATCTACAAGGTTTCTCAAGAAGAGAACGTAGTAGCAGATGCTTTGGCCAAACTTATTAAAGAGTTGGAATGTCTAGAAGATGAGTCCATTCCAATAAGGGTCCAAAATAGACAAGTTCTATCCCTTATTGATGTTGAACTCATCGAGAGCTACTCTCTTAAAGGGGAGGTTACCATTACTAAAAAGGATGAGGAGCTATATTGGAGGCAACCATTCATAGATTACTTAAACATAGGCAAACTACCTCAAGAGAAATCACAAGCCCATCAGATGAAGCAGTGAGCTCTCTCTTATGCTCTCGTGGATGGCACCTTGTACCAATGATCTTTTGATCAAATGTGGTTATGCTTAGACAAACATGAGCCCGTAATATTGTGATCAAGGTACATTCATGTCTAGGCATAGTGCATCAATCTGGTCCAAAGGTGAAAGCCTAGATCAAGAGACTAGGATACTATTGATTATCGATGATTATAGACTGTGTGGATGTAACTAGGAGATTCCATCAGTGTCAGGTACACAATGTAGTTTTGCACCAACCACCCAACATTATACACCCTATATTAGCCTCATGGCCATTGAGTGTTGGGGTACTGACATAGTGGGTCTGATTGATCCTCTTTCTTCTAAGGGTCATCATTTCATCCTAGTTGCCACTAATTTCTTTCCCAATTGGGCAAAGGCAATCCCACTTAGAGAGGTCATAGCTCAGCATGTACTCTAATTTTCAAGAATCATATCGTATATAGGTTTGGGGTGCCTAAATTATATCTGATAATGGTTCTGCATTCAAAATAATAAGAACAACAGCTTCGCTAGGAGACACAATATAGATTGGAGATACTCCACTATCTACTATCCCAAGGAGAATGGCCTAGCATAAGCATTCAATACAAAACTCTCATCCAAATACTGAAGAAGACACTCGATAACAAGCAATAGTGGAAGGATTAGTTGAAGCCTTGTGGGAATATTCACATCAGAACTCAACCCACATTCTTCTTAGTGTATAATCAAGTGTTCACCATTAAGTTTAGCTCCCATCACTAAGGATAGAAATGGGTAGTAAAATCACTACACATGTAATGCTGAAAGAAGAGCTTGAAGGTTTAGAAGAGATGCCTCGGCATGCAACCTCGTTATACAAAGCCAAGTGATTCAAGCTCACAACAAGTGGTCCCTAGAGCTTTTCAAGTGAGAGCTTGTTTTAGTTCTTAAGAGACCGCCCAGGAAAGATGGGAAAGTTTGAACCTGGGGAATGCCCTTTTCCATAGAGAAGGCCTACCAAGAAGGATCTTATCAACTTATTAATTATAAAGGGGAACACGATGCTTCTAATCAATGGGCTCTATTTGAAGAAATATTATCTCAAAGGTAGGGGAGATTATCCCTGAAGATAGGGTAGCCTTCCCCTTGGAGGAAGCCTGTAAGTGGGTACTACTCTATCTGTAAGAATGGGAACAACAATGCAGCACATCGTGAATTGCTTGTGAGAACCTCCACTATCATTCTCTGAGAAATTCAAAAATCGATGAGACATGGATGATTGCCAGTCACCACACTCTCGACGAGAAGGTTTTCACAAGTGATCCTGGAACCCTTGAATCATTGGTCAAATTGTATCAGATGGGCAAAGTTAGTTTGTGGGAGGCTAGCTTGATCCAAAGCCAAATCCATCCCAAAGGGGAAAGTGAAGACATACTTCTGAGCATCCATTTGTACTGAACTGAACTTGAGAAAAATTGATTGGAATTGAGTTGAAATTCTACAATTTTTGAAAACAAACTCAAATTAGATTTTATGCTTTAATTTGCTTTATAATTTGAACCCACACTCAATAATTTGAATATGTTAAGTGGGGCTCTTTCAATTTAGGAGAGATTTTTGATTTAGAATTGGTGAAGAGATTTTTGAATTTAGAATCCATTTCAACAAATTTGTATGTTGAAAATGGGATCAAATATTTTGAGGAGATTTTTTATGCTTTTATAGGTTCATATTTAAATATGATTTTTGTGTTTGGGGACCCTTCATTTAACAAATTTGAGTATGTTAAAATAAAGGGTCAATTGATTTTGTTTGGAATAGCTCACTTAGCAAATTTGGATATGCTCAATGAGTTGTTTGAAAATAATTTTATTTTCTTATTTGTTTGCCCATGATGTGAATCTTGTGAATTTAGAAATGGAATCTTTACTTAGCAAATTTTTTTATGCTAAACAAAGTCCAAATGTTTTCTTTTGTGTTAATTTTTGAAAAGAGGATCCTTACTTAGCAAATTTGTGTATGATAAATGAAAATCCAAATGTATTTGTTTTTTGTTTTTTATTTTGGGAAGAGGATCTTTTCTTGGTAAAGTTGGGTATGCTAAATAAGATTCCAAATGTGTTTAATTTTTATGTTTTTTAAAAATAAAATATTTACTTAACAAATCTTGGTATGCTAAGTAAAGAATCCAAATGTGTTTGACTTTTGTGATTTTGAAAAGAGGATCTTCAGTTAACAAATTTTGGTATGCTAAATAAAGAATCCAAATGTGTTTGATTTTTGTGATTTTGAAAAGAGGATCTTCACTTAGCAAATTTGGGTATGCTAAATAAAGAATACAAATGTGTTTGATTTTTGTGATTTTGAAAAGAGGATCTTCACTTAGCAAATTTGGGTATGCTAAATAAAGAATCCAAATGTGTTTGATTTTTTTTTATGATTTTGAAAAGAGGATCTTTACTTAGTATATTTGAGTATGCTAAATAAAGGATCCAAATGTGTTTGAATTTTTTTTATTTTGAAAAGAGGATCTTCACTTAGCAAAATTGGGTATGCTAAATAAAGGATCCAAATGTGTTTGATTTTTTTATGAAAAGAGGATCTTTACTTAACAAATTTGGGTATGCTAAATAAAGAATCCAAGTGTGTTTGATTTTTATGATTTTGAAAATAGGATCTTTACTTAGCAAATTTGGGTATGCTAAATAAAGTCCAAATGTGTTTTTGGTTTTGATGGTTTGATTTTAAAAATGAGAACTTTACTTAGCAAATTTGTGTATGCTAAATAAAGTTCAAATGTGTTTGATTTTGATGTTTTGATTTTGAAAAGAGTGATCTTTACTTAGAAAATTTGGGTATGCTAAATAAGAGATCCAAATTTATTTTAAAAAATGAAACTCTGTTTGACAAATTTGGGTATGTCAAATGGGAGTCAATTATGTTTTATTTTTCATAAAATGAATTTTTTATGTGTGATTATTGCCTTTTGAAAAGAAGGAATTCCAATTTAAAACATGTGGAATGTGTTGAGTGGAATTTCAAATAGTGTGATTTTGTTTTAGAAATTAAACCTCCATTCAACACATTTGGATGTATTGAATGAAGAGGTTTATCTTCAAACTTGTGCTATTTAAAAGAAAGAAATTCTAACTTCAACATATGTGAGATATGTTGAAATGGAATTTCAATGTTATGATATGATTCTATTTGAAATGAAATCTTCATTCAATAAATTTGGGTATATTGAATGAAGGTGTTCATTTTCAAGTATGTGCTTTTCGAAAAGATGATTTTTGATTTTGTTTAGAAATGAAATCTTCAATATTAAATGAAGATGTTCATTTGTGATTTTCAAAGATGATTTTGATTTTATTTGGAAATTAAATCTTCATTCAATAAATTTGGGTATATTGAATGAGGATGTTCATTTGTGAGTTTTGAAAAGATGATTCTCGATTTTGTTTGGAAATGAAATCTTCATTCAATAAATTTGGATATATTGAATGTGGATGTTCATTTGTACTTCTTGAAAGATGATTTTTTTGATTTTATTTGGAAATTAAATCTTCATTCAATAAATTTGGGAATATTGGATAAGGATATTCATATGTGCTTTTTGAAAAATGATTTTGATTTTATTTAGAAATGAAATCTTCATTCAATAAATCTGGGCATATTGAATAAGGATGTTCATATGTGCATTTGAAAGATAATTCTTAACTTATGATTTTTGAAATGATCCTACATATAACAATCTTGAAGATTGTTAGCTAAGGTTATTTTGTGCAAGTATTTTATTATGTGAACTTTTTTGAAAAAGTGCTTTTTGGAAAGTGAAATTTTATGAAGGATTTATTTTTCTTATTTGTAAAATGAACCTTACCTTACCATAAAAATGGTAAGGAAAGTTCAGCAAAAGTTTTAGTCATTTCTTTTGTTGAAATTTTATTTTCACTTGTTAGAGGACTAAACAGGTGTTTTAAGACCTACACAGAGTGAGGTCCTGAAACCTAAATTATGTTGGCTAGCTTAGCTTAAGGATGAAATAAACTAAGTGCCAATAAAAGAAGGATAGTCTCGGATTCATATAAAATACAAACCCACTATCGATACTTGGAGACAACAATCATTTACCAAAGATGGAGAGAGTAACCTCCCCAGCAGAGTCACTAAAAATTTATGGTGTTTTTATTTCTCAAACTTTGGGAATTGAAAAAATAAAAATATGTTGTATATGTTGGGACACAATGTAGATCCGTAGATGTATTCATTATGTAACATTGAGGAATGATGTACTATCTCAAGAGACAAAAGTCACCATCTACAATGGACCTAATCACCTAATGAGGACTCCTAAGGGCAATGGATCTTCAAATGTCCCAAAGATCTTTCCCCTACTTTACATGGAAAAGTAAAACAGGGTTTATTTTAAATCAAGTTCATTAAGTTTCCTATGGAGGCAAGCCCCCATAGTTAATTACATCTTAAGGAATAAGATTTCTTATGAATACTCTTGATTAAGGTAAATGATCATTGCCTCCAAAGATTTCAAAGATAAGACTATCAACAAATTAGTTATTTTTGGAAAATCAAGTGGGATTGATCAAAAGGAGGGAGTTATTATCAAAACCAAAGGGAGATAAGTAGGAGATGCTCATGATACTAGGAAACATAGTGAGCATCCCAAACTATCCTATGGTTGGGTTTTATATTTTTGAAATTTGAAGAGAATTAATTATTTGAGTTGAATTTTTATTAGAAATTTATGGCTTACAGTTCCACAACACAAGATCATGGAAATGCCTAAGATGTGAGGATTTATGCTTGTAGCCCATAAAGAGAAATAGCAACCTCGGATTCTAAATCTAGGGAGCTTTGGCGAGAGCCAAAGTAGGACCTAAATCTAAGGCAAAAATGGGTATATGGTTTATCTCCACAAGAGAGAATAAATCACAGGCTATTAGACTTACAACCGCCTGGGGGTGGTGGCCAACTAACTCATCCTATGATTTTAAATACATGTAGGCAAGTCTTATGCTATGCAAGATAGCTAGGCTGTTGTTTATTTAGAAAGGAGATTAAATCCTTAAACACACTCCCTAAAAGATTAGATCATGAAGGGCATGAATAATGACTTAATCTAATGCAAATTTTGTTAAATTTTATTTTCATTTTTGGACATTTTTATTTGACACAAGCTATGGGATTTCATATGCCTAATGCATGAGAAATTGGTTATGGGCTAAAATCAGCAAATAGGAGGTGTGTTTCCACCATGGCTCTCAAAGGTCAAGCCATTTTCTCTAGCAAAGGTGGAAGCCCTCCATTAGTAAGAGTGAAGTAATATATTTTATGCATGATGTGAAACATACAACATCCAGCTAAGGGGTTGCTAAATCTTTTATTATCTTGATTTATGTCCTAGGCTTTAGGTGAGGTTATGAGTAATTTAATTTTAATTTTGAGTTGATTAATTGGATAGAAAATTTATTTTTCCTAAGAGTCTAATCGCATCCAGACCATTCAACAATCACCAAGCAATTAAAAAACTAGGAAAATCATGTCATTTCTAATGCACAAACAAACATCAATCAAACAATTTATAAATGCTAGTAAAAGAATAAATGATGTGGTTGGGCTTTGACAAACCGAAGGAAAATGGGTATAAGCTCTACCACAACCGGATTACAAATGAATAATTATAATTTAGAAAGAATTCATGTTATGGGAGTCTTCATTCTTCATTCTTCATTTCATTTTTTCTTTCGTTCTTGATTTGCTTCATTTCTTTCTTTCTTCACTCCTTTCTTTCTTTTGATTTGTCTTGAGATGTGGTTTGCTCCAAGGATTCACATGGTACATAAGACATAGTCTTATAACCAATGTTCACCTTAATTCCCCATAACATTCATTCTAAATTGTAATTGCAAAAATTATATCAAAATGGAAAGATAAATCTAACTAAACCTACAAAATAGAGATTAGCTAAACATACCACACAATCCCAAGCAGTTAGAAAAATAATTTGGACTTAGCACCCCGCACATGGGTAACCAAGTCCACTTGTCCTAATTGGATCATGCTTAGGGGTATAAGCAACCTGCATAGCAAAATCATTTATATTTTTATTATAGCGCCCTTTAAGCACAATCCTCTGCAAAAGACATGATTAGACAAAGATCATCGTATCATCTAGTCTACGCACATGTACCTTAACATCTAGTCTAATAATATTACATCACAAATCAAAATTAAGCACTAAAACCATGCAACTATAATGTGAGCTAAATGTGTGTGTGGCATGTCTTAGCTAGGCTTTAAGGTTGAAATTTTCTAAGTGTGAAGGGTTCAACTTAGAGTTTGGTTTCATTTTAAGTGATTTAGTTGATTTGTCAATTTTATTTGATGATTTGATTTGGTTTGAATGAACCTACATTTAGTTACTAAATGTTGTAAAGAGAAGAAAAGAGAAGAGAACTTCTCTTTCATCCCTACCTTAAGTAATTTCTAAGATAGATTCATTAATAATTTTTCTTTAGTGAATATTTTATTATGTGTTTTAATTAACCCTAAATTTAGATTTTCTCTAAATAAAACTATTCAATAAGAAAGGCATCTTAGGATTAGTTAAGATGAATTACTATCACATAACACACAACCATTCATTTCTTTCCACCATGTATATTATGCATATAAGCATATCTATACATGCAATGCAAATCTTAGCACACTTTAATGATGAATGCAAAGAGATGTTGCTTAAGAAAATTTGGATATTCCATGAATGCATGTTTTTATTATGTAGAAAAAGAGGGATTCTTTATCCATGAACATAATGCACATTCACATTTATAAAAGACATAAGTGAGGACAATGCCATTGTTTTCTACACTAGGGGTGTAAACTACAAGACCTACTTGGGGGTACTTAAAGCCTCACAATCCCGGGATGTCCAGACTAATATACCACTTTTCTTAAATACATGTAAATGTACAAAAAGGAACAAATGGATGAAGAATCATGCAAAAGATTATGTTTAGTTTGGTTGTATAATTTACATGTGTAAATGTGAAGATCCTTCTTAAGTCATAACCTATAAATGTATAGGAATAGATTTAAGCAAGTGTTGTGTTTTTTTCAAATGAACTATACTCTTTGCAAGTCCTATTCAAATCCATGTTAAGAGAAGAGAAGAAAATCACATAATACACATCTTATGCTATAATCACATGCAAGCTTATAAGTACTTATAAGTAGCATCACTTCATTTATAATCTTTGATTTATAGGTTTTGAAAATACTTTTTGGTTTAATAATGATAATAGCCACTCATATTCTTACTTTAGCCAAAACATGCAATTTGACATAAAAGAAAATATTTTATTTAATTGATTTTTCAGAAGATATGAATGCATCATTTCATATGGAAAACAATATTTAGCATGCTTGGAAAGAAATAAAGTGATGTAAGCATATGACTTCATTCAACCTAATTAATTCTTAAAGACAATCCTATAAAATAAGATCATTTAAAGTGAATCAAAAATTCTTTAAAGAGATTTTTATTTTTGAATTTGATTTGACTTAGGAAATGTGAAAAGAGTTTGCTGGTCCTAACCCATTTTCCATGTGTGAATTGGTTTAGTTTAATTTTAGAACAATTAGATTGATTTTTATGTTTTATTTAGGTTAAGGTGTGAATTAAATCTATTAATTACCCCTTACCTATACCACTTTAATATAATTAACCAAATAATTATGAGCCAACATATGATATGCAACCACATGGAATTTAAATTAGCAATACACCTAAGAAATAAAGGGGTCTAATGCAATTGGCTCACAATCATTGATTAATTAAGCTAAAGGGTTTAATTAAGTACTTTCATAACCTTCCCCCACATGTGAGTTGGATATGATTTCCTTTGAATCCTCTTAGGTTATTGAACACCTATGAATCTACCCAAGATTTAGATGATTAAGTTATGGAGTGATTTGATTTTGAGTTTAGTTAATTAAGCCATTTAATGAAGTGATTAAATCATTAATTAATTTACAAATTAATTAAATCTTTATCCAAGTAAAATAGCCTTAGGGGAAAAGATTTAGAAAATAAATCCTAATCTTATTTCCTAAGTCAATTCACTATTTCAAGATGATTAACATGTTTAATTAATGAATTTATCACCATTTAATAGGTTAATTAATCATTTAATTGATTAAGGAAGTGATTAGGGATGAACTAAGCAATTCTCCTAATTAATCCAATAATAAATTCCAAGAAAATCTTGGGAGGTAGAAGTCATCCTACTAATCAACCCTAGGAAGTTTGGAATTAATTGTTGAAGTAATTAAGGAGTCATTAGCTAATTACATTTCTAATAAAATCCAAATTGAGTAAAATTCACTATTCAAAATAAATTGATTTTAATTTTATATTATTCTCCTTTGAATTATCTTTAAAATGAAGTTGAGTTTATATTTTTTGGATTTTTTATATTTAATTATGATTTTATGAAATATTTGTGATTAATGGATAATTAGAATAGCCTGATTAATTAACTAATCATGTTGGCGCCACGTGGATTGCTGATGCGGCACGCTTTCTACGTGGCATGATGAGATTGGTTATTTAAGTTGCTACATCATGCACTATGTTAACTGGTGGAGGGATGCACTTTCACCTGGGCCATCCGATCAAGGATTGGACAGTCAGGATTATTCCCGTGGTTCTAAAGGGTTTAAATAGAGATCTAAGAATAATTAAATCACAACTATCCATCCAAAACATGCGTGATGGATGGTGTATGATTTATCTCCTCGAATGAGACGTGTCGCCATCATCGCACGATCCGAGCTCACTCAAGCTCAGATGGAGTTCAAACTTAACCCACACCATTGGGGAGGCACAAGCAAGAGATCCAATGGCTAAGATCTAATGGGATTATAATTCCCTTCACAAAGAACCAAGCATTTTCTAACTTAGGATCAGTTTTGAGCAATACCTCACCGGAGGCTATCGCCGGTGCTTCCAACGGAGGAGGCAACTTCGCCTAGTAAAGATGAAGCCCTGTTGAAAGTATCAAGCCCTAGTAGAGATGAATCCCTTCACAAAGGTACCAAACTCTCCTTCAATGGCAATCGACTTTGATCAAAGTCCCCCTTCCCATGGCTTGGTGACTTAGGAAACACCTTAAGTGAGCTCGACTAGGTCCCTTGATGGTGCTTGCAAGAGAAATTTGAATTTGATGGAGAATTGAGTGAGGTGAAAATCCCTTCACCTCCCCTATTTCTGCTTTGAAGAAAACTAAGAAGAAGAAATTCATGATGCTTGGAAATGGCTTTGGGAAGTTTGTAGGAGCTTGCTTTCGATCCTTATAGCTCAATTGAATGCAATGTCCCTGGTTTGAGTAGGAATGAGGGGGAGTATATCTCCCCCTCCTTGGATTGGATGGTTGAGGCTAGCTTTTCCATTTTAGCTCAATTGCTCTAATTGATTGGTTTGTTTTGGCTGTTAGACACTCCATGTGATTCATTTTAGGTAGAGAGTGGAGGAGAGGGAGTGCCCATGTGCTAGATGAGCGTATGAGATCCAAGTTCTTAGGGTTGGTTTGGCCTTGGGTTCTCATCAACCAAGATGATCTCATGTTGATCACCCTCCTTAGTGTCCAAATGGACCACTAGGAAGATGTCAAGTAGCCATGAGAAAGAATTAGCCAAATTCTAAGTCAATTTTGCCATAGGATACCCTTTGACCTAGGGTAAAATGGTCATTTAGCCTTGATTTTAATTTGGATAGATTTGAAATGATTCAAAAGTGGGTTGGGCCAAATTTCATGTGATTTGGAGTTCATTTGGTTTGAATTAGTTCAATTTGACCTATTTAGGTCAAATTAAATTAGGTTGACCAATTGGTCAAATTGGGTCAAATCATGATTAGTCAAGTTTAAAGGATCATTTGGAGCCTATGGGTATCATTGGTTTGGTTCAATTTGGCTTAAATTTGGTTTTGGTTCATTTAGGTTCATTTTGGTCAATGGGTCAAGTTGACCAATTTGACCCATTTGACCCAATTGGGTTAGGTCATGAGTTGGTTTGACCATTTGAAATGTTTTGCAAGCTTTGGTTTCAATCAATTTTGGTTTGGTTTGATTTCAAGGTGATTTGACCTTTTAGGTCAAGTTGAGTTCATGGTCAATTGGGCTAGGTTGAGTCTAGTTGACCAATTGAAGCTTTGGTCTAGTTCAACAAGTGATTTAAAATGAATTTGACTCATTGGTTGCAATCAATTTGGCTTAGATCAAGATTTGACCCATTTTAACTTTTCAGGTCAACTTGGATCAACTTAAGTCAAGTGCCAATTAGGCTTGGTTTGGCTCAATTGATGGCTAGGTCAAGTTCAATCAATGATTATGGATTAGTTTAGATCA
Organism: Cymbidium sinense; assembly: GCA_021442155.1. Lineage (NCBI taxonomy): Eukaryota > Viridiplantae > Streptophyta > Magnoliopsida > Asparagales > Orchidaceae > Cymbidium > Cymbidium sinense. Next base: position 5,950,402 of record CM038219.1, read on the forward strand.
ATGGTTTCAATCAATTTGGCTTATGGTAGATTTTGGCTAGTTTGGGTTTCATTTAGGCTAAGTGTTGACTTTACCAAAGGCTCAATTTAACTTGGTTTGACCCAATTTGAGTGATTGATCATCCTAAGATGATTGTTGCTCACAGTATGAGGCTTAGATGGCCTTAGTTCTATCCAATTTGGGTTGGATTAGAATAGGCTTAAAAAGGTGCTTTAGGTCACTTTAGGTCAAATGAGCCTAAATGAGTCAATTGGCTTGATCAAGGCTTGATTCAAGTTTGGTTGAACTCATATATGGAGTTATGATTGAAATATAAATCCAATTGCAAGTGATTTGGAGTCAAATGGGTTTTGATTCATTTGACAATTTCAAGTAAAAAAGGCTGAACATGGGTTTGACTTGGGTTAGTTTGATTTTGGTTTGATAATTGAGGTTTATGTTTGTATTTGGTTTGTGATTGAAGGAATGATTGTTTGAAGAGAAAATCCAAAGGTTTGGATTAATTTGAGAATGATTTGGCTAAGTTCAAGAATTTGACTTGAAAGAGCATGAGTTGTATTTAAGTGATATTTGGACTTGAGTTTTGAATTTAGTTTTGGTTATTTGAATTTATATTTCATTTATATTAATATAATTGAGAATATAAATGGGTTATGAGAAAATATTTTGAGTTTGGAGTGATTTGGATTTGATTTGAGCTATGTCCATAAGATGAAACCAAAGGGGCTTAGGAAAGATTTTAGATTTGGATTTGATCATGGATTTTATTTTGGAATTGATTTGTGATTTGAGAAAATCAATTGAGTTGAAATTGATTTAAGATTTGATTTGGAATTGGTTTGAATTTGACATTGATTTGAATTTGAAGTTGACTTGAATTTGAAGTTGATTTGAATTTGAAGTTGATTTGAATTTGAAGGACTTGAAAGAAGGAAGTAAGGATTTGGTTCAAGCTATAGGGTAGGCAAATTTTCCTAATACCCATAAGGCATAACCTATTCCTATGGCCAACTCTTCTAAGTCTCTAGGGTTAGGTTAAGTGTTCAACTAATCACTAGAAGTGTCTTAAGACTAAGGAACTCCTATGTTTAGAGGAGTCCTTATGCCTAGGATGAAGAATTTGAAAGCTCACTCCAAAGTGAGGTCAACAAAGGCCAAGGTGTGGTGTGATGACAAGGCATGCATATATGTGTTGATTGATCAACAACAATCAATGATCACAAGCACCAACATAAATGATCTACTCCCAAACCAAAGGTTTAGAAGGAATCAAGAGCTTAGTGTAACGCAACTCTACTTATGTCAAACATAAGAGAGTGATGGAGGAATCCACTAGGGATTGAGTATGTGAGCTTTCCACTAGGGGAAAAGACTCAAGTCATACACTGGGGGATGAGAGGTTGTGAAATACACTGAGGGATTAAAATTTGGAATCCATTAGGATAAAAGATGAACCTTCTGGAACAGTTCGCTGATTGAATTGACTCCACTATGGAGATTCAAAGAATTTGCATCTCACTGAGGAGAAGCTGATTGATTGAATTATTTGATTTTACTCCACTAGGGGAGGTTGGTTGATTTTGTTTTGTTTGTTTAGTTGGCCTCCACTATGGAGGAGGGTTGAATATGTTTCAGATTTTAAATTTTGAATTTTTGAGATTGACCTCCAGATGGATCAAAGGGGTTATCTTGGCTTTCACTATTTATCAATCCAAAGGGGTAGTCTACTAACCACATGGTAGGCTATCCACCAAAGGGTTGCCTTTGTGATCGCACTAGGAAGAAAGCATACTAGACTTATATCCTCCAAAGTAGAATTAGGTGATCTTGAGGCATGATTGAAACCAACCGGACTACTTGAGTGAATGCCACTGGGGGACTTAAATCAGCTCAAAGATAGTCAAAATTAATTTCATTTTAATTATGTTTGATGGGTCCCATCAGTTTTTGATGGACTACCAATAGGGCCTTGTTGACCTTGGCCTACTTTATATTTACCAATCCAAAGGGGTAGTCTACCAACCACATGGTAAGGCTACCCAATCGAAGGGGTTGCCTTTCGGTGTGCAGAGATTGTACTAGAAAGAAAGCATAGTAGACTTATATACTCCAAAGTAGTAATCAGTCTCTAGGGTGATCAGTTGACGAGGCAACGGATTGAACCCAACCTTAGGATGATTACTGTGTGAATACTGTTGGGGGACTTAAATCAACTCAAAGATAGTCAAAATTAATTTTATTTTTAATTTTTTTTGATGGATCCAGTTGGTTTGCGATGGATCACACTAAGTAGGGGCCATGTTAGCCTTGGCCTACATTTAGATTTATCAATCCAAAAGGAGTAAATTCCTGGCCGAGGGGAGAACCATCCAACCAAAGGGGTGCCTTTCAATTTGCAGTTAATTCAGGGAAGAAATCACAGGGACTCACATCTTTCCTGAATAAAAGACCACTGGGGTGAAACATTAGCAAGGTAACATATCAACCCGACCTAGGGCTACCCGTCGATTTGCGGTTGTCATGCTAGAAAGAATGCGTAGTAGACTTACATCTTCCAAAGAAAAATGACCGTCGGGGTAACTTGATTGTGGCAAAATAGATTGAACCCGACCTAAGGGTGACTATGAAGAGAATGCTAACTAGAGGACTTATCTCAACTCAAGCGTAGTCAGATAATTCTTATAGAGAGTTTTGCTGACACTACCCTAAAGATAGGATGCCTGCTTGGGAAAGGAGCCATTGGGGGCTTGAATTCCTAATACAAAAGTGAATAGATTTGCTTATTTGTTTGTTTATTTATCATGGACCATTGGTTTGAGGATCATCTTGAGAAGGAGCAAAATAGCCTAGACCTATCTTAGATTTACCAACCAAAGGATAATTGCATCCAACAAATTCTCCAACCTGTGGGTCTACTAGGAAAGAGATATTGTCCAATCCAAGAGTAACCTGGGTAGTGTCTAAATGGGGTCACAAAGGACGTGATCCAAGTAGAGTGCCCAAGAGGGGCCGCTAAGGGCTTTATCCAAAACCAAGAAGATAATATCTAGTATGGTGGCCACTCAAGGAGAAAGCTGGGACTCACATCTACCAAGAGGGTGTATCCACCGTGAGTCGACGATAGAACATCAACCAACCTAAAGTGCCATCATTTGCAACAATCGCCTGGGAAGAAAGCATGGGACTCACATCCTCTATAGGAACTGATTGTTGGGATAGTATCTCGCCGACGTTATCCGACCTAGGGCACTCACCGAGTGAATACCGGGGGGACTTATATCAACTCAAGGGTAGTCAAGAGAAAAGGAGCCACTGGGGGACTTATCCTAAACCTCAAATATATTTGACCTAGTCAGTGCATGATGGCTAGTTCAAGAAGAAAGCATGTAGGCTGACATCCTCTTAAATGAAGTTAACATAAGGTTGCTCACTGGCTGCACAATAAGGTCTACCAAACTAAAAAAGTGCTCATCAGTTTGCAATGGTCAAGCCAAGAAGAAAGCACATCCATCAGACAAGTGACCACTGGGGTGACACACTAGCAAGGTAATATGTTAGCCCATCCTAGAGCAACTAATGAGTGAGTGTCACAAGGGGCTTGCTCCCACATCAAAATAGCTCAAGATAAAAGATATGTGTTTATTTTTGTGCTTGTGTTTGTGTTTAAAGAGGATGATGTCACTTCTCACTCCCATGAATGGTAAGTGTGATTCCACTAAGAAAGGATGTCGTTTGGGTTCTCTTACACCTAACTTAGTTGTGCTAGTTGAAATAGGATGCTTCTTGGTTTCTCTTACACCTACTCTAGTAGTGCCAGGGAATTTTGTTTGGTTTGTGAAATTGAGATAGGATGCCGCTTGGGTTCTCTTACACCTACCCTAAACACGTCATGGTGGATTCACAAATAACAAACAATGCTTCGAAAGAAGAGAATATTTTGATGAAATGGAATAGAATTTTGAAGATAATTATTTTCAAACATGATTTTATAAGTAATATTTCTTCAAATAGAGCCCATTAATTAGAAGCATCGGGTGTTCCTCTTACATCAATAAGTTAATATCCTCTTGGTAGGCCTTCTCTACAAAAGGGCCTTCCTGGGTTCAAACTTGCCTCCCATCTTTCAATGGGCAACAATTGGTCTCTTTAAAACAATAACAAGCTCTCATACTTGAAAAGCTAGGGTGGACTAGCTTGTTGAGATCTTGAATCATCTTGGCTTTGCATAACTCAAGGTTCTGGCATGCCAGTAGGCATCTTTCCTCCAAACCTTCGAGCTCTTCGAACCACAACTTTGCATTCTGCTTTATAGTGATTTTGCTACCCATTATTATCCTTAGTGATGGGAGTTGAACTTCTAATGGTAGAACAGCTTCAGACCCATACACTAAGGAGAATGGGGTAGATTGAGTTGGAGTTGTATGTGGTATATGGTATGCCCACAAAGCTTCAACTATTCATGCCATCATTATTATAGTCTTCTTTTATATGGATGAGAGTTCTATTTCGAGCCATCCTTGGATAGTAGATGGTGGAGTATCTCTAATCTATAATATGTCTCCTAGCAAAGAATTTAATCTTGATGCTTTTAAATGCAGTACCATTATCAAATATAATTCATCGAGGCACCCCTAACCTATATACGATATGGTTCCTGCAAAATTGGAGCACATGCTGGGCTATGACCTCTCTAAGTTGGATCACCTCTGCCCACTTGGAAAAGTAGGTGGCTAAGATGAACCGATGACCCTTGGATGAAGAGGATCGATAGGACCCACTATGTCGGTAAACACAAATGGCCATGAAGCCAATGTAGAATGTTGGGTGGTTGATGTAGAACCACACCGACATTGGTGGCATCTCCTAGCATGTTCATGCAATCATGATCATCAAGGCCAGAGTATCCTCTTGATCTTTGCTTCATCTTTAATTCTGGATCTACATAGACCTGAATGTACCTTGATCATGATCTTATGGGCTTCATGTTTGTTTAAACAGTGTAACCACATTTGATCAAAAGATCATCAATACAAGGTGCCATCCACGAGAGCATAGGAGAAAGCTCTCTGCTTCATTTGATGGGCTTGTGATTTCTCTTGAGGTAGTTTTCCTGTGCTCAAGTAATCTATGAATGGATGTCTCCAATCTAGCTCCTCATCTTGGCAATGGCAACCTCCCCTTCAAGAGAAAAATCTCGATGAGTTCAACATCAATAAGGATGGGACTTGTTTATTTTGGACCCTTATTGGAATGGACTCATCTTCCAGAAATGCTAATTCCTGAGTTTGGCCAATGCATCTTCTATCATGTTCTCTCCTCGAGGAACTTTGTAGATGGTAACCTTAGGGATTTGGTCCAACAACTTCATGGTATACTCATGGTAGTGATGAAGCTTAGGTTTTAGAACCTTATAGGATCCAAAATTGATGACTAGTTGAGAATCCCTAGATGTTGATGCTTTTAACACACCAATAGCTAACTCAAAGCAATCAAAGCCTCATTCTCAGCTTCATTTTTGGTGCATGGATTGTAGAGATAGTATGAGAATCTCATCACATCACGATCTAGAGTTAAAACAATTATTCCTACCCCTACCTTTTATGGAAGAGTAGATCATGGTTCTTCTCCTTTATGAAAGAAAGCCATACCATCAAAATACATCTCCCAACGGTGACAACCTCCCTAAGTTCATGATTTGTTCATCGAGAGCACTAAGTGAGTTAGAAGTGCGCTAAAAATTTGCTAGTGCCTTTCCTTTCACCGAGGGTATGAATATAATGTCAAACTGAGAGAATCATGGACCAATGTGCCAACCATCTGAATAACATCAGCCATGTCATGAGACAATGCAGTGGATTGATTCTTGAAATCAAGTTTACCTTATGAGGATGCATATAGTGTCGTAGCTTTTGGGATGCAAAGATTAAAGCTAGCAAATGTTCTCAATAGGTGGGTAGTTTGCTTCCAGAGGATCGGACGACATGAGGTAGAGAGCATTCTCCTCCCTTTCATTGGTTTGGGCCAACACGCCAAAAGGAGTCATCCAATGCATTAGTGTAGGATAAGTGGCTGATGGGCTAGAAGCAACTTCACCAAATACTATTTGATGTCTCAAAAGCATGACACTTGTCATCATCCCACTTGAACTTAGCATCCTTTTGACAAGTGCTAAAATTGCTTGCATCTTCCGATAGATTGGAGATAAAGCATCTTAGATACCAACCGCCTTAAAGATGAGTTGAGTTAGACTTTTATGTCATTTCTAAGATATCTTTGATCTTTTGGGTCTATCTCTATTCCCATGTGACAATAAACCCAAGGAACTTCTCAATGCACACTTGTGGGGTTCATTTTGAGGTTGTATTATCTTAACCATTCAAAAACTACTCTCAAGTCAAAGAGATGGTCTTCCTTTTCTTTGATTTTGACTACTAGATCATCAACATAGCATTCAACTTGATGATGAATGAGTTCATTGAAGATTGAGTCATGGCCCACTGGTATGTAGCACAGATTTTAAGGTCGAAAGGCATGACCTTATAATAATAGATTCGATCGGGTTTGAAAAGTAGTGTTTCTTTCATCCTCATCTTGATTTGGTTGTAGCCATGACCCATCCATGAAAAAGAATATACATGAGATGAGGATGTCCACCATTAATTTTGGTATAGGAAGTAAATTCATCCTTAGTCATGCCTTATTTAAGTCCCTAATCAACATATGTGAATTTGGCCATTATTTTCTTAACTGGCATATTTGGCTACCGTGTAGGTATTTTTCTTCCTAATGAAACCGCATCGATCTTTTGAAAATGACCGTTGTTCAATTTCTAATCGCATGCTCTAGGAGCTTGCTTGATAAGTGCTGGTCTATTGTTGTGGACTACATCATGAGATAATGCATCTCTTCATAGCTCCATGCAAAGTCCTTAAACTCAATCAATAGCCTAACTAAGTATTGGTTTCTTCTTTGTTTAGTAGAGAATGGGTGTGGTGGATCTTCTATCTGAGGTTGATTTCTTTGAGTTTGTCGATAGTTGAATGATTTCCTTCAAATTTTGGAGGTGCATCTTTGATTTGAAGATCATCGATCATCTAAGTTTCTAAACACACATCCTCATAAGAGTTATGGTTTGAGAAGAACCTATCAGACTCCAGATGATTGGTGACAACCAAGAAGTAATCATCATTATCGACTGGACCCACTATACTGAATCTTAACCCTGATCTTGATTGTGCAACCTTGCCTTTGTTGTTCCACAGCTTCTCAAAATACTCTAACCTATGGCTAGACCATGTATAAGGAATCAAACCTTTCTTTGCAAGATTATGAACACAAGGTGAGTATGAATCAAAAGGTAATTCCATTAAATTTTTATATGAATTATCCTCAAGTTCTATATTAGCTTCTAGACTTGAGGATGATGATCTCAATAAGAATCTCTTTGGCTTGACATTCATGGAAGACCTATGGGCTTCCTTAACTACTAAACCTTCAACTTTTTGAGAAGAAAGTGAGGATAGAGCTAAAGTTCCCAACTGCTACCTAATGGTCATACATAAACCTGATTCGAATACATTCATGCTTTGCTTGGAGGCTCATCACTGCCCCACAGTGTCACCTCCAATGAAACCACCGAGAGGGGTGTGCTAATCACATGAGACTCATCCTTCGAGCTGGATTCTAAGTCTATGTGAATAGTAAGAATACTCTTGTGAACTAGAACATAACCCCAATTGGTTGGTCGCCAACCACGGGGTCGTCCACCTCTGGAATTTCCTCTGTGTCTGCCTTTGCCTCTGCTTGGTGGAGGTCGAGTCATTCTACCCATATATTCGTATGGTGGAACTAACCATGGGTGGAATGTAACATGCGGCTCTACTTCTTCCTTGGTGACCTTTTCTCGCTCATTTGTACTTTCCTTTTTCTTTTTCTTTTTCTTTTTCTTCTTCTTCTTTTTCTTTTGTACTTGAATTTTGACTAAATTTGTGAGAAAGGGTGTTTTGATTTTGAGAAAGATAGTAGGTCACATCTTCATATATCCTCTAATTCAAAGTGGCTTTTCATCTCCTTTAACATAGTATTCGATTCCATCTCTTCAAAACTTGATGCACTAATGAAGGGAGGATGGAATCATCTTGTTCTGGTGTATCCATGGTTTACCAAGCAAAGCTGTGAATGATGTATTTGAATCACTTGGCAGCCTTCCGCCACCTATTTCCAAAGGTAACACTATGGAACCTAAAGCCCTCTCACTCTATTCATTGAATCCTCTAACATCATCCGATCTCCTGAGTGTAGAGATGTCAATCTTCAAATAGGCAAGATCTTTAGACTCATAATGTTCACCGATGCACCTAGATCAACTAAAAGCCTAGAAAGTCTGAATCTGCCCATATCCACTATAATGTCAAGGGGACAATTGTGCTCCATACCCTTAAAAGAAGGTCTTCATCAGTGAATGTGGCTCCTTGGGCCTCTCTTGAATAATGTGCCTCCTCTCAACATCGATTGGCTGAGCTAAGCATATCTCTGGATCAAGAAGGTCCTTGATTAATGATTCCCTCATCTCTTTGGATAAGACAAGGGCATCATATATGCTTAGTTTAGCTAGAAACTTTCTTAAGTGAGTGAGGACATTGTAATCAACTCAATCTTCATAACCATATCCATGGGTGGAGCATCCTGTGGAAGGGGCTTCTTGCTCATTAGTACCAATTACATATTTTCTCTTATCTTGAGATGTTTCCCTAGGAGGTAGAACCTTGCCACTACAGAGGTTAACTTCGATGATCTCTTATGGAAATTTAGTGGAAGATTCTACCTGCTCATCAAGCTCACTTATAGCTTCTCTTATGGGACCCTAAAAATTAGATGATTCCAAGTCTATCTCAAGAGGTGAACTCTTAGTATTCAAAAAAGGAAAGTCCATTTTGAAGAAAGAGGATGATCGGGGTTGTTATAATTATTTATACTTGAAGAGTTTTCTAAAATAATAGAGTTAGACAAACCATTAAAAGTGACACAGATGTAATTCAAACTAGCTTTATTTCTCAATTTCTTGGATTTAGAAGGAGGTACATAGTAAAAATCTAGTAATATAAGTGGGGTGAGGGATTTGATGCCCTCATCCATATACAAGATGTCTACTAGAAGAAGAGTGAAGTGGAAGTGTCTGAAGTAGTAGCTGCAAACTGGAATGGAGGCTGGCGACAGGTTGCGCTACTTAGCTATCCCAAGAAAGTATGGGCTTCGCTAGCTAGCTACTTTCCCAAGTTATCTTTGGCAACTGCTAACCTTCCTTCATGTTGAGGTTCAAGTCGCCTCTGCACCTAAGAAAAGTTTCTTGATTTTAAAATAATATTTTAAAGGTGGGATAAAGAGATATCCCAACCTTCTTTATTTTGAGAGGATCACATGTATCCCAAGGATTACCCTAGAACCGGATGGTTGTTACTAGATATTCTTTAGGGATATATGGTCGACTTATAGCTATGCTCAAGCCAGTCCTTAAATATAAAGCAATCCTCCAAAATATGGCCTAGCATGCGATGGTAGGGGCAAAAGTTAGGATCATTACTTTTGCCCACTTCCTCCGGCTTTCTAGGCTCGGGTAGCTAAAAATCAAGTTTCTTTAAGAGGTTCTTAAAGATTTTTTTGACTACCTCCCTCTTAAATGAATAAGGTTTATTTAGTTTATCCAAAAGAGTAGGTGGATGGTAGCTACTGGTGGGTATGTGTATCAGTATGAGTATGAGAGGAGGCGACAAAGGTCATGGAGATACTAGGTGGTGGGATGGCCTAAGTGGTGGTAAAGGAGGTGGAAGTGATGGCTATGGAGCTCAAAGTCTCTCATAAATCCTGGCCCCTTCCCTACTACTACCCCGGCTTTTCAAAGGCTTTCTATTTGGCTTTGATGGCTAATCTTGAAAAGGCAATTCTATTTTGGCCTCTCCTTGTAGACTAGCCACATTAGCTTCTCAAATATCTTGATGGTGAAACCTTTGAGCATGGTGCCATGAATATTCTTTAGTAGAATTTCATGTTGTTCAGATAGCTGGATATTTCATTAAAAATTGCACCATCTAAGAATATAATCATGGACTCACCAGGTATTGCTACAACGACGCCACTACCCTATGAGCTCCAAACCTCTTAATAAAGAGTTGCTCCAACTTAGAAAAGTCTTCTAACTTGGGAGTTCAGATACCAATCAAAGGCTATGCAAACTGATAAAAAAGATAATAATAATAGTGCCACCAACATTGCAATGCCTGAAGTGCATATATCTGAGGGTTCTACCACCAAAACTCTTAAAGAAGAGGCACAAAACCCTTAGGATATTGGATAGTATCAATTCCTTTGGTATGCTACCCTTTGATGATACCTCAAGCTTGCTTCTCATATTGTTCAACCATGAGTTTAATATTTTTTTCTTGTATGGATCTGTCCACTACCTTCCTATACATCTAGTCTACCCCTATGGAGGTGAACTCTTAGGTTGTTCCAAGACATGTCGTAACTCAGGCTGACCAGTCTCCATAATAGTAGGATGTATTGTTGGAGCTTGATTCCTAAGTTCCAGAACTACCACTAGCAAATCTTCAAGCCTCTTTCCCATCATGTCAATCTGCTCATCCTTCTGTTTAAGTTGTTGAAGGAGGTGTTGGGAATAGGCGTATCATCTGTTCAGTACACAATCAAACCTTTGATCCCGAAGGAGGGAACCTTTTGGTGTCAACCATATGCACTTTTGCTGAGTCTTCCAACAAATCATCTTTGTTGGGATCAAAGCTAACTTTCTTCCTCTAAGTCAAACCAGTCATACCCTAGGATTTCCTTCTTCTCAATGAGATATTTATCTTTAATATCATGAGTGATCCAACTGCATGCAAATTGTATGGATGGTGGGATCATGTTCATGAGATACATCTAACTCCCTACTAGAGAAATATGAGGGCTATGCTTACTAAAGAAATGTGCTCATGGATCTAGGTGGAGTACTTCCCACAGGGGATCTATCACCATGGATAATACTGTCTCTTCTCCCTCTTCTACTACATCCATGATCTATTGAGGTGGCGGTGGTGATGGCATGACTGATGCTATGAGGTCCACTCTTCACTTCTGGCGTAGGAGGTCGGGAGAGCTCGCCTCCTCGATGGTGTAGATGAAATGGGATCTCTTGGCCATAGCCGGATCAATAATGGGGCTCTATTTTCCCCTGATGCTACCTTCATGGCCTTAGATGGCGAAGATGGGACTTTATTGGTGATGGCGACATGTGGAGTGGTGTGGAAGATACCACTCTTTCTCGAGCTCTCCCATGATGGGTAGTACGGTCAATATATTATGGTGACCAATGCGTACGTCAATGAAATCCATGATGGCAAGGTAGGCGGCTATGTACCGCCTCTCTCTAGTAACATGCATACACGGGCCTCCAGCCCTCTCTAGATATGCTCTCTATCTTTATGAGGAATGATTGATCATAGATCAAATTGGGCTTTGGACTCTGATCATCCAAAAGCCTTCCCAACTTGGCGCAGAACTATCCTAAGGCAAGCATAAGACCTCCTCCTATCTCTAATAGGTACCTTATAGTGAACTGTAGGTGGAGGTGACACTGTGATTCTCTTAACATCTTTCCCTCCATCAGATCTGGAAAGAGGATGGAAATTATTTTGTGTGGTCAGAGGAGAAACTACCCGGTGACTCTCTAAAACTCAGAGGACTACCTCCATCTCCTTGGCTATCACATGATGTGCTTGATCACCTTATGGTCTTGAGTTTCTGAGGAGGAGGCGGTACTAGACCCAATCTCAAAGGTAGGGAGACTATCCCTGAAGACGAGGTAGCCTTCCCCTTGGAGGAAGCCAGTGAGTGGGCACTAGCCCGTACTGGGGCAATAATGGGAACAAAGCAAACTGGAACTCGAACCTCCATTATCTTCCTCTTCAGTGAGGGAAATTCAAAATCTGATGGCATTTCAACATGGATGACTGGCTTCTGCCCAATCACCACACTCTTACTAACAGTTATGAGGGTTGCCCCAACACAAGTGATCCTGGCCCTCTTGAATCCTCGATCGAAGTGTATCAGATGAGCAAATTTAGTTTGTGGGAGGCTGGCCCAATCCAAGGCCAAATCAATCACAAAGGAGATAGTGAAGACACACTTTTGGGCATCCATTTGTACTGAACTGAACTTGAGAAAAACTAACTGAAACTAAGTTGAAATTCTGCAATTTTTTAAAATAAACTCAAATTAGATTTTTCTATTTTAATTTGCTTTAGAATTTGAACCCACTCACCAATTTGAACATGTTAAGTGGGCTCTTTGAATTTAGGAGAGAAATTTTAGAATTTAGAATTGGAGAAGAGATTTTTGAATTTAGAATCAATTTCAACAAATTTGTCTATGTTGAAAATGGGTTCAAATATTTTGAGGAGATTTTTGATGCTTCCATTGGTTTATATTTGAATTTGATTTTTGGGTTTGGGGACCCTTCATTTAACAAATTTGAGTATGTTAAAATAGAGGTTCAATTGATTTTGTTTGGAATTGCTCACTTAGCAAATTTGGGTATGCTAAATGAGTTGTCTGAAAATAATTTTCTTCTTTTGCTTGTTTGCCCATGATGTGAATCATGTGTGAATTTAGAAATGGAATCTTTACTTAGCAAATTTGTGTATGCTAAATAAAGTCCAAATGTCTTCTTTTATTTTGATTTTTGAAAAGAGGATCTTTACTTAGCAAATTTGTGTATGCTAAATGAAAATCCAAATGTATTTGATTTTTGTTTTTTTTTATTTTAAAGAGGATCTTTACTTAGCAAAGTTGGGTATGCTACATAAAGATTCTAAATGTGTTCGAATTTTATGGTTTTAAAAAATGAAACATTTACTTAGTAAATTTGTGTATGCTAAGTAAAGAATCCAAATGTGTTTGATTTTTGTGATTTTGAAAGAAGATCTTCACTTAACAAATTTGGGTATGCTAAATAAAGAATCCAAATGTGTTTGATTTTTGTGATTTTGAAAAGAAGATCTTCACTTAGCAAATTTGGGTATGCTAAATAAAGAATCCAAATATGTTTGATTTTTGTGATTTTGAAAAGAGGATCTTCACTTAGTAAATTTGGGTATGCTAAATAAAGGATCCAAATGTGTTTGATTTTTTTTTTATGATTTTGAAAAGAGGATCTTTACTTAGGAAATTTGGGTATTCTAAATAAAGGATCCAAATGTGTTTGATTTTATGATTTTGAAAATAGGATCTTCACTTAGCAAATTTGGGTATGCTAAATAAAGGATCCAAATGTGTTTGATTTTTTTCTATGATTTTGAAAAGAGGATCTTCTCTTAACAAATCTGGGTATGCTAAATAAAGAATCAAAGTGTGTTTGATTTTTATGATTTTAAAAAGAGGATCTTTACTTAGAAAATTTGGGTATGCTAAGTAAAGTCCAAATGTGATTTTGGTTTTGATGGTTTGATTTTGAAAATGAGAATTTTACTTAGCAAATTTGTGTATACTAAATAAAGTTCAAATGTGTTTGATTTTGATATTTTGATTTTGAAAAGAGGGATCTTTACTTAATAAATTTGGGTATGCTAAATAAGATATCCAAATTTATTTTTAAAAATGAAACTCTCATTTAACAAATTTGGGTATGTCAAATGGGAGTCAATTATGTTTTGTTTTTCAAAAAATGAAACTTTTGTGTGTGATTATTGCTTTTTGGAAAGAAGGAATTTCAAATTAAAACATGTGGAATGTGTGAGTGGAATTTCAAATAGTGTGATTTTGTTTTGGAAATGAAACCTCTATTCAACACATTTGGATGTATTGAATGAAGAGGTTTATCTTCAAACTTGTACTTTTTGAAAAGAAAGAAATTCTAACTTCAACATATGTGAGATATGTTGAAATGGAATTTCAATGTTATGATATGATTCTATTTGAAAATGAAATCTTCATTCAACAAATTTGGTATATTGAATGAAGGTGTTCATTTTCAAATATGTGCTTTTTGAAAAAGATGATTTTTTTATTGTTTAGAAATGAAATCTTCATTTAATAAGTTTGGGTATATTGAATGAAGATGTTCATTTGTGAGTTTTGAAAGATGATTTTGATTTTATTTGGAAATGAAATCTTCATTCAATAAATTTGGGTATATTGAATAAGGATGTTCATTTGTGCTTCTTGATAGATGATTATTTTGATTTTATTTGAAAATGAAATCTTCATTCAATAAATTTGGGTATATTGAATGAGGATATTCATATATTCTTTTTGAAAGATGATTTTGATTTTATTTGGAAATGAAATCTTCATTCAATAAATTTGGGTTAATTGAATGAGGATGTTCATATGTGATTTTTGAAAGATAATTCTTAACTTTTGATTTTTGAAATGATCCTACATATAACAATCTTGAATATTATTAGATAAGGTTATTTGGTGCAAGTATTTTTTATGTGAACTTTTTTGAAAAAGTGCTTTTTGGAAAGTGAACTTTTTATGAAGGATTTATTTTTCTTATTTGTAGAATGAACCTTACCTTACCATAGAAATGGTAAGGGAAGTTCAACAAAATTCTTAGTCATTTCTTTTGTTTAAATTTTATTTTCATCTATTGGTGGACCCAACAAGAGTTTTAATACCTACACAGAGTGAGATCCTAAAACCTAAATGATGTTGGCTAGCTTAGCTTAAGGATGAAATAAACTAAGTGCCAACATAAAAGAAGCATAGTCTTGGATTCATATAAAATATAAACCCACTATCGATACTTGGAGTCAATGATCATTTGCCAACGATGGAGAGAGGAACCTCCCCAGCGGAGTCGCTAGAAAAATTTGTGGTGATTTTATTTCTCAAACTTTGGGAATTGGAAAAATAAAAATATGTTGTATATGTTGGGACACCGTAGATCCGCAGATATACTCATTAGGTGATCGGGTGTGACATTGAGGAATGATGTACTATCTCGAGAGAAGGAAAGTCCACAATGGACTTAATCACCTAATGAGAACTCCTAAGGACAATGGGCCTTCAAATGTACCAGACATCTTTCCCCTACTTTATATGAAAAAGTAATGCAGGGTTTATTTTAAAGGTCCGTTAAGTTCCCTATAGAGGAAAGCCCTCATAGTTAATTACATCTTAAGGAATGAGATTCCTTAAGAAAATTCTCGATTAAGGTAAATGATCATTGCCTCCAAAGATTTCAAAGATATGACTATCAATAAATTTGTTATTTTTGGAAAATCAAATGGGATTGATCAAAAGAAGAGAGCTATTATCGAAATCAAAAGGAGATAAGTAAGGGATGTTCATGATACTAAAACATGAGCATCCCAAACTATCCTATGGTTGGGCTTTATATTTTGAAATTTGAAGAGATTATATTTGAGTTGAATTTTATTAGAAATCTAGGGCTTATAATTCCACAGTATAAGATCATGGAAATGCCTAAGAGGTAAGGATTTATGCTTATAGCCATCAAAGGGAAACAATAACCTCGGATCCTAAATCTAGGGAGCTTTGGTAAGGGCCAAAGCAAGACCTAAATCTAAAAAAATGGGTATATATGGTTTATCTCCATAAGAGAATAAACCACCGACTTGGACTTACAACCTGGGTGGTACCAACTAACTCATCCTACAATTTTAAATACATGTAGGCAAGTCTTATGCTTTGCAAGATAGCTAGATTGTTATTTATTTAGAAAGGAGACTAAGTCTTTAAACACACTCCCTAAGAGACTAGATCATGAAGGGCATGAATAATGACTTAATCTAATGTAAATTTTGTTAAGTTTTATTTTCATTTTTTTGTCATTTTTATTTGACATGGGCTATGAGATTTTATATGCCTAATGCATGAGAAATTAGTGATGGGCCAAAATTAGCAAGGAGGTGTGTTTCCACCATGGCTCTCAAAGTTCAAGCCATTTTCTTTGACAAAGGTGGAAGCCCTCCATTAGCAAGAGTGAAGCAATATGATTTTATGCATGATGTGAAACATACAACATCCAACTAAGGGGTTGCTAAATCTTTTATTATCTTAATTTATGTCCTAGGCTTTCGGTGAGGTTATGAGTTATTTAATTTTAATTTTGAGTTGATTAATTGGATAGAAAATTTATTTTTCTATAAGATTCTAATCGCATCCAGACCATTCAACAATCACCATGCAATTAAGAAACTAGAAAATCATGTCATTTCTAATGCACAAGCTAAACAAACATCAAATAATTTTATAAAGCTATAAAGAATAAGAGGTATGTATCGCTCCACTATACAAAACCCAAAAAAGAAAATGGGTAGCCGAGCTCTACCCTTATACAACCTGGATTACAAATGAATAATTACAATTTAGAAAAAAAAATTCATGTTCTGGGAGTCTTCATTCTTCATTCTTCCTTTCTTGATTTGCTTCATTACATTCTTTCTTCACTCCATTCTATCTTTTGATTTATCTTGAGATGTGATTTGCTCCAAGGCTTCACATGGTACATAAGACATAGTCGTATAACCAATGTTCACCTTAATTCCCCCATAGCATTCAATCCAAATCATAATTGCAAAAATCACATCAAAATGGGAAAGATAAATCTAACTAAACCAACAAAATAGAGATTAGCTAAACATACCACACAATCCTAAGCAGTTAGAGGAATAATTTGGACTTAGCACCCCACACATGGGTAACCAAGTCCACCAGACCTAATTTGGATCATGCTTAGGGGTATAAGCAACCTGCACAGCAAAATCATTTATATTTTTATTATAGCCCCTTAAGCATAATCTATAAGACATGATTAAGATCGCCTATCATCTAGTCACACATGCAACATCTAGTCTAAAATATTACATCACAAAATAAAATCAGCATCAAACCATGCACCTCTAACATAGAGCTAGAAATGGTGACTTAGCCTAATGTGTGCCATTTAAGGCTTGTGTGGTACATGTCTTTAGTTTTAAGGTTAAGATTTTCTAAGTGTGAAGGGTTCAACTTAGAGGGTGGTTTCATTTTATGTGATTTAGTTGATTTGTCAATTTTATTTGATGATTTGATTTGGTTTGAATGAAGCTACACTAAGTTGCTAAATGTTGTAAAGAGAAGAAAAGAGAAGAGAACTTCTCTTTCATCCCTACCTTAAGTAATTTCTAAGGTAGATTCATTAATGATTTTTCTTTAGTGAATATTTTATTATGTGTTTTAATTAACCCTAAATTTAGATTTGCTCTAAATAAAATTATTCAATAAGAAAGGCATCTTAGGATTAGTTAAGGTGAATTGCTAACACATAACACACAACTATTTATTTCTTTCCACCATGTATATTATGCATATGAATAATCCTAAGCATATCTATACATGCAATGCAAATCTTAGCACACTTAATGATGAATGCAAGAGATGTTGTTAAGAAAATTTGGATATTCCATGAATGCATGTTTTATTATGTAGAAGAGGATTCTTTATCCATTAACATAATGCACATTCACATGTATAAAAGACATAAGTGAGTATGACCATTATTTTCTACAGGGGTATAAGGTATAAGACCTACTTGGGCTACTTAAAGCCTCAATCTGATGTCCGACTAATATACCACTTTTCTTAAATACATGTAAATGTATAAAAGGGAACAAATGGATGAAGAATCATGCAAAGGATTATGTTTTGTTTAGTTGGGTAATTTACATGTGTAAATGTGAAGATCCTTCTTAAGTCATAACATAGAAGTGTATAGGAATAGATTTAAGCAAGTGTTATGTTCTTTTCAAATGAACTATACACTTTGCAAATCCTATTCAAATCCATGTTAAGAGAAGAGAAGAAAATCACATAATACACATCTATGCTATAATCACATGCAAGCTTATAAGTACTATAAGTAGCATCACTTCATTTATAATCTTTGATTTATAGGTTTTGAAAATACTTTTTGGTTTAATAATGATAATAGCCACTCATATTCTTACTTTAGCCAAAACATGCAATTTGACATAAAAGGAAACATTTTATTTAATTGATTTTTCAAAATACATGAATGCATGATTTCATATCGCAAATAACATTTAGCATGCTTGGAAAGAAATAAAGTGATGTAAGCATATGAGATCATTCACCCTAATTAATTCCTAAAGATAATCCTATAAAATAAGATCATTTAAAGTGAAGCAAAAATTCTTTAAAGAGATTTTTATTTTTTTAATTTGATTGGACTTAGGAAATGTGAAAAGAGTTTGTTGGGCCTAACCCATTTTCCCCATGTACGAATTAGTTTAGTTTGCTTTTAGAACAATTAGATTGATTTTTATATTTTATTTAGGTTAAGGTGTGAATTAAATCCATTAATTACCCCTTACCTATACCATTTTAACATAATTAATCAAATAATTATGAGCCAACATATGATATGCAATCACATGGAATTTAAATCATCAATGCACCTAAGAAATAAAGGAGCCAATGTAATTGGCTCATAATTATTGATTAATTAAGCTAAAGGGTTTAATTAAGTACTTTCATAACCTTCCCACACATGTGAGTTGGATATGATTTCCTTTGAAGCCTCTAGTTATTGAACACCTAAGAATCTACCCAAGATTAAGATGACTAAGTTCGAGTTATTTGATTTTTTGAGTTTGGCTAATTAAGCCATTTAATGAAGTGATTAAATCATTAATTAATTTATAAATTAATTAAATCTTTATCCAAGTAAAATAACTTAGGGGAAAAGATTTGGAAAGAAATTCTAATCTCATTTCCTAAGTCAATTCACTATTTCAAGATGATTAACAAGTTTAATAAATGAATTTACTATCATTTAATTGATTAAGGAGGTGATTAGGGATGAACTAAGAAATTCTCCTAATTAATCAAATAATAAATTCCAACAAAATTATGGGAGGTAGAGGTCATCCCACTAATCAACCCTAAGAAGTTTGGAATTAATTGCTAAAGTGATTAAGGAGTAATTAGCCTAATTACATTTCCAATAAAATCTAAATTGAGTAAAAGTCATTGTTCAAAATCAATTGATTTTAATTTTATATTATTCTCCTTTGAATTATCTTTAAAATGAAGTTTAGTTTGTATTTTTTAGATTTTTCTATATTTAATTATGATTTTATGAAGTTTTTGTGATTAATGGGTAATTAGAATAGCCTAATCAATTAACTAATCATCCACGTGGACCGCGACGCACATTCCATGTGGCATGATGGGATTGGTTTAAGTTATCTCATCACACGCCGCCAATTACGCGCTTTCGGGCCGCCAATCAAGGATCGGGGATTAATCTTGGTTTAAGGGTTTAAATAGAGATCTAAGCATGATTAAATCACAACCGTCCATCCAAAACATGCAGGATGGACGGTGTATGATTTACCTCCTCCCGAACGATGAGAGATAGATGTTGTCCATTGATCGTCGCTCAATCCGAGCTCACCTGAGCTCGGATGGAGTTCAAACTCAACCCACACCTTCGGAGAGGCATAAGCAAGAGATCCAATAGCTAAGATCTAATGGGATTACAATTCCCTTCACAAAGGACCAGCATTTTTTAACTTAGGGTCAATTTTGAGCAATACCTCGCCAGAGGCTATCACCGATGCTTCCAACGGAGGAGGTAGCTTCATCTAGTAGAGACGAAGCCCTGTTGAAGGTATAAAGCTTTGATTTGAAGTGAATTGCTCGGTTGACCAAACTCCCCTTCAATGGCAATCGACTTTGATCAAAGTCCCCCTTCCCATGGCTTGGTGACTTGGGAAACACCTTGAGTGAGCTCGATTAGGTCCCTTGATGGTGCTTGAAAGAGCAATTTGAATTTGATGGAGAACTGAGTGAGTTGGAAATTCCCTTCACCTCCCCTATTTTGTCTTTGAATAAAACCAAGAAGGAGAAATTCAGGATGCTTGGAAATGGTCTTAGGAAGTTTGGAGGAGCTTGCTTTCGATCCTTAGAGCTCAATCAAATGCAATGTCCTTAGTTTGAGTGGGAATGAGGGGGCCCTCCTTGGATCGGACGGTCGAGACTATCTTTATCATTTTAGCTCAATTGCTCTAATTGATTTTTTTTTGTTGACACCCATGTGATTCATTTTAGTAGAGTGGAGGAGAGGGGAGTGCCAATAGGTGAGTGTTGAGGTGATCTGGGTATCCAATGGAGGGGTTTGGTTTTGGCTGGATCCATGACCAAGGTCATCATGTCACCCCTCCTTAGTGTGTCCAAATGGACTACTAGGAAGATGCCAAGTGCCATGAGAGAATTGGCCAAATTCCAAGTGAATTTGGCCATAGGATACCCTTTGACCTGGGGTAAAATGATCATTTGTTGATTTTAATTTGGGCAGATTTAAAAATGATTGGTTGGTTCCAAATTTCAAGTGATTTGAGTTCATTTAATTGGTTCAATTTGACCCATTTAGGTCAAAATAAATGGGTTAGGTTGACCAATTGGTAAAATTGGGTCAAACAGGTTACCAAGTTTAAAATGATCATTTGGTTTAGTATCATTGGTTTGGTTCAATTTGGTTTATATTTGTTTTGGATTTTGGTTCATTTTGGTCAAATGGGTCAAGTTGACCAATTTGACCCATTTGACAATTGTTAGGTCATGGTTTAGGTTGATCATTTGAAATGTTTTGCAAGCTTTGGTTTCAATCAATTTGGTTTGGTTTGATTCAAGGTGATTTGACCTTTTGGGTCAAGTTAGGTTCATGGTCAATTGTTAGTCAAGTTGACAGCTTTGGTCAAGTTCATCAAGTGATTTGGAATGAAGTTGACTTATTGGTTGCAATCAATTTTGCTTAAATCAATATTTGACCCATTTTGGCTTTTTAGGTCAACTTGGGTCAACTTAGGTCAAGCAGCCAATTAGGCTTGGTTTGGCTCAATTAATGGCTTGGTCAAGTTCAATCATTGATTTTGGATTAATTTAGATCAATGGTTTCAATCAATTTGGCTTATGATGGATTTTGGCAAGTTTGGGTTTCATTTGGGCTAAGTGTTGACTTGGTCAAAGGCTAGGTTTGACTTGGTTTGACCCAATTTGAGTGATTGATCATCCTAAGATGATTTTTGCTCACAATGTGAGGCTTAGATGGGCTTAGTTCAATCTAATTTGGGTTGGATTAGAATTAGGCTCAAAAAGATGCTTTAGGTCACATTAGGTCATGTGAGCCTAAGTGAGTTAATTGGCTTGATTTAAGTTTGGTTGAACTCATATATGGACTTATGATTGAAATATAAATCTAATTGTAAGTGATTTAGAGTCAAATGGATTTTGATTCATTTGACAATTTCAAGTCATAAAGGGTGAACATGGGTTTGACTTAGGTTAGTTTGATTTTGGTTTGATTATTGAGGTTTATGTTTATATTTGGTTTGTGATTGAAGAAATGATTGTTTGAAGAGAAAATCCAAAGGTTTGGATTGATTTGAGAATGATTTGGCTAAGATAAACAATTTAACTTGAAAGAGCATGAGTTGGATTTAAGTTGGATTTAGACTTGAGTTTTGAATTTAGTTTTGGTTATTTGAATTTATATTTCATTTATATTTGTGAATATAAATGAGAATATAAATGAGTTATGAGTAAATATTTTGACTTTGGAGTGATTTGGATTTGATTTGAGCTAAGTCCATAAGATGAAATCAAAGGGGCTTAGGAAATATTTTAGATTTGGAATTGATCATGGGTTTTAATCATTTGAGATTTGATTCATGAAATTTTGGAATTGATTTGTGATAGAAAATTAATTGAGTATAAATTGATTTAAGATTTGACTTGAAATTGGTTTGAATTTGAAGTTGATTTAAGTTTAAAGTTGACTTGAATTTGAAATTGATTTGAATTTGAAGTTAATTTGAATTTGAAGTTGATTTGAATTTGAAGTTGATTTGAATTTGAAGTTTGACTTGAAAGAAGGAAGTAAGGATTTGGTTTAAGCAATAGGGTAGGCCAATTTTTCTAATTCCCCTAAGGTATAACCTATTCCTATGGCAAACTCTTCTAAGTCTCTAGGGTTAGATTAAGTGTTCACCTAATCACTATAAATGTCATAAGACTAAGGAACTCTTAGTGTATAGAGAAGTCCTTATGCCTAGGATGAAGAAGTTGAAAGCTCACTCTAAAAGTGAGGTCAACAGTTGTTCCCATCACTGCCCCGATGTGGGTTAGAACCCACTCACTGGCTTCCTCTAAGGGGAAGGCTACCCTGGCTTCGGGAATAGTATCCCCTACCTTTGAGGTAAGGTCTAGCTCCCTTACTCCTCCACCTAGCAGAACTCAATGCCGCAATAGGAGTTGCAAGATCAAGCAGCACCATGTGCGCATCGCCAAGAAGATGGATACATTGTCTCACATTGTAGTAGAGGAGACACCCTGGGTAGTTTCTCCTTTACTCATGCGGAACAAGTTCCATCCTTGCTCAAGGAGAGGAAGATGAGGGTTATAGTGTCACCTCCACCTAGTTCATTATGAGACCCATCGAGATAGGAGGAGGTCCTGGCCTCGATAGTTTTACACCAAGTTAGTAGCTTATGGACCATCGAGTCTAGTGCCCGCTTGATTTAATGACGCTATCCTCAAAGGTAAAGGCAGATTCATCAAGAGAGGCCGAGAGGCCCAGTCATGTTACTAAAGAGAGAGGAAGGTATGTCGAGTCAGTCTCCACCTTATAGATTTCCTGATCGCCATACCCACGTGTATCGAAGATATATTGACCGACCACCCATCATGGGATGAGGGCCCTCGTACTGAAGGATTTGATGTTGTCTCCATCACACTACTCTACTCCATGTCTGCCATCACTAGTTCAAGTTCCATCTTCTACAGTTCTATCTAAATCCATGAGGGCAGCATCGGGGGAGAAGAAAGCCCCACGTGATCCAACTATGGCCAAGGGATCCCATTTCATCTACGCCACCAACTGAGGTGAGGGCGAGCTCTCCTACTTGACCTCCTACTTCAATTGCAGTAAAGAAGGAGTGGAAACCTCATAGAATCGTAGTCATGCCATCACCACCACCTCAACCAATCATGGATATAACATCAGTAGAGGGAGAAGGAGACAGTTCCATTATCCCTATGGCGATAAATCCTCCGAGGAGCAGCAATCCACCCATGGAAGTTGACAGCCATGAGCATGTATCCTCTTGAGCATACTCGCGTGTTTAGCACTTGTAGTAGGGAGGTCAGGTGTATCTCAGTTAATGAACATGATCCCACCACCTCAGTCCAGCATTTGTGCTTGACGCCTGATGATGATATAGCACAAATATCTCACTAAGAAGAGAGAAATCTAGGTATGATTGGTCTGCCTTGAAGAGGAGAAGGTTAGCTTCAACCCCAACGAAGATGATTTGTTGGAAGACTCAGCAGGGGTACATATGGTTGATACTAGAGGTTCTCTCCTTTGAGATCAAGAGTTCGGAGGGTGTTGCGATCGAACAGGGTGATACAGCCTATTCGACCCAACACCTCCTTCAACAACTCAAGAAAAAAGATGAACATATTGATAAGATGGGAAAGAGACTTAAAAGATTTAGTGGTTTCTAGCACTGTAATCAAAGACATCCTACTATTGGAGACTACCTGAAGTGTTGCATGTCGATCAACCCAAGAGTTCACCTAGAGCAGACTAGCTCATATAGGAAGGTAGTGGACAGTACCTCCATACAAGAGAAAGATATCAAATTCATGGTTGAACAACAAGTGAAAAGAGCGTTGGTGCAAGCCCGAGGTGGTTCATCATTTCTAAAGTGTAGTCCCTACCCAGAGGAATTCGATGTTATCCAATATCCTAAAGGTTTGTGCCTCTTTTAAAAAGTTTTGATGGCGAACCCTCAAATATATAGCACACTGGCCATTGGCAATTAGTGGCAACATGCACTATTGTTCCGTCTCTTTGTTAGCAGCTTAACGGGCATAGATTTTAATTGGTACGTTGAATTCTCTAACGATTCAGTGAAGGCTTTTGCTGAGTTGGAGCAACTCTTTGTTAAGAGGTTTGTTGGAGCTCATCAAAGGGTAACTGTGGGCAATCTCATTGTAGCTCAACAACACCCTGGTGAGTCTCTCATTGATTATATTCTTAGATGGTATAATTTAAGCATGAAATACAAACTACAGCTGTCTGAACAGCATGCTATTGAAATTCTATTAAAAAATATTCATGACCTAATCGCCTTCATGCTTAAAGGTTTCACCATTAAGACATTTGAGTAGCTAATCAACAAGGTGGCTAGTCTACAAGAAGAGGCCAAACAGTTGCCTTTTCAAGATCAGTCATTAAAACCAAAGCCGCAGAAAGCCTATGAAAAGAAGCCAAGGGCAGTGAGCAAGGGCAGTAGCAGCATTGGATAAGGGGAAGCAACCGGCCAGATATTAATATGAGAGACTTCGAGCTCCATATCCTTCACTTCCACCTCCTTTACCACCGCCTCGGCCATCTTATCGGTCATCACAGCAGCCTCTACGGCCTTCATCACCTCCTCCTCATCCATACTCTCAGCAGCGGTATACATACTCGCTCTTAGGTAGCTATCATTCACCTACTCTTTTGGATAAATTAAACAAAAATTATTCATTTAAGAGGGAGGTAGTAAAGAAAATCTTTAAGAACCTCTTAAAGAAACCTAATTTTCAGCTACCTGGACCTAGGATTCTGGAGGAAGTGGGCTGAGTAATGATCTTAACTTTTGCCCCTACCACCGCATGCTAGGCCATGTTTTGGAGGATTATTTTATATTTAAGAACTAGCTTGAAGATAGCTACAAGTCGGGCACTATATTTATCCCTAAGGAATATCTAGTAGAACAACCATTCAGTTCTGTTAGGGTAATCCTTAAGGATACAGGTGATCCTCTCAAAATAAAAGAAGGTTGGGATATATCTTTATCTCAATCCTCTAAAAAGATTATTTCTAAAATCAAAAACTTTCCTTACAGGTGCCTGGGCAACCTCAAACAATCAAGGAAGGTTCAAGTTGCCAAAGACAACTGAGAAAGTGGAGCTCAAGAGCGAGCAGCACCCATACTTGGATAGCTAAGCATGCAACCACCCACAAGTCCATTCCACCATGCTACTACTTCAAGCATTCCTACTTCCTAGTTCTTCTTCTAGACATCTTATATCATGGATGAGGCATCAAATCCCTCACCCCACTTACTTTACTAGAATTTTACTATGTACCTCCTTTTAAATCTAAGAAATTGAGGAATAAAGCTAGTTTGAATTACATATGTGTCACTTCTGATGGGTAATTTGATTCTACACCATTAGAAAACTCTTCAAGTCTTAATAATTATAACAACTCTGATCATCCTCTTTCTGATTCAGATATGGACTATCCTTCTCTGAATAATACGGGTTCACCTTTTGAGATAAACTTAGAATCATTTGATTATGAGGGTCCTATAGGAGAAGTTGTAGGTGAACCTGATGAGCAGGTAGAACTTTCAATTAAACCATCTCACAAGTCACTGAAGTCAACCTTCATAGTGGCCAAGTTTTACCTCCTAGGGTAGCACCTCAAGATAAGGGTAAACAAGTCATTGGTACCAGCGAGCAAGAAGCCCCTCCACGGGATGCTCCACCCATGGATATGCTTGTGGAGGATTAGCCTAGAGTTGATTACAATCTCCTCTCTCTAAGAAAGTAGCTAAAGCACATATGATGCCCTTATCTTATCTAAAGAGATGAGGGAATCATTAATCAAGGCTCTTCTTGATCAAGAAATATGCTTAGCTCAGCTGATCACTATTGGAGAGGAGGCACATTATTCAAGAGAAGCCCAGACAGTCACATTCACAGATGAAGACCTTCTTCTAAGGGACATGGAGCACAACCGTCTCCTCTACATCATAATGGAGGATTCAATTTCTAGGTTTATTTTGATCCAGTGCATCAACATGAGTCAAAACCCTTGCCTATTTGAAGATTGACATCTATGAACATCGAGGAGATTGGATGATGTTGAAAGAATTCAATGAATAGGGTAAGAGGGCTTTAGGCTCCATAGTGTTACCTTTGGAAATAGGTGACTGGAAGACTGAATCCAAGTTCTATATAATTGATTCGAATACATCATTCACTGCTTTGCTTGGTAGGCCTTGGATACACTAGAACAACATGATTCCATCCTCCCTTCATCGGTGCATCAAGTTTTGAAGAGATGGAATCAATACCGTCAAAGGAGATGAAAACTATTTTAGTTAGAGGTCAAGATATATGAGGATGACCTACTATCTTCCTCAAAATTAAAATGTCTATTCTCATGAACTTGGCTAAAATTCAAACACAAAAGAAAAAGAAAAAGAAGAAAAAGAAAAATAAAAAGAAAAAGAAATGAGAAAATAAAGTACAAGTGCATGAGAAAGAGACACTAAGGAAGAGGTAGAGTCACACATTTCCACCCATAGTTTCCACCATATGGACATATGGGTAGGATGACTCACCTCCACCAAGCGTAGGGATATGGTAGTTCCAGAGAGGAAGACCCTGTTGGTCCACCAACCAGGGCTATGTTTCAATCAGAGTACCCTACTATTCACATAAACTTTGAATCTCTCAAGGATGAGTCTCATGTGATTAGCATAACAACCAACCCCTCTCAGCGAGTTTCATTGGAGGTGACACTCAAGCCAAATAGATGAAGACCAGGCCTCCAAGCAAAGCACGAATGTATTCAAATTAAGATTATGTAAAACCATTAGGCAGCAGTTGGGAACCTTAGCTCTAACCCCACTTTCTTCTCAGAAAGTTGACGATTTGGTAGTTAAGGAAGCCCCTAGACCTTCCATGGATGTCAAGCCAAAGAGATTCTTATTGGGATCATCATCTTCAAGTCCAAAAGTAGATGTAGAACTTGAGGATAATTCATATAAAAATTTAATAGAATTACCTTTTGATTAGTACTCGCCTTGTGTTCATAATATTGCAAAGAAATGTTTGATTCTTATACATGGTCCAACAGTCGAGTATTTCAAGCAGGACAATAAAAGTAGGGATGCAAATCAAGACCAAGACTAGATTCACAAGTCCAAATGATGATGATGAATACGCTAATTATCACCAATCATCTGGAGTCTGATAGAATCTTCTAAAACCACACTAACTCTTATGAGAAGGTGTGTTTAGAAAGTTTAGATGATTTCGATGATCTTTAAATCA
Organism: Cymbidium sinense; assembly: GCA_021442155.1. Lineage (NCBI taxonomy): Eukaryota > Viridiplantae > Streptophyta > Magnoliopsida > Asparagales > Orchidaceae > Cymbidium > Cymbidium sinense. The sequence goes on from CM038219.1 coordinate 5,977,609, forward strand.
AAGATGCACCTCCAAAATTTGAAGAGGAAATCCATTCAATTATCGACAAGCTCAAAGAAATCAATCTTGGGACAGAAGAAGATCCACGCCCCACATACATCAGTTCTCTATTGAATGAAGAAGAAATCAATGACTTAGTTAGTCTATTGACTGAGTTTAAGGACTGCTTTGCATGGACCTATGAAGAGATGCCCAGATTATCTTTTGATGTAGCAGTCCACAAACTAGCAATAGTCCCTAATGCTAACCCTATCAAGCAAGCTCCTAGACGCATATAAATAGAAATTGCAAAACAGGTCATTTCAAGTCAAGAAATTGATCAATGTTGGCTTTATTAGAGAAGAAAAATACCCTACTTGGTCCAATGTCATGCCAATTAAGAAAAAGAATGACCAAATTTGCATATACGTCGATTTCAGAGACTTAAATAAGGCATGTCCTAAGGATGAATTTCAACTTTCTATACCAGAATTAATGGTGGACATCGCCTCATCTCATGCAGTATTCTCCTTTATGGATGGGTCATTTGACTACAACCAAATTAGGATGGCCCCCGAGGATGAAAGAAACATTGCTTTTTGAACCCCGATCAGAATCTATTGTTATAAGGTCATGCCTTTCGGCCTTAAAAATGTTGGTTCTACATTCCAGCAGGCCATGACTCAGATCTTCAAAGAACTCATTCATCATCAAGTTGAATGCTATGTTGATGATCTAGTAGTCAAAAGCAAAGAAAAGGAAGACCATCTCTTTGACTTGAGAGTAGTTTTCAAGCTTAAGATAATTCAACCTCAAAATGAACCCACTAAGTGCATTCGTAGAAGGAAGTTCCTTGGTTTTGTCATCCTGGGAATAAAGATTGACCCAAAAAAGTTTAAAGCTATCTTAGAAATGCCACCTAGTAAAAGCCTAACTCAACTTAGATCTTTCCAAGGGTAGTTGGCGTATCTAAGGCGCTTTATCTCCAATCTATCGGGGAGATGCAAGCCATTTTCAGCACTTGTCAAAAAGGATGTTAAGTTCAAATGGGATGACAAGTGCCAAGATCAAAGATATCAAATAGATTTGGTGAAGCCGCTTTTTAGCTCTATCCGGGCAAGCCACTTATCCTCTACATTGATGCATTATGACTCCTTGCACTTATGGCCAAACCAATGATGAAGGGAAGGAGAACGCTCTCTACTACCTCATCCCATCTGATCCTGAAGCAAACTACCCACCTATTGAGAAACATTCCTAGTTCTCATCTTTGCATCCCAAAAGCTACGGCACTATATATGCTTTCATAAGGTAAACTTGATTTCGTGAATCAATCCACTGCAGTATCTTATGATAAGGTTGACATTATCCAAACAGTTGGCACGTTGGTCCATGATTCTTTCGCAATTCGATATTACATTCATACCTCTCTGTGTGGTGAAAAAATAGGCACTAGAGGATTTCTTAGTAGCACACCCACTTCCTGTTGATTCCCCGCTTAGTGATGGCCTCCCCAATGAACAAATCATGAACTTAGGGGACACTAGCATTCACCATTGGGAGAAGTATTTTAATGGTGTGGCTTCCTTTCAAAAAGGTGAAGAACCACGATCTACTCTTCTAGAAATGGCGAGAGTAAGAATCATCCTTTTAACTCCAGAGTATGAGATCATAAGATTCTCATACTATCTCTCTAATCCATGCACCAACAATGAAGCAGAGTATGAGGCTTTGATCAAAATGAGTGTCAAAAGCATCAACATCTAATGGGATTCTCGCCTAGTTATTAACTGATTGTTAGGTCCTATAAGGTTCTAAAACCTAAGCTTCATCACTACCATGAGTACACCAAGTCAAGTCAAATCCTTAAGGACACCATCTACAAGGTTCCTCAAGGAGTGAATGCAGTAGTAGATGCTTTGGCCAAACTTGACAAAGAGTTGGCATGTCCGAAAGATGAGTCCATTCTAAAAAAAGTCCAAAATAGACAACTCATATCCCTTATCGATGTTGAACACATCGAGAACTACTCTCTTGAAGGGGAGGTTACCTTTACCAAAAAGGATGAGGAGCTGGATTGAAGGAAACCATTCATAAATTACTTGAACATAGGTAAACTACCTCAAAAGAAATCACAAGCCCATCATATGATGTAGAGAGCTATCTCTTATGCTCTCGAGGATGGCACCTTATATCGATGGTCTTTTGATCAAATATGGTTACTAGACAAACAAAAGCTAAGATCATGATCAAGTACATTCGTGTCTATGAGCATCAATCCATCCAAAGATGAAAGATCAAGAAACTAGATACTATTTCGATGATTACATATACCGCATGGGTGTAGAGATGCCATCGGTTAGGTACACGGTGTAGTTTAGCACCAACCACCCAACATTCTACACTACAATAGCCATGGCCATTTGTAAAATACATAGTCCGATTGATCCTTCTTCTAAGGTCATCATTTTATCCTACCGCACTACTTTTCCAAGTGGAAAGCAATCCCACTTAGAGAGGTCACGACATGTGCCAATTTTAGAATCATATTATATAGGTTTGGGGTGCCTCGAATTATACCGAAGTACAAAGCTAAGATGATTCAAGCTCACAACAAGCTGGTCCACCCTAGAGCTTTTCAAGTAAGAGAACTTGTTTTAGTTTTAAGGAGATCGATTGTTGCACATCGAAAGATGGGAGGTAAGTTTGAACCCACTTGGGAAGGCCCTTTTGTCATAGAAAAGGCCTACCAAGGAGGATCTTATCAACTTATATAATTGTAAAGGGGAACACCCGATGCTTCCAATTAATAGGCTCTATTTGAATAAATATTATTCATATAATCATGTTTGAAAATAATTATCTTCAAAAATTTTATTCCAATTCATCAAAATGTTCTCTTCATTCAAAGCGATGTTTTCTTGTTTGTGAATCTACCACGATGTGTTTAGGGTGAGTGTAAGAGAACCCAAGTGGCATCATATTGCTTCTTTCAAAATACGAATAAAAATTTAACATGATTCCCCAGTGCTACTAGAATAGGTGTGAGAGAACCCGAGAGGCATCCTATTTTGACTAACACTACTAAGTTAGTGTAAGAGAACCCAAGTGGCATCCTTTCTTGGTGGAATCATAACTGCCATTTGTGACACCATTTCATCAATTCTTAAGCATGTTTTAGGATAGGTTTAAGAGAACTCAAGAGGCATCATGTCCTCCTTTGAACATAAAACACAAATCTATATCTTTTGTCTCGGGTTATTTTGATGTGAGAGAAAGTCCCATGTAGCACTCACTCATTAGTTGCTCTAGGTCAGACATATCTTTCTAGATGTCATCCAAGTCACTTGTCTGATGTGAGTTCCCATGCTTTCTCTTACTTGACCATTGCAAATCGATGAGCCTTGTCGTAGACCTCATCAACAGCCCAAAAAAGCTACATCATGTTGACTCTATTTAAGAGGATGTGAGCCTACATACTTTTTCCTAAACTAGCCATTATGCACTGACTAGGTCGAGTATACTTGAGGCTTAGGATAAGTCCCCAGTGGCTCCTTTCCTCTCAACTACTTTTGAGTTGATATAAGTCCCCCAGTGGCATTCACTCAATAGTCACCCTAGGTCGAATAGCACATGTCGAGCAAGACATATCCCAATCAATTTTGTAGATGTGAGTCCCATCCTTTCTTAGGCATTGCAACCCAATGGGCACCTTTGGTTGATGTTATATGTCGATGGTGAACCCGTGGATTCACCAAACTTGACATATGTGAGTCCCCACGCTTTCTCCTTGAGTTAGCCACTGAATACCTACAAACTTTCTAGCACACAACAAGCATGATCTATGAGAATCAAACCCCACAATCAATCTCTGAACACTAGCATGGCCATGTGCACAACCCATAAATGAGCCTCCTCTCCAACTCTGCCACTCCTGAAATTAATCCTTCAAACCAATGACAAGTTTCTCACTTCCCGATAGGAATGGTAGGTGAAGATGCAATAGAACCTCTAGAAGATCAGCCAAATGAAAGAGTCTCAAAATAAGATAATTCAACTTTATGAGAAACAGAGCTAACTTTGATCTCCCCAAGATGATCACAGTAGGCCAAAATGCTATATCTTCTCTCCATTGGTAAGTTCCTCCACTTGGATGCTAATCTCCTTGCACTACTAGTTCTACTCATCCATCACTTGTAGCTCAACCAATTGCTAACCCACCAATTATTATCGGTAGCTTAGCATTCTCATCTTGTTGATTCCACCTTTCATGTTATACGTGTGGAATTATAATGCTTAGTATGAGAAGAATTTCACTTTAAAGATGGAAACCATCTTCCTTCTCATCGCGACTATCAGGAGTCTTCACCTTTAGCTAAAGCTATTCTTCAACATCATATTCCCGTAGATTTTAAGCTGCATGACCCCTTCAAGTAAACAATAAGGAATTTGACCATTACAGACCATCATGCCCAACGAGCTCACACCTACTTTGTCAAGTCTTTCTAGTCAAATACACACCAAAACCAAAAATCCATCAAATATTAAAATGAAACTAATCTTGAATATCTTGAGATTTAAGTCTCTAGTGGAATTCACCTAAGAGTTGGATTTGATTCATTGTCTCATCAAAAGATCATCCCAAGTTGATCCCCACTTTGAAGATGTAACTCTTCCCTACTACTCGCTAAATAAAAGGCAATCCATTTTGTTGGATAGTCCTATTATGTGGTTAGTAAACTACCCTTTTGGATGGGTAAATCTGATTTACATATGGAACGGTCCATCCAAATGAGGTCCATTCTTCAAGATTTAAAATCAAACAAATCCAACCAACCTCCAATGGAGTCAAACTAAACACCAAATCAATCCCTTGAGATAAAATCAACCAACCTCCTAGTGGAGAATAATCAAATCAATCATGCTTCCTTTGGCTCCGCCAAATAAGTGCGCCCATCGCAAAACCAAATGAATCCATCAAATATAATTAAAATGAAACTAATCTTGAATATCTTTGAGCAAATAAGTCCCCTAGCAGCATTCACTCAGTAGTCAACCTAAGGTTAGATTTGATTCATTATCTCATCAACTGATCATCCCAGCAGCTGATCCCCACTTTAGAAGATGTAAGTCTGCTACGCTTTCTTCAAGTACAATACACCAAAGGCAACCCTTTGGTTGGATAGTCCTACTATGTGGTTAGTAGACTACCTTTGATGGTAAATCAGCTGACATGGCTTACTACTATGGTCCATCACAAATCGACAAGGTCCATCTCAAAATTCAAGATTTAAAATCTGAAACAAATCCAACCAACCTCCCCAGTGGAGTCAAACTAAACAATCAAATCAATCAACTTCTCCCCAGTGAGATACAAAACCAACCAACCTCCCTAGTGGAGTCAAATTAAATAATCAAATCAATCATGCTTCTCCTTAGTGAGATGCAAATCTTTGTAATTTCCCTAGTGAAATCAGTTCAATCCAACCTGAACCTACTCCCCTAATGGATGATTCACACTTCTATCCCTAGTGGATTCCAAATTCTAATCCCCCAGTGGATTTCACAAACCCTTATCCCTAATGGATAACTTGAACCTTTTTTTGGAAGGCTCACATACTCAATCCCTAGTGGATTTCTCCTTCACTCTCTTATGTCTTTGACATAAGTAGACTTGCATTGCACTATGATTTTGATTCCTTCTACACTTTGGGGTTAGGACTATATCATTTTCATTAGTCCTTGCGATCATTTGAATGTTGTTGATCATCTCGATCAACACCAATACATGTGGTATGCTTTGTCAGTCACACCTATTGGGCTCCCTTTGTTGTCCTCACTTTTGGAGTGAGCTTTTAAATTCTCCATCTTAAACATAGGACTCCTCTAAACACTAAGAGTTCCTTAGTATTAAGACACTTCTAGTGATTAAGTGAACACTTAACCTAAACATATAGACTTAGAAGAGTTAGCCATAATAGTATGCCTTTATTAGGATGACTTACCTACCTATAGTTTGAACCCAATCCTTGCCTCCTCCTTCAAATTCAATCCAAAATCAAATTCAAACTCAATTGATTTTTCTAAATCAATAAATCTCAATTGTTTTAAATCTTAAATCAACTTCAACTCAATTGATTTTCTCACCTCAAATCCCAAAACATTTTCAAATCATAAATCAAGTTCCAAAATTCAAATCACTAAAACTCAAAAGATTTTCTCATAACCCATTTATATTCTCATTTATATACACAAATATAAATGAAATATAAATTCAAATAACCAAAATCAATTAAAAACTCTAATCCAAATCTAACTTAAATACAACTTATGCTCATTCAAACCAAATCCTTAAACCTAGCCAATCCATTCTCAAATCAATCTCTTCAAACAATCACTCCTTCAATCAAATGCCCAAATATAAACATAAACTACAATCACCAAATCAAAATCAAACTAACCTAAGTCAAACCCATGTTCATCCTTTTAACTTGAAATTATCAAATGAATCAAAACCCATTTGACTCCAAATCACTTGCAATTGGATTTATATTTCTATCATAAGTCCATATGTGAGTTCAACCAAACTTGAATCAAGCCTTGATCAAGCTAATTAACCCATTTAGGCTCACCTGACCCAAACTGACCTAAAGGACCTTTTGAGCCAAATTCTAATCCAACACAAATTGGATTGAACTAAGCCTATCTAAGACTCGCATTGTGAGCAACAATCATCCTAGGATGATCAATCACTCAAATTGGGTCAAACCTAGCCTTTGACCAAGTCAACATTTAGCCCAAATAAAACCTAAACTAGCCAAAATTCACTATAAGCTAAATTGATTGAAACCATTGATCTAAACCAATCCATAATCAATAATTGAACATGATTAAGCCATCAATTGAGCCAAACCAAGCCTAATTGGCCACTTGACCTAAGTTGACCCAAATTGACCCAAAAAAGTCAAAATGGGTCAAATCTTGATCTAAGCCAAATTGATTGCAACCAATGGGTCAATTTCATTCCAAATCACTTGTTGAACTTAACCAATGCTTCAATTGACCAATTAGACCCAACCTACCCCAATTTACCATGAACCCAACTTGTCCTAAAACATCAAATCAACCTAAACTCAAACCAAATCAAAATTGATTGAATCCAAATCTTATAATACATTTCAAATGATCAACCAAGCCTAAACCAACCCATGACCTAACCCATAAAATCAAATGTCAAATTGTCAACTTGACCCATTTGACCTAAATGAACTTAAATAAACCAAAACTAAATATAAATCATATTGAACCAAACCAATGACACTCATAGGCTCCAAATGATCATTTGAACTTGACCTAACCTATGATTTGACCTAATTTGACCAATTGGTCAATCTAACCCAATTTGACCCAACTTGACTTAAATGGATCAAATTGAACCAAATCAAATCAAATGAACTCCAAATCACTTGAAATTTGGCCCACCCCATTTTTGAATCATTTCAAATCTGTCAAAATTAAAATCATGACCAAATGACCACTTTGCCTCTAGATCAAGTACCCATGACCAAATTCACTTGAATTTGGTCATTTCTCTCTACACTTGGCATCCTTCCATGGTCCACATGGGCACCAAGGAAGGTGGTGAACATGACCCAATGAGCTTGGGTCTACCATGACCCATGCCAAGGCCAAACTAACCTCTCCAATTAAAATTAAACACTTGAAAATTTGAATGCACTCACCTAGCACATGGGCATCCACTCTCCTTCCATCCACTACCCAAAACAACTCACATGGGATGTTTGGCAGCTCAAAGCGTGCCTCCAATCCATGCCATTGATCAAAATGGCAAAACTACCCATCACCGTCCTATCCAAGGAGGGGGAGATATACTCCCCCTTATTCTCAATCAAATCACAAGCACTCATTTCCATAGAGCTAAAAAGATTCAATCAAAGCCTCCCTAAGCTTTTCTAAGCCATTCCTAAGCTCTCTTGATTTCATTCTCAGTTTCACTTAAAGCTGAAACAAGGGAGATCAATCCCAAACTCAACTCATCCAATTCTCTATCAAAACCAAATTAACCTTACACACACCATCAGTGGACTTCGTCAAGCTCAACCAAGTTGTTTCCCATGTTCCAAGCCACGGGAAGCATCACTTCGATCAAAGCCGATCTCCATTGAAGGGGAGCTTGGTTGATCGAACCATCCACTTCAAATCCTAATTCAACAGGCTTCATCTCTACTGATAAAGCTACCTCCTCCAAGGAGGATAGCCTCTAGTGAGGTAATTACTTGAAACTGTAGCCTTCAAAAAATTTGCTTGGTCCTTTTTGAAGAAAAGTATCACCCCATTGGATATTGACCGTTGGATGTGCATCCCCTTCTTCAAGGTGTGGATCATTTTGATCCCAATGCGAGGGAGCTTAATTGATTGGGGAGAGACGCCTCTTCGGAAGGAGAAGGATCACATCCATTCTCGTGAATTAGAATGGATGGCTCTGATTAAATCATGCTAAATCCCCTTTGATTTTAGCCTAAATCATGGGATTAATCTTGGTCGTCCATCTGATCGACGTCGAGAAAGCACATCCGTCACCACTGGATGATGACAACTTAAAAACCAATCCCATCATGCCACGTGGAAAGCGCATCATGCCAGCCACAACGTGGTCTGATGAGATTAAGGGGTTAATTAGGCTTAACTAATCCAATTTTAATGTTGAAACTTCCAAAATTCAAAATTAATTGTAGAAAAATCCAAAAAATACAAATAATACTCATTTTAAAGATAATTCAGAAAAGAATTATAGAAAAATAAAATTAAAATAATTTTGAATAGTGATTTTAACTCAATTTAAGTTTTATTAGAAATTTAATTAAGCTAATTACTCTCTAATTAATTAGGCAATTAACTCCAAACTTTTTGGCATTAATTAGTGGGATGACCTCTGCCACCCATGATTTTCTTGAAATTTATTGCTTGATTAATTAGGGGATTTGGTTGTTTCATCCCTAATCACTTTCTTAATTAATTAAATTGTTTAATTAAATAGTGATAAATTCATTAATTAAGCTTGATAATCATCATTAAACAGTGAATCAACTTAGGGAATAGATTAGGACTTCTTTTCCAATCTTTTCCTCTAAGTCTATTTCGTTTGGATAAACACTTAATTAACTTGTAATTAATTAATGGCTTAATCACTTTATTAATTAATTCAATTAATCAAACTCAAAACTAAATCATTCATGAACTTAATCATTCAATTCTTGGGTAGATTCTTAGGTGTTCAATAACCTAAGAGAATTCCAAAGGAAATTATAATCAAACTACATGTGTAATGTGGTTATGAAAGTACTTAAGTAAACCCTTTAACTTAAATTAATCAATAATTGTGAGTCAATTGCATTAGACCCCTTTATTTCTTAGGTGCATTGCTAATTTAATTTTCATGTGGTTGCATATCATATGTTGGCTCATAATTACTTGAATAATTATGTTAAAGTGGTATAGTAAGGAATAATTACTGGATTTAATTTATGCCTTAACCTAATAAAAATATAAAATCAACCTAATTGCTCTAAATTAAACCAAACCAATTCACACATGGGGGAATGGGTTAGGATTAGCAAATCTTTCTTGCATTTCCTAAGTCAAATCAAATTAAAAAATAAAAATCTCCTTAAAGAATCTTGATTTACTTTAAATGATCTTATTTTATAGGATTGTCCTTAGGAATTAATTAGGATAAATGAAGTCATGTGCTTACATTCATTTATTTCTTTCCAATCATGTTAAATATTGTTTGAAATATGAAATCATGCATACATGTATTTTAAAAATCAATCAAAGAAAAAGTTTTTTTTTCAAATTGCATATGTTGGCTAAAATTAAGAATATGAGTGGCTATTATCACTATTAAAACCAAAAATTATTTTTAAAACCTATAAATCAAAGATTATGAATGGAGTGATGCTATTTATAAATATTTATAAGCTTGCATGTGATTATAGCATAAGATGTGTATTATGAAGTTCTCTTTTCTTCTCTTAACATAGATTTACATAGGATTTACAAAGTGTATAGTTCATTTGAAAAGAACACAACACTTGTTTAAATCTTTTCTATGCATTTCTATGTTATGACTCAAGAAGGATCTTCATATTATACAAGAAAATTATACAACCAAATCAAATGTAATCTTTTACATGATTTCTTATCCATTCATTTCTTTTTATACATTTCCATGTATCTAAGAAAAGTGGTATATCAGTCTGGACATCCCGGGGCTGCGAGGCTTTAAGTTGCCCTACGTAGGTCTTGTACCTTATGCCCCTGGTGTAGAAAACAATGGTGTCATACTCACTTATAACTTTAATACTTATGGATGTGCATTTAGTTAATGGATGAAAAATCCCTCTTTTCTACATAATGAGGACATGCATTAACTATCAATTAATAAATGGAATATCCAAATTTTCAAATCATATCTCTTTGCATTCATCATCAAGGTGTGCTAAGATTTGCATTGCATGTATTCTATGCTTAGATATTCATATGGTATATTATTGACCTCATTTGGATGAGCTCTCAACCCTCCATCTTAGGCTGGACTCTTGACTTTAAGAGTTCTTCCTTAAGCAGATCTAGATGGACACTCAAACATAGCCCTAGAAGACTTAGAAGAGTTAGCCATAGAATAGGTCATGCCTTAGGAAAACTTTCCTACCCTTTAGCTTAAACCATTCCTCACTTTCCTTCTTTCAAGTCAAACTCCAAATCAGTTCTATTTGATTTTCTCATGACTCAAATCAACTCCATATGATTGAAATCCATGATTGAAATCTATGATTGAAACCCATGATCAAAATCCATCAAAAATTTCTAAGTCCAAATTTTGCCTAAGTCCTTAATTTTCCCTTAAGGACTTAACCAAAATTATGATCTAAACCTATTCAAATCTTTGAGATTTTCTCATACCTCATTTATATTCTCATTTATATTCACATTTATAAATGAAATATAAATTTAAACCCATCAAATCAAATTCAAAATTCCAAATCAATTCATGAAAAATTTCTTAAGTCCCTTTAATTCTCCATTAATGGACTTAGCCAAAATCAACTCTAAACCTTGATCAAATCAATTCAAATCCTTGGGATTTCTCAAAAATTATTTAAATTCTCATTTATATTCTCATATATAAATGAAATATAAATATAAATTAATCAAATCAAAGGTAAAAATTAAATTTCAAATTTAAAATCCTTAAAATTCCTTTAAATCCTTTAAATTCCCTTTAATGGATTTAACCTAAATCATGATTAAGTCAATTCAAACTCATTAGATTTTCTCAAAACTTATTTGTATTCTCATTTATATTATCATATATAAATGAAGTATAAATATAAATCAATCCAATTCAAAATTTTAAAATCAATTTAAAAATTTTCGTAAATCCTTTAAATTCCCTTTAATGGATTTAACCTAAATCATGATTAAACCACTTCAAATTCTTGAAACTTTCTTATGATCCATTTATATTCTCATTTATATTCACATATATAAATGAAATATAAATTTAAACAATCAAAATCTATTCCCAAAATTAAACTCAAATCAACTCAAAATCCAATCTAAGCCTTTCAAGTCAAAATCTTGAACTTAGCCAAATCAATTTCAAATCAAGTCAAACTCTTGATTTTCTCTCATGGTTAAATCAACCCTACAATCATGAACTTGTATATAAATCTGAACTTCAATCACTCAATCAAAACCTACATCAAAAATCAAACCCAAAACCCTTTCATATTCTTCCTTTGGATATTCTTTATAATATCATGCACAAATGCATCTTATTTCACTCTTGATTGGAGGGCTTCCACCTTTGCCAGAGAACTCGGCTTGACCTTTGAGAGTAGCAGTGGGAACTCACCTCCTCCCTTCTCACTAATTTTGGCCAATAATTCCATTTCTTGTGCATTATTCATAAAAATTTTATTAGCCTGACTCAAAATATTTGTCTAAAAATGAAAATAAAATGAAATTTGAATTGCATTAGATTTAGGTCATTTGAAGCATGCCTCTTTACATGATCTAGTCTCTTTAGTGAGTGAGTTTAAGTACTTGGTCTCTTTCTAAATAATAATAGTATAGCTATCTTTCATAAGCATAAAGACTTGCCTACATGTATTTATAATTGTATGAGGAGTTAGTTGGCGGCCACCCCCAGGAAGTTGTAAGTCCAAGCTGTAGAGTGGTTTGTCCTCTCTTATGGAGGCAAACTAATTAGCCATATTTTACCTTAGATTTAGGTTATGCTTCTGACCCTCGCTGAAGCTCCCTAGATTTAGGTTGTGCTTTCGGCCCTCGCTGAAGCTCCCTAGATTTAGGTTCTGAGATTGTCTCTCCTGGGTCATGTTTAATTCCTCACCTCTTTGGCATTTCTTTAATCTTGTGTTCAGGAATCTTAAGTCCTAAATTTCTATTAAAAATACAAATCAAACAAACTAAATCAATTTCTAAAATGTAAAGCCCATCTATAAGATAGTCTGAGATGCTCGCTAGGTTTCTTAGCATCGTGGGTATCTCCTACTTATCTCCCATTTTGGCTTCGATAATAACTCCCTCTTTTGATCAATCCCATTTGATCTTCCAAACATAAACTAATTGATTGATAGTCCTTCCTATTAAAATCTTTAGAGACAAAGATTATTTACCTTAATCGAGAGTTTTTCTAAGGAATCCCATCCCTTAGGATGTAATTAACTATGGGGATTTGCCCCTGTAGGGAACTTAACGAACTCAATTTAAAATAAACCCTGCTTTACTTTTTCATGTAAAGTAGGGGAAGAATCTCTAGTATATATGCAGACCTATCATCCTTAGGAGTCCTTATTGAGGTGATTAGGTCCATTCAAGGGTGGTGACTTATGTCTTTCAAGATAGTACACTATTCCTTGATGACATATATCACTGATCAATAAGTACATCATGCATGGTCTTGCTCGATGAATTTTTATATAGGTGTTGCCTCTTTCTTTTCTCACCCGCAGATTTGAAAGGAGACTCCTCTTATAGAACTTTATTCACCATATATAGATGGTTGAAAGAAATGAATGGGTGTGTGTTATGTGATAGTAATCCACCCTAACTAATCCTAAGAGGCCTTTCTTGTTGAAAAGGGCTATTTAGATTAAATCTAAACTTAGGATTAATAAAAATACATAATAAAATATTCACCAAACAAAATTCATTAATGAATCTACTTTAGAAATACTTTAAGGTAGGTATGAAAGAGAGTTCTCCTCTCTTTTCTTCTCTTCATAATATTTAGTTGCCAAGTGTAGGTTCATTAAACCCAAATCAAATCACCAACTAAAATTGACAAATCAACTAAACCACTTAAACTAAAACCACCATTTAAATTGAATCTTTCATACTTAGAAAATTTCAACCTTAAAGCCTAGCTAAGACATGCCACATAAGCCTTAAATGACACATACATTAGGCTAAGTCACCATTTCTAGCTCTATGTTAGGGAGGTGCAAGATTTGATGCCTGATTTTGTTTTGTGATGTAATATTTTAAACTAAATGTTAGGGTGTAAGTGCATAAACTGGATGATAGGATGATCTTAGCCTAATCATGTCTTCTGTAGGGGATTGTGCTTATAGGGTGCCATAATAAAGATATAAATGATTTTACTATTGTTGACCTCATTTTTAGAATGAACTCTCAACCCCTCCATCTTAGGCTTAGGACTTCTCTTTCACTTTAAGAGTTCTTTAGTCTTAAGTCACATCTAGTGATTAGGTGGACACTAAACCTAGCCCTACAAGACTTAGAAGAGTTAGCCATAGGAATAAGTCATGCCTTAGGGGTGTTAGGAAAACTTCTTACCCTTAGCTTAAACCATTCCTCACTTTTCTTCTTTCAAGTCAAACTCCAAATCAATCCTATTTGATTTTCTACAAACTTAAATCAATTCTATGATTGAAATCCATGATTCAAAATCTATGATTGAAACCCATGATCAAAATCCATCAAAAATTCCTAAGTCCAAATTTTGCCTAAGTCCTTAATCCTTCCTTAAGGGCTTAACCAAAATCATGATCAAAACCTATTCAAACTATTCAAACCTTGGGATTTTCTCAAAAACTCATTTATAATCTCATTTATATTCACATATATAAATGAAATATAAATATCAATCAATCAAATCAAATGCAAAAATTAAATTCCCCAATTTAAAATCTTCTTAAGTCATTAATTCTCCCTTAATGGACTTAGCTAAATCATGATATAAATCAATTCAAATCCTTGGGATTTTCTCAAAACTCATTTATATTCTTATTAATATTCACATATATAAATGAAATATAAATATAAATCAATCAAATCAAGTCCCCAAATTAAATTCCAATTTAAAATTCCCTTTAATGGATTTAACCTAAATCTTGATCAAACTTATTCAAACTCATGGAATTTTCTCAAAACTTATCTATATTCTCATTTATATTCTCATATATAAATGAAATATAAATATAAATCAATCAAATGAATAGCAAAAATTAAATTTCAATTTAAAAAATTTCTTTAAATCCTTTAAATTCCCTTTAATGGATTTAACCTAAATCAAGATTATGCCACTTCAAATCCTTGAAATTTTCTCATGACCAATTTATATTCTCATTTTACATTCACATATATAAATGAAATATAAATTCAAACAATCAAAACCAATTCCAAAAGTCAAACTCAAATCCACTCAAAATCCAATCTAAGCTTTTCAAGCCAAAATCTTGAACTTAGCCAAATCATTTTCAAATCAAGCCAAACTCTTGATTTTCTCTCATGGTTCAATCAACCCTACAATCATGAGCTCATATATAAATCCAAACTTCAATCACTCAATCAAAACCTAGTTCAAAAATCAAACCCAAAACCCCTTCATATTCTTCCTTTGAATATGAAATTTTCAAATGGATCAAAATACATTTGACTTCAAACCACTTGTAAATGGATTTATATTTCAATCATGAGTCCATATACAAGATCAATCAACTTCAAATCAAGCTTTGACCAATCCATTTGACCCACTTAGGCTCACTTGACCCAAAGTGACCTAAAGTACCCTTATGAGCCAAATTTTGATCCTAACCAAATTGGATTGAACCAAACTCATATATCCCTCTCATCATGATCAACAATCATCATGGGATGATCAATCAATCAAATTGGGTCAAACCAAGTCAAACCTAAGGGTTGACCAAGTCAACCCTTAACCCAAAATGAAAAACTAACATAGCAAATTCCACCATAGGCCAAATTGATTGAAACCATTGATCTAAGTTCACTCATGACCTATGTTTGAACTTGACCAAGCCAACATTTGAGCCTAACCTAGCCTAATTGGCTCACTTGACCCAAGTTGACCCATTTTGACCTAAAGGGTCAAAATGTGTCAAAACTTGATCTAAGCCAAATTGATTCGAACCAATGGGTCAAGTCCATTCCAAATCACTTGTCAAACTTGACCAAAGCCTAAATTGGGCCAACTAGACCTAACCTAGCCCAATTGACCTTAGACCCAACATGACCTAAAGGGGTCATGTTGAGCCAAAATTGAACTTAACCAAAATTGATTGGAAACAAAGATACCAATCCACTCCATATGACTAACCAAACCCAAACCTACCCTTGACCTACCTCAAATATGTCAAATAGGTCAACTTGACCCGTTTGACCTAAATGAAGTCATATGAGCCAAATCCAAAACTATGCCAAATTGAATCAAACCAAAGCCACTAAAACATTTCAAATGGTCATATGAACTTGACCCAACCCTTGGTTTGACCCAATTTGACCTATTGGTAAACTTGACCCTAGTTGACCCATTTTAACCTAAATGGGTCAACATGAGCCAAACACTATCAAATGAATTCCAAATCTCATGAAACTTAGCCAAACCTAGTTTCTCCACATACCCAACATATCCAAAGTAGAAAAAAAGCAAAATGACCATCTTATCTCTAGGCCATAGAACAAACTTTGGCTTTATCCATGGGTAATTTGGTCATACCCTCTTCACATTCACTTGAGGCTTTCTTAAAAGCTCAAGGAGACCTAGGGGAGAGTGGTGCACCCAACCCAATGGGTTTGGGTCAGCCCATTTGGTCCCTAGACCAAACCCCCATGGGTCAAAATTAAAATTCAAACTCCCTCTCGCTCAATTCATGCACATGGGAGGTTGCAATCCACTCCTAGCTCGACCATGTACACACTCCTAATATAGCCCCTCATGATCAATTGGATCAAAATGGCAAGAAACATTATGGCCGATCCTTCAAAGGGAGATATACTCCCCAAACAAATTAAATGCATCATTCTTGAATTTGATTGAGTAGTGAGACTTAGGAGCCATCAAAGTGATAGTAAGCATCTAAAGCTCTTCCATTCCCATTCTCAGTTTTCAAATAGTGAAAATAGGGGAGCACAATCCATTAGCCAACTCCTTCCCCACTACAATCCATTGCAATTCCTTTTGCAAGCATAATTAGGTGACCAAGTCAAGCTCACCTAAACTCATTCCCAAGTTCTAAAGGCAAGGGAGGATTGAATTGGATCAAAGTTGAGCTCATGCAAAGGAGGAGGTGACCCATAGGAATATCCACTCAATCTCAAGTGCTCAAAACTTCAGTAAAGCTTTATCTCAACCAGATGAAGCTTCTCCAAGGGAATTGAGTGGCGGTGATCACCTCCGGCGAGGTATGGAATTTTTTGACCATTAAACTCAATGTGGTGTGGAGCTTTGTGAAAGAAATTTTTACCCTATTGATTTTTGACCGTTGGATTTGCCACTCTCTATCTTTAGATGGTGTGGGTTGAGTTTGATTGGAATCCATGCTAGATCGAGCTTGGATCTTCCCCTTGATCATGGATGGTCTCTGTTGATCAAGGGGAAGAACTTGGGAGATCTCAGCCATCCATCTGCACATTCTAGATGGGCGAGATAATTTTATGTTTAGAAATTCCTTTTATCTATTTTAAAATGTGGGAGATCCGGTGTCGATCTTTGATGGACGGTAGAGATTCACCGCCGCCAGCCTCCATTTGGGATATGATGATTAAGTAATCCCTCACGGCGCAATGTGTGTAAAGTGCACTGATCGCCATCGTCGCGCCATGTGCCAGGGATTAATTAGGATTACTTAAAATGCTTTAATTAATTCTAATCAACCTAGAGATATTCTAAAATTCATAACTCCCTCTAGAAAATTTGGAAAAATGTGAAATAAAATATTATGGAAAGATAATTAAACCTAGAACATTTTAAAATTAATTTTGATGAGTTTTGACTTATACCTTTTTTTGAATTTGGGTTTTATTAGAGAGTTTATTTTGCTAATAACATTTTAATTAGTCATCTGATTAATCAAAAATTTCTTGGGTATAATTTAGGGGATGACTTCTGTCTCTCTTAATTTTCTTAGAATTTATTGAAGGCTTGATTAGAATAATTTCATATAGTTTCCTTAATTACCCTCTTTATGTAATTAAGCATAATTAGGATATGATTAGTGATTTTAACCTATGATTAGGGTTGATTAAGGTTAGATCCAATAATTAGGAGGTTTATGGAATATTTTTGGGGCAATTGTCCTAAGCTATTCCCTAGACCCCCTCTTCTCTCTTTAATCTCTTCTTAATTAAAGGTTAATTCATGAATTATCCCCTTAATCAATTTCTAAAAATTATAAAAAAAGTTTCAAAACTTAATTAATCTACATTAGGTAGATGCTTAAGTGTCTAATAGCCTAAGTTCAATTAATGAAATCAAAACCCATTTCATAAGTATGAAAGGGTGTTTTGAAATTACTTAAGTTAAACCTCTTAGATTAATTAACTTTTAATTGTGAGCCAAATTGCATTATGCCTTTTTATTATTAGGTGCATTGCAAATTTAAATTTCTTGTGGATTTTATGTCATCTCATTGGATCATAATTATTTAGTTAATTCTTCTAAGGTGGTGTAGGTAAGGGTTAATTAAGTTACCTAATTCATACCTTAACCTAATCAATGCATAAAAAATAGATCTAATTATCTAAAAATTAAATAAAAATATCAAACACATGTGGGAATGGGTTAGAAATAGCAAACACATCTCACCTTTTCAAAATTAAATCAAACTTCAAACTAAACAAAAATCACTTTGAATTCACTTTGATTTATTTTAAACTTTCTTATTCCATAAGAATGTCTTTAGGATTTAAGTGAAGTGAGTTTGTTTACATTCTTTCATTGCTTTGGATCATTCCCCAGCATGTTAAGTTGTATTCCATGTGATTTCATGCATTCATAATTTTGTAATTTCAAATTTTAAAATGAAATTATTTACTTTATGTCAAATTTGCATGTGTTGGCTAAAGTAAAAAAATATGAGTGGCTATTATCACTACTAAATCCAAATTATTTTCAAAATATATAAATCAAATACCAAATCTGAAAGTATGCTACTTATATTTTAATTATAAGCTTTTCATGTGATAGATTATAAAGATGTTTAGCATAGGTTTTTCTTTCTTATGTTAGTATAGTTTTGAATAGGAGTTGGTAAGATGTAGGGTTCATTTGAAAAGAACCCAACACTTAATTAATTTCATACCCTATTCATCCCTATGCTATCACCTAGAAGGTTACCTATACTTGCATACATAAATTGCATAAACAAAAAAATGAATCTATTAAACAATTTTTTGCATCCTCCTTTTATATTTTATTTCTTTTATACATATGTCTGTATTTAAGGAAAGTGGTATATTAGTATGGACAACCAAGGTTGGGCTTTAAGTAGCCCTAAGTAGGTCTTGTACCTTACACCTCACGGTTAACAATAGTGTACTCACTTTTGCCTTTCTTACTTTCATGTGTGTATGTGAAAAATAAGAAAACCCTTTCTACTTAAGAAAAACCATGCATATTCAACTTCTAAATTTTCTTAAATGAATTACTTAGCATGCATCATAAAGTGTGTTAATACTCTCATTTGCATGTATAGATATGCTTAGGGTCCATCCATATGCATGTTATATATGTTGGGAAAGAAATGAAGTAATGTGTGTTATGTGAATTTTGATTCATTTTATTTAATCTTAAATTGCCTTTCTTTTTGAATAGGTTTGTTTAGATTATTATCTAAACTTAGAATTAATCAAAAGATGTAATCAAGACATTCACCTAAATGAAACTAAAATGTGAATCTATTTTAGAAATTACTTAGGTTAGGGAAGGAAAGAAAAGTTCTCTTCTCTTTCCCACTCTTCATAACTTAGTAATTAATTGTAGGATCCATTTAAACCAAATCAAAACATGAAATAAAATCAACACAAAATAGTTAAACAACTTAAATGAAACCCTCCTCTAAGTTGAACATGTTCTTCATACTTAGAAAATTTAAACCTAAAGCCACAGCTAAGCATACCACACAAGCCTTCAAAGCACACACATTAGCCTAAGTCACCAGTTCTAGCCTTAGGTTAGGTCAGTGCATGGTTTGATGTTTATTTTGTTTAGTGATATATATTTTAGACTAGATATTAGGGTGTATGCTCATAGAATGAATGGTAGGACGTTCTTAGTCTAACTATTTTTTTTTTTGCAGGGGATTGTGCTTAAGGGGCACTATCATAAATAAACATATAAATATTTTTGCTTCCAGGCACTTTATACCCCTAAGCATAATCCATAGGCCAAGTGGACTTAGTCACCCATGTGTGGGGTGATAAGTCCAATATGCATGCTTGGGATTTATGTGATTTATTTTAGCTAACCTTTATTTTGCAGGTGTTAGTTAGATTTTTCACTTTTCCTTTTCATGTAAATTTGTGCAATTAGGATTTTGGAATGATTGTTATGGAGATTAAGATGAGCATTGGTCATAAGATTCTATCTTATGCACCATGTGAAGCCTTGGATCATTTACCATCCAACTATCCAAAGGAAGGAACCAAAAGAAAAAAAAGAAGAAAAGAAGAAAAGAAGAAAGGAGAAATGAAGCTTAAAGAGCCCCATAATAATGAATTCCTTGCTTAATTGTAATTTAATTCATTTGTAATATGGGTTGTATAAGGGTAGAGCTAAGCCACCTGCATTTGATATTTTTGGGTTTATGCAGTGGTGCCCGACCACAATGGCCTTTTATTCTTTTTACGATTAGCTTTATAAATTGGTTGATAATTTGTTTAGCTTTTGCATTAAGTGGCATGATTTTTCTAGTTTCTTCCTTTTTTTTATGTATGGCCTAGATGTGGATTAGGCTCTCTAGCTAAAAATAAATTTTCTACTCAACTTAACAACTCAAAATAAAATTATACAACTCATAACCTCACCTAAAGCTTAGGTTTAAAACTAAGATAAAATAATTAGCAACCCCTTAGCTGGATGAGCATTCATTTTGTAATATCATGCAGAAATGCATCTTATTTCACTCTTGATTGGATGGCTTTCACCTTTTCCAGAGAAACTTGGCTTGAACTTTGAGAGCCATGGTGGAAACTCACCTCCTCCCTTCTTGCTGATTTTGGCCAATAACCTTCTTTCTCATGCATTAGTCATATGAATCCTATTAGCCTGAGTCAAAATATTTGTCCAAAAATAAATAAAATGAATTTTGAATTGCATTAGATTTAAGTCATTTGAAGCATGTCCCTTTACATGATCTAGTCTCTTTAGGGAGTGAGTTTAAGGACATAATCTCTTTCTAAATAAATAACAGCCTAGTTATCTTACATAAGCATAAAGACTTGCCTACATGTATTTAAAAAAGTAGGAGGAGTTAGTTGGCCACCGGGTAGTTGTAAGTCCAAGTTCAGTGGTTTGTCCTCTCTTGTGGAGCAAACCAATTACCCATTTTCACTTAGATTTAGGTTGTTCTTTGCCCTCATGAAGCTCCCTAGATTTAGGTTCTGAGATTGCTTCTCCCCTTTGTGGGCCATAAGCTTAATTCCTCACCTCTTAGGCATTTCCTTATTTTTGTGTTAAGGAATCTTAAGTCCTAAACTTTTAATGAAAAATGCAACTCAGACAAACTAAATTAATTTCAAAAATGTAAAGCCCAATTATAGGATAGTTTGACATGCTCGTTAGGTTTCTTAATATCATGGGAATCTCCTACTTAAATCTCCATTAAATGATAGTAACCTCTCTTTGATAATACACTATTTTGATGACGTCATCACTAAAGAAGTACATCTTGATCGTGCTTCCTAAAGATGAATAGGTCTTTCCTTTCTTTCTCTCCACAGATTTGAGAGCAAACCCTATAGGAATTTATTCACCATAGATTTTTTTGGCAACTCCGCTAGGGATGGTTCCTCCCTCTATCTTTGGTAAATGATCGTTGTCTTTGAGTTTTGAGTGGGTTTACTTCTGGTGAATCCAAGGCTATCCTTCTTCTTGTCACTTAGCTCATTTGATTCTTGAGTTGAGTTAGCCAACATCTTTAGGTTTTATGACCACATTCTTGTTGGTCTTAAAATCGGCGTTGGGTCCTCCAATCAGTAAAAATGAAAAGATCTAAATAAAAAGAGAAAACATCTTAAAGATTTCCTCCTTACCATTTTCATGATAAAGAAAGGTTCATCCTAAAATAATAAATCTTTCATAAAGAACTTTGCTTTTTTTAAAAGCACATTTTCACTTAATAAAATATTTTCCATAAAATTTTGTCACCTTCATTTAACAATTCCCATAATTGTTACATGTTGGGATTTTCAAAAATAAAATTAATAATATTTTTCCAAAAGCACAAATGAACATCTTCTTTCAATTCACTTTGATGAAGATGTCATTTTCAAAATAAAATGAAAAATCACCATTTCAAAAATCACAATCACTAATCATAAAGTTTCTAAAAGCACACATGGATCTTTCTATTTCAATACACTCACACTTATTGAGTGGAAAGTTCATTTTCAAACAAAATTAAACTTTTAAAAGCACATATGAACACCTTCATTTAATATACTCAAATTTATTAAATGAAAATTTCATTCCCAACTAAAAATAAAATATTTTTTAGGAACTCTCGCTTGAATATAGCTCACATATGTTTTAAGTTAGAATTACTCTCTTTCAAAAAAGCAACAATCACACACAAAAATTTCATATTTCAAAAATAAAATTGATCTCCATTCTAAATACCTAAATTTGTTGAATGGAAGTTCTCTTTCCAAAACATTAAAATTTTAACAATCATATTTCAAAAATTTTCAAAATGCATTTTGGAATTTCACTTAGCATACTCAAATTTGCTAAGTGAAGTTTCCAAATCCAAAATCAACAATCATATTTCAAAATTTTCTAAACACATTTGGAACTTCATTTAACATACCCAAATTTGTTAAGTGAAGTCTCCAAATTCAAAATCCAACAAAATTTTTCAAACATACATTTGGAACCTCATTTAGCATACTCAAATTTATTAACTCAAGTTTCCAAATCCAAAATCAAAAATCAACAATCATATTTCAAAAAAATTTAAATACATTTGGAACTTCATTTAACATACCCAAATTTGTTAAGTGAAGTATCCAAATCCAAAGTCAAAATATTTCACACAATATTTTGGAACTTCATTTAACATACCCAAATTTGTTAAGTGGAGTCTCCAAATCCAAAATCAAAATTTTCAAACAACTTTTGGAACTTCATTTAACATACCCAAATTTGTTAAGTAAAGTTTCCAATCCAAAATCAAAATTTTTAAACAACATTTGGAACTTCATTTAACATACCCAAATGTGTTAAATAAAGTTTCTAAATCCAAAATCCCAAAAAAAATAAATACCTACACTTGGCTCCTACAAATTCTATGGGACTATCGGATGATTCCAAGTCTATCTCAAGAGGTGAACCAATATTCAAAGTTGAAGATCCAACTCTAAATCAAAGGAAGATCATTTATAGTTAATTAGACTTGAAGAGTTATCATTAGAAATAGAAGAAGATAACACATCAGAAGAGAAACAAATGTAATTTAAATCAGCTTTAATCTTTAATTTCTTGGAAGTTTTTGGAGGTACAAAGTAGAAGTCAAGTAGAGTAAGTGGAGTAATGGATTTGATGCCCTTATCCGATAAGATAAGAGTTCTACTAGTAGAATAAATATAAGAACTAGCTGAAATGGAAGAAGTTGCTGGTGTGGAAGCTACAATTGAAAATTTTAAAATTACTCAAAATATCACACATCTTTCATACTCTTTGCTCTTGAGCTCCCACTTTCTAGAGTTGGCACTAACTTGCAAACCTTCCTTGGTGTTGGAGGTTTGGTGACTAAGCACCAGGAAAGCTTCTTGATCTTAATTATTTTCTTAGAGGTTTTAGACAAAGAAATGCCTTAACCTTCTTTGGTTTTGGTGATCACTTGTACCCAAGGATTACCCTAATAAAAGTTGTTCCAGTATTCCTTATAATTATAACAGGTCTTGGTTCAGCATCCTTAATGTAAAGCAATCCTCCAAAATGTGGCTAGCATATGGTAATGGAAAAAGTTTGGATCATGAATTTTACTACTCTCTCTCTAGGCTAGTAGCTAAAATTAAGTTTCTTTAAGAGGTTCTCAAATATTTTCCTAATTACCTCCCTTTTAAAAGATTAAGATTTGTTTAACTTATCTAATAGAGTAGGTGGACCGTAGTTACCTAGTGGCAGATATGCATGTCACGATCTTTTCTGATTGTGCGGCCATGGAGGCTAGGAGGATGCCGATCATTGCCCATGGTGAAAAAGGAGGTGGAAGGTCATGGTCACTAGACGATCTCTGGTAAGGCTTCCCTTGTCAACCATTGCTACTTCTCTAGATTTTTTCTCATAGACCTTTAAGGATTTCTGCTTAGGTAACTGATCTAGAAAAGATAACTATTTGTCCTCTCCCTTTAGACTAGACGCCTTGTTGATTAGCTTCTCAAATGTCTTTATGGTGAAGCCCTTAAGCATGAAGGTGACCGGGCCATGGATATTCTTTAAGAGAATCTCAATGGCATGCTATTCAGATAGTTATGGTTAACACTTCATACTCAGATTATGCCATCAGAGAATATAATTAACAAGTGATTCACCAGAGTGTTGTTGGGCAACAACGAGATCACTCTGATGGTCCTTTCAAATCTCTTGATGAAGAGTTGCTCAGTTATGAGAAATATCGAACCGTTCATTCAACATACCAATCAAAAGCAATACCCTCTAGCTCGATAAAACTAAAGAGTAAAGCATCATTGCCACCTATGTTACCTTAAGTGAGCTATATGTTGCCTTGACTCCGCCATCAAAGCTCTTGAAGGAAGGACAAACCCTTGGGATCGGATAGCATCAAATTCTGGTAGGATCTACCCTTTGGGCTGATCCTCCACAGGCTTGAGCCAAAGCTTCCTTCACCTCGCTCAACCATGGATTTTAGATCATTTTCATGTATGGAGATCCACTACCTTCCATACATGCTTGGTCACTGCTCAATGAGATCAGCGGGTCTAGACATGCACTATCAACTATCGATCAGGATGAACTAGAACTTTCTTTTGAATCGCGCCTGTCATCTTGCAACTATCATGCCATCCTATCAATCTATTCATCTTTCTTCCTTAACTACAATTGAAGGTGATGGGCTGATTCTGCGATGTCTCCTTGATCAACCTCATCACCTTCCACGGCCTGCTACTCCCTAAGAAAAGAACCTCTAGTATCGACCATGCATATGCCAGCTAAATCCCCCCATCAAGTCATCTTCATTGGGATTAAAGTTGACTCTTTCTTCATCAGACCAAGTGTACCCTAAGATCACCTTTTTTTCTATAAAATAGTGTGCAACTATCTCCTCTAAGGATCGATCTAACTCAGTAGGTACAAATAGTTTGGGCTAATCGATGTGATCGCTATCATGAATTGATAGACATCAGACTTCATCTATAGCTAGGGAGTTAATCATGTACTTTAAGAAGATATCCTGACATGGTATAATAGAGGCAACAATAGGATGATCCTCTACTTGATAACAGCATTTGGAATATTCTGATAACTATCACCATCTCATGATGAGATTGGTAAACTCCATGCTTGAGGTTGACTCTTCGCACCACCAAAGGTGACAGGAGAGCTGCTACCACAATGGGTGGTGTAGGAGGGTAAGATCCCTTGGCGTAGCATCACCAATGTACATTTTTCCTGGATGGCCTTCATGGCCTTGATGAAATGGGTGATGTTGAAACACTCGAGGTCTTAGAGAGGTGGGGTGAGAACCATTGACTCTCAGTGAATAGGCGGCCTCCCATGGTCGGTCCACTGAGAATCTTATCATATGGTGTGTGGGGCCAGAAAAAGTCAACAAGCGGCTAGCGATGGATGAACCTATCTCTGATGAATGTATGATGTATGGGCCTCATAGACCCTCTTAATGGATCACCTCCTACATCTTGTGAGATAACATATCAAAGATCAAATGGTATGACTGCTATATAGCCTCACAAATAGAGCAAAGGTGTGCCACTTTGCTCTTAGCATTGTTTAAATGTACCTGGAGGAGCATAAATAGATCCTCAGCATCCTCTCATCGATCTATGAGAGGATGAAACTAGTTTTCCATAAATGGTGAAGTGATCATGGAGACTCATCCATACTTCACGCCTTTAACTCTCATCCTGTGGAATCATTTGACCATATGGTTCTTGTTCTACAAGTAGGATGAGAGGAGTGTGGTGAAATACTCAAATGTCAGGCAAGCACTTAGGCGACCTTACCCAGTGATGGTAGGGTGGTTCTTTGGCAACATGTGCAACTCTAAGATGAACTTCAATTAGGGGTCGATACTCATCAATGAAATTGCAATAGCTAAAGTCATGGCTTGTCGCGGCTTCCTCTTCTGAGGAGATATCTAAATCAAGGGTAAGTCTAAGATGATCATCTCCATCTTCTTACTAACTATGGTGAGAAGAATGCCTCACAAGATCTAGGCCTCAAATCTCTAAAATGGATCAAGTGGGTATGGTCCAAACGAGGGAAGTCAGCATGATCTAAGGCCAGATCCATGCCGTGAGGGAAAGTAAAGACAAATTTCTAGGAACATGCCATTGCACTGACTGAAGTAAACTGAAACTAAAACTATACTTGCATTGATTGAAAAGGATCTATAATGAGAAATGAACTTGCATCAGTTTCAATCTCCATAGATTTTTAGATTTTTGAACTTTGAAAATTTGAACCCACATTCAACAACTCGGAAGTGTTAAGTGGGGTTCAAATATATTTGAAGAGATTGATTGAAAGAGGAATTTGAATATGAATCTAAACTTCAACAAATTTAGGTATGTTGGAATATGGATTCAAAATTTTTGATACGATAGTTTCATAGGTCCATTGATGGTTTGAATTTGAAGTTTTGTGATTTTGAGGACCCTTCCCTTTAACAAATTTGGGTATGTTAAAGTAAGGGTCAAATGATTTTATTTTGTTTGAATGTTTTGGAAATTTTACTTAGCAAATTTGGGTATGCTAAGTGAAGTAAAAGTGATTGTTTCTTTTAAAAATTTTGTTTTGTTTTGATTTTTGGAAAATTTTGGAATTCTTACTTAGAAAATTTAGGTCTGCTAAGTGAAGAACCCAAGTGTATTTTGTTTACTTGTTAAAAATAGGATTCTTAGCAAATTTAGGTATGCTAAGAAAATTCTAAGTGTTTCATTGGTGTTTGGAATGTTTTGATTTTTGGAAACGGTAGGATCCTTTAGCAAAATTTGGTATGCTAAGGAAATCTTAAGTGTTTTATTTTATTTTTGAGGTGATTGAAAGTGGAGATTTAACTTAAAATTTGGTATGCTAAATATGAAATCACTTGGTTTTCTTGAAATGGAAATTTCACTTAGCAAATTTGATTATGCTGAAATTCAAATGGTGTGTTAATTTGAGCACTTTTGGTTTTCAAAATGGAAACTTTTCCTTAGCAAATTTGGTATGCTAAGGCAAGAAGTTCCAAAAGGTGTTAGAGTGTTTTGTTTTGACTTTGGAAACTTTACTTAGCAAATTTGGGTATGCTAGCTGAAGTTCCAAAATATGTTTTAAATACTTTTGAATTTTGGATTTAGAAACTTTACTTAACAAATTTGGGTATGTTAAATGAAGTTCCCAAAATGTGTTTTGAATTTTGAAAATTTTTGGATTTTGGATTTCGAAAACCTTACTTAACAAATTTGTGTATGTTAAATGAAGTTTCAAAATGTGTTTCGAATTTTGAAATTTTGGAAACCTTCTTAACTATGAAATTAAATGAAGTTCCAAAATGTGTTTGAAAACTTTTAAATTTTTGGATTTTGGATTTTGAAATGTATTTAACAAATTTGTGTATGTTAAATGAAGTTCCAAAAATGTTTAGAAATTTTTTTTGAAAGTTTTGGATTTTGGATTTGGAAACCTTATATTTGATTATGTTAAATGAAGTTCCGAAATGTGTTTAGAAAATTTTTGAATTATGATTGTTGATTTGATTTTGAATTTTGAAACTTTACTTAACAAGTTTGTGCATGTTAAATGGAGTTTCAAAAATGTGTTTAGAATACTTTTGAATTATGATTATAGATTTGATTTTTGGATTTGGAGACTTCACTTAGCAAATTTGATTATGCTAACTTGAAATTCAAAATGTGTTCAAACATTTTTGAAATATGATAGTTGAAATTTTAATGTTTTGAAAAGAGGACCTCCATTCAACAAATTTAAGTATGTAGAATGTGGATCAATTTTATTTTTGAAATGTCAACTTTTTGTGTGTGATTGTTACTTTTTTGAAAGAGAGGAATTCCAACATAAAACATATGTGATACATGTTTAAATGGGATTTCCTAAATGATTTTTTATTATTATTTGGGAATGAAATCTTCATTTAATAAATTTAAGTATATTAAATGAAGGTATTCATATGTGTTTTTTTGAAACGTTTAATTTTATTTGGAAATGAACTTTCCATTCAATAAGTGTGAGCATATTGAATAGAAAATTCATGTGTGCTTTTTGAAAACTTTGATTTTTATGATTCTGATTTTGAAAAAGATGATTGTTCATTTTATTTTGAAAATGGCATCTTCATCAAAGTGAATTTGAAAGAAGGTGTACATTTATGCTTTTGGAAAATGTTATTAGTTTTATTTTTGAAAATCCCTACATGTAATAATTTATGGAAATTTTTAAATGGAGGTGACAAAATTTTGTAAAAATATTTTATTAAGTGCATTTTTGAAAAAGGTGCTTTTGAAAAAGCAAAGTTCTTTATGGAAGATTTTATTTATTTTAGGATGAACCTTTTCTTATCATGAAGATGGTAAGGAGGAAGTCTTTAGATGTTTTTCTTTTTTTATTTATATTTTCTTTTATTTTTCTCATTGATGAACCCAACGGGAGTTTTAAGACCAACAAGGAATGCGGTCCTAAAACCTAAACATGTTATTAACTCAACTCAATGAAATGAGCTAAGTATAGAAGGATAGTCTTGGATTCATACCAAAGTGCAAACCCACTATCGATACTCAAGACAATGATCATTTATCAAAGATGGAGGAACCATCCCTGAGTCACCAAAAATTTGTGGTGAATAAATCTATTGAGAGTCTTTCAAATGTGGAGAAAAGAAAGAAGACACCTTATAGAAATTCATCTTATTAGGCATGTAGATCCAGATCCTTCAAATGATCATGATGGGTAAGGTATAGTGTACTATCTCGAAAGACAAAAGTCAATACCCTTTAATGGAACCAATCACCTCAATAAGGACTCCTAAGGACGATCGGTTTGCATATGTAGATTCTTCCCTACATGAAAAGTAAAATAGGGTTTATAAAGTTCATTAAGTTCCTACAGGGCAATCATAGTTAATTACATCCTAAGGGGCTCCCTTAGGAAAACTCTGATTAAGGTAAATGATCATTGTCTAAAGATTTCAATAGGAAGGACTATCAATCGATTGGTTTATGTTTGAAGATCAAATGGGATTGATCAAAAGAGTTATTATCAAGCCAAAATGAGCTAATTAGAGATGCTCAATGCTAGGAAACGTAGCGAGCATCTCAAACTATGCTAAAATTAGGCTTTACATTTTAGAAATTTATTTGGTTTGTTTGAGTTGTATTTTTCATTAGAATTATAGGACTTAAGATTCCTAAACAAGATTAAGGAAATGCCTGAGGTGAGGAATTATGGCACAAAGAGAAAAATCTAAATCTAGGGAGCTTGGCAGAAAACCTAAATCTAAGGCAAAAATGGTGGTTTGCCTCCATGAGGACAAACCATCCAACAACTTGGAATTACAACCGCCTGGGGGTGGATGCCAACTAACTCTTCATATGATTTTAAATACATGTAGGAAAGTCTATATGCTTATGCAAGATAGCTAGGCTATTATTATTTAGAAAGAGACTAAGTCCTTAAACTCACTCCCTAAAGAGACTAGATCATGAAAAGGGACATGCTTCAAATGAAATAAAATCTAATGCATTTCAAATTTCATTTTTTTATTATTTTTGGACAAATATTTTGACTCATGTTAATAAGATTTTAATGACTAATGCTTGAGAAATCAGATTATTGATCAAAATTAGCGAGAAGGGAGGAGGTGAGTTTCCACCACGGCTCTCATAAGTCAAGCCAGGTTCTCTGGCAATGGTGGAAGCCCTCCAATTAAGAGAGAAATAATAAGAGAGAAATAATATGCATTTGTGCTTGATATTATAAAGAAATGCTAATCCAGCTAAGGGGTTGCTAATTCTTTTATCTTGATTTTAAACTTTTGTTTTATGTGAGGCTATGAGTTGTTTAATTCTAATTTGAATATTTAAGTTGGGTAAAATATTTATTTTTCCCTAAAGAGCCTAATCCACATCCATGACATACATAAAGCAAGGAAGAAACTAGAAAAATCATGTCACTTAATACAAAAGCTAAACAAATCATCAATCAATTTATAAACCTAATCGTAAAAAGAACAAATGACCATTTGTGGTACACCCGCTGACCAATATCAAATATGGGTAGCTCTACCCTTATACAACCCAGATTATAAATGAATTGAATTTATAATTAAGCAAAGGAATTCCTTGTTATGGGGGTCTTCAAGCTTTCTTCTTCTTTCTTCTTTATTTCTTCCTTTGGATGGTTGGATAATGGATGCTCCAAGGCTTCACATGGTGCATAAGATGGGATCTTATGATCAATGTTCATCCTAATCACCATAATAAATCATTCCAAATTCCTAATTATACAAATTTTACATGAAGAGGAAAAGGAAAATCTAACTAACACCTGCAAAACAAAGGTTAGTTAAATCACACCACACAAATCTCAAGCATGTATATTGGACTTATCACCCCACATATGGGTGACTAAGTCCACCTTGACTATGGATTATGCAAAGGGTATAAGCACAAGCAAGAAGCATTTATATTTTTATTTATGATAGCACTTAAGCACAATCCCTCAGAAAAGAATAGTTAGACTAAGCATGTACCATTCATTCTTTGAGCATACGCCCTAACATCCCATCTAAAACATATATCACAAAATAAAACATAATATCAAACCATGCACTGACATAACCTAAGGCTAGAAGTGGTGACTTAGGCTAATGTGTGTGCTTTGAAGGCTTGTGTGGTATGCTTAGCTTGGGACTTTAGGTTCAAATTTTCTAAGTGTGAAGAATTTTTTCAACTTAGAGGAGGGTTTAATTTAAGTTGTTTAAGTGTTTTGTGCTTATTTTATTTCATGTTTTAATTTGGTTTAAGTGACACTCTCAATTAATTACTAAGTTATGAAGAGAGGGAAAGAGAAGAGAACTTCTCTTTCCTTCCCTAACCTTAAGTAATTTTCTAAAGTAGATTCATGTTTTAGTTTCATTTAGGTGAATGTTTTGATTAAATCTTTTAATTAATCCTAAGTTTAGATAAACTCTAAACAAACCTATTCAAGAAGAAAGGCATTTTAAGATTAAATAAAATGAATCAAAATTCACATAACACACATTACTTCATTTCTTTGAACATATATAACATGCATATGGATGGACCCTAAGCATATCTATACATGAAAATGAGAGTAGTTAACACACTTTATGATGATGCATGCTAAGTAATCCATTTAAGAAAATTTAGAAGTTGAATATGCATGATTTTTCTTAAGTAAAAAAGGGTTTTCTTATCCAAAATTTCACATACATGCATGAAAGTAAGAAAGGCATAAGTGAGTACACATTGTTAAGAGGTGTAAGTACAAGACCTACTTAGGCTACTTAAAACCTCAACCTCGGGTTGTCCAGACTAATATACCACTTTCCTTAAGTACAAACATACATATAAAAGAAATGAAATAGAAAAGGAATATGCAAAAGTTGTTTAATGGATTCATTTTGTTTATGCAATTTATTCATGCAAGTGTAGGCAATCCTTCTTAGATGATAGCATAGGGATGAATAGGGTATAGAATTAAGTAAGTGTTGGGTTCTTTTCAAATGAACCCTACATCTTACCAACTCTATTCAAAACTATATAAGAAAGAAAGAAAACCTACTAAACATACTTTATAATCCATCACATGCAAGCTTATAATTAAGATATGAATAGCACACTTTTATTTGATATTTCATTTATAAGTTTTAAAATATTTTGATTTAGTAGTGATAATAGCCACTCATATTTTACTTTAGCCAACACATGCACATTTGACATAAAGTAAATAATTTTTATTTTTAAAATTTGAAACATGAAATTATGAATGCATGAATCACATGACATACAACTTAACATGTTGGGAAAGATTAAAGCAATGAAATCATGTAAAAAAACTCACTTTACTTAAATCTAAAGACATTCTTAAGAATAAGAAAATTTAGAATAAATCAAAGTGAATTTCAAAATGATTTTTTGTTTAGTTTGAAGTTTGATTTAATTTTGAAAAGGTGAGATGTGTTTGTTATTGCTAACCCATTACCACATGTGTTTTGTATTTTTGTTTAATTTTTAGATAATTAAATCCATTTTTAAGCATTGATTAGGTTAAGGTATGAATTAAATGGCTTAATTAACCCTTACCTACACCACCTTAGAAAATTAACTAAGTAATTATGAGCAAATGAGATGACATAAAACCCACAAGATATTTAAATTTGCAATGCACCTAATAATGAAAAGGCTTGATGCAATTTGGCTCACAATTAAAGTTAATTAAGCTAAGGGGTTTAGCTTAGTAATTTTTAAAACACCTTCACACTTATGAAAGGGTTTTAATTTCTTAATTAACTTAGGCTATTAAATACCTAAGGATCTACCCAAGGTAGATTAATTAAGTTCTAGAACTTTTAAGAATTTTTTAAAATTGATTAAGGGGATTATTAATGAGTTAACCCTTAATTAAGAGGGGATTAAGGAGATAAAAGGGGTTTAGGGAATAGCTCAAGGGAGATGCCCCAAAATTATTCCACCTACACTCGGATCTGACCTTAATCAAACCTAATCATAGGGTAAATCCATTAATCTCACTTACATTAATTACATGAAATGATATAGGAATGAAATAGCAATTTCCCCAATTAAGCCTCATAAATCTCAAAAAATTAGGGAGGGAGGTCATCCCTAAAATTAATTGATGACTTAGGATAATTAGCTAATTAAGATTCCTAAAGAAATTTAGAAAAGGTAATTCAAAATCCATTGAAAACATTTTAAAATATTCTAGATGAAATTATCTTCCATAGCATTTTTCCTTTTATTTTTTGATTTTTCATGAAGAGTTATGAATTTTAGAAGATCTATGGATTTATAAATTAATTAAACTAATCTCTACTTAATCTCAGCTCACGTTGCGGCGTGTGGCGTGCGGTCGGCGCTTTACGTCATGTCATGAGGTGTGACTTAATGTCACATCAAATGGTGATGGCACAGCGCTAATATCCTGTTGTCGATCAAAGATCGGACGACTAAAGATTCACCCGTGATTTTAAAAAGGGAAATGAATTCTAAAATGTGTTAAATATTCTCAGTTGTCCATCTAAAATGCACGGATGGACGGCTGAGATGAGCCAAGTTCTTCCTTGAGGATCAATGGAGATCATCCATGATCTAAGGGGAGATTCAAGCCTGATCTAGCATGGAATCATACAAAACTCAACCCACACCATCTAGGCATGATTACCAACCTATCCAATGGTTGATTTCTCATGCCATGAACATTTCTTTCACAAAGGACCAACACCTCCTAATCTAAGTGGTCGAAAAATCACATACCTCGCCGGAGGTGATCACCTGCGCTTGAGATCGATGAGGTAGCTTCGTCTGGTGGAGATAAAGCCCTGTTAAAATTACTAGGCCTTGATATTGAGTGAATCAATGGGTAGACTAACACCTCCTTGCTTAGGCTTCAGCTTTGATTGAATTGAGCTCTTCCTTTCTATGGGAACTTCAATTAGAGCTTGGGCAAGTTTGACTTGACCCTCTGATGGAGTGTGCAAGGGTAATTGGATTAAGATCAAGTATAGAGGAAGTTGGCTAATGGATTGAGCTCCCCTATTTTGCACTATGAAAAATC
Organism: Cymbidium sinense; assembly: GCA_021442155.1. Lineage (NCBI taxonomy): Eukaryota > Viridiplantae > Streptophyta > Magnoliopsida > Asparagales > Orchidaceae > Cymbidium > Cymbidium sinense. The sequence continues at coordinate 6,011,198 of CM038219.1, forward strand.
AAGAATTAGGGAATTCAAATCCTATCAAAGAATGGTTCCTAAGCTTCAATCGACCAAGAGTGTAATGAAATTTCATTGGATTAAGGAGAGTATATCTCCCCTATGGCAATCGAACGGCCGAACCATTCCTTGCCATTTTGATTAAATTGACCAGATTGGAGAGGTTGTTTAGGCTATTTTGAGTGTACACATGGTCGGTTTGATCCCTTGAGTGGAATGCCAACTTCCCATGTGCTAAAATTGAGCTAAGGAGGGAATTTAAAAACTCAATTTCAAGCTTGTGGTCAAGTTTGGTCTATTGGCCGAATGGGCTGACCCAAACCCATTGGGTTGGGTGCACCACTCATCACTTGGTCCCCTTGAGCTTTTAGGAAAGCCTCAAGTGATTGTGAAGAGGGTATGACCAAAATACCCATGGGCTAGGCCAAAATTTGTTCTATGGCCTAGTGGTAAAATGATCATTTTGCTATTTTTTTTTTTACTTTGGTTATGTTTGGTATGTTGAGAAAATAGGTTTGGCCAAGTTTCATTAGATTTGGAATCCATTTGATAGGGTTTGCCTCATGTTGACCCATTTAGGTCAAAATGGGTCAAGTTGACCAATTGGTCAAATTGAGTCAAACCAAGGGTTTGATCAAGTTCATATGACCATTTGAAATGTTTTGGTGGTTTTGGTTTAGTTCAATTTGATATATATTTGGTTTTGGCTCATATGACTTCATTTAGGTCAAATGGGGTCAAGTTGACCTATTTGACCCATTTGACCTATTTGGGGTAGGTCAAGGGTAGGTTTAGGTTAGGTTGGTCATTTGGGTGGATTCATTTTAATCAATTTGTGTAATTAAAATTGGCCAGTGAGGCTTTGGTCAAGTTTCACAAGTGATTTGGGATGGACTTGACCCATTGGTTTCAATCAATTTAGCTTAGATCAAGTTTTGACACATTTTGGCCCTTTAGGTCAAAATGGGTCAACTTGGGTCAAGTGGCCAATTGGGCTAGGTTAGGCTCAAATGTTGGCTTGGTCAAGTTCAAACATAGGTCATGAGTGAACTTAGATCAATGGTTTCAATCAATTTGGCTATGGTGGATTTTGGCTATGTTAGGTTTCATTTTTGGTTAAGTGTTGACTTGTCAACCTTAGGTTTGACTTGGTTTGACCCAATTTGATTGATTGATCATCCCATGATGATTGTTGATCATGATGAGAGGAAAATATGAGTTTGGTTCAATCCAATTTGGTTATGATCAAAAGTTGGCTCATAAGGGTAGTTTAGCTCACTTTGGGTCAAGTGAGCCTAAGTGGGTCAAATAACTTCGTCAAAGCTTGATTTGAAGTTAATTGATCCTATATATGGACTTATGATTGAAATATAAATCCATTTACAAGAGGTTTGAAGTCAAATGGATTTTGATCCATTTGAAAATTTCATATTCAAAGGAAGAATATGAAGGGTTTTGGGTTTGATTTTTTGATTTGGGTTTTGATTGAGTGATTGAATATATATGAGCTCATGATTGTAGGATTGATTGAACCATGAGAGAAAATCAAGAGTTTGGCTTGATTTGAAAGTGATTTTGGCTAAGTTCAAGATTTTTTTGGCTTGAAAGGCTTAGATTTGATTTTGAGTGGATTTGAGTTTGATTTTTGGAATTGGTTTTGATTGTTTGAATTTATATTTCATTTATATATGTGAATATAAATGAGAATATAAATTGATCATGAAAAAATTTCAAGAATTTGAAAGAGTTTAATCATGATTTGGGATAAATCCAATAAAGGGAATTTTTAATTTGAAATTTAATTTGTGAATTGGATTTGATTGATGTATATTTATATTTCATTTATATATGAGAATATAAATTGATTTTGAGAAAATCCCATGAGTTTGAAGTGTTTTGATCAAAGTTTAGGTTAAATCCATTAATGGAAAATTAAGGGATTTAAGGGAATTTCAAGGATTTTAAATTTGGAATTTAATTTTTGCCTTTGATTTAATTGATTTATATTTATATTTCATTTATATATGAGATTATAAATGAGAATATAAATAAGTTTTGAGAAAATATCATGAGTTTGAAGTGATTTGATCAAGGTTTGGAGTTGATTTTGGCTAAGTCATTTCATGGAAAATTAAAGGGACTTAAGAATATTTTCATGAATTGATTTTGAATTTGATTTGATGAGTTTGAATTTATATTTCATTTATATATGAATATAAATGAGAATATAAATGAATCTTGAGAAAATCTCAAAGATTTGAATAGGTTTGAATCATGATTTTGGTTAAGTCCTTAAGAAAGGGTTAAGGACTTAGGAATTTAAACTTAGGAATTTTTTATGGATTTTGGTCATAGGTTTCAATCATATCTTTCAATCATGGATTTCAATCATTGAATTGAATTGAGTTTGGAGAAAATCAAATAGAATTGATTTAGAGTTTGACTTGAAAGAAGGAAAGTAAGGAATGGTTTAATGCTAAGGGTAGGAAGTTTTCCTAACACCCCTAAGGAATGACCTATTCCTATGGCTAACTCTTAGTCTGGGCTAGGTTGGAGTGTCCACCTAATCACTAGATGTGTCTTAAGACTAAGGAACTCTTAAAGTCTAAGAGAAGTCTAAGCTAAGATGGAGGGTTGAGAGCTCATTCTAAAAATGAGGAACAAAGGCAATAGGTGTGGTGTGAAAAACACTCGTATTGGTGTTGACTGAAATGATCAACAACACCAAAAGATCACAAGCACTAATAGAAACTATCTATCCTTAACCCAAGGAAAATAAAGAATCCAGAGCTTAGTGAAATGTGGCTCTACTTATGTCCAAGACATAAGAGAGAGGGAAGAAATCCACTAAGTGTTAGAGTGTGAACCTTCCACTAAGGAAGCAGGTTCAAGTCATCTACAAGGAGATGAAAGGTTTGATTGGATTTGAATCTCACTGAGGAGAGATCTCCACTAGTAGAGAGGATTGAATTTGTTTTGAATTTTTAGGATGAACCCTATTGGTTTACAATGGGTTGTACTGAATAGGAGCCATGGAGGCTAAGACCTAACTCTGATTTACCAATCCAAAGGGGTAGTCTACTAAGCACGTAGTAAGACTAGCCAACCAAAGGGATGCCTTTCAGTATATAGTAATTTTACTAGGAAGAAAGCATAGTAGACTTACTTCCTTGAAAGTAGAGACCAATTATTGGGGTAATCTATTGGCAAAGATTGAAACCAACCTTTGGTATTATTGAGTGAATGCCAGGGGACTTAGATCAACTCAAAGATAGTCAAGATTGATTTCATTTTAAAATTTGTTTGTTTTGATTATGATGGATCCCATAGGTTTGCGATGAACTGCACTAAGTAGGGGCCATGGAAGCCTAGACCTAACTCGATTTACCAATTCAAAGGGAGTAGTCTACCAACCACAAGGTAGGACTATCCAACCAAGGAGAAATGCCTTTTGGTATACAATGGCCAAGTCTTAAGAAAGGATGGGACTCATCTTCTAAAATAAGGAACCATTGGGTGATTGGTTGCTTTGGGCAATAAATCAAACCATCCACGACTATTGAGTGAATGCCATTGGGGGATTTAAATCAACTCAACGATAGTCAAGATAGATTTCATTTTTTTTAATTTATTTTGATGGATTATGTTGGTTTGCGATGGATCAAACTGAGAAGGAGCTTATAGAACCCTAGACCTATCTCAGATTTACTAAACCAAAGGAGTAGCTTCCCAATCGATGGGATAACTATCTGACCAAAGGAGTGCCTTTGGTTTGCAATGATCAATTAAGGAAAAAGCTGGGGACTCACATCTTCAGAAAATCGGGTGATCGGTTGCTTTGGGCAATTCAAACACGAGTTATCGATTTGTGACAATCATGCTAGAAAGAATGCATTGTAGTCTTACATCTTCCAAAGCAAAATGATCATCGGGGTAACCTGCTTGTGGAAAAATAGATTGAACTCAACCTAAGGGTGACTATGAGTGAGTACCAAGATTTATCTCAACTCGTAGTGCAATTCTATAGGGAGTTTCTTGCTAAAGATAGGATGTTTGCTTGGGAAAAGGGGCCCTTTGGGGGCTTAAATCCTAATCCACAAGAAAATATTTTATTTTTTTATTTGTTTATCGTGGGCCATGTTAGTTTGCGAGGGATCAGAAGGAGCTTATATCGACCTATCTCGATTCTTGAACGAGGGAAATCTACATCCTAAATAGATTTTCCAACCATAGGGTGGCTACTAGGAAGGGGAATGTCAATCCAAAAGTAACCGGTAGTGTCTAAATGGGGTCAGGACTTGATCTAAATAGAGTGCCCACAAGGGATGGCGCCGATAAGGCTTAATCCAACACCATGGAGAAAATGACATGGCTAGTCATAAATCCAATAGGTATTGTGTAACTCAAGAGAAAGCACGGGACTCATATCGCCAAGAGTGGTGTACTCAGGTCGCATCATCGTAGAAATATCAACCAACCTAAGGTGCCCATCATTTCAATCAGCTAAGAAAGCTGGGACTCACATCCTCTTATAGTGGAACTACTGATAATCTCACTTGACGTGCTTCTCGACCTAGGGGTGACTCTTGAGTGAATACCACGGGGACTTAGATCAACTCAAAAAAAGAGGAAAGAGCCTAGGGGACTTATCCTAAACCTCAAATATACTCGACCTAGTTAGAGCATGATGGTTAATTCAAGAAGAAAGCATCGGGACTCACATCTTCTTAAATGAAGTCAACATGAGGGCAGTGAAGCCTACAATACTAATAAGGCACTAGTTGGTTTGCAATAATGAGTTAGAAGAAAGCTTGGGACTCACATCTTCCATGACCACTGGGTGACATACTAGCGGTAGCATGTGACTGACTAGCGACTAATGAGTGAGTGCCATGGGGCTTGCTCCCACATCAAAATAGCTCAAGAAAAAATATTTGGGTTTGTTATTATGCATGTGTTAAAAGGAATAGGATGCCTCTCAGGTTCTCTTACACTTATCTTTAAACACGCTGGAGAATTATGAAATGATTCCATGAATGACAACAAGAATTCCCATTAAGAAAGGATGCTGCTTGGGTTCTCTTACACCTAACTTAGTTATGATAATCAAAATAGGATGCCTCTCAAGTTCTCTTACACCTATTCTAAAATCATCAAAAGATTATGTTTGTGTTGTGAAAGAGGGATGGGATGCCACTAGGGGACTCTTACACCTACCCTAAACACATCACAGCGAATAAGCAAGACAAGGAAACAACACTTCGAAAGAAGAGAAGATTTGATAAATGGAATCATATTTTTGTCCTTTTTTATTAATTATTATTTTCAAACAAGTTTTATTTCATGGGTGATATTTCTTTAGGTAGAGCCCATTAATCGGAAGCATCGGGTGTTCCCCTTTACAATCAATAAGCTAATAAGATCCTCCTTGGTAGGCCTTCTCTATGACATAGGGGCCTTCCCAAGTGGGTTCAAACTTGTCTCCCATCTTTTGACAGGCAATAATTGGTCTCCTTAGACTAACACAAGTTCTCCTACTTGGAAAGACCTAGGGCAAACCAGCTTGTTATGAACTTGAATCATTTTGGCTTTGTACAACTCGAGGTTTTGGCTTGCCCGTAGGCGACTTTTCTCCAAACCTTCGAGCTCTTCTAACCGCAACTTTGATTTCTACTCTATAGTGATCTTGTTATCCTATGTTATCCTTAGTGATGGGAGTTAAACTTCTAAGGGAAGAAAGGCTTTGGACCCATACACTAAGGAAAATGGGGTAGGCGAGTTGGAGTTGTATATGTGCGGTAGGCCCAGAGGCTTCAACAAGCTCATTTATCATTTGTTATCATCAAGACTCTTCTTCAATATATGGATGAGAGTTTTGTTGAACGCTTTTGCTAAACCATTAGCTCTGGGGTAGTAGATGGTGGAGTATCGCCAATCTATACCATGTCTTCTAGAAAAGCTGTTGATCTTTGTGCTTTTGAATGTAGTGACATTATCGGATATAATTCAAAGAGGCACCCCAAACCTATACATGATATGATTCTTGAAAAATTGAAGCACATGGTGAGCTATGACTTGGCTTCCGCCCACTTGGAAAAGTAGTCGATAGCAACTAAGATGAATCGATGCCCCTTGGAAGAAGGAGGATCAATCGGACCTACAATGTCGGTACCCCAACACTCAAATGGCCATGAAGCCAATGAAGGGTGTAGAATGTTGGGTGGTTGGTGGAGGACCACACCATGCACCTGACATTGATGGCATCTCCAAGCTATCCATGCAATCTGTGATCAGAAGGCCATAGTATCCAAGTCTTTTGATCTTTGACTTCATCTTGAGATGATGCTCCACATAAACACGAGTGTACCTCGTTATAATGCCATGGGCTTCATGTTTGTCTAAATAATAAACCATTTGGTCAAAGGGCATAGGGGCCATCAACAGCATTGGAGAGAGTTCTATTTCACCGATGGGCTTGATATTTCTCTTGAGGTATGTGTTCAAGTAATCTATGAACGGTTGCCTCCTCAAGCTCCTTGTCCATTTTGGCAAAACCTCCCCTTCAAGAGAAAGTCTCGATGAGTTCATCAATAAGGGATAAGACTTGTCTATTTTGGACCCTTATTGAAATGGACTCATCTTCGACATGCTCTTTGCAAGTTTGGCCAAGGCATCTCTTCTGTTCTGCTCGAGGAACCTTAGATGGTGACTTGAATCTACAATAGCTTCATGGTATACTCATAGTAAGATGAAGCTTGGGTTTGAGACATGGTAGGACCCAATAATCGGTTGATCCAAGCGATCCCAAAGATGTTGATGCTCTTGACATCGATGGTGATGGCTAACTCACCAATCAAAGCCTCATACTCATTCATTGTTGGTGCAGGGTTGGAAAGATAGTATGAGAATCTCATCACATCACGGATTTGGAGTTAGAAGAACTATTCTACCCCTTTCCGGAGAATAGATCATGGTGCTTCACCTTTAAGAAAAGAAGCGACCATCAAAATACATCTCCCATCGGTGGTACCTCCCTAAGTTCATGATTTGTTCATCGGAGATCATCACTAAGCATAGAATCGGAAGTGGATGTGTTGCTAAGAAATCTGCTAGTGCTCATCCTTTTACCGCACGAAGGGGTACAAATGTGATATCAAACTGCGAGAGTATCATGGACCAATGATTCAAACATCCAGAAAGTGTTGCTCATGTCATGAGGTATTGTAGTGGATTGGTTCTTGAGATCAAGTTCACCTTATGAGAAAGCATATAGTGTCGTAACTTCTGAGATGCAAAGATCAAAGCTAGGTAATGTTTCTCAATAGGTGGATAGTTGCTTGAAGAATCAAATGGCGAGTAGTAGTGCTTTCCTTCCTCATCATTGGCTTGGGCCAACAGCAGAGAGTCATCCAATGTAGCGTGTAAAGGATCAATGGCACGGAAGCTAGAACTAGCGGCTTCACCAAGTACTCTTTGATGTCTTCGAACATGTGTTGGCACTTGTCATCCCACTTGAACTTGGCATCCTTTTGACAAGTGCTTGAGAATAACATCTCCGATAAGTTTGAGATAAAGCATCTTAGATATGCCAACCATCCTTGAAAGGATCGAGTTGAGTTAAACTCTTAGAGGTGGCATTTCTAAGATAGCTTTAATCTTTTAGATCTATTTCTATTCCTGTTGACAACAAACCAAGGAATTTCCAAGTGACTCGAATGCACACTTGATTCATTTTGAGATTATATTGTCTTAACCATTCAAAAATTACTCTCAAGTCAAAGAGAGGATCTTCTATTTTTCTAAACTCTTGACTACTAGATCATCAACATAGCACTCAACCTGATGATGGATGAGTTCATTGAAGATGTCATGGCGTTGGTATGTAGTACCATTTTAAGGCGAAAGGCATGACCCTATAATGAAGATTTTGATCGAGGTTCAAAAAATAGTGTTTCTTTCATCTTCAGGAGACATCTTGATTTGGTTATAGCTAGATGATCCATCCATGAAAGAGAAGACAGCATGAGATGAGGCAATGTACACCATTAATTCTAGTATAGGAAGAGAAAACTCATCCTTAGGGCATGCCTTATTTAAGTCCCTAATATCAACAAAAATGTGAATTTGGCCATTCTTTTTCTTAACTGTGATGACACTAGCTAACCAGGTAGGATATTTTCTTCCACGATGATGACATCAAATAGTTTCTTGACTTGATGACATTGTTCAATTTCGCATGCGTCTAGGAGCTTGCTTAATAGGGGGTAATGTTAGGATCTATTGCTAGCTTGTGGACTACAATGTGAGGAGATAATCAGGCATTTCTTCATAACTCCATGTGAAGCAGTCTTTAAACTCAGTCAATAGCCTAACTAAGTCATTGGTTTCTTCTTCATTCCAATAACGATGTATGTCGGGCAAGGATTGTTGAATGAATCTCCTCTTCAAACTCTGGCAGTGCCTCTTTGACTTGGAGATCATCTGGGTCATCTAAAGTTTCTATGCACACATTCTCATAAGAGTTGGGGATGGGTGAGAAGAAACTATCAGATTCAAATGGTTGGTAACAACTAGATAATAATCTTCATCATCGATCGGACCTATTATGTTGAATCCTAGTCCTAGTCTTGATTATGCTTCCATGTATTATTTCATAATTTTTTGAAATATTCTGACCTGTACTTGGACCAAGTGTGAGGAACTAAACATTTTTGTATAAGATTTTGAACACAAGGCTAGTAAATGTCAAAAGTTAATTCCATTAATTCTTTAAAAGTATATCTCTCAAATCCTACATCCAGCTCTGGACTTGAGGATGATGAACCCAAAAAGAATCTCTTCTGCTTCATGTCACTAGAAGACTTAGGGACTTCCTTAACTACTAAATCTTCAACTTGCTGAGATGTAAGTGAGGTAAGAGCTAAGGTTCCCAACTACTACCTAATAGTTTCACATAAACCAAATTCAAATACTTTGTTTTGCTTAGAGGCTAGGTCTTTGTCTCTAGCTAGATCAAAAGTCACCTCCAATGGAACCCACTGAGAGGGGTTGGTTGGTATACTAATCACATTAGACTCATCCTCAGGATTCCAAGTCTGTGAATAGTAGGGTACTCCTATGAACTAGAACATGACCTATTGGTAAGGCCAACTAGGGGTCTCCACCTCTAGAACTCATTTCTCTTTACCTCACTGGTGGAGGTTGAGCCATCCACCCACATATTCATATGATGGAATGAATGGTGGAATGTGATATGCGGATCCACTTCTTCTTCAATTCCCCTTTCTTGCTCACTTGGACTTTTCTTTTTCTTTTCATTTTTTTATCTTTTCTTTTGCTTCATTTTCTTTCTTTTTTTTTTGCATTTGCATTTGAATTTTGTCCAAGTTCACGAGAAAGAGTGTTTTGAGGAAGATAATAGGTCACATCTATTGGTGTTTACTCTGGAATAGAGAAAAAAATGATACCACATAGAGTTTAGGAATATTTTATTTACATGACCAAATACGGCATTAAGGAATAAGCATATTATCTCGAAAGATAAACATGCTCTCCTGTAATGGATTCAATCATTTCAATAAAAGACTCCTAAAGCTAATGGGTCTTTCATGTACCAGAGTATTTTCCTCTGAACTACATGGAAAAGTATATCAGAGTCTATTTTATTCTGGGATCATGGTTCCCTATAAAGGAAAGCCTTTATAGTTAATTACATCTTATAAAGGGTCTCTTCCTAAGAATACTCTCGATAAAAAATAAGTGGTTATTCCTAAAGACTACTAAGGTATCTTTTAAAGGAATGATTTTTGGAAATTCAATTGGGAGAGGTCCAAATTGGAGAGTTATTTTAAGAATTAAATGGAAAAGAGTAGAAATGCATTGGGATACCCAGTAGACATTTCATCTATCCATGATTGGGCTTCAAATTTGGGATTTAATTTTAGATTTCAAATTATCATTTTTTAGAAATCTAGGGCTTAGATTCTAGACAAAAGTAGAAATGCTTTGGTTGAAGACTTATTCCCAAAAATGCTTGCACCTAGTCTGGTGCTTCACACATGGGATGCGACCTAGTTCTATCCTTGGGAATCATTGGCCATTATCCTCACTTGAGGGAACCAACCTATCCACGACTTTTCAACTTACAATAGAAGGCCTAAACACCTAAGCATATTTTAAAATAATGAGGTTGTCATATGAATGCAAGATGGTTGAGCTATTATAGTTTTAGCAAAGAAATATATGAACTTAGACTTACTCCCTAATCCCTAAGATTATGTAGGGTATGAAGATTACCTAACTAATGCATATTTTTTAGATTTTTATAATTTTTTACTCAGGATTCATTTAGGTCATAGGAATATAATTTATGCCTAATGCATGTAATTAGAAAAAGATTATGGGCCAAATCAGAATAGAAGAAGGTGTACTTCCATCATAGGCTCTCAAAGGGTATGACGATCTTCTTTGGCAAGGATGGAAGTCCTTCATTAATCAAGAGTGAAATAATATGATTTATGCATGACATTAAAACATCCAGCTAAGGGGTTGATATATATTTTATCTTGCTTTAATGGCCTAGCCTTATATATGAAGATTATGAGCTGTATTTATTTTTATGTTTCAATTGATTTAGTTAGGTAGAAAATTTAGTTTATCCTATGAGCCTATGTCCAGGCAATCATCACAGCACAAAATAGCATAGAAAAAAACCTAAGAAAAGCATGTTGTTTCTATTACGCACCCAAAATAAATCAAACTAAATTAAATTATATAAGAAAAGGCTAATCAGAGAATCTTGTATCAAAGAAGAAAAATGGGTAGCCATCATACTTATTACCTAGAACTACAAGTTTAGATATATGGGTCTTCTTTCCAGGAAAGTATCCTTCTTTAGGGACATCCATCAGGCTCCATAGGGGACCACCGCACTATTTCTTTGTTGGGTCAACTCTTGCTAATCCTAGACCACATAGATCCTAACCTAATTCTAAGCCCAAATTTACATTTAAAAGTCAAAAAAAGAAATCCTAAGCCCTGCAAAATATGTGTTAAGAAATGCACACAGCACACAAAATAGTTTATATTTCACAAACATATGGGCTTAGCATTGGTTGCTTACCAAGCCCACCTGTCCTATGGACTATGTTAAGGGATTTTCAGCACCTACAAGCAAATAGCAATTTTATGATTTATTTATTACAGTGAGCCCTTTAACATAATCCCCCATAAAAAATAGTGTCAAATCTAGAAATAATGCCCTAACATCCAGTCTAATGAACAAACAAGCCTAGGCATCGGTCTAAAAAATACACCACATAGAAATGTGAACAACATATCACAGGAGATAAAAGAAATCACGAGCATCTAACCTAAATCTAGTGGTGACTAAGTAATCATTGTGTGTAGAAGTGGAGTTTGTGTGGTAAGTATTTTAGCCTTTAAGTTTAAGTTTGAAGTTTGAAGTTTGAATTGGTTTAATTTTTTACCATTGGTTGGTTTTTAATTCAAATGACTTAATGATTTAATTCTCATTTTATGTTCATTTTATTTGGTTAAAGTAATATTTAAGTTTTCAAGAATGAGAATTAGAATGAATTTCATTTTGTGAAACTCACTTTATTCCACATCCAAATCCTAATGAAGTTTCAAAAGTCCTAAAATCCTTAAGTATTTTAATTAATCCTTTTGATTTTATTTATGTTTGGGTTTGATTTATGTTATTTCATTTATTTTTATTACTTTGTTTGATTTAATTTGTTTGATTTATTTCATTTTAAATTAAGTTATATGGATTTTATTTGATTTGGCTTATATTAATTTAAAGAGTTTGATTTTATTCAATTTAACCTAAGTTATTAAATTATGAATTCGTAAGCTTAAGTTTTAAGTCCATGAATATGAATTAATACCGGTTTGTTCATAGATTCTTAACTAAAGTACTTAGGTTAATTACTTGATGATTTGATTAACCTAGGTTTTAGGTTCATTATTTAAATTCATTAAGGACGAGTGGTTTCATTAAATTTTATTGATTCAAAGGTTAAGGTTTAAGTTAAGTAATGATTTTATTAACCTAAGGTTTTATATCATTAACCTAAGATTGAATTTGATCATTTAATTGACTTAGAATATTTAGAAAGTTTCTTAATAGTTTATGATGTTTGATGAGATTAGTTTGAATTACCACTTTTAATATGTTAATTAATTTAATTAACATTGACCTAAGATTTGAAATTTAAGAACTCCTAGAGATCATTAGACTTGAAATATTTGGCAAATAGGGTTATATGCCAATTTATATCCTAGAATTTTCAAGATGTAATTATGGTGTAATTAAGGTTTTAATTATTTCATTAAAACTTAAATTAAGCCTAATTTGTAAGATTCATTAAGGGATTTTATTTTTCACTTATTCTTCACTGAAAATACCTTTCCAATGAGGATTTATTCATAGTTTTTGGTTAACTGGTTGATTTATTATGATTAATTAATTTTAAGTTATTTAATTAAATTTTTAATTCATTTAATTATCTAATTAAGTTAATTAATGATCTATTATGTTCATATAGGTTTGATTAGGTTTAATTAGTATTTTGATGTTCATTAATGTTCATTATGTCAATTTAAGGTTATTAGATTAAAGTTTTTTAATTATTTCATTAAAGGGTAATTAACTTAATTAATTTAAAGGTTAAGCACATTAAATTACAATTTCCCTTGAATTCAAAGAATTAAATCCCCAACAATTCACCTAAGGTGTATTTTATGCTAAATTTCATTTCTCCAAAGTTTCAAATTAATTGGATTATTAATTTGACGATGGTAATTAGGGTTTAATGTTTTTCAATTAAACAAATTAAGGGAAAATTACCTAATAAAATTGGGATTTTAATTTCTATGTATTTCTCTTATCAAGACGAATCTATAGAGCTTTTATTTGTAATTTTTTATTTTTCTTTGATTTTATATGATTTTTTGAAGTTTCTATGATTTTTAAATAATTTTAAAACCATTATTTCTTTTAAGTGGCGGTCCAGAACCCGAGTGTGGTGCTGTGTGGCATGTCCCAGGCATGCGTGGATTGGTCGTGTGGCATCCGAGTGGGTTGAAAATGCGCATGATCTTCTCGATGTGGTCACGGTCAAGACCTCATGGTCATTAAGGATTTAAATCGGTCTCTAGATGGACCGTCCGATCCAAATACATGGATCGACGGCAGTTCATCTCCTTCATTTCTGCGAGAGAAACTTCAACTTGTTTTTGTATCTTGATACAAATCACATGATTTTAAGCTACATGATGGATTGAAGGAAATCATATGATTATATAGTTGGATCAACTTGAAGATCACATTTCTTGAAATGATTAAACTATTGCTCAAGAAAAAAAAAAAGTGTTAATGGCTACCTTCATTCCTTCGCTTTCAAGTCACGAGATCGAATCGTTTAGCTTTGAAACTCCAATAATAGCTTGCGTGCCAAAGGAATTGGACTCTCCTTTCTCGGATTGGACTCTTGACCAAGCTTGGATTGGTCCAAATGATGTTGGACATCCTCCAGCTTCCCATCGCCAAACAAGGTGAGTGAGGGCTCGAATTAGATCGCCACGAGCCATAGAATGTGTGTGTGCCTTCAATTTGGGGTGAAATCTCCTTGGATTTCACCATTAGAGGATCTCGATTTTACTATTCACCACCCTTGGTGGTCAATTGGTTGAGGGAGGAGTTGAGACTTCTTATGGCTCAGAGTGGTTTGGAATGAATTTAGTGTAGGTTTCCTTGCTTGATTTTTCCTTTGGCCAAGAGCTTCTCTTCCTCTTTTCTTTTTTCTTTGTTTCTTCCTTCCTTCTTTTTTTTCTTTCCTTGGGAGAAGCCAATTTCTACTTTTTTTTCTCTTGATTTTGCCTTTACTTGAAGGCAGCCTTTTCATTAGGAGGTGGTATGGGATGAGGATGGGAAGAAGTGGAAGAAGGAAATTGACATTTTTCTTTCTTCCCATTTTCCATTTTCTAATTCCCCTTTTTTATTTTGTTTTTATTATTTCCATGAAATATGGCATTACCATCTTAGTTTAGACTAAAGTATGATATGCCCAAATTAATTTCAAATGGGTTTGAGATTAGGTTTAATTCCATTTGAATAGCAGGAATTTGAATCAACCAAATATTTTGATTCAAAGTATTTGGATTTAACTTTAGCCTTTTGAATTTTAAGTTTATTCTTTAAACCATAATGCAATTGATGGTTGACATTATGATTTGATTAAACCATTTAATGAGTTAATTTTAAATTTAATTTATTTTAACCCATTTAGCTTAAATGGGTTGGTATGATTCAAATGAGTTCAAATGATCAATTTGATTCAAATGGAATGGGTTTGGATTCTTTCATTCATTTTAATTTAGTTTTAATTTGATTTATTTAAGTTAATCCAAATTGGAAGTTTGGATTGATTCTACCTACACCAAATAGGTTAGAATAAACTTATAAAGATTTTTGGACACTTGTGTTCATGAATTAGGAGATTCTATTTGAGAATAGGAATTCCTAATTACTAATTTCAATTTGATGTTAACCTAATTCAAAAATGAGGTCAACATCATCCTCATAGATCTCAATCTCTCAAACTGAGAATGGCTTTTCATCCCCGTTGACATGGTACTCAATTCCATCCTTTCAAAACTTGATGCACTGATGAAGGGAGGATGGAACGATCTTGTTTTGATGTATCCAAGGTCTCAAGTAGTGAACAGTATTCAAATTAATGATGAAGCTTCAGTCTTGTCACCAATCTCCAATGGTAACACTATAGAACCTAAAGCTCGCGATCATTGAATCCTCTCATCATCCTATCTCCTCGAGTGTAGATGTCGATCTTAAATAGGCAAGGGTCTTTAGACTCATAATGTTTCTTGATGCATTTGAATCCATGAGAACCTGGTGAGTGAATCCATGTTGATTGTGATGTATGGGGGCGGTTGTGCTCCAAGTCCCCTAGGTCTTCATCTGAAGGTGATCCCAGGCTTCTTTGCATAGTGTGCTTCCTCACTATAGTGTGTGAGCTAAGCATATCTCAAGATCAGGAGAGCCTTGATTAGTGACTCCCTCATCTCTTTGGATAAGACAAGAGCATCATATATGCTTAAGATGGGCTTTCTTAGATGAGAAAGGACATTGTAATCACACCTTTAATATTCCACAAGCATATAAAGGGTGGAGCATCATGTGGAAAGGGTTCTCAATCTTTGTACCAATGACTTGTTTCCTTTCTAGAGGTCTGCCACAGGAGGTAGAACCTTGCCACTATGGAGGTTGACTTTGATCTCACGGAGGTAAAGTGGTGGCAAGTTCTACGTACTTCAGCTCACCGACTTCTCTGGGACTCTCAGTAGATGATTCCAAGTTTATCTCAAGAGGTGAACCCGTAGTATTCATAGTTAGAAGATCCAACTCTGAATCAAAAAGAGAAAGATCAGAATTATTATAGTTAATTAGACTTGAAGAGTCATCGTTATGAATAGAAGAAGACAATTCATCAGAAGAGACATAGATGTAATTCAAATCAGCTTTATTCTTTAATTTCTTAGAAGTTTTTGGAGGTACAAAGTAGAAGTCTAAATTGAGTGGAGTAAGGATTTGATGCCCTTATCCATTGATACGAGTTCTACTAGTAGAAGAAATAGATGAACTAGCGAAATGGAAGAAGTTGTGGGTGTGGAAACTTGAGGTGAGGTTACGTAGTATTCTAAGGGATATCCCAGTGACTGTTCTTTATTTACTGCTTTTTGAGCTCCCACTTTCCAGAGTTGGCAACACAAACCTTGGTGTTGGAGGTTTGAGGCTGCCTCAGAGTTGGCATCTAGCAAAACCTTCCTTGCGTTGAGGTTTGAAACGTGCACTTGCAAGGAAAGCTTTGATCTTTTGAATTATTTTCAGAGGTTTTAACAAGAAATATCCCAACCTTTTTTGGTTTTGGTAGGATTTGTATCCCCAAGGATTACCCTAATGGAACTGAAGGTTGTTCCACAAGGTATTCCTTTGGGATAACTACAACACCTCTTGAAACTGTGTTCAAGCCAATCCTTGAATGTAAAGAAATCCTCCAAAATGTGGCCTAGCAAATGGTGGTGGTAAGGGAAAAGTTTGATCATGACTTTTGCCTACTTCCTCCGCTCTCTAGGCTCGTAGCTAAAAAATCAGTTTCTTTAAGAGATTCTTAAAGATTTTCTTGATTACCTCCTTAAAAGAAT
Source organism: Cymbidium sinense (assembly GCA_021442155.1). NCBI lineage: Eukaryota > Viridiplantae > Streptophyta > Magnoliopsida > Asparagales > Orchidaceae > Cymbidium > Cymbidium sinense. The sequence goes on from CM038219.1 coordinate 6,027,449, forward strand.
AAGGTTTGTTTAACTTATCTAATAGTAGGTGGACCATACTTGGCTACGATATGCATGTTGTATGCATGGCTAAGGTGGTGTTGGTGGAGGCCTGTGATATCTCTTGGTGGCAAAGGAGGTGGAGGCTATGGTCGTCTCTGACCGATCTCTGCTTTGTCAATCACGCACTACCGTGTTTCTTCTCATAGACCTTTTGGGACTGCAACCGATCTAGAAAGGCAACTATTTAGCCTCTCCTTGTAGACTAGCCACCTTGTTGATTAGCTTCTCAAATGTCTTTATGGTGAAGCCCTTGAGCATGAAGGTGGCCGGCCATGGATATTCTTCAGAATCTCAATGGCATTGTTCGCATATGGTTCACACTTCATACTCATGCCATCGAAGAATATAATCAACAAGTGACTCATGAGTGTTGTTGGCTACAACGATCACCTACAAGAACCCTTTGAGCTCCAACAAATATCTTGATGAAGAGTTGCTCTAGCTCAGCAAATGTCTTTTCTGAACCATTGGATAGTTCAACATACCAATCAAAAGCAATACCCGCTAGACTACTGATAAAGACTCTAAAGACTAAAGTGTCGTTGCTACCTACGTTGCAACAACTGGCCCTGAAGTAAGCTATATGCTTCCTCGGATTCCCACTACCATCGAAGCTCTTGAAAAAAGGAGGCACGAAACCCTTGGGATACTGGATAGCATCAAATTCCTCTGAGTAGGGTCTACCCTTTGGAATTGATGATCCTCCCCTAGCTTGAGCCAAAGCTTCCTTCACCACGCTCAACCATGGATTTTAGATCTTTTCATGTATGGAGGTACCATCCACTACCTTCCTATACATGCTAGTGCTACCTTGCTCAATGGGAGGTTGAGTCTTAACTGGGTCTAAGACATTTTCTAGCTCAGGCTGACTAACGTCGACTGTAATATGATGAATTGGAAGGGCTTACTTTTGAAGCACTAACACTACTGCTAACAAGTCCTACAACTGCTATGCCATCCTATCAATCTATTCATCTTTCTCTTTTAACTCAAGGAGGTGATGGATTCTTCGGTGTCTCCTTGATCATCATCACCTTCCATGGCTCTGCTAAAGAAGAGAACCTCTAGTATCACCATGCATACCCAAATCCCCATCAAGTCATCTTCATGGGATCAAAGCTAACTCTCTTCATCGACCAAGCGTACCCTAAGATCTCTTTTTTCTCCATAAAATAGTGTGCAACTATCTCATCTAAGGATCAATCTAACCCAGTGGGTACAAATAGTTTAGCAACCGGTGATCGCTATCATGAACCGAGAGGCACCGACTCATCTCACTGGGAGTCAATCTGACTATACTCACTAGAAGAATGATACTTGACTAATTGCTGTAATAGGGTAACAATCCTAGGATGATCCTCTACCACCAAACTATCATCTAGAATATCCATGATAGCCATCACCATCTCTGCATCTGATTGTATGGGTGAAGTTGGTGAAGGAACGACCATGATGCTCGAGGTCACGCACTACCATCGGGCGAAGGTCGAGAAGGAGAGCTCTACCTACACAATGGGTGGTGTAGAGGAGTAGGATCCCTCCATAGCCGGATCACCAACGGGTACATTTTCCCGATGCCTTCATGGCCTTAGATGGAATGGGTGATGTGAAACCCACATTGGAGATGGCGGAGGGGTAGAGTGGTGGAGACACCACTCACTCAACAGAGCCTCCTGCGGGTGGCTAGTCCCTGAGGAGAATACTATCATATGGTCATGGCAGTAGCCGAGTCAAACAAAAGCAAAGCGACAATCGACGGTGAACCTCATCGCCTACTAAGAATGTATGATGGGCCTCACGGGCCCTCTCTGATGCCGCCTCCTGCTATGGGGATAATAGATCAAAGATCAACTGGTACCGCTTTGAGCATCCCAGATCTCGCCTACCGCATATAGAGTGAAGGCCAGCATGACCTCCTACCTCTAGAAATTGCTGTGCACCAGAGGAGGTGATGAATGGATGAGAGAGGATGAAATTGGTTTTCCATAACCAGTGGTGAAGTGATCATGGGAGACTCATCCATGGTTGATCGCATGCCTCAACTCTCAAGTGTGGAACCGCTTTGACCACAGTTCTCCTGGTAGTAGGATGAGAGGAGTGACTAGACCCATACTCAAATGTGGGGAGGCAATCCCCAAAGGGGAGCCTTACCCTTGAGGGTGATGGTAGGTGCTAGCACACCAGGGAAACATGTGTAAGTCAAGGATGAACTATAACTGGGATTGGAACTATCGATATTGATGGAACCACAAGTCTATGGTACACAACTTTCCTTCGAGGAGATATCAAATCGAGGGTAAGTCACCGATGACCACTTCGGCCCACCACCTTCTCCTTGCCGAGGTGAGGGAATGCCCTCACAAGTGATCCTGGCCCCCTCAAATCCCCAAAATGGATCAAGTGGGTATGGTCCAAATGAGGAAGTCACCGATCCGCTAGATCCATGCCGAGGGAAGGTAAAGACAAATTTTGAACGCCATCAACCAATAAGTAAACCAAATTGAACTATGCACTAACTCAAAAGATGCAATGAGAAATGAACTTGCACGCTTCTCCATAGATTTTGAATTTTGAATTTTGAAAATTTGAACCCACATCCAACAACTTGGAAGTGTTAAGTGGGGTTCAAATGATTAAAGAGATTGATTGAAAGAGGAATTTGAATATGAATCCAAACTTCAACAAATTTAGGTATGTTGAATATGGATTAAAAATTTTTGATAGGATGCTTCCATAGATTCATTGATGTTTTGAATTTGAATTTTGTGATTTTGAGGACCTTTCCCTTTAACAAATTTGAGTATGTTAAAGTAAGGCTCAAATGATTTTGTTTTGTTTGAATATTTTGAAAATTTTACTTAGCAAATTTAGGTATGCTAAGTGAAGTAAAAGTGATTGTTTCTTTTGAAAATTTTGTTTTGTTTTGATTTTTGGAAAATTTTGGAATTCTTACTTAGCAAATTTAGGTATGCTAAAAGAAGAACCCAAGTGTATTTTGTTTAGTTTTTTAAAATAAGATTCTTAGCAAATTTAGGTATGCTAAGAAAATCCTAAGTGTTTCATTTGTGTTTGGAATGTTTTGATTTTTGGAAAGGGCAGGATCCTTTAGCAAATTTGGTATGCTAAGGGAATCCTAAGTATTTTGTTTTGTTTTTGAGGTGATTGAAAGTCGAGATTTAACTTAGAAATTTGGTGTTAAAGATGAAATCCCAATTTGGTTTTGAAATGGAAATTTCACTTAGCAAATTTGAGTATGCTAAATGAAATTCCAAATGGTTTGTTCAAATTTTGATTTCATTTTTGGTTTTGAAAAATGGAAACTTCTCCTTAGAAAATTTGGTATGCTAAGGGAAGAAGTTCCAAAAGGTGTTTGAATATTTTGTTTTGACTTTGGAAACTTTACTTAGCAAATTTGAGTATGCTAGATGAAGTTCCAAAATATGTTTTAAAAAAATTTTGATTTGGAAACTTCACTTAACAAATTTGGGTATGTTAAATGAAGTTCCAAATGTGTTTGAAAATTTTGAATTTTGATTTTGGAAACTTACTTAACAAATTTGGTATGTTAAATGAAGTTCCAAAATGTGTTTGAATTTTAAAAATTTTGATTTTGATTTGGAAACTTCACTTAACAAATTTGTATGTTAAATGAAGTTCCAAAATGTGTTTAGAAAATTTTAAAATTTTGATTTGATTTGGAAACTTACTTAACAAATTTGTGTATGTTAAATGAAGTTCCAAATGTGTTTAGAATTTTGAAAATTTTTGATTTTGATTTTGGAATTACTTAACAAATTTGTATGTTAAATGAAGTTCCAAAATATATTTGATTTATTTTTTTTTTGAAAATTTTGATTTTTGAATTTCAAAACCTTTTTTAAAAAAATTTTTAATTATGATTGTTGATTTGATTTTGGATTTTGAAACTTTACTTAACAAATTTGTGTATGTTAAATGGAGTTTCAAAAATATGTTTAGAATATTTTTAATTATGATTGTTGATTTGATTTTGGATTTGGAGACTCACTTAGTAAATTTGATTATGCTAAGTGAAATTCCAAAATGTGTTTTGAAAAATATTTGAAATATGATTGTTGACATTTTATTATTTTGAAAAGAGGACCTCCATTCAACAAATTTAAGTATGTAGAATGGGGATCAATTTTATTTTTGAAATGTGAAATTTTTGTGTGTGATTGTTGCTTTTTTTGAAAGAGAGGAATTCCAACTTAAAACATATGTGAGACATGTTTAAATGGGATTTCCTAAATGAATTTTTATTATTATTTGGGAATGAAATCTTCATTTAATAAATTTAAGTATATTAAATGAAGATATTCATATGTGCTTTTTAAAAAGTTTAATTTTATTTGGGAATAAACTTTCCATTCAATAAGTGTGAGCATATTGAATAGAAAATTCATGTGTGCTTTTGAAAACTTTTATGATTATGATTGTGATTTTTGAAAAAGATGATTGTTCATTTTATTTTGAAAATGAAATCTTCATCAAAGTGAATTGAAGAAGATGTACATTTATGCTTTTGGAAAATTCTGTTAGTTCTATTTTTGAAAATCCCTACATGTAATAATTATGGAAATTTTTAAATGAGGGTGACAAAATTTTGTGGAAAATATTTTATTAAGTGCATTTTTGAAAAAGGTGCTTTTGAAAAGCAAAGTTCTTTATGGAAGATTTTATTTTTTTTAGGATGAACCTTTCCTTATCATGAAAATGATAAGGAGGAAGTCTTTAAGATGTTTTCTTTTATTTAGATCTTTCATTTTACCCATTGGAGAACCCAAGGGGGTTTTAAGACCAACAAGGAATGGTCCTAAAACCTAAAGATGTTGGCTAACTCAACTCAAGAATGAAATGAGCTAAGTGCCAACGAAAAGAAGGATAGTCTTGGATTCATACCAAAGTACAAACCCACTATCGATACTCAAAGACAATGATCATTTATCAAAGATGGAGAGAGGAACCATCCCTAGTGGAGTCGCCAGAAAAATCTATGGTGAATAAATTTCTATTGGGGAGTCACCTTTAAAATCTATGGAGAAAAGAAAGAAGAGACCTTATAGAAATTCATCTTTAGATGCCATAAATTCAGATGTACTTATTCGTGATCGATACATCATCAAGGTATAGTGTACTATCTTGAAAGACCGAAGTCACTAACCTGTAATAGAACCAATCACCTCAATAAGGACTCCTAAGGATGATGGATATGTATGTAGATTCTTCCCTACTTTACATGAAAAGCAAAAGGGTTTATTTTAAATCGTTCATTAAGTTCTGGGGCAAGCCCATAGTTAATTACATCCTAAAGGACGGATCCCTTAGGAAAACTCTCGATTAAAGTAAATGATCATTGTCTCTGAAGATTTCAATAAGGACTATCAATCGATTGGTTTATGTTTGAAGATCAAATAGGATTGATCAAAAGAAGGAGTTATTATCGAAGCCAAAATGGAAGATAAGTAGGAGATGCTTGATGCTAGGAAACCTGAGCATCTCAAATCTAAAATTGCTTTACATTTTAGAAATTGATTTAGTTTGTTTGAGTTGTATTTTCATTAGAATTTAGGACTTAAGATTCCTTAACACAAGATTAAAGAAATGCCTAAGAGGTGAGGAATTATGCTTACCACAAGGATAAAAAATAACCTCAAACCTAAATCTAGGGAGCTTCTGAAGCACAAATCTAAGAAAATGGGTAATTTTCCTCCACAGAGAGACAAACCACCGACTCTTGGACTTACAACCTGGTGCCAACTAACTCCTCCTATGATTTTAAATACATGTAGGCAAGTCTTTATGCTTATGCAAGATAGCTAGATTTTTTAGAAAGAGACTAAGTCCTTAAACTCACTCCCTAAAGAGACTATCATGTAAAGGGACATGCTTCAAATGACCTAAATCTAATGCATTTCAAATTTCATTTTATTATTATTTTGGACAAATTATTTTGACTAAGGCTAATTTTTATGACTAATGCATGAAATGAATGGCCAAAATCAAGAAGAGGGAGAGGTGAGTTTCCACCACTCTCAAAGGTCAAGCAGTTCTCAAAGGTGGAAGCCTCCAATCAAGAGTGAAATAAGATGTATGCATGATATTATAAAAAAAAGCTCATCTAGTGGGTTGCTAATTCTTTTATCTTGATTTTAAACCTAAGCTTTAGGTGAGGTTATGAGTTATTTAATTTTAATTTGAATTTTAAGTTTAAAGAGCCTAATCCACATCAAGGCCATACATAAAGCAAGGAAGAAACTAGAAAATCATGCACTTAATGCAAATAAATCATCAATCAATTTATAAAGCTAATCAAAAAAAATAAAGAATAAATGGTCATGTATTGCACCACCGCACAAACCAAAAAATATCAAATGTGGTAACCGAGCTCTACCCTTGTACAACCTAAATTACAAATGAATATTATAATTTAAGCAAAGGAAATCATTATTGGGGTCTTCAAGCTTTATTCTTCTTTCTTTTTCTTCTTCTTTCTTCCTTTGATGGTTGGAAGGTGGATGCTGCTTCACATGGTGCATAAGATGGGATCTACCAATGTCTATCTTAATCTACATAACAAATTATTCTAAAATCCTAATTATACAATTTTTTACATGAAAAGGAAAAGGAAAATCTAACTAACACCTGCAAAATAAAGGTTAGTTAAATCACACCACATAAATCTCAAGCATGTATATTGGACTTATCACCCCACACATGGGTGACTAAGTCCACCTGGCCTATGGATTATGCAAAGGGTATAAGCAACAAGCAAGAAGCATTTATATTTTTATTTATAATAGCACCCCTTAAGCACAATCCTCAAAAAAGAATAGTTAGACTAAGCACATCCTACCATTCATTCTATAAAGCATACACCCAACATCCAGTCTAAAATATAAATCACAAAATAAAATAACATCAAACCATGCACCTAACCTAAGGCTAGAAGTGATGACTTAGGCTAATATGTGTGCTTTGAAGGTTTGTGTGGTATGCTTAACTTAGAACTTTGGGTTCAAATTTTATAAGTGTGAAGGACATGTTCAACTTAGAGGAGGGTTTCATTTAAGTTTTTTAAGTGTTTTGGTTTATTTTATTACATGTTTTAATTTGTTTTAAGTGAAACCTACAATTAATAACAAAGTTATGAAGAGAGGGAAAGAGAAGAGAACTTCTCTTTCCTTCCCTAACTTAAGTAATTTAAGTAGGTTCATTTTTAGTTTCATTTAGGTGAATGTTTTGATTAAATCTTTAATTAATCCTAAGTTTAGATAAACTCTAAACAAACCTATTCAAAAGAAAGGCATTTTAAGATTAAATAAAATGAATCAAAATTCACATAACACACATTACTTCATTTCTTTCCCAACATATATAACATGCATATGGATGGACCTAATATTTATACATGCAAATGAGAGTTAACACACTTTATGATGCATGCTAAGTAATCCATTTAAGAAAATTTAGAAGTTGAATATGCATGATTTTTCTTAAAGAAAAGGTTTTCCTTATCCAAAATTTCACATATCATGAAAGTAAGAAAGGCATAAGTGAGTACAATCATTGTTAACCGAGGTAAGACCTACTTTGGCTATAAAGCCTCACAACTCGGGTTGTCCACTAATATACCACTTTCCTTAAAAAACATGCATAAAAGAAATGAAATAGAAAAGGAATATGCAAAAGTTGTTTAATGGATTCATTTTATTATGCAATTTATTCATGCAAGTAGTAATCCTTCTTAGATGATAGCATAGGGATGAATAGGGTATAGAATTAAGTAAGTGTTGGGTTCTTTTCAAATGAACCCTACATCTTACCAACTCTTATTCAAAACTATGCTAACATAAGAAAGAAAGAAACCCATGCTAAACATGCTTTATAATCCATCACATGCAAGCTTATAATTAAGATATAAGTAGCACTTTCAGATTTGGAATTTGAGTTATAAATTTTGAAAATAATTTTGATTTAGTAGTGATAATAGCCACTCATATTTTAGTTTAGCCAACACATGCACATTTGACATAAAGTAAACAATTTCAATTTTAAAATTTGAAACATGAAATTATGAATGCATGAATCACATGACATACAACTTAACATGTTGTGAAAGACTCAAAGTAATGAAAGCATGTAAACAAACTCGCTTTACTTAAATCCTAAAGACATTCTTAAGAATAAGAAAATTTAGAATAAATCAAAGTGAATTTCAAAATGATTTTTATTTTAGTTTGAAGTTTGATTTAATTTTAAAAAGGTGAGATGAGATTGCTGTTCCTAACCCATTCCCACATGTGTTTTGTATTTTGTTTAATTTTCACATAATTAGATCCATTTTTAAGCATTGATTAGGTTATGAATTAAGTGGCTTAATTAACCCTTACCTACACCACCTTAGAAAAATTTACTAAGTAATTATGAGCCAATGAGATGACATAAAACCCACAAGGAATTTAAATTTGCAATGCACCTAATAATGAAAAGGCCTAATGCAATTTGGCTCACAATTAAAAGTTAATTAAGCTAAGGGGTTTAGCTTAAGCACTTCTAAAACACCCCTTCACACTTATGAGAGGGGTTTAAGCATCTACCCAAGGTAGATTAATTAAGTTCTAGAACTTTTAGAATTTTAAAATTGATTAAAGGGATAATTAATGAATTAACCCTTAATTAAGAGGATTAAGGAGAGAAAAGGGGTTTAGGGAATAGCTTAGGGAAATGCCCCAAAATTATTCCATAAACTCTACCAATCGGATCCCTTAATCAAACCTAATCATAGGGTAAATCCATTAATCACACCTTAATTACCCTTAATTACATGAAAGGGATAATTAGAGAATGAAATAGCAATTTTCCTAATTAAACCCTCAATAAATCTCAAGAAAATTAGGGAGAGAGGTCATAAAATGAACTTAGAAATTTGATTAATTGATGACTTAATTAAAGGATAATTAGCTAATTAAAATTTCCAAAGAAACCTAAATTCAGAGAAAAGGTTAATTCAAAATCCATTAAAAATATTTTAAAAATATTTTAGATGAAATTATCTTTCCATAGCATTTTTCCTTTAATTTTTTTGATTTTTTTATGAAGAGTTATAAAATTTAGAAGATCTATGGATTAATTTGGAATTAATTAGGTAATTAACTAATCCCTACTTAATCCTCACCATGGTGCGGCGACAGCTTTTCATGCTGTGGGGGTGTGACTTAAATGTCACATCCCAAATGGCGGCAGCGGTGCACACTGCAATATCCTTGGTCGTTCGATCAAAGATTAGATAGCTAAGGATTCACCCGCAATTTTAAAAGGGGAAATGAATTCTAAAACCTATTAAATAATCTCAGCCGTCCATCTAAAATGCATGGATGGATGGTTGAGATGAGCCAAGTTCTTCCCTGAGGATCGATGGAGACCCTCCATGATCTAAGGGGAGATCCAAGCCTGATCTAGCATGGAATTATACAAAACTCAACCCACACCATCTAGGCATGATTATCAACCTATCCAATGATTTATTTCTCATGCCATGAACATTTCTATCACAAAGGACCAACACCTTCTAATTTAAGTGGTAAGAAAATTCCATACCTCATGAGATCCCTTTCGAGCGATGAGAGGTAGCTTCATCTCGTGGAGATGAAGCCCTGTTGAAATTCCTAGGCCTTGAGATTGAGTGGATCAATGGGAAGACCAACACCTCCTTGCTTGGGCTTCAGCTTTGATTGAATTGAGCTCTTCCTTGCTATTGGAACTTCAATCAGAGCTGGGGCAAGTTGACTTGACCCTTTGATGGAGTGTGTAAGAGTAATTGGATTAAGATCAAGTATAGAAGAAGTTTGCTAATGGATTGATCTCCCCTATTTTGCACTGTGCAAAACCAAGAATTAAGGAATTCAAATCCTATCTAAGAAGCTTGGGATGAGATGCTCTGATTCCTAAGCTCAATCAACCAAGAGAAAATGAAATTTCATTGGATTAGGGGAGTATATCTCATGGCAATGATCGTGAACCATTCTTACCATTTTGATCCAATTGAGATTAAAGAGGGTTGTTTTTGAGTGCACATGGTCGGTTTGATCCCTGAGTGGAATGCCAACTTCCCATGTAAATTGCTTGAGTTTGAAATTTCTTTTATGTGATGGTTTGGTCTATCCAAATGGGCTAACCCAAACCCATTGGGTTGTGCACCACTCATCACTAGTCCCCTTGAGCTTTTAGGAAAGCCTCAAGTGATTGTGAAGAGGGTATGACCAAAATACCCATGGCTAGCCAAAATTTCTTCTATGGCCTAGTAAAATGGTCATTTTGCTTTTTTTCAATTTTGGTATTTGGTATGTTAAGAAAAGTTTGGCCAAGTTTCATTGGATTTGGAATCCATTTGATAGTTTGGCTCATGTTGACCCATTTAGGTCAAATGGGTCAACTTGGGTCAAGTTGACCAATTGGTCAAATTGGGTCAAACCAAGGGTTGGAAGTTCATATGACCATTTGAAATATTTTGGTGGCTTTGGTTTGGTTCAATTTGATATAGATTTAGTTTTGGCTCATATGACTTCATTTAGGTCAAATGCCTATTTGACCCATTTGACCTATTTCTGGTAGGTCAAGGGGAGGTTTAGGTTAGGTTGGTCATATGGATTAGATTAGTATCTTTATTTCCAATCAAGTTGGGTTAGGTTCAACTTTAGCTCAACATGACCCCTTCAAGTCATGTTGGGTCTCAAAAATTGGGCTAGTTGGTTAATTGAGATTTTGGTCAAGTTCCACAAGTGATTTGGGATGGACTTGGCCCATTGGTTTCAAATTTGGCTTAGATCAAGTTTTGACATATTTTGGCCTTTAGGTCAAAATGGGTCAACTCAAGTGGGCCAATTGCTAGGTTAGGCTCAAATGTTTTTGGTCAAGTTCAAACATTGGTCATGAGTGAACTTAGATCAATGGTTTCAATCAATTTGGCCGGTGGATTTGGATATGTTAGGTTTCATTTAGTTAAGTGACTTGGTCAACCCTTAGGTTTGACTTGGTTTGACCCAATTTGATTGATTGATCATCCCATGATGATTGTTGATCATGATGAGAGGCAAATATAAGTTTGGTTCAATCCAATTTGGTTAGGATCAAAAGTTGGCTCATAAGGGTACTTAGGTCACTTGGTCAAGTGAGCCTAAGTGGGTCAAATTGGTCAAAGATTGATTTGAAGTTGATTGATCTTGTATATGGATTCATGATTGAATTATAAATCCATTTACAAGTGGTTTGAAGTCAAATGGATTTTGATCCATTTGAAAATTTCATATTCAAAGGAAGAATATGAAGGGGTTTTGGGTTTAATTTTTTGTTTGGGTTTTGACTGAGTGATTGAGCTTTGGATTTATATATGAGCTTATGATTGTAGGATTAATCGAACCATAAGAGAAAATCAAGGGTTTGGCTTGATTTGAAAGTGTTTTGGCTAAGTTCACGATTTTGTCTTGAAAGGCGTAGATTTGATTTTGAGTGGATTTGAGTTTGATTTTTGGAATTGGTCTTGATTATTTGAATTTATATTTCATTTATATATGTAAATGAAAATATAAATTGATCATGAGAAAATTTCAAGAATTTGAAAGAGTTTAATCATGATTTGGGATAAATCCATTAAAGGAAATTTAAAGGACAAGAATTTTAATTTAAAATTTAATTTGAATTGATTTGATTGATATTTATATTTATTTATATATTAGAATATAAATGAGAATATAAATATATTTTGAGAAAATCCCATGATTTTGAAATGGTTTGATCAAAGTTTAGGTTAAATCCATTAATGAAAAATTAAGGGATTTAAGAGAATTTCAAGGATTTTAAATTTGAAATTTAATTTTTGCCTTTGATTTAATTGATTTATATTTATATTTCATTTATATATGAGAATATAAATATTTTTTGAGAAAATGTCATGAGTTTGAAGTGAATTGATCAATGTTTAGAGTTGATTTTGGCTAAGTCCTTTAATGAAAAATTAAAGGGACTTAGGAAAATTTTCATGAATTGATTTGGAATTTTTTGGTTTGATGGGTTTGAATTTATATTTCATTTATATATGAATATAAATGAGAATATAAATGGATTATGAGGAAATCTCAAAGATTTGAATAGGTTTGAATCATGATTTTGGTTAAGTCCTTAAGAAAGGGTTAAGGACTTAGGACATTTGAACTTAGAACATTTGAATAGGTTTGAATCATTGATTTCAATCATGGTATTGAATTGAGTTTGGAGAAAATCAAATAGAATTGATTTGGAGTTGACTTGAAGAAGAAAGTGAGGAATGCTAGGGTAGGAAGTTTTCCTAACACCCCAAGGCATGACCTATTCTATGGCTAACTCTTCTAAGTCTCTGTGGCTAGATTGAGTGTCCACTAGATGTGTCTTATTTAAGATCTAAAGTCTAAGACCTGCCTAAGATGGAGGGTTGAGACTCATTCTAAAATGAGGTCAACAAACCATTTTATACTAAATTCAGTGAATTAATCAAATCAATCAACACAAAAAAAGATCATAAACTAATGAACACTCTATCTTAACCAAGAAAAAAGAAAGAATCTAATAGTAATGCTCTTTATTTCTAATTTATAAGAGAAATGGAAGAACCACTAAAGAGTGTGAATACCACTGAAGCAGGAAGTCATCTCAATGAGAAAGGTTTGATTTGATTTAAATATCATGAGAGATCTCACTAGTGAAAGAGGAATTTGTTTGAATTTTCAGGTTTGAATTTTTTGATGAACCCATTGGTTTGCTGGTTGTACCAAATGAGACATGGAGGCTAAGACCTAACTCATTTTATCAATCCAAAGATTGTTTACTAAGCATAAAAGTTGACTATTTCAAAACAAAGGGATGCCTTTCAAGATGTACTAGAAAGAAAGCATAGTAGACTCACATCATCCAAATGAGACCATATGAATCATTGGTAGAATAGATTGAAACCCAACCTAGGGATAACTATTGAGTGAATGTCATTGGGTGACTAGATCAACTCAAAGATAGTCAAGATTGATTTCATTTTTAAAAGATTTGTGTTTATTGTTGTGCATGTGTTAAAAAAAATAGGATGCCTCTTGAGTTCTCTTACACCTATGTTAAAACACATTGGGGAATTATGAAATGATACCACGGATGACAACAAGAATTCTCCAAGAAAGATGTTGTCTCACACCCAACTTCAATTGATAATCAAACTAGGACACCTCTCAGTTCTCTACACCTATTCTAAAAGCATCGTGAGATTTTGTTTGTGTTGTAAAAGAGGGATAGATGCATGGGGACTCTTACACCTACCCTAAACATGGAGGATTCCAAGACAAGCAAACAACACTTTGAAAGAAGAGAAGAGATGAATGGAATCAATTTTGTTCTTTTTATTAATGATTATTTTCAAACAAGTTTTTTCATGTAATATTTCAGGTAGAGCCCATTAATTGAAAGCATGTGTTCCCTTTACAATCAATAAGTGAAGATCCTTCTGTAGGCCTTCATGACATGGCCTTAAGGTTCAAACTTGCCTCTCATCTTTAATGGGCAAATTGATCTTCTTAGACCAACACAAGTTCTACCTGAAAGATGTAGGAAAACTACTTGTTGTAAGCTTGAATCATTTTGGTTTTGTACAAGAGGTTTTGGCATGCCCAGGCAACTTTCCTCCAAACCTTCTGCTTTAACTAACTTGCATTTTCCTCTGTAGGATCTACCAATGTTATCCTTAGTGATGGGAATTAAACTTCTATGAAGAAGGCTTCACCATACACAAGGAAAATGTAGACTAAGTTGGAGTGGTATGTGGTGTTAGGCCCATAAGGCTTCAACCAACCTCATTCCATCATTTGTATCAAAGAGTCTCTTTAATATATAGATGAGAGTTGTGAACACTTCCTGACCATTAGCATTGGGGTAGTAGAGATGGAGTCACAAATCTATAGGTCTCAAAAAAGTTATTGATCTTCATGCTTTAAACCATCAAATATAATTTGTCAAGGCACCCCAAACCTATATACAATATGGTTCAAAAATTGAAGCACATGGTGAGTTGTTACAATGGGATTTTTCCCAGGAAAGGTAGTCGAAGCAAGATGAATCGATGCCCTTTGAAAGAAGGAGGATCAATCGACCTACAATGTCGAAATCCAACACTAAAATGGCCATGAAGCCAATGTATGGTGTATCATCCTGGAGGACCACACTGCACCTACTGATGGCATCTCCTAGCTACCCCAAATTGATCATAGAAGGCCATCCAAGTCTTTGATCTTGACTTCATCTGGACCACTAATGAGCTCCACATAAAGAGGTACCTTGGTTACAATGTCATCAGCTTTGTTAAACAACAAACCACATTTGGTCAAAAGGATCGGTGGAAAAGGTGCCATCAACCAGCATAAGAGATCTTCATCTGAAATTTCTTGAGGTGGTTTTAAAGGTTCAAGTCATCTATGAATGGTTGCCTCCAATCCATCCTTATCCATTTTGGCAACAATAACCTCCCCTTCAAAAGAGTCTGGATGAGTTCATTCGTGGATAAGACTTGTCTATTTTAACTTATTGAAATGGACTCTCTTAACATGCCAACTCTTTGGCAAGTGCAAGGCATTTCTCTACTGCAGCCCTTGTAGATGGTGACTTCAGGCCAGCTTCATGGTATGCCTAGTAATGATGAAGTTTGAGCTTGAGGTCCTCGTAGGACCTGGCTATATGGTTTATCACCAACTTAGATTCTCCAATGATGTTGATACTCTTGACACTGGTGGTGATGACTAAAAATCTCATACGCTTGTTTGGTATGGGTTGAAAGATAGTATGAAATCTCATCACATTATGGTTTAGAGTTGAAGAACTATTCTAGCTTTTCTTGGGAGAATAGATGGTGCCTCACCCAAGAAAAGAAGACACCATCAAAATACATCTCCCATTGAATTGATCCCCTAAGTTCATGATTTATCATTGAGGAGCTCATCAAAGCACAAAGTATGGGGTGTCTTAAGAAATTCTATGTTCATTATCAAGTACAAATGATATCATGAGAGTATCATGGACCAATGAACCAAACATCAAAGTGTTATTCATGAGGTAGTTAAAGATTGGTTCTGAGATGTTCACCTTATGAGAAAGCATGTCTTTCAAGATCAAAGCTATGCAAGTTTCTCAATAAGTGGATAGTTTTTCAAGAGGGATCAATCATAGGTAGTAGAGTGATTATCAAGCTTCAACACTAAGAGAGTCACCCAATGCAACAATGTAAAGGATCAAGGGCCTAATTCGCTAGAACCGGTACACATTCTTTGACCAATGCATGTTGGCACTTGTCATTCTACTTGAACTTGGCATCCTTTTTGATAAGTGATGAGAAGGGTTTTCATCTCCTTGATAAGTTTGAGATAAAGTGTCTTAGATACGACAACCATCCTTGAAAGGATATAAGTTGAGTTAAACTCTTAGTAGGTAACATTTCTAAGATAGCTTTGGTCTTTTTTGGATCTATTTCTATTCATGTAACAATAAACCTTGAAATTTTCCTAAGCAACTCAATACACTTGGGATTCATTTGAGGTTATATTATCAATCATTTGACTACCAAGTCAAAGAGGTGGTCTTCCTTTTCTAAACTCTTGACTACTAATTCATCAAAGAAACTCAACTTGATGATGGATGAGTTCATAGATGGAGTCATTGGCTGATATAGTAGAGATTTTAGGCATGACCCATAGAAGATTCCAAAGTTTCTTTCTTCATCTCGTGATATATCTTGATTTGGTTATAAAGCTGACCCAAATGAAAAGAGAAGACTACATGAGATGAGGCAATGTCCACCATTAACCGTATAGAAGAGAAAACTCATCCTTGGACATGCTTTGTTTATATCCAAAATTGAAATACAAATTTGGCCATTCTTCTTCTTTGGGATAACACCAGCTAACCAGGTAGATATTTTCTTCTTATGAACCAAGATCGAACTTTGACTTTAAATGACCATTGCTCAATTTCTAATCACATGCTATGAGCTTGATTAATAGAAAGTTTGATCTATTGCTAAGGACTTATGGAGGTAATCCGAGCATTTCTTCATAACTCCTTATGAAGTAGTCTTTAAACTCAATCAAAAGCCTAACTAAGTCATTGGTTTCTTCTTCATTCGAATGAAGATATATGTTATTTTCTTCTATTTTGAGGTTGATTTCTTTTCTTGTCATTGTTGAATGAATCTCCTCTTTGAACTTTGTGGTGCCTCTTGACTTGAGATCATGTCATCCAGTCTCTAAGCACATTCTCAGAGTTGATGTGAGAAGAACTTATCATTCTAAATAGTAACAACTTGAAATAATCATCATCATCGACCCACTGGTCAAATCTAGTCGCTCTTTTGTGTTTCCATGCTGTATTCCCATAGCTTTTCAAAGTATCATGCTTGACCATGTATTAACCAAATCTGTATAAGATTTTGAATAAGGCAAGTAAAAGTCAAAAGATAATTCCATTAATTCTTTAAAAGTATCTTCCTCAAGCCCTACATCTAGCTCTGGATTTGAAGATGATGAACCCAAAAAGAATCTCTTCTGCTTCATGCCACTAAAATACTTAGGGACTTCTATAACTACTAAACCTTCAACTTCTAAGATGTGGTGAGGACAAGGTTCCCAACTACTGTAGTTTCACATAAACCATATGAATACTTTATTTGAGTTAGTCATCTTGGATAAAGTCACTCCAATGGAACCTGAGATTTTAGTATACTATAGACTCATCCTCAGCTGATTTCAAGTCTATGAATAGGTGGTTTTGTGATGAACAAACCTCTATTTGAATGCCAACTGGGGGTCTATTGAACTTCTAGCCTCCATTTGCTGTAGGTTGATTCATCTTACCCACATGTCCATTTGATGGAATGAACTATGGGTGGAATGTGATATGTGGGTCTACTTCTTCTTCAATTCCCCTTTCTTGTACACTTGGACTTTTATTTTTCTTTTCATTTTCTTTTTTTCTTTCTTTGTTTCATTTTCACTTTTGCATTTGCATTTGAATTTTGTCCAAGTTCAAAGAAAGGGTATTTTGAGGAAGATAATAGATCACATCCTCATAGATCTCAACCTCCAATTGAGAAGTTTCATTGACATGGTAAATTCCATCTTTCCAACTTGATGCATTTATGAAAGGATGGAAGGATCTCATATGATGTATCCAAGGCCTACCAAGCAAAGTAGTGAATGAAGTATTTGAATCAATGATGAACTTGGCAGCCTTCCAATACATTCCAGATAACACTATAGAACCTAAAGCCCACTCACCTTGATCATTTAATCCTCTCAACATTATTTATCTCTAGCAAAGGATATTGATCTTCAACAAAAGAGTTTTTTAGACTCATAATGTTCATCATGCACAATCCACTAGAATGATTCAACTCCCATGTCAATTGATGAGGGGATGGTTGTGCTCCAAGTCTAGGTCTTCATCTGAAGGTGATCTCTTTGGGCTTCTTTTTATAGTGTTTCCTCACCTTGTTTCAAATAAGCTAAGCATATCAAGAGGTCCTGATATGATTCCTCATCTCTTTGGATAAGATAAGGGCATCATATGTTTAGCTTAGATGGAAACTTTCAGATAGAAAGGACATTGTAGTCCACCTTGCTAATCTTACAAGCATATCCAAGGTGGAACATCTATGGAAGAGCTTTTGATCTTAATGTGTGTTTAGAAACTTGGATGATCCATGATCTCCAAGTCAAAGTGGCACCATAATTTGAAGAGGAGATTCATTCAACAGACAAGCTTAAAGAAATCAACCGGGATAAGAAAATCCACCGACACATCATTCGAATGAAGAAGCCAATGACTTAGTTAGATATTGAGAAGTTTAAAGACTACTTCACATGGAGTTATGAAGAAATGCTTGGATTATCTCCTGATGTAGTAGTCCATAAGCTAGCAATTGACCCTAACGCTACCCCTATTAAGCAAGCTCCTACAGATTAGAAATTGAACAGTCATTTTAAGTCAAAAAACGATCGATGATGGTTTCATCAGGGAAGAAAAATATCCTACTTAGTAAGCCAATGTCATCCCAATTAAGAAGCAGAATAGCCAATTTTGCATTTGTGTTGATTTTAGGGACTTAAATAAGACATGTCCTAAATATGAGTTTCCTCTTCCTATTCCAGAGTTAATGGTGGACATTGCCTCATCTCATGCAGTCTTTTCTTTCATGGATGGATCATCCAGCTATAACCAAATCAAGATGTCTCCTGAAGATGAAAGAAACACTTCTTTTGAACCCACGAATCTTTTATAAGGTCATGCCTTTTGACCTTAAAATGTGCTACATACCAATGGGCCATGACTCAAATCTTCAATGAACTCATCCATCATCGGTTGAGTCTTGATGATCTAGTAGTCAAAACCTTAGAAAAGGAAGACCACCTCTTTGACTTGAGAGTAGTTTTCGAATGGTTAAGATAATATAACCTCAAAATGAATCCCCTGAAGTGTGCATTCAGAGTAGCTTCAAGGAAATTCCTTGGGTTGTTTTCCAACACTTGGGAATAGAAATAGATCCTAAGAATATCAAAGCTATCTTAGAAATGCCAGCCCCTAAGAGTTTAACTCAACTCAAATCCTTTCAAGGATGACTGGCATATCTAAGACATTTTATCTCAAACCTATCAGGGATATGCAAGTTATTCTCAGCACTTGTTGAAAAGGATGCCAAGTTCAAGTGGGATGATAAGCCGATGCTTTCAAAGATATCAAAGAGTACTTGGTGAAGTCAGTAGCACTATCCCGTGCCACTCATCCTCTACACTATTGCATTGGATGACTCTCTCGGTGCTCTATTGGCCCAAGCCAATGATGAAGAGAAGGAGAGTACTCTCTACTGCCTTAGTCATCATCTGATCCCTATTGAAGCAAACTATCCACCTATTGAGAAACATTGCCTAGCTTTGATCTTTCCATCTCAAGCTATGACTATATGCTTTCATATAAGGTGAACCTGATCTATAACCAATCCACTGCAGTACCTCATGACACAGTCGATGCTATCTGGATGTTTGGCTTGTTCTTTCATGATTATCCCCTAGTTTGATATCACATTTGTACCCCTTCGTGTGATAAAAGGACAGACACTAGCAAATTTCTTAGCAACACACCACTTTTTGCTGATTCTTCGCTACCCGATAAACAAATCATGAACTTAGGGGAGGCTAGCAACCGCTAATGGGAGATGTATTTTGATGGTGCTACTTCTTTTCTTAAAGGTGAAGCACCACCTATTCTCCCAGAAAGGAAGAATAGTTCTTCTAACTCCAAACCATATGATGAGATTCTCATACTATCTTTCCAACCCAACCAACAATGAAGAGTATGAGGCTTTGATTATCGAGTTAGCCATCATTATCGTCAAGAGCATCAACATCTTTGAGATTCTTTGGTCATCAACCAGATTATTGGGTCCTACGACGTCCTCAAACCCAAGCTTCATCATTACTACAGTATACCATGCATGGATTCCTGAAGTCACCATCTACAAGGTTTCTCGGGTAGAGAATGCAGTAGCAGATGCTTTGGCCAAACTTTCCAAAGAATTGGCATGTCCCAAAGATGATTCCATTTCAATAAGGGTCCAAAATAGACAAGTCATATCCCTTATTGATGATAAACTCATCGAGAGACTTTCTCTTGAAGGGGAGGTTTCCTTTGCCAAAATGGACAAGGAGCTAGATTGGAGGCAACTGTTCATAGATTACTTGAACACTGGTAAACTACCTCAAGAGAAATCCCATCAGTGAAACAGAGCTCTTTCCTATGCTCTTGTTGATGGCAACACTCCTTTCAAATGTGGTTATTTTAGACAAACATGAAGCTGGCATTGTAACTGAGGTACATTTAGGTCTATGTGGAGGACATCAATCCTGTTTGAAGATAAAGATAAAGATCAAAAGACTTGAATACTACTAGCCTTCTATGATCACTGATTACATGGATGTAGCTAGACGATGCCATCAGTGTCATGTGCACGGTGTGATCCTCCACCAACCACCCAACATTTTACACCCTACATTTGTTTCATGGACATTTGAGTGTTGGGGTACCAACATTGTAGGTCCGATCGATCCTCCTTCTTCCAAGGGCATCGGTTCATCTTCCGCCATCAATACTTTTCCAAGTGCGAAGCATCCCACTCGTGAGAGGTCACAACTCACCATGTGCTTCTTTTAGAACCATATCATATATAGGTTTGGGGTGCCTCGATAAATTATATTTGATAATGGTACTACATTCAAAATCATTAAGATCAATAGCTTCACTAGAAGATACGGTATAGATTAGAGATACTCCACCATATACTACCCAAGAGAAAATGGCTTAGCAGAAGCATTCAATAAAACTCTCAATCAGATACTAAAGAAGACTCTTGGTGATAATAAATGATAGTGGAATAAGAGTTGGTTGAAGCTGGGCCTACCGCATAACATACCAACTCCAACCTACCCCATTTTCTTAGTGTATGGGTCCAAGTCGTTCTTCCTTTAAGTTCAACTCCATCACTAAGGATAGCATTGGGTAACAAGATCACTATAGAGTAGAAATAAAGTTGTTAGAAGAGCTTGAAGGTTTGGAGGAGAGTCACCCACCGCATGCTAGAACCTCGAGTTGTACAAGGCCAAAATGATTCAAGCTCACAACAAGCCACCCCCTAGGTCTTTCCAAGTAGGAGAACTTGTGTAGTCCTAAGGAGACCAATTATTGCTCAAAAAGATGGGAGGCAAGTTTGAACCCACTTGGGAAGGCCCCTATGTCATAGAGAAGGCCTACCAAGGAGGATCTATCAACTTGATTGTAAAGGGGAACCCGACGTTTCCAATTAATGGGATCTATCTAAAGAAATATTACCATGAAGCAAAACATGTTTGTTAAAATAATAAAAAGAACAAAAATTAAATTCCATTCATCAAATCTTCTTTTTGAAGTTTTGTTTGATTTTGTGAATCCATCGCATGTTTAGGGTAAGAGTCCCCAGTGGCATCCTATCCTTCACAACACAAACACAATTTTAGAGATAAGTGTAAGAGAACCCAGAGGCATCATTTTGATTAGCATAACTAAGACTAAGTGTGAGAGAACCCAAGACATCCTTTCTTAGTGGGAATCCTTTTGCCATCCATGGCATCATTTCATCAAACCCTAGTGTGTTTAAGGTATAAGAGTCCCTAGCATCATATTCCTTTAACACATGCACAACAATAACATAATCTTTATCTAGAACTATTTGATGTGGGAGCAAGCCCTGGCACTCACTCATTAGTGCTCTAGGTCTCATGCTACCTCACTAGTATGTCACCCTAGTGGTCATTTGTTGGAGGATGTGAGTCCCCAGCTTTCTTCCCAACTTGACCATTGCAAATAAGAGAGTGCCTTATTAGTATGGTATGCTTCACTGCCTAGCTAGTAAGCTACCTCATGTTGACTTTGTTTAAGAAGATGTGAGTCATGCATTCTTCCTGAACTAGCCATCATGGACTAACTAGGTTGAGTATATTTGAGGTTTAGGATAAGTCCCCTAGAGGCTCCTTTCTTCTTGACTACTTTTGAGCAGATATAAGTCCCCTCAGTGGTATTCACTCACTAGTTGCCCTAGGTCAGATATCACTTGTCAAGTCGAAGATAAACCATCCCAAAGAATCCTCTATGAGGATGTGAGTCCCAGCTTTCTAGTCGATTGTTGCAAAATGACGCAACCTTAGGTTGGTTGATGTTCTATTATGCGATAGACTCACCTAGTGAGTACACCACTCTTGGTAGATATGAGTCCCCGTGCTTTCTCTATGACCAAATACCTATTGGATATATGACCAACCATGTCATTTTCTCCAGGGTGTTGGATTAAGCCCTTATCAGCCCCATCCCCTGCGGGCAATCTATTTGGATTTGTACCCCATTTAGACACTACCCGAGTTACTTTTGGATTGGACAGTTTCCCTTTCCTAGTAACCACCCTGGTTGGAAAATTTTATTCGTGGATGCAGATTCTCCCTTGGTTCAGAGGGTCTAGTCGATATAAGCTAATTCTCAGTTTGATCCCTCACAAACTAACAGGGTCCACACTTAAACAAATAAATAGCTAAACAACTAAAATAAACAAAATTAATTTGCTTATGGATTAGAAATTCAATCCCCCAAAGGGCCCTTTTTCCCAAGCAGGCATCCTATCTTTAGGCAAGGTCGAGAACTCCCTATAGAATTGCGACCACTGAAGTCGAGATAAATCCTTGTCGACTCACTTATAGGTCGAGTTCAATCTATTTTTCTACAAGCAAGTTACCCCGGCAATCATTCCACTTTGAAATATGTAAGACTATGATGCATTCTTTTTGGCATGATTATCGCAAATACGATGTGTCAGCCCAAAGCAACCGCCATCCTGGTCTTTTCTAGTGGAAGATGTGAGTCCTCGAGCTTTCTTCCCTTCAATTGATCATTGTAAACCAAAGGCACCTTTGGTTGGATAGTTCTCCCATCGCCGGAAGCTATTTTCAAGAATCTGAGATAGTCTAGGCTTCTATAAACTCATTCTCTTGATCCATCACAAACCATAGAATCCATCAAAAATTAAAATGAAAATAATCTTGACTATTCTTTGAGTTGATCTAAGTCCCCCAGTGGCATTCACTCAATAGTCAGCCCTAGGTTGGGTTTGATTTATTTCCCAAAGTAATCAATCACCCTAAAGGTTCCTTGTTTCTAAAAGATGTGAGTCCCCATGCTTTCTTATTAAGACTTGGCCATTGTATATCGAAAGGCATTCCCCTTTGGTCGGATAGTACTACTTTGTGGTAGACTATTCCCTTTGAATTAGTAAATCTGAGTTAGTTCTAGGCATCTATGGCCCCTACTCAATGCAGTTCATCGCAAACCTATGGGATCCATCATAATCAAAACAAACAAATTAAAAATGAAATCAATCTTAACTACCTTTAAGTTGATCTAAGTCCCCCAGTGGCATTAATAGTCAGCCCTAGGTTGGGTTTCAATATGTTGCATTGCCAATAGATCACCCCAACAAGTGGTCCTTACTTTTTAGGATGTAAGTCTACCATGCTTTCTTCCTAGTACAGCTACTATAAACCGAAAGGCATCCCTTTGGTTGGCTAGTCCTACTATGTGTTTAGTAGTACTACCCCTTTGGATTAGTAAATCTGAGTTAGGTCCTAGCCTACATGGCTCCTACTTAGTGCAGTCTATTGCAAACCAACAGGGTTCATCTAAAAAAAAATCTAAACCTAACAAAAATTAAAAAAAAAATTCAACCCTCTTCCCCAGCGGAACAAATCAAATATTTTTCTCCTTAGTGATATTGGAATCAAATCAAATCTTTTCATCCCCTTGTGTATGACTTGAACCTACTTCCCTAGTGGAAGGTTCACCTACTCTATCCCTTAGTGGATTTCTTCTCTCTCTCTCTTATGTCTTGGACATAAGTAGAGCCACATTGCACTAAGTTCTGAATTCTTTCTTTTCCTTGGGTTAAGGATAGATTGTTTCAGTTAATGCTTATGATTCCTCGGAGTTATTGATCATTTTGGTAAATACCAATACGTGTGGTGTTCCTTGTCAGTCACACTACACCTATTGGATGCCCTTTCTTGACCTCATTTTTAGAATGAGCTCTCAACCCTCCATCTTTAGACTTCTTAGACTTTAAGAGTTTCTTAGTCTTAAGACACATCTAGTGATTAGGTACCTCAACCCCTAAGACTTAGAAGAGTTAGCCATAGGAATAGTCATGCCTGGGGTGTTAGGAAAATTCCTACCCTTAGCTTAAACCATTCCTAACTTTTCTTCTTTCAAGTCAAACTCCAAATCAATCCTATTTGATTTTCTCCAAACTTAAATCAATTCCATGATTGAAATTCATGAAATCTATGCTTAAAACCCATGATCAAAATCCATCAAAAATTCCTATGTCCAAATTTTGCCTAAGTCCATAATCCTCCCTTAAGGAATTAACCAAAATCATGATCAAAACCTATTCAAATCAAACCATGGGATTTTCTCAAAAAACTCATTTATATTCTCATTTATATTCACATATATAAATAAAATATAAATATAAAATCAATCAAATCAAACTCAAAATTAAATTCCCAATTTAAAATTTCTTTAAGTCAATTTTCCTTAATGGACTTAAAAATCATGATCTAAATCAATTCAAATCCTTGAGATTTTCTTAAAACTCATTTATATTCTCATTTATATTCACATATATAAATGAAATATAAATATAAATCAATCAAATCAAGTCCCCAAATTAAATTCCAATTTAAAATTCCCTTTTAATGGATTTAACCTAAATCTTGATCAAACTTATTCAAACTCATGGGATTTACTCAAAACTTATCTATATTATCTTTTATATTCTCATATGTAAATGATATTTAAAGGCAAAAATTAACTTTCAATTAAAAAATTTGTTTAAGTCCTTTAAATTCTCTTTAATGGATTTAACCTAAATCATGATTAAGCCACTTCAAATCCTTGAAATTTTCTCATGATCAATTTATATTCTCATTTATATTCATATATATAAATGAAATATAAATTCAAACAATCAAAACCAATTCCAAAAATCAAACTCAAATCCACTCAAAATCTAATCTAAGCCTTTCAAGCCAAAATCTTGAACTTAGCCAAATCATTTTCAAATCAAGCCAAACTCTTGATTTTCTCTCATGATTCAATCAACCCTACAATCATGAGCTCATATATAAATCCAAACTTCAATCACTCAATCAAAACCTAGTTCAAAATCAAACCCAAAACCCCTTCATATTCTTCCTTTGAATATGAAATTTTCAAATGGATCAAAACCCATTTGACTTCAAACCACTTGTAAATGGATTTATATTTCAATCATGAGTCCATATACAAGATCAACCAACTTCAAATCAAGCTTTGACCAAGCCATTTGACCCACTTAGGCTCACTTGACCCAAAGTGACCTAAAGTACCCTTATGAGCCAAATTTTGATCCTAACCAAATTGGATTGAACCAAACTCATATCCTCTTATCATGATCAAAAATCATCATGGGATGATCAATCAATCAAATTGGGTCAAACCAAGTCAAACCTAAGGGTTGACCAAGTCAACACTTAACCCAAAATGAAACCTTTCCACCATAGGCCAAATTGATTGAAACTATTCATCTAAGTTCACTCATGACCTATGTTTGAACTTGACCAAGCCAACACTTGATCCTAACCTAGCCTAATTGGCTCACTTGACCCAAGTTGACCCATTTTGACCTAAAGGGTCAAAATGTGTCAAAACTTGATCTAAGCCAAATTGATTGGAACCAATGGGTCAAGTCTATTCCAAATCACTTGTGAACTTGACCAAAGCCTCAATTGGCCAACTAGACCTAACCTTGACCTTAGACCCAACATGACCAAAGGGGTCATGTTGAGCCAAAATTGAACTTAACCAAAATAGATTGGAAACAAAGATACCAATCCACTCCATATGACTAACCAAACCTAAACCTACCTCAAATAGGTCAAATGGGTCAAATAGGTCAACTTGACCCATTTGACCTAAATGAAGTCATATGAGCCAAATCAAAAACTATACTAAATTGAATCAAACCAAAGCCACCAAAACATTTCAAATGGTCATATGAACATGACCCAACCCTTTATTTGACCCAATTTAACCTATTGGTCAACTTGACCCAAGTTGACCCATTTTGACCTAAATGGGTCAACATGAGCCAAACCCTATCAAATGAATTCCAAATCTCATGAAACTTGGTCAAACCTAGTTTCTCCACATACCCAACATATCCAAAGTGGGAAATAGTAAAATGACCATCCTACCCCTAGGCCATAGAACAAATTTTGGATTAATCCATGAGTAATTTGGTCATACCCTCTTCACATTCACTTGAGGCTTTCCTAAAAGCTTAAGGGGACTTAGGGGAGAGTGGTGCACCCAACCCAATGGGTTTGGGTCAACCCATTTGGTCGCTAGACCAAACCCAACCCTATGGGTCAAAATTGAAAATTCAAACTCCCTCTCAAGCTCAAATTCAAGCACATGGGAGGTTGGCAATCCACTCCTTGGCTCAAACCGACCATGTGCACACT
Organism: Cymbidium sinense; assembly: GCA_021442155.1. Classification (NCBI taxonomy): domain Eukaryota; kingdom Viridiplantae; phylum Streptophyta; class Magnoliopsida; order Asparagales; family Orchidaceae; genus Cymbidium; species Cymbidium sinense. The sequence goes on from CM038219.1 coordinate 6,053,698, forward strand.
CCTAACTAATCAAACAACCCTCAACCTATGATCAATTGGATCAAAATGGAAAGAGCATTGCCGGCCGTCCGATCCTTCAAGGGGGAGATATACTCCCCCTAAACAAACTCAAATGCATCATTCCTAAATTTGATTGAGTGCTAGTAAGACTTAGGAGCCATCAGAGTGATAGCATCCTAGAGCTCTTGCCAATTCTCATTCTCAATTTTCAAACAAAGGGGAAAATAGAGCTCAATCCATTCTAACTTCTTCCCACTACAATCCATTGCAATTCCTTTTCTGCACACACTTAGGTGACCAAGCCTCATCTAAGCTCATTCCCAAGTTCTAAAGTCAAGGGAGGATTGAATTGGATCAAAGCCGAGCTCAAGAAAAGGAGGAGGTGACCCATAGGAATATCCACTCAATCTCAAGTGCTCAAAACTTTAGCAAGGCTTTGTCTCATCCAAAGAAAGCTTCTCCAAGTGAATCAAGTGACGGTGATCACCTACGACGAGGTATGAGATTTTTTGACCATTAAACTCAATGTGGTGTGGAGCTTTTTGAAAGAAATTTTTACCCCATCAATTTTTGATCGTTGGATTTTCCGCTCTCTGTCTTTAGATGGTGTGGGTTGAGTTTGAATGAAATCCATGCTAGATCGAGCTTGGAATTTTCCCTTAATCATGGACAATCTCTATTGATCAAGGGGGAGAATATGGGAGATCTCAGCCATCCATCCGCACATTTTAAATGGACTATTGAGATAATTATGCACATTAGAAATTCCTTTTATCCATTTTAAAATGCGAGGAGATCCTTGGCCATCTGATCTTTGATTGGATGGCAGAGGATTAAATCGCCGTCAGCCGCCATTTGGGATGTGATGTTTAAGTAATCTCTCATGGCGCATGTAAAGTACATTGATTGCCACCGCCATGCATCACACCGTGAGCCAGGGATTAGTTAGGATTACTTAAAATGCTTTAACTAATTCTAATTAACCTAGAGATCTTCCAAAATTCATAACTCCCTCTAGAAAATTCAAAAAAAAAAATGTGAAATAAAATTCTATGGAAAGATAATTAAACCTATAACATTTTAAAATTAATTTTGATGAGTTTTAAATTATTATTTTCTTTGAATTTACGTTTTATTAGAAAGTTTATTTTGTTAATTACTTTTTAATTAGGATTTTGATTATTCCTAAATTTTTTGGGTATGATTTAGAGGATGACTTTTGCCTCCTCTAATTTTCTTGAGATTTACTCAAGGCTTGATTAGAATAATTGCATATGATTTCCTTAATTACCCACTTCATATAATTAAGCATAATTAAAGTATGATTAGTAATTTTAACCTATGATTAGGGTTGATTAAGGTTAGATCCGGTATGTAAGAGGTTTTTGGAATATTTTTGGGGCATTTTCCTTAAGTTATTCCCTAAACACCCTCTTCTCTCCTTAATCTCTTCTTAATTAAGGGTTAATTCATTAATTATCCCCTTAATCAATTTCTAAAAATTCTAAAAAAGTTCCAAAACTTAATTAATCTACTTTGGATAGTTGATTGAATAGCCTAAGTTCAATTAAGGAAATAAAATCCAATTCATAAGTATGAAAGGGTGTTTTGAAATTACTTAAGCTAAACCTCTTAGCTTAATTAACTTATGAGCCAAATTGCATTAGGCCTTTTATTATTAGGTGCATTGCAAATTTAAATTCCTTATGGGGTTTTATGTCATCTCATTGGCTCATAATTATTTAGTTAATTCTTCTAAGGTGTAGTAAGGGTTAATTAAGTTACTTAATTCATACCTTAACCTAATCAATGCATAAAAAATGGATCTAATTATCTAAAAATTAAACAAAAATATCAAACACATGTGGGAATGGGTTAGTAACATAGCAAACTCATCTCACTTTTTTAAAATTAAATCAAACTTCAAATTAAACAAAAATCACTTTGAATTCACTTTGATTTATTTTAAACTTTCTTATTCCATAAGAATGTCTTTAGGATTTAAGTGAAGTGAGTTTGTTTACATCCTTTCATTGATTTGGATCTTTCCCCAACATGTTAAGTTGTATGCCATGTGATTTCATGCATTCATAGTTTTGAAATTCAAATTTTAAAATGAAATTGTTTACTTTATGTCAAATTTGCATGTGTTGGCTAAAGTAGAAATATGAGTGGCTATTATCACTAATAAATCCAAATTATTTTCAAAACATATAAATCAAATACCAAATCTAAAAGTATGCTACTTATATTTTAATTATAAGTTTGCATGTGATAGATTATAAAGGTATGCTTACTATAAGTTTCCTTTCTTTGTTATGTATAGTTGAATGGGAGTTGGTAAGATGTAGGTTCATTTGAAAAGAACCCAACACTTACTTAATTACATACCCTATTCATCCCTATGCTATCTCCTAAGAAAGGTTACCTGTACTTGCATACAAAAATTGCATAAACAAAAAAAATGATTTCATTAAATAATTTTTTGCATCCTCCTTTTCTATTTCATTTCTTTTATACATATGTTTGTATTTAAGGAAAGTGGTATATTAGTCTGGACAACCCCGAGATTGCGAGGCTTTAAGTATCCCTAAGTAGTTCTTGTGCCTTACACCTCTGGTTAACAATGGCATTGTACTCACTTATGCCTTTCTTATTTTCATGTGTGTATGCAAAAATTTGGATAAGGAAAACCCTTTCTACTTAAGAAAAATCATGTATATTCAACTTCTAAATTTCCTTAAATGGATTACTTAACATGCACCATAAAGTGTGTATAATACTCTCATTTGTATGTATAGATATTCTTAGGGTCCATCCATATGCATGTTATATATGTTTGGAAGGAAATAAAGTAATGTGTGTTATGTGAATTTTGGTTTATTTTATTTAATATTAAAATGCCTTTCTTTTTGAATAAGTTTGTTTAGAGTATTATCTAAACTTAGGATTAATCAAAAGATGTAATCAAGACATTCACCTAAATTAAACTAAAATGTGAATCTATTTTAGAAATTACTCAGGTTAGGGAAGGAAAGAGAAGTTCTCTTCTCTTTCCCTCTCTTCATAACTAAGTAATTAATTGTAGGATCCATTTAAACCAAATTAATACATGAAATAAAATCAACCCAAAATGATTAAACAAGTTAAATGAAACCCTCCTCTAAGTTGAACATGTTCTTAACACTTAGAAAATATAAACCTAAAGCCATAGCTAAGCATACCACACAAGCCTTCAAAGCACACACATTAGCCTAAGTCACCACTTCTAGCCTTAGGTTAGGTTGGTGCATGGTTTTATGTTTATTTTATTTTTTAATATATTTTTTATACTGGATGTTAGGGTGTATGCTTGTAGAATGAATGGTAGGACGTTATTAGCCTAACTCCTCTTTTTTGTAGGGGGTTATGCTTAAGGGGTGATATCATAAATAAAAATATAAATGCTTTTGCTTGCAGGTGCTTTATACCCCTGAGCATAATCCATAGGCCAGGTGGACTTAGTCACCCATGTGTGGGATGATAAGTCCAATATACATGCTTGGTATTTGTGTGGTTTATTTTAGCTAACCTTTATTTTGTAGGTGTTAGTTAGATTTCCTTTTCCTTTTCATGTAAATTTATGCAATTAGGATTTTGGAATGATTCTTATGGAGATTAGGATGAGCATTGGTCATAAGATCTATCTTATGCACCATGTGAAGCCTTGGAGCATCTACCATCCAACTATCCTAAAGGAAGGAACCAAAAGAAGAAAAGTAGAAGAAAAGAAGAAAAGATGAAAGGAGAAATGAAGCATAAAGACCCCCAAAATAATGAATTCTTAATTGTAATTTAATTCATTTATAATTTGTATGTATAGGAGCTCAACTACCATTTGATATTTTGATTTGGGTGGTGGTGCTCACCACAACGGCCTTTTATTCTTTTGTGATTAGCTTTATAAATTATTGATGATTTGTTTTTTTGCATTAAGTGGCATGATTTTTTAGTTTCTTCCTTGCTTTATGTATGGCTGGATGTGGATTAGGCTTTCTAGAAAAATAAATATTATACAACTTCAAAATAAAATTAACTCATAACCTCACCTAAAACTTAAGTTTTAAATCAAGATATAAGAATTAGCAACCCCTTAACTAGATGAGCATTTATTTTTTAATATCATGCACAAATGCATCTTATTTTACTCTTGATTGGAGGGCTTCCACCTTTGTTAAAGAAACTTGGCCTGACCTTTGAGAGCCATGGTGGAAACTCACCTTCTCTCTTCTTGCTGATTTTGGCCAATAACCTTCTTTCTCATGCATTAGTTATATGAATCCTATTAGCTTGAGTCAAAATATTTGTCCAAAAATGAAAATAAAATGAAATTTGAATTGTATTAGATTTAGGTCATTTGAAGCATATCCCTTTACATGATCTAGTCTCTTTAGGGAGTGAGTTTAAGGACTTAGTCTCTTTCTAAATAAATAACAACCTAGCTATCTTGCATAAGCATAAAGACTTGCCTACATGTATTTAAAATTATAAGAGGAGTTAGTTGACGGCCACCCCAGGTGGTTGTAAGTCCAAGCTGCCAGGTGGTTTGTCCTCTCTTGTGGTGGCAAACCAATTATCCATTTTTGCCTTAGATTTAGGTTATGCTTTCGTCCCTCGTCGGAGCTCTTTAGATTTAAGTTATGAGGTTGCTTCTCCCCTTTGTGAGCTATAAGCTTAATTCCTTACCTCTTAGGCATTTCCTTAATCTTGTGTTAAGGAATCTTAAGTCCTAAACTTTTATGAAAAATGCAACTCAAACAAACTAAATCAATTTCAAAAAAATGTAAATCCCAACTATAGGATAGTTTGAGATGCTCATTAGGTTTCCAAGCATCATGGGCATCTCCTACTTATCTTCCATTTTGGATTTGATAATAACTCCCTCTTTTTATCAATCTCATTTGATCTTTCAAAAATAAATCAATCGATTGATAGTCCTTTCCTACTAAAATCTTTAAAGATAATGATCATTTACCTTAATCGAGAGTTTTCCTAAGGGATCTCATCCCTTAAAATGTAATTAAATATGGGGGATTTCCCCTGTAGGGAACTTAACAAACCCACTTTAAAATAAATCCTACTTTGTTTTTTCATGTAAAGTAGGGAAGAATCTCTAGTACATATGCAGACTCATCATCCTTAGGAGTCCTTATTGAGGTGATTAAGTATACGAAAGGGTAGTGACTTTTGTCTTTTGAGATTGTACACTATTTCCTTGATGATGTACTCGATCACCTGAATAAGTACATCTAAGAATCTACAAAGCATCCTAAAAAGATGAATTTTTATAGTCTTGCCTTTCTTTCTCTCCACAGATTTAAGGGCGACCTCTATAGGAATTTATTCATCACAACTGTGTAGATTGCTTATACTCCTAAGCATAATTCAGACTAGGACTGGTGGGCTTGGTTACCCATGGGGTGTTAAGTCTGAATTATTCATATAACTGCTTGGGATTTATGGTATGTTTAGCTAACCTTTATTTTGCCAGTTTAGTTAGATTTACTTTTTCCATTTTGATGTAAATTTTATAATTAAGATTTGGAATGAATGTTATGGGGATTATGATGAACATTGGTCATAAGACCAAGTCTTATGCACCATGTGCTGCCTTTGGAGCAACCATATCCTAATCAGGCCAAAAGGAAGAAAGAAAGAAAAGAAGCAAATCAAAATGAAGAATGAAGGATGAAGAATGAAGAATGAATACTCTCATAACATGAATTCCTTTTTATTTTAATTTATCTAATTGTAATACGGGTTGTATAAGGGTAGAGCATTATCTACATTTCTTTCTTGTATCATGACCTCTTATTCTTTTGCACTAATTTTATAAATTGATTTATTTTTTGTTTAACATTGTTCAATTAAGATGGCATGAGTTTCCTAGTTTCTTCATTATTTGATGAATGGCCTGGAAGCGATTAGGCTCTTAGGAAAAAATAAAATTTTTATCCAATTAATCAACTCAAAATTAAATTAAATAACTCTTAACCTCACCTAAATCCAAGGATATAAATGAAGATAATAAAAATATTTAGCAACCCCTTAGCTAGATGTTGTATGTCTCGCATCATGCATAAATTATATTGCTTCACTCTTGCTAATGGAGGGCTTCCACCTTTGCCAGAGAAAAATAACATGTCTTGACCTTTGAGAGCCACGGTGGAAACACAACTCCTTCTTTCTGATTTTGACCCATAACCAATCTTCTCATGCATTAGGCTTATGAAATCCCATAGCCTGTGTCAAATAAAAATATCCAAAAAATCAAATAAAACTTAACAAAATTTGCATTATTAAGTCATTATTCATTCCCCTTCATGATCTAGTCTTAAGGAGTGTATTTAAGGATTTAGTCTTTCTAAATAAACAACAAATAGCTATCTTGCAAAACATAAAGACTCATATATTTAAAATCAAGGAGTTAGTTGGCCACCTCCAATTGTAAGTCCAGTTTGATTTATCCTCTCTTATGGAGGTAAACCATACACCTATTTTCACCTTAGATTTAGGTTATGCTTTGGCCCTTGCCAAATCTCCCTAGATTTAAAATCTGAGGTTGGTGTTTTCCTTTGTGGGCTACAAGCATAAATCCTCACCTCTTAGGCATTTCTACAATCTTATGTTATAGAATTTTAAGCCCTGTATTTATAATAAAAATTCAACTCAAACATATAATTCTCTTCAATTTTGAAGATATAAAGCCCAACCATAGGATAGTTTGGGATGCTCACTAGGTTTTCTAGTATCATGAGTATTCCTACTCATCTTCCTTTGGTTTGATAATAACTCCCTCCTTTTGCTCAATCCCACTTGATTTTCTAAAATAACCAATTGATTGATAATCTTTGAAATCTTTGGAGACAATGATCATTTACCTAATCGAAAGTATTCTATGAATTTCATTCCTTAGGATTTAATTAACTATGGAGACTTACCTCCATGGGGAACTTAACCCAGCTTTAAAATAAACCCTACTTTTTTTTCATGTAAAGGATATCTAAGTACATTTGAAGACCCATTATCCTTTGAGTCCTTATATGGTGACTTCTATCTCTGAGAAAGTACATCATTCCTCAAACCCATCACCCTAATATAAATGTATGGTTCGTGTCCAACAATTCATCAATCCAAAATAAAACACCACAACATGTTAAGTAGAGCCCAATTTGTTTTGATTTTGAAAATTTGGATTCTCATTTGACAAATTTAGGTGTGTAAAATGGAATTCAAATGTGTTGATTTTGTTTTGGAAAAGGAAACTCTACTTAGCAAATGTGGTATGTTAAGTAAAGTCTAAATTGTTTTCATTTTGAAAATGGAACTCTCATTTGACAAATATGGATATGTCAAATGGAATTCACATGTGTTTTGATTTTATTTTGTGGGTGATTTTTTTTAAAAGAGGAGTTCCACTTAACAAATTTAGATATGTTAAATAGAATTCAGTTGTATTTATTGATTTTTAAAAATGGGATTTTTGTGTGTGATATTGCTTTTGAAAATGGATACTTCAACTTAGCACATGTGGAATGTGCTAAATAAAATTTCAATTTTATGTCATGATTTTATTTAAAAATAGGATCCTTTTCCAACAAACCTAGGTATGTTGAAATGGAGATAGCTATTTTCAAAAAAAGTGCTTTGAAAAAGATATTTTAAAATTATTTGATTTGATTTTGAAAAGAACCTCCATGAAACAATTGTAGACATTGTTAAATGGGTTTTGGCTATCTTTAAATCTTTTTGAAAACTTTATGCAAATCTTTTGTCATGTGACTTTTAATTAATTTTGAAAAGTACTTTTTGAGAATATTATTTTTGCAAAGGATTTATGAGATGAACCTTACCTCACCAAGAGGATGAATGAGGTTCAAAAATTTTAGTCATCTCATTTAGTTTAATTTATTTTTTACCTATTGGGGAATCAAGGGGTTTAAAGACAAGTGAGGTCCTAAAATCTAAAGGATGTTGGCTAGCTATGCTTAATGATGAAATAAGCTATGTGCTAATGGAAAGAAAGATAGTCTTAGGCTTATATAAAATATAAGTCCACTATCGATGATTGGAGACAATAATGTCTACTAGAGATGGAGAGAGTAATTATCCCCAGCGGAGTGCCAGAAAATCTATGGTGTTATTTTTGGGATGTGGGATACTACGTAGATCTTAGGGAGTACTTATTCAAGTGATCGGGTATGATATTAATGCAATGATGCACTACTTTGAAAGATAGAAATCACTACCCTATAATAGACCTAATCACCTAATAAAGACTCCTAAGGCAAGATGGGTCTTCAAAAATGAGAAATGTTTTCCTACTTTACATGAAAAAAAAGGGTTTATTTTAAGTTGGGTCCCTTAAGTTCCCTATGGAGGCAAGCCCCCATAATTAATTACATCTCAAGGAATGAGGAATCCTTTAGGCATACTCTTGATTAAAGTAGAAATTAAAGTATCCAAAGATTTTAAGGCTAGACTATCAAAGGATTAGTTGTATTAGAAAATCAAGTGAGAAAACTCAAGGAGAAGACTTATTATCGAAGCCAAAGGAAATCAGTAGGAAAAGCATTCCAACCTATCCTATAATTGGGATTTATATGTTTGAAGTTGAAGAGACTTATTTATTTGAGTTGAAATTTTATTAAAAGTTAGGACTTATAATCCAACAACACAATAATATGGAAATGCCTAAGAGGTGAGAATTTATGCTAGTATCCCTAAGAGAATAGCTACCTCAAATCCTAAATCTAGTGAGCTTTGGAATAAGCCAAAGTATGACCTAAATCTAAACAAAAATGGGCATAAGGCTTATCTCCACAAGAGAGAATAAATTGGCCGACTGTTGGACTTACAATCGCTGAGTGGTAGCCAACAAACACCTCCTATACTTTAAATCCATGTAATCATGTCATATAATTTTGCAAGATAGTTAGTTTGTTATTATTTAGAAAGAGACTAAAGTCTTTAAACCCACTCCCTAAAAAGACTAGAGCATGAGTGGTATGAATAATGACTTAGTCTAATGCAAATCTTTTCAATTTCTATTTAATTTTCTTAACTCTTCATTTTGACAAAACTCATAGGATTTCTTATGCCTAAATTCATGTTAAAATGATGTTATGGGCTAATTCAGAGAGAAAGAGGTGTTTTCCAACATAGAGAATCTCAGGTCAAGTATCCCTATTGTGCAAGGATGGAAACCCTCTCTTAACAAGAGTGAGATTAATGCATGATGTTAAACATACAACATTCAGCTAAGTTAAATCTTTTAATTATCTTCATTTAACTGTGAGATTAATTATTTAAAACTTTAATTATGAGTTATAGTTAGGTAAAAGATTTATTTTTCCTAAGAGCCTAATCACATCTAGGCCACACATTAAATCATCATTCACAAAGAAACTATGAAAAGACATACCATTTCTATTATGCAATTTAAATAAAACATTAATCAATTTTATAGATCTAACATAAAAGAATAAAAGCCTAGTGTGATCGGGTACCACCGTACAACCCGAAAAAAGAAATGGGTAGTTGAGCTATGCCCTTATTCAACCCAAAATTATAAAAGAATAATTATAATTATAATTAATGAATGTTATGGGGGGGTCTTCATTCTTCATACTTCATGCGTTAATCTTCATATCTCCATTTGATTTGGTTTACTCCACTTCAAAGCTATCACATGGCCTCCTAGAACAAAGCCTTCTAGCCAATGTTCATCCTTTTCCCCCATAACACTAATTCTAATTCCTAATATAAATATATACTAAAAATAAAAAAAGTAAATCTAACTACACCTACAAGACAAGTGTTAGCTAAACACGCTTACAACCTAAGCATTTATATTTATAATTTGGACTTAGTACCCTACACATGGGTAACCAAAACCACATGTCCTAATTTGGATTATGCTTAAGGGCTTGTGGTGTTTATTTTTAATATGTGTAAAGGGGACACCAATAGATCTGAGGGTGTACTTATTGAAGTGATCGGGTATGACATTGAAGTATGATATACCATCTTAAAAGATAAAGACATCACCCTTCAATGGACCTAATCACGAAATAAGGACTCCTAAGGCATGTCTTCTAAATATACCAGATTTTTTCCCAACACATGGATGAATAAAGTAGGTTAATATTAAATTAGTTCTAAAGATTCCTAGGGCAAGCCCCATAGTTAATTACATCCTAAATAAGGTGAGTTCCTTAATACTCTAAAAGTAAAGTTATTGTCTCCAAAGATTTCAAAGATAAGACTATCAATAAATTATATATTGAAAAAAACAAATGGGATAGATCAAAAGGAGAGACTTATTATTGAAGTCAAAGAAGATGAGTAGGGAATGCTCATGATACTATGAAACCTAGTGAGCATTCCAATCTATCCTGTAGTTAGGCTTTATATATTTAAATTTGAAGAGATTTATTTATTTGAGTTGATTTTTTATTAGATTGCTAGGGCTTATATTCCCACAATGCAAGGTTATGGAAATGCCTAAAAAAGTGAGGTTTATGCCTGTAGCCTGAAGGAAATAGCAATCTCAGATCTTGAATCTAGGGAGCTTAAGAAGGCCTAATGCATGGCCTAAATCTAAGAAAAATGGGTATATGATTTACCTCCACAAGAGAGAGTAAATCACCCGATTGTTGGACTTTTAATAGCCTAGAGTGGTAGCTAGATAACTCCTCCTACGCTTTAAAACCATGTAGGCAAGTCATATAATGTTGCAAGATAATTAGGTTGTTATTATTTAGAAAGAGACTAAAATCCTTAAACCCACTTCCTAAGAGACTAGAGCATGAGTGGTATGAGCAATGACTTAGTATAATGCAAATCATTTTCATATTTTAATTGATTTTGGACTCTTCATTTTGACAAAGGCCATAAGAAAGAGGTGTTTTCCACCACAGAGGAGACCCTCAAAAGTTAAGTCTTCGCCTATCGTGCAAGGATGGAAACCCTATCTTTGTAAGAGTGAAGCAATATGAATGCATGATATTAAACATACAACATTCAGCTAAGGGGTTGTTAAATCTTTTAATTATCTTATTTTAATGCTTAAGCTTTATATGAGATTATAAGTTATTTAGAAAATTTAGTTATGAGTTGTACTTGGGGTAGAAAATATATTTTTCCCTAAGAGCCTAATCGAATCCAAGCCACATATTAAATCACCATTCATAAAGAAACTAGGAAAAGCATATATTTCTGTTGCACAATTTAAACATAACATCAAGCATTTTATAAATCAAACGTAAAAGAATAAAAGGTCGATGTAGTCGGGTGCCGCCGTACAACCCGAAAAGAGAAAATGAGTAGCCGAGCTCTACCCTTATACAACCTGATATATAAAAGAATAATTATAAATTATAAATAAATAAATGCTATGGGGGTCTTCTTATCTTCATTCTTCATATTTCCTTTATTTCTTCACTTGGATGTGCTTGCCTCTAAGGCATCACAGGGCCTCCCAGGATAAAACCTTCTAGCCACTGCTCATTCTAATCTCTCATAACACTAATCCTAGTTCCTATTGAAAAATTATATTAAAATAGAAAAGTAAATCTAACAACACCTATAAAATAAGTGTTAGCTAAACACATCATATAACCAAAGCAGTTATACAAATAATTTAGACTTAGCACCCTCCACATGGGTAACCAAGCCCACCTATCCTAATTTAGATTATGCTTAGGGGTTAAGCAACCTACAAAAGAGAGAATTTATATTTATTTTAAGCACTCCTTTAGCACAATCTTCTCCAAAAAAATATGGTTAGGCTAATCACAGCCTACCATCTAGTATACAATAATACATCGTAAAACCAAACATACATCTCTCCATGCACCGCCCTAACATAAGGACAGAAGTGGTGACTTAATTCTAAAGTGAGTGTATTAAGGCTTGTGTCGTATGCCTTAACTAGGCTTTGTTATGATTTTCTAAGTATGAAAAGATTTAATTATAAAGGATGGTTTCACTTTAAGTGTCTTAATTGATTTGGAAATTTTTTTACTTAATATTTTCTTTTGTTCATTTGGTTTACACCAAACAACTAAATGTTATAAAGAGAAGAAAAGAAAAGATTACTCTCTTTTAACCCTACCTTATGTCACTTCTAAAGCATATTTGTGGGCTCCAAAAATTCACCACCGACCTCTTTGATGAAAAGAGTATTTTAAAGTGTCGATATAATTTTTAGAAGGCATATTGAATAGTAGATAAAACACTACCCAGAGATTTCATCCTCATTTGGTGAGAACTTTAGATCTGGTTCTAGGTCTCCTATAGGCGCAAGCCCATAGTTAATTACCTCCAATAAGTGAGAGAGAATTTCGATAAAGAGGTCGTTGATGAAGATACAGTAAAGAATGTTTTCATAATTTAAGATATGAAATTCATCATTTGAGCTTAAACCAAATGGTTGGGGGAATGATGATGTGCCTGATCTAGATCTCATGGTTCAATCTGCAATCGCAGCCCCTACTTTAGCCGAGGAGGTAGACCCAACCCATGTAAGGATCCTCATAAGCACACATGGGTTACGTCATTCAAGAAATCCTTATAGACCCAGGGTGGTGTTTGTCCAAGGAGATAGGCTTAAGTCTACCTTAGCTGACAGAGGGTTGTTTGCCCTATCAAATATACCATATGATTCATAACTCAAATGGCAGAGCCATTGGGTAGCATACGGGCTATGGTCGTGATGGTAATATAATGGAGTCGGACTAGCCAAATCACCCGATCAGAGGACTCTGGTCATAACTGCTTCATCTGTAGAGCTTATTGGCCAAGCCATACAGTCAGAGGACACGAACCACGTCCTTACTAGCAACAGATTAATTCAGAGTGAACATAGCATAACACTTAATTTGACATTGGCTCCTATATGAGCTAGAGTTTTCTTAATTTGTCACCACCAATAAATAGTTGTGAAAGGTGGATAGATTGAGTTTGATTTAAGCTTTTGGTGATAGAATTTTATTTTATCAATTTCATATTGTTATTTAATTTGATTTAAAAACATGATTTATTTGAATATATTTAAGAGCTTTAGATCCGTAATTTCTTTAGCTAACGAGGATTAGATTATCATCACCGACAGAATCAATTTGTTAGATATTTCATTAATTTAAAACTCTTATTATAGGTTTTTAAGTTTCGTTAACTCAGACTCAGTCCTAAGACTAAATTGGGAAGCAACCCATGCAGCATCTTTAGACAATTAAATTTAAGCATTCAGCATAGTGTCAGGACACATCTGTATGTTTATAGCTTAGTTATTTATCTAAGAAGACAATCTTAAGTTTACCTTAGCTGATAGATAGTTATTTGCCCTATCAAGTATATCATATGATTCACAACTCAAAGGGCAGAGCCATTGGGGAGCATACGGGCTACGGTCATGATCATAATATCGCCAAACCACCCACTGTGAGGACTCGTCAATTGCTCATCCGGTGGAGCCTACTGCCATGCCAATGCGCAATGAGACATAGGTCACATCCTACCGACAAGAGATTGATTGAGAGTGAACATATAGCATAATACTTGATTTGACACATCGCTCCATGTGAAGCTAGAGTTTTCTTAATTTATCATCCATGATAAACTATTACGGAAGGTGGATGGATTGAATTTGATTTAAATTTTTAATGATAGATTTTTATTTAAGCAATTTTTAGATTGATATGTGATTTGAATTGCTTTGATTAATTTGAATATATTTAAGAGCTTTAGATCCTGTCAACTATGTTTAGCTATTAACGAGGATTAGATCTACTATCACCTGATAGAATTAGTTTTTTCAAATATTCTATTGATTTGAAACTCTTATTATAGGTTTTTAGATTTTCTTAACCCAGACCCAGTCATAAGACTAAACCAGGAAGCCACCCACGTAGCATCCTCAGACACTCGAATTTAAGCATTCAGCATAGTGTCGGGGACCATGCGGGTGTATTATAATTTTAGATAATTTTATGTTTAAATTATGATATTGATTTCAGATTTTTATATAATTCCAACTTTATCCTACGCAGCCACTTCAAACATTAAAATTTACACTTGAAATTTCTATGTCCGAGCACATGCAAGTATTTATAGCTAGATAATTTCATATAATTAATGAAATCATTAATTTTTAAAAATCATAATTAGAATAAAATTCCTTAATTTTTTATCAAAGGAAGCTCTATGATTTCTGTAGATTTTGATTTAGTATCATCTTTTGTCTGCTTGTACAAAGGTTTACAGATCCGGTGGCAAAGAAGGCATTTTGATTTAGATTGTAGTTTAACACATTACTTGCACTTAGTTTACTTATTGAGTTTTTATATTTCTCTAATTTGATTATGCTTCATTTACATCAATTTTGATAAATTATGTTGATTTCAATGTTTGTTGCTTTAGCCCTACTCATGCTCATTAACTAGCATAATAATTACCTCCATATTCGTATAAGAATTATTAAACCAATTTGGATTCATCCTTAGATTTTGAGTTTATTGTAAGTTTGTTATGAGTTTAGCATTAGTCTCCCCAAATTCTAATTAAATCTTCTTTAATTTTAAGGAAATTACAAGAAAAAGAAACTCACTTTATTGCTTTAATTTAAGCCATAGAGAATTACAATTAGAGTTTGTGAGTTTAATATTAACCTCCCCCAAATTTTACTTGCATTTTAAATGAGTGTTTTATTCTTTCCAAAATTTGCTTTAAAGGCTCCCTCCCCATTTTCTAAGTCAAAGATTTGACGCAATTCAAGAGTCTCGGCATCCTCCCCGCGGTAGGGCTACATCTATTACCTGAGTCTGAGTAAGAATGAATTAATGAATTCCCATCTGAGCACGATGAGGTCTTTAAACTTGAAAGAAGATAAATATATAATCATTTTTTTTTTCTAAGTCCGGAATCATTTTGGTAGCATTTCTATAGTCTCAAATCTAACAATATTGAGTTTAGTGAGGGATGCATCTAACATATAGATACTTTTTTTCATCTGCCGCTTGTGAGCATAACGAGGTCTTCAAACTGAAGAAATGCAGCATATATATATATATATATATATATATATATATATATATATATATATATATATATATATATATATATATATATATATATATATATATATATATATATATATATATATATTTTCACATTCACAAATCTCACACATATTCCGAGGCATTTTTCAGCGGCTACAAAAGGGCGAAAACAGGGTTAGGTATGCAATTGGGAATGAAGTAAGGAGCGACTAAAACCGAAAAAAAAAATTCATTGATGATGTTCTTCTCCTGATTGTGGCGAAGCAAAGGTTGGAGGGCTAAAGCAAGGAATTTGATGCCAAAAATCAAAAGAAGAATTCACCTGTTGATGATGTTCTTCCCCGATTTGCGGCACAGTGAAAATGGGACTGCTAAAGTGAGGGATGATATGCCAAAAATTGAAGGAAGAATTTACCTATTGATGATATTCTTTCCTGATTTGCAACGCATAACAAAGGGATAGCTAAAAAACTGAGGTATGATGTAAATTGAAGGAAGAATTAAATAATGATGATGTTCTTCCTCCGATTACGATAGAGCGAAAATGATGAAATTTTGATGAGTTGCTTACAGCAACGAGGTTTGTGAGTGGATTACTGCCATGAACAGACATGATGAAAGGAGGTTTGATAGGTCGATAGGTCATAGGCTATCTGATTTGTGGGGTAGGAGGAAGGAGGCGGCCGTGGGAATAATAGGTAAGGTGGGGAGACAAACTCCATGGGTTGGGAAAGTGGGCACATGTCTTAGTCAAAATAAGCTGGAGGTGGGCTCGGGTGCGACGTCGAGCCATACCAGGACCATCACGTGAGCGAGGCTTTCTGTGGGCGGCGAGCGAGGATGTGAATCAGTGCGGTGAAGAGTGGGGCCAAGCATAATTTCTGATCCTTGGTGTGGAGTTAGTCCTGGAAGGAGAAAAGCATTGTGAGTTGGGAAGCTGGTGTCATGAGTTAGTGGAGTGGAGTAGGATATCTGAGTGGTGGTTCTTGGCTTGGGAGTTCTGGCGATTACTGACCCTGGATGGGCAAAAAAAATGGGTTGTGCGGGTTTGGCGGGAAGGACTTTCGGCAATGAGTACCAGGAGGATTGCAGTGCGTCCAACAGTAAAGAGGCAGTGAGGAGGAGGATTCAACACCTTTTTTCTCTTTTCTTCTTTAGAGAGAGAGAATTTCTTAGAGAGAGAGAAATGTGGGAGGAATGAGGGGAGAGTGGGGAAGAATGGAGGGAATGGGGGGTGGTTTTCTTTTCAGTTTTTTTTTAATTTCCATTTTCAGAAAACTGAAAATATGGGGGGACGTTTGCTACGTGAGGGTAATTTAAGAATTTTTTTAATAAATTTTGAATTTATTAAAAATTTTAAATATAGATTTCACGTTGGTAAATGCACATAGTCAATATATATATTGATTTAGGGTAATTCCATTATTTTGAATGCAATGGGGCAATCCGTTTCGCCATCGGAGGCCATTTGGTTCGAGTCGAGCCAAATTGAGTCAATTTCAGCTCAAAATGCACGTCGCCACTTTTGACCACGATTTTCATGATTACCTAATCGAAGAATCTTATTTGATATATTTTAATATTTCAAAGCCAATGGCATGATCAATTTTGTGAACGGAGGTCATTAATTTGCGTCGATGCCTCCTGATCTCGATATATGTGCAAGCGCATTGATGACTCGAGCGGTTGATCAGTTGCTCATCAAGTCATACAATATTTATATCTTAACTATTTTTGATGTTTTGAATGTAATGGAGAAGTTCGTTCATCGATCAGAGGTCATTTGAGTTGATTTCATAGACGGCCAGTGTATTTCAGCCTCGATTTGCATGATGTCACTTTAAATCACTCGACATTTGCACAGACTCATCCGAATTGAGCGTGCATAGTCTCATTTGATAGATTTTGATGTTGTGAAGCTAATGACGTAATCAATTTTATGAGCGAGATGTGGATATCATATCAGCCTCAACTTTGATATACGCGTCAATATATTGATAGCTCGAGTGCTTAATCAATTATGTTAGATTTTATAATATCTATATTCTGATTAATTTCAATGTTCTAAACATGACAACGAAGTCCGTTCATTAATCAAAATTCATTTTGATCATTTTTGGTGATGTCCAGTACATTTTAAACCCCGATTTGCACACTGTCGCTTCCGAAGTTCGTCAAATTTGGCTTGTGGACTTGACTCGACTTATGGCACATATGTGGAGGTCAACAATATTAATTAGAAAGTTCTCTTTAATGAATGGCTTATTACATGTTTTAATTAATCCTAGGTTTAGGTTTACTTTAAATACTCTCATTCAATAAGAAAAGCATTTTAAGATTAATTGGAATTAATTACTATCACATGACACATGTGCATTCATTTCTTCCCATCATATGTAGCATGCACATGATTAAATTCTAAACATACCTATACATTTAATATACCTTAGCATACTTAAATTATGGATGTAAACATGTACTTTTGGAATTTAGATGTTTCATTTGATTAGATCATTTTATCATATTAATTTAAAACTTTGTCTAAATTCTTATATAAAAATACATAGGAATGAAATTAAATTGCTACGTGTCATTATTAAATGAGGGAAGTAAGGTAATCAAATGACCTCTTTGGGGCTAACTAAACCCTCATATTCCTGGGATGTCCAAACTATATACCCATTATATTCGAACATATGTAAGCTAATACACATGAACATAAGAAATAAAGCTTTAAACCATGTGATCAATTGATTCAATCATTTGAACAAATATGAATGCATGTCTTTCTTAGTAGAAAAAGGGGATTTTCATTCATGAGCTAAATATTCATTCATGTACTTTACCATTATTAAACCAAGGGAGTGAGGTAAAGACCTCCATAGGGCTACTTAAAGCCTCACGTCCCTGAAATGTCCTAACTAGATATACCCACTACTCTTAAATGCACTTGAATGTGCAAACAACTATAAGAATGAAAAAAACATGTTAAAGTTATATTTTTGGCATATTTATGCATATGGAATAAAGCCTTATCTAAATTCTAGTATTAAAGTATGTAAGAATGAAACCAAATGGAGTACATGCCATTGTTAAACTAGGAAAGTGAGGTAATCAAATGACCTCCTTGGGACTAACTAAGGCCTCGTATTTATAGGATGTCCAAGCTATATACTCATTAAAATTCTTACTTGCATAAATCAATACATGAATGATAGAAAAGAAACTTCACTTCATACACTTAAGCCATAATCACATACAACTCCTATATATTTATAACTAGCATTCATAGCTTATATAATCATTCATTTATAAGTTTTGAAAATATATTTGGATTTAATAATGATAATAGCCACATATATTAATTTAAATCAACACATGCAAGCTTGACATAAAGGAAACCATTTAATTTAGTTAATTTTACAAGAGATGAATGCATGAATCAAGTGACATATAACATTTAATATAATTGGAAAGAAATAATGGGATATAAGCATATGATTTCATTCAATCCAATTAACTCTTAAAACAATCATACTAAATAAGCTCATTTAAAATAAACCAAAATTTATTAATGTCATTTTTAATTTCATGTTTAATTTGATTTAAGAAATGTCAGAAAGGTTTGTTAATCCTAATCCTATTCCATGTGTGAGTTAATTTGATTTAATGTGAAGCAATTAGATTGATTTTATGGATTAATTAGGTTAAGGTGTGAATTAAATCAATTGATTAAACACCCCTATGTGCCTTAAGATAATTAATTAAATGATTATGAGCTAATGTAATATGCAAATGAATTGAAAAGTAAATAACAATGCTCCTATGAAATGGAAGGGGCCTAATGCAATTAGCTCACAATCATTAATTAATTAAGCTTAAGAAACTCACTTAATTATTTTTATAGTTTTCTCATACATTTGAGCTAACCATAATTTTATTAACTCTCTTTAGGTTATTAAACACCCAAAGCTTAACCCATGGATCAATTAAGGGAAATTCACATGCTAAGTCAGCTGGCTGTAGACGCGGTATTGATTTATGTCGTCCGATCTTGGAACGGATGGTGCAGATCAAACATGTAGTATAAACAGAGAAAATAGATGGATCTAGTGCGATCTGATTAGAGTCATCTATTCTAATCATGTAGAACAGACGGCCCATGATCATCCTTCCCGCGAGCGATGAACGATGGACACCATCTGCCATGGATCACTCAATTCGAGCTCACTTGAGCTCAAATTCACTCCAAAATCAACCCACACATTCGCACGATTGATCCATAAACATCCACCAACTAAGATGAGCTCACATGTGATTTCTCTTCACAAAGGACCTACCAAAATTTCCTATATCTACAGTTTTCAGAAATTACCTCACCGCAGCTCAAGACCGACGGTGGGATCGATGAAGGTAGCTTCGTCTAGTAGAGATGAAGCCCTTTTGAGTAGCACATAATTCAATTCCCCTTAGTTTGCTTGATGGGTCAACTTTTGTCACTGTGGAGCTCAACTTCAATTGAAATCCCTCCTCGATGGCTTTGGAGCTTAGGAAACGACTTGGGTAGCTTCGATGATGTGCGTGGAAGGTGTATGTAAGAGAAATTTGTTTTGGTTGAGAAATGAGGGAGTTAGAATTAGGATTGGAGTGCCCTATTTTAGTTTCTCATAGGGAGGAGAAATGCCGAAAGAGGGAAGCTTGGGATGGCTCTGGGGATTGCAAGGAGGCTCAAATTTGGAATTGATACATTTCTCGTACAAATTGAGGGGGTATACCCCTTGGTTTGCTGAGGTGGATGGACAAGATGGCTTCCCATTTTTTGGTCATCCAGCCGCCACCAAAGCGCCAGAGTGGTCGCCATCAAGTCCATGGCTCGTCTAGATTGGAGAAGCCATGGCAGGAGGATCTAAGGTTTATTTGGCCATATTGTGTTTCCTTGATCCCTTGGGTGCTTGATTTGCATGGGAAGTGAGTTAACTCACTTTCCTTTGGTCCATGGCCGGCCTAGCAAGGGTTAGGTGGCTTAGGTGATGCCTCATTTGGATGAGTGAGGGTTGTCAAGGTGAAATGAAGAGTGGACTTTGCCATATGAGGAAAGAATCCAATGTGGGAGAGGTTACATGGGAATTTGTATTGGACTTGCCTCCAAATGGGTTTGGGTTGATTTTAGATTGACCCAAGATGGGTTTGGGTCAGGTTTGGTTAGCCTCAATGGGTCATGGTTGGTTTCATGGGTTTTGGCTTCATTTGGTCAAATGGGTTAACATTGGGTCATGTTGGGTTAGGTTGACCAATTGGTCAAATTGGGTCAAACCAAGGCTTGTGTTAGGTTCAAATGATGATTTAAAGAGTTTTGGTTCAAGTGGTTTTCAATTAATTTGGCCTAGGTTTGATTTTGGCTCATTTGGATTCATATACGTCAAATGAGCTAAGTTGACCAAATTAGATTGTGTTAGGTGTTGGTTCATGTTCAATTGGTTAATTGAAAATGATTGTAGTCTTTGTTTTGAATCAATTTGGATTTAATTTAGATTTTAGCTAATTTAACCCTTTAGGTCAATTTGGGCTATGTTGGGTCAATTTGACCAATTGGTCAAATTGGGCTTAATTATGGCTTTGGTCAAGTTCAATAATCAATTTGGAATGAACTCTTGCCATTGGTTACAATCAATTTGGGTTAGATTATGATTTGATCCATTTTGGCCTTTTAGGCCAATTTGGGTCAACTTGAGTCAAATGGACAATTAGACTTAGTTTGGCTTAATTGAGGGTCAAGTCGTGTTTAACCATTGAGTGTGAATCAATGGTTTTAATCAATTTGGTGTATGGTGGGTTTTGACTAGTTTATGTTTCATTTGAGCTAAAGGTTAACTTAAAGGATTCAAGTTGACTTGGTTTGACCTAATTCAATGTGATTAATCATCCTAGGGTAATTGTTGATCATGATATGAGGCTTAGATGGACTTGGTTCAATCCAATTTGGGTTGGATTAGAACTTGGCTCAAAAGGGTCCTTTAGGCCACTTTGAGTCAAGTGGACTAAAATAGGTCAAGTGACTTGGTTTTGGCTTGATTCAAGTTTAGTTGAACTTATATATAAGCCTATGATTGAAATATAAATCCAACTGCAATCAATTTGGAGTCCAATAGATTTTAGCTCATTTGAAGTTTTTAAGCTAAAAGGGATAACTTGGGGTTTACTTGTGTTGACTTGAGTTTGGTTTGATGATTGTAGGTTTCATTTATATTTGGATAGAAGATTGAAGGAATGATTGATTCAAGAGAAAATCTATTGGTTTTGACTTATTTTAGGTGGATTTTGGTTAAGTCCAAGAATTTAGCTTAAAGGGAATAAATTGGATTTTGGTTTGATTTTAAATTTGGTTTTGGCTATTTTAATTTATATTTCATTTATATTTATTAATATAAATAAAGATATAAATGATTCAAGAGAAAATCACTTGAGTTTGGGGTGATCTCAGTGCAAATTTGGCCAAGCTTAAGGATGTAGATCATAAAAGGGCTAAGAAGGAAATCAATTTAATTTTATTTATTTTTGATCATTAGAAGGTGAGTTTTATTTATATTTATGAATTTAAATGAAAGAATAATTGATTTATAAATAAACCAATTGATTTTGGGTTGATTTGGGTTAAGATTTGGTTAAGCTTATGGAGGTAGGTCTATATGACTTAAGAAGGGTCTTGGCTTAGTTTAACTTAGTTTGATTTGGTTTTGGTCATTTAAGCATGGGTTTCATTTATATTTGTGAATATAAATAAAGGAATAATTTATTTATAAGAAAATCAATCAAGTTTAGGATAACTTAAGCAAAGATTTGGCTAAGCTTATGAGGATGGGTCATATGATTTAGGAAGAAATTTTGGAACTTGGATTTGATTTTGGGATTGAATTATTTGAAGTTGGGTTTGAATTAAAATTTAATAGATTGATTGAAGGATTGAATTGATATTTGAGAAAATCAATTGAATTGGGATTGATTTGAATTTGGTTAAGGCTAAGTCCATAAGATTAAATCAAAGGTTTAGAAAAGGTTTTGAATTCAATCATAAAAGTTCATGGAGAATTTTGAGCTTGAATTTAATCATGAGATTAATTATGAGTCTTAGAATTTTGGTTTGGATTTGGTATGAATTTGAGGTTTGGTTTGAGAAGGAAAGCATGGATTGGGTTTAGGTATAGAGCAGGCAAATCTCCCTAAATCCCTAAGGCATGACCTATCCCTATGCATAACTCTTCTAAGCCTCTAGGCTTAGGTTAAGTGTTCACTTAATCACTAGAAGTGTCTTAAGACTAAGGAGCTCTTAATGTCTATAAAGTCCTAGATCGATGATGCGAAGTTGAGAACTCACTCCAAAAGTGAGGTCAATAGCAACCTGCAAGCAAAATATTTATATTATTTTTTCTGACCCTTTAAGAACAATCCCTAAAAATATAATTAAATTTAATCACATTAACATCCCTATA
Source organism: Cymbidium sinense (assembly GCA_021442155.1). Classification (NCBI taxonomy): domain Eukaryota; kingdom Viridiplantae; phylum Streptophyta; class Magnoliopsida; order Asparagales; family Orchidaceae; genus Cymbidium; species Cymbidium sinense. Next base: position 6,076,286 of record CM038219.1, read on the forward strand.
CATACTAACATATATATATATATACATATATATATATATATATATATATATATATATATATATATATATATATATATATATCATACCATGCAACCATTCTAACATAAAATTAAAAGTGGTGACTTAATTCTAATGCATGTGTTATGGCTTGTGTGGTAAGTCCTAACTGGACATTAAGATTATGATTTTTCTAAATGTGAAAGGATGTTTAGTCATAAGAGGTTGATTTTATTTTAAGTGGTTTAATTGATTTAAAAATTTTACTTAGTGTTTTCTTTTGTTTTATATAGCTTATATTTAGCAATTAAGTGTTATAAAGAGAGGAAAAGAGGATTGTTCTCTTTCATCCCTACCTTAAGCCACTTCTAAAGCATATTAATTTGATTTAATTCTCTTTAAGGAATGGCTTATTACACATTTTAAATTAATCCTAAGTTTAGATTTTCTTTAAATGATTCCATTCAATATGAGAGGCATCTTAAGATTAATTTGATTGAATTACTATCACATAGCATATGTTCAATCATTCCTTTTCATCACATGTAACATGCATATGATATTAAATCCTAAGTATATCTAAACATGCAATATATTTCTTTTAACACTATTTAAATGAAAGATGCATATGTGTATTTTGTAAAAATGGGATTTTCACTCTTAGCTAAATACACATTCCAATGTATAAAAGTTTTAAGCAAGTACTTCACCATTTTTAATCAGAGGAGTGAGGTAAAGACCTCCTTATGGCTACTTAAAGCCTTGCATCCACGAAATAACTAGACTAGATATACCTACTATTCTTGAATACACATGAATCTGTAAATGACTACAATAATGAAAAATCATGCAAAAGTTGTATTTATTTCAATTGAATTATTTATATATGTGAGCTAAAGTTGAAAATAAAATTTTTAAGCAACTACTTCACCATTGTTAAACCAGGGGAGTGAGGTAAAGATCTCCTTGGGGCTACTTAAGGCCTTGCATCTCTAGAATGTCCAAACTAGATATACCCACTATTCTTGAATACACATGAATGTACAAATAACTACAAGATTGAAAAATCATGCAAAAATTATATTTCTTTCAATTGAATTATCTATATATATGAGCTAAAGTTGAAAAGGAGTTTTTCATTCATTAGCTAAATGCACATACAAGTGTATAAAAGATTTAAGAGGATAGTTCTCCATTATTAAGCCATGGGAGTGAGATAAAGACCTCCTGGGAAGTAATTTACTTAAAGCCTCACATCCCCAAATGTCCAGACTAGATATACTCACTATGCTTGAATACACATGAGTGTACAAATTACTATAATAATGAAAAATCATGCAAAAGTTGTATTTCTTTCAATTAAATTATTTATACATGTGAGTTAAAGTTGAAAAGGATTTTTATTCATTAGTTAAATGCACATACAAGTATATAAAAGTTTTAAGCAGATATTTTGTCATTGTTAAACTAGGGGAGTGAGGTAAAGACATCCTTGGGGCTACTTAAAGCCTCAGCATCCCCGGAATATCCAGACTAGATATACCTGCTATGCTTGAATATACATGAGTGTACAAAGGACTATAAGAATGAAAAATCATACAAAAGTTGTATTTCTTTCAATTAAATTATTTATACATGTGAGCTAAAGTTCTATCTAAATTCTAACATAGAAATACATATGAATGAATTCAAACAAATGTTGTATCCTTTTCAAATGGACTATACACTTGTTAACATGCAAACCTTATGTAAATCCATATAGACTAAAGAAAGAGAACTCAATATCACATGTTCTAAGCCATAGACACATGCAAGCTTACAAATATTTATAACTATTATCACTTCAAACATTATAGTTGACTTATAAACTTTTGAAAATAACTTTGATTTAATAGTGATATTAGCCACACATATTATAAATTTAATTCAACACATGCAAGCTTAACATAAGAAAAATTCATTTAAATTTAAATATTTTAAAAACATGAATGCATGAAATCACATGACACATATCATTTAATATGATTGGAAAAGAATAATAAGACATAAAACACATATTTCATTCAATCAAACTAATTCCTAAGAACAATCATCTCAAATAGAAGCATTTAAAGAAAGTCAAGGCTTTTTAATCATCATTTTAAGTTTATATTTTGATTTGATTTAAAGGAATGAGAGAAATTTTGCTGATCCTAACTCATTCTCATGTTTGTGAATCAATTTGGTTTAATAAAATGTGATTAAGTTGATTTTATGGATTAATTAAATTGAATATGCATTAAATCTATTAATTAATCATTTCATATGTTACCTTTAAAGTAATTGATTAAATAATTATGAGACAACATGATATGCATGGAAAATAACTTGCAATGATATTGAGAAATGAAAGGGCCTAATATAATTAGCTCATAATTAATAACTAATTAAGTTAAGAACTTGATTAAGTACTTTTATGATTTTCTCACACATATGAGCTAACTATAATTTCTATAAATATCTTTAAGTTATTGAACACCTAAAGATCTACCCATGAATTGATTAATTAGGTTCTGATGTATTTTAGATTTTAATTAGATTAATGAAATCATTAATCAGTTAATTAAATTTAAACTTAATTGCCACATGGGTTAACTATCCTCCAAATGAAGTAAACATAGGGAAAATATTAGGAAAGAAGCCCCAATTTAACCTCCATGTCTCCTCACTGTTAAATAGTGACAAATGAGCCCAATTAATCAATTAAATTAGTATTCATGTAATTAATTAACCCTTAGGAGAGTAATTAAGGCCTAATTAGCTAATTTTATAATTAACCAATACATCTCAAAAAAAATTAGGAGAGGTAAAGATCATATCCCTAAACAATCTCAAAAAAATTGGGGCTAATTAATTAGGGAGTAATTAAGATATATATATATATATTTTAATTAAACCTTAATTGAGCTCTAATTACTATTCAAAATCAATTAAAGATATTTTAATACATTCCTCTCTAAAATACCTTTAAAATAAATATTTACTTGCATTTTTATGATTTTTCTATGATTGTTTATGATTTTCCAAAGTTTCAGCTAATTTAAATGATTTTTCATGATTTATATAAAGTCTATTAATTTATTTTTATTAAAATAGACTATTTTAGCTTGAGAATATAATATCTCCCAAACCTGAAATCCCTTTGACTTAAAATTTTTATGATTGGTGTATTTTAACTTCAATTTCAATCTCTAGAAATTTCAAATCAATCTAATGTGTATTTTAGTTTAATTAATAAAATTTGATTTTCACTAAAATTTATATTAAACTTAGAATATTTAGTAAAAATTAGAGATTTTAGATTTGTTGGATTCCTCTCGAAAAGACAAATCTAACAAGCCCTTATTTAAAATTTTAGTCAAGTATTTTATTTTCTATAAATTTTTGAAGTTATAGGTGATTTTATTAATTTTTAAAATCAAAAAATGGTCGAATTTCCTACTTAACCCAATCGATCGACGACTGATGTGGCAACATGTGCCGCCGATGCTTAAGCCGAGAGATTTTGAGGGAAATCTAAAGCGTGGTTCAATCTATCCATATTAGATCCGCAATCTAAAGGTCAAAAATATGTGGATCTAGCATGAAATCACAGCCGTCCGCTTTCCACCATGGATCGGATCGCCGCTTCAACCGAAAGCAATGAACAATAAACCGAGAGGGGAAAATGGGATTTTCATGAAATTGAACAAAATTTAGTCCAAATGGGCTCGATTTCGTGTTGATTCTCACCGAAAAATCACCATTTTTGCATTAGAATTGTATGAAATGAAAGATGCTAGGGTTATCTAAGGGATTTTTCTAGAATCGAGAAAAAATCATCACAAACAAAGAAACCTATGGTCGGCTAAAGGATTTAAGAATTACCTCGTTGAGGATGGTTTTCGGAGTGTTGATCCGTACACGCTTCTGGATGCAAAAAGAAGCTTTGGGATGGACCTAGGCTCTTTCCTTCACTTGGAATGTCGTATCCACCAATAATCACCACTTCCTCATCGGAATCCGCTTAATTTTGGTGGCTTTCAGTCCAAATGAAGTGGAAATGAATGTTGGTTGCTTGGAGAGCTCTTGGAGACTAAAATGAGGGTAAAAGAATGATGTTGGATGCTTTTATTCCCCTATGCACAAAGGTGGCCGAAAATCACCTTTCATGGTGATTTTTGGCTCCTGGTGGGTGCCCTATGGCTTGCGAAGTTGAGAATGGCAGAGAATCATCCTGTGTGGCTTAATTTGGTTTGCTAAGAGGGATTAGTGGGTGTCATAGCAAGGGGAAGTGGAGGTCCTTGATGCCAACTATTCCAATAAATGAGGTGAGATAAATTCACCTCACCATGACTCCTGGTTGACCCAACCACCTCTTGGGTCAGGTTGGTCAGTGTCCTTGGAGCCTAAGTGGACTAATGGATGAGTGTCAAGTGGCCAAGGAAGAGAAATGACCATTTGCATTAGTGTTTTATCTTATGTGACACCCTTGGCCCAAGGATAAAATTATCATTTGTCATTGGATTTGATTTAGATTTGAAATGATTCAAAAGTGAGTTGGGCCAAATTTCATGTCATTTGGAGTTCATTTGGTTCAATTTGATTCAATTGGGTCAAATTGGGTTAAGTTGACCAATTGATCAAATTGGGTCAAACCAAGGGTTTGGTCAAGTTCATATGACCATTTGGGATGTGTTGATGTCATTGGTTTAGTTTAATTTGATTTAGATTTGATTTTAGTTCATTTGAATTCATTTAAGTCAAATGAGTCAAGTTGAAAATTTGACAAATTTGATCCAATTGACCAAATTTGCTTAAGTCATGACTTAGCTTGGGTTTGGTTGATCATTTGGAATGTGTTGTGAGATTTGGTTGAGTTCAATTTTGGATCTGATTAGGTTTTAGGTTGGTTTCACCCTTTAGGTCAAGTTGGGTCTAGTGAGTCAATTGGGCTAAGTTTGGCTCAATTGAAGGTCAAGTCATGTTCAATTATTGATTTTGGGTTGGTATGAATCATGGTTTTAAGAGATTTGGCTTAGGTTGCAATTTGGCTAGTTTAGGTTCATATGGGTTGAAGGGTTGACTTGGTCAAAGGTTGACTTGGTTTGACTCAATTTATATCAATTGATCATCTTAAGGTGATCAACAATCATGTCATGAAATTTGGATTGGCTTAATTCACATTGATTTGGATTGAATTGGATTTTGGTTCAAATAGGTCAAATTGGCTCACTTGACCCAAAGTGAGCCAATTGGGTTTAATCGACTGAATTTTGGGTTGAATTTGACTTAGTTCAATTTATATATGGATTTGAGATTAACATATAAATCCAATTACAATTAATTTGGATTCAAATGAGTTTTGGTTCATTTGAATACTTCAAGTCAAATGGGCTAAGTTGGTTTTGACTTGGGTTGATTTTGATTTAGCTTGATGATTGTAGATTTCATTTATATTTTAATAGATGATTGAAAGAATAATTGATTCAATAGAAAATCCATTGGTTTTAACTTGATTTGGATGAATTTTGGTTAAGTCCAAGAAATTGGCTTAAAGAGTATAAATTGGGTTTTGATTTGATTTTGGATTTGGTTTTACCTATTTGAATTTATATTTCATTTATATTTGAGAATATAAATGAATGTATAAATGGCTTATGAGAAAATCACTTGAGTTTGAGTGATTTAGAATCAAATTTGACTAAGTTCATGGAGGTATATCAAAGGGATTAGAAGGAAATCGATTTAGTTTGATCTGATTTTGATCATTAGAATGTGAGTTTCATTTATATTTGTGAATATAAATGAATAAATAATTGATTTATAAAGAAATTAATTGATTTTGAGTTGATTTGGTTAAGCTCGTGGAGGTTTATATTCCATTTGGATTTCATTTGAATAAATATTTGTGAATATCCATATGGCTTAAGAAGGGTCTTGGTTGGATTTGGATTTAGTTTGATTTAGTTTTGATCATAGGGGTTTATATTTCATTTATATTTGTGAATATAAATGAAGGAATAATTGATTCATGAAGAGATCAATTGATTTTGATTTGGTTTAAATGAGATTTTGGCTAAGCTTATGAGAGTGGATCATAAGCTTAAGAAGGATTTGGGAGTTGGATTTTATTTTGGGTTTCAATCATTTGGAATTGAGTTTGGACTTGATTTTAATAAATGATTAAGGTATTCAATTGATCTTGGAGAAAATCAATTGAATTTGGATTGATTTCATTTTGGCTAAGGCTAAGGCCATGGAGTTCAATCATAAGGCTTATGGAAGAATTTTCAGCTTGGATTTGATTATGGATTTCAATCATTTGGTTTAAAATTTTGATTTGGATTTGATATTTGAATTGAATTTAAGGTTTGATTTAAGAAGTCTCTCTAAATCCCTAAGGCAAGACCTATCCCTATGGCTAACACTTCTTAGTCTCTAGGTTTAGATTAATGTTCACATAATCTCTAGAAGTGTCTTATGACTAAAAAAATCTTAGTGTCTAGAAGGTTCCTAGGTCTAAAAAGAAGAGGTTGAGAACTCACTCCAAAAGTGAGGTCAACAATATATAAATATGAAAATTAATGAGATGGATATATAATTATGTAAGAATTATGTAGTATGTATGTAAATGCCCCTTTTACAAATAATATGACTTATTTTTAAAAATTAAAAAAATATATATATACTTTTAAAATATATTAAATAAACATATTTAAAAATAGTATATAAATATAAAATAAAATAAAATAATACAAATAAAGTTAATCTGAAATAAATCCTAAGCATAAAAGAAAAAAGAATCAAATAGAGCTAAATATTATCCAAGAAGAATATGTTAATTATTTTTTGTTCAAATCAAATTTGAGCATGATTGAGTTTTATAATCTTATTAATATTTACTTTTTATTTTCTTTTTAAACCATGCCATAATTTAGTTTTAATCATGCCTAACTTCACTTTTATAATTGAGTAATTTTGTATGTTTACAATCAATTATGATCACACATCTCCAACAGTGATGCCATTTACTTTTAGTCAAATGTCGCAAAGAGTTTATAATAGATAGCTTACATCTATCTTATCTCCTATCCAATAATATAAGAAAGAACATCCATTGTACATCTAAGATTTTTATACAAACATAATATCATTCAAGAAATATATACACCTAAACAAATAAAATTAAGTTCATAACAATCAAAATATAACTGTATCCACAACATAATAACAATTGAAACTAACTTAACATTATATCTAAATACATTATTTAACTAATTTTTATAAGAATTCTTAACAAAACAATAAAAAAAACCAACTTAAAATATTCTAACTCTAATCATCATCCTTAGCATTTTGATTATCTTCATCCTCCTTATCATGTTTCTCTCCTAGCTCAATCTTCTTCTCCGCACAACTATCTTTATCACCTTAAATGTACTCCTTTTGTAATTCTTTTCATGTGATACAAACAATCTTCTTGGCCTTCCCGCTCATTACACGTTATCGGCTATATTGACTTTATGGAGGTCTCTCTGATGCATAAGAGGCAACCATATGAATTATCTTTGACAAGACCACTAAAATCATAAATCCAAACTTTACCCAATCCTCATGTAACTTCTATCTAGTCTTTGGGCATAAAAATTCATGGTTGGAGGCACCCTACTCTCCATATATATATATATATATATATATATATATATATATATATATATATATATATATATATATATATATATATATATATATATATAGCAATTGCACATAAGAGAAGAAATAAATTTATTTTTGAAGCACTATGCTTTAACCATACCTCTTGCAATACTTAATACAAATCATTTTTAAAACATTAGCAAGCATTTCATTACATATAACAAAATGATAAACTTCCATCATTATTCATCATCATTAAGCATCATTATCTTTCCACCAAAATGTATATCAACCATTCTTGTGAATCTAATTATCAAAAGTTAGATTAATGCTAATAAATTTATGAAATCGAGACAAATGACAATAGTAGCTAGCTATTGTTACACTTTCTCAACTCTTCACTTTCTCAACTCTTCATCAAATTTTAATCTCAAGATGTGTGTTATTCTTTGCCTTTCATTATAATTTTATATAATTTTAACTATATAAGGTCTAGTGATATTCTATATCTTTACTATTATTTGCTTAAGATGTATCATCATTACATGTGCATGTTAATATTTATTGATAATATATCATTAAAATTTATCAAAGAAAATTTAGCATTCATTCTGGCATTTTTTTTAATAAAAAATATCATAATATTCACTACTTTTAAGTAATCATAAATAAAAAAATATCATAATTGTCTACTCATCCTCATATATATTTTTTTACGATACTTTTGTCTCATTAACAAAGATAATTAGCAACTCCGAATAGAACTGCGATTGTGAAAATTTTGTTAACAACTAGTTAAGCAATTCAAATAATTAACGGATAAAATCACATATTAGCAATCAGCACAGCAGCTAATCACACTACCGTTAAAATGTCTCTCCTAACTCTTTCTCTGCGAAGTTTGGGAAGTCGTCGAAGACAACTACACTATCCTCCCTCGTGACTCTAATCGTCATCTTCCTCCTCGAAGTTTGAATATTCCGAGAAGACCTCATCGTCCTCCTCATCTTCTGTAGCACTCTCCACATACACAGCTCTGGTTCTGTTCTCCCTCTTCGGTCTTGCCCTGGCAACAGAATCCTCGCGCTGTGCTTCACCAGAAGCTCCAGAAGAGGAAGAGTAGTCCTCACTGCCGGTAGCATCGATTCCAGACTGCTTCAAGAAGGACCCACTCTTCTTGTTGAAGGGAGATGGCCTGATCTTCCTCACCTTCTTATCTGGAGAGTTGACGGCATTTGTTGCAGGCGGCAGAAGCTCAGAAATGAGCTTCTGGTTCAACAATGGTTTGGTCTGTGCTTCTCTTTTCTTCCTTGCATTTGTTGTGGCTTTGGCTTTTGTGGCATCTGCTGGCTTTCTTCCTCCAGCACCTGTTTTCTTCCCCCTGGGAGCTTTTCCGCTCTCAAAGCCTTCATCATCAGTATCTTCATGTGATACCACTCTCAAAGAGCTTTTCCTTGCAGCTCCTCCTCCAGCTCTCTTCTTCGGTCCTTCTTTAGCTGCTTCTGCTGCCTCTGGCACAGTTTCAGTCTCCATGGCTGTAAAAAATTAAACATTTAAGCATATTTTTGATAACAATCTTTCTTTGAGTTTACTATGGGCCAAGTGGACAAAACAGAAAGAAAAAAAAAAGGAATTCAATCATCATACCCCTCGTCGTTTCAGGGGAAGAATTAAGATTATACGCAGCCAATCTGCTTTTGAGAGCAGCCAACTCTTCATCTTCATCACTTTCAACAGAAACAGGCTTAAAAATAACATGAAATGTGCAGTTTAGCTCATTGAAGAAACCAACAATATATCATATAAGATAGAATGCAATTACTTCCGGGAACACACCTTAGCCGTAGATTTATTTTGGCGCCCCCCTCTTGCTTTAGGCTTAGTTACCTCCTGAACTGCTTCTGCAAAGATCGCTCCAACGTTAGAAAGATGAACCATGAGAACAGCTTAGACGATGCATTACACTACACAAACAAAATACTACCAGAATCAATCGCAATTGGTACAGTAGCAGCAGAAGGCTTCGTGTTATTCTTTCTTGGCTTCTTTAGCGCATGTTTGGCAGCTGCAATGCCACCATTGCCTGCTTTTTCCTTGATTTTTCTCCTCGCTACCTCCGCTTCGGCATCTTGACTTTCTAACTCCTGCTCAAGATGCAGGAAAATATCATTAGCTTAAGATATAACGATGCATAGGCATTTTATTAACGAATCAAAAGCAGGGGAAATGAATGGGCTCACATCCAACTGTTTTTCTAAAGCGTCTAAATCTTTGTTCCATAGAGAGCTAAGTGAGGAACCCCTCAATTCCTCCACCTCCTTTTCAAATTTCTTCTTTTCAGCGGTAAGTTCCTGAACCTTATCGTAAGTCAAGGTTTCTATGGGCATGGATAGAAGGTAGCCATAATCACTTGCCATCACTCCACCTTTAACTACCTCCGTAGTCTCCTCTGATTCTTCAGCTTCTGCTGTGACTCCAGCGACAGCTACATCATCGCCCTTAGTTTTCTTTGGGAATGGAGTGAATTCTTTTTGTTGTAGCTCAAGGATCAACTCTGCCTTCTTCCTGTTCATAATTTTGATCTGACCTGTAACAACATCAAGAATGAACCTTACTTTGTTGTCCAGCTTGAGAAGGTCCAACTCAAGATTTTCCAGCGAAGCTTTCTGCACAAATTTGGCATAAATTGTTCTAATTTTCACGTGAAGTTCAGAGAATAATCATTGGAGGTGTTATATTATTTAATGCTATCTCACCTTTCTTTTCTCATAATATGCAATCCTTAAATTGAAAAACTCCTCAAGAACTGTAAAGTTGATTACGAGTCAGTAGCATTTTGTAAATGAAATGATATAAAACAAGAGGATAAATACTCACTTTGTTCTGGTGTGTCATATTTTTTAATGATCCCCTTCTGATCAAAAAGATGCATATTGCTAGTACTTATAGTGGTAGTGAGTTTAAATTTTTTCTCAAGTCCTTCTTGTTTCGCCATTATCAGGTTCTCCTCAGACAAGGTAACTTCAAAATGCACGGTCGTGTCATCATTGTATTCTCTATAGTCCTACAAAATTAACAGTTCTTAACAAAAGACATGTTGATACTCATCCAAAACAAAGTTAATCTATATAAATCAGTTTATTTACCTTAATAAATGGTTCCTTAACTTTATCATTTCCTGTCACCAATGATTCCAAAAATTCCTTGTAGTCCTGAGTCCATCTTCGAATCGGAAGCTCAGTTATGGTTATAGTGGTGCTATCTGTCTCCTCTATAATGCCGGTGATAGTGTAGGTGGCACCAGCTTCCTTCACTGTTGTTTTCTCAATAAGACCCTGATTTTATTAGCAAAAAATTGTCATATCAGATATTTTTTTACAAAAAATATCAACCTATGGATATGAAAAGATGTCATTTTTACCTTGAAACCGCGATACCAAGGATCCATAGGTACCATTGGCTCATTATTTAGCAAACGCCTTACATTCTTAACAATATCTCTGGGGTTGTAATTGGGAACGTATGAGCTCCAACCAGTACCAATTCCCTCACTTCCATTTACTAAGACCATAGGAATAATTGGAACATACCTGTAGATTCAATTAGAAGTTCAAATTTAGTTACCCGGTTCAAATCTACGACAGATTAGTTGCAAAAATAATACCATGTGGGTTCAATTGATTGCCCATCCTCATTCAAGTAGCCTAGAATAAGATCATCTTCCTTGGGAAACAGAAACCTGGTCATGGGTGACAACCTTGTGTAAATATACCTGGCACTAGCATGGTCCTTGCCTCCCTGAATTCATTCATACAGAATAGATTAAAAAAATATCAAAACTAATACACAAATAAATGTAGCATAGACAAAATAATTCAACCATTTAATGAAGTTTCATACTTGGTGTCGAGTTCCGAATTGCCCATTTGGCTGCAGAAGATTGATATTATTGCTACCGACAAAATCTTGAGCCATTCCAATTATAGTACTGGCAAGACTTTGTTCACCATGATGGTAAGCTGAATGCTCAGAAACATAGCCAGCAAATTGAGCAATCTGCAAATATAAAACATACATATTGTATTAATTTGAATGCGATTGAAGTAGAATTAACAACAGTTATGCTTTCTGACCTTTGCTTCCTTGACGAAGTTCCTTTTGAAGGAGCAAAATAAAATCTTTCTTTGTCCGGGTTTTAAACCATCAACCATTGATGGAATTGATCGCTGCAAGTCTGCCATGGAGAATAATATCAGCTCCTTATTGACAAAATCACTATAGCTGACGAGTTTTTCTTTCTGATCCAAGTAAGTTCCAGGCTGCAGTTATAAAGAAGTAAATTTCAGAGCCTGAAAAGGTGAACTTTTTTTTTTTTGTGTAAATGGCAAAAAAAGGCTCTCTCTTACTTCAAATTGCCTCAACCAGTTCTTCCTTGCTTCAATTTTCTTTTTGCTGAATGCAAGCTCTATAGCTTCTCCATCCTGTTCATCAGACCAAACAAAATCTTTCTTGTTCTTTTCAAGATCTTGGAAATACTCCTTTCCTTCTTTGGATGTGCTAGTTCCCAACCCCTGTGATCATTATAATAATAAAAGACAACAAAATGTAGAAATTTCCATGACAGTACAAGATTAATGATGAATGATGCTTAAAAAAAAAAAACAAACCTTATAGTATTTTATGGACCAGCCGCTTGCATTTCTGCCCAAACTTTCTTTCCAAGATTCATACTCTGGCATACTGTAGAAGGACAAAACCTTTCCTGTTCTGTTATAGGTTGCCTGAAACATTAAAAATGAAAATTTAACAGCATCAATTTTTAATAGTTCAATGCACCAAATCAGATTTTCATAAAATATATAAGCTAACCTTCACGATTGGTGTTATGAACTCAACCAAGAAGGAGGGGATTTTAAGCAAAGAAGGCCAAAATGAGTGTATGAAGTTAATCAAGAGCCCCTTAATGTGAGAACCATCATGATCCTGAAATTACAAAACAAGAAGCATAGAATTGTTAAATTGCTCACATATATGAAGACAAAAAGGCATGAATTATCAGTTCATTCAGAACCTGATCTGTCATTATCATGAGATGACCATATCGTAAGCCCTTGACACTGTCATATTGCTTCCCTTGCTGCAAACCTAGAATCTGTTTTATATTCTGGATTTCAGCATTCTCCATTATCTGCTTGTGACTTGCTTCTCGAACATTCAGCAATTTGCCTCTAAGAGGAAACACACCATAATAATTCCGGCCAACAACCGAGATACCTGCCATCTGTTACAAGTATGGCGGAGATATGAGATAATTTTTTTCTGAAAAAGACTAGCTTTTAAGAATAAGCTTTCACATGAAAGTGTTTTCATAGTTTTAGTTGGTTTAATGCTCTAAGAAACACTTACAGCAAGAGCCTTGGCTGAATCTCCTTCAGTCAAGATTAACGTGCACTTGTCAGAATTCTTTCCACCAGCATCATTAGCGTCATCCAGCTTCAAAATTCCAGTAATTTTCTGTCTTTTGGTTCCATCTGTCTTCTTTAGTTCCTTGTTCTGCTTGAAATCAGCCCATGAGAGAAGATTTTCCACAATTCCTGATTTAGCCACTGCAAAAAGAGAAATTTGAGTTCCTAATCAAGATCTGAACCAGGAAAGATAACACTGCGATGCAAACTATTACCCTTCTTGAGGAATTCCTGGGATAGATCGCATTTTGACCCGAAGCTTCCTTGACGAGTGGTCAATGTCTCTTTTGTTTGTGAGTCAAATGCAGGGTTGTCAATGAGACAATTGACAAAGATCCAAAGATGGGTTTTCACATTGTGTGGCTTCAGGTTTGCATTCTTGTTCTTCTTGTTCACAATGGTCATCACATGGTTAGTAATTTGGCTGGAGACGTACTCAACGTGTGTTCCTCCCTTAATAGTGTTAATGGAATTAACGAAGCTCACCTGATATTAATGGAAACCAGCAAAAAATCATGATATTTTGTTACTAAGATAAATAAAAAGGCATTTAAAGATCAGGAAGTGTTATTTCAAGAAACCTGTTGAAATTGCCCATCACTTAGGCTTACGCATATCTCCCACCTGTCATTGACTTTCTCTGCAATCCTAAATTAAATAATAAATGGATCAGATCATGCCTAAGTTGAGAAGAATCTGGCTTCAGAGAAAAATTCATGAATTTATTCTGACCTTGGAAGGGGCTCGGGTTTAGATTTAGAAGCAGATTGGAGGTAAAGGTTGACATAATCAACAAAAGTTTTGACAGGTACTCGTTTCCCGTTCAAATCAACCTTCACGGTTTTGCCCAGTGTTCCGGCTAGATCAACAACCCTCTTCTTCATCAGTGCAACCACATCATCTTCAAGATGGTCCATATTGAACTTCAGCAGGTCTGGCTTGAAAGTAACCTTAGTCCAGTTCTCTCTTTCCTTGCATTTGCCGATGGTGGGCTGGGACTTGGTCCCCATGTTTCCAGAGAATACCTAAACTTCAGAACGCGATTGTAAGAATATCACGAGAAACAAATAGTTACCTGTACCAGCAGAGCAAATTTTGCTGAATTTATTTAAAACAAAGGTCAGCATTGTAAAAAAGCCAGAGTCTTAGCAGGACAAACGGGTACCTATCAAGAAAATTTTTAGAAAACAGAGCTACAGATTCGGAAAAAAAAAATCTGAGCCTAATTCTTAAAATCCCAAAGTGTGAACCATTGTCACATCGAAGTACCTAAACCCTAAAAAAAGAAATTCTCAAGAAGATTAATATCATAAACCCTAACCTAAGAGGTTGAATATCCTCATAACTACAAAGAATTCACAAGAACTACGAAAAAATACCAGCTGAAGCTTTGAAAAACCGCACATCAAAATGAATGAATCCCATATCTAGTCCTATTAAGAAGCGTAACGAGAAATCAAAAGCCCAAATACCTTCCATTCTATGGAACGAAGAAAAATATCTACAGAATCTAGTAATCCCAAAACCTCACCTGCTTGTACTTCTTTTGCCTCTTCCCATCTGCAGTCTCGATGATGAACTCAGTAGAGAAGATATTGGTCAGCTTCGCACCGTAACCGTTCCTACCACCAGTTGTCTTCTTCACGTTATCATCGTAGTTGCTGCTAGTGAGGAGGTGTCCAAATATCATCTCGGGCACATATACCCCCTCTTCCTGGTGGATCTCGACCGGGACACCGTCACCATTGTTGTAGATGCTGATGCAGTTAGCCTCAGCGTTAATATCGACCTTGAGAGAGTCCATAGATGGGTCCCTCTGCTTGTTGTCGGCAGCATTAACCAAGATCTCGTCGAAGATCTTGTATAGCCCCGGCACATAGGTCACGGGTCGGTGCACCATCTCTTCATTCTCGTATACCCAAAGAGTCTGGGTATGCTTTTCCACCGAGCCGATGTAGGTGTCAGGGCGGAGGAGAATGTGCTCGAGCTGTGTCTTCTTCTGGTAGATCTCCTCTACTGTTTTCTTGCCGTTGGCAGCTGCGGCTGCTACTCCGGAGGCGGAGTTGTGGGCGGTGCTGGACTGAAGAGGGAGCTTCTTCAATGCGGCGGCCATGGCGGAAGGGAGAGGGACACGGAGATTGTGTCTGAAGAAGAAGCGAAGGGCGACTTTAGAAATGAGTTTAGGGTTCTCTCGACATTTGCTATAAAGAGAGGGACGGGGAGGGGACGGGATCCTAACGGTCGGGGAATTTCGAATTCAAATTTTGAATTCAAAGGGATTTTGAATGGACGGCTGAGATTGGGGAGAACGATGCTAGGTTGAGACTGTTCTTGATGCGAAGGGAATCATTAGTCACCGACAGATCTGCTTAAGATCAGCGTGCACTGATTACAACGTTCCTTCCTAACCTTACTCTCTCTCTTAGATTTATTGAAAGATACAATTATACATAACCCTCGAAAAAGTTTTTGTATTTATAAAACTAATAACTATATCAAAAATAATAATAATAATTAACTTCAAATCATTTATTTATATATAGCATGATAAAATTATTATGAATTTAATAACAAAAATACATAAATTTTAAATAGTAATATGTTGAATGATACACACACCTTAAATTAAAATTTTCAATGATTTCAAGATTAAGAGGTTATTTGGTTGACTGAAAAATGAGTATATTGTAAAATGAATATAGTGTAAAAGGAATGCACTGTATTTAAATTATTTTATATTATTTGATTGAATTTTTTACAAATACATGAGCTTTTTTTTCTGCTTGGTAAAATAAATATAGTGCAGTATTTTGATTGTGCAAGGCTACCACGGAGGAGAGCGATATAGCCTAACGACTAATACAAAGGATAGGCAATCCGGTTTCATGTACGGTAGGAAGAAGTTTATATCGACAAATAGATATTTGAAATTCACTCAAATCTGAACAAATTTTAAATACATCAAAATTTCCTTATTTAAGAAATTCTAAATACATCACATTTCCTTAAAATTTTACTTTTTATCTTGACAAACACACAAAATTTAAAATCCCCTGCATTTATATTATACTCTAAAGTATTCAAAACAAGCAACCCTACATGAAAACTAAGAAAAGATAGAACACAACGTTTTTACAAGGTTTCACTGCTATTCATGCCCTAGTATCATTTTCATCATCTAGAATTTTATTATTTTAAGCCTCATTTAGGATGGTCGTGGTATTGCAATGTGGTCTACATCACACCATAGCACCAATTAGATATCAATGTTTAAGCTATATTTTGAGTAATTTGTGATGAAAAAGTTACTTTTGTAATCTTAGCTCTCTATCTATAATGACAATCATAAAACAATAATTTGATTTTTATAAAATAAAAATATTTGTATAACTATCATAACTTTTTTTACAACAGTTTCTTCTGCAATAGCACCACCACAATTTTTCATATAAGTACAAATATTCCAAACATACCTTTAATCTTATTAACATATGAACTCTTTCTTCTTAGGGCATATAAAGTTCTTATAATATATTCTCTTTATTGACTAGCAAAAATTACCTAAATTTATCTTTTAAATATATATAGCTTTTTATAAAGTTTTATAACTGTTTTTAAGAAAATGGCAAAAGATCAAATAATTTTTTCATTTGACAAAAATATTGTAAAGTAAAATTTAAAATTATGACGGCGATTAAAAAATTATAATTTGATTTTTATAAAATAAAAAAATTATATATCTATTAACTTCTTTGATAAATTATTTGTCAGTAGTAACATAAATAAATTTGAGCCATTATTCTACAATTATAAAGTGAATGAAATATAAATATTTAAAAGATATATATATAATGAATCTTTTGAATCTCCTTGATCAAGTTCTAAAATTTATATTCTTCTGAATATTCTGATGATCGAATCATTTGATTAATACTATTTAAAGGCCTAATATTCAAATAACTAAATTATCCTAAAATCTACTAATGTAAATAATAAAAACCTCGAAACATGTATTTGTTATGATCAAAATAAGTCCATGTGTATTATAGGCTCATAAGGACAACAAAATTGCTTCCTCCCACCATCCCATTCACCAAAATTGCTTCCTTTCCTACTAGTCTCTAAATTTCATCTCCTATAAGCTCTCTCTCATTCACCAATGACACCTTACCTCTTTGTGAAAAGTGAGAATTATTTTTTCATTCAATTGATGTTGCAAGGTGAGAAGACAAAAGAAATGAGTTAAAGGGATTGAGTCATCAATTTGAGCTACTTCGTACCTTGAGAGAAGAGAGAAGGAGAGTCAATCCTTCTGATGAGGCACATAGAAGTGTTGAAATGCAATTATGGATAGGAGGAAGATACCCGGAAGAAAAGGATAACAAAGATGAAGAGTGTAGGCTCATCCATTCGATAAGATGAGAATTATATGTACATCGAGTGAAGAAATATATCCATAGAAAGGTAATGGCGGATAAAGAACTCGAGGGGAGTTTATTAGCATCTCAAGGCTAATTGAATGTTAGAAGGGTGACCTTCGGTCATCCTTAGAAAAAGAAAATGGTGCCTTTAAATCTTTTTTTTTTCTTTTTTAACATTTTAAAGTTTCTATATATTTTCTTATAATTATTTATATTTTTTAATAAATATCCTACCAATCAATATAATAATGACAAATAGTGTCTATCATCGCTTAGCTATTGACAATGACATTTACAGTGAATTGACTATGATTGCCTACCATCAACTAATGCTAAGATCATCATCATCTAACTATCTTTTATAAAATATCAACTAACAAAGATATTTATCACTTTTAATTATTTCTTTAGCATTTCATACTACTTTTATAGAAGGCCAAATTGATTATCTAAACTTAGTTATATTCTCTATTTAAATAAAAGAATTTGTAATATTTATCTTATATATAGAATTAAACAGTGATTTTTTTTATATATTAACTATTTGTGCATCTTGTAATCTTTTTGTTTATTTTCATGCGAGTGAAATTTTATGAAATATTAAAATAAAAAATTCACACTTTATTTTTTATTGCTCAAAATAACAATAATATCCACATACTATTCTTTGGGTTTGTCATAAAGTATAAATTAGAGAGATTTCATAGATTTCATTAATCACAAGGACATATATTAATTGGTTGTAATGAATATTTAATAACTTTAATGTAATATATTGAATGTATTTGATATATCCCTCTGAATCTAGTGTTTCTTAGGGTGACATATGTGGAGCAATATACTCGAAGACTTTATAGTGAGATTTGATTGAAATTATAGCCAATGCATTCGAATAAATTTCATCAAAATTACATAAGTTACTTCTTGTTAGATAAAAGATAAATATACCATCTCTTACTAAGTGTGTTTCATGTAATATTATGACATATTTCATTTATTTTATTATAAAATATATTGTAATGATTATTATGTTCATATTGATATTTAGTAGCATTTAGTGAGCTAAATCATATTAAGGGCTTGTTTGGGACAGCTGCAGTTTTTTCAAATAGCTGTGATGCTGTTTCAGAAGAAATTGGTAGCAGAAAGCTGTGATCCTATTTGGAAAACTCAGTTCAGAGTCTTCTGTGTTACAATTATTTATGCAGAAATGACTAAAATGTTCCTATGTGTTGAATGTTATGAAACAAAGTGAAGAAAAATAAGATAATTAACTTTTATATATAAATTTTTATGTTATTTAAAAGTTTGACTAAATAAGAAGTTTTTGCTATGTGATGTATATAATTTTCATGATCCCTTGTCAACATGTTCATACTATCATATTAGATTTATTAAGAATAGATATATTTGATTAAGGTCATTATGTATCCATGGGTTTTCATTACAATATGAATGTTTGAATGATATAATTATACAAGTGATGATGTGTAAATATGGTCATATTTCCATGCAAGGATTTTTGTGGTTGCAAGTATTATGACTATAAAATTTAGGTTTTATTTTTATTATTATTATTATTATTGTATCTGATTTGAAATCATAAAATACAATGTAATTGTGTAACAAATTTGGAATACCCAAAATGTCTACTTTTTTGATAAATATAAAATTTAACCAAATCAAGTGAATTCTAAATGTAGAAAAAATTTACAACCCACAAACTCATATTCCACACTTATAGCCACCATCCACCAATCCCTATTGCCATCCCTACTCACCACCCTCCACCATATTTCATATTTCAATGCATTTGAAACATAACATAACAAACACACACACAAAAGTATTTCAATATATCTAATTTGAAGCCAACTAAATATTTCAACACAACAATTTTTCTATCATGTATCACTATGATGAGCATAGTATTGTTGTTCTCTATGGGAAGAAAAGATTACTTTATCCAAGTTTGAGTTATCAATCTCACAATCATATAAATTTTAAATCCTGAAATAAGTAGCAAATAGCTTGTGAGAATTTAACCAAATCTCAAAAATTCCATGAAGAAAAATAATGTCCTGGCATCCGAATTCCCCAAAAAACATAAAACAAGTACCTGTCCTCAAAATTTCTTGAGAAGCTCCATCACGGATTTCACTTCTAACTATGACAAACTCTTCATCGATGTATCTATGATCAATGACCTACTTCGAAGGCGAGAGAGAGAGAGAGAGAGAGAAAGAGCAAGTAATGAATATGAAGGAAAAGAAATGAACAAGGATGTTGTGCCTTACAACTGACGCCTGAAGCGACGACGCAGCCACTTGAATCTGGTAACTAACGACCGTATCTTACTTACGTGCAGAGAAGCCTCCCACAACTCCGCAAACACTACTGCTCGCCTTCTCATGAATCCGAGGGCAATCCATGAGGATAAAAAGTAGAACATGGTCGAAGGCCTCAGTTAGAAAACAAGATTTTCGAATGGAAAACGGAGCCAAAAACAGCACTGCCGAGGTAAATAAATGCGGCCCCAAACGGTCCCTAAGTATTGCATGATTTCTTAAGAAATTTATGTTCATTGTTTTGATTAATAAATAATAGGGGGATTTACATGCCTACCATCTAAAACATTACTAATAACACTCTTATCACCTAAACATACATTTTTACAACTTGGCCACCCTAAAAGACGAGAAAATATTACGTCTGGAGTCCACACGTAGCTTTACGTGCAGACTCCAATCCTGGCCTGACGCATGTCCAGTGGTTTTCTTCCCATTTTAGTGCTTAACGGCGCCAGAATCGGATGACGATGACGCCGCACCCGCCCAGCCTACTCGCTCAAATAAGCGGAGAAGAAAAATGAGACAGGCATCGTTCGACATTCCTCCCGCGCATGATAGTTTAGGGCTTTCTCCGCTAGCTCCCGCCTCTATCTAAACGCCCTACTGATTTAGCAAATCTTGTGAATAACTTCCATTGAGGTATTTACACCTGTGTTCCCGAACTTTAATGAATTTAGGATTTTCTCTATTTTTCTCACCGTCCAGTATATGAACATTTTAGAACATTTGAGTTCTTTAAATGAACGAGATATATTTTAGTAGTTTTTTGAGATATTTTGCATGTGTACTCTCTGTACTGTCAAGATGGTACACGATGTTATTTTCAAATTTTTGAACAGATTAGCCTTGTGAAATGTTTAGTATATCACATGGTAGGATGTTTTGTCATGTTTCAAGATGAATTCTGTGGCCTGATTAGGATAATAGTATGTTCAATTGATGACATTAAAATTTGTTTGTAGGTTGATTTTTGATTGTTTGCTTCAGTTTTGCATGTGTACTCTTTATACTCTTAGAAGAGTACAGCCCATTTTGACTTTTTTTTTAAATACTTTTGTCCCTGTTTGGATACAAAATGCTCAGTACATGGCTTATGAAGCAGATTGAAGGCTCATTGCTTGGTTTTTATGGGTTTTTTATATTTGTACTCTCATGAGAGTATAGAGCATTTTGGTCATTTTTTTCAGTTTATTTGGCCTGTTTGGAGGAAATATGTTCATTGCAATATATTAGGAACAATTTGGAGGCTGATTAGTTAATTTTTTAATTTTATTTTCAGACTATACTCTCTCTTGAGAGTACTGACGATTTTCAATTTTTTCGCTTTGGCTCATTGTTCGATTATGTTCATTACATTCCAGTGGAAGTAATTTGGTGGTTGTTTGAATGATTTCTGGGAGATTTTTGTATATGTACTCTCATGAGAGTATAAAGGATTTTCTCAATATTTTTACAGATTATTTTGTCTGGATGGAGAGAATATGGTCATTACACAAGCAATTTTGTGGTTTTTCAGTTTTTGTTGTTGAGATTATGTTCATTACATTCCATTGGAAGTAATTTGGAGATATTTAGATGGTTTATGAGGGGTTTCTGTATCTGTACTCTCTGTACTCTCATGAGAGTACATAGTATTTTGGTCATTTTTTTCAGTTTCTTTGACCTGTTCGGAGGAAATATGTTCATTATAATCCATTAGAAATAATTTGGAGGCTGTTTGGATGATTTTTTAATATTATTTTGCATTTGTACTCTCTATACTCTCTTGAGAGTACATACGATTTTGGCCAATTTTTTTCAGTTTCTTTGGCATGTTTGGAGGAAATATGTTCATTTGAAGTAATTTGGAGGAATGTTTGGATGGTTTCTGGGAGATTTCTGCATATGTACTCTCATGAGAGTACAGAGCATTTTGATTATTTTTTCTATTTATTTGGCCTGTTTGGAGGAAATATGTTCATTACAATCCATTAGGAATAATTTGGAGGTCATTTGGTTAGTTTTTTAGTGTTATTTCAGACTCTCTCAGACTCTTGAGAGTACAGACGATTTTGGCCATTTTTTCCAGCTTTTTTGGCCTGTTTGGAGAAAATATGTTTGAATGGTTTTTGGGAGAATTCTACATCTGTACTCTCTGTACTCTCATGAGAGTACAGAGCATTTTGGTCATTTTGTTTTGTTTCTTTGGCATGTTTGGAGAAAATATGTTCATTACAATCTATTAGGAATAATTTGGAGGCTGTTTGATTGGTTTTTTAGTATTATTTTGTATCTGTACTCTTTGTACTCTCTTGAGAGTACATATGATTTTGTGGATATTTTTTCAGCTTCTTTGGCTTGGTTGTTCAGATTATATTCATTGCATTCCAATGGAAGCAATTTTGTGGCTGTTTGGATGATTTCTGAAGGATTTTTGCATCTGTACTCTTGGTCATTTTTTTCTTGTTTCTTTGGCATGTTTGGAGGAAATATGTTCATTAAGAATAATTTGGAGGATGGTTGGTTGGTTTTTAGTGTTATTTTGTATCTGTACTTTCTGTACTCTCTTGAGAGTACATACAATTTTGGCCAATTTTTTCCAGTTTTTTTATTTGTTCAGATTATGTTCATTACATTCCAGTGAAAGCAATTTGGTGGCTGTTTGGATAGTTTCTGGGAGATTTCTACATCTGTACTCTCTGTACATGAGAGTACAGAGCATTTTGATTATTTTTTTTCAAGTTTCTTTGGCCTGTTCAGAGGAAATATATTCATTACAATCAAATAAGAATAATTTGGAGATTGTTTGGTTAGTTTTTTAGTGTTATTTTATATCTGTACTCTCTATTTGGATAGTTTATGGGAGATTTCTGCATCTGTAATCTCTATACTCTCATGAGAGTAGAGAGTATTTTGGTCATTTTTTTTCCAATTTCTTTGGCCTGTTTGGAAGAAATATGTTCATTACAATCCATTAGGAATAATTTGGAGGCTGCTTGATTGATTTTTTTGTGTTATTTTACATCTATACTCTCTGTACTCTCTTGAGAGTACAGATGATTTAGGCCATTATTTTCTAGTTTCTTTGGCCTGTTTGGAGAAAATATGTTCATTACAAATCAATTGGGAATAATTTGGAGGCTGATTGGTTATTTCTTATGGATGATTTGCATATGTACTCTCATTAACTAACTTTTCATTTTGAAGTTTACCATATATGAGAAAAGGATTACTTTGAGATATAGGCCTATCACCTCTGCTGTCGGCTTCTCATTGATATTTTAAAGAGGATTTATCTACATCAATTCATTAAACTCCGCGGAATTCAGCAAGACTCAATAGTCATTACCTTAATCCTGTCTTGCTGGGACATAGAGAAGCAAGCTTTCTTTCTGGTGGGCATTCCTTTCACCCGATGAAGTTCGAGTAGGATGTCAGGGAAGAAGGTCTTATGGCGTAAATCTCGCCGCAGTTCGGGGACAGACTATGCTGCAGCGGATAGCGTTGTATGTGGCATATTTTGTGCAGACATATATTTTTTTGTCAAATCTTTTTTTGTATATCACAACTATGGTGGCATCGAATTGATTGCCAATGACATAAATAAATATCTTGAATACAAGCGAGGCCATTTGGGCCTTCCTAGTTTCACACAATTTGATGGTATTACATCAAAGATTCATACCCGAAGACACCCGTACATGAGTGGCTTTGTCACTCTTCTTATGGTATGTTATATATCTGATTATTATTTGATGCATTAAAGTTAACTTATATAAATATTAATTAGATCCGGGTCACTGAGCACATATATCATGAGGCCGCCATCTCCATTTGTAAAGTCGTATGTGATGGCCAAAAAATAAAGTTGATGAAGCCTTCACTAGTTTAGAGGACACCAGTGATATATAATAATATCACTTAGTTCATATAAGAATGTATTTATTTATGTAGTCATCACATTTTCTTATCGCTTTAACACAGTCCTTTCATTCATTCGAGACATATCGAAGAGGAGACCTGCTTGAATCATTTTCCCCGCCAACATGCAATACATGTTGAGCCCGATAGCCCTCATTCTAAGTCCACGAGTTCCCCCCCCACCAATTTCCATATGTCTCTCCTCGATATTCTCCCCCATCTAGTATCTAACATGCCTCTCTACTACCCCCACGTAACTTTGTGGGAGAGGGTGTGTTTTAGACTTGAAAGATATATCTCTTTTCAAGCACAATGATAGAGAGAATGGATGGGATTGATCATGTTACCATCGAGGAGGTTCTTGGGTCCTACCATCCCTCGGGGAAGCTCTGGAGGTCACCACAGGGGAAACTCTGAGGAGGCAGTGGGCGACCTATGGAGGCTACCAGATGAGCTTCCCTGGAGGGAAGACAGGGAGTCTCTGGAGGCAACTATAGCTGCCCGGATACTTCCACTTGGGAAGCCCCTATGCCTCCACTTGGGAAGCCCCCCAGGTAGCCTCCACTGTGGAAGCCCTGAGTCCACCATAGGGGCTATCAGGCCTCCACGCACATGAAGATGCTCCAAGCCTTTAATCCAACATTGAGCATGGTGTTAAGAGGAAGTGAAAGCTATTTTCCCCTTCGCACACACTTATAAGAAGTCATGAGCAAGAATAAGTGATGCGATGGCCTCCACTCAAGATAAGAAGCCGACAGCAGAGGTATTAAGTTACTTACTTTTAAATTTGAGATAATAAAAATAGATTTCACTAAATTTTTTATAGGTTCATAAAGATGAGCCAATAAAGGTCGATGACCCACAGACTACTATCATTATGGTGGATGAGCATCAGTCGGAGGTATGCATCATCTCAGTAGATTGATTCTTAATTCATAGTGAATCTAGCTCTTCATCACTAACTTTCATCGCCGCAATTTCATACCCAACAGAGCACATCATTTTGTTGACTCATCCGAGAGCCTAAGCCGATGCTCCATCTTATTCACACGCCGTGCTCATTCAAGGATAAGTAAGTCAATCTTCAATCAACTCCTTCATACATAAAATAACCTATTCATTTAATTAAGCTCATTTTAAAATATTTCTCACTTGCAGGGGTGATACAATATTCACGGCTGGAAATATTATTATATCAGAGGCGATCGATGAGTTGTCGACATCAAGATTCTCGATGCACATCCCTTCGCCTTCTTACTGGACGAGGAGTACTCGCTCTGTCTGGGGCTGTATGTCCCCTATTGTACATCTCATGCTTGCACTGGGTAAGTTATCTCACAGATATGGTATTATGATTTAATCCTTATTTGTATAGATGAAAACTAAAATTTATAAACATTCTCTTCTTTTCTTACAAAGTTATGTGAAATATGTCCTACACAAGGAAATTAAAATATTCATCCAAAGATATCACTGAGACAAGCAGAAAGTCGAGCTACTCTTACTTCCAATTATAGATAATCAACACTTACCCCTGGTCATATTATTAAGCTGGGGCTTGGTATTTTATGACTCATTACCAAAACTAATCCATAAGGCCATTCTTCCCCGAGATTGTAAATTGTTTTCAATTTGGTTTTCAGAAACTTTTTTTTTACCCCTTATTGACTATACTTCGCTATTCGATCAAATTACTTATTGAAGATGTCCGCCTTTTTTTTATGAGCATCCCACAAAATGGCCAATCGAAATGGTGAGTGGGTCAGCCCAAGATAATAGTGTTGATCGGGATGTTCCAAAGTACATGGAGACAAAGAATTAGAAATCCCCACTTAACTCCGACCACCAAGATTGGTCAAAGAAGATGAATTACTTTAGCGAAGTTCTTTTATAACTTTGGGAATGAAAAGCCAAGCTAAAATTGTACATTTAAAATTTGATAAGTAGGAAATAATTGTGGTATTTCTTTATTTTTTCAATATCCTTGGCTTTAGATCTTTTATTAAGAGAACACCAAATAATTTGGTTGACTGGAATGCTTTACTGGATGTGCCATCTCAGACTCTATACTCTAGAAAGTATTTCATCTATTTTCTTCAATTTTTCTTGGCAATTTTGGATAAATTATGATTAACAGAAGATCAGCAGAATCTAAAAGTCGCTCTACTGAGATATGTTTCATCTGTACTCTCTGTGCTATTTATGTTATTTGTACTCTCTATACTCTTTGTACTCTCTGTACTATCTAGACTCTTTATATTTTCTGTACCCTCTATACTTCCTATACTCTTTGTACTCTTTATCCCATTGCAGGTAGTTTGAAGGTTGACTATAAGAATATTTGAGGTGTTATATAGCTTAACTCTTTGTATTCTCCTCATAGTATAGATTATTTGCTTATTTATTTTCATTTTCCCTTTTGTTTTGCAGGAAGAGGAATTGTTCACTATAACCTTAAAGCAAGTTGGATGCTCTTGGGTTACTTTTTTATGAGTTTTCTAAGCAGTTTTGCATGTGAACCCTCTATACTCTACTCTATACTGTACTCAGATCTTTATTTCTCTATACTGCATTTCCTCTGTACTGACTCTCCTGACTCTCTATGTACTCTTCTCTACTCATGGATAGTTGATATAATATTGTTTACGATTCTATGATGATTTTTTTACTTATTTGGAGAAAATAAGCTTAATTTTGATAATCAAATTATATCATATTTTAAATTTGGATCAACAGAAAAAGTGAAGTTAAAATTTACATTATCTAAAATTTACACTATACTCAGCCACATTCAGAATGTCTCAATCTGAAAGTATGCAGAGAAGTAATATGAACGATGTGAACGTAATATAAGTGGGTATGATTATTAAACTTAACTCTTTAATAAAGGAAATTATGATCTTTAAAAATGTGATAGAATTTTATGAATGCATAAAATTACTTTCTACCAAAATCATGCTTCTTAAAACCTACTTTCTCAAACATGTGCATAAAATAGACAAATAAACCCGATGATGCTTTACCAATATCTTATTAAGAAATATAAATTTTAAAGGCAAGGAGCAAATTCTATATTTTAAGATGAGGAATTTTTTCAAATAATGTAATAACTGAAAGTATCATCTGAATTAAATTAATATTATTGATAAATTTATAAATAATTACTAAACTAATATCATCTTCATCACATAATCTTTTTTTTCTTCGGCTTCTACTAAACTTGTTGATAGGAAGATGCGGGCTTATCAAAAATTGTAATGCATGCAATAAAAATTATTTCATAAAATGTAGAGTACCTTATAGAGTATATATCAAACTATATAATACCTGTAATGAAAATCAGCTCATTCTCGTAAGCAAGGTAGACTCATCAACTAGAAACTATAATTTGATAAAATATGAGAAATTTTATTGCCATAGTCTAAGGATTACAAAGTCCTTAATAGGGGGTAAACTCTATGCACTACTGCTTTAAGAGCAACATGTAGTGAGGAAAAACCAAGCAAAAAGAATAATTATATTAAAATCCATTTGGACCTTCCTAGCAAGTTATGTACCCTCAGACTCTTTGTACTCAGATTCCTCATGAAAGTACAAAGCATTTTGGACATTTTTTTCCACTTTCTTTGGCTGTTTGGAGGATGTAAGTTCTGGAGAGTAGATTCTTTCTAGTAAATTGTACTACAATGGGCGTAGGGCGTAATCACTGAGAAATTATTAAACAATACAATAAACTCAAATATGAGATAGACTAAGTGTATTCGTACAAATATTTGATTATGACATAAACTGAGTTTCTTCAAAAAATTGACCAATATTAATAAACCTTAAATAAAAATTGAAATATGAGATTATTATGTCGGTAACCATTAAGTGGAAGATGCTTTGAAATATTGACTTAAATAAAATATGAGTATATATAATGCATTGATTAGTAAATCTTAGTCATCAAATATCATAGTAAATTAATTCATTTTCAAGATAAATAGATAAATTTTATAATAATAGTAAGTTTAAGAATAAAGATGCTCACAAGAAGAAATTCATCCTAACAAAGAAATGATTACACAGTTTGACGTAGAA
Source organism: Cymbidium sinense (assembly GCA_021442155.1). Classification (NCBI taxonomy): domain Eukaryota; kingdom Viridiplantae; phylum Streptophyta; class Magnoliopsida; order Asparagales; family Orchidaceae; genus Cymbidium; species Cymbidium sinense. Next base: position 6,104,180 of record CM038219.1, read on the forward strand.
GAAAGTCATCCTAATGCTGCAACTTTGAGACAATCTTCCTAACCGAATCCCGTAGGTAAGATTGCTGGTGTGTCTGTTAAGTAAAAGAAAGTCATCTTGGAGACTCTAAAGCATTGCAGAAATGATTGCACAGTCAAAGAACACATAATTAAATGATATCATGCATTCAAATGTTTTCCTGTAATAATATTCATCATCAACTTAGTGTACCCTTCAAATTGAGACCATTATGAGCCGAGTTGAATTCTCGAGGTAGAACATCGATCAATTAATGATTTTTACGATCGATGTGTGCTATTCTGCGCATTCAAAAAAATACTCAGCATAACAGAAAGGTGTTCGTGACAAACACATTCGAAATTATCAATTTGTACTTTGGTTTCTATAACAAAAAAAATAGGATGATTTAAAGATTAGCAGTAATATTTTAAATACTAAAAATTAAGAGGCAAATAGAGAATTACTCTTGACTTTCTTGGATCTCTCCCAATATCCCTTAAGCTTTGCGTTGGAAACAACCTTTGGACGTTGCTTAATTGGATCCTTTAAGATATCTTTTGTCTTGCTTGTTATGGTTGACTTATTCTTCATAGCTGCTCTGTCAACTGGAAGAGAATTTCCACTTATTATAGAGTCGACATCGTCATATAGTTTTTTTAAGGATTGAAGCATATAATCCTCAACTCTATTATCCACTCGACACTTATTTGATATGCATATCGACTAATGTGGTTCCAAAAAATAATGCCAGTAGCATTTCCATCTGTGCCTTCCACATCTCTTAATTTTTTATATGCACTATCGATATAAATATCTCTCTTTGCTTATCATATCATGAGAAGATACTTATCCGTAATGTGCACTACATCTTTCGACTAAGAACGATACAATGGGGAAAGTAATCTCATCATTTCAAATTTCTTATAAGTACAAGTTACTGGGTAGTCCCATTGAAATGGACCCATGTGATGAATTTTTATTCTCTAAGTTTCTCATTAAATACTCCAGTCATCCCATTATACATCGATAGCCTCCAACTCCATGCAAAAATTCTTCCTCAAATATATATATATATATAAAGCTTTTGTATAAAACATATACAGCCTTTTTTAAAATTGAATGCTCAACAAATAATTTACACTGCTGCACAGAGTCTTCACCAACGCATCATGTCTCCATAACCTTCTCCAACCCCAAGAATCGCGGAGCCAACTTGTTGCTTAAAAATTCCATGACATACGTTGTTGACTCACCATGTTACATTGACAAGATGCCCATGCGCATGAGTCTTTATGAATGCAAAGGAACCACTTGATAATTTTATAAAGCTTAGACAACCAAGCATGATCGTCTTCTTCAGATAGCGGCACTGCTTCTTCCAAACTCTTTGAGTCACATTTGCTCATGCATGCATAAAATAGCCCTTGTATCCTCTTATTACTATTAAAACAAGGAACCTTGGAAGGAGCTTTCTTCAAAATATGTCATCGCACAACCTATGATAAGTATGCGAATACAATTTTGATAGCTCCATACCGATCTTAATCAATGAATATTGTCAGTAGATGTCACATCAATCGAAGAAATATCTGTAATGGCCATGAGAATAACTCAATCATCTTTTCTAATAAAAAGACTACTCCAAATAACATATTTTGTCAATGATGATTCACTCCAACAAGAGGGGTACAAACAATATTATATTTATTGAGTCGATAGCTTGTATCAAAAATTATCACATCACCAAAACAGTCATATTTTATCCTAGACATGTCATTGCTTACTTACTACCCATCAACTTGTACATCCCATGCAAACATCTCATCCGTTGCTTGTCTTTCCTTGAACGGCTGTATTAATGCATTATTGTCACCATTCACAATCCTCGGTATTTTCACTTTCTGAATAAAATTGAAAGCATCTTTTTTTATGAATCCAATATTCTCTACGCCGCCAACTTCCTCACTTAGATAGTTGAATGCATTAGCTCTAATTCGCCTCACATTATCTTCAACACTAAGCCTTTTCATCGCTAATGCAGTGTGATCCGAGAAGATGTAGGTCCAGTGCTTTGCCAATGAATGATTATGAATTTCTATATATTTTTAACCATCCGTTCCAAGTCAGAGAATCTAATCATGGTAAAGCAAGCCCTCAGACGCTTTTATGGAATTTTGCTGTTGCTTAGACTCACGATTTCTTTCAACCTTTTGCACATAAAAAATCTTTTGATTTTATTTTCTTGAGTTTGGCCAATAACTAGTATGGTCCTTTCAACACCGAAGTTATTTGAGGTATGATGCATACGCCTCGCCCATGTCGCCAAGGAGTTTCAAATTTGGGTCATTAGACATCACGACTTCATCATCGTACTGCTCATTGGCCGCATTCACCTGCCCAAACAGCTCCACATAAATGTGACATATAAAATAACTCTACAAATAAATATATTCCCTCCAAACAGGCCAAAGAAAGTAAAAAAAATGAGTTAAATACTGAGAGTACAGATGCAAAAATTTCCCAGAAACTATCCAAACAGCCACCAAATTACTTCCACTGGAATGCAATGAACATAATCTGAACAACCAGACTAAAGAAACTGGAAAAAAATATCCACAAAATCATCTATACTTTTAAGAGAGTTCAGATGCAAAATAATACGAAAAAATCAACCAAACATCCTTCAAATTGTTCCTAATGAATTGTAATGAACATATTTCCTCCAAATAGACCAAAGAAACAGGAAAAAAATGACCAAAATGCTCTGTACTCTCATGAGTGTACTCTCATGAGAGTATAGAGAGTACAAATATAAAAATCCCCCAGAAATTATCCAAACAGCCACCAAATTACTTCTACTGGAATGCAATGAACATAATTTGAACAACCAGGCCAAAGAAACTGGAAAAAAATATCCACAAAATCATCTATACTCTCAAGAGAGTACAAAAAATACAGATGCAAAATAACACTAAAACTAACCAAACAGCTCTCAAATTATTCCTGATGAATTGTAATGAACATATTTCCTCCAAACAAAAAAAAAAAAAAGACAAATGCTCAGACTCTCATGAGAGTACAGAGTAGATGTAGAAATCTTAGAAACCATCCAAACATCCTCTAAATTTCCAATGGAATGTAATGAACATATTTCTTCCAAAGCCAAAGAAAAAAAAAAAGGCCAATCAATACTCTCAAGAGAGTAGATGTAAAATAATACTAAAAAATCAACCAAACACCTCCAAATTATTCCTAATGGATTGTAATGAACATATTTCCTCCGAACAGACCAAAGAAATTGGAAAATAATGACCAAAATGCTCTGTACTCTCATAAGAGTACAGATGCAAAAATCTCTCAAAAACCATCAAAACAGCCACCAAATTGCTTTCACTAGAATGTAATGAACATAATCTCAACAACCAGACTAAAGAAACTGGAAAAAATGTCCACAAAATTATTTGTACTCTCAAGAGAGTACAGAGAGTACAGATGCAAAATAATACTAAAAACCAACCAAACAGCCTCCAAATTATTCCTGATGGATTGTAATGAACATATTTCCTCCAAACAGGAAAAAAATGACCAAAATGCTATGTACTCTCATAAGAGTAAAGAGAGTACAGAGAGTACATATACAAAATAATACTAAAGAAACAACCAAACAGCCTCCAAATTGTTTCTAATGAATTTATAATGAAGATATGTCCTCCAAACATTCTCATAGAAAAAAAAATGCCCAAAATACTTTGTATTATACTCTCGTGAGAGTAGAGAGAGTATAAATGCAAAACTCTCCTAAAAATTAACCTAAACAGCCTTCAAGTTGCTTCTAATGAATGTAATGAACATATTCTCTCCAGACATGCTAGGAACTCATGAAAGATAATATAAAATTGGTCAGTACTCTCATGAGATTACAGAGAGTATACCCATGCAAAATAAATTCTCAAAACAAGCAAAGTCCTCTTGTAAAGAACTCCAAACAGTGTAAAAAATATACACTAAATAAAAGAATTTCAAGGAATAACACTAACAAATCATAAAAAAAATTGTAAGTATATAACGGTTGAGAAAAATTACTGTTGAATTTTTATTTAATACATCATCATCTATTTCCTCAAGGCCATAACTTCCAAATTCGTTCTCTATCTTCATGGTTCTTTCGCAAAAAGAAAATGAGATTTTATATTTCTCTCTCTGAGCTCGATTTGCAAGAAAAAAATACACCCTAAACCCTAAATATAGATATATATATATTTCTTCTAAATTTCTCCCACGCATTCCAACGACACTTCTTCTCCCGCTGTTTGAACGAGACAGCTCGTGGTAAGGATCTTATTGATGGCTCTACCTTATGAGGATGATGATTTTCATCACAGCATTACATAGTTTGATATATACTCTATAAAGTACTCTACATTTTATGAAATGCTTTTTATTGCATGCATTACAAAATTTGATAAGCCCATATGTTCCTATCAACAAGATTAATAGAAGTCGAAGAAAAAAAAATTTCTGTAATGAAGATTATATTAGTACTCATGATATTAGTTTAGTAATTACTTATAAATTTATCAATAATATTAACTTATTTCAGATGATACTTTCAGATTGTGGCATTATGAATGTGTCTGAGTATAATGGTTTATTACTAGCGTCCGATTTGACATACCAAGTATCATTCAATCGTAATTATTAGATATTTCATAATATAAATTACTGTAATTAATAAATTTTAAATAATGTAAATTTTAACTTCACTTTTTCAGTTGATCCGAATTTAAAATATGATATAATTTGAATATCAAAATTAAGCATATTTTTTTCAAATAAGTAAAGAAATCATCATAGAAACATAAATAGTATTATATCAAGTTACCCATGAGTTGAGAAGAGTACAGAGAGTACAGAGAGTACAGAGAGTACAGAGAGTACAGAAAGTACAGAGAGTACAAAGAGTATAGAGAATGCAGAGATTATAGAGAGTACAGAGAGTACATAGAGTACAGAGGGACAGTCTTCTTGCTTAGTAAGGCTTATTTTACTTTGTGTTTTTTACCTTTAAGATGCTCTTTAAGGGTTTCCTCACTAGAAGTGTTGACCTCATAGATAAGCACATTCCCTTTATGCCATAAGATCTCCCATCTGTTTGACATCCCTATTATCACTGCAACTTCATCAGGGGTGATGCTCTTTAAGGCTTCTTTTGCTCAGGCTTCTTTGTATTTTTTACCTTCAAGATGCTCTTTAAGGGCTTCCTCTAGAATCTCATAAATAGCACATTCCCTCTATGACATAAGATCTCCTCTGCTTTGGCATCCCTATTATCACGAACTTCGGGGTGATGCTCTTTAAGGCTTCTTTTGCTTTCTGTAAGGCTTCTTTTGCTTTGAGTTTTTTACCTTCAAGATGCTCTTTAAGGGCTTCCTGACTGGAAGTGCTGACCTCACAAATAGCACATTCCCTCTATGTCATAAGACCTTCTCCCCTCTATTTGACATCCCTATTATCATCACCGAACTTCATCTGGGTGAAAGGAATGCCACCTAGAAAGAAAGCTCGCTTCTCTATGTCCCAAAGAGGATTGAGGTAATAGCATTTGAGTCACGAATTCCTTGAGTCTAATGAATTGATGCATGAAGCCTTTATAAAATATCAATGACTTCATTATCAAGAGTGATGCGATATCAAACACCGTTAGAGCGGTGGTAGGATCATCTTGAAGTTATCCGCACATCTCGTTATCCTTTTCCTGCATTACATGGTAAACTTCAAAATAAAAGTCGAAATGACGACATATACAAATCAACCATAAAATCAACCAAGTCACCCTAAAAAATTACTACTAATGGATTGTAACATATTTCCTACAATAGCCAAATAAATTGCAAAAATATTGGTAATCATCTCAGATTCTCATGAGAGCAGAGAGTACTGATGCAAAATCTCTAAAACCATCCAAACAAATCCAAATTGCTTCCAACGGAATATACTGAACCTAATCTCAACAACCAGGCCAAAGAAACTGAAGAAAATGACCAAAAATCATATGTACTCTCATGAGAGTACAAAAAGTACATATGCAAGAAAACACTAACAAATCAACCAAACAGTCTCCAAATTATGCCTAATGAACATATTTCCTCCAAATAGGCCAAAAAATAAGAAAAAAATGACTAAAATGATATGTACTCTTAGGAGAGTACAAAAAGTACAGAGAGTATAGAGAATACCGATGTAATGAAAATAATCTCAACAACCAGTCCGAAGAAACTGGAGAAAATGTCCAAAAATCATCTGTACTCTTAAGAGAGTATAGATACAAAATAACACTAAAAAAATAACCAAACAGCCTCCAAATTATTCGTGATGGATTGTAATGAACATATTTCCTCCAAACAAGCCAAAAAAAATTATTTCTAATGGAATGTAATGACCATATTCTCTCCATCCAGGCAAAATAAATTCCAAAAATATTCAAAAAATTATATGTATTCTCATGAGAGTACAAAGAGTACAGATGCAAAAATCTCTCAAAACAAGTAAAGTCCTCTTGCAAAGAACTCCAAACAGTGTAGGAAATATACACTAAATAAAAGAATTTCAAAGAATAACACTAACAAACCGTAAAAAAATTGTACGTATACAACGGTTGAGAAAAATTACCGATGCATTTTTATTTAATACATCCTCAGATATTTCCTCAAGACCATAACTTCCAAATTCATTCTCCATCTTCATGGTTCTTTTGTAAAAGAAAATGAAATTTTCTCTTTCTCTCTCTGAGCTCAGTTTGCAAGAAAAAAATACACCCCTAAACCCTAAATCTAGATATATATTTTTTTAAATTTCTCCCGCGCATTCCAACGACGCTTCTTCTCCCATTGTTTGAACGAGGCGGGCCGGGCCGGGTCGGGCCAGGATAAACATCGTCGCCGTCCGTCTAGTTACAGCGTCGTTAAGCGCTAAAACAGGAAAAAAATCATTGAACACACGTCGGGCCAGGATTGGAGTCCACACGTAAAGCTACGTGCGGATTCCGGACGTAATATTTTCTCCTAAAAGACAGAATCCCTCAAAATCACCACTCTCCTTCTTTATACCTAACCCCGTTCCCCCCGCACAGAGCTTCATCGCTTACACTGTGAAGCCAATATACTCCGTCAAGGTCGTTTGTTGCTTCCCTCCCGCGCTTATTTTCTGCCTCCTACCTCTGTCCCCCCGCATAAAACTTTATCGCACTTATTCCCTGTCTCCTTCCTCCATATTACTTCCCAATAAGCAAAGTTTTTAGCCTGCCCTACATTGAGCAATCCATAGTTTCTGAACACTTTGTTTTCTGCTTCTACGATTTTGTGGAGTTCCGCAGTCTATGCTTCTCTCATACGGGTAAGATTTCCTTCTTTACTTTCTTTTCCTTCTCCAAATTACTGTTGCAATTTTTTTAAGCCCAATACTGATATATTTTATTTATATATACTAATAAATTCATATTTAAATACTTATAGACTATATTCAAGTTGATTAAGATTTTGAAAACAAAAGCAAATTAATAAACCTTGGGTCAATCATTTGTGTAAATTGCTAATTCGATTTAGAAATAAATTTGTGTTTTGCTATAAAAAAAATTGAAAAGAAGCTATTGAAATTTGTGTTATACTCCCTCTGTTAATATTTGATTTATGGCTTTGAGAGCCTTTAATTTCATTATAAAGTATGCTTACTTAATATTATGTGAGTCATTGTAAAAATATAAATTCAGTCTGAAATTAAGATAGTTTTCAGTAAGAATAATATTCTTGAAATTATACTTGACTATATTTTGTTAATTTTTTAGTGGTTTGATTGAGTTTTAGGAACGAAGAAGTTCCAGTAGTTCGTCAAAGAAATGAGCTCGAGCCAATCATCTACAAGTGGGAGTGCCTTCAGGAATATCCAAGTATATTGTAGTTGTAATTTACGATGTGTTATATATACATGCAGAAGCAGTGTAAATAGTAGCAGGAGATTCTATCGATGCCCATGAAACCGAACAGATGTTGATTGTGATTTTTTTCAATGGGCGGATGAAAATGAACCAACAATCGATGACATTTTATGTTTGCTACGTGCTCACCACGATATGATTAAGAAGAACTTCAAAATCATCATATTTTATTTAAAGGTTTTGGTTAGTGTTGTTGTTGTAATCCTACTGTATTTTAAATTTGCTTAGTATGATTTTTGGGATTATCATGTATTTTGTAATGTGTTTTTTTAGCTCTAAAAGTTTAGAGTGAAGCTTACTTGAAAAGTCAAAATGTTTATTTACTTCATATTTCTACAATGTGATTGTGGACTGAATGACTAAAATGTATTGGTTAATGATATATTATGTATTATTTGTTTGTTCATCACAAAACATCTCAATGTTGAGTGGTTTCTTAGAAGCTGTGAATGTAGAAATGTACCTAATTTCTTTATATATAATGGAAGTTTTATGATATGTTGTCTTTTTACTAGTTTCTTTGTCTTCATAATTTTGGTTTATGAATGCAATCAGAAGTAAGCTTCGAGTGCAATCATAGAAGAAAGAACTTGGGTGTACAAATTAATTGCAACTTTATTGCCACAAATAAATAAGTACAAGGACCTTAGAAGGGGATAAATCTCAATTTCTAACGCTACATTAAGCCTAAAGAGATAAATCTCCCACCTATTATAAAAAAAGCAAAATGAAAAAAGAAAGAAAAAGAAAAAAATAGCAAAAGGATTATTGAGACCATCAATAGCAATCTCCAAGTTCCTTAGAGAATGATCAGACCTAGCATTAGCACTTGAGCACCTGTAGACGAATCTCTTTTGAAAAGCATTAGCAAGCTCCTTAAATCACCAAATACCCAAGACCTGTAATAGAGCTCTACAAAATATATCAAGACAGAGTGCTTATGATCAAGAGACATAAAGAGAATAATAAAATTCAAATAACAATAAAAAGACGTCATAGAAAGAGAGTTTTAACAGACTCAGGCTCAGACATAGTTTTCTTAAGGGGCAACAACCTATATGAGCATCCAAACTTCAAATAAAAGATTACAATCACATAGGATGTCACCAACCAATAAGAAAAATTGCGATTCATCACAGCCATCATAGCCCACTTACATTGATTATTTCCTTTAATCTAATAGAAGTATCCATAAGTGTTGGAAAACCTGCCATGTAGAATACATGAGATATAGACCATAAAAGAATCAATTCATCCAGCTTATCAACTATCTTTAGCCACAAAGAAATAGCCCTTGGGACAATAAGAACTGTTATCACAATAAAAGATGCATCATTACTACAAAATCAGAGCCAGTTAAAAGAAAGAAACTTGTCGTATATAGGCGAGGAATAATTTCAGCTATAGGCCAAAACCACGACCAAAAAAGCAAGAAACTTGCTGTGGATCAGCAGAACACAGGTCAAACCAGTCTACCACACAGCATAACTAACCAAATCCAACAAACAACCCAGAATCCAACCCCCATTAAGACATCCAGTAAAGTAAGAAAAGAATAGCAATAGACATGACCACAACAACAGACCCTCAGCCATCCAACCTGAAAAAACCAGCTGGTTGAAAACCATCAAAAGATTAAGTGGGGAAAACAGCGTCATAGTCATAGAAACCACTGAGCATCATTACTACAATTCCAACAAACAACCAAGAATTCCAACAACGTCATAGTCATAGAAACCACTGAGCGTCATAGTCATTTAAATATGAATTTATTAGTATATATAAATAAAATATCAGTATTAGGCTTAAAAAAAACTACAACAGTAATTTGGAGAAGAAAAAGATGGTAAAGAAGGAAATCTTACCCATATGAGAGAAGCTGAGACTACGGAACTCCACAAAATTGTAGAAGCAGAAAACAAAGAGTTCAGAAACTATGGATTGTTCAATGTAGCGTCAAAACTTTGTTTTGTGAAGTAAGGAGGAAGGAGACAGAGAATAAGCGCGACAGAGTTTTGGGGGGGACGGAGGTAGGAGGTGGGAAATAAGCGCGGGAGGGAAGCAACAAACGACCTTGACGGAGTAGATTGGCTTCACAGTGTAAGCTACAGAGCTCTGTGCGGGGGGAACGGGGTTAGGTATAAAGACGTAGAGTGGCGATTTTGAGGAATTCGGCTTTTTAGGGTGGTCAGGTTGTAAATACGTAGTTTAGGTGATAAGAGTGTTATTAGTAATGTTTTAGATGATAGGTATATAAATCCCCCATAATAATGCAAAATGTGAATGCTGTTAATATTAAGAAGATTTTATCATATATATATATATATATATATAACTTAACATTTTACCGGGTAATAATGCACCCGATCAAACAGTATCAGTCTACCTATCAGACACGATTTCATCGGACAGTTGATAATCTCGGTTGGGCCGAGCCGACTCATTAAATGAATTAACATCTCGACGCTGATCGTTGAACGAAAATTGATCTGACGGCATAGGTTACTGGAATCGAATCGAAACCCTAGGATTTGGGGGGCATGCAATATAGATAAATACTAAAGGGTCATCTTCCTCTGCATAGTTGGTGCGGTTTGATCGTTCTTTTCGCGACCCTAAAGATCTGCATCAAATGGTGGGATTTTGTCTTCCTTTTGTTTGATGCGCCTTTTGTTTTTTTTTTTTTTTACTTTTCTTCGTTTGATCTACTATGCCTTCGTGTGCAGGCTCCTAAGAAGGAGAAGGCTCCGCCTCCAGCTTCTAAGCCAGCCAAGTCCGGTGGCGGGAAGCAGAAGAAGAAGGTGTGTTTGTTTTGTTCTATTTGGGATTGTGGAGGGGATTGGTCGTCTCATATTATGGGCGTTATTCCTTTTATGCATATGAAAAGATACCATTTTATTGTAAGATATTCTCTTTGAGATTTGGTTTGCAGAAGTGGAGCAAGGGAAAACAGAAGGAGAAGGTGAACAATTCTGTTCTGTTCGATCAGGCAAGCTACGATAAGATGCTTACGGAAGTTCCCAAGTACAAGATGATTACTCCATCCGTACTATCGGATAGATTGAGGGTATTTTTTTTTCTTTATCTGCTTTGTCTGTAACGTTTCTTTTATTATTAGATTGTCGGATGAACGGTGTTTGTAAATAATTTGTTTTCCTTGAGGGAATTTGCACTGGCAAGAACCTGTTGTTTAGTCATTTGGTAACCATTATTTTAAGTTTTAAGTTGTTAACCAATCTATCATTGGGTAGCAAATTATAATGGCTAAACATAAAAAAAAGCTTCATATGCTTTAATCATCACTTGTGACAACAAACTTACTTACAATAGTATTATTGTGAAAATGAAATTCTCATGCCAATTTATTTTTTTTGCTAAAGGGAAAACATTAGGCTATTTTTTTAATTCCATATAAACCCTAAGAGAGTGTTAGTATGAACTTTACATTAGGTTTTTCATGATCTTTAAGAATTCCATTTTTGTTGTGGTAGATCTTTTAAAAAAAAGCGGTGTATTTCATGCTATATAATGAAAATATTGATGCATATCTTATTGCTAAAATATTTTTAATGGTGTTAAAATTACATGTTTTACCAAAATTAATTTTATTTATTGTTGTGTTAATTTTGTAAGTTATTTGTAGAAAACTCTTTGAAGGAAAATGAAAAAAAATTTAAATTTTTAACTGCTTATCACTATTAAATATCAGTCAAACAGAAGTGGTTAATAAAAAGCTTAGGAGATTTATTACGTTGTATGATAAAAGGCATTCATTTTGGTGAGATTTGATATCTGTTTATTTTGATTTTACATTATAATTTATCTATCAATAAGTCTATGAGCATGAGTTTATTCGTAACTGCCACAAGGGTTCAACTTAGCATATAGGTTTTGTTGGCATACTTATAGAATCTAAGCCTAGTGCCTTGGTCGGTCATTTGCACAATACAGACATGGTCAACATGAGGATATTCGCAGATACATACTACTTATTATAACAATTAGAAGCTTACTGCCATGTGAATAAGGGGTATATGGAATTTAATCTTAGTGAAAGCATACTTCTAATCATAACAATTAGAAGCTTTCTGTCATGCTAAGAGGTATGCGGAATTTAATCTTGGCGATATGGTAATTGTAAAGAGTTTCATATTGATCAATTGAAGTTGAATGCAAGGCAAAATCTTTTAAAATTTTTTAACACATTTAAACCAATGCTTATTAATTAAAATTTTTAGAAATTGTTGGTATAAATCTACTTTTTAATATTTCGAAGTTGATTTTATTTAATTAGTATTTTGATAATTTATTAGATTATATTTTTTTACACATGTTATTTATGAGTCCACATCCAAATGAGGTTAAAACTCAAAGATGCATGCGATTGGGATGTACACCAAAAACATGATTTATAATGATGATGGCATTGAAAATAAGAGTGAATGAAATGCTTTCCACATCCTTTAGTTGAAAGAAGAGAATCTTTTTAGTAATGACATTGAAGGCTGAATCTACCGCATGCTAATAATTCAAAACTCAATTCACTCCCCTTTTTCATTTCATTTCTTTTATGATCTGATTTATATCAATTTTCTTTCGACATGCCTCTTGTACATTCTCAAAAATCTAACTTCCCTATTTTGAATTGATATTCATTAGCTTTACACGTGCTGATTTTTTTTTGTTGAGATGCTGCAATGCAATCCACTTTTATGTAGCATTATGCTCCCCATGTGCACATGTTGATAATGACAATGAGCATCAAGTGTTGAGTGTGATGTAGGGGTGTAAACGAGTTAAGTTGAGCTCGAGTCACGCGTAACTCGAGCTTGACTTGCCTCCTTGCTCGCTTGTTTGAGCTCGAGTTGAGGTCTAAAGTCAAACTTGAGCTAGCTCATTAGCTACCAAAGAAGACGTTGCTGACGGGAGCTCACTAAAGAAGCGCCGATGTGGCCAATACATTGAACTTGACAAAGAAATCACAAAAAAACTCACCTAAGAAGGCATCTTTGCTACAAACGTCACGAGAGCTTATCAACAAAGGCATTCATGTGACCAGTGAAGTAGTTTGCGGAAGAAGACACTCGAGAAAGTTTACTTGCAGATGAAGAAATGAGAAGGGGAGTTGAAAAGATAAGAGTGTTTGCACATAAGCATTAAATGAACTATAAAAAATATTTTATTTGTAATATTAAATGCAATAACTTAATACATTTCAATAGTACAATTTTTGATAGTGGATTTAATAAAAAGAGGTCTTGAATTGAGCTGAGCTCGTGAGTCAACAAGCCGAGCTGGCTCATGCTTGAGCTCTTATAATATACGAGCAATAATCTAAGCTCAAGCTCGTAGTTGAAAGGCTCAATTTGTAAGCTCATAAATGAGTCCAGCTCGACTCACTTACACCCTATTGTTTAGCCTTCAAAATTGAGGAAATTTAGAGGAAGTCAAACTTTTATAAAATTTCTTTTGCAAATTTTTGAATTTGTCTCCATTAAGTGAGAAAATGGATGTTTCATAACCATTTCTTTTAGGGGTTATTTGGTTGCCTAAAAAATGAATGCAGTATAAAAAAAGAATATAGTGTACAGTGAATGTAATGTATTTAGATTACTTTAAATTGTTTGGTTGGAAATTCTACAAATACATGAGTTTATTTTTTTTTGTTATGGTAGAGTGAATGTAATATAAAGTTTTTTTTGCGTTAAAGGTGGTCGTGGTGGCATGAAATATGGGTTGTCAGGGTAGGGAGTCTGTCATACTGGCGGCGCGGGAGGTGATGAATGAGCAATGGCGATAATGGAAAACGTGTGCGGGTGGCCTTTCTCACTTTACACTGTGTGAATTCCAAATACATCACAAATCACATTTCCAATTCATTTCAAATACACTAAAAATATTTTGAAATTTTATTTTGCACCATACCAAACACTCAAAAAGTTAATATCCCTACATTTGATTTACTTTACACTCCAAATACATCTAACCAAATAGCCCCTTGATGAGAACCAATTAATTTTTGGCCTTACTATATGGGGGGGAATTGATTGTTAACAAATTTGTTCTACAACTTTTCTTTTCTTGATAGCTTAAACCAAAAAAAAATTTTGTTTATGACTTTTGTAACATAGTTTAATTTTTAAGAGCATCGGACTTCACGTTCTGCCATGTTACATGCCCTTAGATTATCACCACACCTAGATCTCAAAATTAGCAAGGTGCCATTATCGTAATTCTTCAGCAAGCTTGTACGGTGTATTTATCCATTCCCAACAACAACAACAACAAGCCTTTATCCCACTAAGTGGGGTCGGCTACATGAATCCTATGTCTCCATTGTGTCCTATTAAAAATTCTCATTTAATTCAAGATATACTGGTCATTTTTATACATCTTAACCAAGTCTTTTAGGTCTACCTCTACCTTTCTTAACATAAAAAATCTAATGATCTACTCTCCTAACGGGTCATGGACTGACACTTTATGTAAACCAATCTAAGGACTCTCTAATTTATCTATCGGAGCCACCCAACTTTTCAACATATTTATTTCATTTTATCTCTAAGAGTAAAGCCACTCATCCACCTAAGCATCCTCATCTCAGAACACTCAACTTAGTCTTATACTTTTTATTACAACATTATACCATATAAGTCATTGCGTCTTACCACCATCTTATAAAATTTTCTTTAAGTTTAAGTGGAACTTTTCTATCACACAATAGCCGATGCATTCCTCCACTTCAACCATCCAACTTGAATTCTACTAATAATAACATTTTCATCTATTTCACCATCATTTTGATCAATGAGAAATATTTGAATCACTCACTCTTATTAATGACTGTTCACCTAATATCACAACACTCACTAACTTCTACAACTAAAATTACACTCCATATATTCGCTTTAGATCTACTTAAATAAAACCTTTAGACTCTAAAGTTGACCTCCATAATTCAAGTTTCTCTTGGACTCCTCTCTAATCTTATCAACAAGAATGTCATCAAAAGCATACACCAAGGTACATCTTCTGTAAATGCCTAAGAAGAACATCCATAACTAAAGTAAAAGATAATGGCTTAAAGTCGATCCTTGATGTAATCCAACTAAAATAGGAAAATATTTTGTCAATCCTCCTTGTGTTTGGACACAAGTAGCCTCTAGTATGCATGTCCTTAATGACTTGAATATAACCAATATTAACTTCTTTTGTTCTAACTCTCCAAAAGAACATCTCTTGAAACTTTATCATAAGCTTTCTAAATCAATAAATATCATATGTATCCTCTTATTTTCTATGCTTCTCTATCAAACCTCTTAACAAATGTATAGCATCCATAGTAGATCTACCCGCATGAAACCAAACCATTGAGAAATTTTTTGTATCACATCGTAACTATGCTCAATTACTTCTCCCATAATTTTAATGTATGACATTAACTTAATTCCTCTATAATTTGCACACTCTTATGCATCACCTTTATTCTTAAATATAGGAACCAACAAACTCTTTCCCCACTCATCTGACATCTTTTGTCTTTAAAATAATATTAAAAAGATTTGCAAGTTAAGAAATTCCTTGATCTCTTAAATATTTTCATACTTATATTGGAATATTATCAGGTCCTACTGTTTTTTCATATTTCATTTTCTTTAAAGCTTTTCTAATTTCAAATTTACTAATACAACGATACAACAACAACAACAACAACAAGCCTTAATCCCACTAGGTGGGGTCGGCTACATGAATCCTGCCTCCATTGTGACATTATGTCAAATTCTCATTTAATTCAAGTATACTAAGATCATTTTTTATACATCTTAACCAAGTCTTTTAGGTCTCTCTACCTTTCTTAACATAAGAAATCTAATGCATTTACTCTCTATCGGGTCATCTGGACGACCGACGCTTTATTAAACCATCTAAGGCGACTCTCTCTTATCTACCACCTGAGCTACTCCAACTTTTCCTAACATACTCATTTTGCATTCTATCTCTAGGGTAAAGCCACTCATCCACAGCATCCTCATCTCTGTAACTTAACTGTTTATGCTTTATTATAACATTCTGCACTATAAGTCATCAGTCTTACCACCATCTTATAAAATTTTCCTTAAGTTTAAGTGGACTTTTCTATCACATAAAAGCCAAATGCATTCCTCCACTTCAACCATCCAACTTGAATTCTACTAATAACATCTCCATCTATTTCACCATCATTTTGAACAATAGAGCCTAAATATCAATCGCCACTCTTATTAATGACTTGATCCCAAAGTCACAACACTACCACTAAAACTTCTACAACTAAAATTACACTTCATATATTCGCTTTAGATCTACTTAAAGAAAACCTTTAGACTCTAAAGTTGACCTCCATAATTCAAGTTTCGTTGGACTCCTCTCGTCTTATCAACAAGAAGAATGTCATCAAGAAAGCATACACCAAGGTACATCTTCTTGTAAATGCCTAAGAACATCCATAACTAAAGTAAAAAGATAACGCTTAATGTTGATCCTTGATGTAATCCAACCAAATAGGAAAATATTTTGTCAATCCTCCTTGTGTTTGGACACAAGTAAATGCAATATACATATATATCCTTAATGACTTGAATATAACCAATATTAACTTCTTTTTTCTAACTCTCCAAAGAACATCTCGAGACTTTATCATAAGCTTTCTCAAATCAATAAATATCATATGTAGATCCTTCTTATTTTCTATGCTTCTATCAAACCTCTTAACAAATGTATAACATCCATAGTAGATCTACATGGCATGAAACCAAACGATGGAGAAACTTAGATCACATCGTAACCTATGCTCAATTACTCTCTCCCATAATTTTAATGTATGGCACATTAACTTAATTCTATAATTTGTACACTCTTGTGCATCACCTTTATTCTTAAATATAGAACCAACAAACTCTTTCTCCACTCATCCGACATCTTTTAGTCTTTTAAAATAACATTAAAAAGATTTAGAAATTCCTTGATCTCCTAAACATTTTCACACTCTATTAATATTATCCTCTCTTTTCCACATTTCATTTTCTTTAAAGCTTCACTAACAGATTTACTAATATGACGTTAAAATGAAATTCTATTTTGTTTTAGTAATATTTTAAAATCAATCGTATTTTCGATCCTTCATCATAAATGTTTATTAAAATCATTCATTATTTTCATATCTTTTCTAAGACTTTATTATTTTCATCCTTATACCCCTCACTAATATTTTTACTTATCTCTTTTCTTTACTTTCGATTTATTTACTTACAACGATAAAATGAAATTTTCTATTTTTTGTTGGTATTAAAAGTCAATCGTACTTTCAAATCTTTCATTGAAAAGTTCATCAAAATACCTCATCCACCTACTTTCAATATCATTTTCTAAAAAAAGCACTTTATTATTTTCATCTTTAATACATTTCATTTGAATAGGCTTTACTTCTCCTATCTCTTGGCTAACTTATACATACATCTTTCACCTTCTTTGGTATCTAATCTAATATAAACTAAAAAAAATTTTTTTACATCATATATTATTTTTAGAATTTATCGAATTTTATATCTTTCTTATTTATCTTATCTTTATACACTCGACAACCACTAACTATTCTTATTAAAAGAGCTTTTGATTCTCCAAGTCATCTTTAGAACTTGCTTAATTTCACTTGCTACTTTTTCCCACATAACATTAGCTTTCTTATGAACATCTCAAACTCTTAAATCTTGTAACTTGCTCTTAAAAATATTTTCATTTGTGTTTTTTAAGTGTCCTCATCTAATCTTAGGACAATAATTTGATTTATTTTTCCTCTTATAACCTTCATCTTAAAATCTAAAACTAACAATCGATGTTGGGTGTTTAAATTTTCACGTGGAATGACCTTACAATCTTTACAATCTAAATGATTTATTTTTTGTAAAATTATCAATCTGTTTTACTTAGATCCATTTTATAAGTAATAATATGTTCATCTCTTTTCTTAAATAAAGTAGAACTACAAAATTATAAGTTAAGTCAATATAGTACCTTCTTCATTAACAAATCCATAACCACCAGAATACTTTTAAAATCTTCTATCACTCTATCAACTGTCATTTTAAATCTCTATTAAAATTTTTTTCTTCAAGAGTATTTTATTAATTCTAATTCTTGAAAAATTTCTTTTGAGCTACATCCAAACCTACTTGAGAGAATAAACACTTATAACATTGGTAATCTTAATATCAACATAATCTTTAAAGTTATAATTCTATCTCCATCTATTAATATTTATAACATTATCCTTCAAACTTTATCTATAATCACACCTACACTATTTCTATTTTATACCGAATGCCAAATTTAAAACTTAAACTATCAATCTCCTTTTTCGCCAACCCATTTAGTTTAACACATAAAATATTTATCTTTATATGAACTATAATATCTATTAATTCCATTAATTTAAGAGTACTATATTCCAAGATCATAATTCTAAGTTTATGGATTAACTTCTTTGTAGATCATATAATGGGAACCTATTATTTAACATGCACGCACCGTACGCAAATTCTGCATTTTCATCAGATACACATAGCTGCCGCTTTCGAATCTTCTGATATTACAATGATTTAAAGGATTCATGTCATGACGACAAGTTTATCCGATATTACGCAACCCTCCACTTTTCACATCACTAACCCGAAAGGTAGTGTTGTATTTATCCATTCCAACAACAAACAACAACAAGCCTTTATCGATAAGTGGGGTCGGTATATATGAATTAACCGTCTCCATTTATTATTTGTCGATTCTCATTTAATTGAGTATCTTAAGGTCGTTTTTTATACATCTTAATCAAGTCTTTTAAGTCTATCATTTCTTGCATAAGGCAAATCAATGCATCTCTCTCTGGTCATTGGACGTCGATGCTTTATGTGGCCAAACCATCTAAAGACTCTCTAATCTTATCGCCTTAGCTACTCGACTTTTTCAGAACATACTCATTTAGCATTTTATCTCAGAGTAAAGCCACTCATCCACACAGCATCCTCATCTACTGTAACTTAGTCTTTTCTCCTTGTATTGCACCATAAGTCATTTCGGTCTTACCATCTTATAAAATTTTCTCTTAAGTTTAAGTGGAACTTTTCTCCACAATGACAGGATGCATTCCCACTTGACCATCCAACTTGAATTCTACTAATAACATCTCATCTATTTCACCATCATTTTGAACAATAGAGCCTAAATATGATCACACTCTTATTAATGACTTTAATGTCAATATTCATTATAACTTCTGACTAAAATTACACTCCATATATTAGGTTTTAGATCTGTAAGCGAAAACCTTTAGACTCAATGTTGACCTCCATAATTCAAGTTTCTCTTGGACTCCTCTCTAGTCTTATCAACAAGAAGAATGTCATAAAAAGCATGCACCAAGGTACATCTTCTTGTAAATGCTAAGAACATTCATAAAGCAAAAGATAAGGGCTTAAAAGGCGATGATGTAATCCAATTGAAATGAAAATATTTTTTGTCAATCCTCCTTGTGTTTGGACACAAGTAGCACTCAGTATACATATCCTTAATGACTTGAATATATAATATTAACTTCTTTCGTTACAGAACTCTCCAGAACATCTCTTGAAACTTTATCATAGCTTTCTCATCAATAAATATCATATGTAAATCCTCCTTTCTTTCTTATACTTCTCCATCAACCTCTTAACAAATGTATAGCATCCATAGTAGATCTACGGCATGAAACCGGTTGTGAGAAACTTTTGTATCATCATAACATGCTCGATTACTCTCTATAATTTTAATGTATGACATTAACTTAATTCTCATAATTTGCACACTCTTGTGCATCACCTTTATTAAATATAGGAACCAAACTCTTTTTTCATCGACGTCTTAGTCTTTAAAATAACGTTAAAAGATTTGTAAGGAAATTCTTGATCTCTAAACATTTATATTGGAATATCGGTCACTCTTGTTTTTTCATTTCATTTTATTTAAAGCTTCTCAGCTTGGTTACTAATCTGACGATAAAATAAAATTCTCTATTTTTTTGTTTAGGGTATTAAGGTTCTTAAAATCGATCGTCATTCAGATCCGTTGAAAAGTTTATCAAAATATCTCTTTATTTTGATATCTTTTTAAGAAAATATTTTATTATCTTCATCCTTAATCTGCTCCTTGGTGGTCTTTCTTATTCTTTCTTTGGTTAACTTACATCTTTCTTTTTGGTCTGTATATCTGTGTATAAATCATTTAAAAATTTAAATTTTTTCGTCATATATTCTTTCTTAGAATCTATATCTTCTTTATATCTTTCCGGTCTCAGTTTTACATTTAAATAAATTTTATAAAGAATGTTTCTTATTTTTATCTTTTTCTTGTCATTTCAGCATTATTTTATTAAAAGAAACTTTTTTTTGATTCTCAGCATTTTAGCTTGTCTTTTTTTTTTCTTTTTCATCATGTTATTAAACTCTTATGAACATCTGTCAAAATTTCTTTTGTACTTTCTTAAAATATTTTTTTATTTGTGTTAAGTGTCATATCTAATCTGGAATGATAATTTGATTTATTTTTCTCTTCTGATCTTTTCGTCTTAAAATCTAAGTAACATCGATGTTGATGTCTTGTCTAAGCGATATATTTTTCTATTAGAAATAATCAATCATTTTCTTAGATCCGTTTTATAAGTAATAATATGTTAAATCTTTTCTTAAATAAAAGTATTATCATATAAAATCGTAGAAAAATTAATATAGTCACTTTCTTTTCGTTAGTACTCGAATCTATGCTAAATATGAATCTTTTAAAATCTTCTCTTTCTGCGTGTCAAATCTTCTCGATAAATATTTTTATTGAGTATCTTTTGTATTAATCAATCCCAATTCGTTCAAATTTTCTTTTGGTTTCATCTAAGCCTCTTGGTATCAATGATAATCTTTAAAGTATAATTTTATCTCGCATTTATTAAAATTTATAACATTATCTTTCAAACTTTTTATTTATAATCACTCTCCGTTTAGTTCGACTTCGAATCAGTTTAAAATCTAACGATCTCTTCCGGCCATTTAGTTCTTGAACACATAAAATATTTATCTTTTTATATGAGAATATAATATCTATTAATTCCATTAATTTACGTAAGAGTACTATATCCCAAGATCTAACTTAATTTTAGTTTCATGGACTAACTTTTTTTTGCCGTCATTAATGTAGAACCTTCTTATTTAACTCTAGGCCGTAGATCGACGTGCACATTTTCACGTATTATATTAGCGTCTAGGGGCTAGCGTAACATGATGATTTAAAGGATTCATGTGATTATTTGACAAGTTTTCTGTTTGTTGGTCTCCTTTTTACACTCCACTCCGGACTTGGGACCGGCAATGCTATTTATCCATTCCCAATAGGAAGAATTCCCTTGTTAGTGTAAAGATAATTATATGGATTTTGAAAGATTATAAATGCAAAATTGATGCAATTCTCAAATTTTTGGTTGTGTAATCAGTAATATTATACATCTCATTTTAGGTCTGCTTCAAGAAATACTAGGTCCTAAGACATCCCATAAAAAGTTTCTTCCGTCTTCAATGCGAGACATGTTTGGAATGAGAAACAATGAAGAGGGAATGATTGAAGTAAAGAAAAACAATATGCGAAGCCTGTCATAGTATGGTAGAAGAAACTCAGAAGTTTATGATAATGTTGAGAAATATCCTTGAATTAAAATCTTAATCTTTGCTAACATAATCTATTTGAATGAGGCAATTAAGTGCTAATATTGAAACTAATAAACAATCCTAATGGTTTTACCCCATCATTAGGGAGAGAACTTAACATCTGCTTATTCGTATTATAATGTTTTTTTGATCTAAAATCTTAGCATGGCGGCATGAATTGCAAGCGGTGGTTTACGTATTGATTTAATTCAAAACAGATACCATTTCTTTGAGCTCATGTTTCTGTCTTGTTAAACATAACCTGTATTGTTTAGGAGTTTTGGATTTGTGACTAATTAGCAGTTTTCCAGTTTAAAATCATCAACGGAATAATCGAAGACATTTACTATTAGTTATTGAGCATTTATTTGTTTAAATTTATTAAGTTGTACTGCTTTAACTTATTTTGATTTTAGAACAAGTTAGATCATGTACTTAGTTGCCATTTCACACCACAGTTAGTGGACTTGGAATTTATTGGGCTCGCACCCCTGATTACATGATTGGTTATTTGGATGAGTCATTTACATACATGGTACACAATTCTTATATATTTACATATCTTTCACTGTAACTTTCATGTTTAGGTAAATAGCACCTAAATTTTTAATAGTAAAACAAAAATAGCATCATCATTAATTTGTTTGTTCATGAGTAAATATAGAAACAAGGACGGCCAACTGATAGAGACTCAGAAAATATGGTTGAAAACTGAAAATTTCCTTTCCTGTGTATTTTTTAATGCATTTAGCATTGTATTTATTCATAATTTCATTGCAGTCATCTTGAAATCTCAATGCCTGCTGTATGTTTTCAGATAAATGGATCGTTAGCACGAAGGGCGATTAAGGATTTAATGGCTAGGGGTTCTATCAGAATGGTATCTGCTCACTCTGCTCAGCAAATATACACTAGAGCTACCAACACTTAGAATAATTTTCATGCTTTCAGAACTTAACTATGCAGTAGCTATTACTCTTGAGTGATTCCAGTTGTTCTTATTACTGTTGTTAACCTTTTACTAGTTCTGGTATTTCTAATTTGTTGAGAATTTTGGGTGACTTTCTCTTGTTCTATTCCTCCTACGTGATGGTTATGAAAGGTTGATAAGAGATATTTTTCTATAGGGTGTTCTTCTCCATTTTATCCTATAAGCAATGGTTACATATTTGAATACTAAGTTTTGTCATTTGAGCTTTGCCTCAATACATCTTTGCATGACTTGTAAATTTTATGCTATGCTATTTGACTTTCATCTTCAAATATTTAATATCATATTAAAAATATTATTATTATTATTATTTTAAAGTGAGATATATATTTTTTTCTTATATAGTAAGAATGGTATGTGAATTTAAAATTTTGAATATTTGATATGTAAATATGTAAGAATTATGTGATATTTATATAATTTTTTTTTATTTTAAGTTATATATATATATTACTATTAAAAAATGATTTGTATTTATTCTAATAAGAAATCTTGGCCATTCATTTTTGATGAGTTGTAGTCAAAAAGTTCAAAGAGTGTCACTATATGTTATTTATATATAAATTATATATTTCTTATATATTTACACATCTATTATCTAAATTTTTATTTTTTACTTAAATAACACTTAAATTTTTATTATTATATTAAAGCTCATATCATTATTAATATTTAAAATTAAATATATATTTTTATGTGTAGAAAAAGAGTCATTTTTTTAATTAGTAAACTTATGGGTTATGATATAAATGAATAAGAATTGTGTGATATGTATGTAAAATTTTTTATTTTTGAAAGTCATCATTTTGTCTTATTTTCATATAAAGCATATACTCTTTATATATTTATATATCTGTCACCTAAATTTTTATTTTTTACTTAAATAATACTAAAATTTTTATTATTATATAAAAATAACACCATCATTACTTTTAAAGTCAAATGCACTTTTTTATGCATAAAAAAAAAAAAGAATTGTTCTTGTAAATCTCAAATTTTATGACTTATGCATAAGAATTGTGTGCTATGTATGTAAAATTTCCTATTTTGGTTTTGAAAGATTGCGAGAGATTCAACCATTTGAAAGTGTGTTTCTATATATTTAGTTTCTTTATTTTATATTCTTATCTAACTTTTATATCATATAATTTTTTTATTTTCTTCTGAATCTATTTTGTGTCGCATGATCCTCTCTAAGAAAAAATCTCTAGTGCACATGAGTTTTAAACATAGGTAATTCATATTTATAATTTTTATTTTATTTTTACTCTGTTTTCATTTGTCACTCTAATACTAGATAATGAAATCTTATCGTATGCTTTTGTGTGATAAGTTGATAAATATTTTACTTTGTTTGATTTTTAAAATTTTTGTAATTATCATATCAGTTTTAATACATGATTTGAAGGTTAATATATTAACAATATAATTAAGAATATAATTAAAGCCTATCTTTTTTTCACTTCAATGATTTCTTATCTCAATATTATTTCTCTTAAACATCTTGTTATGAATTTATGAGATTTAAAATTTTAGGCCAAATTAGTCACCACTAAACTTTCAATAATGCCATAAATTTCAATTTATTACTTCAATTTATGAATCGAGTTTTTCAAAATTATTGAGATTTGATGCATATACTTCATGTTCTCAAACTTTAATCAAAATAATGAATAATTATTTTAATTTAATATTAATGTGGTATGATGATACCATGATAGATTAGAGACCATTTATTTTGTATATAGAATTATTATTACATATGAAATTAAATATTAATCTTGAATGTCATATGTAACATTAATTCGAGATAATTGAATATTTAACTTAATTTAATTAAATAATTATACTAGATAATATAATTAGATTTTTTTTAGTTTGCATAGCTTTTATTAACTTAATTTAATTTGTATTCAATAAAAAGACAATTTTTAATTAAAACTAAATTATAATCTCTATAATATTATGAGTGTCTGCATAGTATATTTTACATTATGTCAACACTTTATTACTATAAAATTATTCACACAATTTAACTATTAAAAAAAATTCATAGATTACATATCTTTTGTAGCCTCTCTAATGTATTTATTTTCATTTTCTTATAGATAAATCATATTCTTGTCACACTACTGATTTTACACCAATCAGGTATGTGCTTTATAAATTTTTATTTTTATTTTTATAATATACAATGTAGATTTATGAATTTTTTACTTTTATATATGTATGATTAAATTAAGTCATATATTTTTTTGATATTCTTATTTACAATTTGTAATAACATTCTTTTATACATATGCATTTTGAAATTCTTACATATTTGTTGATATTTTTTTATATTTAATATTTCTAAATTTGAGAAAAAGTATAAATATAATTAAAGTTAAGTTGGACTTTAAAAATACTTCAATCGATCACCTTAATATAATATAATAGATGCACTATTTTTCGATCACAAGTTACAAACTTTTAAGAGATATAAAATTCACGTAAACTTTGCAATAACTTATTAGCACTTAGATCATGCAACATAATTACATAAATTTAATTTAATAATCTATATTTAATTTGACAATATGATACAAACAAATTACTTTTTAGTCTTACATATCAAATAATGTGGATGATTTTTTTTTAATAATCATCTTTATCTTATTTAACTTAAAAAAGGATCTTATATTTAACCTATTCACTTATTAGTCTCATATAAATTATGTTATATAATTAAGTATTAAAATTATCAATTTTATTGAACTTAAATAAGAATCTTATATTTAACCTATTCACTTATTAGTCTCATATAAATTATGTTATATAATTAACTATAAAAATTACCAATCTTTCTATCTACTTCTTACTCTTGCTCACCAATCTTGCCAATAAATTATTCATCATTTCCTTCTTATTTTTTCTTTAATTATGATAACATTTAGATTGCAATCAAATTTTCTTTGCAACATTTTAAATTATTTTCTTCTATAGATTGATTTTTATAAATATTTTGAAAAAAATTATGAAAGTGATACTATTATATCTTATTGATCTACTTTCATTTTATTATATAACCTTTCAAGTTTATTAATTTATTTTTTGTCATTTCAATCATAAAACTACATTGTATAACAACCACCTTAATTTGTAAATGCTTGAAAAATACTAATTAATGTAAAATTAATTTGATTTTTTAATTTCAATTATAAACATACCATATGCAACAACCATTTTGATTTTGTAATTACTTGATAAATATTAATTATTGAAATATATATAATTAATATAAAACTAAATCACATATAAAATATCATTATAAAACACATATATAAAATATTTTTACATAAATCAAACATTAAAGCAATAATTCATGAAAGAATTATATACGTAAGAAGAATATTTTATATATCTTTCTTAATAATCTTTGCAAAATAATTACTCATGCACCAAATGTTTCTAAATAATAAATTTATGAGAATATAGACTAATGTTATAAACTCTTATTTCATAATTATTTAATATACATTTTTAATGAAGTGTTCAAAATAATAAGCTCAAATTTCTCTTTGTATAAAATTTATTTATTGGTAAATATTATATTGAATTATAATTTTGGATATTATTATAAATTTAAAAGATATTTACTTATTATCCAAATATCAATTATAACAATCCTCCTAAGAAGGTTAATAATTTCGATCACATTTAAATTATAAAAAAATTGTGCTTATAATTCTCTCTATTCCCTAAATATTAACTATTATTTGTGCAAATTGAAAAGTGGACCATCTCTTAAACTTGTCACTTAATTATAATCAACTATAAATTTTATTAAATTAATTTGGTATCGAAAATAATAAAAATACTAATAAGTTTTTCTAATTTCATAATTTTTTAATTATTTATTTTGCATGTTAATGCTAAGTTTTAAAATATATGAAATTATTCTTATAGTTTAACACTTTAACTAGTTAAATAGAATTAATGTATTGTATATATTTCTTTATATCTCTTTAATGCATTTATCTTTTTATCATTTTTCAATAAAGTTTTTGTTCTTGTCAAATTGTTGATTTTACATCAATTAATTTTGCACTTAGCAAATTAACTCTTTAAATTTATTATAATATTGCTATTTTTTATTCTTTTATATATTGTTGATTTTATTATAATATTGTTAATTTTATTATAATAAAGTTTTTGTTTTATCAAATTATTGATTAAGTTAAGTCACATAGTTTTATGATATTCTTTTTTCACAATTCATAAAATCTTATTTTGATTCATATGATTGATTATCTTAAATATTTTTGGATAATTTATATATTTTATTTTTAAATTTTTTAGGAATAAACTCTATATATAATTATAGTAAATTTAGATTATAAAAAAAGTAAAATTTCATCAATACCTTAACATGATTAACAACAAAGGTAATTATTCAATCACAAATTTAGAAATTGAAAGACAAATAGAATTCTAACTTTAAATGTACTCATTAATATTTAAACTACACAAGATTATGAGATAATAAAATAAGATCCTAATATTTATTATATAATTTGAATATTAATTAATTCAATCCTATGACATATATAAAGTATATTGAGAACACCATAGCTAATTATTAATTTAATATTTTGATTTAATAATCAATAGCTTAAATATGATCAACTAAATGGATAATTATTCATAATAACTCATTAGCATTTAGACTACACAATATTAGTAACTTAATAGATAATTCTATCATCTTTAATTTTTTTCTTTATAAAAATAAATAAATAAACTTTATATATACTCATTAATATTTAAATTACACAAAATCTTGAGATAACAAAATGATATCCTAATATTTATGAGATATATAATTATTTATTTATGAAATCCTAATAAAAAAGTATATTTATTTTCACTTATAAATTAAGAACAATATAGATGATTATTAATTTAATATATGCTTAACTCATTATCTTAAAAGATCTTATATTTTACCAATTTTCATCTTATCATGCAAATATATTTTTTAATGAAGCATTCAAAATAATAAGCTCAAATTTCTCTTTATATAAAATTTATATATAGTTAAATATTATATTGAATTATAAATTTAGATATTATTATAAATTTAAAAGATATTTATTTATCATTATAATATAAAAATATTTTAAATTATTTTATTATCCAAACTAATCATGTAATATGATATATACCTTCGCAATTATCTCAAAAAAATTGATTTTATCATTGAAATTAATAATTTATTATAAATAAATTTTTTAGAGATATTAATTCTTAAAATATTATTCACGTAGACTTTGTGCAGGTGCAATATTATATATATATATATATATATATATATATATATATATATATATATATATATGAAGAATAAAATATTTGGTATATTTTTTAAATTGAGTATCAAATGACTATATTAGGTGCCTTCTAGATGCTGATGGCTAATAGGATTATGGTTATGAAAATCAGATTGTACCGATTAGTTTGACCAAAACGCTAAAAACAGGTTCTTTGGCAGGTTTGGTGGAATCCCAAAATCACCACTTTTGCATAGAATCGGTTAATCGGTGAACAAGATTAGTTTTTAAAAAGTTTAGGGTTAAAAATATATTTAAAAAAAATGAGTGTTAAATTATTTATTTTAATTCAAATAATAATTTTTTGATGGTCAACGAACTCAAACAGCTCTAATTTTTAAAATTAATTTTTTACTATAATTTTTTTAAAAAATAACTAAAAAAGTGATAACGAAACAGAGTTATAAATTATTTCAAATACATCTTAGATCTACACCACTCAGTTACTAGTCCAAGTGCATCCTTCAATAAAATAATAATATTATTATTATATAAAAACAATTTTAATTATCAAAACATAGCAAAATAAATAATTAATTATTCATTATTTTATTAATGTAAGTATATATCATGTACTTAATATAATTTACTTAATAATATTATTATTTTATACATAATCTAAAAGTATACATGTGATTTATATAAATATAAAATTTAATATTAAATTTATAAATATGTGCTATTTATAATCGTTATTTTATTTTAAGTTAATTATAGAATTTGCACACTAGTCCAAATCTAGTAAAGGGAATAAGAAACCTACTTATCCAACGACGAAGTGCGAGTATAACTATAAATTGTTAAATAAAGGATAACTTGGTTGCAACAAAAAATCAAAACTATCATAGGCCACGTTGGCTGCGCTGAGGGCATTCTCGGTAATCTGTATCTCCTTTAAATCCTGCGGCGGCCCAGCGGAAGGTGAAAAACAAGCGCCTCACTCCACCCACAGGACACCGTCGTTACCAAAACCGGAAGCGGTGATGTGCTCGCGCCTCTTAAACCTCGCACTCTCTCTTCACTCTTTAATCTTCGAATTCTGCAAAGAGAGAGAGAGTTTGCGATGAGCGGGTTAGTCATTGACGGCGAACTTAACCAGTTGAACGATGAGGCAAGCGACTCGGAGAGCATTACTTGCGAGCCGAGCGAAATAGAGTCATTGAAAGACAGGGCCCTTCTTCTTCTTGATGAAGGGAGCGATGAGCACGTCAATTTGAAGCATTTTTTCTTGATTTCCATCGGCATACTGGTGGAACGCTGTTCCGTTCTGGCGATTCGGAGGCTGATGTATTGTACTTCCGCTATGGGGATGGCGCAGTTCGAGGCATTCAAGCTTTACGTGAAGGCCTTGGCGGAGAAGAACGGCGGAAATCCCAATCTGAATCTGGGGTGGTATGGTACTTCCTTAGAGGGGGTTCGTAAGATTGTGAAAAATGGCTTTGGTTCTGATGGAGTACCGATTGCGGGGCCGCTTGGTTTCGTCCTAAGCCTTTATGGAGGGTCCTCTGCAGCCAATTGGTATGACATTCTAATCGTTTTAAGTTCGTTCGAGGTAGTTGATTTGCTGCAGTACTTTCAGGAATTATGTTCTTTTACCTAGGGATGATTATGAGTATGAGATATTGGTGTTTGCGTATTTGCATTTTAGAATTTTATAGAGAGTATTAAGTTTGCTTTGATGCGGAACATCAAGGAATTACATCTAGATGTATGAATAGTCGAATTTATATGGTTCTTGAGTTGCTGAATGTCCTGCAATTATCTGTTTTTTTAAAAAAAAAATAAGATATGCATTTTCGATTCAATTGCTCCTTTCTAAGTGATTAGGGGGTTGCCGATAAAGGATTTTGTTTTTCTTAGAAATGTATATGAACTATTTTCACGCTCTAAATGTGAATTGTGCTTTTTTTCAAATTTTTTTTGTGATTGTAAATGAGGCTCTCCGTCCCTTTCTGTTTTTTTCCATGCATTCAAACACATGGATTTGCTTAATCGACTAAACAGATTCTATCGCTACCTCAGCTTTGTGCATATTTTTATAAATCCTTATGATCAGATACAGAAATGCTTGCATTGATTTGGCTTTCTTATTTGACAGTGTTCTATCGACTGTCGCTGATGCAAATGGATTCAGGCATCTTATTTTCTGTCGAGTGATATTGGGAAAGACAAAACAGTTTCTTCCTGGTACAAAATCATTTGAACTAAGTTCAGACGAGGTTGATTCTTGTGTGGTTAATGAACAATTTCCTCAAAAGTATATTGTGCGGTATTCTGATGCTAAAACTCGTGTGCTTCCGTTGTATGTACTGACCGTCCATTTAGAGACCCAATCCAGAGGTTGGTTTTTTACTTCCCATAATTTTTTTTTTCACTTACTGGAAAATTTAAATAAAGCTTGAGGATTATAGTCCAAATCCAGAGTTTTGTTGAATTGTTGATGTTTTCCTCTTGCATATTCAGGGAGCCTGAAGCAGATTGCAGCAAGGCCACACTCACCATGGATATCTTTCACCAAGCTGGTCCTTACTCTGTCTAAGTGTTTATCTTCCTCAAAGATCTCCTTGATTAAAAGGTTCCACGTTAAATTTATGGTAATTAATTGTCTGAACTTTCTGGAAAAAAAGTTTAGCAGGATATCCCGTGGTAAACTTAACTCTGGTTTAGAAACACTTACACTGCAGGACAGTTTTAAAATTTTTTTGGGCATTTACATACATAGCACATAATTTTATCTGTTTACATACATAAATTTTAATATTTACATAAATAGCTCCCACCCAAATCTTTAACATTAGATCAAAAATAGCACCATCATTAATTTTTTAAAGTTACACATTTTCAAACATAGGAAAAGTGTTATATATGTAGACACATATATGTATGTATGTATGTATATATGTATTTATGTAAATATCAAATTAGGTATTAGATATGTAAATACATAAAATTATGTGCTATGTATCTTAACCTTCCTTTAATTTATTTATTTATTTTTCATGGTAACACTTGTAGAAAATAATTCTCAAGACTTTTGTCCTGCAAAATAAAATGATGTCTTTTTATCCAATTGAAAATGTTTTGCACTTGAAAGAGAACTGTTTGACAGTTTAAACTAAACATAACTTGGGGTAGAACCAACAATTTTTTACCCTGCCTTGTAGTTTCTTGCATTTTTGTTCTATTAGTATCTGCGTATGATGTTATACATGGTGTATTTGCAGGAAGGGAAAATTTCTCGTCTGCAGCTGGTAACCCACCTCAGGAAAATAGTTGGAGATGAATTACTAATGTCAATCATTAGAAAATTTTTTGGAAGGTATAAGTCCTTATCGAATCAATACTTAGTTCTCTCAATAGGTGTATCCAAATCTGTTGCGCTTCTGAGTGTCACTTATCTTCATTAGTTGTTTACTTCTACCAAATTGCCTTCGAAAGATTTTTTTTGCTTCGTAAGATAACAATGGATTTCGTGATTGCATCATACCTGAATGAACTGTTTTATGTGCAAACGTAGTTGGAGGAAAGTTAATTTATATTGATGGTACTTTGCATATGATGAGGATGTTCAAGTGGATGAGTGGCTTTACTCTTAGAGATCAAATGAGAAAGGAATATATTCGTGATAATGTTGGAGTTGCTTCAGTGACAGATAAGATTAGAGAGTTGTCTTAGATGGTTTGGTAACATAAAGCATCGGCTGTCCGATGACCCAATAGTAGATGTATTATATATGCTTTGTGTTAAAAAAGGTAGAGGTAGACTTAAAAGACTTGGTTAGGATTATAAAAATTGACCTTAATTTATTCAAATTAAATGAGAATTTGACACTTAATAGGACACAATGGAGAAAAAGTATTCATATAGCCAACCCCACATATTGGGATGAAGGCTTGTTGTTGTTCTTGGTACTTTGCATGCGATATTTTTTGGTCGATTTTCA
Source organism: Cymbidium sinense (assembly GCA_021442155.1). Taxonomy (NCBI): domain Eukaryota; kingdom Viridiplantae; phylum Streptophyta; class Magnoliopsida; order Asparagales; family Orchidaceae; genus Cymbidium; species Cymbidium sinense. Next base: position 6,136,230 of record CM038219.1, read on the forward strand.
ATATTTATTTGTTAGTCAAATGTCAATCTAGCATAATAAGAGCCTTCATGTCCAAGCTCTAGATTTTATATCATTTTCATTATTGAATTAAGTTATTTGTTTTAAATGTAGAAAAAAAGAACCTTTGCACATCTCTAGTGATTTATATCTTATTTAGTTTTCATAGAACGACAATAAACCTTAATATGTGGTTTTATACTTGGTTCTGTCGCAAATGAACTTTCTCCTAGGTCAGCCATTCTTAGTTTTTTGTCTTTAATTTCATTTAATCATTCTAGAAAAATGTTGTGCCTACTGAATCATCACCTGTATTTTTATTTGTTTTCTTACCCCGCAAATATCAGCCCACATAAATTTTCTCGAGACCAGTTGTTATGTTCATTGATCTTGAATGTTATTTCTTCTCTTAAAATATTTTCTTGTAGACTATAACTAATGCTTGTCATTCTTTCTTGCTTATCAATTACATGATATATGTTGTTTCTGCTTCTTGTAGGAGTCGTGAGGATGAGATGTCTCTTTTGCAAAGCCATTAACAAATAGAACTGACATTTGAACGTAAGATGGCTACAACAATCAAAATCTTTGGTTACCCGCCTTTCCCAACATTAACTGAAGTTGTTTCAATATGGAGGCATCTTTTAAAACTCATACAGAATTAGCTGACTTTTTTTTTTTGTTAGGTGATTAACACAACATTGATGATGCTGAAATTGATCTGGATTCTCTTTTACACTTTTCAATATCCTTGGATGTCTATAGATATTGATTGTGCTGTCAGATAAATAATTTTTAGATCCAAATTGTTGTTATGTATTTTTATTTTTTTTGAACATAATTAATGTTTAGTTCTTTTGAATTTTGTCTAATCTTTGTTGATAATGCATGGGCTAACTAGAGGTATTATGCATGACAATGTTTATATTATTATAGCATTAACATTATTTTGATTTTGTTTTATTAGCAACTAAAGTTGTTTGATCCAATATTGTTAATGAAAAATATCAATTTGCTATAAGCATAGATCATGTTTGAAGAGACAGAAGGCCTAAGAGAGAATCTTAGGTAGATTCTGATGATCAGAGAAATAGAATGTTGATTCAACTACATGATTATATTATGCCATACTCGACTTTAAATCTTTTATTTGAAAGTGTGATATAAAGTTATATATACAATATGAGCTATATGATAAAATATAAGAAATATATATGAATAGACTTGATGTAGCAACCTACCATTGCCGGTCCCAAGTCCGGATGTGAAGTGGAGGGTTGCGATAGGTAGTCGACAGCCAGTATAAAATTTGTCGAAATAATCATGACATGAATCCTTTAAATTATTGTGTTAAAAACTTGATGTAGCAACAGTATAGTGGGCTTGTTTAGCAGGTGAATAACTTAGATGAGTTATTCTAGCGAGAACTCTTAATCATTGTATAATTAAATTAAATGAATAGCTAAGATCTTTAGTTGAATCATGCCTCACTTGATCCATAACATATATCATAGCATGGTATGTAAAAGAGAAAAAACTTCTAACAAGACAACCATTGACAAGGTCTAGTCAACACAAATTTTATTAAAACACTCTTAAATATTCTCATTATTATCAATAATCTTGTATTATATATATTTTTATATACATGAGTCACTAATGTCCACAAGACAAACTTTTACAACATTCAAACACTTACACAACAATAGAATCTCATCATACATGCTCTTATTGCAAAAATATGTACAATAAGAAAATTAAAATATAATATAAAACATTCTTCTTAATAAGATTAGCTCAATCTACAATTGAATCCATTAGTAATAATCTATTATGAGAAGCCTATAGAAAGCTAAAATTCTTGTATATAAGTTTTGTACATCTTAGTTGGCATGATCATACTAATTCTATGCAACTTCATCGTAGAACATATGTAAAGTAAACAATTAATTATATATCATGAAATCATCCCAAGTTTATGATTAAAGTTATATTATATTATATCATGGTTGTCATATTTATCAACACATGCATATAAAGTAATCATATGAAATATTTTTAATGCAAGCATATGAAGTATTAAAGGGGGATTTATATACATACCACACAATTCTTATGTATTTACATATCCAACACCCAAATTTCAATTTTAATATATATAACACCACAATCTTCAATATCAAATCAAAAATATCAGCATCACTCACTTTTTAAAAGTGAAACACGCCTTTTTAAGCATAAGAAAGTATTGGATAAGTAAATATCCAATTTTATGTGTTAGATATGTAAATACATAAAAACTGTGTGGTATGTATTTAAATCTTCCATTATTAAATCATTGGCATTGTTAGAATAGGAAAGGAGATGAACCGAGTGATGAGTTGCACCCTAATAAATCATCATGCATAATAATTACATATGTTGGATTAGAACTATTAACTTGGTGCATGCTGACTACTCTCTCCTAGAAAGAGAGTATTATAATATGAGGTGCACATTAAATATATAAATTCATAGCATGTGCCCCTTATTCTTGTTTTAAAACTTCTTTTATACACTAAATCTAGAGCTCATACTCTACTGCTTTTATAATATAATTAAAGATAAGTTAGTCAACCTGAAAAGTACTATAATCATAGGGTGTTTTTATGTCAAATGAAGCATATTTATTTATATAACTTTCAAAACATCAAAATTGGCTTGCCAACATAAATATTTCATCAATAATGAGCCTTGAATTTAAAAAAATAAAAATAAAGGCATTGGGTTAGTATTAAGTTGTTCATGAGTAGTGACTTGTTGAAGCTAAATTAGGCTCTCGTGATAACTTGACTAACCTAACCGGAATGAATATAAATGTATACTAGTTATTTGATTCTTGTATCTCTTTTGAGAAGTTGAGAGCACAAAATATTAAATTCAAAAACCCAATTAGTCGAAGTTGATCTAGAGCATTAAATTTGCAAAGAGATTAGATTTTGGTACATAGAGTTGTTAAAGCTTATGATGAAGCATCTTCCTTTTTTAAATGAAGGTGAGTGGAGCCATTGGAACAAGCTAAGGAGATTATGATTAATAACGCCTTTAATGTGGCTAAGGATTTTAGTGTGAGAATGATTACGCAATATGTGGCTTCAATGGGGATTATAAAAGATCTTTTGGGTAGTGGACTATCATCAATAGTGAATGTCTTTACACATTAAGAAGCAACGATTAGTAGTGAGTCGAGTACTCTACAATCCTCTTTTATATACAGAGTTTGACACTTATCAAAATAAGGAGTTTTTTTTTTAATTTAGTTTAGATATCTCTAAATCGATACTAAGACTCACTTGGAATAGAGGATAATTAGTTTGGGAATGCTAAGGATTCAACCTTAGAGAGGGCTATTGTAGAAGTCATCTTGATTTATGTAAGCAAGTTTAAAAAAATTCTTATTAAGATTATATTTTTTACATATGTGTATGTATATTTCACACAAACTTAAATATTACTTACCACCCAAAAAATTGGTATAGCACAAAAATACTTTAGTTAGACTTCAACTGAACCCCATTGTAGCGTGGAGCTAACAGAGCAGTGTATGTAATAATTAAGTTTGAAATATGTAATGCTCATAATTTAGCATGTATGTAAAACAGATATATTGTTTAAGAAGCCATTAATTGCCCTCGAGTTTGGCACTGTGGATGAGAGAGGTGGGGAACAAGGTTGTGGCATAGTAATGTCGAAGCCAAGCTTAATAGACACAGTTGTCTCCATACTGAGTTACTCAAAGGTACTCAACCATGAAGTTCATTGAGAGCTCAATAACCGTAGGATGGAAGCCATCTTAATGAGAAATATTGATTAGACTTCTCAAATGAGTCAATTCACAGTGTGTCTAGATTTCACCTTGTGGCAGCTAATCAATATAAGGCAACACTCCTCATATAGTTTGCCTCAAATCAAGGTATTTTTGTACGATGGGAGGAGCTTTGACTTCAATGTATGATGAGTTCAAGGATTTTCCCATCTCTTCAAGTCATCTTCTAATAGATCAATGTTGAATTTCTTGCTTGTTATCCACTATTATAATGAAGACTTTATTAATAGAAGTTTTTTCTTTTCTTTTCTTGTTTTTTCACTTTGTATCGTCTTTCCTTTGAATGTTAGTGTGATGAGAGTTTTCTGGCTAGTCACAACTTCTTTGTTTTGCAATTTTTGAGAAGTTGAGCTGAGCTCAGTGCATCATGGATCAAACTTGATTATACTACAAGTTATTCATGTTCAATCGGAGCTCTCTCTCTCTCTCTCTCTCTCTCTGCTAAACATATAAATAAGTATTTGACTTCTCATGTTAAGAAATAATTGACCTGCAAGTTTTCATGCAATTATATAATATAAATAAGCACCAACAAATTTGTTTAGTGACATAAATAAATAACAAAAAGATTGCATTAAATTAATATGTAGGTTTACTAATAACCAACTAATTAATTTGAAAAAACAGAAAGTTCAAAAATAAAATATAAATGATTATCTGGAGATGAAGCAATATGCAGATTCACTGGTGATAGATTAATAATATTGATTGATATATAATTTAATTGTTTTAAAATTGTTGCGTGCTAAATGTGATCGGTAGAGTGTTCTAGAAATGTGATGCGGTTAAGAGTTTACGCCTTAGCCTTTGTCAGATAATCGAAAGCACAATGATATTTAAAGAGTAGGGGAGCTTCGAATTTTACGGAAAACCCTCAAAAGATAGAAAACCACCTGGCCCCCAAGAAAATGTTCCACCATGGATATGTTGCAAAGTACAAATTCTTCCCAATGTGGATTACAAGATGGTGTATGAGGTAGAACAATAACTATGTAACAATGATTAGGTTAAAATACTTGGATGATGCAGAACTCGATGGTAATTTCTCGTGGTCGGTCTTCTTTTCTTCCTCTGTTGCTTCTTTTTCTCTTCTTCTTTACTTGTTTCAGCTCCTCTTCTTCTTCACTTTTCTTCCCTTCATGTGAGGGATAGAGTTCTATTTATAGATGGGAGGAGGGGCGCTTCAGAATTTATGCAAAGTCCTGCCACTCCTCTTGATCGGACGGCTTAGAATGGTTCCTTCGATCATTTGATGTATTTTGAGCATTTGATGCCCAAATGAAGTCGTAATTATGAGATCTTAGGCTCGTTAGATCCGCCACGAGACGCCGATTTGACTATAAACACTCTATATTTAAGAGCTATTTTGGGATGTAATTGATATCCCAAAGATTCCAAGGATATTTCAAGTGCTTAATCTCGACGGCTCTCGAACAAATCGTCGCTTTGATATTAAGATTCTGACTTTGATTAGCGGTATTTTGAGCACCATATCGCTTGCCCCTATTTTGGATGAGATTGTCTTAATCATCCAAAATATACGCCACAACCCATGACCAATATATTTCAAATATTCATATAAATCCAAGATTACGATTATAAGCAAATCTACGTCTTGCATGAGATTCGAGGTTATGAATTTATTTGATGCTCACTAAGTTTTCGAGCATTTTTGGGAGTCCGGGCACCCGCGGGCGCTTATCTAAGACCCGAGGGGCTGCGACCTCACGGTCAGACAGCCGATGGGTCGCCCATCGGGTCGTAACGCCACGCTGGGTCGCGGAACGGCTGGCCGCTCGCTGGTCGTCGGCTGAACGCGTCGGCTGGTCGCGGGCGTCATGGTCGGCGCAGACGCTACGCGGTCGGCGGTCGCGGTTGGTCACGGCGACGGGTCGCTATGGCGGTCGCTGCGCTGGTCTGACGGTCGGTCGCTGGTTGCTCGGTCACGCGACGGTCGGTCGCTGCTGACGGTCGGTCGCTGGTCGGTCGTCACGCCGGGTCGCGCTGACGGTCGGTCATGCTGACGGTCGGGTCGCTGACGGCTCGTCGATGTCTGGGTCATACGTTCTGTCACGAACTGATGCTCCGGGTCATGCGCGGTCTGGCTACAAGCTGCTCACATACCACATGTCATACACATGCTGCTCGCCGCGCCACGCGCTACCACCCGACCGGAGTTTTAAGGAATTTAATGCGCTTTTTTGAGGGTTTTACCCTTACCAGGGCTATAAATACCCCTAAGGTGAGGGAGAAAGGCACACCTTTCCCTCTCCCTTCTTCTTGAGTGAAAGTCCTTTGGCGATCGAGGAGGCGATCAAGACCTACGGCCATACCAGGCCCGTGGGTGTAAACTAACCTACCTGACCGACCGGGGTTGAAGGCGATCAAGACTACCTGACAAGGCTCCGCTCCGAAGGGTAAACTAACCTACCGACCGACCGGATTGAGGCGATCAAGACCAATATACGCATTCCGCCTCGTAACTAACCTTGACCGGACAGGCGATCAAGACCAGAATATACTCTCCGCCTGGTGTAACCAACCTAGTCGACCGACCGGATTGAGGCGATCAAGACCCGTATAGCAAGGCTCCGCCCCCGAAAGGTGTAAACTAACCTACCTGACCGACCGGATTGAGGATCAAGACCTGCATACGGCAGGCTCCGCCCCCCCCAAAGGGGTGTAAACTAACCTAGCCGGACCGACCGGGTTGAGTATCAAGACCCGTAGTCATACGGCAGTTCCAGCCCCCGGGGTGTAAACTAACCTACCGGACCGACCGGGATTGAGGCGATCAAGACCCGAATATACGGCAAGGCTCCGCCCCGAAAGGGTGTAAACTAACCTAGTCGGACCGACCGGGTTGAATCAAGACGAATATACGGCCAGTTCTCCGCCCAAAGGGTATAAACTAACCGGACCGACCGTCGAGGCATCAAGACCCGTGGTGCTTCATGCATGATTCCATGGGTACGCATTGTCAAGATGGCATGAGAAACAATAATCGAGCCGCCACTTGCATGAGTCGAAAGTTTAGAGGTAGTTCTCATACTCCTATTGGGGAGGAATATGTCTCGCCTCTTCCTCCTCCTTTTTTTTTTTTTTTTTTTTTTTTTTTATGCATAGCACGCCTTTTTTTGTTAGATCGAGACTAAAAATTCTAGCTAAAGTCCATGAGCAGAAAAAAGAGGGATGTCCAAGCGGGTGAGTGAGCCTTTACAAAACTCTTGATTTTGATGTTTCTCCCTTCCTCTACTTATTCATAATATATTTGCATGAGGGGGAAGAGGCCTAATATTACGACAGCTGCAGATGATAGATCGTCCCTTATTACGTCAGACAGCTTAATAGTGTTTCGCAAAAAATTTCATTTTCCCAATGATTTAGTGGCTATAGCTGCCAAGAGGTCTGATCGAGCTGCTCCTTCCACCGTGATACTTTATCGCTTCGAGATGATTTTACGCGTCGGATTATGATTTCCTCGCTCCGAAATGATTGAGATCTTCAAGACATGTGGGTGGCTCTATCACGCTTTCATTTCGGCTTTAGTGGTCATCGCTTGCCTTTTCGTGAGAGCGCATGCTATTTTGAATATTCAATACTTATGCCGGTGTAGATTTACATGTGATGCTGGGCTGCTTTATCGAGCCATAAAAAATTGGATAGAGTTCTGCACGGATCCCTCCAAGAATTGGTCTAGTGGATTCTTTTGTGAAGAATGAGTGGGGCCTCCTGAGAGATGGGGAAGGTTGAATGACCTCCCGTGATCCGCTTTCAATATCGAGAGCAGATTCTAGCAACCCTTAATATTCCTCGATGTAGAGCATGCATGAGTTGCATTATATTGGAAAATATACAATAGAAGATAGGATGTTCAAGGTTGGATTTTCCATCCGTGCAGAAGATCTCATGCTCTTCCATCAAGAGGTCGAGCAAAGGTGTTGAGAAGTCTCCTCATGTTCATAAGGTTCTTTCCGTGAGTCCGTCACAGATCACGGCAAGAATGTTCCATCTTTACGTAAAAATAGAGACTCGGCCGAATGGCTACGCCGATATTTACTGAGATAATGTTCCTCTCCGAGAGTTTAGCTTTGACTCATGATGGGGAGTTCGCTACTCTAAGCCACAAATTCTCAAGAGATATTAAATCACATATGTACCGACGCCAACGCATGAATTGCGCGTTATTTTTCCTTCTATTCTTCTTCTTCCTTCTTTATGTAATATTGGTACGAATTTTTTTTTTTTTTAAACCCAAATATTAGAATGATGGCTCATTTGGGTGTTGCCTAGATGAATGGAATAATCGAATTTGTAAAGATAAAATATCTCATGAGGCGAGTATGAGCGGCACGAATGCTAAAGTTAAAGAGGTGGCGACCTTGGAGGATCAATTGACCGAAAGTGTAGAACGGCGAATATGTACTTTTTCTCTCAAGTGTCGAGGCGAACGCCCGTGATGATTGAGGCGAGCAGACTCGCCGAAGGAGAAGAAAATCGACACTTGTATCGATAAGAAAGTATTACAAGATCGCCTTTCAAAAGGAGCATAGAATGTCGGGAGGCAAGTGAGATCTCCTTGAAGGCAGAAGACTTCAAGAATTCTCTCGCTTATCGTGGCCTTTATCAAGACTTCGCTCAGAAGCTCGTAATCATATCTTTGATATCAAGTGAAGGACTTGGAACAGGTTTTAGAGGAGGGTTCATCTGAGGGTTCCCAAAGGAACTGGTACATCGCAAGACCGAGCTAAGATAGAGGTATATCCCCGCCCAAGCATCTCAAGATCCGCCGATTCTAAGATGAAGGAGTGGTAAGTGGGCTCCGTGGAGCTTCCTGGAGAATGAGGATGTTGATATTATGTAGTATCGCTTGTCATTTGTTCTATGCAATATCATTAACGGTATCGTGAACTTAATTTCTTCTTATATCATCATATTGACGCCAATAATATCCGGATATATCCTCTTCTTTCTGCACTTATCTTTTGCCCATTCTGTAATTGGTCGTATTATTTGACATTGCTAATATGGATGAATTGGATCCATCGAGGATTTTCGACCTATCCAAGGTTGTTCGTCGAGTGTTACCGATGACGTTAACCCGCATGGAAGAGATCGAGAAGTCCACCAAGGACTTTTTTTTTTCCGGTTATTTGTCGAATTTTCGCTAATTCGTAAGTCCAAGGACTTTTGACCTTCCCTGGTCGTAATTTTTTGCTTAATGACATTAACTCAGACGGAAGATCAAGTCCCCTTGGGATTGATCATATCCATGAGATATAACATGAGTTGTGTATTTCTCAAGTGGGAGGAAAAGCTACCAAGAACAGAGCTTGCAAATTCACTAGTTCAATGATATAATCATATGAGGTATAAACTTCAAGAGAAAATGACAACAATACCGCAACAAGGACAAGAACAACAATAGTCTTGACCCCGTGCCATACAAGGTGAAATGACAAACGAGATAAAAGTCACAATAATCAAAGTGAGAGTTACCGATAATATTCAAGATTCTTAGTATTCCAAGTTCGAGGTAGAGTTTTTCCTTCTTGGTCCTCGAGCTTGAACGCTCGCTTGACCATACTATAACCACATACCGGGCCATCCCAGAGGTGAGAGTTTATTGCGTTGAGGGTTTTTTCCTCGCCGCCTCAAGACTTCGCAGACCAAGTCACCAGATATGGAGGTTTTACTCTCGTTGAAGTGGCGAGCCACCCGCTGGTGATATGAAGCGCCGGGCAGGGCCATATCACGAAGTTTCGTGGAGTAGATCTAGTGTCCGGAGTTTTTCTTCATTACTATCATGATCAAAAAATTGGACTCTTGACTTGGAACCCGATATCCACGGTATGATAGCTTCTCAAAAACACAAATTATATGATGCTTTCACCGCGCGTGATGTAGTGCAGAAGCCCAAAGAACATTCGAAGTTCATCACCCATTGCCCCCCTTCTCAAGACGCTGCTTTTAGTCCTTTGAGTATAGTCCCATTGGTAACTTCGCTTGCCCATTTTTTGATATGCTGATAATGAAGAAGATCTTTGCAAAAGGACGAAAGACTTTTCCAAGAAATTGAGTTCCGCTTGTCGCTGATGATCTTTGCAGAAGGCCGAATCGACATATTATTATATTTTCCGCAAATTGTTTAGCATTTGCCGTGATTTTGGCGAGTGGTTCGCCTCTACCCATTTGGTGAAGTAGTCGACGCTAGAATGATGAACTTTCGCTTCTCGATGCGATTGGGAAAGGTCCCATGATATCAATCCCCACTGAGCGGGCCACGGCTTTGAATGGATGAGAGTTCAGATGCAGATGTGAGGGAGGTTCAATGCAATTGACAACTTGCACATTTTTTGTGAACTCCATGCCTTGTTTCATTGTAGCCAATAAAACCCTTGTCTCATGATTTTAAAGGCCAATGCTCTTCCTCCAAGGTGTTCTCCACATATTCCTAAGTGGACCTCTTTAACGCTGAATCACTCGGCGAAAGGCATTTGAGATACCGACCGAGAAAGCTTGTATCCTCCACAACAAAGAAAGTTTGAAGCTTGTCTTCTGAGACGAGTGGAAGTTGGATCTTCGTGAAGGGTTCCTCCTTGTAAAAAAAGATAGATCGGGTTTATCCATGAATATTCTTTTCCTCATCAATAGTTTGAATTTCCCATGACCCTTGGATGCTAGGATAATGTATTTCTTCAACATGCTTTCTTAAATAGATCTCCGGGTAGAAGAAGCTTAGCAAGAAGGCCACCAGTATTCTTCTCTCGTAGTATGTGGATGATTTGATATGTTTTGAAATGAGTAAGAAGGGATTTTACCAAGTGAAGATATTGTGGCTGAGGATTGTGAGTATTAAAATCTCCTCCAACTTGGGAGGCTACAAGTCGGGAGTCAAGATGAATTACTAAGTTTTGAGCTCAGCAATCATGAGTCTCAATCTCGCGATGAGCTTCATATTCAATATTATTGCAGGAATTTTAAGTCCATACTCAAGGTATTCTCACGGGAAATAAGATTCCCGCACACTGCATTTCAAGCTCCATCGACATGAGGGTCCACCGGGAGACGGAAAGCAAGTAGCGATAGCTCCTAGAGGGTTGGCATTCTATAAAGTCGCAAGTACTTGAGACTTTATCAGGTAGAAAATTTATATCAAATTCTCCCAGCCTCTACGCACCATTTGATTAATCTTCCGATGCCTCCGTTTCGTAGGATGGCTCTTAATGGTAAATGCAAACGCCGATGGAGCTTGAAAGTATGGACGCAATTTTCCAAAAAAACTAATGCCAGAGCCATCCTGTCTGCAAGTGGATAACGACTTTCTATATCAGAGAGAATTTTACTGACATAATAAATTGGTTGTTGTGTCCCATCTTCCTCTGCACTAAAACCGAAGTTTATGAAGAAACCGCAAGATACAAGTATAACGCTTTCTCCTGATAGGTTTGGATAGTAGGTGGAGATGAGATACCCTTTAGTTGTTCAAAAGCACACCGCATTCATCACCATTGAAAATTATTATTTTTAGCTCCCTTCAATATTTTAAAGAACGGTAAGTATTTATCTCCGAGCGGCTAGAAGCTGGATAATGCGCAATTCACCATTCGTGACGCTGGACTTTGATATTCTCATCATATCGAGAGCTTTGATTTTCTCGTGGTTGGCCTCTATCCCACCGGTGAGTTACCATAAATCCAAGAAATTTTCCACGTAACCCCAAAAGCACATTTAGTGATTAAGTCAGAAGTTAAGAAGATCAAAACATGTTTCCAAATCTGAAATATGTTGTGACTTTTCTAAGCTTTTTACTAACATGTCATCCACGTACACCTCCATCTGTGTGGTCAAAGGTCTTTAAAACCTTATTCATAAGGCTGATAGCACCAAAGATTTTTCAACCAATGGCATGACTTGGTAGCAAGATAAACCTTTATATGTTTGAAATGTCGTCTAGCAGGTTAAATGCTATTTGATTATAACCCGAATAAGCATCAAAAAAGCGAGCATTTGATGTCCGTAGCATCCACCGGTTGATCGATTCGAGGAAGGAAAACTATCCTTTGGCGAGCCTTATTAAGATCGGTGTAATCATACACATTCTCCACTTGTTTTCTTAACCATGACAACATTTGCCGACCATGTTGGATAATGTACTTCGAATGAATCCACGCTTCCATGAGCTTGTTGACTTCTTGTTCAATAGCGAAGGCGATGGTCGACTTCGCTTCTTTTGGATGATTGGTTTGAGCGTTGGATTAATCTTGAGGAGTGCGTGATTACATTGGGGTCAACCCGGCATGTCTGGGACCCCAACAAATCGTCTTGATTTGCAAGAAATGCGTATATTCTTCCTTTTGTTCTTAGAGTAAGGATCCCACTTTATTTGTTAGTAATGGTTGGTCATCGATAATCTTTTGAGTAAATCTTCTAGAGAAGCTTTTTGAGGTACTTCTTCATCTCGAAAATTAAAGTCTTCAATGCTGAAGGTGATGGAAGAGCGTGGTTGAGCTTATGCGAGGTAACATGATTGGTCTGTTGGTTTCCACAAACCACCCCTCCGGGGTAGAATTTTATCTTGAGATGAGGCGAAGTGATAGCAGAAAATTGATTGGAGGGGCCTCCAGAATTGCATTATATCAGAATCGACTTGACCACCATGAATTAAGTGAGTCACTTGTCGGGGAAATTCTCAGGGTAGCAGGAAGGTAATTGTCATACGCGTCTTGGGTGATTATCAAACCCATATAATGGTTGGTTGGAGCTTTTCACCCAGACCATATTAAGAAATGTTGAGTAAAATAAGACATAGAACTCCATTGTCGATCAAAATTCTTTAACATTATAACAAGGATCACCGATCCACTGCATTGATAATGAGTGGATCTTGATGAGGAACATGGACCCCTAAGTCAGGAGTCATTGAAAGTGATGGAATGATCAATCTGAGACTTCTTTAACTCCGGTTCTTTGAGAGGCGATGCGAGAATTTGGTTAGGTAGTATCGGTCCTCTGCGATCGTTTCAATTTCTCCAATTATTTGATGACTATTTGGTTGTTTTGTGATGATTGGCACGTTGCCTTTCAAGCGGAGGTGTGTTTGTTTGAGGTAGTCGACTCTTCACAAATCGTGTAGGTATCCTTGTTGAATGAGTCTCTCGATTTCTTCTTTGAGTTGTATGCATGCTTGATGGTATGCCCCGCGACTTCGATGAAAGTGGCAATTATTTCACGATTTCCGTGGTTTCAATGGATGCGGCCACTTGATGCTTTCTTCATTCGAATAGTCATCGGGATGTTAACGAGATGTGTTGGCGGTGTATGTTTTACGGTCGAGGTTCATGTCGTTGATATGAGGGGCGTGGAGGAGATCACGATTACCTTGTAAACTTCTTTTGATGGGGTCGGTGCACTTCACGGGGTGCTTTTGCTTCCTGCTTGTTCAAATTGTTTGCGATGGGCATTAATAGCTTCATCGGAGATTTGTGCTTATCGATGAACTAAATCGGCATCTGGCGGTGTGTCGCGTGGGATGAATAGAAAGGCCACGGGCGGAGTCCTCAGGAAAACTCCTCTTAATAATTGAGTCTACTCGGGTATTTGGCGAGCCTCTAAGGAGAACCTCAAGTATTCTTTGAGTGATTCACCCTCATTACGGGGATCTGGGAAAGATGGGAAGAATCTTTAATGATTCTCCGATTCGCAATAAAGCATTCCACAAAGATCTTAGCGAGTTGTTAAAGTGCGGATGGATCCCCTGGAAGAGAGTAGAACCAAGTCTTGAGCTTGCCCGCGAGGTAATAGGAAAAACTTGACAAAGCGGTGTCGGGAGCTCGTTGGATATGCATGATAGTTGTAATGATATGTTCATGTTGATTGCTCCATCATAGGAATCAATGCTGGGAAACCTACGAGAATGGGATGTTGAAGAATGGCTCCGGTAAAGGTGAGGACTCCACATGCAGCGGTGTGGGTGAAGATAATTTACTCTTGAAGATGAAATTCATCTCGCATTAAGCATCGTACTTCATCGCGAATGTCATGACGAGTAGGATTAACAGGATGCGCATGTGTGAAGCTATCGACAACAATCGGTGGATTAATGCTTGGTTGTTTCGCGATGGATGAGTAGAACTAGCGATGTCAGGAGATCGGCGTTATGGTTTCCTGGAGGAACTCTAACGTCGGGAAGATTAGCATTTTGACCTCCTCAGGGCAGCACCGATCTTGGGGTTCATTTGTCGAAGTTCGTTTGTTGTAGTCCTTGTTGGATCATCTTATTTTGGGACTCCTCCATTCGGCGTACGATCCTCCAAAGAGATTCTCGTTCGCCAGAGGTCATGCCTATCGGGAGGATTGAGGCAAAACTTGATGTTCTTGGTTGAGGGTTTTGAGAGTGATGGGAGTTGGAGCGGGAGGCTCGTTGTGGCAGTGTTGCTTTATTGGCCATGCGTGGATATTCACGGAGAGTATGATTGAAGGGTTTTTTGATCCACGGCCCAGCTTGCGTCTTTAGAAATCGTGATCGCGGTAGAGTAAGAGTTTATGTCTTAGCCTTCATAATGTCGAGCACACACGAGATATTTAAAGCGAGTAGGGGAGCGAATTTTACGTGGAAAACCTCGAAAAGAGGAAAAAAACGGGCTGGGATAAAATGTTCCACTATGGATATGTTGCAAAGTACAAATTCTTCCCAATGTGGGATTACAAGATGGTGTATGAGGTAGGAACAATAACTATGTAACAATGATTAGGTTGAAACAGTTGCTGGTGATGGAGATGCAGGGTAACTTCTGATGCGGGGTAATTTCTGGTGCGGGGTGGTCGATGGCCTCCTCTTTTCTTCCTTGCTTGGTTTCTTTCTCTTCTTCTTTACTTGTTTCAGCTCCTCTTCTTCTTTTTTCTTCTCGTGAGGGATAGAGTTCTATTTATAGATGGGCGGAGGGGCGTTTCTGTAATTTATGCAAAGTCCGTGCCACTCCTCTTGATCGGACGCTTAGAATGGTTCCTTGATCATTTGATGTATTTTGAGCATTTGGATGCCCAAATGAAGTCAATTATGAGATCTTAGGCTCGTTAGATCCGCGTCGAGCCTTCGATTGACTATAAACACTCTATATTTAAGAGCTATTTTGGGATGTAATTGATATCCCAAAGATTCCAAGATATTTCAGTCTTTAATCTCGATCGGTCTTGACTCGAAATCGGTCATTTTGATATTAAGATTGACTTTGATTAGCGGTATTTTGAGCACCATATCAAAATATTAAAAAAAATTAAAATATTTTGAAATTAAATTATATTTATGTCAAATTTGTACTTCTTAAAAGCAATTAACATCAATAAATAAATAAAAAGTATATATATGAATTAATTAATATAAATATGATATTTATATAGACTCAGAATAAGATCATGAATTCGAAAATGTAAACAAAGAGAAGAAAGAATCGGTTAATTTGCATAACAAGAAAACTTTTCTTTTGCAAACTGCCACAGAAGCCAAGAAGACTGAACAGATACAGGCTGAGGAAGACATGGACACACTGAAGAATTAATTATCCGAGAAAGAATTTGGAGTCTGTCGGATATAAAGATAGTTAATAACTATACTCATTATGACAGGTATGAGAGCTCCATCTGAAAGGAGTCGTCGCTTTATGGTTGGAGAAGCTCATGAAGCAAGCTGAAGGCGAGTAGCAGATGTGATGAGCTGCGTATTACCTAAATAACTGGATGGCATCGTCTTGTAAGAAATATTTCTTTGTTTTGTTTGTACTAAAACCAAAGAAGACGATCTACAGAGCAGGAGCATAGAGAAAGGGGAGAAGACTACATCGCATATCTTGTGTTCCAGGTTAATACAGTGGTTGGTATATATAGAATAGCTGAGGGAAGTTGTTACAGTTGCACGGTTGTGAATTGTGATTACTCCAATAATTGAGAGCAGACGGTGGTGATGAGGAGATTGACTGTCGCTGAGTTTCTGAAACCTGATAATTTGAAGAGCTTTGGTGAGGATGTTGGTGAGCTGGTTGGTGGAATGAATGTGCTGCACAGAGATTTCCTTTAGAGTGAATTTTCTCTATAATATAATGGTAGTCGATCTCAATGTGTTTAGTGCGTGCATGAAATACTGGATAGTTGGCTAGAACCATTGCTGAGATGTTGTTACAGTAAAGAGGAGTAGGTTGCTGGATTGAAACATGAAGATCTGTGAGGACCCTTCGAAGCCAAATTACGTCCATGGCAGCTGCTGCCAGTGCTCTGTATTCCGCTCTGGGAATGACTTTGCAACAGTGGGTTGTTTCTTAGCCATCCATTGAACCGAGGAAAGAGCAGTAGTCCGTAGTGGATTTACGATCAGTGGGATTAGAGGCCTAGTCAGAGTCAGATTAGGACCGTAGTTGGAGCGGAGCAGTGGTAATGGGTAAGCCGCAAGTGAGTGAGAGTTCCTTGAAGGTAACGGAGCAGGATTTAAGTAGCGGAAAGTGATGAGTGGATGGCTGATGCAATGATTGGCAGAAAACATTGACGGTGAAGGCGATGCCCGGCCTGTTTATGGTTATATATTGTAGAGAACCGACTAAGTGGCAACAGAGAGTTTGATGTGGGGTGGTGTCATTTGTTGTGGAGGAAGAGAGAAATTTTGTGTGCATTGGGGAGAGGACGGGTTTGTAGTTTATCATACCCGACTTTTGCAGAATATTGGTGGCGTGATTAAGTTTGCTTGAGGAAAAAAGACTGTTGGTGTTCATGGTGACTTGGATGCCAAGGAATAGGGAGATTGGTTGAGGAAGTTGCAATTGAAGCGGCGTTGTAGTATGTTGACGATGTAGACGAGGAGATAGACCTGAGTTGTTGCAGTATTATATATTAACAAGATAAAACTCCATTATGCTTGCTTAAATTTTACTTATAATGATAAAAAACGCTTTTTTAACTAATCTTGAGTTATAATTTGTATAAACTTTCTTTGCAATGATAATTATGAAGAGTAAATTTTTAAATTAAATATCTTTTAATTAATAATTAATAGATTAAGTATTCATAAAAAAAAAATAACTTTAGTAGATCGCGATAAGTCGGTGGCCGTCCCTCATCGGGTGGTGTGACCGTCGCCTACTTATCGGGCTCCGCTTTCTTATCGCGATTAGTTAAGCGGCTTCTTAAGTCGGTATTAACTTATCGGGCGGCTAAGGCGATCGCCGATAAGTGGGCGACGGCGATAAATCTGGGACCCGAGCAGATAACTTTCTGTTTCTTTTGCTCTCGGTCGGTCTCCTCCGCTCCTCTTCTCCCGTCGCAGAGACATCATCACTCCACCATTTTCGTTGGTTAGTTTCCCGGCTCCATTGACATTCCTAACTTTGGTACTCCAGCGAGATTCGATTCGATTATTAAGTCGTCATTTGTAGATCATTTTTTGCCCGTAGGTTGTTTTTTTTTTTTTTGATTCCTTGCTTATTTGAATTAGCAATAATGTAGAGGAAGTTTTCATATTTTTCATAGTAATTATCCTAAAATTTGCCATGGTTAGGGTATCGATATCTTTGGGATTAGGTAATTTGGTAGGTCATTTTTGCGTTGCTTAATTGTTAAGTGGACAATATGTATTTTGTAATGGATTTTGAGTGTATTGTTAGGTTTTGTTACAACATTGGTTCCTTGAGAATATGAGTCGATCTCGTTTTCTTAATTTTGTTCTATGAACCAATGTCGTTGATGGATTCATTCCAAGTGATGATGGTGGAAAAATCGTCCGTCACGAAAATCGCGTCATACAAGCTCGGAGATTTAAAACTAAAGTGCTCGGGACTGCGTTATGGCGTTGATAACTTGATGGAGATTACATGCCGTTTTTCAGGTGCGGGATACATAGCTTGTCTTGTTGATGATGATGATAGCGATGATTGACGAAGCTTCGCCAAACATTGATTGCGTGGAAATAAAGCCACAATGTATCTTCGCACAAACCGTGCGATATTATGTAGATACTCCGGTTATGCTCACGTTCGTTGGCCGACTGAATCCGCGATCTTCATGAGCGGAGATAGTGTAAGTTTTCATCTCGACATCACTGTTGGTGTTTTTTATTTTTGTTTAATGTACAATATCTTCTGTTTTTTTAGGAAGATGATATATGTTTAAATGCGAGCGGCTATTCAAGCCGCGCATGATCAACCTGGTTCAAACTACCGATGAGTATGAAATGATGAATAGATCAAACCGCATCGATGATAGCGATATTTCGATGAATCATTGCTTGATGCGGCGTTTTATGCGGCATGATGCCATGATCTTATTCCGAGCCATTCGAAATTCGGATCACGATGTAATGAATTCCACTAATGAGTCTATTTCTGCGTTTGCGGTGGTGAATGAATAATGAATCCGGCTCGTTCATTATGTGCCCGGCCAATGTTTTTATCGAGGATTGTGTAATCTCGGATAAGCGGTCAAGGTTGGTTCGTGGGTCGCGATGTATTTCCATGGGCACAGCCGTCATTGCTTTGCGCATCTAAGGGAAAACTTTAAGAAGGCAGTGAGGAGAATGTGTATTGCGGATGTTGAGTTTATGTGCAAAAAATGTACTTGGCAGGCAGCACCGATGACATCAACATATTTAATCGCAACATGGCTGACATAAAAAAAATTAAACCAGAAGCATATCAGTGGTTGGTAGAACATGATGTGGAGAAGTGGACATTGATTCATGATGGTGGGAAGCGTTCACATGACCACATGCATCGAATGCTTTAATGGTGTACTTAAACGCGTGCACGCCAATCCAAGCATTGATAACGGCTTACTATAACATCGTGAGTCTATTCTATAAGCGGGCAAGTTGGTTGATTGGGCAATTCACCTTCTCACCGCCAACAAATCTAAGCAAATTTGAGCGAGGCAAGACATTTCCCACGGCTCAATATTAACGCAAATGAGGTGCAAGTGTTGGGCGATTGTCGCCCTTCGAGTTGATTTTACGGAAGATCAATTCATTTGCGCGGTACGAACACGATTTATCATATCGTGTAGTCATACCAGCATTGGAGAATCAATCATCTATCTTATGTGTCAAGATACTACACCATGTCAATGTACGGGCAGACATACTCTTCTAACTTTCATGTGCTGCATGATCGAAACACTGCGAGGAGGCCGGTGCGACGCTTTGATCCGTAGTGGTCGAGTCGTCGGTGGCCACGCGATCACGTGGTACAAGAACACAATGGATGAGCGCGCATGCAACATGTAGTAGTTGTAAATCAATCGGCCATTACCGGTCATGCCCACATAACCCTTCTAAGTGGTGAGTTTAGTTTGTGTTTAGATATATCCTGGCGAATATGCATAGTTTTTCTTTGTCTCTTCAATTATATCGATCACTTTCATTTTCATTCTTCTTACATGTGGTGGAGAGCCTTCAGATTACGTCGCTGAGGAGGCATCTTGAGCCAATTGATGGCACTGGACCTGCACAGAGGTTCATCCCATAGCCTTATAATATCCTTATTCCTAATTAATTTTGTTTTAGCTAATTAACCGTTATTCTCAATTACTATAGAAAAGGCAGCATGCGCCGGATTAAGCCATTCAACACGCGGTTGGATCTCTCCAGCAGCTTCTATTTCCTTTCCTTCCATACCGGCCTCGGTTCCTTCCGCGGCTCGAGTTCGTCTCCTCCTTTTCCTTCCTTCCCGTGATTGCAGCTCGCGTGTCACGACGGCGATCTGGCCGCCGTCGGATCCGTCGCCCTCGCCGCCGTGCGACAGGCCTCGTGCGCCTTGCGCGCGTTAACGTCTTAGCTGGCGACTGCGCTACATCATCGCTTGGGCAAATGCCGAGTTGGTAAATCCGTGAACCGTCGGCTTGGGGATTTCTTCACGGCCGATCGAAACTAGGGAGTTTGGAGATTCTTGAATTTTTTTTTTTTTCTTTCATTGGCCTTCCTTGGTGTTGAAATGATTGGGGAGTTCAAATCTGCTTTTTTATTAGGTAATTTATTGTGTATTAAAATGGAGACATCAATTTTGTTAATTTAATCAGGTAATTAATATTGACGTTAGCGTGCTCCAGTATTACGAAAGATTATATGAGGAGATATCAATTTCAGGTAAGATTACAGTTTAAGCTGGTGATACTACCGTATTAATTATGAGTTCATTTATGTTTCATGTATTAATAGTATTTAGAAGAATTATTTCATGATAGGTTGTGTACTCGAGGAGAAATCGTCGAGCACATCCACGACTGACTGAAGGTGAGGTAATTCTAATTTAAATTCGGTTTATAGTCCCCATGAATGCCATTGTTTCCGATTTTTATAAATTATATGAATGACATACATATAGATATTCCTGTCATATTATATGTCATTACAACTGCTAATTGATTATAAGCCAGTTAGTTCATTTTTCTTATTAGCATATGATTTCGTTGGGCATATAGAAATGTTTTAAAACATGTTGTTAAATGCAGTAATGTGATAAACAGAGAAATGTCAGAAAAATTGTGATAGGAAGGCTATGTTATAGAAATCTACGCAGATAGGCAAAAGTTCTGACGAGATGAGCCGTGATCAGGGGATCTTAGTATCCCGACTCTAAAACGAGGTTGGCCGTTAGGCCCAGTGTCTGGGATTAAGTAGTATGGTTACCGCACTTTACCTTGACTTTTAGTGGTGACGACCTTTGTTATGAAGTCAAAACATGCAATTATAAATGACATTTCTAGAAATATGATTTGATATAGAGGAAATGACTTTCGTTAAATAGCTCCTTTGACATGACATTGATACAGTATGAATCTACAACATATTGTTCTTACATTCTGCGCGGCATTGTTTACGGTTTTCTTCTACAAATTTAAATGTACATGCGATTATTCCCTGTCTTGTTAAAGCTTACTTTAGCATTCTTGTCTCACAAAGCTTTTAGCTTATGATGCTACCGTTGATAATTTCAAAAAAAGATGAGGCGGGTAGAAGCTAGTCCATTTTATTGATCTGTACAGTTTTGGGGTGTTTAGTTTTGGGAGATAAAAGCTTTTTTGTGCGTCTAATAATCTTTAGTTACTTTCTTATTTATACAAACTTAAAGATTTTCATACTTCCAATTTTATGATATGAATTAATTAGTATATGAATTGTAAATGTTTGTGATGATTTAATTAGATACACATTTCACTGTTGCGTGCAGGGTTGGAGCGACGGTGAAAATCATGTCTATCTAGTCATCTGTCTATTACACTTGATTGACCAAATAAAGGTAGGGGTCATGGTGTGACAGAAAGTGGTATCAGAGCAATAAGGTTGAGAACAGAGCAAAAAGAATTGCAATAGTAATGGAAGCATGATTTGGATTTAGAATAAGTGTTCAATTGATAAATACAGAGCTATAGGACGATTAATTTTGGGTTAGGAATCCATATGTTCTTAATTTCATGCATGTATGATAGTTAATAAATATGTATCAAATAAATAATTATAATTACAGATTAATTTGCACGAAGAAATGCGAAAGGTTAGATGAATTGGTCTTCAGACTAGGCGCAAACCACGAACTACATCTTTGGAGATAATTAACGAGTGAAATACAACCTAGAGTAAGTGATGAAGGTAGATCGATGAATGGAGAGTCTGATTGATTTCCAGGTTGTTGATAAGTATATGGAAAAATCTGCGTGGGCCAGATCAGTATGGTTCAAGTGGATCAACATTTGAGGATATTTCAAGCGTTTCAAACATTCAAGAGAGTGATCTATAGCGGAAGATTGGTACTTAAAATTGAAAAATTTTGGATGGGATGATTTCGCAGAAGAGTAGTACTGGCTACTTTTGTATTAGAAGGGGAGGCCGAAAGGTGGTGGCAGGCTCAACACAGGGAAAGATTTGAAATGATACATATTACTCAGATCAAATGGGATGAGTTTGTCAAAGTATTCAAAGATTGATTTATTCCACCATCAGCCCAACTTACTTTACAAAACAAATTTTTCAATCTAACTCAAAGATCAAAAACTATAATGCAATATGAAGTTGAGTTCACTTCTCTTTCTAGATATGCTCCACATTATATCGATGCGAAGTCATAGATTTCTTAGCTCGAGAGATCAATTAAGATTGGCCTTTGATATCAGTGAGTTCTCGGTGTTAGTTGAAAGGGCGAGAATTGAAAATGAGTTGAATTTTCCAAGCAACAGTGGGATTCACAGGTGAGCAAGCATAAAAGCTTTGAAAGAAGACCAGATTTCTCTAGCAAGAAATTTAAGTTTGATGATGAACAAATTGATTGGAGAAACTATTTGTGATAAGTGTGGAAAGCGATATTTTGGTCAATGTAGGTGGATGGAAATGTTACTGAATGTGGTCGATTGGACATCGTGCAATTGCCATGGAGAAGAAGAAGGACATAAAACCATACAATTATCAGGGACAAGGTCAATAAAGGAAGTTTTTGGAAGCCAGGAAGCCAGGTAACACACAATTTTTGAGGAAACCTTCAATTCAAGAAAAAGGAGAAACTTCAGAACGAAAAACCAACCCTCCAATAAAAGCGAGTTTTTGCTATCACTGAAGCGAAGAATCAAATGAAGTGGTGTCGGTATGCTTAAAATTTGATCATTTGGGTTCAGTTACATTTGATTCTTAGCATTCGTTCATTTCGATTCCACCAGTTTACCAGTTGATACTATTTATTTCACACCTGTATTGAATGTGATAATGCCTTCTGGTGATAGTTTGAATATAAATAGGAAATGTGTTGTTGACATTAGCATTCAAGATAAACAATTTTCTACGGAACTAATTATCTTACCAATCAGACATTTTGGCGTTATCTTGTATGGATTGATTGATCAAATATTTTGCAACAATTGAATGCTGGAAGAGGAGAGTGAAATTTTGCATGCCTGGTGAAAAATCATTTTATTTTTCTTGTGATAAGAATGTCGTGTCTTCTTTGATTAGTGCAGTGAAGTTGAGTAAATATTTAGAAGCGGTGAAATTATATTTAGCCAAATTAGATGTGTTGAATAAGGAGGTGTTTGAGTGAAAAACATTCCGGTTGTTTGAATTTCGATGTGTTTAGAAGAAATTACGTTGCCACCAACAGAAGTGGAGTTTGGGATTGATGTACAACCTACAACATACATAAATCTCACTTACAGGATGGCTCTAAGAATTACGAGGTGAAGTGTCGGTTGGGAATTGTGAGAAAGGATTTATTAACTGACAACTCCGTGGAGTGCACCGTTATTTGTTAAGAAAAGATGGGTCATCGATTGTGTATTGATTACAGGAGTTAAATAAGTGATCAAAGAACAAGTATCACTAGAGGATTGATGATTTATTTGATCGGTTGGAGAGCTTGTATTTTCCGAATTGATTTGAGATCTGGATATCATCGAGTTAGAGTTAAAGATCTTGATATTTTTAAAAGCGACTTTTGGAACGGTATGAACATTATGAATTTCTTGTTATCCATTTGGTTTAACTAATGCTCTGCGATCTTTATGGACTTAATGAATCGTGTTTTCAAGCCTTGGTGGATCAATTTGTTATCATCTTTATTGATGATATTACGATTTATTCTAAAGCGATGAAGAACATGCAAATCATCTGAGGATTGTTTTAGAATTGTTAATACAAAATCAATTATATGCTAAATTTTCAAAATATGAATTTTGGATGCATAGCGTCGCATTTCTCACGTGCTCGGTGGCGAAGGAGTTTTGTTGATCCTCAAAAGTAAAAGCAATTTTAGAATGGTGCACCAAAGAATGTTCTGAAGTTCATTTTTTGGGCTTAGGGTTATTACATGAAATTTGTCGAGATTTTCTCGTATTGCAATGCCTCTATCTAATTTATTGAGAAAGATGTCGATTCCTGATGGACAAATGGGCGAGTTTTGAATTGAAAAAGCATTTGACCCTTGCCAGAGTTTTAGCTATTCCATCGGGGCGAGGATTCCAAATATTTAGTGATGCATCTTTAAAGGTTTGGGTTGTGTTTTAATGCAAAATAGAAAGTAATTGCTTATCTTGAGATAATTAAAATCGAAAGAAATTATCCGTGCATGATCTAGAGTTAGCAGGTGTGGTTTTTGCTCTTAAAATTTGGAGACATTACTTGTATGGAGTGAAATGCAAAATTTTTACTAATCATCAAAGTCTTAAGTATATTTTTACACAAAAAGAATTAATTGTGGTGGCTGATGCATTAAGCCGTAAATCCATGGGAAATGCCAGTTGGATTATTACTCAAAAAGTTGATCGGAGAATTAGAGGCTCTGTAGAAGTTAGAAGATTGATATCTTGGGCATTTATATCGTGTGATCTGATCAACTTTATTTGATAGAATCAGTACCTGGCGGATCGTGGATATCAAAATTCATTGAACAAATCGGATTAGTGAAGCGAATTTTCTTTTCTGGAGGGTATTATTGAAGAATTCAATTATGGATGGTGATCGAGAGAAAGAAATTTTACAAGGCTCATCGGTGGATATCTATTCATCCAGTAGTTCAAAATGTATAAAGATTTAAAAGCGGCATTATGAAGAAAGACATTAATATGTCTCTAAATGTCGCTTGTCAATTAAAGGCGACAGACCCGATTGGATTATTACGGTCATTACTATGAGTGGAAGTGAGAAGAAATTGCAATGGATTTTGTTATGGGATTTCTAGATCTAGCGATTGATAGTATCAGGTTGTTGTGGATAGATTGAAAGTCGACTCATTTCTTACCCATGAAACAGACATATTGATTGATAAATTGTCAGATTATATGTTAAAGAAATTATAAAGACATGGTGTACCAAAGTGATCGTCTCGGCGAGAGATGGTAGATTTACTTCAGATTATGGAAAAGAATTGAGAGGCTTGAGCACTGCTTACTTAAGTCTGACTTTTCATCCGGGCGATGGACAATCGAAAATAATTCAAGTCTTGAAGATTTGTTGAGGTTATGTGTTTTAGATTTTGGAGGTAGATGGGAAGATCATATTCCTATGACTTGCATATAATTCTGTCTAGTATTCGGATGGCTCAGTATGAAGCATTGTATGAAGTGTAGAACTCCATTGAGTTGGGTGAAGTGGGAGAAAAAGCAAGTAGTCGAGTTGGTTGATACTGAGAAAATCATATGTCAGATAGATTGAAAACTCGGATCGTCAATGAAGTATTCGACTTAAAAGCAGAATTTTAAGTTGGAGAATTTGTATTCTTGAAAGTCAAACTATGAAAGGAATTAGTAGATTTGGTCGCGAGGTAAATTGAGAGTACATAGGACCTTTTGAAATCATTGAAAATTAATGATGTGAAACTACACTTCTTACCATTGAACGGTAGATATTCACATTTTTACATTTCAATTGAGAAAATGGATCCTGAATCTGAGAAGAAGATTTCATATAAAGTTTGAAATACTGACCAGATTTGACTTATGCATTGGAGCGAAAAGATTTTGGAATTTGATGTGAAGAGATTAAATAGACAAATTTCTTATGTTAAAATTAAATGGAAGCATAGACCAATCAAAGAAATGGGAGGTTGAACAAGAGATGAGCGAAGTGTCCCTTGTTTGAATGATTGAAGAAATTTTAAGGACGAAATTTTGTTTTAAGAAGGTGTAATATCCATTAAAATTCTAATTAATTTTGTTTTAGCTAATTAACGTTATTCTTGTAGCAATTACTATCCTTTGGTAAGCATCGTGCGGATTAAGCCATTCGGCGTGTATGGTTGGATCTCCCGCTTCCTATTTCCTTTCCTTCCGCCGCGGCTCGGTTCCTTCACGATCTCCTTCACCCGATAGTTCGTCTCCTCCACCCTTCCCTGGCGACGGACCGGATTGCTCGTGTCCACAGCGGCCGATCTGCTTTGGCTTTGTCGATCCGCCGCGCCGTTCGGCCGACAGACCCACCTCGCTTTGGTGCATGTTGTTCTTTGCACTGGACCGCGCAGTACTACGTCGCCGCGGGCTGCCCGTATTTCGGTTGGAAATCCGAGCCGTCGGCTTTGAGATTTCTGTTCGAGGAAACTAGGGAGTTTGGAGTTCTTAATTTCTTTCCTATTCTTTTTTTCCTGACCTTCTTGTGTTGAAATGCGTGATTGAGTTCAATCGCTTTGCTTAGTGTTGAATTATTATGTATTAAAATGGAGACATCAATTTTGTTAATTTTAGTTTGTTAATTTAATCAGGTAATTAATATTGGCGTTAGCGTGTTCCAGTATTACGAAAGATTATATGAGGAGATATCAATTTCAGGTAAGATTGCAGTTTAAGCTGGTGATACTACCATGTTAATTATGAGTTCATTTATGTTTCATGTATTAGTAGCATTTAGAAGAGTTATTTCATGATAGGTTGTGTACTCGAGGAGGAATTCGAGCACATCGCCACTGAAAGGTGAGACAATTCTTAATTTAAATTCGGTTTATTATATGCCATTATTTACGATATAAATTGTATGAATGACATATATAGATATTACATTATGTCATTATCGATCAATGATTATAAGCCAGTTAGTTCATTTTCTTTATTAGCATATGATTTCGTTGCGCATATAAAAATATTTTAAAACATGTTGTTAAATGCAGTAATGTGATAAACAGAAAAATGTCAGGAAAAAATTATGATAGGAAGGCTATGTTATAATCTGCAGAATGAGAAAGTTACGAGATGAGGCGTGATAGGGATCTTAGTATCCCACTCTAACGAGGTTGGCCGTTAGTCATCAATTTAATTAAGGCATTAGGTAAGTAGTATGGTTCTGCCTACCTTGACTTTAGGGACAGTAGGGTGGCGACACTTTATGAAGTCAAAACCTATAATTATAAATGATATTTAGAAATATGATTTGATATAGGCGAAATGACTTTTAAGTTAAATAAGCTTGTTCCTTTGACATGACATTGATACAGTACGAATCTACAGCATATTGTTCTTACATTTCTGCAGCAGCATTGTTTACCAGTTTTACTCTTCTGCAAATTTAAATGTACAACGATTTATTCTTCTTATTCAGCTTACTTTAGCATTCTTGTCTCATAAAACTTTTAGCTTATGATCTTATTGATAATTTCGGAAAAGATGAGCGGGTAGAAGTAGTCATTTTGTTGATATAAGTTTGGGGTGTTTAGTTTTGGGAGATAAAAGATTTTTTGGGTACGTACAAAACTTTAATACTGATATCTTTAGTTCTCTGTTTATGTCTTAAAGATTTTCATGCTTCCAATTTGTGATATGAATTAATTAGTAGATGGTGTAAATGTTTGTGATGATTTGATTAGATACATTTCACTTGCTTTGTTTGAGTTGGAAATGTTGGTGAAATCACGTGTCTAAATTATTATTCTCACTTCAAATTGACCCAAATAAAGGTAGGGGTCATCATGTTATACACATTAGGCTGGCGGAGGTAGATCTGATATGAATATACATTATTTTTTTTATGTCATTTATGTTGTGTTACGTTAATTACCTTTTTTAAATCAGCGGCTATTTTGGAAGCGGCCGCGCATATGCTTAGAGTGGCGTCACATGCAGGTTCTCAGCCCTCGCGCCTCGGACTTTGTTAGCGGTGAGAAATCAGACTTCCATCATCTTGGAAACTAGTTGAGCATTATGACCAACACATTTCATTTTGTGGAGAGATAGATGACATTGCAGACATTAATGATCACAGGTTTCATTAGACCACCTTATTGGTCTATTGTTGTAGAAGGGGTAAGCGTGTGAGAGTTAGGCTCGAGAGCTTATAGGTGCATCCGATTCGCAAGCTGTATCATGACCCAGATTGACCGCATTCATTGACATTCAGATGTTGCGCTTCAGAATGCATGCCACTGTGGTTACGTTGGACATTTTAAGTATTTGACCTCCCTGAGTTGGACTTCATCAGACATGTGTGAGCCTATGTTTTATTCCTTCTTGGGAGTTTTTCTTGCAGATATGAAATCAGAGGTGCATTTGCGGATCTCCCATTCTGAGGATCTTGACACATTCAACACTTTTCATCTGGTATGCAGTCTTCACTTATCTGAGAGTTGAGTCTAAGGAGAAAACATGTTTGGGTGGCCTTCGGATAATCTTGGAGCACATGTATGTTGGTCGGACGTTACATGTCCGTACCTAGAGATCTCGATGGGCTCATCGATTTGAGTGAAATTAATATCTTTATAAATAGCTTTAACATAATGACATGCAACTTGTATATGATATTTTTTTTATCGTGGACAGAGATATGTTCGTCGGAATCTGGATTCACAATATTAGATTTTTTTAGGGATGAGTTAGATTGGCTTCTTTTAATTATAAATTATCATCATTCTTAATATTGTCAAACCATTGTCTGAATTGACATATCTGTTACTTAGAGCCTCGACCTTCAGATCATAGTCCGGCCGATATTTGCACATTTGGTGAGGACATCCTTCAGTTCCGATTAGTTGGAAAGGGTGGAGTGACACCTTCACTAAGTCCTTAGTTTGGTCACTTACCCAAACAGTCTTAGCCGATGGACTCTAGTTTCATTAGAGTCGATGGAAGGAAAGCGGTCTATCAATACCATGTGATTACATCATTCGTAGGAGGCAAAGATCGCTTCTTTGTGGTGGGCGATACTACAAGGCCTATCCTCGGCTACATGATCAAGCTTAGGTGGGCATAGTTGTACTTGTTAAAATCTTACTACCATGACGTCTTACCACAGCACCGGTAGCATATGTTAAGATAACTCTATAATTTTGCATATTTTATTAGTTATTATTTTCAAATATTTCATAGTAACATTTTAAACTAGTTTCTTGTAAGTAACATATTTTGGGCGGAGTATCTTTTTTGACCTTTCTTTGCTCGATGGCGTCGATTATCGGTCGCCATCAATAAGTATGAGCATAATGAGGATCGAGCTTGCGACACATATCGACTGATCCCGTGCATTAGAGCATATCAGATATATGCGCAGTAAATGAGACATGGTCATGGCCATCCATCTTCGTCTGAAACGACGTCGTCGGCGATAGTGTTTAAATTGTATTTGTTTTGTACTTGTTTTGTATAAACATTCTTTGCGATAGTTTATTTTTTGGCTTTTGTATGAAATTTTTTTTGTATCGTTTGATTCTTAGTACATTTGCATTGTTTGATCTATTTGTATTTTCCGGTATCATTTGTTCATTTATATTACATAGATATATTTGCCTGTTTGAATTTCCTGTACATCGTAAAAAAAAAGACATCTTATTTTTAAAAAAATTGAGGAAAGTCGCCTCTTATCTGTTTATAAGTGATCTTATGTCGATCATTGGTTACCAAATTAGCGTTTATCAAGCGGACATAATAAGATGTACTCGTGACCACCTCGGCGGTGAGGTAGATCGCCACTATTACGATTGTATATAAATTTCTTTTAGGAATACTTAATCTGTTAATTAAGTTTTAAAACATACTTAAATTAAAAATTTCATCTAATTCTGAATGTGATAATGTGTATTTGAGTGAGAATTCATCAAATAGATTTTAGTTGACTCAAGTTCTACTCGACCATTGACTCTTGTATTTTGCAGGATAAGTGTTCGCCTTATGTGGATGGGCCTCTCCTTGCATCCATGAATTATTTTGGGTTTGACGGCATGCTTGTTTGTATAATTTAAATGAATCCCAAAGTATGCAGAGTTTAAGAATTCAATAGTTAGCTTAGAGAATTAAAATAGTGTCTTTGTTGATGTGATGAGCTTCTCTTGTTGAATGCTCAAAGCAGAGGCGTAACCAGCTTCTCTTTTCAAGATGAACAAAATTTTATGTTAGAGTGAAAGTGGAGGGTAAAAATAGTTCTTAGAAAGGACAAATGATTAATTTATCCACTTTATATAAGACAAATTACAAAAGTCAAGTCTCCCTCTCAATTATATTTGAATCCCCTTACTCAATGAGTAATGAGTTATATTCCTTGATGTGATATAATAAGTTAATGCAAGACTCCTTACTCGATGCATAAAAAGAACTATATTTCTCCTCTTAAGTAAATGCATGTGTGAGACACCAAAACAATGCACATAATATAAGCATTATCGACCCCTTAACATCATTAAAATGTGTTCACAATGAGTTCTATTTTGTTGTAATCACGAATGACATTTTTCCCATGGATATACTAATCTTAAATACTATAAATAGATGAAAGCAATTTAGAACTAACATGTTAAACACAAGTTCTAAGTACTTTCTCCAATTAAAAAATAGGTATAATTGTAATGCCATTCTTGAAAATAATCACTATAAAAAAATTATTGAATTATGACTTATGCCCAATTGTAGAAAAATTAAATCCTAAAACATGATGTCAATTTATAGAATTTATATTATAAAAACATGAATTAATGGCAAAAAAAAAAAAACAAATGTTAGAAAATAAAATTAAAAATTAAATGCACATGGTATCTTTGGTAGGGCATGGATGAAAAAAAAATACAAATATCTTCTTAATTATTGAAATAGAAATTGTATGCTTGTGTGAATTACAACATAAAGTATAGTTATGCACACAAGATTGTTTAGTGGATTGCAACAAAAAAATAGAGCTATGCATATAAGAATGTATATTGTTATAGGAATGACTATATGAGTGATTGGATAGGATAGATCATTTGGCTCTTTCACAAGTGAGCTTTTTTGTTTTAATTTTTTCATGTAAAAATTAATATTATAATGGCATGAAATAGAATGCAACAACAACAACAACAACAAGCCTTTATCCCACTTGTTACTACATGAATCCTCGTCTCCATTGTGTCTATTATGTGATTCTCATTTAATTCAAGTATACTAAGTCATTTTTTATACATCTTAACCAAGTCTTTTTAGGTCTATATCTTTCTTAACATCGGATAAATCTAATGCATCTATTCTCTTAGCGGGTCATGGACGACGCTTTATGTGGCCATCTACTGACTCTCTAATCTTATCGCCACTACTCCAACTTTTCCCTAAACATACTCATTTGCATTTTATCTCTAAGAGTAAAGCCACTCATCCACTAAGCATCATCATCTGTAACACTTAACTTAGTCTTATGCTTCTCTTATTGGCCAACATTATGCACCATAAGTCATTGCGGTCTTACCACCATATTATAAAATTTTCCCTTAAGTTTAAGTGAAACTTTCTATCACACATAAATAGATGCATTCCTCCACTTCAACCATCCAACTTGAATTCTACTAATAACATCTCCATCTATTTCACCATCATTTTGAACAATAGAGCCTAAATATCAGATCGCTCACTCTTATTAATGACTTGTTCACTGTCACAAATCCCACTATAACTTATACAACTAAAATTACACTCCATATATTCAATTTTAGATCTACTTAAACGAAAACCTTTAGACTCTAAAGTTGACCTCCATAATTCAAGTTTTTCTTGGACTCCCTCTCTAGTCTTATCAACAAGAAGAATGTCCTAGCAAAAGCATACACCAAGGTACATCTTCACAATGCATAGTAATAACATACATAACAAAAGTAAAAAAGATAAGGGCTTAAAAGTGATCCTTGATGTAATCCAAGCTGAAATAGGAAAATATTTTGACACTGGTAACAACTCTAGCATACATATCCTTAATGACTATAACCAATATTAACTCCTTTTCATTCTAGAACTCTCCAAAGAACATCTCTTGAAACTTTATCATAAACTTTCTCTAAATCAATAAATATCATATGTAGATCCTCCTTACTTTCTCTATACTTCTCCATCAAACCTCATAACAAATGCATAGCATCCATAGTAGATCTACCATGAAACCAAAGCGATTGTGAGAAACTTTTGTATCACATCGTAACTATGCTCAATTACTCTCTCCCATGATTTTAATGTATGACACATTAACTTAATTCCTCTATAATTTGCACACTCTTGTGCACCACCTTTATTCTTAAATATAAGAACTAACAAACTCTTTCTCCACTCATCTCACATTTTTTTAGTCTTTAAAATAACATTAAAAGATTTGTAAGCCAAGAAATTCCTTAATTTTCTAAACATTTCCACACTTCTATTGGAATATTATCGTCCTCTTGTTTTTCACATTTCATTTTCTTTAAACCTTCTCACTTGATTTACTAATCGATGATAAAATAAAATTCTTTATTTTTGTTTAGGATTAAGGTTGTTAAAATCAATCGTCTTTTAGATCCTTCATTAAAAGTTTATCAAAATGCCTCATCCACCTATTTTCAATATCCTTTTCTAAGAAAAGCACTTTATTATTTTCATCCTTAATACATCTCAATGACTAAGTCTTCTCTATCTCTTTGGTTAACTTATATATCATCTTTCACCTTCTTTGGTATCTAATCTATTGTATAAATCACTAAAATTAAAATTTTTTCATCATATATTCTTTCTTAGAATCTATCTAGTCGTTATATCTTTCCCAATTCTTAGTTTTACATCTAAACCAAGTTTTATAATAATAATTCTTATTCTATATTTTTTACACACTCGACTCCACCACCTATTTTTATAAAAAAGCTTTTCCTTTGACTCTCAAGCACATCTTTAGCTTTTTAATTTACTTCTTTTCCCACATAACATTCTTATGAACATCCCAAATTCTAAGCACTTGTAGCTTGTTCTTAAAAATATTTTTTTTTGTATTATTTAAGTATCTCATCTAATTCTAGATAATAATTTGATTTATTTTTTTCTTACAACCTTTCATCTTAAAATCTAAAACTAACAATCGATGTTGTACTTAAACTTTCACTTAGAATGACCTTTAATTTTATAATCTAAATTGATCTATTTTTATCGAAAATAATCAATCTGTTTTACTAGATCCATTTTATAAGTAATAATATGTTCATCTCATTTCTTAAATATTAAACTACAAAATCATAAGCTAGAAAATCTAATATAGTGTCATTCTTCATTAGTCACTCCAAATCCATAACCACCATGAATACTTTTAAAATCTTCTACCACTCTACCAACATGTCCATTTAAATCTCCTCCAATAAATACTTTTTCTTCAAGAGGATATTTTGTATTAATCCCTCTAATTCATTCCAAAATTTTTCTTTTGAGCTTACATCCAAACCTACTTGAGGAGAATAAACACTTATAAAATTGATAATCTTAATATCAATAATAATCTTTAAAGTTATAATTCTATCTCCATATCTATTAATATTTATAACATTATCTTTTAAATTTTTATCTATAATCACACCTACACTATTTCTAGTTCGACTTCTACCTGAATACCAAAGTTTAAAACCTAAACTATTAATCTCCTTGGCCTTCTCCCCAACCCATTTAGTTTTTAGAACACATAAAATATTTATCTTTCTATGAACCATAATATCTATTAATTCCATTAATTTACCTGTGAGAGTATCTATATTTCAAGATCCTAACCTAATTCTAGTTTCATGTACTAACTTCTTTGCCCGCATCCGTCCATAGTGTGGGAAACCTTGCTTATTTAACACTTGCTTATCGTGACCGCACTACCCTGTATTCAAGCCATCTACTCGTCGCTTCCACGAGGACCCTAACATTAACACAAAGATTTAAAGAATTAATGTCATGATTATTTCGACAAGTTTTACACCGGTTGTCGACTACCTATCACAACCCTCCAGTTTTCATATCCGTACTTGAGATCGGCAATTAGTGAATTTAAAAGTTCAGCACTTAAAAAGTCATACTTTTTTATCTTCTAAAATTAAAACTCTAGAATTCAAATCTACATTATAACAACGAGTAGAAGTGCTATTTAAACTAGAAAGAAGATCATTCATTTTAATTGTCAATCAAATAAATTCATCTTTAAGAGATAAAACTTTGTCAAGTAAAAAAGCAGTACAAAAGAAAAACAGTGTAAAGTGAAAATAATGTATTTGAATTACTTTTAGGTTATTGGTTGAAAAAACATCAAATGCATGAGCATATTTTTTCCTGTTTGACAAAGCAAAATAATGCAGAGTAAATTAGTGACGGAGAGCAATAGCTACGAACAAAGGACAGCGTCAACAAGCAGTGTACAATTTGTCGATAGTGGGCAATAGCTGCAAGTGACAACTAACAGAGGTTGATAGTAGTTCGGTGCTTGATGAAGCATTTGCAATGTATTTGAAAATCACTTATTTTGAATAAATTTCAAAAACATCGAAAATAAACTAAATGGTGAATTTAAAATATATTGATGGAATACATGACATTTGAAATGTGCAAACTAAATGCTTGAATTTCTAAAATGCATGTATTTGATTTACTTTACACTATAAGTATATCATATCAATCATTCACTAAAAGTGCAGTAGATTTTTTGTAAAAGATCAATAGTTTTTATTTAAAATTCTATATTTCTATCTTAATAGACATATACTTCTCTTTCAAAATTTTAAATTCTAAAAATTACTCTTAAAAGCATGTTATAAATCTTCACAAGGAACACTTATCATTATATTTCTATGTTCTTCTTTCATTTCCTTTCTGCACTCTATCTACCAATATTTTAAAGGCTTATGGCTATTCCTGATATTCTTTTCTACAGGCTGTCTTCTTCTTCTGCTTCTTCTTATTTAGAAATGCATACTTGTGATTCTTCACACTTATTTTTTAACCTAACAAGAATAACATCTTGTCTAACTCAAAGGATGATAAGCCAAATAATTGAGCTAAGTCTCTAATAACAATTGATAGAATTTGCATCAACTTTAAACATGAGTATTAGGCTCTAATGATATTTATTAAAATTGATTTCAACTATAAATAAGAGGGTTGAGCTCTAAGACTAATAATTAGTTTAACTTTTGTAGAAGTAGGTTAATTGAGTGTGCACTTTTTAGCATTTTATATTTTTTCTAATGAAATTCAACCCTTCTCAAATCTCACATAACCAATTACAACATAATGTGATAATGCACAAAGAAAGCAAATAATATATTAATCAAAACATGTTACAACATTTAAAATATTGCAACAAAACTAAATAGATAAATTAGTTTAAAAGCATATGAACTAAGATATAGAAATTGTGTTCTATAATATAAATGAGTGTCCAACTGATTATTCACGATCTAAAAAATTACAGAGACTAATATTAGATGACACATCATATCATTCAAACGAAGGATTTTAGATAATAGCCTAATCTATGCTCCATTGATTATCACTATTTTTAAAATATGTTTGTTGTCTTTCTTATTTAGCATTTTTTGTTACATTGAATTGCAAAGGTCTTTAGAAGCCTACACGTGTCATAACTTCACTCTAGGCTTCATTTGGGATGGCAATGGTGGTGCTGTGCAGTTTGCATCATATCGCAGAACCATTGCGGTTTTGTGTTTTGGCTGTATTTTAAGAAATTCGTGATGAAAAAGATGTATTTTTTAACCTGACTTAGCTACCTGCAGTGGTGGTCAAAAAACTATGTATCTGACTTTTATAAAATAAGAAAAAATTATATACCTATCGCAGCTCCTTCAAATAATAACTTTTTTTGGAGCACCTCTATCACTATTTTCTTATACAGCTATAACTGTCAGAAACTGACCCATAGTCTCACCAATTTTCTTTAATATTTCAACTAAAAATTCACTTGGGCCACTATTATTTTCTTCAAGACGTACACCACAACCTTACTTATATTGTAATTGTTGGTGCATCAGACTTGAGCCACAATCGACGACATATGCTCACGAAATTCATCAAAGCAATCTTTTGAGGTCAAACAATGGTCTTCTTCAACTAGACTTATTCTATAATCATATATGCGATACTTTAATAATAATTAAATTTGATAAAGATCCACTACAACCCCCTCAAATTACATTGAAATCCCTGCCATCAATCTTTTATGATGCATATAATCAATGCAATGATATAATGTATTAAAGATATTACTTAGAAATGGATCACTATTATACAACTTTTTTAAAAATAATGGATGATGCTTAACTAGGTCAAAGCCCTATGCTTCTTTGGGTGAATTTTAGCCTTGAAGTCAACTTTAATTAATAGGGCTCAATGCTTCTCTTTTAAAAGTTTTCAACATAACAAATCTTGCATTCCTCTTTTGTTTATATTTGACTAATTATGTGTGAATGATTAGACTTTATACAAGAAACAATAATAATTAAATATGCTACTATAATTAATTAAAGAATAAAACACATTAAGGTACATTAACTTTATTATGCTTTATTACAACATTGACCAGGAAGATTTAAAACACTAATTAAATCATATCTAGCTTATTAAAGAATTTTTATACTATAATATTAATTAAGTTAATAAGTTCAAAATTAATAATTATTATGATGATAAATTAATGAGGACTTTAATAAGGGTTAGTTAAACAATCATCACATAAATTAATATTTTATTAGTTAAAAATCTTGATATGTTAATTTAATGCAAATTTTTTATATATTATTATTTAAAAATACTTTCAATGAAATATTATAAGTTTTACCTGACACATACAAGATATGACACAAATATGAGACATAGATTTCTCTAAAAATATAGATCATAGATATTCATATGATATGACATTATAAATTTATTATTTACAAAAATAGAAATTTTAAAATAATATATAATAATTACATAAATTACATGAATGTTAAACAAATAAAAAAAATATAATATTATGGGGGAAAATCTGGATATTTAATAATGCAAGAAAACAAATAGAAAACTAAATATCTATAAATAATGATAGTAAGTTGAGAAAGAATAAAAAATTATAAAAAAATAGTATACATAATAAAAATAGAAAGATTTATATATATAACACAATTCTTATACATTTACATGTCTAACACATAAATTTTGATATTTATGAATTTAATATTTTTTATGTATTAAAAGATAAGTACCACTTTAAAAAGTGAATGATGAAGATATTTTTGATATAATATTACATATTTATGTGCATATTACAAGATAAATATTAGATACCTAAATATATAAGAATTATGTATTATATATGTAAATATTCTTAAAAAATAATAAGTAATTTCATTCTAACAATAACATAAAAATAATTTTTTAAGTATTATATATAAAAAAATAAATAAATTATTTAATATAATATAAATTATCAAAATATAATATTTAGGGGGATTTACATACATACCACACAATTCTTATGTATTATCTAACAAAAGTTAGATATTTATCTAACACTTAATATTTCTTTAAAGTGAATAAATTATTTTGATGTGATATTGAAGATATATATGTAAAATAAGTTTAGGTGTTAGATATGTAAATACATAAGAATTGTGTGGTATGTATGTAAATCCCCCTAATATTTAATTATATGTTTATAAAATTTAAATTTAATTATTTAAATTAGGATATGTGGGTTTATTTATTATTTTTTTAAAAATTGAACAAGTCATAAAATTATTTGACATATTTAGATGTAAGTGTCTTTGGATATGTTAAATACGGTGGATTTATAGTTTATTTTGTGCATCATTGTACTTATATTTTGGCCGTCTTCATATGTTAAATACGGTGGATTTATAGTTTATTTTGTGCATCATTGTACTTATATTTTGGCCGTCTTCATGCCATATTTAATTGCTCTGTGTCGAAATTGAAAAAATCCTACGGCTTCATTGCTCTTCAATGCAACGTCCGCCGCCACTGCCCTGGCCGTACGGCAACGCCGGCGGTAGACCCGGTGGTGGTGGTTTTTTCCATCCAACTCCCTTCCTTCAAAACGTTAATCTCCAATTTCCCGCCAACATCCAATACTCTCAGCAGCCTCCGAACTTTACTCAAGCTGTCTTTCAAAACCCTAGGGTTTTTCAGCCGCAGAATACCTTCATCGGGAGCGCTAGTTTTCCGGCCGCAAGGCCTTTTTCGATTCATTCCGTGACGCTGGAGACGTTCGAGAGCGAGGCTGTGAAAGTGCACCAGGATCTTGTTGCCGCTGGAGAGAACGTCTCAGCGTGGAAGGTTTATCAGAATGCACTCGTTGCGTTGAAGGTGGATTCATGGAGCTCGTTAGGATTTCGTCTCCAGGACGTCCCTACTCTCTGCAACCTTCTTGTCACCGAAGGAAAGGTTGTTCTCGCCGTCTCATACTACGATTCACACTACGATACTTGGTGATCAGAGCAACCTTATCCGTTTATTTATTCCAAATTACTTTATGCGGAAAAATTACTTTTTTTGACGTTTTTCTGTTATGACGGTTGTGAACCTGTTTGAGTTAGATGCTTACTAGAGACTGGGTATCCAATCTGTAATGTTATGGGTAATTTTTCTGTAATTAACATATGGTTTTGCATGCCATGATATGATTCTCTCTCTCTCTTTAACTATTTTTTTTGCTTTTCTTAAGTTGTAATTAATCATTTTGTAGGTTAATGCATTGATACATTGCTTTGTCTGCGCAAGAAAAATCATTTCAATGTATGAATTGGAGGTCTCTCTCTGCCAAAATATGGGTATTAGGCGGTTTGAGGAGCTTGGTCTGGGGCCTTTCCTCCGTCACCCACTCATCAATCATTACTTCGTTGTTCCATCAGACTTGACCGAAGTTATTAAAATAACCAGCGATGACATTATTCTCTCCTTACAAGAATTCATTAGTAAATCCAGGAAGAAGATTTCTGTAGATAAGTTTCTTATGTCTCTTGCAGAGCAGAAATCTGTTGCAAATAAGGAAATACTTGGTGTAAGGATTCAAGATATTGGGTATGCAATACTCATTTTTATTAACAACTTTGTGTACGAACAGAGCTTATATTTTCCATGCTTTTCATTTTATGGGCCTTTCAGAGCGATTACATCATATTGCACTGCTAACCCTTCATATTATCAGCAAATTTCTGCTCATTTGTTATTATCTAATAATTTTATGGCCTGGGATAACTTAAAATGTAGAAATATCAAAATGTTCATCCATATCTTCCTCCAATAAAAATTTTTGATTTTAAATAATGTCAATTGCCAAAAATAAAACATTTTTTGTTTAACATCATATATGTGCATAAAAAATTGGGACTCTACCCAATATGTTTGTTTGTGTGTGGGTGGTGGTAATGGCGGCGATGGTGGTGGTTGGGAGGGGGTATATATGTGCATATTGAATTACATTGGGCTACCATCTTGGCTTTTATGATATTGCTAGGATCAAATAACTTACTTATTTTGTACCACAAACACGTGATCATGATGGTTTGTAACACATTTAGCAGAAAATCTTGAAATAAGCCATCAATTAAGCTATTGGACAAGCATTTCAACATCTTTTTAAGCCCGAGGAACTTTAGACTGCTGCTTGTTTGGAATTTTGTAACATGGAACTTGAATGACACTTTTTAGCATAGCTTTATAATGACATTGAGTGGGCCTCCCCATTTAGAAGTAGAAAGTTATAGTTATGAGCTGTTGGCTTCTAGCATTATTCTAGAAGCTAGTGGTTTTTTTTCCATAGTGCTAGTTTCAACTTTTTTCACTGGAATATTTTTTTCCATATCGAGTTTGTTTGCATCTCCTTCGAAAGGAAAGACATATGTTGGTTTTGCATTTAACAAATTTTTTTGTGAGAAATAAATTGACAAGAAAAGAATGGTGGTTATATGCCATGCTTTTAAGGTTTGATTGGGACTGATTTTATCATATGAATTTAACTGTTCTTGTATATTCAAACATTGAATCTCATGGTATCAGATGATTTATTTGGTCCAAGTTTATACTCAAGTGTTTATGCCTGTTCGAAGCAAGTTTCACTAACATGGTTCAAAATGACAACTTTTATTCAACAAACTAATGATCCTTAATGTTAAAATAATAATAGGTTTTAGTTCATGATTTGTTAAAGGGACATATTTGATTTGATTCTACTTTTTTGCTTTATTTTTTAATTAATTGATTAAATTATTATTGTTATTAGTCATTTTGTAATATGATTTTAGTTTATATGAAGCAATCAAATCTATCAATTCAGACTAGATGATCATTTTGTCCTTTTCATGTCTTCGGATTTAAGTGTTGTTGAAGAAATGTTGTATAAGAAAACTCTAGTCACGTTTCCGCTATTTATGGTTTGCTACAAAAGGTGATTGTTGATATGCAACAAAAAGTACATGGAGGATGGTGACTGAGGAGGACTGATAGCAATTAGACAACATCTCCCCATGATTTTGATGGTTTTATCATGTGGTGGAGCACCATGCAAATTGTGCAGTAGGAATGGATACACCCCCCATAACTGCTATAGTGGGCCACAACGTGATTAATGTTGCCAATAAAACCTCATATGTGACTTAGACACACTTCTTCAAGTTAAGCTAAACTTTATATATTGTTAGTTATTTCCAAAACCTTTGAAGTACAAACAATCATGCAGTGTGCCTTTGAACTATTCAATGAAACTAGTATATTAGCTCTTTGTTAGTAAATAAGTTGATATTAATCACTAAATCACATTCTCAACCCTCACTTTTATGCTGTTTGCCATAGATATCTTTAAGAAGGCAACCTATGGTTGCAAATTAGGCTCTTTGGATGTTATGATTTAAAACCTTTTAATGTTAGCAGATTGGGCTCGCTGATATGCTCAAAATAACAATATCATGATATCTAGATTTAATTTATTCATATTCTCATAATCATCACCTATTAATTAATTTCAAATCTAAATACCAATTTAAATAAAATTAAGTGTTCTCTGCAATAGTAAGAGGTAACTAATTATGTGGGCCTACGCATATGGGAAGTCTTGACTTCCTATTTAAATAAAATTTATTCAAATTCTAGGAGAAATTTGGTTAAAATAAACCTCAAGAAAGGCTATTTTCAATTTCTTGCATCACATCAATGAGGCTCGATAGAGACAGTCAAATTATTCTTTAGAAATTTGTAGTGATTTTCAAGAGTTCTTGAATACCATACTTTGAATGGGATTCCTTGGGTAGGTTTTTGTATCATTGCCAGTGTCATGCAGATTCTTAGACTTAAGGTCTAATTATTAAGTTTCAATGTTTACCTTATGGAGCTTGATTGGGCATTTTTTAAGTTAGCACCACATATGATAATTTATTAATGGAAGCTTTCTATCCTCCATTATAATTGGTCATTCATACTTCTTTTTCGTTTGTCTCTTTTCCTTTATATGCTTCAAAACTTTGTGTGCTATGGTTGATAAAATTTTTGATCCTTTCATCTGTGGATTAGGAGCTTGGTGCTATTCCTTGGTCCATAATGATTGTTTCGTTTCACTAGTGGGATTATTCAGCTTCACTCACTTTGAGTTTGTGAATTTGTTCTTGATGTAGGAAATTTCCATCGGCTCTAGGTGTTGAGGTGCTATAAGGAGCTATGACTATGTTGTTGGGCTCACAGTTTGAATCGTGCTTCCTTTTCTATCTTTGAAATAGCTTTCATCTAGATGAGGAAGCCTCAAGATCGTGCCTGCTCGATGCAAATGGTTTAGCTGGCCTTGTGATGGTATTCACAGGCATGAGAGAATCTTTTTGCCCAACAAGCATGGTGTTCATGGTTGGGGATTCTGCATGAGTCAATCTCTCAAATATAGAGGTTATTTTAAAGGAGCTTCCACTTTAGTAGATGCTAAGTTGGTGTGCACAACATGCATATACTTCAATTAGATTAGGCTTTTTAGCAAGACTTCTAATAGACATGCCATGAACTGGTACAACTAAGAATATAGCATTAATATTGAGGATTTCCAAATAGTTGAAGTGTTATGTTAACTAGGTGGATATTAGAGCTCTATGCTCTACCTTTTTGGTGAAAGAATGTTTTGAAGGTCCATTCTTTGTGCATGCAAAACTGTTGATCATAAATGTTGCAACAAACAAATTTGATTTGTGGTGAAACATAAAATATCTTCTCCTCTCTTTTTTGTTATATATATGTAAATATATATATATATATATATATATATATATATATATATATATATATATATATGTGTGTGTGTGTGTTTACTCCATTCAATCTAGAGTCGAGCTTGGGTTTTGTTTATTTTTTTTATCTAAATGAGACAGATAGAACAAGCATTGGCGTTTTAGGGTATGTGTATAGGATGTGATATACATGATTTTGCTGATACGGACATCTTGAGGTTTTGGATGACAATTTGGATATTTCATTGGCATTTAATTTTAATTTAGATTTTTTGTATTTAATTTAATTAAATAAAAAATTAATAAACATTTGTGTTGACTTTTTGTGTAATTATCATTTCTTGTGCACCTTAAATCTTGAGTTGTTTCCTCATGCATAATTAGATTTTGTGTTTTTCGCTTTGGTGCAGTAGATTTGGTAATATGGTGCCCTTTCTAGCTAATTTTAATGTTATGAGTGTGTTGGCATTATATGTTTTGCAATTGAATGATGCTTAAGTAATTTTAGTTGTGGTTGAGGCATTTTGATCTTAATTTCGGTAGCAACATGTATGCTGTTTATGTTTTCACCATGTGGCTATTTGCTGATGTGGGAGGTCCATTTTGTGTATTTTTAGCACTTTGGATGCATCAACAGAGTCTGTTTTGCGTTGTTGGTTATTTTTTTACATGTGATATATTTCGAGTTGGTCTTGCGAGATGATGCATTCATTGTTGGTTGCTTTCTTGCAAGTCATTTGAGTTGAGTCATGGGATTTATTGGGTATTTAATAGATGTCCCTTAATAAATATGATGCACATCTAGAACATATCATATTTGTTGCAAGATGATTGACTTTGTGGATCTACAAAATTTTATTTAGATGCCACATTGAGGGTTTCTCTTTGTAGATATCAAGGATATTCATAGATGTGATGCAAATAGTGTACTTGAACTTTGATTCATCATGGTGGATTGATTTTTGGTTAACGTTGTATGTTGATTTGATGAACTTTGTTTAAGTTTGATGGTTGCTTTTGGATAGAAGCGAATATTACCCCAAGGTTAAATAATAGATTTGGATTTCTTCGATTGGCTTGGTTTTGATAGCTTGTTGAGTTGATGAAGTGTGTCATTGATCTAGCGCTTTATGCTTGATGGTTTTGAGGATGATGATTTCATTTTAAGAATTTTGAGATTTGGATTTTCTTTTACCTTAAGCTTTGTTCTTTTGATGGATTTGGTAATGGGATTGACTTGAATTGTCTTCTTTTTTTTACTTGGTAAGAGAAATTAATATGACGTTTTGCTTTAGCAGATTTATGTTATGCGTCCTAGGCCCTCAGGGCTTCTATTATGTCCGTGGTAAGAAGTTGTTAGCCCAACATTTGATTCTTTTAGCTCAGCTCTAAACTTTCCATTAACATTAAGATGACTTTTTTTAATATCGTACTTTGTACTTTGGTGGATTTGATGAAAAAATTGGCTTGATTACTTTTATTAACTTGTTGGGAAACATGCCTTTTACCTTACGTTTTTCTATTACGGTGGACTTGATGAAGGATGCATGTCGATAACTAGTTCTTTGGACTTGTATTAGGTTGATGACAAGAAATCACCATCCCAATGCTTGAAGCTTTGATGGACCGATTGATGATAAAATTTTTCTAGTTCAAGTTTGGGTTTTGTATGAACTCTGGGATAACTTCTCTATCTTGTGCTGCACGCTTTGTTGGACTTGGAAAAGAAGATTTCTTAGGTCTTGCAAACACATTATAAGCATGACACTTTTCACAATGAATATCATGATGGCTTTGAATTGTCGTGTGAGTCTTGCATGAAAGCTTAAACTTTAAAGAGTACCTTAAGACATGTGCTTGCTATCAAGTGCATAGATAAGCATTCATTTCCTCTAGTAAGTGTATTAGCTAGCAGTCTCTTTTTTGCACACTAAAATAAATGTGATATTTTCCAATAAAATCAACATTGTGGTAATATTAATATGATGAATGTCTTTCAAGGAAAATTTATGCTTTAAATTTTTACATTGGGAGACATGCATTTACTTTTATGAATAACAATTTTCTTTTGGAGAGCTTAGCAAATCTCTTTCAAACTCAAATTCTCACATATTATATGCACACTCTCAAATGTCTAATCTGCCTATAGGACGGACTTGTAAAACCTACTTGACTAGCCTGATGTTTCTGACCATGAAACTAAGCTTGAGAATCTATGCAAAATTTTGCCGCATGGTGCTTTTTTTAATAAATGGCTATTGATTTTTGTATACTTGATATCGATCATAAGTAATGCCAGAGGGAGAGGGGAAATAATGGAAGGCTAAATTTGTGTGCACTAAAACTAACGAGAAATATTTGCATGTAGAATTAGGATGTAGCAAAATGAAACAAATGTTTTCTATGCATTCAAGGATAGCCATAGAAATATTACTATCTTAATAAGAATTTGATGGTCTCTTAGAGTTTTGGTTTAGTTTTTATGTCACTCTCTTTCTCTTCATGGTTGGTCTCTTTCAAACTTGTCTTTTTTGGATTTGTTTTACAATCTAAATGTTTATATAACATCCTTGGCTTCTTACTAATGTGGAGAAAGAATATAAGGTCTATCTATGATTGCATATCTATTGGGGATGATGCATATTTTGAGGAAGTATAGACACAATGACTTTTTAGCGTGTTTAATCATGCTTGCACATTTGGCGCACATCCGTGTTATCTAGTATAATCACATGTGATGGATGATGTGTTCTTTTATCGTGCATGAGAAGTGTAACTTAGGGTGTGTTTGAGATCTTTTGGGCTGAAGCAAATGAGCAATATGTTGACAATTAGTTTTTTGGTTGTTTTTCAGGAAGTTTTGTGGTGAAAAATTTTTTTGAGAAATGTTAAAGTGTGGTTCGACCGCTCTTTGAATTTTTCA
Source organism: Cymbidium sinense (assembly GCA_021442155.1). Taxonomy (NCBI): domain Eukaryota; kingdom Viridiplantae; phylum Streptophyta; class Magnoliopsida; order Asparagales; family Orchidaceae; genus Cymbidium; species Cymbidium sinense. The sequence goes on from CM038219.1 coordinate 6,180,940, forward strand.
AAAGAAAAATATTTGATATCGCTTTTCAAAACCGCTTTCCACGATTTACAACTAGCTTTTTATAAAACTACGGCTTTCCCAAACAGACCCTTAGTCATGTATTCAGGATCAAATAAAAATTTACTCAGGCTTATCACACATGTACACTAGTGGGTGGTGTACATGTGTGATAAATATATGGAGTATCATCCATGCACCATGGCATAAGGGTGAAATAAAAAGTGAGTTGATACTTGTCACATAGACACATTGCTCTTTCTTTTTATTGTAATGGCATAAGTAGTGTAACTTAGTCATGTCATCTGTGCCAAATAAAAACTTAATCATGTGCTTTATCGCATGTGTACACTTCACAATTGTTGCACACAATATTTGAATCAAGTAAGGCTCAAAGTACTTTTTTTTTGAAGATTTTTAATGACTTCCATAACTTTAAAATTTTGTGCATTTTTCTTTTGCATGAATCATGACTTCTTAATCTCTTTACTAGTTTTGATTTCAATTTTTTTGGTTGACTTCCCTTTTTCTTAAACTTAAATGAAAGGTATAGTTTGATTTAATTAAGATACTAATCTTTGGTAGAAGTTTTCCGTTGTCGGACTGCTAGGCAAGTTATGCTTATATCATTTTGTTTTCCTTTTTATGGTCAATTTTCATAACATCACAATGTTGAAAGGAAGTACTATCTCTTTTGCAAAAGGGCATTGCTCACGTTATTATTAACTTCAAGTACATTGTACTACTTAAATATTTATGTATCACTAGAAAATGTTGTAGGTATTGTTAATCTTGTTGCTTTTGCGTTGCCATTTGCATCTATTGTATGCTAATAGTTGGCCTCAGTGATATTATCATCCGTTTGCTTTAACTATGGATCGGCAGATTGCATGTACATTATCAAAGGCATTCTGTCTCAGAACACTAGCTTTCTTAGGCCGTGTTTGGATTTATCTTTCTGTTAAAAAAAAAAAATGCACTGAAGTAAACAACTTGCTTGGCAAACATATTGTCATTGTATCTTTTTGTTTGTTTTTCTTGAAACATAATATGATGTCTCCTGAAATTGCATTGCGACTTGTTTTGGAGACGTGCTTAAGGATCTCTGTTTAGTTGGCTTAAGCTTTTTTTTGTTAGGAGTTGTTTGATTTGAAGTTTTTTTAGTGCAGTATAAAAGGAATGTAAAGATTTGGAAAATTAAGTTGTTTTGTTGGATGAAAAAGGAATGCAAAGCAATCTCTGTGAAATTGACTTTATTTAGAAATTTGTTTGCTGCTTAGGCAGTAAAAAGAATCTGATGTAAAGAATTGATGTAAAAGGATTACTTTATAGTTGTTTGGTTGAAGATTTATTCATGACTTTCATAATTGAAGGTTTGACGTCTACGTGGAGGTGCAGTGGTCGGCGACCGGGCGGCGGCGGTCGGCGACCGATATGGGCGGCGGCGGTGGCGGCGCATAGCCGGCGGCGGCCGCGTTCCACCACATCATTTTTATTGACTGGATCAGATTTAATTACCAGATGGGCGAATTCCAAATATAATGCGAACCGGCCTTTCGTGTATTTGAAATGACCTAATTTTACTTTACTCTAACCAAACGCTGAATAGGCTGATTTGAATGCGACCGATTCCAAATGCACGCTACCAAATCTTAATTTTGGTGTATTCCAAAATCTCCTAATTAAGAGGGAAATGAAACAAAAACAAAACAAAATGAAAAAATAAGAAGATCCAAACAGAGCCTTACTTTCATGGTGCATATTTACATCTTAGATTTATAAGCATGAATGTGAACTTGATTTATTAAGCACTTTCAAGCTGTTTTTATTATATGATGTTTTAACTGATTGGTTCTTGGCGCAGGGATTTTATTTTAATCTTTCTGGTGAATATCCAATGCAGAAATTTTGTAGGATCTGGATCCTTTGACAGTCTTGCCACAATGGTGCATGCTAGAAATTCTTTTAAGTTCCAAAAAATTATGATAACCTAAGTTTTGTTGATGCATGATTTGCTTTTTTTGTCTAGTGTTTTTTGTTTCATATTTCTTGATCTCTTCTTTATAGAATTTATACCTAAAATTTCTGATGTTGGTCAAGTTGAGAAAGCAAGTTGATTTCCCGTTGGAAGTGCTATAGCCAAGTTGTTCAGCTCAATTGTTGCTGTGGTTTCTTATCAATTGTGTTTCAATAATCATTGCCAATGGAATTTTCTATTTTCAATGTTGGCTTTGTAGGTTCTATGTATCTCATATTCGGGAGGCAAGTAAAGCAGAATACACTCTTTTGAGAGCGAAACTAAATATATCTAGAGCTGGTTGTGGTAACAATGAAGTTAATGGAAAAATGTGTGGCTCTAAACCTTGCAGCATTGCCGTTGAAAAACAAATTCTTGACAAGCGATTCAATTATATATCCAGCCGTGTCAAAACATTCTCTTCTACATTGGATGATTGTAGCAATAAGCATGTCTATTTTGTTTCATCTGATGATGGAAGCGATTCGAAGGTTGATGATGTTTTGATGTTGAAGATGATGGAGAGGGTAAGACAGGCATTTGCAATTATCAAAGCATCTCCCCTGTTAAGGGCTGTGGCCAGCTTGTGAGTAGCTGTCCATACCCATCAAATTCTGAAGAAATGGTGCGACTGGGGCTGAAGCCTGTTGACAATTATAAACCATCCCCTGCAATTGGTCGTACTACTAATAAAGAGAATGTGAGATTATTTAGAAGGAAACGGAAACTTGAAAATAATAACAGTGCAAGTCCATCCTGCAAATTTTTGAAAAGTGTGCAAGCTGTTGACTTAAAATCTGAGCGCCAGATGTGTGATCTTACTCTCAACATTGGTGATTTAGAGAAGTTTGTTGCAACATGGAAAGTAGCTTCTCAGAAACATTCCCATGCTGAAGTATGGCATACCTATTCATAGTTTTTAATTTTATGTTATTTATTTGGTATTTTAGTATATGTATCCTTAATAATTGTTTATAAGATTAATTATGACTTCAATATAAACTTTTTCTTTAGTTGATCCTCTAGTTGCGACATGCTTGCATTTCCATTTTATTGTGAATCCAATACTCTTTTCTTATTGCCCATTTATTTCTAAATAATCTGCAGGTTCTCGATATGATGTTGAGCTTCTATGTGGGAAAGCCTGGACAAAGAAAGAAAATTAAAAAACTTGTTTTATCTTATCCAGTCATTGGGTGGTTCAATGTTGCAGTGAGTTTCCTTTTTAACTTTTAAAATACATGTTTTTATTTGTCTTGTTAATTATATGTGAAAGCTTGTTATCAATTACATTAAAGCACGTTAATAGTCATTTCATTATTCTACTGTTTAATTCATTTTAATAAATGTATTAACTTAATTACAATCTTTTTTTTTCATTTCAAGTTGGTTGGTTTCTTTTGCTAGGAAATATGTTTGAATAGGAAGATGTAAGACGAGGCATTGACTTCAATTTTGGGTCGAGGCATAAGCTATGAGATGTGGAACATAAGCCTTACATGCATGTGTGTGTTCTCAAATAAACAAAATCTACAGAAATATGCAGTAAATAGGAAATGTGAAATAAGAACAGCTAGAGGAGTTATACACAGGAAAACACTATGGCTTTCATGTATCTTGAGATTAAAAAAAATAACATGATAATAACATAATGATCATGGTCAAATAAACAGCATTGATGACAATAAATCAGATAACTTGGAAGTGAATGCATTTACAAAAAATTGTTAAACTTTGAGGGAGAGGTACTTCTGTTTGCTAAGTTCAAATCATCATCTCCAAATTGATTAAAGGCATCTTCATCAAGGAAAATATTGAAGATCTTAAATACAATAATAGATTTGAGTTTGAGAAGACTATATATTCATCAATGCCATACTTTTTTTTTGGCAGTACTCTGATGAGTAGTAGTAGTTTCTTCTTCATTCTATGACACTAATATCTAATGTGATATGATTATTAGACTGTTTAAGCCAACCTTAACTCTTAAAGATAAATTGGCTCTTACTTTTCATTTTTCACTCATCAACTGAACCAATTTCTTTCATAAATATGGGATATTTAAATTTTTTTGGAAGGATAGAGATCTTTTTTTTAAAAGCATAATTTAATAACTAGTAAATGATAGATCTATATAAAGGCAATTAACTAGAATTGCCATAAAAGACATAGGACAAAGTGCGAAGTCAAGTGGTCTGCTTAGCTTGATGCTTGTTGAAAAATTGGGAGTATGATATATATATTTTTTATATTCCCTCATTTAGTAAATAAGATACGAACCCTCTATCCACCAATGTGTTATCACTCAAAATACTCCAATTAAAATCAAGAGGATGCAATGAATTAAGAGTTTTATGTCTTCCTCAATAAGAGAGAAAATCCTAGAGTAGGAGTATTAATGTCAACATTAGTTATAAGAGATGTAGATACTGTAGGTGAACAATTAGTAGGAGTAGCCGCATAAAATGCAGCTTCTAGTGGATTTATCGGACCTATATTTTGATAAAAAATCTCTATTATTGAGTGATTAACAATATCATTGAAGAAGAGGAGGCATGGTCATTTGAATGAACTTATTGATTCCACATTTGATTTTTTAAAATTTTGATGGGACTTGAAGAAATTAGAGTGGATGTGGTAAAGAAGTTATAGAAAGAGCAATATTAGGGGATGCCTTTAATTTCTATCTTTTATCAATAAACCCTATTCACACCTCCTTATGAAAAGGAGATTTAACATTCATTTTTAGTAGGACTTCAGCCACAAAAGGCCTAAAAATATGAATAGTAACAACATTAATTTGCAAATATTTGTTAAAAATACATGATGGTGAATATAAAGCTGAATGATTGAGGTATAAAGATGTAATCCAGGAAAAGCCACTCAAATAATGGTGATAGGTGGTTCTTAGAGGCATTGAAATGAGAAAACCTCTTCAACATTCTCTTTAGAAAGTTTCTGATGTGGTATGCACTATGAAAAAAAGCTTAATGCAATCTGACTCTAAAGAAACTTTGATAATAACATGACTATTATCAAAGAGGCTAACTCAAAATCTACTAATCAATTGTAAATATGACATGAATTTGCAAATGATTTCCATGTTGAGATGATCCCAAGAGAATTTTCTAACAATAGTGAAAGTGATTGGTTGATCAAGTTCATTGTTCTTTGCATCATTGAAAACAAGTGTGGTTCTATCTTTGAAGAAAGATGCTTGCTTGTGTGCATGAGAATCTTTTAGCTCGATGAAAGAGTAGTGAGGATTGTATGGACATTGGATCTAACAACCCCCTCCCATCACATTTGCAAAGGGTAAGTCGTACGAATGGAGGAACCTTGGTTGAAACCTTAGGAGCATCCAAGGAGGGAGATCACATAGTAAAAATAGGGAGCAACAAATATAGCTTAGAAGAGGGGCTAAAAATAGGTTAGGTGATGTGCATAGCAGATTTAGAATGGGGAAAAGAGTGTGTTTTTCATAGAGGATAGTGGAGGCAAGAGAAGAAAAATGAGAGGTGCCCCATTGAAAGAATTGCAGCAACCTTAAATGACACATAAATCCATATGAAATGAGCATATAGAGCGGTATGTGTGATGTGCTCTGGAGTGCACACTGGATGCATATTGGATGCACCTTGGATGCCCACAGAGCTTGTGTGGGAAGGCGCAGTAGAGTGCATTTAGAGTGCCTTGATGAGAAGCTCAATACAGAGGTGTTTGGATATCAATTTTATTACAAATCAATTTAAGATTTAGGATAGAAACCTATTTCATATATTTCTTGTTTTTTTGAATATTAGAACGTATCCTTTTTTTAAAACATAAAATATGTTTTCTTTCTAAAAGAATGCAGAAATTTTAAAAATATTTGAGCTCCAATTTGATATGTAGATTTCTCCTTGCTTTAAATTTTTTTCTTATTGACCTAATATATATATATATATATATATATATATTAAATTGTGTGTGTGTATGATAATTATTGATATTAGATAGATTAGCTAAATGTAACTTGTCACTTTTAAATATGATTTTTTTTTCTTCCACTATTTTTTTTAAATGAAGAATTCAAATTTAAATTGGATCTTTCTTCTTGTTTGTAGTTTTGAAAAAGATCAAACAGGAGTTATTTTGTCTATTCAAAATTTTAAATATGCATTTAAAAAAATAAAATAAAAATGATCTTATTTTATTAGAATTAAATGAGAATGTCATTTAATATGATACAATGGAGAAGAAGGATTCATGTAGCCGACCCCACATAGTGGGATAAAGACTTGTTGTTGTTGATGTACTTAAATTTTTCTTCACTTAATCAATTAGTAATTATTTTTTATATTAATTATGGTGAGAATGTATTTAGATAGATTGGATGGATGTGACTTGTTTTTTTCTTTAAATATTTTTTAATCCTACTAAAAAATTAAAATAGTCAAAATTAGGAGAGATCTTCATTTTGTAGATTTAAAGTTTAAATGAGATTTTCTCTCTTTTTATTTTGTATCATATTGTATGTAGATATTGGCTTGTCTTATCTGAAATTTCTTTTCTAAGTGATTTTTTGTTGTTATATTGAAAATTCAGGTCACGTCCATCAAGCGTGGAATGTTTGAAAGCATGTATGATACCTTCCAAGCCTTTGACGACAAGGAACTTGCGGGAACAGATTCTGTATGTTTTGGAGAAACAATAGATGTTAAGCCAACGGTTGAAGTTAGTGATCCTACCATCTCCATAGATTGTGGTTACAGTAAGTCATCGAGTTTCTCATATCAGCTTTTTTAATCTACACATATTTGGGGAATCCTTTTTTTATATTTGCTTCACTTTTGCTTTCTTTTCTTTCTTTGCTATAACTACAAAATAATTTTTGTTATTTTGGATTCCTTTGGTTGCATATAGATAAGAAACTTGTTTGGAAAAATGTTGGTTTAGCTTTCAGTCATTTTATTTGTGAAATTGAATTCATTTCATTTGAGGGAGCTTTAAGAGGCTTTGTGGAGTGCTTATGGCTACTGTTAATTTGTATTAGCTAATTTTATGGTTTTTAATATATGCTTTCTAACTTCACGTAACCTAATAGGGTCTAAATATACTTTCAATTAATAACATCTTATGCTTATGATTGAAATCTAACAATCGAAGGAAATAAATATCCGCATGAAAGAAATGGTAGTCTTATTTTCTCATGCTAATGTCATTCGAGATGTTTATTTTATTTGTTGTCAGTCATTGCATGTCTTGGTAACCATCAGATTTCTTTGAAATATGAATGCTTGTTACTTCTGGCATACTGGCATACGTGAACTCAGCCCCTGCATTTTTCTTTCACTTTTATTTTTTTTATTTGACCAGTTGTCTTTATAGCATTCTAGTTATCCATATGCCTGCATTTTTAACTCAATGAATCATTAAGCTGAACTCACATTGATGTGCATGATGCATTATCACATTGCAAGCCTTAAATAAAATTGTATGATAAAGCCAATGTGATAAACTAGAAACCTCTGTATTTAATCAACATCTATGAAGTAGTGCTGGGGCAAAATGAATTGCATAGACCTTTTTTCAATCTGCATTTGTTAACCCTCATGTTAGCTGACTACTTGGACCGTATTTCTTTGTTTTTTGAAGTATATTATTTGTTTATTTGTCCTGGAGAAATTCTTTAGTGAATTATGATATTGAAATGAAGATTTTAAAGGCAATTGTACAAAATTTAGACAATAGGTCACCATATTTCAAGCATCTCTTGCATTTTGCTGAGATAATTCTTTTTGACTGTATGATATCAAATTCTGTTTGATTTATTCGAACAATTGAAGATTATATATATTCTCACATATTGGTGGTTTTGTTTTTTGTTTCCTTAGTTGATATAAGATTTATTGGCCAACTTTGATTGATTCATGAGATTTTTAAGGTTATGACTAAATTTTTTGTCATTAACAATGCTTGATTTCTAATCTAGTGCCTCGTAGTAGTGGGTTCATGTTATGTATGGCAGCAAACTCTGAATGGTAGATATTAACCCAAAAAGGTATTGAGGTCTTTTTCTTTGATATAGAGTGGTCTTAATGATAGTCGACTTATTAATTCTAAAGTATATTTAGAGATGTTGTAGTTGATGGTTGCGTGCCTGCAAGAAGGGAGGCATATTTTTTAGTGATTGAGCAGTTGTGTTTACTGGGTTTGGATGGATCTAGGTCATCCATAAATTGGGTTTAACACCCCCATGCAATACTAGTAGTAATGAATGAAGAATGGGCATTTATAAGGTTGATTCACTATAATTTTAATGAATGATGATGCCACTGATGATGAGCGGTAAAATTCTACTTTTGGTGGGACCTGGAATGGAGCATTCAAGAAAATACTCTTAACTCCATTCTCTTGGCTAAGGATCCATAACCTGTTGTACTACCTTAAAAAAAAAACTTGTTGTACTACAAAATATGTACAATTAATGTAGCATTATTATAGATAACATTTGGAACTTTATCTTTTTATTGTAATTTGTTTCGCTTTTCCTTTTTCATCAAACAATATCTTTGATACTTGGAAGAGTTGTGAATGTTGAAAGAGTTAAAATTTCAAGTATGGAAGAAGGAAATGATAGACGGAGGTTGTCAAGCAGTAGCTTTTAATTAAGGAGCTTCTTTATCACTTTACAAGGTTGTTAGAAATGAGGAGGTTGAGTTGCTTGCTTCTTATTTCTCCATAAATCTGAAATTTTCTAGAGCTTGTACCATAACAATAGCTATTGGAACTTTTCCCAAGATATTACCTTTCAATCCTAATTTCTGTAACATACTGAAAATCTAATTGCTTTTTAGAAAGCTACAGTAATCCAATCTATTTACCTTTCAACCCTAATTGTTTGGGTGAAATTTTTTAGAGTATGTACTATAACAATAACGCTTGATTTACGTTGTTTTTAAACTTTATTAGATTCCGAAGTTTAAGAATTTTTTTTTTGGATAGCGCCTTCATGAGAGCTAGGTCTTCTTCTGTCTTCAATTGTAGACAATTCTTGTTTTCTTTAACTCCTGCTTGATAGATGTGTGGTACGATGATATTGTTTGATTTGGTTCTGTTGAGAAATTAGCAAGATCGTATTCCTCGAAAGTCGACTCGAACTTGCTCGAATCGATCGACTAAGCAAACGAGCGATTTTCGAAGAATGTGGCTCAATTTGAGCCGACTTCGAGCAAACTGTGGCTTCAGCTGCCCCGCCGGGCACAGCCAAACAGATCGCTCGCGCGCTTCTAGGCTATCTTTTACGCTTCCGCAGCTTTAAATAACCTTCTTCCTTTTCTCCCATCATCCCTCCTTCTATCTCTCTCCACCGTGATCACGGAAGATCCCCTACACCTCCAATGGGATCATGCGTATCCCACCAGGCGGGCCATGGCGGTGATCAGGACGGGATCCTCCCGGACGGCAACCTCCGTGAATTGTAAAGACGCATTCAAAAAGAATCGATTTCATTCACGCGATGCACGATATGGAGTTCGATTTGGGTGCAATACCTCGATGAGGAGCTCCAACGGGTTAGATCTATTTCGTTCTGCGATCTATGCTTAGAAAGCCAATGCGGCGGAGAATCTTGCACTCACTCGGTGAAGGCGAGCTCGATGATGAAGGCCTGCAGGAAGAGGGCACTTGTCTTCCCAAGAGTGATCGCCGCGCAGCGACGTGAGGAAGAGGAGTGTAGGGATGGAACCGTGCTTTGAGACGGAGTTTGAGCGTGATTGGAATGAGTAGATGGGTGGACGAAGATGAGGAGGTTTTGTTCTTTTGCGAAACGGAATCGGGGAGGGAGATTGGCGGTTAAAAGACGTTCGTTGCATTCGCGCGATTTGTGTTGATTCGAGCGGCTTTCACGCCGGCTCGATTCGATTCGAGATCACTTCGCTGACTAAACTTCGAGCCACCACTTCGAGCTCGAGCGATTATCCATTTCATCCGATTTCGATGCCATGGCTGAAATCGCTCAAACACCCCCTACTTGCTTACAATGCTTGATCTATTGTCATATAATGATGTTGTAGTTACCATTTGTTCATCAATATTGATGGTGGTGAATTAACAATGTGTTTGCATAAAAGGATGTATTCCATGTTATATGATGCAACTTGGTTTGTTCGAAAGATTTATTGAATATCGTGTGCACTATTTTTGTATTGTTTTCGAATCCCAATTCGATATTCATTTGATTGACGATGAATATATTATTGATGTGCATACAAATTTATTTTGTGGCATGCACTTAAATGCATTATTTATTTTTTCATTTGTAGGTTTGTTTATGTTCGTTCGCATTCTTGTTTGACAAGTTATTGAATTTGTGCAAAATATATATATTTTTGCATGCAATGTTTTTATTTTATTTTTTGTTTTGTTGTTTACAAAGTTGTGCTTTTGATTATGCTTGATTAATTTTCTTTGTTTAAGCATTTATTTATTTATTTTCAAAATTTTGACCATGTTTCCGTGCCAGCCTTGTGAGGTGGGCATTGTAAGTAGGGCATCCCATCATGCATATTAATAGAATAATGCATCTCATTGCTCATAACATATTACACAATCCTTGTCCTATTTACATAGCAATGCACAAAAAGAGAATATCGCATGCTATTTGCATTGTATGCATTATAATGCAAGCATGCATAGTTCACACTATTTTATTTGTAATGCTTGTACACTTTCTCTTTTATCCATCAAGTTATTATTTATGTTTGTTTCTTCTTTCCACTTCTGTTCATTTTCTTCTTAGATTTGCATGTTAATTTTTTTCTTTGTTTAATGCATAGTTTTGCTTAGTTTAAATTGGTTGGTTGTTACGAATATTGTGTTCTATATTGTTCCTTTAAGTTTTTTTTAGCTATTGCATTTTGTGAGGTTAAATAACTTAAATTTACAAAAAAATGATCTTTTTGTAAGACATTACTAAGTTAATTCGCTAGAAATATAAAAATAATAAAAAAGTAGGCCCAATTGCATAAGAAGCCTTTGGTTAGCTTTAATTTATATTAAAATAATATTACGCTATCATTTATATGATTGGGATAGTACATTTTTTATTTTTATTAGTTACTATTTAATTATTAATAAATATGATATTTTTCTCATTTATTTATAATTTATTAATTTTTTGATATTTTTATTCTATTTTTAAAAATAGCACTTGCCATCCTATGTGTACCCATTAGTGACCCTTTTTGATTTTGGTGTAGAATTTTTTTGATGACTTGTCAAAAGCATTGATCGAGCTATTTGTAGAGGTTGGGTGTAATAATGTACTTTTATTCTCCCCACAAACAGAGGGTTTATACGAGGTAGTGCTCCATTGGCATCCAACCCTCTATCTCATTGTGAGTCTTCTTAGCTCTTGTAGTTCTCAATATAATGTAAAAAATAATTTATGCCATTTTGGAGGCTGCTTCACTTAACATATAGGATTTAGTTTTCTAATGACATTACATTTAGGCTTGGGCTCATATCCACATACGAGAAGCATTTGATTCTCTTTGAATGTCCGCTCTGTTTCTTTAATAAAGGTTGTTCTGTCGTTATATAACTTTTAAGAGTATCATGTATCTTGGAGTGAGTGTACCCCTTTTCTTCTATGCCTCACATCTTGATGCAGATTCTCTGGTGTATCAATTAAATGTTGGTGGTTTATTCATTAACATGATAGGGGTTGATATTGTCGATTATATTGATTGATGAGATTTATACACTTTGCTTTATAGAAAGTGATCATTACGAGTTGCTGAGTATTTCATCAGCATTCAATCTGTATGAATGCATTATTACTTTTGTCGCTTAATGATTTTGGAAGGATATCATTCAAATATAGTTACTTGGTAATTTAAGCTATGCAACTACATATGAAGGGTCGCCTCTTCTCCTTAGCATAATTAGTATTAGCTAAGTATGCTTAGCTCTTATGGAGACTCGCTTGGCATAGGTATGCCTGCTCAGATTTGGCACTGGGTCTAAATTTCATTTGGTTTCACTAAATAGCCTCACAGGAGTTGTGAGTGCTAAATTTGATTGGTGGAGTCCCTCAATGTTGAAAGTTTTGGTGATGCTCTTTCACATGCTGGTAGCAATGGAGGTCATCTTTGTCTTGTTCATTTTTGTTGTATATGTTTTTTTTTTTTTTTAATTTGGCTATAGGTTGATGGGGGTGAGGACCGAGCAATGATAGAAGAGGTTGCTCCTCCAACCAGAGTGCGAACTATAAAGCCATCTTCATGCTACAGTAATGTTTCTTCACCAACATGGCGTGTACGTTCCCAACATATGAGGTTTTTACGTGCTTATGCCAGTTGGACGACAAGCCTTATACGACAAAGGTTTCTTACTTTGAAGGAACTTAGACCCACAGCCTTTACTTTGGGAACCAAGTACCACCGGAGCTAGAGCTCATTGGCTTATTGATGGCCAAGTTGATACCTATGGAAACGAAGATATTAAGATGGATGGTTCTTATAATTATGAAGGATATATTATGAAATGATTATGCTAGAGAAATGGTAGTAGCATCACTTAGTGAAAATAGCATATTAGAAAATAGATTTAGTTATTCAGGTATGTTCAATGGATGTTAGAAAATGCACCTATAACATGAGTTGATAGGATTAATATGGAAGGATTATGAAAGAAATTAAGTCTAACTAATATAACATTGCAAGAAGTTTGTGGAAAGCAATGTTTAAAATAAATTTCATACCTAACACTTAACAAAAATTGATAGAAAATGATTTTTTATATGGTGAAACCAACTAAATTTAATACCTTATACACCACTTTACACTTTACAATATATGTTGAGTTTGGGCTTGAGAGTTCTTTTTGTTTGCAAGTGATTTCATTTTCTTATACTAATTTTGGTTATTATTTTCTGTTCATTTGATGTTGGGGTTATGCAGGTGTTACTCTTGATGATATCATCATGAAGATTGCCTATTATTTTGAGAATCATCAGATGACACCAAAACAAGGAGGTTTGTCTCCAGAAAAGAAGCTGACAGCCATAAAAAAGATTTTTGATTGTGAAATGTGGTTGATGGCTCAATTCAAAGTCCCACAATTTTGTTCTCTTGGCCATGGAAATTTCTATGATTTTTTAGAAAAATATAGTTCTGTACTTCCTCCTGAAATGCATGCTTTTTTTAGTAAAGAACATTTTCATGAATCTTCTGTGGAGGCTTGTCTGAATCAACAGCAACTAGGTGCTATGTTATTACAAGCTGAGGGGAATTTGATTGCCAAAGTTGAGACATCTAATTTTGATACCGTCTCAATACTCAGAAAGCAATTTCCTACAGCTAGCTTCCGTATAGTTGGTTTGGATTCTCAAAAATGCTTTGAAAAGCTCATTAATCAGCACAAAGAGAACGGTAACTCTAGTTGTGTTCTGTTCTCAACATGTTTGCTAGGTGACCGTTGGAATCAGAACTTATTGGTATGCAAAGAAAATTCTTCACTGGGTAGGGGAGGGATGGAGACTGAAGCAGTCCAGCAACATACCTTGAGAAGAACTTCAAGGGATGCAGTTGAGTGTTTGTTGAAGGCACCTATGCTGGCTGATCTGTTATATTGGTCTCACTGGGATCTTCTCTATTCTCCATCACTTGGACCTCTTCCAGAATTTCTGTTAAGCAAAATAAACTACAAGAACTTGTTGTGTCTTGCGACAGTTGATGGAAAATTTATTAGAATTGACCATACTGCAACTGTTGATGAATTCCTGGAAGCTTTCGTTCAGTGTTCATCATTCCGTATGGCATTAAAATTTTTATCAGTGCTTTGTTTGTACAGAGGAACAAGCCATGCACCTCTAGCTCTTCTAAAGTGCTATGTCCAGAAAGCAGTTGACGTCATTATACTAAATTCTGCAGATTCAGTAGAAGTAAATGTTGGTGGGCAGGAATTTCATACCAGGCCAAATTGTTCTTAATACATGCTCATGTTGTAGTTGTGTTCCTGCTGATGATATTAAGGATTATAATGAAAGCTCTGAACATAGTACATCGTGCGCTGGCTTATGCAGAGTCAATGATGCAATTGCTGTTATATCAAGGACAATATTAAAGTGCCTTCAATATCTGCCATCAGAATTCCGAAGTTTTGCTGCAGAAATTTTTCTTTCGGGACTTCAGTCTGTTACAAAACGAGCTCCTGTTGTCATCTTGAATCAATGTAATCGAACTGAGGAACGCATCATGCTTCATGACATTGGAATATCACTTGGTGTGACAGAGTGGGTGACAGATCACCATCAGTTCAGCTCATTAACTTGTATTGACTTGTCAGTTCCAGTTAAAGTTGCAGAACAGTTTTCAAGTTCTTTTTGTTTGGCATCAGCTATTGATCACAGGAATTCAGTGCGAGCTTCTGAGTTTTCTGCTTCTGAAAATCAGAAGATTACTCTTGGAAAAATTATTGATGCTTTAGTTGTAGATGCCAATTATCAATTGTCATCTGTAAGCAACTGTGGCGCTTCAATATTCAAAGAATCTGGAGATATTGATGAAAGTCAAGCTCTTTGTGAAGCGACTGCCACGAGTATTAAAATTTCTGAAGATCAAATTAATGATGCAACTGCTATTGTTGAGTCGATTAGACAGGAGGAATTTGGGCTGAGCCCCAATTTAAATAAGATGGAGGACAAGTTGCTTAAGAAGCAGCATGCTCGTCTTGGAAGAGCATTGCATTGTCTTTCACAGGAATTGTATTCACAAGATTCTCATTTTATTCTTGAACTTGTAAGGTCCTAATATTGCTTCTTCCTAATAGGTGCACAAGTCTTTTAGATTGCAGACAAACATATATTTTTTATTAGATTCTTTTTTGCGGTCCCTTTTTGATTCATTGATGACACGTAGAAACTAGATATTATTCTGCAAAATTAGGAAATAAATATTTGATCCTTCTTCATACAATTTTTCCTTATCATGATAATTTAGCCTTGTAGTTGTCATTCATTCATTGCTTGATTTTACTGATCATTACTACTGTTTTTTATTAAGGCTTCTGATTTGGAAACTTTAGATGTCTATGCTTGACAAATTAGAACAAATAACAATGTTTATATTCTGATGATGATTATGATTTGGCTTGTTATCTTTTGTTTCAACCTACAATTTTTAGGCGTACAATAAATCATTTTGAAGTGTCATTAACTATTTATTTCTGAACAGTTAAAATTTGTAGGCCATAAATTAAAAAAAAAACTGATTTGCCTTTTATTATCTGAACCCAAAGATAGTTGTATTCTATTTTTTTCCCTTTTGTAAGTACGGAATTTTATGATGGAAAAAAAAAAAAAAACGTAAGCTATTTTCTGCAGTAACAATGCTTATTATGAGAGTCCTTTCCTCCTCTCTCCCTCCATTTGTATATATTTCTGTTCTCTGTCATAGTGAACTATCTCTGTTTTATACTAGGTACAAAATGCTGATGATAACATATATCCGGATAATGTGGAACCCGAATTAGTATTTATTCTTCATGAAAAGGGAATTGTTGTTTTAAACAATGAACTTGGTTTCTCTGCTGAGAACATTAGGGCACTTTGTGATGTTGGAAACTCAACCAAGAAAGGATCAGGTGGAGGATATATTGGAAAAAAAGGCATTGGCTTCAAGTCTGTTTTTCGGGTAGGCTTTTTTTGGGTGCAGTTTTACTTTTATTTGTCAGCATTTACTTAATACAAACACGTGTATACATAGATTTGTTCCTTTTGTTTCAAGTTTAACTACAAGGAACTGAAAAGATGCTAATTTTGTGTTTTTTTAATGGCTGATTGGATGTTGTGATTGCTTTAGTGTCTTCTTTTTTGGCTGAGTTTTTATTTTATATGATAACTTCAAAGATTAATTGAAAAAGAAGTCATCAGCCAACATGAGAGGTGCCTTGCCCTGCTTCCGATAAGTAGGCATCTTATTTATGGGATAACATTTATTTTTTTGTTAAGTGCTTTGATTTTTGTTTTTTCTCCCTCTTTTGTAGTTGCAGTATACTTTAAATGGGAATTGCTTACTGTCATGCTTATTTACCCTGCTAAAATTTGTTATTCTCATAAATTTGTATAAATCTTTATTTGATGTTCTAGGGTTTTAGATATTAGTTTTTTGCTTTAGCTCCCTGACCTGTTTTTATTGCATTGAGTGTCCAAGAATTTAATTCCCTACTACAATGTCTAGATAAATGCCATTTGGTTTTTTATTTAGCTTGAAAAGAGTTTAAGAAATATATGGCAGAAAGATTTGAGGATAGCCAGGTTCAATGGCTTATAGGAACCAACAATTATGTTTTTTATCATTGATCACAATTAGCATTTGAAAGCTGATTTGCATATTTCACTAAGTTAATGGCATTTAAGTATAATCCTTGCTGCAACCTTTTGTATGCAACACAGATCTTCCAAGATCACAAATGCAAAGAAACTTTTTAAGTGCTTTATGAACCATGGTAAAAATAGCAAGCAGAATTCATATCTACCACCATTTCTTCCATGGCTTTCTCTCTGTCTCTTCTTGCTTTCTATGACCTCTATGGTGGGAAATTGAAATTTATACAAAAAAAAAAGAGAGACAGTGCCCTTCTCTTTATAAAGAGCTACACAAAAAAAAATGCAAAAAATCACGTGAGTTTTTTTTATATTGATCACTTAATTGATGTCTAGAACTTGTACAACAACAACAACAACAAGCAACCTTTATTCCACTAAGTTGGGCCGGCTACATGAATCTTTCTTCTCTATGTCCTATTAAGTGTTAAGTTCTCATTTAATTCTATTAAATTAAGGTCATTTTTTATACAACTTAACCAAGTTTTTTTGATATATTTCTATCTTTCTTAACATAAGGAAAATTTAATACATCTACTCTCCTAATTGGGTCATCGGACGATCGATGCTTTATGTGATCAAATCATTTAAGCTGATGTCTCTAATATTATCTGTCACTAGAGCTACTCCAACCGTTTCATAAATATATTCATTTCACATTTTATCTCTAAGAGTAAAGCCAGTCATCCACTTGAGCCTCCTCATCTTTGCAACACTTAATTTTAAGCTTCTCTTTTATTGGCCATTATTCTGCATCATAAATCATTGCATGTCTTGCCACCATCTTATAAAATTTTTTCTTAAGTCTTAGTGGTACTTTTCTATCACACAACAAGCTAGATATATTCCTTTACTTCAACCATCCAACTTGAATTCTACTAATAACATACTCATCTATTTAACCATTATTTGAACAATAGATTTGAGATATCTGAAACGATCATTCTTTTTAATGACTTGATCACTCAATGTCACAACCCCACCACTAGAACTTCTATAGCTAAAATTACACTCAATATGTTCAATTTTAGATGTACTTAAACAAAAATCTTTAGACTCTATGGTTGACCTCCATAATTTAAGTTTCTCTTGGACTCCCTCTTTAGTATTATCAACAAGAAGAATGTTATAAGCAAAAAGCATACACCAAGGTACATCCTCCTATAAATGCCTAGTAAGAACATCCATAACTAAAGTAAAAAGATATGTGCATAAAGTCGATCCTCGATGTAATCCAATTGAAATAGAAAAATATTTTGTCAATCCTCCTTGTGTTTGCACACAAGTAACAACTCTAGTATACATATCCTTATTGACTTGAATATAACCCATCTTAACTCTTTTCTTTTCTAGAATTCTCCAAAGCATTTCTCTTGAAGCTTTATCATATGCTTTCTCTAAATTAACAAATATTATATGTAGATCCTCCTTACTTTCTCTGTAATTCTTCTTCAAACCTCTCAACAAATATATAACATCTATAGTAGATCTACCCGGCTTGAAACCAAACTGATTTTGAGAAACTTGTCTCACATCGTAACCTATGCTCAATTACTCTCTCCCATAATTTTAATGTATGACACATTAACTTAATTTCTTTGTAATCTGCACATTCTTGTGCATCACCTTTATTCTTAAAAATATGAACCAACAAACTCTTTCTCCACTAATTTGACATCTTTTTAGTCTTTAAAATAGCATTAAAAAGATTAGTAAGTCAAGAACTTCCTTGATCTCCTAAACTTTTTTACATTTTTATTGAAATATCATCAGATCCAACTATTTTTTCACATTTAATTTTTTTTAAAGCCTTTACAACTTCAATTTTACTAATACGATGATAAAAATAAAATTTCTTATTTTTATTTAGGGTACTGAGATTGCTAAAATCAATCGTATTTTTACATTCTTCATTAAAAGGTTTATCAAAATATCTCATTCACCTATTTTTAATATCATTTTCTATGGAAATCACAAAGTGATTTTCATCCTTAATCCACCTCACTCGAACTTGATTTTTATTTCTCCTATCTCTTTGCATGGCTAACTTATACATACATCTTTTACTTTCTTTGGTATCTAATCTTAAATCACTAAAAGTTAAATTTTTTGTATCACATATTACTTAGATTCTTCACGTGCCACTTTATATTTTTTTCTAGTTCTCTAAGTTTTTACTTTTAAATTGAATTTTATAATAAAGCTTTTTATTTTTTATCTTATTTTTGCATATTTTGACTTAGCTACTAATTATTTTAATTAAAAGAAAATTTTTCTTTTGATTCTCCAATCACATTTTTTGCAACTTGTTTAATTTCACTTATTTTTTCTCACATTACATTAGCTTTCTCATGAACATCTCTAAAATCTTGTAGCTTACTCTCAAATATATTTTTATTAGTGTTCTTTAAGTGTCCCCATCTAATCTTAGGATAATATTTTGATATATTTTTCATCTTACAATTCTTCATTTTAAAATTTAAAATTAGCAGTCAATACTGAGCACTTAAACTTTCACTCGGAAGGACCTTATAATCTTTATAACCTAAATGATCCATTTATTTTATAAGAAAATAATCAATCTAAGTTTATTAGATCCATTCTTATAAGTAAGAAGATGTTCATCTTTTTTCTTAAATAAAGTATTAGCAACTACAAAATCATAAGCTAAAATAAAATCTAATATAAACCTATTTTTTCATTAGTTAATTCAAATCTATAGCCATCATAAATACTTTAAAATCTTCTATCACTCTGCCAATATGTTCATTTAAATCTCCTCCAATAAATACCTTTTCTTCAAGAGGTATTCTTTGTATTAATCTTTCTAAGTCATTACAAAATTTCTCTTTTGAGATTACACCCAAACTTACTTGAGGAGCATCTTAAAACATTAATAATCTTAGTATCAATAATCTTTAAAGCTGAAATTTTATCTCTAATTCTATTAATATCTATAACATTATCCTTCAAACTTATATCTATAATCACATCTACACCATTTTTACTGACTCATACTTGAATACTAAATTTAAAACTTAAACTATCAATTTTTTTAGCCTTCGCACAATCCATTTAATTTCTTGAATACATAAGATATTTATCTTCCTATGGACCATAATATTTATTAATTCAACTAATTTACTTGTAAGAGTATTTATATTTCAAGTTTCTAACCTAATAATAGTTTCATGGGCAAACTTCTTTGCATCCATCTATAATGTGGGAACTCTTGCTTATTTAACACTTTCACTCGGACGCATATGTTGTGGCCCTTGCACACATTTCATTGTAGTCATATAAGATGTCGCTTCTAGGGAATACCCTAGTATTAACACTGTTTTAAACGATTCATGTCATGATTTTTTTGATAAATTTTAAGCTAGTTGTCGACTATCTAATGCAACTCTCCACTTTTCACATCCAGGAGTTGGGACCCGACAAAGGCAGTGTTATGTCTAGGACTTGTTATTGATGTAGCAAATTTTATTATAATTTTGTTATGAAGATTATAACCCAAATTTTTGATACATGCAATGTCCCTTATATTTATAAAGAGAAAATATAGCTCAACCGCAAAATACAATAAAATTTTCACAATGCCATTAATAATATAACTAGTCTTTGTCCTGCTACTAAATCAGTGTAGTGAGCTTTCTTCATCGGGAAAAAAATTAGACTATAAAACTTAACACCTGCTCATTTATGAAGCATGAATATGATGTTAACTAAAACATTCTAAGTAGATTTTATTTATTATTATTAAAGAGGGGAAAGTTTTGTTATATATTTTATTATTAGATAGAGGTGCCTTTATATAGGAAAATAGGGTGAATGCAATTGGTTTGCCATAAGGCAAGAATTTTCTCATTTAAGAGGATAAAACCATATGAATATTACTATTTTTAATCATCTACTTTTTAATGCCCCCTTTAAGATAGAGCACATACGCTAATTAGCTCTAGCTTGTTAGATAGCTTGGAAAATCGAACTACACCACACCCAGAACTTGCTGAAAAAAATCTACTGCTCGTGTCGAGCTAGAAACATAATATGTGATGATTTTCTTTGATAGTACTGCTTCTCAAATAAAATGTCCATCAAACACAATGTATTTGTTTCTTTCTGAAATGCATATTCACTAGCAATGTAGATAACATCATAGCTATCACAATTTAAGATCATATGTTTAGAAATTGGAATTCCAACTTTCTTAAGGAGGTCTTAACTCTTAATCATAATTTCACATGTAGGGTATGCCATAGCTCTGTTTTCTGTCTTGCATATGATCTTGCCACCACAAATTATTTTTGGCTTTTCCATATGGCCATTTTATCTTTCATAAAGATATAGTATCTGAATGTGAATTTTCTATCTTCAATAGAGAGCTTTTATATGAAGGTGCTCTCTATTGTCTTCTTGATGTATTAAGATGATCTCTATTGTCTTCTTTTTGTATGAAACATTATGAAGAATAACTTCTCAGTATTTTGTATAGGACTTTGCTTGTGTAACTCACAACTCTAACAATGAATGATATATCCAGTCTAGTGCTTTAAAATATATTTGGACCCCTAAGTTCAACTCATGCCTTGCATTGACATCTAAGAACATTCTAAAAAGTCTAGGATGCCAAATTCTCATTGTTAAATTCAAACGAGTCTTAGGGATTCGCATGATCAATTTATTTGCTCTAGCATGATCTACTTTAAGCGTGCATGATATTTATCAAGAGGTATTTGTTGACTAAATAAATTCCAAAAAGAAAGGGAGAGTCAGGGCGACCCCCTTCTTGTCTCGTCCCGGTTATTTTCAACAAGAAAATTAAAAATAATATTAGTTTACCCGAAGGCCTCTCTGTTGTCATACTCGTTTGCTTGTTCCTCCTTTCTCTCACTCTCATACTTTCCCCGTACCTCTCTTTGTCATTGTTTGGCATCGCTTTTATATCTTATTTTCCGTTTTTTATTTTATTTTGTTTGTGTGTAATGATTTGAAATGAAAATTTGTTTGTATTTATTATGTGCTTACTAATTTCAAAATCTTTTAGACTAAAACCAAAAAATAACATAACAACAATAAAACTACAGTAATTCATTATAGATTAGAAGTATCGACCCTCAACATGCTCATATTTCTTGGAGGTTTCCTGCATAATAACTAAAATCTTTTTATGTTACTATTATATAATGTATCAGTGTCACCGCATGCTTGTATTTATCAGTAGTCACCAGCTCAGTAACTACAATATTTCATACTACAATTATACTTTTAATGTATCTCATATTTAAAATATAAGAATTATTTTGAGTTTATTGAAACTTATATCCTGCATATTTGTTAAAGTTTGAATTTATGAGGATGTTTCAGTTATTTTCTGCTGCAAATTATTTGTATTAATAATTCTTGTCATATTATATATTTAATACTTTTAATATTTAATAATTATCATTAATCATTTAAAAGAATGAGTTTAATATTTTAAAATTTCTGAATGAATCTAAAAAGAATATTCCTTTTTTCTTTCTTTAAGTTTATATATATTGATAACCTCCCCTTATTTTGTCAGAACATACTTGACCTGGTGGCTGCATACTGAAATCTGGTTTTCCATAGGAGAAAGTTCAAATCCTCATGATTGTACAAAACTAAAACTAAAAGTTTGCTTGAGAAATTACAAAACACCTAAAATGTGTTTTTATCATTTACATAATGAATCAGTTTGCTAAAAAAAGGCAAAAAACAACATATCAAATTTGTTTTATTACTCTTTTGATTTTATGTTTTAAAATAAACAAAATAATAAAAACTAAAGTGCTCTCAAATTGGTCCTAAGTTGTGAAGTAAATTCTGTCAATAAACATTCTTTCTGTTCTAAAAAGTAGCGCTTCAGATGAGAAAGATGAGTGCCTCAACCTAACTTTGTCCCCTATTTTTGACTTTTGGTATCTTTATTCTCAAAAAGTATAATTAGTCAAAGCAGTTAAGCTTGAACTGGCACTGAATGCAGTGATTAGCATGAATACAACTGAAGGAATGATTTAAGCGATAAACTTCATTTTGCAGAATTAGCATATTGCATGTAATAATGATGAATTCCATAAATACTATGATGCTATTCTGCTTACATCTGTGGCGTACATTTTGTCTATGGGTTCTTCTGCTTGATATTCTTTTCTGCTTGATACAGTATAACTTGTCCTATTTTTCATTCTTCATGGAAAATGACCAATTTTCTTCAATTTGAATTGTTTCTTTACATCTCTTTTAAATGATGGCTCGTAGCTTTTTTTATTAATACAAAGGCAATTCATGTTACATTAGTTTTAATTTTTGTCAATTTTAAAAAAGTTGTGCTGATACATTTATCTGCCTAAAATACTCAATTTTCAGGTCACTGACGCTCCAGAGATTCATTCTAATGGATTTCATGTGAAGTTTGATATCACTGAGGGACAGATTGGTTTTGTTTTGCCAACAGTCATACCTCCATGTGATGCAGATACCTTTAAGCAGTACTTATGTTGTGATGACTATCAAGGTAAAGACATGGCATGGAACACTTCTATCTTACTTCCGTTTAGGTCTCAAAGTAAAGGAGGAGCTGCTGTGACTTCCATTATCTCAATGTTTTCAGATCTTCATCCCTCCTTGTTATTATTCCTAAACCGTCTTCGGTGTATCAAGTTTAGAAATTTGCTCAGTGACAGGCTTATTGTTATGAGAAAAAATACTCTTCCTGATGGCATTGTTAAGGTTTCTCATGGTGAAGAGGTTATGAGTTGGCTTGTAACTAGCAAGAAGTTACAGTCTTCTTTTCTTCGTACTGATGTACAAGCAACGGACATTTCTCTGGCCTTTACATTGCAGGAGTCAGAATATGGAGAATTCAAGCCGATTCTGAGAAACCAGCCTGTTTTTTCTTTTCTTCCCTTAAGGAACTATGGCCTGAAGTTTATTCTTCAAGGGGATTTTGTTTTGACTTCATCAAGAGAAGAGGTAGATGGTGATAATGCATGGAACCAGTGGTTATTGTCGGAATTTCCCTCTTTATTTTTTAGTGCAGAGCAATCTTTCTGTGCACTTCCTTGCTTCTGGGAGAATCCCGGAAAAGCTGTGACAATTTATATGAGTTTTGTTCCACTTGTTGGGGAGATTTATGGTTTCTTCTCTCAACTCCCTCAAATGATCATTTCTTTGTTGCGCATATCAAACTGTATGCTTCAGGATAGTCCTGATTTGACCTGGGTCCTTCCATGTAGGGTTCTACGTGGTTGGAATGAGGAGGCCCGCTTGCTTTTATCTAACCACTTACTGCAGAGGCATCTAGGATTGGTTTACTTGGATAAGGATGTCAAGTTGTCTGATTCTCTTGCAATGGCCCTTGGCATTCGAGATTATGGGCCTAAAATCTTGGTGGAGGTTATGGAATCAGTTTGCCGTTCCCCAGAAGACCTTAAGTCCCTAGGAATAGATTGGCTTTCAGCCTGGCTTGCTGCTGTTTTTTCTTCACTGTCAATAAATCTGTCTCAGCATTCATCCTTGAATGCTGAGCTTGAATATGATATAATAAATGATCTTAAAAATATCCCTTTAATCCCACTTTCAAATGGTTCCTATGGATTTGTAGCTGATGGTCCGATATGGTTACCTTGTGATGCACCGAATATAGGTTCCAAGGGTGAATATCATCTTGCAGATTTTCCCTGTTTATATAAGAAGCTTCGAATTGTTACTCCTCTGCTTTTCTCGTCGAAACAAAAAATGCATACTGCATGAGAGATATAAAAGCCGACAATGTCATGCAGATGCTACTTAAAATTGGTGTTCAACAATTATCAGTGCATGAAGTTATAGTAAGTGACATCTTGGTTGCTTTGTCAAATAAGTGTGCTTCTGAAGATAGAGACTTAATGATTGAATATTTATCATTTATAATGCTTCACCTGCAAAGCGAGTGTGCAAGTTGTCACTCTGAAAGACTGGAAATAATAACAGAGTTACGAAAATTACCTTTGTTATTGACAAATCATGGTTACAAATGTCCTTCTAAGGAACCTATACACTTCGGAAGAGAGTATGGGAATCCTGTGGATGTAGTTGTTCTTTTTGATGCAGTTGACATCAAATGGGTTGAAGTTGACCCTTCGTACCTGAAGCATCCTTCAACTCTGTCATTATCATCTAGATTGATGAAATGGAGGGCTTTCTTTCTTGATTTCGGAGTCACTGATTTCGTGCAAGTCACCAGCACCAACAAGAAGGTAGAAGATTTTACAATGTGCATTGCGAGCTTCAATTCAGTCAACTCATATGTTCAGGACTGGGAGTCGGCTGAGTTGGTTAATCTATTGTCTATTTTTTCCTCAAAAAATTTAAGGACAAAGTGTATTTATCTTCTAGAAGTTCTTGATAAAATGTGGGAAAACAGTTACAATGTTTATGCTACAAGTTTTATCATCTCAAAAGCTGATGGTGCTAAGAAACCTATTGTTTCCTCATTCATGAAGAGCATCCATGAATTTGCTTGGATAGCTTCAACAATGGATAGCGATCTCCATCAACCTAATAATTTGTTTTATGAGTGTGAGCAAGTTCATTCTGTTCTTGGGACGAGTGGCCCATATGCTGTTCCAAAGGTGGATCTTTTAACTCATATTATTATGTTTACTAGAATTTCATTATGATAAATCTTGCAAGCTATCTCATTAACTTTTAACTTTCATGAGCTATTATAATTTTTAACGTGTTAACCATCTAGTTATTAAATTATTGCACCTGGCAGGTGACATGCTGTCTGTAATTATTTTTTGGGATATTAGTGATCTTACGGTTTATGCTTATCAGTGGTTTTATATTTTTGATGCTATATGCTACAATTTCTGGAAAATGATCGATAGTCCTATATATTGATACTCTTTGGTACTGGTCAAACTTCTGGATTATTTTGGATTTGTTTATGTGTTTTTTTTTGGGATATTTGAGTGAATTTAATCGTAAACTCACAGATATAATGAATGTGCAAGAACTTTAATCCAAGACCTCTTAGTTGAAAGTCAAAGCTCTCAACCACTAGGCTAGGGTGCCTTATACATTTGTTTATGTATTTGCACATCTTGTGTTATTGCATATTCATGGTATCTCTTGACCAAATCAGCAGAAATAAGTGCTTTTAACAGAACCGAGAAGGTCAAAATTCTGAGTTCCAAATTGATGGGTGTACGGTTTAGTTTTCTTTTCATCTTAGTGCAGCTCTTATTTTCACTGTGAACTTGAGATGCCGAATGATCCCTTTTCTTTTTTTTATGCTATTGAATTATAGTATTTTCTTTTTGTTTCCTGACTTTGTAATTCAGCACCATAGTAAGATCATGGATCTTGAAGTTGATAAAAGTTTTGCTGTGTATCCCGAGTTCCATCCACACCACCTAACATCAAACCACTGGTAATTTCTTTAACACTAAAACGGCGCAAAAAAGAACAAATGAAAGCATGCCAAATGGTCCACTTAAAAAGGAATCTATGATTTGATTTTTTATTTTCTTTTGATGCTATCTCTGTTTCATTTCGTTTGATCTCTGCCATTGCAATTCTTTGTCTTGATAAATCTTTCTAGGAAAGGTTCAAGAAGCTTTTTAGAATGAGAGGTTTTATTTTGTTAGGCTGTTTAGAGACTATGAAGCAACATCTTGTAACAACTTGATTCGCGTTTTTCTTTTGAAATGTAAAAAACACATGTGAATAAAATGTTTGTTTCTGTCCAATGAAGAAAACAAGTCAATTATTGGACTTTGAAAAGTGTAATGAAGCAAAAATTAGGTACATTATAGAATGGTAAAAAAATTTAATGTAGAATTAGCTTTGAAGAAGATGTATAATGTTTGAGTGTTTTTATTGGTAATATTGTAGTAGTAGTGGTAGTTATATGGCCACTAATATTTTCAATCGATTTTATGGATAAAGAGGATGCTAAATGATTGAAGCAAAATTATTTTGTGTTGATATTCAAGAACAAAACAGAGATTGTAGATTTTGGCAATTATAAGAAAATCAAACTTTTTAGTTGTGAGAGAGGGTATTGAAAATTGGACTAAAAAAATTATATTAATATTTGATAATTAATTTTGTTTCATGTTAAAAGATCTTGACTGGAGTTTTGTGCTACAGCAATTAATGGTAAGATGCAAAAGCAAGAAAATGATCTTATTTCTTTTTTTTATTATTGAGATGACATTAGTTGAGTACCATAAGAATTTATTTGATCCCATTAAGCAAAATAAATGATTGTTAAGATATACTAGTTTTGACAAAGATTTTAATGGAGTATTGACTAATATTGGTAGTTGTAGACTAACCAAGGAATTCACATTTCTAGTGGCTTTACATAAAGAATCAATGTTAAGTTCATATTTTTTGTGTTGTTTAGGGAGATGCATAAAAATAATATTTAAAATGAGGTACCCTGATGTATTTTCTTATTATTTAAATGAATAGTTCTAATCAATATGACTTTTGTTGAAGTAGGTGACTTGAACAATGGTGAAATGTTTGAAGGATAAAAGAGTTTAGGATAAGTAGAACAAAGAGTGAGGTTATGATATATAATTTTAATAGGTGTGATATTAACAATTATTAACCAATATAGAAATGAAGAGGCTCCTCGACATGGGACGCTACTGTTGGTGCATTTGGTTCTTGTTTGTGTGTGTGACGGGATTTTTTCCTGTCACAATGATTCGTTTGGTTCAATTATGAATTGGACTTGAGTAATCTGTTCCTATTGCCTGTTTTTTGCTATCCTAGACTAGGGCTATTAATATTTGATATAAATAGAGTTCTATTTATTTTCTAAGTTCAATTTTTGCTTGCCATTTTGTGTTGGAGATTTTTTCTTTTCTTTTGATTTTCTATTTTCCAGCTGTAATTGAACCTTGCAAGGGGTGCTTAGGGCTATATCTTGTGTAGATTTGGTGGTGGATTTCTCATTTTCTCAAGTCCTCCATTCTTTTTTTAAAGTCATAGAACAACCTTCTACCTGTTGTCCCAGTGTTTTTCAGCCACCGATTTACTTGGTATTGATTCTTTGTAAGCCCCCTACGACCTTTTCACTTACTCTTTTTGATCATAGTTACCCTTTTAGTCATCCAAAGCTGTATCATTTGATATTAGAGCTAGATTTAACTTAGATACTTCTTGGGTGTCTTATTCCACTTCCAAAACTATCTCAACCTTTCTCCAACCCCCTCCTGCAAAACCTTCTCTAGAAATTGTGGATAGTAAACCTCTTTTATAATCCCAAATCCAACCCAAAAACATACCAAAGTTCTCATTATTTTCCTTAAACCTGAAAATCCTAACTCAAGTCAACAAGCATGTCACCAAGGAGAAATCTCCAAAGGGGTATTCAAGCCCTTATCATGGAACATATGCAACAGGAAATTCTCTAATTACAGCAGAGGCTAGCTGAATTTGAAGGAAGGTAGCAAATAGAAGCTTAAATTTGCCGCCATGGTGACCAATTGGATGAAGAACAAGAAGAGAATCCCTTCCACCAACTTGACTCCAATGACGAGGAACCCATGTCTCGCCGATTTGGTATTGCATATAAAGAAAGAGAGCAATCAAGGGAACATGACCTCGGGGTGAAAGTTGACATCCCATATTTTAAGTGATGTATGGATCCAGATGTTTACATAGAGTAGATACAGACTGTGGAGCAGATCATTGAATACAAAGATGTACCAAAAGATAGGAAGGTTAAATTAGTTGCCATCAAACTCAAGAAGTGCACTTCATTTGGTGGGAGAATTTGAAACGCATAAGACATAATGATGGAAGAAGTAAAATCACTATGTGGTCTAAAATTAAGTTGCAGTGCAAGTATCTACCTACACATTCAAGCAGGATGCTTTCTTGAGACTCGATAATCTACAATGAGGACAACTTATTGAGCAGTGTACAATTGAGTTTGAGTAGCTTATGTTGAAATGTGACTTGATAAAGCTAGACGAAAACATAGTTGTCAGATACTTAGGATGATTGAAGTCTATTATTAGCAATGCGGTGTAGTTACAGTCATATTGGACCTTGACTGATGTGTAGACATTAGCTCTAAAGGTGGAAAAGGAAGCACAAGAACATTAGGAGCACTCCACCCTTCAATTAGAGTCCATCCCTTGGATCCAGTAGTAAAAATATACTTACTGAAGGTGCAAAACCTTTTCCTCATGAGGATAAGTCGGCACATGATGCAAAGAAGAGTGAGGAGACCAGTACACCAAACACCGTTTTAGTTAGGAAGTGCTTCAAGTGCCATGATTTTGAGCACATTGCATCCAACTGCTTAAACAGAAGAGTGATCTCCTTTACAGAGTAGGAGCAGTTGAGGTGGATGAAGAGGAGTTTGCTGGGGATATACTTGATGATGGGGAGATGCTTGTGATTTTAAAGGTGCTCTAATTTGAACCCACCCAAGAGGGAACAACAATGGTTTAGACATAACATCTTTTGTATTCGATGCACTATGAAGGGAAAGATGTGCAGCCTTATTATTGATGGAGGTAGTTGCGACAATGTGGTGGGTACACAGATTGTGAATAAGTTGAGTCTCTTTACTCAGAAGCACACTCAATCATATTCTCTTGGCTAAAGAAAGGGAATGAGATTTGTGTTAACAATAGGTGCTTAATGGAATTCTCCATTGAGGACAAGCTCTAGAAGCAAGTTTAGTGTGATGTAATGCTTGTGCTTGCTTGTCACATTCTTATTGGCAGGTCATGACAACATGATAGGCGGGCTATTCATGATGGCTACAATAATATATATTTATTCATTAAGGATGGGAAGTGAATTGTACTCTTATCTTGGAAGGAGTTTGAGGTGCTAGATGCTCAGGTTGAGAAGGAAGTCATAGCCCCCCTTGCTATCTTTATGCATGACATGAGAGAAGCACCCTTAGGGCTAGTATTAGTAGTACTTGAAAGTGAGATTGAGACACCAATACATGACGAGGTGCAGCCTAGACTAGCATAATTTCATGATGTTTTGACAGATACTTTACCGATTGGACTACCACCACTATAGGACATTTAGCATGCTATAGACCTCATGCTAAGATCAATACTCTCCATTTGACTTGCTTATTGCATGTGGCCAGCTGAGTACGAGGAGTTATAGGGATAGTTGGGAGATTTGATTTCTAGAGGATTGGTGCGTGAAAACTGTAAATACACAAATTGGTGAGCATTTATTTAATTATATACCAAATAATAATTAATAGTTTAATAACTCTTTAGTTAACTGCTTAATTCCATTGCTTGCACTGTAGCAAGGACAGTTTTTCGCATTTATCTCGACATGCATTGGATTAGGAAAAAAATATTAAACGCTTAATTTAAGTTTATAACCGGTCTTTCCCTATTTCATTCGCTATTTCCTTCTCGGGTCGTTCGGCGTGGAGAGAGGGGAGGTTGGCGAGGTTGGTGGGCTCACGAGTCTTGGTGGTTCTCTCGATGCGATTCAGCAGGGTGTGGGAGTGAGGTTATTTAATATATTAAGAAATTAAATTGAAACTATTTTAGGATATTTGTATGGTATAAAAGAAGTGTTGATTTAAAGTTTTAATGTGTTGTGAAATAATTAAATTAATAATTGAATGTTATGATTTTTATTAAACTATATGTTTGATTAAATATTATATTAGATTTATTTTATAGTTAAAAATATAAATTAAAAAAATCAAGGTATATGTGGGTATATGTAAGAATATATATATATATATATATATATATATAAAATTAAATGTATGCATTTTATTTATAAATTTTGTTAATTGTAAATTTACCATGTCACAAATTTAAGTTATTTAATTTAATTTTTTTAAGATGATTTTATTTTGTAAATAATTAAAGTCAGTATTTGTATAAATATATATGGTAATATTAAATTATGAGTGAAATATGATTTAGCATTAGTAATGTAACTTGATTTATTTAAAATGAATTTAAATTATCAGGTAATTATTATGAATAGAATAAGATCAATGGAAATCTTTTGGTTTTATTAATTCTAAATATTTGAATGCCTACTAGTCATATTATTTTCATTTAAGTAGGAAGAAAGCATAATTAATAAGATTTTGGAGAGGAGAGTGCGGGTGGCGATTGCTAAACTGACTTGGAAATCTCAATCATTAATTAAATTCTTTTAGTCAATTTATTGTAATTTGTAAATGAATGTAAGGGATTAATTGACTATTTGAAATTGCAGTATTATGAGGGCTTTGATTTTAAATAGCTTGTGCTAAGTGAATTTATGAGGAAAAGTCATATTGATACTGTTTATGTACGAAAGAGATTTCGAGCATCTCATTTTTTAAGTAAAGTTCACCACTTAAGTAAGATTTATAAATTCTAATACAAAAAGCATGTTTATTTTTCTTTGCATTTTTGTTGAGTACAATATTGACTGTTTACACTGTATATTCTCATTTTTGTGGATAATCATCATTATAAGTTTATTTGAAATCAAGTCATATGTATAGTTTGATTGTGTATGTCATTCAATGAAAGATTAATTATGTATTGCTCCTTGTTGTATTTTTTACATTTAGTATACTATCCTGATTCATTTTTGGTCATTTTACATACTATATTTTATAACTGCTGAACATGTCGGACATACAAATAGACTTAGCTTATAATCAGGATTGGCCAAATGTTATGATGTTACTTGTGCAGTAATTGGGACAAAATTGTTCTCCAGTGGGGCAAAATGGTTCTCAAATAATATGAAATGGAGTAAAAAAGGGTCTTCTATAGAAATAAAAGAATTTTCACGTAATTTTAAGCTAAGTTATGTTAGCCAATAACTTTGATAACTACACATGATATAATTGAAAGCTATCTTTAATATATATGAATTTTCTAGTGTTGTATACATTGTATTTATTGCAAAGAAGGTTGTTAATATTTCACTGCTACTGTACTAACTAAATTGATCATGTACACAACCTTTATTCTAATTACTTAATTTCATATATTAATGTTTTATTCTTTCATATTTCAAATAGTTTAATGATAGCTACTACGCAATCTTAGGTTGTGGGTTTTGAAATATTGAAAGATGCATATGTTGATGATGAGGATTTTCAGGAGATTTGGGCGTGGCTAGGATAGACCATACGAGTAGTTTCATAGATCAGATGGTTACCTGTTCTTCCATAATAGCTTGTGCATCCCAAGGAGCTCACTCAGAGAGGCTATTTTATAGGAGTGTCACAATAGTGGAATGGCATGACACTTTTGCTTGAGATAAAACTCTTTTCTTGGTGAAAGAGACTTTTTATTTGATCTAGGATGGTTCAAGATGTGAAGAGACATGTCTGTTACTGTAGGGTATGCCACCTAGCTAAGACCTGAAGTCATAATATTGATCTCTACACTCTACTTCCTATTTCAAAGTCACCGTGGTGGATGTGAGTATGAATTTTGTGGTTGGTTTTCTGCTGACCCAACGAGGCAAGGATTCTATTATGGTAGTAGTAGATTGCTTCTTCAAGATGACTATTAGATCTGTATTTCAATGAGATAGTCCGTTTTCATGGTGTGCTGAAGGCTATCACTTGAGATAGGGAAGTGAAATTTCTTAGCCACTTTTGGAGGATTTTATGGGGCAAGTTGGGTACAAAGGTTTAGTTTAGTTTATCAATGCACCCTGATATTGATTGTTGGAGAATCTCCTCAAGTGTTTTGTGGGGGAAAAATATGAGGTAGTGGGATTTAATTTTTCCTAAGTAGAGTTTGTTTATAATAGGTCCACTAGCCAATCGATAGGCCGCAATTCTTTTGAGATAGTTTACGGGAGGAATCCTCTCACTTCACTGGAGTTGGTTTCTATATTTCCAGCCATTGAACCTAGTGTTGATTCCAAGATCAGAGTGAATGAAATTCAATCTTTGTATGAACAAGTCAAAAGGGGAAATTGCTATGTAATATTTTAAGTATAAAAAACAAGCAAATAATTCTCAAAAGGTTTAGGGTTTCAAGGAAGGTGACGTAGTGTGGATCAGATTGAAGAAAGAGATTTTCCTTACAGGTTCATTTGGAAAGCTTAAATCTAGAACAGATGGTCCATTCAGAGTCATCAAGAAGATTAATAATAATACTTATAAAATTAATTTTTCTAGTGTTTACAATATTTCAACCACTGTAAATGTGGTAGACCTATCACCAAATTATGGGGATACGAAGACTCCAATTGGTGAAGGTGATGTTTCCTAAACCCGGCCAGAATGACATGGGATGCTATTGTTGGAGCACGCGGTTTCTGTCCGCATGCATGACGGGATTTTTATCGTCACAGTGACGGCTTGGTTTTACTATCTTAGATAAGGGATATTGGTATTTGATATAAATGGACTATCTGTTTTCTAGGTTTTAGTTTTTGCTGCCGTTTTGTATTGATGATTTTTTTTCTTCTAGTTTTTTGTTTTTTAGCTGTATTCAAACCTCGCAAGTGGTGCCTAGGGTATATCTTGTGTAGATTTGGTGTTTGATTTCTCCCAAGTCCTCCTTTCTAATTCCAAGGTCATCAGACAATCAACTAACTGCTGTCCCGGTGTTTTTCAGTTGCCTATTTTCTATTTTTTTTTGCAAATTGAACTCCCCAAACAGCAGGTATTGATCTTTTGTAGCCCCACTATGATCTTTTCCATTACTCCTTTTGATTCTTGTTACCCTCTTAGTCATCCCAGAGTGGTATCACACTTAGATGTGATAGGATTCAGTCCATTGGATATATTATGTAAATGAATGTAAATATAACTATTAGAGTTTATATTTGGTGGTTGAAATGAAGTAATGCTTAAAAATGCTAAGTGAAATGAAGATTGCATTAGGAGATTAGAAAAATGTTAAATATTGTAAAACCACAATAAACAAGTTGGGAATGATTGAAATGAGAATGTTATGATGAATGCGTAGCAAACTATAGAAGATAGATTGAAAAGTGATTATAATAGAGGGATGAGAATAGTACTATTTATAGATACTATTAGTATAAGTTGGTGGGATATTGATCAAGTTGTTTGTGCACAAATAAAGTTTTGAAGATGCTCCAATAAGATAGGTAGGCAAACTTTAATGTTGTAGAATTGGGAAGAAAGTTGGGTAGGCTGAAGATAACTTAGAAGAATGAGGATATATAAAAATGTTCCAACATTGTGATGGTGTTGAGTTTTTTTTTTTTTAACACTTACTGAATGATGTATATGAAGATCATAATCAACTTGCTGTAAGGGAATTGATTTATGTTATTGGAGATTTGTGCAAATTATGAAATGTTTGTTTTAATATTTTAGAATGTGATCTACTTTTGCTGATCTTGGTCTCATAATTTGGTATTTTAAAATGATAAGTTGTCATTTTATTTTATATTCTAGTTGATATAATACATCAGTTACTTGGGCAGGTCAATAGCAAGGTACTTGTGAATGACATTGGATTCAAGATGGAAGTATCAATTGATGATGCTGTGGAAATTCTTCAGTTCTGGAAAGCATCTATGTTGCCATTTGTTGCAAGGTAATTTTCATTTTTGGAGCAGTTTAATTTTAGTAATAGCGTTAGGACATGATCCTTTTTATATTGTTTTATATTTTTATACGATATACACTTTATTTAGTTCTATTTTCTTGATGTTTTGGAACATCATGACTCATGCCAACCCTCAATTAAAAAAAAAACCAATTTGACACAAACCTCTTGAGCACTAAATTTAGTGTTACCCGTGGTCAAATGTTAATAAAATGTTGTGGACCATCCCTATGCGCCTTTGCATGTTCCATATGTATAGACTGAACCTTGAATTTGATCTTCAATTTTCTCTCAAGTATATCACTGTTACAGCTTTCCGTTGTTTCCCCAGTTTATTTTTCAAGGAAATGGTACTGTAAATTTCTAACTGACGAGGCTTATACTCTTACCATAACTATGCACTCTGATATTGTCTGACTTTGATTGCAGCATTGCTCAAATGTTAAAATTTTATGCTCTTATCTCAAGTGGAATTGCCACAGCATCATCGAAGATCATTAAGGAGCTCATATCAAGTTGTTTCATTTTCGTTCCATTTATGAGCTGTTGTCAAAGCTGTGGTCCTGCATCTGGAATGTTTTTATCACCGAAAGAAGTTTATTGGCAGGACCCAACTGGCTGCATGGACAGGATGCAGGAACTAATGCTTTTGTGGACTTCGGCACATGCGGGCAATCACATTCTATGCAAGTCCTTGGAAACTGTTTACCCAAACCTTCGTGATTTTTTTGTTAATGTATGCGGTGTGCCTGATACTCCTTCGTTCTCTAGCTATTTTGAGATCCTTCAGCAATTGTCAACAATTGCATTGCCATCACAAGCAGCACATAATGTAAGTTCTTTCCTTTCAAGAATGTGTTCTCCAATATGGTTGTCATGAATGATGGACATACTTATATTGTTTGAAATGCACAGTCTAGCTTTAAAGCACTTTCAAAACCTATCATCAGAAAACTTTGGAAGCTCTGGTCAGTTACTCAGGGAGAGAGCTTCTGCTTTTTGATTGATAATCTTTGAGAAACTAATGTTTCGTAGGCTCCTGTTGGTATGGTTTTCTTCTGTTTATTTCAGCTTTTTCTAAGCAAATATCACATTTAGTTGATGAAATGAGTGTAACAACACGCAATTATAAAGAATTGTCTGATTAAAAAGAATAAAATAAAATACACAGTTATAGATTACACGAAGACTATTAGTTGATGTTAAAAGATACACACACACACCTTATACATATAATTTCTTAAGTCTAATCACCATTGTCCTTATTAGCATTAGCTGGTGTATGGTGTTATAAATGGAATTTGTAATAGCTACAATATTGTTACTATTTTAAACTTAGATTAATAGATAGATTTTGTAATTAAATTATTTATGTAAGTTAATACACTTATATATATATATATATATATACAAGAGAGAGAGAGAGAGAGAGAGAGAGAGAGAGAGAGAGAGAGAGATGATCCTTATGAAAATATAAAATTTTATAGAAAATACTTTTGACTTCACTTTTGATTATTACATAATATGTAGTTATTGGTTATTTGGAAAAAAAAAAATGTAAAAAAGAAGGCTAGTTATATGAAAGGCTCAAAAATGGCTTTCTTAGAATTGTATTTTAGGCAAGTGTTTTGAAAAGCTTTTATTCAAAAATTAATTTTGAATTACTTTAATTATTTTTTTAACGACTTAGTATATTTAATTGTAATTATAGGAAATTCATGATACAATTAGTTTTAGTTATTTAATCGACTCATATCAGGGCCACAATATTTTTTAATTATACAACCAAAATTCATACATTACTATAGACATTAATCTTAACAAATATTATTAAAGGTAGGCAAGCGCTAAATTATGCGCTCAGGTAAGCTGAGACAAAGATGTTATGGCTTTTACACCTCTTAATAGGTGTCATCGCTAAAGTGTTACGTAGGTGATTGTCTTGTGTTAAGGAGTTAGGCAATGAAGTTAAGTGTTGTTCTATGATTAGAGAGATGAGTGCTAATACTTTAGATGTAGAGGATGACAATATTTATGGTAAAAATTTGAAATAGGGTGATGTAGTAAGAGCATCATAAGTTCAAAATTAATGATGCACAATATGAAACAACTTGGGTTAAGTGGAATTGTAAGAATGTCAACTTCCAGAATTGTTAATTTTGAGAAAGAAGAGGATGAGTCCAAGAAGACATGAAGTGGAGGGTTACAAATTAAATGTTGAAGATAAAAACATAGATGATGATGAAACATAATAGATGTACTAATGATAAAGATGAAATTACCCCGTGTTATAAATGCTACAACTTGAGCACCTTAAATGCTCAAGTTATTAAAACATGCCATTTGGGTACATTGATTAATAGTATTTATTTAACACGATTTTAGAACTTGGAATCAAACAAAACTTATAAAATATTAACCTAACTTAGTTATATGTTATAACACTCTTTTTATGCTCTTCTAATGCCATTTCATAATTGAAACTAGTTTATTTTGTGAAGTGATCACTTAAGATGATGCTTAGCGCCTTAGGAGTTTGGAAAACATATTGTCTTAAGGGCACCTAATGATTTTGGCAGCATTGACCTTAACTTATTTTTGCCAAACAATTACCCATTTTGCTTGACATCACAACACATAAGATGATAATTGTCATGACCTGAACTTAAACAAATATCTATGATTTTTTTCAGACATTTTTTTTAATACACTAAAGTGGTATTAAATGATTTTATTCATTAACTACAATGACATCAAGATACAACTTGTTATTTACAATATTTGCAAAATACATACTAGTTCATGTAATATTCTTTAGGTCTTTATCACCGAATGTTCTTCATCTGGTATAAACAACTTATCTTTTATCACCTATTTATTTTGTGGGATTTTTTTCTTTAAACATATTTATTTATCTAACAAGGATGAATTCTATACATAATTTTGTAGGTTAATTACATTTCTAATCACAAATAGAACTTAGGTTTTCATATTAACTTTTTTATTATAAATATCTGTTTTTTCAAGGATAAAATAGAGGAAGAAACATAACATTTAATTGCACGCCAAATGCATCAATCTAAAAGGAGATACATAATTTGTTTTATGAAGCAATCGCTATAGGAGCATTGTGTAATTGTTCCATGTAAGATAATTCAATATCGATATATATTCTTTCTAAATCTATCCCAACATTTAGAAGAGAGAAAGTCATAAAATGTTTATGCTAGTGCAAGCATCCCCAACTATTATCATAAAATTGTGATTCCATTTTTCAATATGCACATACAAGTTTTTATATGCATATTTTTGTACATATTGTTTTCTTTTCATTCTATTTAGCATACAATATTTATTTATAAGGAGCATTGCATTATATAGTATAAGTAATTGAAACATAATATGAAAACATTTCATACAAGGCAATATGATGGATCATCCCGCATGAGAGATAAATCATTGTAAGGTGATTCTGATAATAATCTTGTTGTAATAATATTCTTCATACATGTATGAAATGAATCATAAACACAACTATTGATGATTAAGCTTTACTTTCAATTCAAAAATAAAATTACTCACCTTAATTTAAAAAAGTAATGTTGACATATCTTTAATTAACTTCTCTTTTATATGATTACTTGTAAGACAATCATATTAGTTCGCTTTGCTTAAATTATTCATTAATTACTTCTTTTCTCATCTTATCTCATCTCACTAGTGAGGCAGTAATGCCTTTTGAGTCTTATTTTCCACCTTTACTCTTTCATCTGTGCACATGATCGCATGGGGCAATCGTTCTTGCATTTTTTGCACAAAGGTGCTAGTGCTTTGTTGGCTGGAATGCATAATAGTGTCCTTTTCTGTCCACAACCTTCTCTTCTTGTGCTTTGGCAATTGTTATCCAACACATTCTTTTTGGACCACACATGTGGCTTCCTTTTCTCATGCCCTTGTGCCGATGTTTCTTGTGATTCATTTCTAATGGTTGTAGCCTAAACATCTAAGGTTGCATTCTATATTTCTTACCCATCGACCATTGTCGTCCCCTCCAGTTAATGTTCACACTTTCTTGTTATATATGTGTTGTATTGTTCATGTCCTTATCTCTAGTGTTTTGAATTGGTTGGCTCTCACTCTCCTTGCTTTCAATGCCTTTATTGTCTCTCTTTGATAGGTTTTAGGGTTTTTGGTTGATTTGATCATCTTGGTTGCCCCTCCTTATGCTATTTGCACTTTTTTTGTGGCAAATGTAGTGGGCAAGTTGTTTTGTTTGGGATCACTCTTACGTGCTTCCAATTTTTATTATTCTTTTCATCAAAAATCAATCTACTATTACATAAGCTTTATTTTTGAAGGCAAACCTATGTTCATTTTTTATGATATCTCTGAGTTTGTTTTACTATTTACCTTTTTTTTTTTTCGAAATTTTTGTCAAGCCACTCTAACTTAGATTTCATTTGTAAACTCATGTTAAATTTATGGTTGATTGGAAAAAGTTTTTCATTATAAGACTTTCATTAGAAGCGAAGTACACTAAACTCTTCTTTTGAAATACTTACTATGTCAATGGCTATTTGATATATATGCTAAAGTGATTTTCTAATTTTGATGTTTTGGAGGAACTATCTATCACCCATATTTGGGTGGCTTTTCATGGGTTACATTTACATTATTTTTACCATTCTTGGGATCAATTTTCAGTAAATCCTTATAAATGGATGTTGCTACTATTTTTTAATTTAAAATATTGAACATGTTATGATGCCTATTCTTGCTAGTTCTACTGATATGTTTTCTACATTGCTTGTAATTAATATCAT
The DNA here is from genome assembly GCA_021442155.1 of Cymbidium sinense. Lineage (NCBI taxonomy): Eukaryota > Viridiplantae > Streptophyta > Magnoliopsida > Asparagales > Orchidaceae > Cymbidium > Cymbidium sinense. The sequence continues at coordinate 6,219,742 of CM038219.1, forward strand.
GGATATTGATCCTCTTATCTTTTGGTGGATAGTAAGCTTCATATATTTTTTACTGGATGAAGTCAAAATAAGAAAAAAATTAGTCATTTTCTGGTTTTCACCAGCTTCAATTAAGGCAATCCAAATGAGTGATTTTTATGTTTTAATGGATGTTTGAGCCTCATGCTACATTAATTTTGTCATATATATATATATATATATATATATATATTGTTAATTTCTTCTATTATATTAATACCATTTCTAGTTATAAAATTTTATTTTATTAAAAGAATCTTAATACATAGAAGCTTAGATTACGGGTGTGAGTGAGCCGAGCCGGCTCGAGTCGACTCGTTAATAGGCTTGTACGCTCAATTTGTCGAGCTACGAGCTCGAGTTTTAGCTCAGATCATAGCTCGTTAAATAATCGAGCTTAAGCTTGACCTTTGCTTGACTTGGCTTGATTACTCGTCAAGCTCGAATATATTATACACTGTATCTTAATCCTCTACTGTCTAGTTAGATCCACACGCTCCCGAGAAACCCTACCCCTACTTCCATCTCGTTTCTTGGCTCACCCAGCAGTAGAGATAAGTTCTCAACTTCTCTCTCTCTCTCTCTCTCTCTCTCTCTCTCTGTATGGCAGCAAGATTTGAGCAAGATTTATGCTAAATAGAAAAAATGCAACTATGAATTATACATGATTTTAAATTTTGTTTCTTCATTGTTTTGCTTTTAAAACCTGAATTTAGTAAACCTTGTTAGGTAGATTTTCGGGATTTATTGTAGGGGCAAGAGGAAAGATGAGGGTACCTTCTTGAATTCTCTCTCTTCAGTTTTGGGTAGGAGTAGAGCGGAAAGGGATAAAGACACCAAAATTATAGTTTATAGTTTAGGTTTATGAAGGAAAATCGAAAAATTATTTTGTTTAGGGTTTAGGTACCTTGCTTAAAGGGAAAAAAGGACAATATGAGGAAGAAAAATCCCAAAATTAACTTTTTTTTATATTCTTTAATTGACCTCATTCTGAGCACAATGTGTGACTTAAATGACATTGTGCCTAAACATGTTCCTCCTATACTTTTGTTGTGCTTGCCTTTGGTCACGTTGGCTCTTCTTTTCTTTCTTTTATCTTTTTTGGCCACTCTTTTTCTCTGGCTCCATGCTTTTCCCTTTTTTTTTTGCTCAATGCACCACACTCTTTTGCTCCCCTTATATTAAATCATTAATTGATGCCCCTTAAAAACTTTAACTTTTAACGGATTTTACACCTGTTATAATACTAATGTTATAACTATTTGATATTAATCTAATACTTTAAAATATATTTTCTCTATATCACCTTATCATTCTATTCCTTACATATAAAATATTTAAATTAATATTTTTCAAAGTTATGTCTACTATAGTTAATCATTTATTTTGAAAACTTTATTCATTTTAATCAATTCAATTTATGTCTTTCAATTGAATTTGTAAATTTATGTTTTAAAAAATTCCGCTTTATTAGTAGTGTTAGTATTGACAATAATTAATTAATTATTCTTTGGAATGGATCCTTATTCTAAATGTGTCCTTCATTTCAACATTATTCCATCTCCTCAGTTCAACAGCATTTATAGGCAGACAACGATTAGTGTGGAAGACTTGCGTTTAGTAGTACTATTTTTTTAACTCTGTTGAATTTTGGCCTATGATGAGCTTCTCCAAACAGCACCGCCTAAATAATATCTTTAGTTTATTATTAAATTATTATTAAATCTGAAATTTATACAATTATTTTATGTATTTAAAAATAAGTTTTTTGTTATTTTGTCCTACAATTCGGTGAATCTTAAGCTTCAATGCTTCAAAGTGTAATGTCTTTGTTATAACTAGCTCATTGTATTGGCAATTCTAAAAACATCAGATACATTTATCCATGATTGTTTCTATTCATTATGCTTTTGTTAACATTTGTTTTCTTCTTTTGGTAGGTGTTTCGGGTTTTGGTAAGATGGGGTGATGACCTAAAATCTGGTCTAGTATCACCTGATCAAATTTCAGAGTTGAAGAATAATTTTATGAAATTGGAAAATACTCTGTTGCCAACTGAGCAAGATAAATGGGTTTCTCTACATCCTTCATTTGGTCTCATTTGTTGGTCTGATGATGATGAGCTGAAGATGCACTTTAAATACTCTGATGGTGTTGACTTCATACAATTTGGTGAGCTTAGTACGGAAGAAAAAGTCATTCTCTCTGGAGGCGTTGCTGCCATTCTTCATATCATTGGTGTTCATACCCTGTCAGAGGTTTAAAATCACCCTTTCCTATTGTTAATTCTTTGTTCCTTTTAATTTTGTTATAATACCTTTATAGTAATCTGCTTTAGCATCCTAATATTTTTTTTTGTTTCTTCTGTCAATAGATCGTTTCACGTGAAGCAATTTTTTATGGCACAGAAGATAACTGGGAGAAACTTTCTTTGGTAAATTGGGTTATTCCTTATGCACAACGCTATATTCATAAGTTGCACCTGGATACTTATCTTAAGTTGAAGCAACTGGGGTTTGAAAAACTAACTCAGTTGCAAGTAGTTGTTGTCAATAAGTTATTTTATAAATACACTTTACGAGGACGTGACTGTGGCTCGAAACGGAGATTTGAATGCAACTGCCTCCTGCAGGTTAGAAAGCAGAGCTTCTCTTTTATTTGCCGAAATTGAGATTTCATTTGGTAATGTTGTGATGATGCATGTTGCTTATTATGGAATAAATTACTTCTCTTTTAGTAGGTGCATGTAATATAGCGCATTAGACTGCATGTTATCTGTCCAGATCAATAAATTCTCTTTCTTGCTAATAAAATGATCAAGATGCCTACATTTTTTTAGATTAAAAGAAATTGTCATTATATCTATTGAATTTTTATTTGGCTTTATAAATAAAAAGTTATAAAATGATGGAAAACTTGATTAGGTGCAGTGCTTGATCGGATTTTTTTTTTTAAATTTTTTTATACAAGAATGTTCAATTATTTTTTATGAAAAATTTTGTGGGAGAGGTGTTGGGAGGCTACTTAAATTTTCATCAAATACCACTCAAAAATAAATGATTAAAATGAACCTACTAAAGTACGACATAATTTGAAAATTAACAAAAATGCCAAATTTAAAAAAAAAAGCAAAACAAAATAAATAAATGAAGCATGGGAAATTATCCTACAAGTCACATAGAATAAATTGAAAATGACCAAAACGGAACATAAGAATATGAACTGGACTCACAAGTGACTTAGTAGCTCGCCTATGAGTGAGAATAGAGCAGAACCACTGCATTGTCAATAAAACTCTCTCGAGTACTTCGAAATCTCAAGAGCACGTTCGATGAATTGAACTTGTTGTGGAAATGAACCAAGCAATGCTCCCATTTCTGGATGAAGGAGAAGTCCATGTGGGACCTACTAAAACAAATGGTTATCAAATACAAAGTACCTACATTGCTTTAAACACTTGACAAATATTAAATCCCTTAATACTTGCAACCAAATCCATGTGCAAACACTCATGAATGGATATAATTTGATCAATAAATTTGTTTCACAATATCTTTTCAATTTGTTTCACGCTTGTCAAGAAGCTTGCTGTTGGCATGCATGCTATTACTAGTGAACCATAGTGGCATGCTATTATTAGTGGTACCTTGATGGACTGTTTAAACGGAAACTAGCTTCTTCAGCTGTACTCATCACACCTAAACATTTTCATCAATTGTGTTGATTAGAATTCACTTTCTCTTAGCATCAATCTTAATCTTAACAGTAGTTGTATTTTTTTTCTAGTGATATATTGATCCTTTTATCTTCCGGTTGATCATCCGTGGTGACACTGCATTGAGACAGATCTTGGTATGTCATGATGGGGTCACCACCGGATTATCCAACTAAAAATTCATATCATGTTAACTCATTTTCAATAATTAACATTTCAACAAATCAAAAAAGGAAAATGAAATTCCAGCACTTCATGTTGCAGCAAAATATTTTGGTTTCTGCTTGAACATTGTTTATGTTGACAAGTTTTCTTATAGAAATTGACTGATGTGCTTGCCGTTACCTTCAAGCTAACTAGCATGATATCCTAGCTTCAAGCCTGTACTGTTATGCATCAGGTGGTTTTCTGAGATTAATGACATCCGACATTGAATCACTCAAACTATAATTGAACAATCACTGATACACAATTTCTTTTATTATTTATTATTTATTTTCTTTGCTGTGGAAGCATATTTTTCTTTCATGTAAGATGGTTATAATTGATTTCTACCTTTTTGCTGCAGTTGTTGAAGTTTTTTTATTCTTTGAGTAGATTTTGCTTATTATCTTATGAATAGGGTAGATTAGCTATGACTAGTTTACTGAGAAGAGGAGGTTTTGTGGTGGGATGCTTTTATACGCATTAAAAAAGTTGTGGATGTATCAATTACCCCCTCGTAATCCAACCAAATTATTATGATGATGAATTTCTTCCAAGAAGATTGAATTATTATTCTTTGCAGGGTAATATTCTGTATGCATGTCAGGCCACTGATACTCACTCAATGTTCTTAGAGCTTTCTCGGTACTTCTTCAACGGGTCTTCTGAACTACACTTCGCAAATTTTCTTCACATGTTAACAACCATGGCACAATCTGGCTCCACTGACGAACAAATTGAATTTTTTGTTCTCAATAGCCAAAATATACCAAAGCTACCTGTTGATGAATCTCTTTGGTCCATTTCATCTGTGTGTGAGGCAGACAAGCGTAACACTACCCAGCCAATCCCAGTTCCCTCCGCCGAGCTTGAGTATGGATCTTCAAAAACTTCATAGAAAATCAGGTATAAGTAGCTGTTGGCCACCTACAGATTGGAAAACTGCTCCAGATTTTAAATATTCTCGGAGTAGAAATCTGCGAACACGACCATATGATTGCTCACATGCTGGTTTCAGTGGAATCGCTGAAGATGTTGCTCAGATCGAAGCTCCAATATCTGTCGAGATTATGGGAAACTGGTCCTTAGAGGAAGGCTCAATACCATTGAGCACATCAGTGCTGGAAGATTCAGAATTAATCCATTGCCAATCTTCCTTGGTCATACAGAATGATTCTGCTAAATCGCTAGAACATCCTGCTTCAGAATCCACAGGTCATTTTGAAGAACATGGCAATCTCTCTGGCCAAAGAAGCCAGTTGACCCATTCTCTTGACAAAGATAGGATTAATAAGCCAAGGCCTGAGGAGCATCTCATACGAAGAACAACGGGCAGGCTCGGAGAGATGTTAGCTTACAAATACTATACTGAGAAACTTGGCTATACTGATGTGAGATGGGTTAATGAAGAAGCCGAGTCAGGATTACCCTATGATTTGATTGTTGGAGAGAACGAAGCCAGGCAGTATATCGAGGTGAAGGCGACGAAGTCTGCAACTAAAGATTGGTTTGATATTACTACGAGGGAGTGGAAATTTGCTTTTGAGAAGGGTGATTCATACAGCATCGCTCATGTGGCTATATTGGGCACAGATAAAGCAAATATCACTGTGTTGAAAAATCCATACAAGCTATGCCGTCAAAATGTTCTGAGCCTTGCGCTTCTGATGTCAAAACGCTGAAATTGATGTGATTTTGCCGCCATTAATGGACCAGACCCAAATATTGGCTGGTTAAGAGGTTCTGTGCTGAAGTCATGTGATATAGAAATCTATTCAGTTGAAATAGATGCATGCTTGGCAGTAAGTTCTTACAAGCCAAGGATATGACAAGCCCAACTCATTTGTTATACAGATTATGTTATTCTGACAAGGTAATGTAAACTGTTTTATTTTATTTTATTTATATCCCATGTAAATTCCTTAGATTCATTAATGTGCAGAAGTGCATTTATTGATTTTTGTAGCCTTGCTTTGAATGAAAACTATAAAAAACTCTCTGCTAATGGAGTTAGCGCTGGATCTCACTGCTCCGATGACTATCATGAATCCCTCTAGAGGATCAGCCCCTTTATCCTCCTCTATCATCTTCTCAATATTTTCCCATGGGAGTCAACCTCTTCCTCTTCCCTATCCTCTGCCATCAGCGCTGTCTATAGGCCTACTCAGTTGTCAGATGTTTTCTCCACCTCCGACGAATTCCTCACCAAAAAAAGCTGAGAATAGATATGTGAAACAGCTTCTCGACATTTTCCCATGGGAGTCTGCCTCTTTCTCTACCCTAGACCTGCCTCTCTCCCTGTCCTCCAGCATTGTGCCATCAATCGGCCTACTCAGTAGCCGCATGTTTTCTCCATTTCTGATGAACTCCTTCAGTCTATTTTGATTTTTTATGCTGTAGTAAACTACTAATTTGGAAGGCTTTTTTATGTGCAATGTAATGAAGATAAAGCTACTACTAATTAGAGAATTTACATACAAAGCACACAATTTTTATATATTTATATATACATAAATAGCATCTGTGATTATTTTTATTTTTTATTTTTTGTTTTATCTTTTTATATTGTTTTGTTTATATTTTTGTTTTTTAAGTAAAACATGTTTGGTGTTGTTTTTAAAAAATATTTAAAATATTTAAAAGTTGTTTTGAATGTTTTTAAAATAATATTATTTATTTTAAAAATTAGAAAATACAACGTTGAATTGGTGGGCTATAGTAGCCATTAAACAGCTTATTATAATACTATTTTATTTAACTCCACTTTTTATCATCTAAATAGTAAATTGAATTGGCCTTTTATTTTGATAAATATAAGGTGTGATGCTTTGTTCGACATTTAATAGAAATGATAAGCTCTTCTGTAAATATATTTCTAATAATTATTAATAGAACAAAAGATGTGAGTTTACAATATAGGACTTCCCATTAAATATTATATAACATAAAAATTATTGAAAATGTCAAATTTTAAAAAAGCCAAAAGAAATATTAAAGGGTCGGCTTAGGATTACTTTTTTATTTATTTATTAATATCTTTATTTTAAAATAAAATATATTTGATGATAATTATTATTTTGAAAGTCATTTAAAATATATTTTGATTTATTTTTTAAAGGGGATATTCTCATGTATTCATATAATATTATTTATTTTTAAAAATAAAATATAGAAAACATGTTAAATAAATATATTACGTTTGCTGATTGCGATATTTATCTAATTTTAAAATAGTGTTTATATTTTCTTTTTTATTTTTCTCAAAATGAAGACTTTGTGAGGAAGAGAGGAGGAATAAGTGGTGGCACCAGAACAGAACAGAGATGGAAGCCGCCTATGCCCGCGAATTGACCGTTGACTTTGACAAGGCTTGCTTCAAAAGTTGACTGCTCTTTCGTGCTCTTTATTTATTTATTTATTAATAGTAAGACCGATCAATATTGAAAATTAAAGAAGACCGATCAATATATTATAAACAGTATCTTTTGCAAGTAATGGAATAAGTCATGCTTTTATCAATTATGAAGATCTTGGGTTTTAAACTAAAATTTGGTTTTTTTTTATAATTATTTCAATTGATACAATTTGTTACATTGGAAGTGCTATATGTAGAGGATTGATATTTTTTTTTTTTAATGTTATATTAACTATTTGATGTGCGTTAAGTTAGGTTGAGCTTGATTTGTGGAAGAATTATCTATGATGATTAAGTTTGACTAATGTTATCTTGTTATATATTCATTTGAATGAAAGCCTACATCAATTCTTCAAAATTTAATATGGTATTAGAAAAATAAATAAATATGTAACAATTTACTTCACCAGCTTAAACTTCTTTTACATTACATTTTATCAGCCAAAAAAAAAAAAAAAAACAAAGTCATGAATTTATAAAACTTTCAACCAAACAACTATAAAATAATCCTTTTACACTGTATTTTTTTTACACTGTATTTCAAATACAGGTAACCAAACAGCTCCTTAATACTTTGAAAACATCAAGGACCATGCTATTATGAGGCAAAAGCCTAACCAAGAAAAGAATAGATGGATGTTAGTTATAAGCCATCCCAGCCATCTTAGATCATGAGGTTGGTATAAAAAGCTTACGATCATCGAAGTCTAGTTGACATTGAGGTCAACATGCATCATTCATCATGCTTATTATTAGGTTTTCAGACAAGTTCGATGGCTTATTGTCATTATTGACCGATATTTAGATTAATCTTAAGCATGTGAGCCTTCTTATCTTGTTGTCCTTTTTAGACAAACTGTATACAAGTTTTGACATTGTGTAGGATCATATTTATTAGCTTCACATTGCTTATTTAGTAAACTGTTTTTGTGCTACTTTGAGAGTAACTCTCTCCTTAACATGGCTTGCACCATTATGATCCTCAATAGAGTACTTTGTTGGAATATTATTTTATGAGTGGCCTTAGAAAAGTATGAAGAGACTTATGGACTTCTCTCTTCCTGGGAGGAAATAACTATTTTATTTTGTAATTATCATCTTATTTAAATTTTTTATTAATATATTAAATAAATTTATTATTATTAATAATTAAAAAATATATAAACATTATACATAATTTTCATGTATTTACATATTTAACTTCTAAATTTTGATATTTATTTTTGAAACATCTAATTATTTAAATATCATTAAAATATCACTAATATTAGATTATCTAATCTTTAAATATCACTATTAAAATATTTGTAAATAAATATTAAAATATAGATATTATAATATATATATAAATTATTCATTTGATTAGAATTCTTTTATGATTATTTGATTAAAATTCTTTTATGATTATTTGATTAAATAATTGAATAACTTAGAAAGCTTTATTTATTTCTTTAAATAAATTTTTAATAAACTCGATAATCTTAATGGGAATCGGTCCTAAATCAAACGCGAACAGAGTTCAAACAGAATTTGCTTTGTGAGGACATGGTCTCCCAATGACTTGGCCGCTGTCTATTCCCATTTAAATGATATTATTATAAATAAAATAATTATATATTAAAATTTTTTAAATACACAATTATTTTATTCTTATATATTTACAAATTAATCATCTTTAATATCAAAATTTTAAATTAATATCTAAATATTAAAATTCATAATAAAAGTTTAAGTCATATTTTTTATTTTTAATAAATTTTTTAATAATTTATTATATGTGTAAATATATGAATTTTATAATTTAAAAAATAATAAAGATGATTAAATTATATATATATATATATATATTAATGTGTAAATACATGAAATTAATAACGTCCCTTATTAAACAAATGAGGTGCTGGAGCTAATCATCAACCTCACTAGTGGGATGATGTCCAAGTCTAGTCGTCTCCTCCTCCTCGTCCTCCTCCTGCTCGCCCTTTCTTCTCTTCATTTGTCATCTGGTTCTTCGCCTCCATCGTTGAGCCCATTTGTGTTATTTGAAGATGGCGGCCAGATGTGCAACGGCACAGTCATCCCCTTCCCCTTCGGCGTCTCAGGTCTCACTCCCTCTTTAGCACCGGGCTTCAACATCACTTGCAAACAAGGTAACGGGGATAGCCAAATTTCAACTCCACGCATCTCACTCAACAACTCCATCGGCTACGCCGAGCTCACCCTCCTCGAGATCTCTCTTACCGACGGCTTCGTCCGAGTTGAGCAGGGTCCCTTCAGCTTCTCCTGGCGCTGTGATCGTGGTTTCGACGACGTGCCAAACAAACTTTCATACCTCCTCAAAGACTCCCCCTTTACCTTTTCCGCAAGTCGAAACGTTCTTACTGTAATAGGCTGCGACGCCATGGTTACCCTACTCCCGCAAGGGAACAACAGCGCGAATAGAAGCTGCGTCTCTTTCTGCGAGACTACACAGAGTGTAGTGGATGGATCATGTTCTGGTGTGGGTTGTTGCCAGGCTTCCATACCCGAAAAGCTGAAAAGCTTCGAGCTTGACTTTAGAAGTATTCGGAACATGACAGGAGCCCCTATAAATTACACGCCTTGTGGTAGGGCGTTAATTTTGGAGCAGAAGTCTTTTCAATTCTCAGTAAAAAATCTGAACAGCGTGGAAATCGGAGATGCGCCGATGCCTGTCGTGCTCGATTGGTCGATTGGAAATAAGTCCTGTGAAGAGGCTAAGAGGATTGGCGGGCATTATTATATCTGTGCGGAGAAAGGAACTTGCAACGATTCCAGTAATGGCGTCGGATATCTGTGCCGTTGCATTGATGGATATCAAGGCAATCCATATCTACAAGATGGATGCAGAGGTACACAAATTTAGCTCGATTTCTGATCTGGCCAGTTTTTAAAATTTAATAATTTATTTCATAAAAATATATTATTTTCAAAATCAAGATATTTGTTTTCCATTTTGTTTGATTTTTTTTTTAAAAATTTTTTTTTTAGATATAGATGAGTGCAGCATTAATGCAACAAGCCCGTGTATCTGGAAATGCAAGAATTCTGATGGAGGTTACAGCTGTGCCTGCCCTTTTGGCAAAACTGGCGATGGCAAGAAAGAAGGCAGCGGTTGCAAGAGAGTTGAGCCATTAGAGATTGCTTTGGCTGCTGGTTTCAGCCTATTGATTTTCCTCTTTGTTGTGGGCATTTTGTCATATAGAAAGCTGAAGAAAAGAAGCGCTGGAAAGCTCAAGCAGAACCATTTCATCCAGAACGGGGGGTTGCTTCTGCAGCAGCACTTCTCCGTCAGGGACGCGGCCGCCAGGGTTTTTACCGCCGGGGAGCTCGAAACGGCAACCGATAAGTTCAGTGAGAGCCGCATACTGGGGCGCGGCGGCTACGGTACAGTTTACAAGGGAGTTTTGTCTGACGGAAGGGAAGTTGCCATTAAGAAATCGAAGATCGTGGACGAGACTCAGATCGAGCAGTTCATTAATGAGGTGGTCGTTCTTTCTCAGATCAATCACAGGAACGTGGTTAAGTTGCTGGGCTGCTGCTTGGAAACACAGGTGCCTCTGCTCGTCTATGAATTCATCTCCAACGGAACCCTCTTCGAGCACATTCATTCACACAGCGAATCAAATACTTCGCCTTTGTCTTGGGAAATTCGCCTGCGAATTGCAGGGGAGACTGCGGCAGCTCTTGCTTACCTACACAGAGCGGCTTCTATGCCCATCATTCACAGGGATGTGAAGTCAACCAACATTCTTTTGGATGAGGAATTCACTGCAAAGGTGTCAGATTTTGGAGCTTCAAGGCTTGTCCCTTACAATCAGACTCATGTGACGACGGTGGTGCAGGGAACTCTGGGGTACTTAGACCCGGAGTACTTCCACACTGGCCTGCTCTCGGAGAAGAGTGATGTGTACAGCTTTGGCGTTGTTATGGTTGAGCTCTTGACGGCAGAGAAGCCTGTTTCTTCTCGCAAGTCGGAGGAGGAGAAGAATCTGGCTTCATATTTTGTTCGGTTGGTGGAAGAGAACCGAATCTTAGAGATGGTGGATCGGCGGGTGGCTGAGGAATGCCCTCGGAGTTTGTCTGCGGCGGCGGATCTTGCGAGGAGGTGTTTGAACGTTAGGGGAGAGGATAGGCCGACGATGAAGGAAGTGGCGATGGAGCTCAATGCTCTGAGAAGGCTGCTCGTGCTGGGCAGGCCGCCGGAAAGGCTAGGTGGGGGAGAGCAGAATAGGTATCTGATTAGGCCTCTGAATTTTTGCCAGGTTGATGGGGAAAATAGCATGGAAGATAAACTCCTGTGACCCATCTGGCTTCTCTGTTGCTGTTAGCTGGACTAAAGTCTTGCAGGGGATTCCTTAGGATTTTTTTTTTTTTTTTTGCATGAGAAATAAATTATTATTTGTATATTTACAATAAGATTTTGAGTTTTCATAGTCAATAAATTTCATTTAAAAAATAATTATGATGATAAAAGATTTATATATATATATATATATCATATAATTTTTTATATTTACATATATAAATCATAAATTTTGATATTTACATACATAATAATTTTTTATGCATCAAAAAATCATTCTACTTTTAAAAAGAATACCGCAGTGACATTTTTGATATGATTTTCCCCTTTCAATAATGAATATATATATATATATATATATATATATATATATATATATATATATATATATATATATATATATATATATATATATATATTATATTGATCACTTCCTTTTCTCAAATTTTAAAATGGCAATACTAACATAATTTTCATGACTCTTCTTTTGATTTATTTTTTAATTTAAAGCAACAACATACTATGAAGTTTGTTAGATCACAAAAGAATTAAAGAATAGTAAGGTTCATCTAAGCTTTAGGGTTTTCAAAATTTAAACCCTCTTATGATCCAAATAGCTTCTTACAAAGGGGACTCTAAAAAAACTATTTTGATATGCCCAACTCATAAATTAATTTCAAAGAATTTAATTATGTGACTTCAACTTTATATTTTTAAGCCACAATCATCAGTTCTATTTAATAAAATTCTTGTTATCGTTTCGATAGAGTGATCAAATAGTTAAACAATTATCAACTGATCTTCACCTTAAAAGGTCTCTGATTAGGCACATCTCTTCTATGATAAAAAAAATCTAATTTTTATTTGATGTCAAATAATATGTAAATTTATTAATGAATGTTGATGAGTAAGATTCAGTAATTGGTACATTAAATGAAGTCTGATTGAGTAAGATTAATAACATGACAAATGGGTCTTAGAGAGATGGGCAAAGTTGGATTTGAGACTATTGAATCAAGAGATAAACTACAAGCATGTTTTAGTGAAGACACTTTAAGTCTAACTTTATATAAGCATAGAGATGACCAAGTTCTTACTTAGGCATGGCTAAGGTAATTCCTCTCTCTCTCTCTCTCTCTCTCTCTCTCTGTGTTAAATAAAATTTGTGTGATTACTGTTTTTATTTTAGATTCTTGAAAATTTGTTTAAAATCTTGAAAATTTTATTTATCTTTCACTGAAAATTTAAAATAGAAATTCAAGATGATACTCAGTTAAAAATTACATGAAATTAAAATTTACTCTCACAAAAAAATTCACAAAGCTCAATTTTCACAACAGCAGTTCTTGTGATAGATCTAAAGGATCCAAAATTCGATTCAACCTACCTAGTCTGATCTCTCTTCCTAATTTTGGCTTGTTCCTCAGATAAGATGCAACCAAATTTCATTGAATTAGTATGGATCGAACCGATTACATTTCAATAACCAAGTTCAAATTTTGACTGGATTTTAGATCTTCAAATTAAGTTCTTAATCCTTGATGAGCTTGCTGAATGGATTCTAAATCTTCTAATTATATTATGGCCCATGATTGGCTTTGCTGTGACAAAATCGGGAGCCATGGTTGACCACAAGACGAGCCGCGAGCGAAGAATCGAAGACCGAATGGAAATGATTAGATTCTCTCCAGAGAAAAAGAAAGGAAATTTTTTGAAATAATGAAACTTAGTACGACGAAATTCGTATTAAAAATTCGGTCGGGGTGAAGCGGTGGGGACATTACTATGGATCGGGTTCTTATGAGTCCTGCAAATGGACAGCGGAAACCGAAGGGAGGAGGAGGGGAGGATAATGGTCTCCCGGTTGAGAAGCCCTAATACTGTTTATACTCTCGTGCACTCCTTCTGCTCCTCTTTAAAGTCCATTTTTATCTTCCCTCCGGTCAATTTCAAGGTGGGGAATTCGTCTAATCCATCTGGACGCCTTTGATTTCTCGCTATGGTTTCGACTTCTTGATCGATCTCAAGGTAGGATATTTCGGTTTTCTTTCTGATTTATATGGACGGTTGTGTCTGCAGTCGATTAATCGATGGAGAAGCACTTGTGGGTTTCAAAGATGAAACCTTCTTCTACTTCTTCTACGATGTGTTTTTTTTACGATTGCTTTGGTTAGTAATAACTGAGTGTCTTTAATGGCATCAAATCCTTAGTTATTTACTAAATTGATTTGTCATAATTCCGCGCTTTAATAGTTCTGCAAGTCGTTGACTTTCCCCTTTTATAACCTTGTCAACCTATAACAAGATTTTGTGTTCGTTATCCTTAAGAGGATCGTGCGATTATTGAGTTCTTTGCTGCCCCAAAAGATAGAAGTGCTTCGACGTAGGGAAGATTGATATTTACTTATTTTATTTTATTTTACTGAATCAGGCGAGAAATTCTTCAGAAAACGTTGATTGAATCACTGCACAAGGAATTACTGATCTAGGGCAAGACAACTTGGTATAAAACAGTACCTTGTTCTGATGTTCCCAGTAAGTCGGATTTGTATGGAGGATCCTAAAGCAGAAGACTCCGATGAGGAAGCATCTAGCGCTTTAAATGAGTTTGGAAATGTTCATCTTGACAAGCCATTTCCAGGCCCTGGTGCCAAAAATGGCTTGCCCTCCACCAGTAGTGTTCACGAATTACTTGAATGTCCAATATGCACAAACTCGATGTATCCTCCCATATACCAGGTTTTCCCCCTTTCCCTCCATGGAAAAGCTTTAGTTACAGTCTTTCTATGTGATTTAAATTTGGATTTTGATTCTAAAGGCTTTTGTTTTGTTGTTGTGCGTACTTTTCAAAGCAAGCTAACATTATTCTACCATGATATGAAAAAAAAATTCACTTTTTATTGTTTTTGAACTACTTGAAATTGTTATTCAAACTTGTTATTATAAGGGAAAAGCTGTAGATTGGTTGATGTACTGTGCACTGTGCATGAGCGCAAGTAAAGGTTAATTTGTTTTGTTCACTAAAATTAGAGGTCCCCGGCCTCTTAAACTAGAAACTGATATTATATAACTGTGGTTTTGGCATTTGTGTAGTTTTATGGTTCTCATTTAGATGAAACTGGTCATATTTGGATTGGAGGAAAGAGAGTGAAGTGAAGTGCACGCGATTTATGCTTTCATTATGAATTTGAATCCATTGATTTAAGCTTTTCAATTTTATTTATCCCTTTCACTTAAAGGTTACTGTTTGGGATCACTTTTAATCTTTTTTTTCTCTATTTTTTATTTTATTTTATTTTATTTGAAATAAAACATATTTGATGGTGATAATTATTTTAAAAACATTCAAAACATTCAGAAGTTATTTTCAGTAATTTTAAAAATAATGTGATTTTTACTTAAAAACACATTAAACAAATATATTTTAAAAATAACATCAAAATAAAAATAAAAATACAATAAAATTGATTTCAAACTGGCCTTATATCATTCTTATTGTTTAACATAGTTAGGAGTATTATTTAACAAAATTGAAATTGCATTTTTTAAAATTCTTTAGATATTTAATTGACCTTTTTTTAGCTGATTTGCTTGCTTGCCAAGGTTAATTTTATACTTAGCTCATGTATTCTGTTAATAATATGGCACTCCATAATCCCCCAACATAAGACATTCATTATGATTGACCTATACTATTGTTAAAATGGTTCTTGATATTCTGTTAAAATAAAATTAATTCATCTAGAGAAAAAAAATAAAAATCCTAACCCATAAATTTATTTCACATTTTGTAAATGTGAAAGATTTATAACTACTCTGTCTTATACTTTGTTTTTTTTTTTTTTACCATTCTTGATATGAACAGTGGGGTAAGTTCTTTTATTGCATTTTTCCTTTTGGGTTTTCTGCTGGAAATGCATTTTCTCCTTCTGATTCCATTGTCTCCTCCGAGATTACTACAATTTTAGGCTGCATGCATTATGCCTATTCTTTCCAAATATATTTTCTTCTCAAAATTTTCTTTCATTTTAGTTGATCTTTCAATGTTTTAATTATATCCTTGTTTTTTTTTTTTTAAAATTAGTGAACTTTAGATCCAATAAAACTTGTATGTTACAATAAAAAAACTATTTAAAAAAAAGACGAGCTTTTAATGACTATATTATTGAAAGCTAAACAAAGAAGAGGATAGAGTCGGCAAAGATATGGTACTAATATGAATGTTCAAAAGGAACATAATGGGGTCAAAAGATGATCATCAATACTTCAAGGAGCATGCATGGCTTCATCTAGCAAATCTTGCTATGATGGAAATTTCAAATTTGATTTTAATTTTTTTAAAATATTAATTCGAATAGAAGTTAAGTCATTCAATTAATTCATCATTTTTTTTTTTTTTGATCCATCAATGTTTAGTAACAATGTAGTGTAGATGGCAACCTTTTATGCTCAGGGTCACATATGCTTTAAGACCCTTACAAGTGTGTTTATTTCAAATTTAATTTTGTTGTTAACAAGGGAAAGATCAAGCTAGTATCAACTAATGCTTCTGACGAACTCTGTAATTAATTATTTGTCATCATATGAATTCAAAAAAATATTGAAACAATCAGATCATATGATAGTATCTTCTCCTTCCTTTCATATACCATGATGATTATTTTTCTGCTATCATTTTCCTGCTCAAGTTAACACTACCATTGCCGGTCCCAAGTCCGGATGCAAAAAGTGGAGGGTTGCGTTAGGTAGTCGACAGTAAAAGTGAAATAATCATCACAATCCTTTAAATCATTGTGTTATCTTTAAATCCACAGAGCGGCAGCATGTAGCTTATAATGAAAAAAATGTCTAGAAATTGCATCGGCGCAGATTAAATAAGCAAGGGTTCCCACATTTTGGACGGATGAGCAAAGAAGTTGTCCATGAAACTAATTAGGTTAGGATCTTGGAATATAGGTACTCTACAGTAAATTAATGGAATTAATAGATATTATGGTTCATAGAAAGATAAATATTTTATGTGTTCAAGAAACTAAATGGGTTGGTGAAGGCGAGGAGATTGATAGTTTAGGTTTTAAACTTTTGGTATTGAGTAAAACCGAACTAAATGGTAGGTGTGATTATAGATAAAAGTTTGAAGGATAATAATATTATAAGTATTAATAGATGTGGAGATAAAAGATTATTGTTGATCTTAGATTATCGATGTTATAAGTGTCTACATGCCTCATAGTGCTTGGAGGTAAGTGTAAAAGAAAAATTTTGGAATGAATTAGAGGATTAATACAGATACCTCTTGAAGAAAAAGTATTTATTGGAGGAGATTTAAATGGACGTTTGGTAGAGTAGTAGAAGATTTTAAAAGTATTCATGTGGTTATGGTTTTGGAGTTCTTAGAAGGTAAAACTATATTAGATTTTCTTTACATGATTTTGTTATATCTTTTTTTAAGAAAGAGATGAACATATTATTACTTATAAAATGGATCTAGTAAAATGATTATTTTTCGATAAAAAAAATAGATCGTTTAAATTGTAAAGATTGTAATTTTAATGAAATGCACATTTATTAGTTTTAGATTTTAAGATGAAAGGTTGTAAGAGAAAAAATAAACTAAATTATTCTCGGATTAGATGACACTTAAACAAATAAAAAATATTTTAAGTGAAGATATTAGAATTTGGGTGTTCATAAAGATCTTAACGTTATGTGGGAAAAAATATCAATGAAATTAGCAGTTCTAAAGATGTCTTGGAGAATCAAAGGAAAAAAAAGAATAGTTGGTGGTGGAGTCAAAGTGTGTGAAAAGATAAAAATAAAGTTGTTATAAAACTTGGTTTAGATGTAAAAATTAGAATTGGGAAAGATATAAAATGGCTAGAGATTCTAAGCGATATATGTTCTGAAAAATTTAGCTTTTAGTGATTTATACTGATAGATTAGATACAGAAGGTGAAAGATGTATGTATAAGTTAAAAAAGAGATAGGAGAAGTAAAGACATGGTTCAAGTGAGGTATTAAGGATGAAAATAATAAAGTCTTTCTTAGAAAAGATATTGAAAATAGGTGGATGAGATATTTTGATAAACTTTTCAATGAAGGATCGAAAGTACGATTGATTTTAGCAATAATACCTAAACATAATAGAAAATTTCATTTTATCGTAGTAAATCAAGTTAGTGAAGCTTTAAAGAAAATGAAATGTGGAAAAGGAGGGGGATAATATTCCAATAGATGTGGAAATGTTTAGGAGATCAGGAATTTCTTTCTTTACAAATCTTTTAATATTATTTTAAAGACTAAAAGATCGGATGAGTGGAGAAAGAGTTTGGTTCATATTTAAGAATAAAGGTGATGCACAAGTGTGCAAATTATAGAGAATTAAGTTAATGTGCCATACATTAAAATTATGGGAGAAAGTAGTGAGCATAGGTTACGATGTGATACAGTTTCGACAATCGGTTTGGTTTCATGCGGGTAGATCTACTATGGATCTATACATTTGTTAAGAGGTTGATAGAAGCATAGAAAGTAAGAAGGATCTACATATGATATTTATTGATTTAGAAAGCTTATGATAAAGTCTCGAGATGTTCTTTTGGAGTTCTAGAACGAGTTAATATTGGTTATATTGAAGTCATTAAGGATATGTATACTAGAGCATTGTGTGTCCAAACACAAGGAGGATTGACAAAATATTTTCCTATTTCGGTTGGATTACATCAAGGATCAACATTAAGCCCTTATCTTTTTACTTTAGTTATGGATGTTCTTATGAGGCATTTACAAGAAGATGTACCTTGGTGTATGCTTTTGCGATGACATTCTTCTTGTTGATAAGACTAGAGAGGGAGTCCAACGAAACTTGAATTATGGAGGTCAACTTTAGAGTCTAAAGGTTTTTTTCGTTTAAGTAGATCTAAAGCGAATATATGGAGTGTAATTTTAGTTGTAGAAGTTTTAGTGATAGTGTTGTGACTTTAGGTGATCAAGTCATTAATAAGAAGCGATTGAGATATTTAGGCTCTCATTGTGTCCAAAATGATGGTGAAATAGATGGAGATGTTATTAGTAGAATTCAAGTTGGATGGTTGAAGTGGAGGAATACATCGGCTATTATGTGATAGAAAAGTTCCACTTAAACTTAAGGAAAATTTTATAAGATGGTGGTAAGACTGCAATGACTTATGGTGCGAGAATGTTGTGATAAAGAGAAGCATAAGACTAAGTTAAGTGTTTACGAGATGAGGATGCTTAGGTGGATGAGTGGCTTTACTCTTAGAATGCAAAATGAGTATGTTGGAAAAAGTTGGAGTAGCTCAGTGGTAGATAAGATTAGGGAGAGTCAGATGGTTTGGTACATAAAGCGTCGGCCGATGACATTAGGAGAGTAGATGCATTAGATTTGCCTTATGTTAAGAAGGTAGAGGTAGACCTAAAAGACTTGGTTAAGATGTATAAATAATGATCTTAGTATACTTGAATTAGATGAGAATTTGACACATAATAGGACACAATGGAGACGAATGATTCATGTAGCCAACCCCACCTAGTGGGATTAAGGCTTGTTGTTGTTGTTGTTGTTGTTGTATCATTTTCCTGCTCAAGTTATATTATATTGCATGTAAATTGTTTTCTTTGTTTGTCAGCAATATCAATATATTAAAATAAATTTGAATATATTCATTACTGATTGCTTAATCTAATGATATTTTATAAGCTAAGCATCCATTTGTTTCCCTTGCGTCCATTTGAACCAAAATGATTCAAATTTTATAGATAATTATATCTAACACTTCCAAACATCAAAGCATTTTAGATCCTTCTAAGCTTTTCTTCTTTGTTTAAAAATGTCACAAAATTATCCAATTGTTCTTCTAATTTGCAATTCAGTTGAAAACGATATTTGCACTTCTATTGCAAAAGAAACTTGCATTTCATGCAACGTAAAATTGCACTAATCAAGGATGTTAAATTGGAACAATTTTGCTCATTCAAAAGGAAGAAAATAATAAAAGAAGCTGTTTGCCATACCACGTTTAGGTGTAAGAAGGATTAAGAAAGTAGAGTTTCTTTGGATTAAACATGTATTAAATTGTAAAATAAAATCACTATCAATTAAATAGCTGTAGTTGCAGTTTTGGAGAGCTATGATGATGGATTTAACTGAGAGAAAAAAAAAACCTTTACAATGGCTTTTCAATTGTGATTGTAATGCATGGGAAAGTTTTTTGCCAATGGTTTTATAACTGTTGGGAAGATTTTTTCTTACAATGCTTAAAATTGTAGTGATTCTAACCGTTGTTAGTTTTAGCAATAGTTAAAACAACTTCTAAATCTAAATTAATTAAAAAATAAGCATAAAATGAATTGAGTGATAACATTACACTTTTACAATTAGAAATAATGATATTAAGAGCAACATATGAAATTAAATCCTCAATAGGTATGAACCATTGATAAAAAATGAGGTAAGGAATGTAAGTGATTAGTATAAATTAAGATTCTAGTTTCAAAATTTCTATTAAAAATAATATATAGGATATTAAAATTTGAAAATAATAAAGAGATTGTAGCATATTGCATCACCTACAACAACAACAACAACAAGCCTTAATCGCACTAGGTGGGGTCGGCTACATGAATCCTTCGTCTCCATTGTGTCCTATTATGTGTCAAATTCTTATTTAATTCAAGTATACTAAGATCATTTTTATATATCTTAACCAAGTCTTTTAGGTCTACCTCTACCTTTCTTAACATAAGGCAAATCTAATGATCTACTCTCCTAATCCATCTGGACGCCGACGCTTTATGTCCAAACCATCTAAGGCGACTCTCCCTAATCTTATCTATCACTGGAGCTACTCCAACTTTTTCCCGAACATACTCATATTGCATCACCTAGAATGAAATTAATTTTTTTCATTCTAAGAGTTCAAAATAAAAAAAATCATAAAAGAAAAAGAAATATGAAATAAAAAAATATTAAGAAGAGTAACATGAAATGGGGACCTTAAGCAGTTTATTATGAGTGGTGGATAAGCCAATCCAAAATTTTGGAATGGGAGAGGGCACTCGGGCATTTTATCGTAAAAAAAGACGTGTAACAATAATTTTAACACTACAAATAATAGTGAGATGAATCGCTACTAAATAGCGGCAATAAAATGTGTCAAAATTTGCAGTGATTTTCAAATTGGTGCTAGTAATTTAGTAATGAATTAAGAATTAGAATTTTATTTTATTAGACAGTTACTTATTTTTATTGATAGTAGTATAGATAAAAAAAATGAAAGAACTATCATGTGATGCAACACATGAGCCCACATAGAGAGTTGATGTAAATTATATTTCTTTATTATGTTATTTTATTTAAAAATTAGATTAACAATATTCATTTGGATAATCTTAAGTTTAAATTTGAATTATTTGTTGAGATTAGTTTTGGATAGGCTTTTTAGGAATTATATAGATTAGATTTGATTTTAAAGGATTTTGTCTTGTCCTATAAATGGAAGTTTGTCTTGTAATGAATGATTGATGATGATTGAATGAATTGAAATTGCAAGATTTGGCAATTTAAATGATTTTTGCATGGTTTTTGTCAAGGTTTTGAAGCACTTCCTTTAACATGACATGGATAATTAGAGATTTAATTGCCAAATTATATGTTCTTTCTGCAGTGTCCAAACGGTCACACTCTTTGTTCAAACTGCAAGCTTAGAGTACATAACCAATGCCCTACTTGTCGCCATGAACTGGGCAATATCAGATGCCTGGCCCTTGAAAAGGTTGCTGGTTCACTTGAGCTTCCCTGTAAACACCAGGCAATGGGATGCTTAGGAATATTTCTGTATTATGAAAAACTAAAACATGAACAAACGTGCAAATTCAGGCCTTATAACTGCCCATATGCAGGATCAGATTGCCCCATTACAGGTGACATCCAAATGATTATCACACACTTGAGAAATGATCATAAAGTGGATATGCACGATGGCTGTACTTTTAACCATCGTTATGTCAAAGCCAACCCGCAGGAGGTTGAAAATGCCACATGGATGCTCACAGTAAGATTGTTTGTTCTTTATTATTATTTTTATTTTTATTTTTAATTTCTCTCATCAATTTTGATTTAAGCATGCTTTTGTAGTATTTCACAATGATTTCGATTTGAAGTTATGCTACCTTTGCTTTAAATTTTTTCATGTTCGTTGATTTATGTGGCTTTACTCTTAGAGATAGAATGCAAAATGAGTATGTTCGGGAAAAAGTTGGAGTAGCCCATAGATAAGACAGTGAGAATGCCTTTAGATGGTTTGGCCACATAAAGTCAGTCAACCCGACAGGAGAGTAGATGCAGATACTTTATGTTAAGAAAGGTAGATAGACCTGACTTAAGGTGTATAAAAATGATCTAAGATACTCAATTAAATGAGAATCTGACACATAATGGGACACAAAATGATAGATAATTCACCCAGTGGGATTAAGGCTTGTTGTGTTTTGTTATTGTTGTTGTTGATTTATGGCACAGTAGTGGAGACCAGAAGATAAGTAACATTAACAAAGACAGATGGAACAATGCTTCTACTTTCACCCGTGGTTCGGAAGTTTTACTTGCAATAAGCTTAATGCCGTATCTGCATCTGAATGAACAGTAAAGTACAGTTATGTTGAGAGAGTTAGCTTAGGATCTGTTTAGTGTAACTGTAGTTTTTTGTAATGGTGGTTACAAAAATTTTTGAGAAGCAGTAAGAAAGCAAAAACCAAATGAACCCATTGCAGCGATCTAAATAGAGAAATAGTGAGAAAGCTGCCTCAACAGGCCGATAGAGTAGTGGTTAGTTCGATGTATTTAAAATAATATAGGACTTTTGAGATAATTCTAAATTTCTTAAAAATATTTTACATTTATTTTACTTCATATCAAACATATTTTAAAAAATATATTTTTCTAGTGCTAAGCGTGAGATTGTGTAAATCAATTCCTTCATAGATCTTATAATGACAAAAACAGAAAATTTATTAAAGCTGACCACCAGCTAGTTGGGATAATAAGATGGAGGTGGTAGCTCTACTGATGTAAAAGATTATTTTTTTCTACGTATGTGAAACCAAATTTAGACCTTTTGGCCTATCTTAATCTACATTTTTTTTCATGCACTTCCAGTCTATCTAACAAGCTCTCTCATTGATGCTGTGGTAGGTCTTCAATTGCTTCGGCCAACACTTCTGTCTTCACTTCGAGGCATTTGTATTAGACATGGCTCCTGTTTACATGGCATTCTTGAGATTCATGGGCGAAGACGATGAGGCAAAGAAGTTCAGCTACAGCTTAGAAGTGGGCGGAAATGGCCGCAAACTGTTGTGGCAAGGGGTGCCTCGGAGCATCAGGGATGGTCACAAGAAGGTCAGAAACAGTCTTGATGGTCTGATCATCCATCGAAACATGGCCTTGTTCTTCTCCGGTGGAAACCACCAGGAGTTGAAGCTTCGAATCACCGGCCGCATCTGGAAAGAAGAATGAAACTTTTTTTTCTTTTCATCTAAATTCACGGTTTAAGTAATTTATAGGCTCACAAAGCTTGATGTAATCTTTATGTGGACAGTCTGCTGAAAGATTTGGTTCAATCATTTATGATTTGTGTTAAGCCTTTGTGATAAAGGGGATGATATTAACGATGGGAAATGTCTGGCAATTAATGGTTTCTTCCTCAGTTTCTCTGCCCTGTGACTGTTCCATTTTGGCAAAAAGGCGATGCCTTCTCAGATTGGTGTTATCTAACTAGTTTTTTGCTTTTGCTGCTGCTTGGAGAATTCTATGATACATGCTTTGTACCGGCTCATTTGGTGGTTTTGAAGATGAAAATATTTTATAAAAATTAAATTATTGCTTTTTGATTGTTTTTGTAAGTAGCAGATTAGATTAAAAAATATAAATTTTTTATTATAATTTTTTTAAAACGTTACTCAAATGTAAACAGTATTGTATCGCACTGTCACTTTTATTTGTTATTTATATTTATATTTTATTTTTATGTTTTATTTTAAAGTAAAATATATTTGACATTAATGATTGTTTTTAAAAATATTTAAAATACTTAAAAGATGTTTTTAATATTTTTAAAAATAATATTAAAAAAATATAAAATATAAAATAAAGGGTACTATGATTAATAGTAAATAAGCCTCGACCTGCGTTCAATAAAAAGATAGGCCAGTCATGTTTTATATAGAATCTTTCCAGAATTAGTATGGGGAACCAAGTGCAGTTTATTTTTAAACCAGCATTAAATTATTTAAATTGTATCAAATATCAGATTTTTAAAAAGTTATATTTTTATTTTCATTGATAAGCCAAGCGAGCCTAACGATGAAAACCACCTGCTTATTAGCTAAATCTAGAGAGGAGTTGAGCTTTCGGCATCTCACCTGCCTTCTCCGATCCGCCACCCGACGCTTCCAACCACCACCATGGGTCCGCCCTCATGGCACCTCACTATATATTGACTTTGCCTAAATTCTCTCTATTTTTTCACAAAAACAATAAAGCAAAGTAACCCCTAACTGATGCACAGACACAATTGAAGGATTCATAAAAAAAAAAAAAAAATCTTTCAGGAAAAAGCTTCTGATGAAGATATTATGAGGACAAGTTATTCAATTGTGTAAAATATTTTTTTTTTTCTGGACTATAAAGTATCCATATTACATTATAATACTAAGGGGAAACCATCATCACCTGCAACAGAATGAATTCCTTCAGCATAAAGCAGCAGCAGCGAAAGGTTAAGTTCGCTCTCAAGCCTTCAATTCTAATTCTTTCGGCTGCACCGTCCAAATCACCTCCCTCCTTGATCCTTCACCAGACATTTTCTCCCTTATAACGCTCTCTTCCTCTATCACTCTCGCTCTCTCTCCCACCATCCATCTCCCAATTAACAATCTTCATGGCGTCCATTCTGATCCTAGTTCTCATCTTCATCTGCAACCTCATCGCCTTCTCCCTTGCCATAGCCGCCGAGCAACGGCGGAGCACGGTAAGCCCACAAATCACACTCTGCGCTCATTCTTTGCCTTTAAGGTTTATATATCTACTTGCGTGCGTGCGTAGGCTAGAGTGGTGCCTGACGCGGAGGGCAATTACACATACTGCGTATATGACTCGGACATCGCCACCGGCTACGGCGTGGGCGCGCTGCTCTTCCTCATGGTCAGTCAGGCGGTCGTCGCCGTCGCCAGCAAGTGCTTCTGCTGCGGCCGTGCGCTGCGGCCGGGTGGTCCGCGATTCTGCGCGCTTATCCTCTTCCTCTGCTCCTGGTGAATTTTTTTTTTCTTCATTGTTTTTAAAATTTATTACCATTTTTCAAGTAATTTTCAAGGGAAATGTTAAATTAAGAAAATATATTTTAGGAAAGAGAAAAATCTGACACTATATGTTTTGAGCTAAATTTGATAAATATACTTTTCTTATTATTTATTTTGAAATAAATAGATTAAAAAATTAATTTAAGACTGGTACATTATAATCACTTTGAAATAATTTAAATATAATAAAATAGAATCTACTCAAATTTAAAATTTTATTTTTATTCAATGTTAATTTACCAGATTCATGCAATATTTGAAGAAATCTATTAAAGTAGATAAAAAAACATCATTTATTTCTATGATCGCAAATTTTTTTTAAAATCTTTTTAAAATAAATATAAAAATTATATATAGAATATATAAATATATAAAAACTTTATGATATATATATATATATATATGAAGTGAACTTTGATAACATCATCTCTCTGCGACTGAACGGAATAATGGAAGTAGAGAGTATCTGACTGATCTGCGTATAAAATAAGGGTGACGTTCATTATAGCGGAGTCTTGCCTGCTGGCGGGATCGGTGGAGAACGCTTACCACACCAAGTACAGAACGCTGTTCGTGGACAACCCGCCGTCCTGCCAGACGCTGCGAAAGGGCGTTTTCGCCGCCGGCGCCGCCTTCGTCTTCTTCACCGCACTCACCTCTGAGTTATACTACATCTCCTTCTCCAAGGCACGCGACGCCACCGTCGCCAAGGAGCCCTCCATCGGCCTGGGCTCCTACCCATAGATTTCCAGTCCGCCAGACATCGATCGATCTTCTTCTTCACTCGATCCGTTCTCCGCTCCATCTTGGCCATTTAATCTGTGCAATTTTTTTGTGTTTTTGAGATCTTGGTGAATTGGTTGCAATTTTAGTTGTTGATTGAAAAAATTAGCTGAATTTCTTTTGAGTTAAACTTCAGAGGTTCATTGCTTTTCATTTATAAGCTGGCTTCCATGGAAGCATATATAAGATGATTTTTTCAATTATGCTACTGCTATAACAACTTATGTGTTATATTTTTTGCTTTGATGCCCTCAACTAGATATACGTTGTTGAAAAATCTCCTTTTTACCGAAGATCCTTTCCATGATAGAGGTCGCCGAGGTATACCCTCCTAGTTTTTTCTATTATGTTGTTTGGTCTTTGCCATTATAACTAATATATCTTTTTAAAATTTATAAATCAAGCAAGAATCTAAAGTATTATATACTAAAATTTATCGATTCAGTAAGATGAGTCCAACAACACTATAATCGAGTCAAATCGAGCCCAAATGAGCTCAAATCAAGCTCAAAAGTTACATATGAAACTTCGGTTAATTAATCAATGTCTAACATAATTCTCAAGTTCTCGAATGATTTGTCACATACACAGAATCTCATTATCGGAAAAATTTAAACTTTATACTCTAAAGCAGATATATAGTGAAACATTATTACTGGGCCAAGCCCCATGATTTTTTCCTCTTCCTAAGATTTTTTCACGTAAAAATTCTGGAGTTTCTTATTCTCTTTTCAACTATCTGTATGTGTGCTGAATTTTTATACAAGCTAAGACGTAAAATTTTAATCTACCACAATTAATTTTCTGGCACACAATAAGAACATTTGGCACATAATAAGAATCTATATTCTATGCTTGAAAAATAATATTTTCATGGAGTTTGTTCATTTAATCTTGATAGTGAATTGCAAAGTTCTTCATGATACTTTGCATTACTCAAAGAAGTGAAGGTCTAGAACTCAAATTCCCATGAATAAATTCAAAGTTTTAATGAATACATTTAAATAATCTCAACCCTAAAATAGGTTTTAAAAAGATTTTTTTAAAACATAATTGTTTCTCATATATTTTAGAGAGGGCATAAACCTAATTGAATGATTTTTAAAAGAGTCGCTAAATGGACAAAAGACATTGACTTTTCTTACAAGAAATAATTAATAGTGTGAGGAGTAGAAATCAAATTTATGTTTAAATAAATGAAAGCTAGGATAGGAGCGCAAATGAACAGAGCATTCGACATGCTACTTGTGGCTTGACTCTATTAGAGCTTGTTCATGATCTTTCATTAACTAATTGAACGAGCTTGAGCATTTTTCTATATATTAGATTGTTAAATGAATAAGCTTGAGTAGCTTGTCATTTTGTACGTTTATATTAATGAACAATATTATTTAAAGCTTATAAACAAGCTCGTTAAGCAGCTCGATTGCTGCTCGATTAAGATTTTTTATAAACAATATTGTTTAATTTTTTATTATTTAGGTTGAATAAACTTTAATTGATATAGCTCATGTATATTTTAATAAGCTGCTCGTGAACAAGCTCGATTAAGGCTTGATTAACACTCATTTATTTCATTAAATAAACTGCTGGTTAACAGGCTTGATAATCTAATTTGATCTTAGCTCATGAATAAACTCGAATTGAGCTTGAGCTCGATAATGAAAAACAAGCTCAAGCTTGAACATCATCTTAAATCGAGCTCAAGTTTGATAATGATAAATAAGCTTAAACTTGAACACGCAAATGCTCGACTCAGTTCGATTCATTGGCAACCCTAAGTTAGGATGTGAGCTACTAGGTCACAGCTCAATTCATAAGTACAAAATAAATTTAATGTAACTAGATTAGCCATAGAAGGTTCGCTCTATCATGAGAGTAGTTGCAACATATTGCATTGTCAATCAAATAACATTCGAGCAGTCGACTCGTCTATTGTAGGTATCATGACTCCAATCGATCTAAAAGAGGATAATTATTTTAAAAATTACTCAAAAAGTTCTATAAATATACTCTTGTAGTTAGTAGACTACTATATTTTTCAATGTAGGTTCAACATAAAACAATTTTGGTAAAGTCCAATTTCTTAGTTGGGAGGATCATATAAAGGCGACTAGCCCACTTGAAATTTAGATGACCTTGATAGCTTCTACATACATATTTACTCTTTTGAATTTTAATAAGAAAACAACTTCTGAGCTTCGGCTCCGCGCAGTTATTTATTGAATTAGCAGCGTCCGAAGCCACAAATTTCAAAAGGCAGCGACTTGATCACTGTGGAAGCACAGGCTCCACCGAATCAGCATCGTTGAAATCCAAGGCGCCGCCATCCCAAAAGTCCCAATAGCTCCCCGGAAACATCGTCTCCTTGTTCACCCAAGTACTCGCCGTAGAGGCGTCCATCATCCCCAATAGACCATCCTCGCATCCGCCGCCGACGTCTTGGACCCCCCTCCAACTATATTGGGAGGAGGAGCAGGACGATGCCGCCGTCGTAAAAGGAATTTTCAACTCGGACGAAACCAAGCCGGAGCTCATGCCGTTGAAATCTCCCATAAACGTTAGACAAGTATTTGGCAGCGAAGTGCCAAATAATCCGATCATGGTATCGACGGTCGGTGATTCTGCAACCGGCGGCGGCAGGTGGAGCGGTACCCGGCGGAGAATATTTGGAAAGACTGGGCCTTCCATCTCTCCGATGACAGGCGCGGTGGGATTTCTGCCTGCAGCGCCGGCGGATGAAATGGAGGCGGGGGTAATCTTTCGGCGTTTATTCTTGCGACCACCGCCGACGGGGATGTTACGAAGAGTACCACCTTCGGTCCAATGGCGGCGGCATGCCCGGCAAAAGTGGCGCGGCTGCGAGCGGCTGTAGTTGTTATAGTAGCAGAACTTGGTGTTCGTGGACTCACACCGCGGACACTTTAGCAGAGCTGCGGTCTGTTTTTCTTCTGCCCCCTCCGGCTTTGGAAATTCCAACCCACCCTTAACAGAAGCTTACAGAATTAGTTAGCTTTAAATTAAAGTAAATTAATATGAAAAAAATCTCGCATTTAGAATTATTTACCTGAGGCCAGTAATGGATATCTACTGAAACTTGCTTCGAGCTAAGCCCCATTACAACTTCGCTCTAATTCAACGATTGGTGAATACAAGATGAACGAAACGGGAGAAGAAGAGGAGAATGAAGAATACGGAGGTTCCTACTGCTTCACTGAACAAGTTGCCTGGGATGGGTTTTAAGAAAGAAGAAGAGAACATATCGGACTACGAAGCGAAGCTGGCGACGGAGTAGGAAAGCTGCAGCCTTTCGTCTCCACTGCGAAAATGGCCTGCTTAATTTGGCTATTAGCAGCCGATGGATTGCAATAAAAGGGAATAGCCTTCCTATGCTTCTTTGAGCTCGATTTTATTTTTTTATAGGAGAAAAAGGTGGAGAGAGCGTATTCTTAAGAGTTAAGTTTTAGGCGAGAGTGAGGAGGCGAAGAAAAAGAAGAAGGTAGACGGCACATTACATGTGAGTTGGGCCGGAAGAAGACACCGAGAAGGAAGCGACGGGAGGAAGAGAGAGAGTTAGTGCGCGACAGGGTGGGGGAGAAAGAGGAATAGGTCGGTGGCTTTAGTGGGTTCTGTGGGGCCGCGACTGTGGCGGAATGGAGTGTCGGAGTTGTCATTATTCGCCGAGAACAGAAGCCGTGACTGAAGCTGGAGGATGCCGTCAGGAAGGACGGCTCATGCCGCCTGAGTCCTGTTTGGTGCCGATTTATTGCAATAATTGTTAAGTTATAATTTAATATTATTGTGATACAATAGATGCTTTTACTTTTATATATATATATATATATATATATATATATATAGGGGCGGAACGAGAGTGGGGGCACTGGGGGCACATGCCCCCACTAGATATCTACGGCCCTCTGGTTATAGAAGGAAGAAAATGCGAATCGATTGGGCTGCCGAGCTCTTTCTCCCCCTTCCCCTAGTCATCTTAGCTCTCATCTCCTCCATCTCAATCTATCAGCTTATTTTCTTCTCTTCTGGAAAGAAATTCTCCAAGAACAACTCACACTACCCGCCAGGACTGCAGCCCTATCCCATCATCAGCCACCTCCCCCAATTCATCCGCCATTGGCACCACTTTCTTGAGTGGTCGACGGATTTCCTCGCTGCCTCTCCGACCAATACCTTTGTCTTCCAGCTTCTTTTTTATAATAAGATAACTTATGACTCAAACTCTACTTCAAAAAAAAAAAAAATTATTGGATTTTTGATTCATCTACTCTATTGTGCTTATGATATCGAGACCTCAAAATCTCTGCTTTCCTCACGCTCACATTTCTCTAAATCTTGTGAATCCATCACCCCTATGCATTTCTTACACCGATCGACTCACTGAAGCCACAGGCCAAGATAACCCTTATTTTTTCTCGTAGTATTTTGCCCTCATCGCACTTTTGCAAGTTAAGTGTTGTTTGACTGCTGGATTTGAGTAGGATTTAAGCCGGATTTAATTTAAATCTAGCCAAATGGTATTTTTGGACAAGTTAAATCTGGTGCTTTTGAAATCGCTTTAAAGCCGCTTTCACAAGTTAAATCCGGATTTGCTAAATCATGTTGGTAGGCGGTTTGCAGGATTTAGAGAAGGTGAAGCGCGAGAAAGAGGGCGGGAGGATGACGAGGATTACTTTCGGGATGCCTCCCTTCTCTTTTAGTTAATGAAAATGAAGGATTTGAATCAAATTCCTTCAATCTCTTCCATTTTATGATTTATTAATTTTATTTTGATTTATTTTAATTTAATTTAATTTTATTTAAATAATGATTAATTAATATATCATTTTAGATTAATTATAATTTAATGAAATTAGATGTAAATGATATAGGCTTATTATTTTATAATTAAAAAAATATATTTATAATCAATTGATGTATTATATTATGATAATTATATTTAATTAATTTACTTATGATTATATTATCTTTATGTAAATAAATTAAATAAAAATGAGAATAATTATAAAAATATTAATATTCTTGTCTCTTTATATAATATTTTTTGAAATTGAATATATATATTTAAGATAGAAGAATAAATTTTTAAATACTTGATAAAGTGTAAGTTAAATAGTCAACCATTATACAAAAAAAATTATTTTATATACATCCTTCAAATATTAATTTTTAAAATATTTTCTTTACTTGTAATTTATATTACATAATCTTAGAGGAGTAGAATAATCAAAAATATCTTTAAGTTGAACAATCTTTACAATCGATTAATGTATACAAATAATTTTTATTTAAGATAAAAGAATTGATTGCATAAATGATTTCGAATACGGGCCGGAGAAGTTATAAATGATGTGTAATGTGAAAAAAAATTATATTATTATGAGATTTTATTTCTTTATTTTATTATATGATATGATTTATTTTATATAAAAGTGAATTATTTTTTATCTTATTGCGCTCCCACTAAAATAAGTTTCTGGATCCGCCCCTATATATTCATACATATTTATAAATTAATCATCTTTAACATCAAAATTTTAAATTAGCATTCAAATATTAATGATTGATTGGACTTTTGTTATGAATTTTAATTTAATTAATTAAATAGTCATTTGAGAGTAATGGTTTAAATTATTATTTTTTTTGAGGGGTTGATTTCATAAAATGCAAATATGAGAGCAGGGAAAATATAAAATATTATAGGAAAAAAAAAAAATTTGAGGGCCCTCAACTAAATATAGGCCCCCCCTCATTTCAAATAATATTAATGCTCTCTTCTGTTAATAAGATTATTACTTATCATCAATATTAATGTCGATGCATGTTAATGTCAATTATCCACTCTAAACTAATTGCCCACCTTAATTTTTTTTCTTAATGAAGATGGCTTGATTAATAATCTTGACCACCATAAATAAAAACTCCTACAAAAGTACAAAAATTTTTCTTTGTTAATTAAATTATTTTGGTCAAAATTATTTATATAATTATTTGTGCTAAGTTTAACTATTGTTATCACAATAACATATTTATTTTGACCATAATAATATAAAAAATATACATTTTATTAAAAAATTTAACAAAGTTATTCTTCATTCCCTATAAACAAAATTAATTTAACTTTCCAAGGAATGTGGAACTTAATGAGTGGAGTGTGCAACATCATTAAATATGATGAACCATAAATAGCTTATGAGGCCCACCATTAAGGTTTAAAAGAGCAAATTGCATCAATTATGGGCATTATATTTCAATAATATCCTATTATCAGCTATATTTATATTTTTGTACTAATTTTAGATCATATAATTTTATTTTGGAATTTTTTTATATTATAACTATATTTTATTCAAAATTATACTTATATTATTAAATTTAATTTTTAAAAAAAATATTTAATGTATATATTGATATTTACAAATCACATATGCTTATATACACATTGATGATCAATAGAAATATTAATTAATTTTATAATATCGAGTATCACATAAAACTTAATTAATCTTTTTATCAAATTTATAAGATCATTATTAGTCATCAACACCAATATCAATGCTAATAAGAAAATTATGCAATGGCACTAAACAAAAATTGTCAATCATCACTAATAAATATTATGCACGCCATTGACACCAACACAAATGCAAAAAAAAAACAATCACTCAGCAGAAATAATAAATTAATCATTTGCCGTTGCCAATAACATCAATGTTTGTCATTGATATTTACATTGATGCGAACCATCTATACAACGCGTAGAAAATCACAGAGTGAAAGTTTACGCCTTAGCATTGTCGATTAGTCCAGCACACACACAGGTAATTAATGAGCGAACAAGAGACACCTGCAATTTTAACGTGGAAAACCTCAAAAGAGGGAAAACCACGGCCTAGCAAGAAAAGCTTCCACTATGTATCCGTTTTGAGTACAAAGTCTTCCGACAGGATTACGATGAGAGAGGACCAACAACCGCGTGTAACAATGATCGGTTGTAATAGTACGGTAATAGATGGAGATGCGGGGACAATTAGCGATGATGGTCAATGCCGAAAGGGTGTGACTTTGCTGGAGGATCTTGAGCTTCTTCTTCCTCCTTGCTTAGCTTTTCCTCTTCTTCCTTGTTTGATTCTTCCTCTTCTTCCTTGCTTGGTGATGACTGTGGCAGATCGGACGGGCGGTGGCGGTGGTGTGGTTGACAACTGAGCGGTGGCTCCTCTTCTTCACTTGTTTCAGCTCCTCTTCCCCTGGCTCCCCTTCTTCACTTGTTTCAGCTCCTCTTCCCCTGGCTCCCCTCATGTGAGGGATAGAGTTCTATTTATAGATGGGAGGAGGGGCGCTCAGAATTTATGCAAAGTCCTGCCACTCTTGATCGGACGGCTTAGAATGGTTCCTTGATCATTTGATGTATTTTGAGCATTTGGATGCCCAAATGAAGTCGAATTATGAGATCTTAGCTAGATCACCGTCGAGACGCTCGATTTGACTATAAACACTCTATATTTAAAAGCTATTTTGGGATGTAATTGATATCCCAAAGATTCCAAGGATATTTCAAGTGCTTTAATCTCGACGGCCTCGACTCAAATCGTCGCTTTTGATATTAAGATTGGACTTTGATTAGCGGTATTTTGAGCATATATTTGCCCCTATTTTGGATGAGATTGTCTTAATCATCCAAAATATATCGCCAACTCATGACCAATATATTTCAAATATTCATATA
This sequence comes from Cymbidium sinense, assembly GCA_021442155.1. Lineage (NCBI taxonomy): Eukaryota > Viridiplantae > Streptophyta > Magnoliopsida > Asparagales > Orchidaceae > Cymbidium > Cymbidium sinense. Next base: position 6,253,316 of record CM038219.1, read on the forward strand.
AATCGATTACGAAGCAAATCTACCTTTGGGATGAGATGAGGTTATAAATTTATTTGGATGCTCACCGGAAGTTTTCGCATTTTTGGGTCCGGGCACCCATGGCGCTTATCGACACGGCGCAGGTGGGCCTACCGTTGCGCCAGGCCGCAGCTGCCGCTGGCCGCCGCTGGGGCAGCAATACCGCTGCCGCTGTCGACTGCCACGCAAATGGGTCAGCGAACCGGCTACGGCCGCCATGGGTCACGCTGAACGGCTGTGGCCGACGGTCGGTCCTGGTCGCTTCATGGCCATGCAGACGCTGGGTCGGCTGGTCGCGTGGGCGCTGCTATGGGTCGGGTCGCGGATCTGCCGGGTCGCGACGACGGTCCGGGTCGCTGGTCGGTCACATGGCGGTCCGGTCAGCATGTCCGACGGCTGTCCCGGTCGCTCGGCTGTCCGTCCGGTCCGGTCACAGAACGCGGGTCCGGGCGGATGGGGTCTGGTCACAGATCGCTGGGTTGCAGCGTCATACTCGTCTACAGGCCTGGTCGCCGGTCTGCTGCCGCTGGCGCTGGCTACCCGGCTCCTGCTACAGCCACCCCCACCGGAGTTTTAAGGAATTTAATGCGCTTTTGAGGGTTTTACCCTTTTACCCTTGGGGCTATAAATACTCCCTAAGGTGAGGGAGAAAGGCATACCTTTCCCCCTCCCTTCTTCTTGAGTGAAAGTCCTTTGGTGCATCGAGGAGGCGATCAAGACCCACGGTCATCGACAAGCTCCAGCCCCGAAGGGTGTAACCAACCTATGACCGACCGGTTGAAGGCGATCAAGACCCGCTGCTCATACGACAAGGCTCCGCCCCGGGGTGTAAACTAACCTAGGACCGACCGGATTGGAAGCGATCAAGACCCGTAGATACCAGTGCTCCGCCCTCGAAGGGTGTAAACTAACCTCCTGACCGACCGGGTTGGAGGCGATCAAGGCCCACGACGTCGCGTGGTTCCGCCATCGCCCCGTGACGTCCCGCTGGGGAGGCGTGGCCCACGGACGTCAGACCGGCGCATACCGGCCCCGGCGCATCGTCCCGGTGATCGTCCGGGTTAAAGGCCCACGACGTCGTTCCGGTTTCCGACCTCGTCCGGTTCGCCCCGCCGATCGTGTGAGGCGATCAAGGCCCAACGCGTCGAGTTCCGCCTCGTCGAATCGTCCCGGGATCGTCAGGTTAGAGGCGGTCAAGGCCCACCAGACGTCGTGGAGCCCGCTTCCTACCGTCCGGCGCATCGCCCCGTCGGATCGTCGTTAGAGGCGATCAAGGCCCACAGATATGCCGTGTTCCGGCTACCGACCTCGTCCGGCGATCGCCCCGTCGGATCGCCCGGGTTAGAGGCGATCAAGGCCACGACGTCAGGCTTCCTGCCCCGGCGCATCGTCCCGTCGGATCGTCGGGTTAGGCCAAGGCCCACTGCGACGTCAGAGCCCGCTTCCCCTCGCCCCGCATCGCCCCGTCGGATCGTCGGGTTAGAGGCGATCAAGGCCCACTGACGCCGTGGACCCGTTACCGCCTCGTCCGCATGTCCCGTCGGATCGCCCGTTAGAGGCGTCAAGGCCCACGACGTCGGTTCCGCTTCCTACCGTCGTTTATCGCCCCGTCGGATCGTCTGGGGAGGCGATCAAGGCCCACCTGCATAGTGGTTCCGCACCGCCTCGCCCCGGTTCTCGTCCCACGGATCGTCGGGTTAGAGGCGGTCAAGGCCCCTGCGACGTCGGTTCCGCTTCCTACCGTCCGGATCGCCCGGCTTGATCGTCGGGAGGCGATTAAGGCCCACGACGCCGTGGACCGGCACGCTCGTCCGGCATCGTCCCGCCGATCGTCGGTTAGAGGCGGCCAGCCCACTGCGACGTCAGTTCCGCTTCCTACCGTCCGGCGATCGCCGGGATCGTCGGGTTGGGAGGCGATCAAGGCCCACGGTATACGCCGTGGTTCCGGCACCGGCCGTACCGTCCGGGTTCGGAGATCACCGAGACGGCCGAAAGATGCTCGATGATGGTGGCAACGGATAATCGCCGACGATGGTGGTGACCGGCGGGGATTGCCGGCGATGGTCGGAGGCAATGATCGGTGACGGTGAGGCGTGACCGGCCGACGCATACGGATGACCGCAGAGTGGTTGGCAACCGACGAGGGTGGTTAGCAGAATCGGCGACTCAGAATGACGATGGCGACCGACGCCGTAATCGGGATGATCGAAAGAAGGTGGTGACCAGATTGCCGCGATGGTCGAGAAGTGACCGGCGACAATCGACGGCGGACGCCATGAGCTGCCGATGGGGGTGGTCGAATCGAATCGTGGTGAATGCGTGACCGGTGTGTAAATGGCCAGGTGACCGAAAATGGTGGTGACCGACGAAGATTGCCGGTGATGGTTCAATAGTTGATAATTGAACCAACTGATATGGTGCTCAAAATACCGCTAATCAAAGTCCGAATCTTAATATCAAAAGCGACCTGATTTCGAGTCAAGACCGATCGAGATTAAGCACTTGAAATATTCTCGGAATCTTTGGGATATCAATTACATCCCAAAATAGCTCTTAAATATAGAGTGTTTATAATAAATCGAAGCTCGACGAGCGGATCTAACGAGCCTAAGATCTCATAATTACTTCATTTGGGCATCCAAATGCTCAAAATACATCAAATGATCAAGGAACCATTCTAAGCCATCCGATCAAGAGGAGTGGTACGACTTTGCATAAATGTAAACGCCCTCCTCCCATCTATAAATAGAACTCTATCCCTCACATGGGGGGGAGCCGGAAGAGAGGGATAAAACAAGTGAAGAAGGAGCAGGGGAAGAGGAGTCAAAACAAGTGAAGAAGAGGAGCCACCGCCAATCGTCAACCACCACCACGGGCCACCGCCGTGATCCTTACTGGCCACACCGCCAAGCAAGGAAGAAGAGGAAGAATCCAAACAAGGAAGAAGAGGAAAAGCCTAAGCAAGGAGGAAGAAGAAGCTCTGAAGATCCTCCAAGCAAAGTCACACCCCTGCTCGACGGTCATCAACCACCATCATCGCTAATTGTCCCTGCATCTCCACCTATTACCGGCAACTATTACAACCTGATCATTGTTATACGCTTGTCCTCTCAGATGTAATTCGTAATCGTAATCGGAAGACTTTGTACTCAAACATACATAGTGAAAGCTTTTATCTGCCCTTGGTTTTTCCCTCTTTTGAGGTTTTCCACGTTAAAAAATTCCTTGTCTTTGTCGCTCATTAATTACCTGTGTGTGTGTTGGACTAATCGACAAGGCTAAGGCGTAAACTTTCACTCTACCGCGACTGGTTTTCTAGCACGCAACAACAATACAACATCAATTTGATCATCTCTACTAAGATAGATGAATTATAAGATTTTCATATAATATTAAGATAATAAAAATCTCATTTTATTATTATAAATATTATAGCACAAAATTAAAAGTACAAGAAAACTTCTATGCTATGTTGTTAAAAAATGTAATTTATTTTTTGATTGAATAATCTTTAAATTAATATATTTTGACAATGACCAGCTTTTAATATGGACTTTCCTTAAATTTCAAGAATTAGAGGCTAATTAACAGTCCGGTAACTATTCAATAATAATAAAAAAAGATTTACATGAATATCATATAATTTTTAAATATTTATCTATCTAACATCTAAAATTAGATATTTACTTATCTAATACTTTCATATACTTAAAAAAGGTGCATTTCATTTTTAAAAAGTGAGTAATGATGATATTTTTGATATGATATTGAAGAGATATATATATATATATATATATATATATATATATATATATAAATATATATATAAATTCAAGTTTAAGTATTATATATGTCAATACATAAGTATTGTGTGGTATGTATGTAAATCTCTCTAAAAAATTCACTATGAAATTGTGAGAAAATATAAATTAAGATAAATGGTTGTAAAAAAAAAAAAAAAAAGTGAAAATAACTTTTACTTCCAACTTCACTGATTAGAAATTGAGTTAGATGAATAGGCCTTCTGGGTAAATTATTAAAGCTAAGCCATGACTGAAGTTCAAGGTCAGAATCAATAGTCTGTTTATGGCCTTTCTAATTTCGAACGACTCAAAAAAAAAAAAAAAAAAGCCCAATGAATTCCAAACATAATTAAAAGTAAATTTTAATTTAATTAATCCAATAATCCTCCAATAATTATATATATATATATATATATATATATATATATATATATATATATATAAGTACAAACTTACCCTTCAATCAGAACGGTCAATCAAATTAATTAGCTCCAATTAAATTTGTTAAGAGTAGTTTAATTCTTTCTTGAAATGCAAGATAATTTATCCTATTATTTTAATGAATAAGAGCTTAAACTTTCAGCTAAATTATATTTGATTTAAGCTATTTCAATGTATTTTATGTGAAAGTTAATGATTAAATTCATTAAAATATTCTTTAAAATTATTTTTCTCTTTTAAAGGTGAAATAATATTTAATTTATCCTAAGAGATATTACGTGCAGAGTTTGGGTATAGCTCTACGTATGGGAGTAGATAATAGGCTAAATTTTTAATATAAGTATATTTTAAACTCTAATTAGCGAAATAAGCATTTTAAAAATTTTTTAACACGGCTCGCTTCAATGGCACTCGTCACGGATTACATCGCCGCCTCGCTGAACGAGCGACCGCCTAAAACCCTAAAAAAAGTATCCCCACCGAGATCGTGAGAAATCGGATCGTTCTCGTCCGGCCGCAACCCATTTCTTGACGCTGCTCCGCCACCCGTGGACTCGCCGGCCAACAACCCGCCGTCGGCAGGCCGCCATCTCCGGCGAAACCAACCGCCCATTTCGGCCGACGGACAGAAACAATAGATTTTGGAGTGGATTTCAGTTTTTTCAACGTCATTTTGTAAGTATTTTTTTGAAACTCCTTTTTTTTAAGTGAAAACCAAGTGTTGATTATGTTTGTTTTAACATGTGATTACTTAGTTTATCATGTGATTAGTTAGTTTTAGGATTTAGGCATGTGTTGTTGGATTTGATATTTTAGGACAAATATAAATTTTGCAAATAAATGAGGAACATATTTTTAGATTCAAATGTACATCTAATATTTTAGGAAAAATGTTAATTTTGCAAAGAAATATAAGTTTTAGGTTTAGGCATGTGTTGTTGGATTTGATATTTTAGGAAAAATGTAAATTTTGCAAATAAATGAGGAACACATTTTTAGATTCAAATGTACATATGATATTTTAGGGGAAATGTTAATTTTGCAAAGAAATGTAAGTTTTAGGGTTTAGGTATGTATTGTTGGACATGTATGTTTAAGAGTATATTTATGTTTTATGTGTATTTATGTGTGCTTTTATGTATATTTTAAGTAACTTTTTTGTGTTTTAAATATTGAATATGAATGTATGTTTATTTGTCGTGTGTTATTTTGTGCTCAAGGATAATTAGGAAAATTAATAGTTATATCAGTTATTATAATTACTTACTAGTAACTTTGGAGTGTATTTATGTTTTGGGTTTAGGTATTTGGATATATATGTTTAGGAGTGTATTTATATTTTTATGTGTATTATGTGTGTTTTATGTGTATTTTAAGTGACTTTGTTTTAAATATTGAATTTGATTGTATGTTTATTTGTCGTTGTTGTGTTGTGCTTATGGATGATTGAGAAATTAGTAGTTATCTCCGATCTTACAATTACTAGCAAAATGACAGTTGTGAATAAATGATATTTTTTGGGTATGAAGACTACAAGGATTATAGATTAGATGTCAAAAATTGAATATAAGATTTGGGGTTTGAGATTCAAGGTGTTATTCATTTTAGTTGTCTACTTTAACAGAAATTGAGTCTCAGTGTTGTACTTTTTTACTCATCGAATTATGGTTAATTTTTTTTAGATAATTTGAGTCATTTTGTTAGAGTTAGGTGGTAATATACATCTACGCAATGCGATCTATACAGTTCTTATGAATCTGATTGATTTAAACAGGTGTGTTATTCAGCTTTCCTGTCTCCAAAACACATTTTTAGATTCAAATATGAGTTCAGACACAGTTTGTTTAGTATTATATTACAGCGGTCAACTTAGTGAGAGATTTCCCCCCATACATTGGTGGAAAAAACCATCATATACAAGTTTTATGATGGACTGATTTTGCAAGCTTACAGAATTTAATCATGAGGTCACTGAAAGTTGGTTTAACACATTTTAGAGTCAATCTCATATGTAGATTTCCTATTGGTGCCAGTTTCATTACTTCTCTAATAAATGACGATGAAGTATGTGAGTCCATCATTAATGCAGCAACTATACAACCTGTAATTGTATATGTCGAAGTTGAGTTGAAAGGAACGGAGGATAACGAAGTGCATAATTTCACTGGAGTTGAATTTCATCCAACTAAAGCTATACACATGACTATACTATCACAAGAACCATATCATACCGACCTCAACGAAGGTTTTTGTAGATACATACATCAAAGTCATTATCCAATTAATCTTTTTCATTTTAATCATATACACTGTGTCATAATTTGCAGCACTGATGAGAGAGATGTTATTGCATCTCCTAGTAGGGGTGAATACCATGACGATCATGTAACACTGTTACCAACTGAAGATGAGGGCTACGAAATAATGCCTAGTGCAACGAGTTTTGACAGAGTTAATAGTGAAGGTGATATTGGAGAAGAATAATGTCCAGACTCTGGGAGCGGTCATTTGCTAAGAGATTACTCTAACAAAATAAACATTGATGAGGAATACATGTTCAATAGCAACGATTATAATCAGGCCTGTCAGACAGCACAAGAATAAGATGAACAATTGAATTTTGATGACCTCTCAAAAAATTCTAGTTTCATGGAAGAGAATTTCATTCCAGCTGACTTAATTGAGGGGATGTATTTCCATGACAAAAGACACCTTAAATTTACTGTTCAGGGCTTGTCCATAACAAATAACATGGAGTACGTAACATGTGACTCCAACTAGGCGAGGTTTACTGTACTTTGTATACATTACAGTCATCCCAGTAGGCCGTGCATGTGGCATCTACATGCTCATGCGAGCAAGAGGCTGTGTGGTGCCTGGAGGATATCTAATATGACAGCCCCACACACATGTACTCATTCGATATTGAATACTAGACATAGACAGTGCAGCTCATAGTTTATTAGCTACTACATCCAACCTGTCATTAGATATCAGTTGGATTTGAAGCCTACAAAAATTATTAGCAGTATGGAATCAAAATTTAACATTAAGGTGTCCTAAATAAAAGCTTGGGATGCAAGTAGAAAGGCCATACAAACTATTTTTGACAGTTAGGAATAGTCATACTGTTCATTAGCTCACTTCATGGCTATTATATGCGAGTTATGCCCAAGCAAGTATCGATGATCAAGTAAATTTGGACATTTTAACTCATATTCGTCATTTGGGCTATCAATTATTGGTTGGCAATCTTGCAGACCAGTCTTAAGTCTTGATGACACATTTCTGTTGGGAAAGTACAGAGGAACTCTTCTTACTACAGTTGGGATTGATGTAAATAATGACTTATATCATCTAGCATTTGCAATAGTTGAGGCAGAGTGCAATGAGTCTTGGGCTTGGTTTATTAGGACATTATAGGACTTGATTCCGCTTATATGTACTCGGGCTGATTTATGCATTATCTCTGACGATATTCGCTTGAATGGATGCGAAATTTTTTCCTGGCTAAGATCGACATCGCTACGCCATCTTAGAGAGAATTTCAAGAAGGCATGCAGAACTATGGGAATTTCAGATGCTGAGTTTATGTGCCAAAAGATCTATGTGGCAGGTAATACAAATGACATTCACACCTTCACATGTTACATGACAGACATCAAAAATATCAAAGCAGAGGGTGCTGAGTGGCTGCTTGCTGGAGATATTGCAAAGTGGTCATCGACTCATGATGACGGATATCATTACGATACCATGACCACTAATGCATCAGAGTATTTCAACGGTGTGCTGAAGAGGGCACGTGGGTTGCCGATACAAGCTCTGATCACATCAATTTATTACAATATTGTATCAATTTTCACCAAACGCTTTGAGACAGCTTCTGATTTGATCAGGCAGAGTGATTCGATATTCGCACCGCGTGTCAAGGTGATGTTGTAACAGAATGAGCGTGAAGCTAGGAGATGTCCAGAATCCACAAGGATAAATTTAAATGAATTTTAGGTTTTTCGCATGTCCTCAAAGTCATTAAAGGTTGAACTGCAAGAACAAAATAGTTGTAGTAGTATATGCAGGTAGCCACAATTACTTCACATGCCATGTTCACATGCTATAGCTATGTTAGGTCAACGTCATTTGAGCCATTTGCAGTATGTATCCCGCTACTACACATTGCAAATGTACCACAGTACGTATGAAGCTGAATTTCGTGTCATCCCGGATCGAGCTGACTGACCATCATATCTGTTTGACCGTCATCAGATTAAACTAGCACCACCAAATATCGGCAACCTGACCTAACGAGGTATACCAACACAGTGGATGAGAATATGCAGCGAAGTAACAGAATATGTGGACAGTGCAAAAATGCTAGGCACAATAGAGCCACTTGTCCACAAAATCGACATGGACTTAGTGTGTTTGCATAACCATCGCATTATTTTGTCCTTGTGTTGTTGCTAGAAGCTTTTGTTCTTATTACTGTATGTCCAGTAATGTAGTTTTCTCTGTATTGTTGTTAGTCGTATATGTTTTTGTCATTACTATAGTTAGTTGAGGTTTGTTGATGTTATTATGGACGTTTGTAATGTATTTTTCTCTATACTGTTGCTAGTGTAGGGTGTGTTTTTCTTGGTCTGTAATGTATTATTATTGTGATAGTTTACTTCTATTACGTATTTTTCTCGACTGTTGCTGCTATCTGTTTTCTCATACTATGGCGCGTTGTTAGCAGCTTTTTTTTTTTTCTCTGTTGTATGTCTGGACATGTGTTTAGTGTATGTAGGATAACTTTAGTGTGTGTTGTTAGTAGTTTGTTTTTCTCTTTGTATTATTGCAATCTGTGGACCTGTGTATGTTGGACCTAGTGTATGCATGAGCCGTGTTTACTTCTACTATTTTATATTTTTATCTACTTTGTTGCACTATACTTCTGGTGGTTTATGTTTTACATGTACTTTCAGAAGTTGTGCACCAAACAGGTGAAATGGTATCTGAGGAAGGAGGGGTAGACGCGTGCAGAGATGAACCCAGGAGCCTCCAGTAGACCACGCGCGCAAGAGGTAACCCCAACATCGCCTTCGCGTGACATAGTCTGCATCCGCATCTTGTATGCTTTTATTATTTGTCAAAGCTAGCTTAAAGTGAATGCATTTTTTATTAAATCCTCAATTCATATGTAGGCTAGTTCTTGAGGCATTAGACATGTTGATGTTCGTGAGTGGTGGAACTACCCATTTATGGATGGACCGCATGATGTTGGCTTAGATTGTTTCATGCCCGATATCAAACTTGATCACCACCGCTGACTCTGAGCACTTTTCACCACATACAAACACATTTTATTTCGTAGTTGGCGAGATGATAGTTACTTTGCAAAACGTGGCCATGATTCTAGGCGTACGGATTGACGAGCCTCCTATTATCAGACTGATAGTGATAGAGGAGGGTAGGCGATGGTTGTCATGGCCCGATTATTGTGATGAGCTCATCGGTAGACATCCAGAGCCCGATGTTATATATATCATGATCCAGTACAACTACATGTTACATCCACATTTTGCAGAGCGCGTACATGGACTTGTTTACCTTTATGTTGGCTGCGGTAGACATTCTATAGGGACTCATACTTAGATTTATTGGATGCTGACTTTCTGATGCACCTTAGAGCTTACATTTTGTTCACTATTGGTTGCTTCCTTCTGCCAAATACATCTGGGTCTAAGGTACATTTGTAGTACTTATCACTACTGGATGATTTGAGCTTGTTCAACAGGTACTCCATAGGAGCGGCTATATTAGCACACTTGTATAATGAGTTGAATGAGGTCACAAGACCAAAGCAGACCAACATGGCAAGATGTCTGCGCTTACTTTAGGTTTGGTCATGGGAGCATGTACATGGACCCACATTGCATGTATTTTTTCGCAAAGTTGGATGGGTTAGTGCAGTGGAATGAGGGTTACCTACGAGAGATGACACTCCATGCTAGAGTGTATAGAGATGAGCTTGATGGGTCGCTACAGTGGTATGACTAAAAGCATAATTTATTTATATATGGTCACCTCTACAATCATATATATGACATATAATTTTTTTCATGTTGTCGGTGATATGAGCAGACGACATCGTAATGCATGAGAGTAGGTGTCCGCTTGGATAGGATATTTGGCTTGCTAGGGTACCTCTGATCAGCTGGAAAAAAATTGAGTGGTACCTCCCAGATCATGTGTTGAGAGTTCCGTCACCTTGCCTATAGATCCGTCATTTCAGCGAGTTGATGGTTGCGAGAAGGCTGATGTTGATTGGGTTGATTATCACCAGGTCTACATATCACAGTGGGAGGCTATACATGATTCCGTTGTTGTCGTGGATGATGTTACACCTTCTGTTGACCTGGCTGTCAGTCGGTACATGAGGTGGTATCAGTTCTGGGCTTCCTTGTACATGCTGAGGGCTCCAACCATTTCTCCTACCACCTACTATCCTTGAGCTCCTAGAGAGAGACTAATGGTAAGCATTGAAAAACTATATGTTAACTAAATATTTATACGTAATGAGTACTGAATTACATACTTTTTTTGCAGCGTGAACTTATATTGGACACACAAGATATTTTTCAGCCTTATTTCGAGAGAGATCATGATACTTATTTTTAGCTTTTGATCAACACTTATGAGAAGTTATGCTGGGAACTACGCAAGAATATGCACATTTCAGATAACAGGTACAGGGATATAGATGAAACCAGTAGTTCTTCTGCAGCACCTTCAGCTTCTCAGCCACATATTAGAGGATTTGATGTAGGTTCGTCATTTATACCAGATGTCGGCTATACAGCTACCATTTAGCACATACTCATCTATTAGGAAGCCATGTTCTGTCCATTTTAGTCATGGAAGGCAGCAGGCCCTTCCATGTATCCTCATCCAGCGGTATATATGCCGCATATGCACGGAGTGTACTCCACTGTCCCCTTCCATCCAGGAGCATCACAGGAGATACCCGATGTTACACCCCTGTGAGGTGAGCATACCACGACCAGTGAAGATAAAGCGCAAAGATCAAGAACCATTTGTGAGACCGCCCCTCGATGACCACGCCAAGATACTCGTGGAGAGACGCACTTCCACCACCCAGACACCGCCATCATTAGATGTCGTCCATTGTCATCTTTATTTGTAGATCAGATGATAGCTCTATGTACATATTACTATTATGTCATTGTTGTAATATTTTTCTATGCTATATATTTTCATTCTGAGCAAATTGCATTTTGGCCTTCGGAAGATAAGTGATATCTTGTTGGTATTGAACTGTCAAATTTAGAAGTTTGGAGAAGTAGTCAAGAGTTAGGAATTTGTTATGCTGAGTAAATATTTCAACTAGTAAACTTTGTAATGATATTTTCACAACTATTGTTTTTTATTAATATCTTCAATTGTCAAATTTGTCATGCTGAGTAAATCCTTCTAGTGTTGATATTTTGTATCCACCCATATCTATAAAACAATGTCCACAATCATTTCTAAGTCAACATAAAAGTCATGAAATTTTGTTCTAATTTCAATGATACCAAACTCCAATTCGACAATGATGACAATGCAATAACGTGATTGGTCGCACTTTTCAAAACGACACCACGGATTTAGCGAGCAATGGAAAAAACTGCTACGAATGGGGCGGCAATCGTCTTTTTTGGTCAACATGAAAGTTGTGGAAAATTTTGTGTCAATTCTAACGATACCAAGTTCTCTCAATTCTGACAATGGACGACTCCGATACGGCCAAAATACCTTGCTGGTTGCACTTTTCAAAATGGCGCCGTAGATTTTTTGTGCATTGGCAAAAATTGCTATACAAGGGGAGATAATCACCTTTTTTGTTCAACATGAAAGTCATGGGAAATTTTGTGCCAATTCTAATGATACTAAAATTGCTCAATTCTGACAACAGACGACTCCGATACGGCCAAAATACAGAGGCCGGTTGCACTTTTCAAAATGACGCTTAGATTTTGTGAGAATTGGCAAAAATTTCTATGCAAGGGGCCATAATCACCTTTTTTAATCAACATAAAAGTCGTGGAGAATTTTCTGCCAATTCCAACAATACCAAGTTCGCTCAATTCTGACAACGGATGACTCTGATACGACCAAAATACCACGGTCGACTTTTAAAATGACGCCAGACACATCGGCAAAATTGCTACGTAAGGAGCCACAATTGCCTTTTTTTCAACATGAAAGGGGAATTTTGTGCCAATTCAAAGTTACTAAGCTCACTAACGAGAACGACTCGATAATGACTAAAATATCACGTGATCCACGCTTTTTTAAAAAAAATTATTCGAGTTAGTCGCTCAACAGTTCGGCGCGTAATTCATGTGGAGACTTGAACCGGCCAACTATGCCTAGTTTTAAATTTTGTTTAATGCCCATTTTGCTAATTAAAGATTAAAACATGCTTATAAAAATTTAGTCGATAATATAATGTAACACTCAAATGAATATATATATTATTATGTATTGACTTACATATATGTGCATAAGTCAAGTCGTTTGCCAAATCATTGACTTCAAGATGATAGTGAATCAAGACTCAATAATGCCGACATCACCAAAATGAAAAGACCTGATCGATTAACGATTCATCGTCAATTCAGAACGTAAATTGACGTAATATAAATATTACATAATCTAAAGAAATCGATCAAGCAATGCGCCGACGCGCATATCGAGACGGAAGCTCGACGGTCCAACAACTGCTCAAAATTGATCATTAGCTTCATAACATGATCATCAAATGAGATGCCTACGCGAATCGAAGTCGAAATGTCGAATAATCGTAAGCGTAAATCGAAAATACATGTGACATTATCAAAATCAACTCAAATATCGAACGAAAGCCCGCCATCGCATGAACGCCAAAATTAGGCGAATATAAATATTGCATAACGATGAGCAATATGTATCAAGAAAGCAAGACGCGACGCATATTTAGGTCGAGGAACGCGATCAAATGACTCGCTCATAAAATTGATCACGTTTTCAAATGACAAAAAATCTATCAAGTAGACCATTTACACTCTGATTCATGAATGCCGTCAAAGCTCGATACACATTGGTAAATGGACTAAATTTGACGTCGACCAACCAAATCCGACACAAAATGATGCGACGCTTAACATCAATAATCTTAAATGATATATATATATATATATATATATATATATATATATATATATATATATATATATATATATATATATATATATATATATATATATATATATATGATTATCTAATCAGTGAAAATCACATTGTCAAAACTCGTTTTAAAAAAATTCAATTAATCTTAACAAAGCCCAAATTCTAACTCCCACTCAATAAGGCTCTAGATGCAATGACGACGAGTCCTTCTTCTTCGAATGCACACAAGCTCGGCTCATCTGATCGAACTCTTCTATCGTATGAGCTTTCGGCTTCCTCACGGCCGAAGAAGCCTCCTTCCGCTCGTATTCACGCACGGATGAGCTGCAGCCTTCCAGAAGTGAATAGTTCTCCACGAGGACTCTTCCTCTCCGAAATGAATGACTGCTGCTTTTCACCATTTGGTTTCCTCCTGTATATTTCTCTCCTCTTCCAAAATGAAAAGGATAATCTTCTTCTCTTCTCCTTCTTCTTCCATCTGTTTCCTTTTCTTTCCTTCTTCTTTTAATAAAATTACTTCGTTTTCTTTTCTTTAAACTGCAAAGAAATCCTCGATCTTCCTTCTTCAATCCAAAATCAAATCCATTTCCTCATTTTACAACTAAAAAAATCAAAACCTCTCTTCCTCCTCCATTTCACTATCCCTCATTTCCAAAAACAGAATTTCATCTTTTTCTAAACTAATCAATTTACAAGCTTCACCAATGAGAAGAACACCATCATGATGGAATTTTCACACACTCCTCAGATCCCTTCTTCAAATGCACTTCATCGCTCGAAGAACATCATCTTATTTTTTCTTTTCCGCCAGACTCTCCATCTTCAAACCGCTTTCCTCCAAGACTCCCCATGAGGATTCCTTTCCGATCGTCATTTCTCCTCTTCTCTCTCCTTCTTAACTAGAAGAACATATCTCTTCTTCTTTTCTATCTCCTTCCTTCCTCTTTTCTCTTCCTCTAGATATATATATTTTTCTTCTTTTTTCTCTTTCCTTTTCTCCAAGACACCGCCAACCTCGAAAGTCCAAAGAAATCCTCCATCTTCCTTCTTCAATCCAAAATCAAAATTTCCATTTTCCCTCATTTTTACAAATCCAAAAAATCAAAACCTCTCCTCTTCCTCTTCCATTTCACTCATCCTCTCATTTCCACAAAAAATTTCATCTTTTTCTCAGAAACCAATCCAAATTTTGCATAATCACTTCACCAATCGGGAAGAACACCATCATGAGATGGATTCTTTTTTTCGATTTTCAGCATCACACTCCTTGCATTACCTCTTCAAATACACTTCATCGCAATCGGGGAAGAACACCGTCATGAGGCGGGTTATTTTTTCGGGTTGCACTTTGCATTACCTCTTCAAATCCACCGCGATCGGGAAGAACTCCCCATGATGGGTTCTTCTGCCAAAGATCGCCATTTCGCCCCTTTTCTCGATCCTTCTCTTTGCGTAGACAGAGGAACAATATCATGAAGCGGGTTCTTCTCTTGGTTTTCAATATGCCTAACCTCGTCCCCTTACCGATCATTGCAATGCATAGAAAAATGAGTCAGAACATATGTGATGTGGATATATATATATATATATACATGTTTGTGTTTCTTTGCTGGTTTGAAGGCCTTATCGTGCTCATGAGGGCACGACGAGATGAAAATTGGCTGTGGTGTCGCAAGACACCGCTCGCAACACTCATGAGAGCGTACCAAGTAAGTCAATATCCATTAGATGTCGCTCCCCCCTAATCGAAATGCTGCTGAAATTTTGTCAAAATCTTGTGACTTAGAAAAAAAAAGAAAGTAAAAGAATCGACTTAAGAATGTTAAGCAATGAAACCTAAAATTAAAATTCAAATTAAAAACTCTAAACAAAAAAGGAGGGAAGATGATATACAACGAACACAAAAGTAAAACAAAAAAAGGATGAAAAGTACTTACGAAATTTATCTATGCACAGTTGAAAGCTCACTAAAGTTTCTAACCGCTCTCTTTCAATTGCTCCAACTCCCACCCTTCAAACAAAGGGAATGGAATGTGAGACTCCTTCTTGGCCTTATTTATAGAAATTAGAAGGGATAGTGAAAGGTCCACTTTCAAAAGAAAAAGGAGGAGGAAAACAAATGTAGGAAAGTTTGAATAAAAAAGAGGAAAATGAATGTAGGAAAGTTTACAAAAAAAAAGTATGGGAAAATGAAAGCTACTGAGGGGCAAATCTTCTTTTAAAATAACAAATTAAATTGTTTTGAATCTATAACTTTAAAATAAGGTTCAACGGATCTTCAACTCTTCAGACAAGAATGTGATATTAAATCAAAATTTATAAAATCATAGTTTCTTTCAATCAAAATTAAGAATTTCAATCTAATTATAATTTTAAAATAAAGAAGTCACTAATTATGAATTATCTAAACTATAAATTTTCAGACTCACATAAAGATTTGCAAATTTTAATATAAAAAAGACTGTTCTAAGTTCACATTTCTCTCATTGAAAAAACTCTTTATATTCTTTATAAATAAATATAAATAAAAAAGTCTTTATACTTCTCTCTCTCTCTCTATATATAGTCACCACTGGTCAAAAGAAATAAAAAAAAAGAAGAAAATTGGGGGGAACACGGTCCCTCTCTCTCAAATCAAATAGCCACCCAAAAAAAATATAATAATATAAAATGATAAAATAATTTATATATACATATAAAATAAAATAAATAATATAATAAGTAATTAGTAAATAAATAAATAAATTTGATACACCTAATAATTTATATATATATCCTAATAATTTTTACTTAAAGTGATTTTATATATTTTTGAATGAAATGAGTTTTTTCATCCAAAAATTAGGTGTGCAAATGATATATCCCTCTAAAATTTATAAATAAAGTATAGATTTCAAATTAAAGCATATATTCAATCAAATTCAACGACTCAATGAGATGAGTCCAATAATACTATAATCGGATCAAATCAAGCCCAAATGAGCTCAAATAAAGCTCAAAAGTTACATATGAAATTTCGACACTGACTGGATGATCAAATTACTTCAAATTTAACGTTTTATAATCGAGCGAATCTAATCTAACGAGCTTAAGATTACTCAAATTAAAGATCATTTGGATGGTCAAATCACTAAAAAATTATCTATGATCAAATGAATCAATATACACCGTGGAGTGTTTTGAGATTTTGCTATAATGATGAAAATGTCTCTCTCGTAATCCAATAAATAACCTCATTCTTGTCACGAAAAGAGCTAAAGCCAATTGAGAGAAAAGCCGAGCCAGAGAAAGTTCAAGTTTGTCATCGCCACCATTTGCTGTCCATCACCACACCATGTCATCGCCGATTGCCACCAACAACAAGCATACCCAACTACTATCAGATAGCTATTATAACCTAATTCTAGAATTTCCATTATTAGGATTTTTCACATACAACATCAGAATCCCGCCATCTAAGATTTAAACTCAGACTCTGCATCTAAAAATATATAAATGGAACATTTTAATTCAAGTTCGTGGTTTTTCCCCTATTTCTGTGGATTTTTTCACATAAAAATTCGGAGTTTCTTATTCTTTTTCAACTATCTCGTGTGTGTTGGATTTCTATACAAAGTAAGAAAGTTTATTCTACCACAAGTTTTCAAGATGCAACAAGTTTAAATGGCTTTTATTTAATTATAAATTTGTTTATATATAAACTGGAGTTAGTCCTTGAATATATTGAATATATTAATTTTGAAAACCCTTATGTTTGAATGATAAATGTTGATTTATCCTATGAATAATGATAAGATCAAAAATTTGTCCACATGAATAAGAATAAAATATTAATATTTCATCCAATATCTTAATTGATAGACATAAATATAAAGAGATCTATATATGATAAATATATAGAAATCATGGGAAAAATTTACTTCAAATTGCATGGATAATTATCTTTGAAGTGGAATTACATAACTCTTCATTTATTATTAAGTAATTATATATATATATATATATATATATATATATATATATATATATATATATATATATATATATATATATATATATATATATATATATATATATATGAGATTAAAGAAATTCTAGAGAATAGTTCAGGTAGTTTTACACTTTTCACAATATAATTATTTTTCAATGAGAAAAGAACATCTTAAATAAATTTAGAATTAAATAAAAATTATTTAAACTATATTTATCTACTAATTAATCAAATATTTATAAAATATAGCATAAAAATATATGCAAATCATTAAAAATATTACTATTTAAAAAAATTTCATCAAAAATAAATGCATATATTTATGCAGTTTGAGATAAAACATTAAGAATTTAATAAAATAGTGATCGAAAAATAAGAGGCTTTATATAAGCATTAAAATATTGGAGTAGCTTTAATGATAGATAATAGTGGATCTTAATTCCAACCAGTTGGCAAAATACTTTAAAATAATAATTACATGTAAGTTGCCCGTTTAACAGGCGACTTCCATATAATATTATAAGTTCCTATCAAACGGGCGACTAGCACCACATCAGATTCGATGTGGCAAGTAAGTCGCCCATTAAACGGACGACTATATCTATATCTAAATTTTTTTTAAGAAACTTAAATTACTAATTATATTTTAAATCATACTTATTTTAAAAAATTTATTTTATATAAATTACTTGATGCCACCATAGCTTACTGGGTCGCTTTGACTTATGATTAAAACTAATTCAAAATTACTGTTTATTCGGTCTTCCCAAGGAGAAAATATTAACGTTTTTACGCTGATCTAATCGCGGCTGGTAATTTTTTTTCCGCTTTAGCTTAACGACGCTTATAATCGATGACGCCATCACGCCATTTATCTCACCGACGCCTGCTCAAACAAATAAGAAGTTAATGCGGAGGAATTTAAAGACATATATATATATATATATAAGATATATATATATATATATATATATATATATATATATATATATATATATATATATATATATATATCTATATTTAGGGTTTAGTGTATTTTTTTTCTCGAGAGAGAGAGATTTTCATTTCCTTTTGAAAGAACCATGAAGATGGAGAACCTTGAGGAAATAGAATGTATTAAATAAAATGCATCGATAATTTTTCTCAACCGCGTTGTATACATACAATTTTTTTACTTTGTTATTCTTGAAATTTTTATTTAGTGTATATTTCCTACATTGTTTGGAGTTCTCTGCAAGAGGACTTTTTTATTGAGGGATTTTTTTGTGTACTCTCATGAGTACATATGATTTTTGAATATTTTTGCAATTTAGAGAGAATATGGTCATTACATTCCATTGTGGTTGTTTTAATCTTATGTGAGATTTTCATCTAATCTCTATACTCTCAGACTTCCCGAGAGTATAGAGCATTTTGGGCGCTTTTTTTTACTTTGTGTGCATGTTTGGAGAAATATATTTTATCATAATCCATCACTAAAAAATTTGGAGTTTGGTGGTTTTAAGTGTTATTCTCAAGATCTAGTACCTCTCTCAGAGTACATGAATGATTTTTTTTAGTTTTTTTGGCTCATTGTTCGATTATATTCATTACATTAAGCAATTTGGTGGAATGTTTGGATGATTTCGGAGGATTTTGCATATCCTCTGACTCTCAGAAGTATGATCATTTTGGATTATTTTTTTTCACTTTCTCTGTCTGCTTGAGGGAAATATGTTCATTATAATTTATGAGGAATAATTTGGAGGTGCTTGGTTATTTTTTAGTGTTATTTTGCATCATATACATTTTTGGTCATTTTCTCCAGCTTTCTTGTTGAGATTATTTTCATTACTGTAATCTATGTTCTCTTCAGTTCTCTATACTCTATACTCACCAGGTACGAGCATTTTGGTCATTTTTATTTGTTTTACCTGCTTTGGAGGAAATATGTTCATTATGCACAATTTGGAGTCGCTTGGTTCATTTATTAGTATTTTCACAGATTTCTCAGTACTCTCGAGAGTATGTATGATTTTGGTCATGTTGTCCTTTCTGTTGAGAGTACATTTACAAGCAATTTATGCATGTAATTTCTGGGAGATTTTGCATCCGTACTCTCTCTCATTATTCGCGAAAGACTTTTTAGTAATGAAGTCGACATTTTAGAGGCTTCATCATCATCAATTCATTAGACTCCACAAAATTCAAGAAAGACTCAATCAGCATGACCTCAATTCTCTTGTTGGGACATAGAGAAGCAAGCTTTCTTTCCTGGGTCAAGGCATTCCTTTCTCCCCATGAAGTCAGAATTGTAGGGATGCCAAACAGAGGGGAGAAGGTCTTATGGAATATAGGTAATGTGCTATCTATGGGGTCAGCACTTCCAGTGAGGAAGCCCTTAAAGAGCATCTTGAAAGTAAAAAACACAAAGCAAAAGAAGCCTTACAGAAAGCAAAAGAAGCCTTAAAGAGCATCACCCTCGTGAAGATAATAATGCAAATGAGACATGGCAAGGGATGTGCCTCTGAGGTTAGCACTTCCATGAGGAAGCCCTTAAAGAGCATCTTGAAGGTAAAAAAATACAAAGCAAGCAGAACAGAAGATTGCTCCTCTCTCAGACTCTCTCAGACTTCTCAGACACTCCTGTACCTCACTTTATACTCTCTGTACTCATGCATGGTAATATATATTTATATTTGTATGATGATTTTATACTTGTTGTTTGAGTGTTTTTTTAGTGTTATTTTCAGCATCAGACTATACTCTCTTGAAAGATATATATTTTAGGACATTTCAGCTCTTGGTTGGATTATGTTCATTGTAATTCATCGAATCAATTTGAGGTCGCTTATTAATTTTGTTATTTTATATCATTTTGTACTCTCTTGAGAGTACAGATGATTTTGTGGAAATTTTTTCCTGTTTCTTTGGCCAGGTTGTCCAGAATTTGTTCATTACATTACATTGAAAGAAATTTGGTGGCTATTTGGTTGGTTTAGTAGTGTTATTTTGATTCAGATTCTCTCTCTGAGGATGATTTTGTGAATACATTTTTTCATGCTTTCTTTGGTTGTTCAAATTATGGTCATTACACCCAAAGGGAAGCAATTTAGTTTGTTTTGGTAGAAGTGTTATTTTTTGCAACTCTATATGGATATTTTTTTTCTAGTTTTGATATTGTCATTACACACATTACACCAAAGAAAGCAATTTGGGTCGCTTTGTTGGTTTAGAAGTGTTATTTTATATATGTACTCTTTGTACTCTCTTGAGAGTACAGATAATTTTGTGGACATTTTTTCCTATTTTTTTGGCCTGGTTGTGCAGAGTCTGTTCATTACATTACATTGGAAGCAATTTGGTGAATGTTTGGTTGGTTTAGTAGTGTTATTTTGTATCTATACTCTTTGTACTCTTTTTAAAGAACAGATAATTTTGTGGATATTTTTTCCTATTTCTTTGGCCTGGTTGTTCAGATTATGGTCATTACACTCCACTGGAAGCAATTTGGTGGCTGTTTGGTTGGTTTATAAGTATTATTTTGCATATGTACTCTATTCTCTTGAGAGTAGATAATTTGTGGACATTTTTTTCGCTTTGTTCTGACATTATGGTCATTACACTCTGGAAGCAATTTTTGTTGGTTTATATGTTATTTTACATCTCAGATTACTCTTTAGAGTATAAATAATTTTTATATTTTCTTTGGCTTGTTGCTCATTACATTCTGGAAGCAATTTGTTTGGTTGGTTTTTTAGTGTTATTTTGCATCTCAGACTTTGATTCTCTTGAAAGTATGATAATTTTATAGATATTTTTTGGCTTTGGCCTCAGTCCTGTCTCATTCCAAAGGGAAGCAATTTGGTGGTCGCTTGATTGATTTTAGTTATTTTGATTTGATTCTCTACTCTGAGAGATGATGATTTGATATTTTTCCTTTCTTACTGTTGTTCGATTATGTTCATTGCAATTCATCGAATAATTTGGGCTATTTGATTGGTTTTAGTGTTATTTTACATCTATTTCTCAGGTACTCTCGAACATATGATTTTGTGAACATTTTTTCCAATTTTTTTGGCCTAGTTGTTTAAAGTTTGTTCATTACATTACATTATTTGGACATTTTTTGCATATGTACTCTCAGATGAAGCTCATTTTTTCCTTTCTTTGGCCTTTGAGGGAATTTATGGAGCTATTTTACATGTCACATTTATGTGGAGCTATCTGTGAATGAATGAACGATGAGCGATGATGAAGTCGTGATGTCTAATGAACCAAAAAAACTCCTTGCACCCTGCTCGTAATGAAATGATGTATGCATCAGACTGACTACACATCAACCGGCTTCAGTGTTCGAAGGACCATACTAGGCCAAACTCCAAGAAATTGAAATCAAAAGATTTTATGTGCAAAAGTAGTCAAAGAAATCGCCAATCTAAACAAATTAACAAAATTCTTAAAATTGATACAAGGTTGTCCAGCCATGATTAGATTCTCTGTTGATTTGGAGGGGAACTGGATGGTTAAAAAATATATAAAAGTCATAATCATTCGTTAGAAAAAAGATCTTCTCGTGATCACACGATGCATTAATGAAAAAGCCTGTTGAAGACAATGACAGAGGCCTAAGAGCAACCGATGCATTCAACTATCTGAGGAGGTTAGGTAGAGAAAGAGATGCTTTTAATTTTATTCAAAAAGAGAAAAGATCGAGGATTAGTGAATGGCAAGAATGCATTACATTCAAGGAAAGGCAAAGATGAGATGTTTGCATGGATGTACAAGTTGATGATGGGATTGCTTAGTAAGTTTTTTTTTGGAGCATACATGTCTGAGATAATATGACTATTTTGGTGATGTGATAATTTTGATACAAGCTATCGACTCAATAAATATAATCTTGTTTCTCTCTGTTGGAGTGAATCATCACTGAAAATGTGTTATTTGGAGTAGCCTTTTATCAAGAGACGATTGAGTCATTCTCATGGCTATTCCGCATTTTCTTGATGAGTGATAGACATCCTACAACAATATTCACCGATCAAGATCGCACTGAGCTATAAAAATCATACCATACTCATAGGTTGTGCTAATGGCATATTTTGAAGAAAGCTCCTTCCGTTCATTGCTTTAATAGTAATAAGAGGGTACAAGGGCTTTTTATGCATGCATGAGCAAATGTGACTCGTGAGGAAGAGTTTGAAGAAGCTTAGTTACATGCTAAAGAAGGCAATTTGCATGATCATCCTTGGTTCGAAGCTTTATAAAATTAGATCCAAGTGGTCCACTACATTCAAAGAAAGACTCATTCTGCATGGACATCTTGTCAACATAGTGAATTCAATGAACAACGATGTCACGTAATCTCTAAACCAACGAGTTCACTCATGATTATTTCTTGGGTTGGAGAAGGTTATGGAGACATGAATAATGAATAATGAAGACTTCAAGTGTAGCCAATCGATTGTTCTGTTGTTAAGATCGTCCAATTCTAAAATAAGATATATATTTTATACAAGAAAGTTGTATACTATGTTTGAGGAAGAATTTTTCATGGAGTTGGAGGCCTATCAAGAATCGTGGTCATGACCCCATGGAGTATTTGGTGAGAAACTTAGAGAATAAAAATTCATCCAAAATATGAGCCCATTTCAATGGGACTACCCTAGATGTAACTTATACTTGTAAGAAATTTGAAATGATGGGATTACTTTGTGCCCATTGATTGAAGTTCTTAGTCGTGAAAATGTAGTGTGCATTCCGATAAGTATCTTCTCATGTAATGGTCTACCGAGAGCAAAGAGGGATATTTACATCGATAGTGCAGAAAATTAAGAGATGTCAAGACGATGGAAATGTAGCATTATTTTTCGAATCACGCGAATGATATGCATATCAAAGTGTCGTCGTAATAATAGAATAGAGTGAGGATATATGCTTCAATCCTTAAAAAACTATACGATGATGTCGACTCTATACTGGGAATTTCTTCCACCGACAGAGCGGCTAAGAAGAAGAAGTCAACCACATCAGGCAAGGGAAAAGACATCGTAAAGGATCCAGTTAAGTAACATCCAAAGGGTGTTTCTAATGCAAGGCTTAAGGGATATTGGGAGAGATCCAAGAAAGCCAAGAGTAATTCTCTATTTGCCTCTTAATTTGTAGTATTTAAAATACTAATCTTGAAACCATCATATTTTGTTGTTACAGAACCAAAGTTTAGACTATAGAACATGTTGTTCCACCCATCACCACCACACCTTTCTCTGTTATGCCAGAGTATTTTTTAGAGGTACGTACAGAATAGCACACATCGATGCTGTTAAAAATCATTAACTGATAAGATGTTCTACCTCAGGAATTCAACTCGAGCTCAACAAATACACCGATGGGTACACTAAGTTGATGATGGATATTATTACAGAAAACATTTCAATGTATGATATCATTTAGTTATGTGTTCTTCGACTGTGCAATCATTTCTGCAAAGCTTTAGAGTCTCCAAGATGACTTTCTTCTTCTGAGCAGCTTTATTCTGAAATGTACTATTATTATAAAAATGCCCAGAAAGCTCTGTACTCGTATGAGAGTACAGAGAGTATATAACTTTGTAATCCTTAGACTATGGCAACTAAATCTCTCATATTTTACCAAATTGTAGTATTTGATTGATGAGTCTACCTTGCTTACGAGAATGAGCTGATTATATTATCGAATATTTTAAGATAGATAAATCTCAAACTAGATTTTATTTTAAAAAATATAATACATCAATTCTTAATAGCACACATTTTGTCTTCAAATATCTATTATTACTATTAAAAAATTCAATCTGTGTATTCCTCAATTATATTGGTGGTATATGTTATAATTATTAAAAGTGTTGATTAAATGGGACATATTTATCATGTGAGTACTTTCCATGCTACGTATATATATAAGTAATCATATAGATTACCACCAATCAAACTCCAGGTAATGTAAATTTTAGCTTCACCTTTTCATTTGATTTGAATTTAAAATATGATATAAATTCAGAGAGTACAGAGAGTATAAAGAGTACAGAGAGTACAGAGAGTACAAAGAGTATAGATAACTGCTCAGAAAACTTATAAAAAGGCAACCAAGGAGCATCCAACTTGCTTTTACTTATAGTGAACAATTCGCCCCTCAAAGCAAAAGTGGAAATGTGAAAAACAGATTGCTAAATAATAATAGAGAGTACAGAGAGAGTACGAGTACGAGAGTATAAATATGCAAAATTGCTCAAAAAACTCATAAAAAAGGCAACCCAAGAGCATCCAACTTGCTTTTAAGGTTATAGTGAACAATTCCTCTCTTCAACAGCGGAAACTTAAATGCCATGGATTTCTTGATTAGTAGAAGCACACTATATATTCTTAATAATAGAATCAAAGGAAAAGAAAATAAGTTCACACTTCTCCAAATTAAGAAATTTATGACTTTATGTCCTTTGTTTGGTTGAACTAACAAATTAAATTTTTAAAAAATGATTATACAGCTCTCAATTTGGGTTTAGAATAGTATTGATCTAATATAATATAACAGCAAAGTCATTTATATCATTATTAGTTTATTTTTGTCAAAATACAAATTCTGTAAGAAACTTACTTAGTCACACAATGTAAAAGAAAGAGCAATGAATCATATTGAATCCAATTCCACTGATATAAAACAAGTTAAAACCAAGTGCATGGTTTATTATGATCTAAGCTATCACTTGTATATTTTTCTCAATAGCAAAAATGCCAAATATTTTGCATTATGATCTAAGCTTTCACTTCTATAACATGAGAGTAGATCGAATAATAAAAGATCCAAACCGCGATAATATTGAAAAAAAATAATATTTCCTACTTATCAACCAACACGCAGTGTTCTCTCGCCAATAATATTGAAAAAATTGAAATACCCTGTACAATTATTTCCTACTTATCAAACTTTAAATGTACTATTCTTAGCTTGGCTTTTTCATTCCCAAACAAAAGATAACGTAAGCGAACTCGACCCTAAAGCAATTCATCTTCTAGGCCAATCTTGGTGGTTAGCCCAGTTAAGTGGGGATTTCCTAATTGCTGCCTCCATGTACTTGCAGACAAACATCCCATCAACACTATTATCTGACCACCCACCATTTTGATTGGCCATTTTATGGGATCACTCATAAAAGATCCCAAGATCTTCAACAAGTAATTTGATCAAAAAGCAAGAAGTATATAATGGTGGGGCTAAAAAAACCAGTTTACAAAAACCAAATTGAAAATAACTCTTACAATCTCTGGAAGAATGGCCTTATGGGTTGGTTTTGGTAATGAGTCATAAAAATACCAGGCCCCTAGCTTAATATGCCCAACCAAGAGTGTCCAAAGGTTGATTATCTATAATTGAAGTAAGAGTAAAATTTCGACACCGTCAAGGACATGTTGGATGAACATTTGCTTTCCTTGTAGTCATATTTTGCTCTGTAAGAAAAGAAGAGAACGCTTTGAAAATTGTAGTTTCATCTATAGAAATAATGATTGAATTGTAATACCCGCATATTTATGGGGTAACTTACCTGCAAGCATGAGATGTACAAATAGGGATATACTGACGAGTGAGTACTCGGCCAATAAGAAGGCATCAAGGAATCAATGTATCCGAGAGATATTGATTCCAACTCATCGACCGCCGCAATAATGATATTCCGACAATCTCAGATCACCCTACAAGTGATAAATATTTTAAAGATCTTATCTAATTAATGTATGAAGGAGCTGACAGAAGATTGACTTACTTGTCCTTGAATCGGGAGCATGATGTGTTAATAAGGTGGAGCATCGACTTAGGCAAAATAACTCTGGATGAGAACTCAACAAAATAATGTGCCTCTGCTGGCTGCAACAAAATTACTGATGAAGAAAGTTAGTTATGAAGAGCTAAATTCACTATGAATTGAGGATCGATCTACTGAAATGATTCATACCTCCGACTGATGCTCCTCCACCACAATGATAGCAGTCTGTGGGTAATCAACCTTTACTGGCTCATCTTTATAACCTATAAAAAAAATTTAGTAAAATCTATTTCTATTATCTCAAATTTAAAAGAAAGTAACTTAACTCCGCCGAATTTCTCATCTTGAGTGGAGGCCACCACATCACTTATCCTTGCTCGTGACTTCGTAAGTGTGTGTGAAGGAGAACTAGCCTTCCTCAACCTTATCCAAGCCACACGCCAATGCCGCCACATTAAAGGTTTCGGAGCATCTTCATGTGCATTAGAGGCCTTCATAATAGCTTCCCCTATGGTAGACTCAACAGGGGATTCCCTAATGAAGGCTATCTCAGGGGCTTCCCAAGTGGAAGTATCCAGGGCAAGAGTGTAGTTGCATCCACTGTGGATGGTAGGATCACGCCAAGAACCTCCTCGATAGTAGTAACCTGCAAATCAATCCCATCCATTCTCTCTGCCATTGTTGCTTGAAAAGAAGATACTATATCTTTCAAGTCCCTAAAACCTGCAAGTATCCTCTCCACTACAAAGCCTTTTGAGGAGGTAGTAGTAGAGGGCAGGCTAGATACACTGGATGGGGGAGAATATCGAGGAGAGACATATGGAGATTCAATGGGGCTAAATGTGGACTTAGAATGGGATCGCTCGAGCTCAACATGTATATGTAAGGAGAAAATGATTCAAGGAGCCAGGTCTCCTCTTCTGATATGTCCTCGAATGGAAGGAAGACCTGTGTTAAACCGATAAGAAAATATGATGACTACAACATAAATAAATACATAATTATAAGAACTAAGTGATATTATTATATGTCACCTGGTGTCCTCCCAAGAAGGCTTCATCCTGAAACTTTATTTTTGGCCATCGCAGATAAGATACGGTTTGAAATGGAGATGGCTCTCATGATGCTTATGTGCTCGATCTACAATTAATATTTATGTAAGTTAACTTCAATGCAACAAATAATACATAACAAGATATAAAATATACCATAAGAAGAGTGACAAATCCACTCATGTACCGGGTGTCCTCGTATGAATCTTTGATGTAATACCATCAAATCAGAAACTAGAAAGCCTGATGCCTATTCAAGAATTTATCTATGTCATCGACGTAAATCAATTCATGCCATCTATAGTTGTGATATAAAAAAATATTTGATAGCAAAAAATGTATGTACAACTATACAAACTGCACAGTAACGAACTATCCACATGCTCAAGCATAGTCTTATAGTCCACTGAATCAATCACAATGGGATTTGCCATAAGACCTTCACCCTATGTTTGGCATCCCTACATCGGAACTTTATCGGGGTGAAAGGAATGCACCCACCGAAAGAAAGCTTGCTTCTCTATCTCCCAAGAGATTGAGATAATGGCTATTGAGTCTTCTGAATTCTGGAGTCTAATGAATTGATGCGATGAAGCCTCTTTAAAATGTCAATGACTTCATCAAGAATCATGCAATATTATCAATCGCTCTAACTGGTAGGATCGATCTCAAAGTTTTTTTTCCGCATTGTAAACTTCAAAATGAAAAGTTAATGAACATAATCAACAACCGCCAAAGAAAAAAATCAAAATCATATGCACTCTCAAGAGAGTACGAAAAATTACACTAAAACCAACCAAAATACCAAATTGCTTCCATGAATGTAATGAATGACTCAACAACTAGCCAAAGAAACTAAAAAAATATCATCATTCTCAAGAGAGTATAGAGCTTGAAATAACACTAAAAAATCAACCAAACATCCTCTAAATTATTCCTGATGAATTATAATGAACATAATCTGAACAACCAGGCCAAAGAAACAGGAAAAATTGTCCACAAAATCATCTCAGACTCACTAGAGAGATGTGATAATAACACTAAAAAATCAACCAAACAGCCACCAAATTTCTTCCACTGGAATGTAATGAACAGACTATGAACAATCAGGCCAAAGAAACTAGAAAAAATGTCAACAAAATTATCTATACTCTCAAGAGAGTATAGAGAGTACAGATGCAAAATAACACTAAAAAAGTAACCAAACAACTCAAATTATTCCGATTAAATGAACATAATCCAACAACAAAAAAAAAAATAAAAAAATGTCCATTATCTCATTCTCAAGAGTGAGAGTACAGAGCAAAATAACACTAAAAAAACCAACCAAACAAATACCAAATTGCTTCCACTGAATGTAATGAACAAACTCAACAACCGTGCCAAAGAAACAAAAAAAAAATGTCCATTATATGTACTCTCAAGAGAGTACGAGATTACATGCAAAATAATACTAAAAAATCAACCAAACAGCCTCCAAATTATTCCTGATGAATTGCAATGAACATAATCTGAACAACCAGGCCAAAGAAACAGGAAAAAATATCCACAAAATCATTTGTACTCTCAAGAGAGTACAGAGAATATAGATACAAAATAATACTAAAAAACTAACCAAACAGCCACCAAATTGCTTCCACTGGAATGTAATGAACAGACTCTGAACAACCAGGCCAAAGAAACTGGAAAAATGTCCATAAAATCATCTGTACTCTCAAATGAGTATATAGAGTACATATGCAAAATAACACTTCTAAACCAACCAACATCCCACTAAATTGCTTCCACTGTAATGTAATGAACATAATTTGAACAACAATAAAAGAAAAAAGAAAAAATGTCATAAATTATCTCAGATTCTCAAGAGAGTGAGAGTATGTAAAATAACACTAAAAAACTAACCAAACAGTCACCAAAATTGCTTCCATTGGAATATAATGAACAGACTCTGAACAACCAGGCCAAAGAAACTAGAAAAAAATGTCCATAAAATCATCTGTATTCTTAAGAAAGTACAGAGAGTATATATGCAAAATAACACTTCTAAACCAACCAACATCCCACCAAATTACTTCCACTGGAATGTAATGAACATAATTTGAACAACCAGGCCAAAGAAATAGGAAAAAATGTCCACAAAATTATCTGTACTCTCAAGAGAGAGAGTACGATATAAAAAATAACCAAAAAACACAACCAAACAACCACCAAATTGCTTCCAGGAATATATAATGAACACAACAACCAAAGCCAAAGAAACTGGATTCAAATTATCAGATTTCCAAGAGAGTAGAGAGTACATATGCAAAATAACACTTCTAAACCAACCAACATCCCACCAAATGTAATGAATAATAATAACAACCACAAAGAAACAAGAAAAAATGTCCATAAAATCATCTATACTCTCAAGAGAGTACAGAGAGTACAGATACAAAATAACACTTCTAAACCAACAAAACAGCCACCAAATTGCTTCCAATGTAATGTAATGAACATATTCTGAACAACCAGGCCAAAGAAACTGGAAAAAATATCCATAAAATCATCTATACTCTCAAGAGAGTACAGAGAGTACAGATGCAAAATGACACTTCTAAACCAACCAACATCCCACCAAATTGCTTCCACTGGAATGTAATGAATATAATCTGAACAACTAGGGCAAAGAAACAGGAAAAAAATATCCACAAAATTATCTGTACTCTCAAGAGAGTACAGAAGTACAAATGCAAAATAACACTTCTAAACCAACAAAACAGCCAATAAATTACTTCCAATGTAATGTAATGAACATAATCTGAACAATCAGGCCAAAGAAACTGGAAAAAATGTCCATAAAATTATCTGTACTCTCAAGAGAGTACAGATGCAAAATAACACTTCTAAACCAACCAACATTCCACCAAATTACTTTCACTAGAATGTAATGAACATATTCTGAACAACTAGGCCAAAGAAACAGGAAAAAATATCCACAAAATCATCTGTACTCTCAAGAGAGTACAGAGAGTACAAATGAAAAATAACACTAAAAAACCAACCAAACAACCACCAAATTGCTTCCACTGGAATTTAATGAATAGACTCTGAATAATCAGGCCAAAGAAACTGGAAAAAATATTCACAAAATTATTTATACTCTCAAGAGAGTACAGAGAGTATAGATGCAAAATAACACTTCTAAACCAACCAACATCTCACCAAATTGCTTTCATTGGAATGTAATAAACATAATCTGAACAACCAGGCCAAAGAAAGGGAAAAAATGTTCATTAAATTATTATTCAGACTCTCAAGATGAGTACATGAGTAGATGCAAAATAACACTTCTAAACTAATAAAAACCACCAAATTTCTTCCAATGTAATGTATGAACATAATCAACAACTGTGCCAAAGAAACTAAAAAATAATCATCTCAGATCTCTCAAGAGAGTGAGAGTACAGAGTACTGATGCAAAATGACACTTAAACCAACCAACATCCCACAAAATTCCAATGTAATGAACATAATCAAATAAACAAAAAAGAAATAGGAAAAAATATCTACAAAATTATATGTACTCTCAAGAGAGTACAGAGAGTATAGATGCAAAATAACACTTTTAAACCAACAAAATAGCCACCAAATTGCTTCCAATGTAATGTAATAAACATAATCTGAACAACCA
Organism: Cymbidium sinense; assembly: GCA_021442155.1. NCBI lineage: Eukaryota > Viridiplantae > Streptophyta > Magnoliopsida > Asparagales > Orchidaceae > Cymbidium > Cymbidium sinense. The sequence continues at coordinate 6,284,289 of CM038219.1, forward strand.
GGCCAAAGAAACTGAAAAAAATGTCCACAAAATTATCTGTACTCTCAAGAGAGTACAGATGTAAAATAACACTTATAAACCAACTAACATCCTACCAAATTACTTCCACTAGAATGTAATGAACATAATCTAACAACAGCCAAAGAAAGAAAAATATCCATTAAAATCATCACTCTCAATAGAGTATGAGAGTGCATGCAAAATAACACTAAAACCAACTAAACAACACCAAATTGCTTCCACTAATATAATAAACATAATCAACAACCGTGCCAAAGAAACTAGAAAAATATCCAAAAAGTATATGTACTCAAGAGAGTAGAGTAAAAATAACACTAAAAACTAACCAAACATCCAAATTATTCCCGATGGATTGTAATGAATAAATTTCCTCCAAACAAAGCCAAAGAAATAGAAAGAAATGACAAAATGCTCATTCTCATGAGAGAGTTCATTAAATCGCCATAATTTTAATTCCATCGATAACATACTATCATCCCTAATCGCCACATAATTCATCTTGAAACATGACCAAACATCCTACCATGTTATACTAAACATTTCACAAGGCTAATCGGTCAAAAATTTGAAAATAATATACCATCTTGAAAGTATAGATACAATGCAAAATATCTCCAAAACTACTAAAATACATCCTCATTTAACCCTAAACTCAAATGTTCTAAAATGTTCACATACCGACGATGAGAAGAATAGAAAACCCTAAATTCATTAAAGTTCGAAAAATAAATACCTCATGTATACAATAAATGGAAGTTATTCTAAGACTGCTCAAACCATGAATTGACGTCAATCGAGTCGAGCAATAGCAGAAAGCCCTAAACCGTCAATACGCTGAATGTCAACGACGGCGTCGCTTTTTTCTCTCCGCTTGAACGAGGCGGCCGGGTCGTCGGCGGATAAACGGCGTGTCGCCATCCCTCCGATAGACCGCTAAAACGGGAAAAAAAAACTATTGGACATGCGTCGGGCCACGATTGGAGTCCGCACGTAAAGCCGGACGTAATATTTTCTCCTTCCCAAGCGAGAGAATGCATAAATTATAGCAACGTACGCTTATCGCTATGCGTACTCATTCGTAATTATTTAATGCATTCTTCCTTATACATAATATAATCAACTAACTAATAATTAATACTGACCAAAACTACTGTAAAAATAAAAAACCAACGTAATCGGGCGGCAACTTCTATCCAATTTAGTAACATATAAAGTGCATGCACGCAGTGTTCATTGTACCAACCAATTATTAGCAGCTTGAAGAATTCTAAGTTCGCTCTCTCTATCTATCTATCTCTGCCTATAAAGGACTTGAAAAATAGTTATACTCCTAGCAACTCTGCATTTAACGAGACCAGAATCCTGAGGGAAAATTTATTCGACTTTGGCAACGGCCAGACTCCAGTTCTCAACCTCGCTAGTCACTGTGATCCCGCCTCAATGCTGGTAATTGACATCTCCATGACATCCTCCTCTCCATCGGGGTGGCGCTGGATCCCACATGCTGTCCTCCCAGGACGATGCACGCCAGGTGGCCGACTACATCTGGAACAACTACTTGGGCGGCCAGTCTTCCAGACCGCTCGGCGACGCGGTGCTCGATGGAGTGGACTTCGACATTGAGGGAGGCAGCCCGGACTACTACGATGACCTCGCCAACTACCTCTCCGCCTACAGCAACCAGGGGAAGAAGGTCTACCTAACGGCGGCGCCGCAATGCCCTTATCCCGACGCTTGGGTGGGCAAAGCGCTCGACACCGGCCTATTCGACTACGTTTGGGTTCAGTTCTACAACAACCCGACCTGCCAGTTTTCGGAAGGGCAGCCTAGCAACCTCCAGGATGCATGGAACCAATGGACGACGGGGATCCAGGCGAACCAGTTCTTCCCTGAGGCGGCGCCAGATGCGGCCGACGGCGGCTTTATTTCAACTGATGACTTGACTTCTCAGGTGCTTCCTGAGTTGAAAGAGTCGAGCAACTATGGAGGAGTGATGCTCTGGTCAAGGTATTATGATATCCAGACCGGTTACAGCCAAGCCATTCGATCCTCCGTTTGAGAGCGTACATATTTAGATAAATATATACTATACGTTGAACCTTTGTGAAATTAATCTTTATGTAATTAAGCATGTGTGATATATGTAGTCTCAGCGTGAAGGAGGTGTGATATATAGGATCAGCAGGCGGCCTGATATGTGGTTTCACTGTACTGCACATATTTTTAAATGCGTTGTTCATAGTATATTTATGTTTTGTTACTTATATCTGTTTCTTTTTCGATTTATATTTTATCTGATTTAACAATGATAAAAAAAAAAAAAATATGATTCCCAACGAACAATAAAATCATTATTAAATTTTACCATAAGTTTATTCAATATAATTGAAAAACTTGAGATGTTATGTAGTGAGGGGACGAGTAGGAGAAGGGGAAGAAAGAGCAGAAGAAAAAAAAAATAAACTTTTTTAAAAAAAGTATGATTTAAAATGTAATTAATAATTTAAGTACCTTAAAAAAATTAGATATAGGTATCGTCGGGTTAACGAAATAATTACTTCACACGCGAATCGACGACTAGTCCCCATTTAAGCTAGAAGACTTATAGTGTATAGCTAAACGGCAAGTTTTAACTATTTTTTTTCAATATTTTGACAACTTGGTTTGGACATTATTAATTATTAATTTACCCAAACTTTCCAATGATTATATAAAACCTTTTATTCCCTTGATCAATATTTTATTAATTTTTTAATATTTTATCCCAAATTGCATAAATATATGAATTTGTTAATTTAATTTATTTTAATGAAACTTTTATAAATAGGCATATCTTTAATGATTTGTACATATTATTATACTATATTTTACAAGTATTTGATTAATTAGTAGAAAAGTATAATTTAAATGGATTTTTATTTAATTCTAAATTTTTTTAATATATAAACTAGAGTCAGTCATCCTTGAATTTATTGAATATATTGAATTTTGAAAACCCTTTATGTTTGAATGATAAATGTTGGATTTATCTTATGAATAATGATAAGATCAAAAGTTTATCCATATGAATAAGGATAAATATTAATATTTAGTTCAATATCTTAAATGATGAACATAATATATTGATCATTAGTGTATAAAAGATCTATATGCGTACAAATATGTAAAAAATTAAGGGAAAAATTTACTTCAAATTGCATAATCATCTCTAAAGCTTGAGGGTATAGATGGTAAAATTATATAAGTGACTAGTTTGTTATAATCAAGTAAATATATATATATATATATATATATATATATATATATATATATATATATATATATATATATATATATATATATATATATGATGTTAAAGAAATTCTTGAGAATAATTCAGATAGTTTTACACTTTTCATAATATCATTATTTTTCAATAAAATAAAAATCTTTATCTTATACAAATTTGGCATTAAATAAAAAGTCATTTAAACTATATTGATCTACTAATTAATCAAATACATGTAAAATATACATAAAAATATACACAGATCATTAAGAATATGTCTATTTAAAAAATTTTCATCAAAATAAAATTAATTAACAAATTCATATATTTATGCAATTTGAGATAAAACATTAAGAATTTAATAAAATATTGATCGAGAGACGCGTTATATAAGTTTGAAAAGTTGGAGTAGCTCAATAATGATAATATAATAACCAAATCTGACAAAATATTTAAAAAAAAATAGTTACATATAAGTCGCTCGTTTAACGGGCAACTTCCATGTAATACTATAAGTCGTCCATCAAATGAACGACTAGATTAGACACTTAAACGGTACTCCATGAGAGAAAATATAAATTAAGATAAATGATTGTAAAAAAAAAAAGAAGTGAAAATAACTTTTACTTCCAACTAAACTGATTAGAAATTGAGTTAGATGAATAGGCCTTCTCGGTAAGTTATTAAAGCTAAGCCATGACTGAAGTTCAAGGTCAGAATCAATAGTCTGTTTATGGCCTTTCTAATTTCGAAAGACTCAAAAAAAAAAAAAAAGCCCAATGAATTCCAAACATAATTAAAAAGTAAATTTTAATTTAATTTATCCAATAATCCTCCAATAATATATATATATATATATATATATATATATATATAAGTACAAACTTACCCTTCAATCAGAACGGTCATTGAAATTAATTAGCTCCAATTAAATTTGTTAAGAGTAGTTTAATTCTTTCTTGAAATGCAAGATAATTTATCCTACTATTTTAATGAATAAGAGCTTAAACTTTCAGCTAAATTATATTTGATTTAAGCTATTTCAATGTATTTTATGTGAAAGTTAATGATTAAATTCATTAAAATATTCTTAAAAATTATTTTTCTCTTTTAAAGATGAAATAATATTTAATTTATCCTAAGAGATATTACGTGCACAATTTGGGTATAGCTCTACGTATGGGAGTAGATAATAGGCTAAAATTTTAATATAAGTATGTTTTAAACTGTAAATAGCGAAATAAGCATTAAAAAAAATTTTAACTAGGCACGCCGCTCAATGGGCTAACGTGATAATATCGCCGTGTGAACGAGCGCCTAAAACCGCTTTTAAAAAAGTTTCACCGAGATAAGGACGAAATCGATTGCTCTCTGTCCCGCAACCCATTTCTTGATCGCGCCGCGGTGGACTCGCCGCGACGACTTGATCGCCGGTGCGCGCCGTCTCCAAAGAAACCAACCGCCCATTCCGCCGACGGACATAAACGCAGTGGATTTTCAACATCATTTTGTAGGTATTTTTTTGAAACTCCTTTTTTTAAGTGAAAAGCATTAAAGTGTTGATTATGTTTGTTTTAACATGTGATTACTTAGTTTATCATGTGATTAGTTAATTTTAGGGTTTAGGCATGTGTTGTTGGATTTGATATTTTAGGAAAAATATAAATTTTGCAAATAAATGAGGAACACATTTTTAGATTCAAATGTACATCTAATATTTTAAGGGAAATGTTAATTTTGCAAAGAAATATAAGTTTTAGGTTTAGGCATGTGTTGTTGGATTTGATATTTTAGGAAAAATGTAAATTTTGCAAATAAATGAGGAACACATTTTTAGATTCAAATGTACATATGATATTTTAGGGAAATGTTAATTTTGCAAAAGAAATGTAAGTTTTAGGATTTAGGTATGTGTTGTTGGATATATATGTTTAGAAGTATATTTATGTTTTATGTGTATTTATGTGTGGTTTATGTGTATTTTAAATAACTTTTTTTGTGTTTTAAATATTGAATATGGCTGTAAGTTTATTTGTCGTGTGTTATTTTGTGCTCAAGGATAATTAGGAAAATTAATAGTTATATAAGTTATTACAATTACTTACTGGCAGTAAGTAACTTTTTGGAGTGCATTTAAGTTTTAGGGTTTAGGTATGTGTTGTTGGATATATATGTTTAGGAGTGTATTTATATTTTTATGTGTATTTTAAGTGACTTTGTTTTAAATATTGAATTTGATTGTATGTTTATTTGTCGTTTGTTGTTTTGTGCTTATGGATGATTGAGAAATTAATAGTTATCTCGAGATCTTACAATTACTTACTAGCAAAATGACGTTGTGAATAAATGATATTTTTTGGGTATGGAGACTACAAGGATTATAGATTAGATGTCAAAAATTGAAAATAAGATTTGGGGTTTGAGATTCAAGGTGCTATTTATTTTGGTTGTCTTTACTTTAACAGAAATTGAGTCTTAGTCCTGTACTCTTTTACTCATCAAATTATGGTTAATTTTTTTTAGATAATTTGAGTCATTTTGTTAGAGTTAGGTGGTAATATACATCTACGCAGTGCGATCCATACAGTTCTTATGAATCTGATTGATACAGTGTATTGCTTTCATGTCTCCAAAACACATTTTAGATTCAAATATGAGTTCGCATTTGTTTAGTATTATATTATGGCGGCCAACTCAAGTGAGGATTTCGTCCCCACGCATATTACATTGGTGGAAAAACCATCATATACAAGTTTTGCAACCGATTACAAAATCGAATCATGAGGTCACGAAAGTTGGCTTAACATATTTTAGAGTTAATCTCATATGTAGATTTCCTGTTGGTGCCGATTTCATTACTTCTCCAATAAATGACGATGAAGTATGTGAGTCCATCATTAATGCAACAATTATACAACCTGTAATTATATATGTCGAAGTTGAGTTGAAAGGAATAGAGGATAATGAAGTGCATAATTTCACTAGAGTTGAATTTCATCCAACTAAAGCTATACACAGGACTATACTATCACAAGAACCATATCAGACTGACCTCAACGAAGGTTTTTGTAGGTACGTACATCGAAGTCATTATCCAATTAATCTTTTTTATTTTAGTATTATCGCATCATAATTTGCGACCGATAAGAGATATAATTGCATCTCTTAGGGGGTGAATACCATAGCGATCATGTAGCACTCTTATCAACTGAAGATGAGGGCTACGAAATAATGCCTAAAAGTTCGATAGAGTTAATAGTGAAGGTGATATTGGAGAACAACAATGTCACTGTAGTTTATCATTTGCTAAGAGATTACTCTAATAAAATAAACATTGCTGAGGAACACATGTTCAGTAGCAACAATTATATTCAGGCCTGCCAGACAGCATAAGAATAGGATGAACAATTGAATTTTGATGGCCTCTCAGAAGATTCTATTTTCCTGGAAGAGAATTTCATTCCAACCGACTTAATTGAGGGGATGTGTTTCCATGACAAAAGACATCTTAAGTTTCTTGTGGTTTGTCCATAACAAATAACATGGAGTATGTAACATGTGACTCTAACTAGGCGAGGTTTACTGTACTTTGCATACATAATAGTCATCCCAGTAAGTCGTGCATGTGGCATCTACATGCTCATGCGAGCAAGAGGTTGGGTGGTGCCTGAAGGATATCTAGTATGGCAGCCTCATACACATGTACTCATTCGATATTGAATATTGGACATAGGCAGTGCAGCTCATAGTTTATTAGCTACTACATCCAACCTGTCATTAGATATCAATTGGATTTGAAGCCTACGAAAATTATTGGCAGTATGAAATCAAAATTTAACATTAGGGTATCCTATATGAAACTTGGGATGCACGTAAAAAGTCCATACAGACTATTTTTGGAAGTTAAGAATAGTCATACCGTTCATTAGATCATTTCATGGCTATTGTATGTGCAGTTATGTCTAGCACAGTGTACCATATTCAATCAAGTAAATTTGGATATTTTCAATGCATATTCTGATCATTTGGGATATCAATTATTGGTTGGCAATCTTGCAGATCAATCTTAAGTCTTGATGACACATTTCTGTTGGGAAAGTACAGAGGAACTCTTCTTACTACAGTTGGGATTGATGCAAATAATGACTTATATCATCTAATATTTGCAATAGTTGAGGCGAGTGCAATGAGTCCAGTTTGGTTATTAGGACATTATAGGACTTGATTTTGCTTATATGTACTCGAGGATTTATGCATTATCTCGACACATTCGTGCTTGAATGGATGCCGAAATTTTTCCTTGGGCTACATATCGCTACGCCATCTTAAAGAGAATTTCAAGAAGACATGCGAACTATGAGAATTTCGATCCGAGTTTATGTGCCAAAAGATCTATGGCTGTGTAATACAAATGACATTCACACCTTCACACGTTACATGATAGACATCAAGAATATCAAAGCAGAGGGTGCTGAGTGGCTGCTTGCTGGAGATGTTACAAAGTGGTCATTGACTCATGATGACGGATATCATTACGATACCATGACCACTAATGCATAAGAGTATTTCAACGGTGTGCCGAAGAGGGCACGTGGGTTGCCGATACAAGCTTTGATCACATCAATTTATTATAATCTTGTATCAATTTTTACCAAACGCCGAGACGCGATTTGATCATGCAGAGTGATTCAATATTCACACCGCGTGTTAAGATGATGCTGCAATAGAATGAGCGTGAAGCTAGGAGATGTCCAGAATCCACAAGGATAAATTTAAATGAATTTCAAGTTTTTCGCATGTCCTCAAAGTCATTTAAGGTTGAACTACAAGAACAAAATAGTTGTAGTAGTACATGCAGGCAGCCACAATTTCTTCACATGCCATGTTCGCATGCTATAGCTGTGTTAGGTCAACATCATTTGAGCCATTCGCGACATATCCCGCTACACATTGCAAATGTAACACGATATGAAGCTGAATTTCATGTCATCCGGATCGAGTAGGCCATCATCATATGTTGTCATTAGATTGAACTAGCACCACCAAATATCAGAAGGCGAACCGGTAGACATAGGACACAGAGGTATACCAACCAATGGATGAGAATGTGCGGGTAATAGAATATGGATCGGTAAAATGCAAAAAACAGCCACTTGTCCACAAAATCGATTACGTAGGACTTAGTGTGTTTGCAATGAACTACTGCATTATTTTGTCCTTGTGTTGTTGCTAGAAGCTTTTTGTTCTTGTTACTCTGTATGTCTGTAATGTAGTTTTCTCTGTACTGTTGTTAGTCGTATATGTTTTTGTCATTACTATTGCCAGTCGAGGTTTGTTGATGTTATTGTGGACGTTTGTAATGTATTTATCTCTATACTGTTGATAGTGTAGGGTGTGTTTTTCTTGTTCTGTAATGTATTATTATTGTGACAGTTTACTTCTATTACGTGTTTTTCTCGACTCTTGCGTGTTTTCTCCATACTAAGCGTATCGCGTTAGCGCTTTTTTTTTTCTGTTGTATGTCACTGTGGACATGTGTATGTAGGATAACTTTAGTGTGTGTTGTTAGTAGTTTGTTTTTCTCTTGGTATTATTGCAATATGTGTACCTGTGTATGTAGGACCTAGTGTAATGTTTACTTCTACGGTTGCACTACCGATGGTTTATGTTTTATGGTGTTGACATGTACTTTCCGAAGTTGTGCACTGACAGTGAAATCACATCGAGGAAGGAGGAGTAGTAGACGCCGCGAGACGAACCGAGGAGCCTCTCTAGCCCGCACCGAGGTACACCCCAACATCGCCTCATTGTGATTGCATACAAGGTCGCGCGATCCGAGATCTTGTATGATTTATTATTTGTCAAAGCTAGCTTAAAGTAAATGCATTTTTTATTAAGTCCTCAATTCATATTGTGTAGGAGACAGAGACACTTCTTGAGGCAACATTAGATCTGTTGATGTTCAGGGAGTGGCCAGTGAACTACCCCAGTTTTATGGATGGATTGAACGATGCTGGCTTAGTTTGTGTTTCACAGCTCGATATTGACTTGATCACCACCGCTACGTTGCTGAGCGGTCACCACAAACAAACACATTTCATTTCAGTTGGCGAGATGATAGTTACTTGCGACGCGGGCTATGATTGATTAGCAGATTGACGAGCCTCCTATTATCAGACCGATAGTGATAGGGGAGGGTAGGCGATGGTTGTCATGGCCCGATTATTATGATGAGCTTATCGGTAGACATCCAGAGCCTGATGTTATATATCATGATCCAGTACAACCACATGTTACATCCACATTTTGCATGGGGCAGGCGCATGCATGGACTTGCTTACCTTTACGTTGGCTGCGGTAGACATTCTATAGGGACTCATACTTAGATCTACTGGATGCTGACTTTCTGATGCACCTTATAACTTATATTTTGTCACTATTGGCTGCTTCCTTCTGCCAGATACATCTGGGTCTAAGGTATATTTGTAGTACTTACCACTACTGGATGATTTGAGCTTGTTCAGTAGGTACTCCATAGGAGCGGTTGTATTAGCACACTTGTACAGGGTGTTGAATGAGGTCACAAGACCAAAGCAGACCAACATGACAAGATGTCTGCACTTACTTCAGGTTTGGTCATGGGAGCATGTACATGTTGGGCGACCCACATTGCAGGTACCCTTTTCGGCAGAGTTGGATGGGCTGAGCGTTAGTTGCAGGTGGAATGAGGGTTACCTACGAGAGATGATACATGCCCATACTAGAGTGTAATGAGCTTGATGGGTCGAGAGTTAGGTATTTAAAAAAGCATAATTTTTTCATGTGGTCACCAAATCATATATATGACATATAATTTTTTTTCATGTTGTAGATGATATGGGAGCCACATGTACGCATGAGAGTATGTCGCTTCGACAAGATATTTGGCTTGCTAGGGTATCCCTGATCAGCCGGAAAAGAATTGAGTGGTACCTCTCAAATCATGTGCTAAGACAGTTTGATCGGTCACCTAGAGTGGATGTGGTGCCTATAGATTTTTCATTTCAGCAAGTTGATGGTCTCGAAGGTGATGTTGATTGGGTTGATTATCACCAGGTCTACATATCATAGTGGGGGGCCAAACATGATTCTGTTATTGTCGTGAATGATGTTACACCTCTGACTGTCGCCGGGCATGAAGGTGGTATCGTCGGCTTCCTTGTTCATCGAGAGCTCCAACCATTCCTCCTACCACCTACTATCCTCGAGCTACTGGAGAGAGTCTAATGGTAAGCATTGAAAAACTATATGTTAACTAAATATTTATACGTAATGAGTACTGAATTACATATTTTTTTCTGCAGCGTGAACATATCTTGGACACAAGATATTTTTCAGCCTTATTTCGGGAGAGATCACAACACTTATTTTCAGCATTCAATCAACACTTATGAGAAGTTATGCAAGGAACTATGCAAGAATATGCACATTTCAGATAGCAGGTACATGGATATAGATGAAACTAGTAGTTCTTCTGCAACACCTTCGCCTTCTCGACCACATATTGAAGGATTTGATGGGTTCATCATTTATACCGGATGTCGGTCTATACAAGCATTACATTTAGCACACCAGTACTCATATCGGAAGCCATGTTACGTCCATTTTGGTCATGGCGCAGCCCTCCCATGTATCCTCATCCACCGCCTATATATATGCGATAGTGTACTATCCCCTTCCAACCGGAGCATCATAGGAGATACGATGTTACACCCTCGCCGAGAGAGACCACCGACCAAAGGCTAAAGATAAAGCGCATCAACATTTCAGACCGCCCCACACCACCGCCGCGATACTGTGAGTGATGCACTTCCATCACGCAAACACTTATCGTTAGATGTCATCACTTGTCATCTTTATTTGTAGATCGATGATATGTACATATTACTATTATGTCATCGTTGTAATATTTTTCTATATATATTTTCATTCTGAGCAAATTGCATTTTGGCCTTCGTAAGATAAGTGATATCTTGTTGGTATTAAACTGTCAAATTTAGAAGTTTGGAGAAGTAGTCAAGAGCTAGGAATTTGTTATGCTGAGAAGTAAATGTTTCAACTAGCAAACTTTGTAATGATATTTTCACAACTATTGTTTTTTATTAATATCTTCAATTGTCAAATTTGTCATCTTTGAGTAAATCCTTCTAGTGTTGTTATTTTGTATCCACCCATTTATAAAAGCTACAACGGGCCACAATCGCATTTCTAAGTCAACATATAAAGTCATGGGAAATTTTGTTCTAATTTCAACGATGCCAAGCTCGCTCAATTTCAACAATGGATGACTCGAAGAATAACGCTGAGTCGCACTTTTCAAAACGGCGAGAAGCAATGAAAACTCATGCATGCATAATCTTTTGGTCAACATGAAAGTTGTGGGAAATTTTGTGTCGATTCCAACGATACTAAGCTCTCTAATTCGACAATGGACGACTGACATGCCAAAATACCTAGCGCGACATTTCAAAATGATGCCGTAGATTTTTTGTGCATTGGCAAAACTGTTATGCAAGGGGAGATAATCTTCTTTTGTTCAACATGAAAGTCATGGGGAATTTTGTGCCACCAATGAAACTAAGTTCGCTCCATTCCGATAATGGACTCGTCGGCCAAAATCTGGTCGGTTGCACTTTTCAAAATGATTTTGTGAGCATTGGCAAAAATTGCTATGCAAGGGACCATAATCGCCTTTTTTTAGTAAACATGAAAGTCGTGGAGAATTTTCTGCCGATTCCAACAATTAAGTTCAATTCGACAAGAAGACTCGATGACGGCCAAAATACCGTGGCTGGTCGCACTTTTTAAAATGGCACCGCAGATTTTTCACATCGGCAAAAACTGCTGCATAAGGAGCCACAATTGCCTTTTTCGGTCAACATGAAAGTTGTGGGAAATTTTGTGCAAATTCCAAAGATGCTAAGCTCACTCAATTCCGAGAATGGACGACTCCGATACGGCCAAAATACTACAGCTGATCCACAAATTTTTTTTAAAAAAATTATTCTAGAGCTAGTCTCCCGCTCAATAGGCGACTGGTACTGATGTGTAATTCACGTGGAGCCAGTCGCCTGTTGAACCGTCGACTATGCCTAGTTTTAAATTTTTTTTAATGCCCATTTTGCTAATTAAAGATTAAAACATGCTTATATTAAAATTTAGTCATAGATAATATAGTCATATAACACTCAATTAATATGCAACTAATATATATTATTATGTTACATATATGTGTCATAAGTCAAGTCATGCCTACAAATCGAATTCGCTGGACTTCGAAGATGATAGTGCGCGAATCAGGGCTCAAAATGTATAGGACGTCACCAAAAATGGCCGAAAAGATCTCCGATTGATGAAGGGACTTCATCGTCAAGTTCAGAACGTCGAAATTGATCAAAATATAAATATTACATAATCTAAAGAGCGACCGATAAAGCGATCGAGCTATTAATGTGTCGACGCATATATCTCGAGACGGAAGCTATGGCGATACCGAACAACCCGCTCATGAAATTGATCATGTCATTAGCTTCATAACATTGATAACTATCAAATGAGACTGTCCAAGTTTAATTCGGACGAGCCTATGCAAATGTCGAATAATCAGAAGTGACCGGGCGTAAATCGAGGCTAAAATACATGGGACATTACCAAAATCAACTCAAATGACCTCCGATTGATGAACGGACTTCTCCATCGCATTGAGAACGTCGAAACTAGTCGGAATATAAATATTGCATAACTTGATGAGCAACTGATCAAGCGATCGAGTCGTTAAGGTGCCTGCATGCATATCGAGGTCAGGAGGTGCCAACGCAGACCAAATGACCTCCGTTCACAAAATTGATTGCGATGTTAGCTTTGAAATGTCAAAATCTATTAAGTAAGACTATTTACACTCTCTATGAATGCACGAATGTTGAGCGCATGACATACATTTTAAGCTGAAATAGACTCAATTGGACCCCGACTTGAACCAAACGGTCTCCGATTACGAAACGGGCTACGCCAAGGCGTTAATATCGATAATAATATATATATATATATATATATATATATATATATATATATATATATATATATATATATATCTAATCGTGTCACCGTAAAGTTTACATTAAAGTCGTAAACTCAATTTAAAAAATCAATTTAATCTTAACTTAAAGCCCAAATCCCTAACTCCCACTCTAATAAACCCGCTCGGCTCCCTCCATGCACGACCTGACCTAACCCGAGTCCTCCTTCGAATGCACGCAATCCCTCGGCTCATTTCGATCGAACTCCTTCTATCGCACGAGCCCGCTCGGCCCTTCCTCCCTCACGGAAGCCTCCCTTCCGGCACTCTCCCTCACGCACGGACGAGCTGCATGCCTCCTCCACGCGTGAACGGTTCCTCCAACAGTTCCCATGCAAGGACTTCCCTCTTCCTCTCCGAAATGGAATGCTTTTTTTCACGATTTGGCTTCCTCTCCCGCATCCAAAATCTCCTCTCCTCTTCCAAACCGAAAGGATAAGGTGATCTTCCTCATCTCTTCTTCTTCTTTTTTTTTTTCTTCTTTTCCTTTTCTTTTCCCAATCCAAAATTACTTCCCTTTTCATTTTCTTTTTCTTCCTTCTCCAAACCAAAAGAAATCCTCTCCGATCTTCCTTCTCCAATCCAATATCAAATTTTCCATTTTCCCTCATTTTACAAATCCAAAATCAAAACCTCCCTCTTCCTCCTTCTCCATTTCACTCATCCCCTCATTTCCACAAAAAATTTCACCTCTTTTCCACAAAAACCAATCCGAATTTTGCTTGCACAAAGGGAAGAACACCGTCATGGTGGGTTCTTTTTTCAGTCACACTCCTTATTCTTCAAATACACTTCGTCACAACCGGAGAAGAACACCGTCATGAAGAGGGTTCTTTTTTTTTATTTTCAGCGTCGCACTCATTGCATTACCTCTTCAAATCCGCTTCGCCGCGACCGGGGAATAACACCATCATGAGGTGGGTTCTTCTTTCAGTTTTTAGCATCATCTCCCATTTTCATCCCCTTTCTGATCCTTCTCTTTATCGTAACCAGAGAGGAACACCATCATGAGGAGGATTCTCTCTTGGATTTATGTCTAACCTCGTTCTTACCGATCATTCAATGCATAGAAAAAATATATGAGTATAATATATATATATATATATATATATATATATATATATATATATATATGTTTCTTTCTGATTTGAAGGCCTTGTCGCTCTGAGGGCACGACGAGATGAAAATTAGTGTCAAGACACCGCCTCATACTCATAAGCGCATCAGTAAGCCAATATCCGTTAGATGTCGCTTCCCCTCGTGAAATTTCATCAAAATCTCGTGACTTAGAAAAAAATGGAAAGTAAAAAGAATCGACTTAAGAATGTTAAGTAATGAAACCTAAAATTAAAATTCAAATTAAAACTCTAAACAAAAAGAGGAAGATGATATACAACGAACATAAAAGTAAAACAAAAAAAGATGGATGAAAAGTACTTACGAAATTTATCTATACACAGTTGAAAGCCCACTAAAGTTTCTAACCCCTCTCTTTCAAATGCTCCAACTCCAACCCTTCAAACAAATGGAATGGAATGTAGGAAAGCTTGAAGGGAAAATGAATATAGGAAAGTTTGAATAAAAAGAGAGGGAAAATGAATGTAGGAAAGTTTACAAAAAAAAGGATGGGAAAAATGAAAGCTACTTTGAGGGGTAAATCTTCTTTTAAAATAACAAATTAAACTGTTGAATCTATAACTTTAAAATAAGATTCGCCACCGGATCTTCAACTATTTGTACAAACGAGAATGCGAGATATTAAATCAAAATCTACAAAAATCATAGGGCTTCCTTCAATCAAAAATTAAGGAATTTCAATCTAATTATAATTTTCAAAAGCAACGAAGTCACTAATTAGATGAAATTATCTAAAACTATAAATCCTGCATGTGCTCGGACATAAAGATTTGAAGTGCAAATTTTAATATCTAAAAAGACTGTGCAGCCTAAGTTGTTCACATTTCTCATTAAAAAAAAACTCTTTATATTCTTTATAAATAAAAAATAAATAAAAAAGTCTTTAGGACTTCTCTCTCTCACTCTCTATATAAGTCACTCACGTCAAAAGAAATAAAAAAATAATAAAAAATTGGGGCACGACCCCTCTCTCTCAATCAAATATATATATATATATATATATATATATATATATATATATATATATATATATATATATATATATAATATAAAATGATAAAATAATTTATATATACATATAAAATAAAATAAATATTGTAATAACTAATTAGTAAATAAATAAATAAATTTGACATATATATATATATATATATTATTATGATAAAACCAATAGTAGAGTAAAGTTTACTTGCTTTTTTTGAGTCCAAGACAATAGTATTTAAAGAGCAAAAATATAACTCTAGATTTTTACGTGAAAACCTCAAAAGAGAGAAAACCAGGCTAGCCCAAGAAAAGCTTTCACTATGTATCTGTTTGAGTACAAGATCTTCCGACACGGATTAATCAGATATGAGAAAGGGACAGCTGAAAGCAACAATGTGACGACGATGTTGACGACGATGTTGACGATGATGTCAACGATAGTGGTCGATGATGATACAACGGGTCGACACGATCGTGGGTTGATGGTGGGCCGATGGCGTGGCACGGCTGGTTAACAACCGTCAGTGGTGACAGATTGTGCTTGGAGGATCTTTAGAGCTCTCTCTCTCTCTTGGCCTCCCTCATGAGAATGAGGGGCTATTTATAGATTGGAGAGTGGCGTCAAATACATGCATAACCACTCTCCATCGGACGGCTCATGATGATTCCCTCGATCATATGATATATTTTGTGTATTTGAATACTCAAATGAAGTCGGAATTGTAAGAACTTTGGCTTGTTGGAACCGGCTCGTCGAGACGCTCGATTTGACTATAAACACTCCATATTTGAGAGTTTTTTAGAAATTTAACTAATGTCTCAAGTTTCGAATGATATTTTAAGTGTTTGATATCTCGGCCAAATTTCGATTGCTTTTGACATCAAGATTCGCTCTTGAGGAATTTTCGTCATATCCATTTTTTTTTGGATGATATTATCTCAATCATCAAAAAATATATGTGTCTGGTACTTCAAAATAGTAAATTCTTCAACGAAATCTGCAGGTCTATTAACCACATATTTTGAGAGAAAAAGATCCTCATGGGAGCATAATATTATGACTAAGTCGACGCGTCGCAAATGCGTGTAGGCTGGGTGCAAGATTTTGATATTACGGACCCATCCCGGCGGATGGAGCTCGGCTGCGATACCAATGAGCGCAGCGACATGGCGCATATGCCATATGGCTGAGTCAGCCCTGGGACAAGGCAGCTGGGAACGACGCGTCGGTATCAGCTGGTCGGCCTGGATGCGGTCGCTGTTCTGATCGCTGGCCGTCGCCTGAAGATCTGGTCATGAAGTCGGCCGGGTCAATCACGGTCGCGACGCCATGAAAATGGACGCCATGTGGTCGAAGCTCTGGCGACTACGGCCTGGCGGATCTACGGTGTCGCTGAGGCGAACGAGTGAACGGGTCGGCGCTGGTCGCTGGCTCTGAACGCTGTGCGCTGGTCGCTGAACGGAGGGAGCGGCGGTTGTTTGGAACGGACGGCTGGGAACAAATGACGGCCGTGAATCTGCCAGCGGACCGCCGCTGGCGACGCTCGCGGCGCCAGGGCGCGGGTTCGCTGCTCACGCAAAACGTCCGTTTTGATCCGTTTTGGCCCGTTTTGAGCGGTTTTGAACGGTTTTGGGTAGTTTTGAGCAGTTTTGGGTTTTGGATGCTTTTTTACCCTTTTGCCCCTAAAATTGGTCTATAAAAAGTCCCCTAGGACAAAGGGAGAAGGCACCTTCTCTTCTGCTTGAGAGAAGGTCGTTCGGAGGCGATCAAACCCGTAGTTCATACGGCAAGGCTCTAGTTTTCCCTCGAAAGAGGTGTTAACTAACCTCGTCGGACCGACCGGATCGAGGAGGTGAAGACCCGTAGGTTCATACGACAGGCTCCGTTTTCCTCGAAAGAAGTGTTAACTAACCTCGAACGACCGGATCGGAGGATCAAGACCCGTAATTCATCGGCTCTCCCTCGAAAGAGGCGTTGCCCTTGTCAACGGACCGGGTGGAGGCGATCAAGACCGTAGTTCATACAACAGGTTCCGCTTTCGAAGGAGGCATTGACCGCCTGTCGGACCGAGGTTTGAGGCGATCACCGGAGACGGGGGTTGACGAAGATGCTCAACGATGGTGGTCGACATCGACGCGACGCGACTGCGGATGGCGTCGGCGGAGACCAAAGAACGATAGTCGGGCGGACCGACGACGGCAACCGACGGGTGGTCGGCAAATCTGAATCGCAACGGTAGTCGACGGTGATCGACGCCGGTGGGATGACCGGCATGACGGTGGATCACCAAGATTGCGACGGCGGCGGCCAGCGACGGTGACCGACGACGGTAGTCGGTGGCGGCGACCAACGACAGTAGTCGGTGGCGTTGACCGGCGACGGTTGTTGGCGGCCAACGGGGGTGGTCGACAACGATAACTGGCGACGATAGTCGACGGTGGCGACTAACATCGGTAGGTAAGGATGACCCGACCATGGTGACCGGCGATTACGGCGATGGTGTGGCGTAGACGGCGACGTGGCGGCACGACCGACGACAAGATTGGCAATCGACGTCAGCGCTGATAGTGTTCGATGATAGTCGCGGCAATGACCACGACGGTAATCCAGCGCGTGAACGGTTACATGGGTTGGTGCCGTAAAAGCTCGCAGGCAATTCACGGTAATCGATGGTGGCAACGACCGTAATCAGCGGATGACCGGTGATAATGGTGATGACCGGCGAAGATTCCCGGCGATATGGCGAGAATAGCGGACCGGCCAGGGTGGCGGCCGACGGGGGTTTCGATCGGCAACCGGCGACGGCGACGGTGATGGCGTGAATCGGTGGGATGACCAAAGATAATGGTGGTAACCGGCGATGCCCGATGGTCGGCGGTGACCTGATGTTATGTCGCCATGACCGACGATAAGAAGCGCGACGGTGGTCGGCTCCAGACGGAGACGGTAGTCGAGCGGCCGACGTCGTAGTCGGCGGATGACCGGCGACGATGAGGATTTTACCTAGGATGTTTGTTAGAGTGTTACCCAACGCGTTAACTGCGGAAGAGGTTGAATTAAATCCGAGAATTTTGACCCATCCGGTTTGGTGGTTACCCGATGCAACATGTATGGAAGAGGTCAAGAATCCGAAGATTTTGACCTTCGAGATTGTTTGTCGAGTGTGACTCGCGTAACTGTATGGAAGAGGTTGAATTGAATCCGAAGATTTTGACCTATCCGGGTTGTTTGTCGAGTGTGACTGGCGACGCAACTGTGGAAGAGGTTGAATTGAATCGCCGAGAATTTTGACCTATCGAGGTTGTTTGTCGAGTGTGACTTCGATGGCGTTAACTATGGAAGAGGTTGAATTGAATCCGGTGAATTTTGACCTATCCAGGTTGTTTGTTAGAGTGTGACTCGACGCTAACCTATGGAAGAGGTTGAATTGAATCCGCGAGGATTTTGACCTATCAGGTTGTTGAGTGTGACTTCGATGACGCTAACTGTATGGAAGAGGTTGAATTGAATCGCCGAGGATTTTGACCTATCCGGGTTGTTTGTCGAGTCTTTACCGATGACAACGTATGGAAGAGGTCGAATTGAATCCGCTAAGGATTTTTGACCTATCCGAGGTTGTTTGTCAAGGTGTGACTCGATGACGTTAACCTGTGTAGAAGAGGTCGTAGGAAGTCCACCAAGGACCTTTTGACCCATCCTTGGTTGTTTGTCAGAGTCTTTGCTCGATGACGTTAACCTGTATGAAAGAGGTCGTAGGAAGTCCACCAAGGACCTTTGACCTATCTAGGTTGTTTGTTAGAGTCTTTGCTCGACGGCGTTAACCTATGGAAGAGGTCGCACGAAGTCCACCAAGGACCTTTGACCCATCCTAGGTTATTTGTCGATTTGCTTGATGACGTTAACTGTATGGAAGAGGTCGATTAAAACATCTATTGTGATTGTAGCCAAAGTTGCTCCTTAACCTTGGCCTTATTTTTCCATGAGTATGATTGGAAAATCATAATTTGCAAAGCTATATCTCATCTCAATGTTGAAATATCCTCCAACTTTAACTTATTTCTTGGGATGGTAATCAATTAGATGCTTAACATGGGTGATCTTCTGAGATTGAGAGTTGCCCCCCAGTTCCCGACATAATCTGAAGGAGCAAAGTTTGATGAATCTTCATTATTCGCTTACGCTCCTTAAGAGCTTGAAATGCTCCACCTCGATGGTGGTTTTGATATTGTTGGAAAACTTGGTCACCATACAAGATGAAATAATGGGAATTAGCATCCCACGACGGCCAAACTATACTAGAAAACCAGCAGAGAGTAAAGTTTACGCTTTAGCTTTGGGAGTCCACACACAGTATTTAAAGAGCAAAAATAAAACTGAATTTTACATGGAAAATCTCAAAAGAGGGAAAACCACGGCGAAAAGCTTTCACTATGTAGCTTTGAGTACAAGATCTTCCGACACGGATTACGAATCAGATATGAGAAAGGGACAACGCAGAATGCATACGGACATTGACGATGGCGTTGACGACGATGTTGGACAATATATGGCGACGCGATGATGTCAATGATAGTGGTTGGTGATGATGACCGGCAACAGTGGTCGACGGCGAGGATCAGCGGTGGCGGCTGATGGCGGCGGTGGCGTGTGGTTGACAACCGTCGAGTGGTGGCACGATTGTGCTTGGAGGATCTTTAGAGCTCTCTCCTCTCTCTTGCTTCCCTCCCCTCATATGAGAAATGAGAGGCTATTTATAGATTGGAGGAGTGGCGTCTCTGTAAATATATGCAAAATCCGAACCACTCCTCTCCATCGGACGGCTCATGATGATTCCCTCGATCATATGATGTATTTTGTGTATTTGAATGCTCAAATGAAGTCGGAATTGTAAGATCTTTGGCTTGTTGGAACCGGCTCATCGAGACACTTGATTTGACTATAAGCACTCCATATTTGAGAGCTTTTTAGGAATTTAACTAATGTCTCAAGTTTCCAATGATATTTTAAGTGTTTGATCTCACCAGAATTTCAATTTTGCTTTTGATTACTTTTGACATCAAGAATTCGTGGTCATATCATATATAGAATTATATATATATATAGTATATATATATATATATATATATATATATATATATATATATATATATATATATATATATATATATATATATATATCCTAATAATTTTACTTATATATTTGAATGAAATGAATTTTTCATCCAAAAATAAGAGCAAATGATATATCCCTCTAAAATTTATAAATAAAGTATAGATTTCAAATTAAAGCATATATTCAATCAAATTCAACGACTCAATGAGATGAGTCTAATAATACTATAATCGGATCAAATCAAGCCCAAATGAGCTCAAATCATGCTCAAAAGTTACATATGAAATTTCGAGACACTGACTGGATGATCAAATTACTTCCAAATTTGACGTGTTAATAGAATCGAGGTGACGAATCCAACGAGCCTAAGATTACTCAAATTGAAGATCATTTGGATGGTCAAATCACTAAAAATTATCTATGATCAAATGAATCAATATACACCGTCCGATGGAGTCTTTTGAGATTTTGGCTATAATGATGAAAATGTCTCTCTCAGAATCCTATAAATATGACCCCATTCTTATCATGAAAGGAGGGTAAGAGCTAGAAGCGATCTTGGAGAAAGCTGAGAGAGAGCTAGAAGTTCGAAGTTCGTCATCGCCACCATTGTCATCGATCACCGTCAATTATCGTCGACGATTGCCACCAACAACCGCGCCTAATTACCACCGCATTTGTAACCTGATTCTAGAATTTCTATTATCAGGATTTTTCACATTCAACATTGTAATCCCATTTAAACTATGTACTCCAAAGTAAATATAGTGAAACATTTTTAATGGGGGCCCGTGTTTTTCCCCTATTTCTAGGATTTTTCACATAAAAATTCTAGAGTTTCTTATTCTTTTTTCAACTATCTATGTGTATTCAAGACAAAGAAAATTTATTCTACCGCTACAAGTTCTTATGCAACAAGTTTAAATGGCTTTTTATTTAATTCTAAATTTGTTTATATATAAACTGGAATTAGTCATCCTTGAATATATTGAATATATTAATTTTGAAAACCCTTATGTTTGAATGATAAATGTTGGATTTATCCTATGAATAATGATAAGATCAAAAATTTGTCCACATGAATAAGAATAAATATTAATATTTCATCCAATATCTTAATTGATAGACATAAATATAAAGAGATCTATATATGTACATAAATATGTAGAAATCATGGGAAAAATTTACTTCAAATTGTATGGATAATCATCTTTGAAGTTTAAGGGTATGTAAGGTGGAATTACATTTACACTTTTTACAATATCATTATTTTTCAATAAGAAAAGAACTTCATCTTAAATAAATTTAGAATTAAATAAAAATTATTTAAACTATATTTATCTACTAATTAATCAAATACTTATAAAATATAGCATAAAAATATATGCAAATCATTAAAAATATTACTATTTAAAAAATTTTCAAAAAAAATAAATGCATATATTTATGCAATTTGAGATAAAATATTAAGAATTTAATAAAATATCATAAGTCTTTATATAAGTATTAAAAGAGCCTTTAATGATAGGTAATAGTGGATATTAATTCCAATTAAGTTGACAAAATACTTTAAAATAATAATTACATATAAGTTGCCTGTTTAAAATGCGACTTCTATGTAATATTATAAGTTCCTATCAAACGGGCGACCAAGATCACATCGATGACGAGTAAGTCGTCGATTAAACTGACGACTATATCTATATCTAATATTTTTTTAAGAAACTTAAATTACAAATTAGATTTTAAATCATACTTATTTAAAAAAAATTATTTTATATAAATTACTTGATGCCACCATAGGCTTACTGGTCTCGTGGGCGCTTGACTTATGATTAAAACAATCAAAATTACTGTTTATTTGGTCTTCCCAAGCGAGAGAATGCATAAATATAGCAACGTACGATTATCGCTATGCGTACTCAATATCTCCGAGTAAAAAATTTCGTAATTATTTTAATGCATTCTTTCTTATTAGGGCTGTCAAAAAAAGTTTATTATTTGTAACAGTATTATATAACTCATGCTCGCTCGCTCATTAACTAAACGAGCCAAACATAAATAAATATTTCAAAGCTCGATATAAACTAATAATAACAATCATTTGTTTGATCGCTCAAATTTAATTTAAAATAAAAAAATTATATTATATTATATTATATTATATTACTATTATTATTATTATTATTATTATTATTATTATTATTATTATTATTATTATTATTATTATTATTATTATTACTATTATTATTTATTATTATTATTATTATTATTATTATTATTATTATTATTATTATTATTATTATTATATATACATACGAACACATTCAAGATTTCACAAATGCAAAGATATCTTAATTGCTAAAACTTTTGTTATGAAAAGATCAATCTGCGCTCAAATTTTATTGTCGCGAATGCTTTGTTGGCTTCGTTAAATTTCGCTTTAGTTAAACTAGCTAACAGAATTAAAATATTTCAAACTCGATATATAAAC